>JACCIA010000025.1:0-1458270 GCA_018906985.1 Apocrypta bakeri
CTGTATTTTGTGTTAACACGAAATCGATTAACTCGACAAGTGAATATACTCAACGGGTTGGATATATCGGGGGTGAAAAAACACAGCGTGGACAAACTCGTGCTGAACAAAAGCATGTAAAGGAAAATCGAATACCGGTGTATGTTGAATCGTAAGATAGCTAATTAAGAGACAAGCCGCACGGTAGAGAAGAAGAGCAAAAATGAAGCGCTGCAAGTATGAGGGTCATAAAAAATCATTTTTAATCAATATACAAATTATAATAACTGATTAATAGTACAGTAATCACTAAACACATACCTTTTAACTGCTTTTTATGTTAATGGAAATCATTTTGTCAATTTACATTCAGCTATTTAACAGTTCATGTTGCGCACATGATCGTAATAGTTATTATAACTTTGGCGTTTCGCAAGTATGCAAGAAAGGCTATAGCGGGGTAAGCACGTAAAAACTGCCCTAACCTGAATCTTAATTTGAACCTAGCTATTAAAAAGGACGCATTTAAAGACCTCTTGAGCCAAATTTTCAGACCTCTAGGTTTAAATATAACGTCCCTAGACTTTAAAACGTGTCTTTTTGAAAAACATTTTATGTTTGATGGTTTGCTCCAAAAAATCTGAAAAAATTCATGAAAATGTATTTCCTAGCGAGGAACTACCCTGATTTTTTTCAGTTTTTAGAGACCAAAATTGAACCCAGGAAAAATATTTTAATTTTTCAATCATTTTTTAGGTTATGTAGATTATATTTGGCTAAGATTCAAATAACTCTATTTTATGTGTTTTTTCCCCTCTTTCGAATGCTGCTTTCAGATATATCATTTTCAGACCGGAATATGCTCAAAAATCAAATAAACCATTATATATATAATTATGAAAAATATTGTTGACGTGCAAAGCAGTGATCAACGTCAGCTAACGACTTCTCAGTCGAGCTCAGAAGTATTTGACTCGCAAAGTTGAGGAAGCGTCTTTGAGGTAACATGTAAACCACCCGTTGAAGAAAAAATACCTTCGGTGGAGTTATCTCTCAGAAGAACTTTTTGCTCTCATTCCTGCTGTTGTCTCTGTAGAAAAAGAAATTAACATAACTACAGTGCCTTTAAATGCAAAACTGCGATGTTTTAATGAGTTGAAAATGTTTATCCTAAGTGGCAATAGAGTTAGTTCAGAGCATTTGATAAATAAACGTTTTTTTAAAGACGACTTAAGTTTTATACAGGTTTACGTAATACAAGTTTTTTAACTGCATAAGAAATATGTTTATTTTTAAACCAAATATCAGATTCAGCTTCACAAACCTAATTACATAAAATTGAATCATCAGAACTTGACGAAAAACAAATAAAATCTTTTACTAGTAGAAACTAACTGTAGGCTCCTGTTTTCATAATGCAGCAGTCATATATTATCTCAGTAATGCTAGATATAAATCAAAATTCATTAGACCAGTAAAAGTATTGTCTGAATTGATGAAGTTTAGTCTTAGAATACTTTTGAATGCCTTGACGCCTTTAGAATATCCGTATCTGCAGGTCATGTGCCGAAAACAAGGAAAAAAGTAGGCAAAATAAAGGTTTATTCGATTTTTGAGCATGTTCCGGTCTGAAAATGATATATCTGAAAGCAGCATTCGAAAGAGGGGGAAAACACATAAAATAGAGTTATTTGAATCTTAGCCAAATATAATCTACATAACCTAAAAAATGATTGAAAAATTAAAATATTTTTTCTGGGTCAAATTTTGGTCTCTAAAAACTGAAAAAAAATCAGGGTAGTTCCTCGCTATGAAATACATTTTCATGAATTTTTTCAGATTTTTTGGAGCAAACCGTCAAACAGAAAAAATGTTTTTCAAAAAGACACGTTTTGAAGTCTAGGGACGTTAGATTTAAACCTAGAGGTCTTTAAATGCTGAGATGGCGGAGACGAATGATTGGTTGAATGATAGCGCAGGGTAATCCAGATAACAGAAATGGGGAAATCAAGGTTAGGGACGTTAGATTTAAACCTAGAGGTCTTTAAATGCGTCCTTTTGAATATAGCTAGGTTCAAAGTAAGATTCAGGTTAGGGCAGTTTTTACATGCTTACCACGCTATAGCCTTTATTTAACTATATAATTTTTTAAAGGTAAATACAATGTTATACAATTCAAATAATAAGCTTAAAACAGAAAATCGACTTTCGGTATCTTTGAATACTTCTTTTGCGATATATTGTTGAAAGCAAAGGACATTGCTATGGATGGCAGTGGGAAATACTTGTGCATTACTCTTGCCGTGTAATACATATTCATTAATAGTAGTAGCACCATTAATGTAAGGTGGAGGGAGGAAACGAATTTTGTACTTCCTCCTTGTTATTTTAATCTTTCATCGAGAGAACTAAAAATCAATGCATATTAGTGGATAATGGTTATTAATTGCAGTCGAAAGGAAATCAAAGTATTTATAAATAAATTTAATCCACACCACTTTGAAGTCAATAAATTAACGCCAACGTACATCCTCTTCAAAAGTAGCAAATGGTCATCGCCCATACTTAGGATTTCTAATTTGGTTTGTAATATTTTAATTTAAGTGAATATTTTTTTTACCATTTTACATTTAAATATAAGCTTGTTTGAAATATTTCAATATTATATTTTTGTAAAGCATGACGTGTAAATGTTCGCATAATGCGCAAATTCAATTTTTTGAATGTGCAACTTAATCATCCCCGTCATTATTCCGAACAAATGAACTCAAACGATAGTACGGCGGGCGAATGGCACGTAAACATATGACAAGACTTGAGAGAACAAATTTGGGATGAGCGGGGGGTGCAGGGGGCGATAGGCCGTGCAAATGACGAGTAAGCAAATTTCGCGTCGGCAAAGGACATCGGCTGGATTGGAGATAGAGAGTATGATAAGCGTCTTCGTACTGCGGCGGTGCTCCTGCGAACAGGCAGTGTAGGTCATGCACGAGGGGGTCAAATGTCATTATACTCTGCACAATGACGGCTTTGCGAGCTGGCGCTATGCTCGTGCGAAATGAGCTCATTTTGAAAACAATCCATGGAACATGAATGATTGGGAAATGTGTTAATTTTGAACCGTACTGGGCAACATCGAAGCATGAATGCCAAGTACACGTGTCTCGATTGTACCTTAAAATTGTCACTATTTTAATGAGGTTAAATTTTGTGCCGGTAAATTTAGATCGTCGGAACAATTCACCGTGCCACTAATCGTCAGAGTAATGTACCGATCTTTTCTCCAAATATTTTTTTCCCGTTAAAATGTTTTACTTATATATTTATACGAATAATCGCGTTAATTTATAACAAATTTATAAATATAGGTATTTGGTATATTCTAAAGTATGGCTGTACAAAAATTTAATTTGAAATAGTGGTGCCATCTGAAATTTTTTGAAAATATTTGAAATTTCTAAAATCGCACATTATCAAACGCGATTTTTTATGTAGGGCGTATACGCGATAATTTAAAATGTTAATGTCACTACGTTATCTTGCAAATAATTTTCAGTGAAAATCGTTTTTGATCATATCGACTTCGCCTGATAAAGATTCGGAATTCACCATTTACGATTCAAGGAGGCATATATCCTAGATAATTTCTTTAATTCTGAATATAAAAAGTGCAAAAAAAATATTACGTTTTTTGAATAATTTCAAAAGACCCCGAGATTTTTTTCACAATGTTGACATTTTTGAAACATCATTCGGTTCTTGGCGTTCGCAAAGTTGAAAGTTCCTAAACGTTTAGCGGTATATAATGATACTTGATTAATAGTATTCATATTGAGCGATTCTTACTTCAAAAAGTATTTGTTGAAAATGTATGAAAATTATTGTGCATTACATTATAAATATAATTATTTAAAATTTTTATTTTCTAGCAAGAAGTGTGAGGCATATTGCACATACCTTCAGTATTTCTATAGTCCGTTCTTATAGTAGTAAATTTTAATCGATTCGGTTTCAGTAGTTGAATATTATTATTGTTATTATGTTTCAGATAAGAACATTCCGCTCGAGAAAATCATCGAGCGAATGTACTCCGGAGTATAGAAATCATTTGAATAGGATTTGCACAGCAGCTCATAGCGACTTTCTGATACAAAGAGAAACTCCAATTTTCTATAATTCGTGGTCTTCCTTCCATACGAACTTTAAGTCTTTGCGTGTTAGTTTTGTTAACGGGTACCAACCATAGCAGTATGGTTGCGAAATTTTGTATGAATTTTCGGTACCTAACGCCATTCTCAGGAACTTGCGTAGCTGTCGCAGTGTTCTTGGTTTCGGGTAGTTTCTATTCGCAGCCGTTTGTCATTCACGACGAATTCACTTTTGTCTTTATCTATCGACGAACTCGCGACTTTTATCCGTTTTATCAAATCCGATGAGCTTTGAGCTCTGTTTCGCCGACTTTTATGTTCAACCGATATCGTGGATGTCTTTCTGGTTTCCCCGCGTCCGGGTGGTCCAGTTTCCTTGCGATTCTTGATGGGTTTGCCGCTTGCTGTATGTATGCGCTTTATTTTCTTTTTTCCTCGAGACCTGCTTGTCATAGGCGCTTGTACCTGCTCGTCGTTTCCCGATTCGTATTGCCGTTACTCCTATCTACGTTGGGTCTTTCGTCTTCGCGCCTATTTATGCTTGCTCTGTCGTTAAATCTATCGCTGCACACAAGCTCGTTGCAGCCCGTATCGTTTCCTTTTGTTGGTTTACGCGTGTCTCGGTATAAGTTTCTATTCGCGCTGTAGTGATTGTTAAATTTATTCTGACTGTGTCCGCCTCTCTGTTCTTAGTGCGTGCTTCTGTAGTCGCCGCGTTCTGGTATTTAGATTTTGTTCGTTTTTATTTCCGCTCGCCTTTTGCTCTGGTCTATTTGTCTCTGTTATTTTTGTGCGGTTCGACGTCGCTGCTTTTACGGATTTTTTAAATTTGTTTCATTCGCGATGCAACGTTTTTGTAGACTCCGTAGTCCGTCGTTGGCACTTCGACAGCGTTTACTTTCACTTCTGTAGTTCTATATGGTTGCTCGCTACGTCTACTCTCGATTTCGTCTCCGATCGGAACTGTGCTCTCATCTCGGTTTCGACCTGTTGCCAAGATCTCCATCGGTCTTTTCCTACCCTGAATGCGTTAAGCGCCGGTTCCGTTAATAGCATAGGTAATGCTGTTCCGCGATATTATTCTATCCGTGTTAGGAGTCGGTCTATTGTTAACCCGAGTCCGTTTCCGCTGAATTTAATGATCCACGATTTCACGATGGCTTGGTAACGTCCCGTGCTTTAATCGCGCATCCTCTGTTTATCGGTGTGTGCATCTCGTATATCTGCCGCTGTAGTTCGCGATTTCGGAACATCGTTTTATCATTTATTATTTGTAATTCTGCGAATTGCCGCTTTAATTCATCTGCACGTTTGATCGAGTCTTCGAAATCGCGTTCTCATTTTTCTAGATCCGCGTATGTTTTGCGTTTAGTGCCGGTGGTATTTGGTTGATTATTTTGATTCGGGCTCATACCGGTTGCCCACGTGTCGACGATTGACCTTCGGCATACGCATCACGTTACCGCCAGGCAAGGTTAATGTCACGAATTAGATCATCTTGTCTGTTTTTCTTTTTGTCAACTATCGGTCTTGCTCTTTTCTGCGTACGCATACTCTAGTCTTTCGAGGAATTGTTCAGTGCGAAATCGCGTTCCTTTCGTACCTCCTGTCTCGACGTCACGGCAAATCTAAATCTAATCTAATCTTCGAAGTTGTATTCGTTCTGCAATCGCGTTCTCAATCTATTAGTTTTTCCGCTTATGATCCGAAGGGTATCAATTTAAAATATCGAGAGATTCGTCTAAAACTTCGTTGTTAATGGAGTTGATAAATGATCCGATTATTTCCATGGTGTCTACGTCGATTCCGAAAAGGCTCGAGGTGGCCTCGAGGAATTTTATTCTCTTTTATTTATCGGGTTTCGTTTAGCTTTTTTTATTTGTTTACGTTAAATTGTTGATGGCGTTATTTTGTTTTATTCTTATCCTGTGCTAATATACAAGGAAAGATAACGTTATTTGCGCTTTTTCTATCGCTGAACAATGTTTTACAATTCATGAAAAATTAAAGGACGTATTTTTAATACATATTAATATCAGAAACAAAAGCCGAAAAGAGAACCGCCGAGGAATGCCGGTAATGTAAGAAAGAGGGAGGAAACGGACTTATTTTTGTACTTTCTCCCTATTTTTTAAGCTTTCGGGAATAGAAAAATCACTTACCGTAGTATTCAAAGTTAACCGATCGATGGATTGAGCACAAAATTACTATAGTTATACTTCGTGATATAATCTTTTCAATGTCAATGTAGTAAATCCCTACATTGAATGCGCAGAAAAATTATTAAACATGGAAAATTGGTTCTCAACTCATGATTAAACAAATTTTAGACATTTTATAATGTCAATTTTTTTCTAAACATTTAATTAAAAATTCTTACATTCGTATTGAGATAAGCGTATCAAAAACTATTATGCCAAGTTTCGAACTTTGGAATCATCAAAATGAGACTTCCTCACCACAGCCACATTACACACATACATCCGTATACTAAAAAATTCTAAGATATACCTTCGAAAGGGAAATATTACAAAGGCATTTAAATTTTCGTGAAAATTTAGTAAAATGAGTAATAAAACTAAATAGTTATTAAATTCTTACTACTATATTGTGTAGTACACGAACACTCAAATGAAACTAGAAATACTTATTCGAGTAATGTATATTGTTATATTAGGTGTTTACGAAAGGTCAAGTTGACAATAATAATGTGATACATATGAACATGTATTTTTAGAACATATGGATTCAGCATATGGATTCAGCATATGGATAATTTCTGAGATGTATATGAATTATGTATGCCCTGGTAAAATTGATACCAACCGTTTGACATTGATTGGCCAAATTAATTTTTTTTTGGCCAACTGTGGAGGTATTTACTGGCAAAACTTCTGCTTGATTACTTGCGTTTGTTTGCCAGCGATAGGCCAGTATTTGTACTACTCTTTTCTTCAATAATATATCTTTTTAATAATTGCTATGCTCTGTCGTGCATTTTACATAACTGAGGTAATTTCGATAAATATAAAGTTACTTTATATAAATATTCGCAGCGCATAACCTCATATAAGGTATAATAAAGCGCGTTGATTATCCAAAATATACACATAGATCGACCAGTCTTGTGGAATTTGCTGACACATCACTGGCTAACCGAAGCACTAGTCGCTACCAAGTAATATTGGATAGCGCTTGAAGAACTAACCATAGCCGCAGTTGGTTTAATTTTTTCCAGGGTGTCTTATATGTATTTTTTATAATCAAGACATATATCATATGACGTATACATCTCTAGCTATCGATACAAGGTATTCTTATAAATCTTGTGAACAATATATGAACATAAATCATACATTAATCCGTATTTGGTTAATATGTATTAGCTTTGATATGGTAAACTCTTAAATACCAATCACAGTAATAAAAGCACAGTACTCAGATGAGCATTTTAGAATTGACTTGAGTATGCGAGTACTATATTTCAGTTTGAAAAGAAAGTATTCTTTTGTTTATAATGAAAAATGTTGAAATGCCGATGAAAAGCTACAAAATAATGGAAAAAGTCTTTTAAAATGCTATTTAAAGAAGTCTTGTCCCTAAACAGAAAATTGTAATAATAAACTTAACAAATTCATGAAGGTAGACAGTACCAAACTAACGTGTAAAATAATTTGAAAAATAAAAAAAAATAATAATAGTAAATAATGCGTTGGCGTTTTATCTACAATTTATTGTCGAAATAAAAGAATTTCTTCAAAGTGGCGTGGACTTTGTACAAAAAAAATATACCGATTATTTAAGGTACTTTATTACAGATGCACCTGCGCGAGCATTTTCTTCAGGGCATCGAGGATATAATTCTCGAGCTCCATGTTCCCGATGTTAGATCAGAGGGAAGAGTGTTCGCGCGCGATTAATGCAAAAATTAAAGGCACAAATTATAGGATACTGATCAGCATAAAACGAAGGAGAATCAACAAGCTGTACGGGATTTTAATGCAGAATATGTAATATTAATGTACTATTAATGCTTTATTTAATGGTTTCAAAATTAACTCACTTGGCAATTAATTATTCATGTTCGATTTATTGTTTTAAAAATGAGCTCATTTCGCACGAGTATAGCGCCAGCTCGCAAAGCCGTCATTGTGCAGAGCATAATGACCTAGTCATGACCACATGGAGCGATGGAGCAGGAGTACGAAGAAGTCTCACTAATTCCATCCAGCGTTGTTTTTTCTTCTGAAAAATTAAGATATTATTGATAAGCAAGGTCTCACCATAACCGATGCTGTCTAAATGATTTCCATTGTATAAACTCACGTGATATTCCGATCTTTTGACGATCTGCCGTAATCTGATCATGTTTAGTCAACACTAGTCATTTATTGTATCAATCAGGCATTCAGAAAGGGTGAATGAGCGATTGGGTGAAATTAAGAAAAACACAACAGTTCGCGCGTAACAAAAAGAAAGCTTTTTTCACGTAGAAACTGCGGAGTAAGGGGTAAACAGAAGCAAATTGATCGTTTTATCATAAGCAATGATTGAAATTATTTGTGTGGTTACATATTTGTATAGTTTTTGTCACTGGTTTCTTCCAATTCGCTATACGTACGGATTATTTTCTTTTCTGGGATTTCAACTTTTTTTTGGATTTTCAATCAGGTATATCTTTTCAGCTCAAAGTATAAGCCCTTCGATGGAAGATAAGTTTATTGAATGGTTCTAACAGCAGGGTCAGTGGTTTCAACGTTTGTTCGGAACGACATCGTTCATCTCTCAGTACAAGAGGTATTCTAGAAAACTTGAATTGCTAAGTTTTGTGATTTTAAGCGAGTAGATAACGTCAGGTTAACGATTAATTACAATATTTAAAAAATGCAAGTATTCAATCTAACATTCTAACATTTTGTAATATCGAGAAATCTGTATCGATAAGTACACAAATGAAAAGTTCGTGTCAACTGTACCGAGTACTAACAATATTAGACATTTTTAAATCCCATTCCCAATTAGAAATAAATTCTTTTTAGATGTATTAAATGAAAGAAAAAAACTTATTGGATAATTTATTTAGTGGAAATAAATAAATAATCAAATGCAGGCTTTATTTATTTGACAAAAGTAATCGTTTATTTAATATTACGTGTATGACGAAACTCGTCTACTCTGCAGCCGTCTTTACTTTTATGATTCCTCGAATAAATGTATTCGAGACGTCTTGGTGGTTCGGCGGGATATTGACTACTACGTCGCGATAGAACGCTCTAATCAAATCATCAGTCCACATACGGATCTACACATTCACAACAATAGGCGTTGGGATAAATAAGCGCGGGTTCACGTCTTAAATTAAATATACTGTGTATATATATATGCGGATAGAATACGAAAATTGATTCTCTAATACTTCCCCTTTTTGCGTATTTTATCCGGATTTAGTTATTAATCATTTAAGTCGTGCAATCCCTATCCCTTCGCACATTCTCTCATGACAACTTCTAGGTAGCGCCTTTGTAAAAATATCTGCGAGTTGGTGATCTGATCGAATGTATTGTATATCAATCTCTCCTCTTTCATACTTCTCACGAATAAAATGACATCGAATGTCTATGTGTTTTGTGCGCTTGTGCATCACCGGATTTTTAACAAGTTTGATTGCACTTTGATTATCTACATATAATGTTGTCGCACTTACACATGGAAATCTTACGTCGTGCAAAAGTTTCCTCAGCCACACAACTTCTCTTGTCGCTAAACTAGCAGCTATGTATTCTGCTTCAGTAGTACTTAAAGCAACGTCTCGTTGACGTCCTACATTCCATGTTATTGGACCTCCACATAACTTAAAAATATAGCCTGATGTTGATTTTCGTGTCAATTCATCTCCGGCAAAATCAGCGTCGCTATACCCTACAAGTACAAAATCATTCTCATTGCATACATACTTAACTCCTACATATAAAGAGCCTTTTAAATATCGCAGAATTCTTTTCGCAAGATCCCAATGTAATTTCGTATAATTACTAATAAAACGACTCAACACATTTACAGCATACGTTATATCCGGTCGGGATACAACCGTTAAAAACATTAGAGATCCTATCAATTCTCTGTACGGTAATTTCTCTACTTCATCACTATCTTTCTGCACCTCTGCTAGACTTACACCTTTTTCCATCGGTGTACTTACAATTTTTGAATCTAACATATTAAATTTTTCTAAAATTTTCATTATATACTCAGCTTGATGCAGAAATATAGTTTTCTTCGTTCTATCGCGTATAATTTGAAGTCCTACAAAATTATTGACATTACTAATCGTAATTTCAAATTCTGCGCGTAATAAATCTAGGATTTCATTCAATACTTTTACATCTTTAGTTAAAATTAAACCGTCGTCAACAAATAATAATAGATAAATATTTACATTATTTTTCTCAGCGATAAAAATAGAACTCTCTGCTTTGCAACACTTGAAACCCAAATTAAATAGAAAAGTTTTAAACTTATCGTTCCAGCATCTGGATGCTTGTTTTAATCCATAGAGAGATTTGTTCAGCTTGCAGACAATATCTTCCTTTTCATCACTGACCTCCAAACCTTCGGGAATCTTCATAAATAACTCTTCTTGCAGATCTCCGTATAAAAATGCAGTTCGAACATCGAACTGTGCAATTTCGAGGTCTTGATAATTAGCAATCGCCAGCATAACTCGAAGTGCGTCATACCGAATAACAGGTGAAAAGGTTTCGGTAAAATCCACTCCATATTCCTGCTTGAATCCTCTTGCACATAGTCGTGCTTTATATCTACATTCTTTCCCAGCGTTAGTGCCTTGTATTTTAAACACCCACTTAGAATCTATAATTTTTCTGTCCTTTGGTCGGGGTACTAGAGTCCATGTATTGTTCTTCTTGTGAGCAATCAGCTCCTCCTGAATGGCTTGAGTCCATTTCGTTGCTTCAGGTGATTGCACTGCTTCTTGGTAATTTTCCGGCTCATACTCTACAACATTTCCTTCGAATCGATCCGGTTTACGGAGGTTTTCTCGTAATCTTAATTGGCGACACGATGACGGTATTGATGAATTCCCTGCATGGCTCTTGTCACATGTAGTAAATTCATCGGTACTCACGGGTAAATCATCGAGAATACTTTCAGGCATATCGTTGATACGATTTTCAACGATTTCTTGAACATCGTTCGAAGGTAATGGTAGCGCTGTTTCAGTCTGTGCACTCTCATCTGTACATACAATCTTATTTTCTATAAAATTTACATTTCGGGAAACGAATACCTTTTTTGTTTGATGATCGTAGAGTCTGTAATTTGTAGATTCATCTTGATAACCGACAAAAATAGTTTTTCTTGCTTTCGCATCGAGTTTACTTCGAAACTGCTTCGGAATATGAGCAAAAGCTAGTGATCCAAAAACTCTGAGATAAGAATAATCGGGCTTCTTGCCTATCCAGCATTCGTACGGGGTTGTCTCTGGCCTTTTGCTAGTTGATGTCATGTTCAGAACGTATACAGCTGTGTTAACTGCTTCGGCCCATAAAAATCTTGGTACTTGTTTATGTAACATCATAGTTCGGGCACTTTCGACAATTGTTCTATTTTCTCTCTCCGCTTTTCCATTCTGTTGCGGGGTGTACGGAGCAGTCGTCTCTAGTCTAATACCTTTCTGACGTAGAAATGTTTTCATATTTGCATTGACGTATTCACGTCCATTGTCTGTGTGTAGTACTTTAATACTACGACCAAATTTATTGGAAATAAGACGCTCCAGCTCTTTAAATTTTTCTAAAACATCTGCTTTGTGTTTGATAAAATATACGAATCTATAACCTGATGCATCGTCCTTAAAGGATACATAGTACTTTGCTCCATTTAAAGAATCTATAGACATCGGTCCACAAACGTCACTGTAAATACATTCTCCTACTTGCCACAAACGGTGTTCACCATTTTTCTTAAAGGGCAAGACATGTGATTTTCCAAGAAAACATGCTTCACATACAAAATCTTCAATTTCGTTAATATCGATACCTTTTATGATTCCCTTTTTGAACATATCTTGAAGTGTTCTCTTGTTTACATGACCAGCTCTCTCATGCCAACGTTGCAGATTGCAGGTAGTAATATTGGCTTCATGCTGAGTAATTGATTTAAAAAACATTCTGTAAATTTCGTTCGATTGCTTCATTCCTTGAGCAATTACATAATCGTTGGTGCGTATCTCAACAAGTTTCTTACTAAATAATACTTCAAGGCTTTTGTTCGTACACACACCAATAGAAAATAAATTTTTCTTCAATTCCGGAACATACAAGACGTTATCTATTTGTCCGCGAAACCATTTTCCATTTATATACTTCTTGATAATAATTGTACCTGATCCCTTTACATCGCAAACTTTATTATTACCAAGTACAATTGTAGCGCCAGATTCAGAAGTAAAGGAAGAAAACCATTCCTTTCGAAATGTTAAATGTCGCGATGCGCCGCTGTCGGCAAGCCAAATTTCTGACATATCTCTTTTCATAAATTTTCGTATTTCATCGTTTCTAACAATATTTTGTTCATACGAAAGTTCAGTGTCTGAGGTAGATATAAAAGCGGTTACATGATCTGATTTGTCTCTATAGCTATCGCTTTGTTTACCTCGTATTACTGTGCCTCTTCTACGACGACAATTCTTCATGTAGTGGCCAGGCTTCTTACAATAGTGGCAGATAATCTGTGATATATTTCTGTAACCGTCGCCTCTAATACTGTTGTTGTTGTTGTTGTGGTTGTTGTTTGTGCCTCTAGCTGATTTGTTTACATACCGAGCATTTGAAACTGCGAATGCTCCGGTCTCGGTTTCTTCGGTTTCACTGAGTCTTCGCTCCTCTTTTATGAGCCTCTCCTGGAGATTATCAATATTTTGCTTATCGCTATCTACGCTGTCCCAAGCTGTTATAAGGTTGCTGTACTTAGATGGTAGACTGCCAAGAATTTTGGCAATTATGGCTGCTTCTGAAATTTTCTCATCAATATCTTCTAGAGTTCTAGCCATGTTTTGAATTTTTGTAACAAATGATACAGCAGTCTCACTGGTCTCCATTTTACACGTATAAAACTTCTGGAGTAGCGTTGATCGGTTTGTGGCAGATTTGTGCTCATGAATAAGAGTCATCTTCGTCCACATCTCATGGGCGGTTTCACAAGTTAGGCACGACTCCACCTGCTTTATGTCCATCGCTGACGAGAGTATACACATTGCCTTAGCATTGTCTTTTAGCCACTTCTCTTCCTTGTCTTTATCATAGCTAGCTTCATCGACAGTTATTCTTTTTCTCGCCCCGAGCACAACATCAAATACGCTATTTGCTGTAAGCACAGCCCGCATTTGGAATTTCCAAACCTGATAATTCGTCCCGTCGAACTTCACGAAATGATAATTTGAAAAATCTTGAGACATTCTTTCTTATATAGTTTAACTGCTTATAAAACTATACACTGTTCACTGGCTACACAATTGTTCCTGTCTTCGATTACTTTTGTCTGCCTGGGCCCATAACCTATTGGATAATTTATTTAGTGGAAATAAATAAATAATCAAATGCAGGCTTTATTTATTTGACAAAAGTAATCGTTTATTTAATATTACGTGTATGACGAAACTCGTCTACTCTGCAGCCGTCTTTACTTTTATGATTCCTCGAATAAATGTATTCGAGACGTCTTGGTGGTTCGGCGGGATATTGACTACTACGTCGCGATAGAACGCTCTAATCAAATCATCAGTCCACATACGGATCTACACATTCACAACAATAGGCGTTGGGATAAATAAGCGCGGGTTCACGTCTTAAATTAAATATACTGTGTATATATATATGCGGATAGAATACGAAAATTGATTCTCTAATAGTATCAATTAGTTGCAAGAATACCTAATGGTCTTGAAGAACTCAGAAATCTTTTGAAAAGCCACATAGTCAATCAAGGTCTTGCTGTTATTAATACGTGCAGTGATTCTATGTATGTACTTTTAATCATAATTTAAATATAAATATATGATTGATTTAATTTGGCGACTGACATAAAGCTCGTTTATCATTTTTTCATCATTTACAGGATATTTTAGAATAAGAAGATCTATTTGTTCATTTGACATTTTTTTAAATCATCATCTGAACGAGACTTTAGTATGATGTTGGATCACCATAGTTGACGTAGAAGAATTACTTTGATGGAAGAAATGATGATCTTGCTTGAGAAAAAGAAGATTGGTAATAACGATGATTTTTTATAAAAAACGCAAAAGTTAAACATTCATTTCTATGTATTCGATTAGTCTATATTTCCTAAAAAAATTTTTAAGATTGTTAGGAAGAAAAGAATTGTTATTAATAGATGTACAGGTTTTGAGTTGAAAATTTAATGTAACATTTACATTTGTTATGATTTTGTATAAAAACCAGATTTTTTACTGCTAAAATTCGTTTTTGTAAAGGTTACTTTTTTCAAGCATTTTTTGAAATTATGCGCTCAGTATTTTTTTAAATACAATTTCATAAAGTACAAATGTTGCTAATGAAATAATTAGTTGTATGGCGCACATATGATGAGAATAATGTTATGTTATGTGATGATCAAAGAAAAACCGTGTGAGACCTCTACGGCGCAAAACAATGACGGCTGAATGCCCATACGCCATAACCATAGGAGAGCGCGCGGAGTTAGAAAACGGGTTTTCGCTTTTTTCGAATTTTCCCTATCGTTTTTATGGACTAAAATTGTTTTGCCAGCACACTCTCGATTGCTGAACAAAAATAAAAATAAAATTTTGAGTAATCCCATGGCGAAAAAAGTTATAGCATCTGAAGTTCGATATACCACAGCTTTAGCACGCATGCTACCTCTGGCATCTCTAAAGTTTTTTACTTCGTTTAAAAATGAGGTTTTATCGGTTCAATCGCATTAAAAATTTATTTACGTGTTCTCGTGAATCCTTGAAACATATTCAAACTATAAAGCTAGATTTAAAAAAATTTATTTTTTGTTGAAACGTGACATTCTTCAAGTACATATTTAAATATTGTTTAATTACATGATACGTTATTATTTTATCTATATTAATAGATATAGTTTTCTTATATCCATTCCTTCATTTTATTCTTTTATTCGTATTTTAAAAAAGAACAAATTTTTGTCCAGTCAATCTGTCAGAGAATGACTTATATATATAACTATTTGATTAAAAATCTATTATTTTATTTATTATTTTTTCATAAGTAAATTTTTAGTTGATCTATTGTTGAATACTCTGTAAAAACAAGTTGCAAGTATATGATTACAATCTCTGTTTTCTAATTCACTTGATTTTTCAGCGGACCCTTGCACTAACCGCTAGTGCAAGGGTGAGAGAGAGAGAGAGTGATCGAATAAGCTAACGAGACATATCACAGCTGCCAGTTCATACCAAAATCTTCGACTCAAAGCGGCCTTTCCCCAAGATCATTGGAGCAAAGGAGAGGAAAGAAAGGAGACCTAAAACGAGAAGAGCTGTGCGTGCGATTGTGTGTGTGGCGGTGCTGGACTTGAATAATCAGCAAAAGTAAGTAGGGCTCAGCCCTTTGCTATTGTATCAGAGTGATCATCGCGAGGATTACTGGAGCGACGGTGCAGCGGCACCAAGATATCACGCGAATCTCGCCTTCTCGCGCGCGCGCGGACGGGCTCGCGTTTGAACGCGTCGTTATTGTTTTAGCGCGCGCAGTCAGAGTCTCTAAATACAGAATATTCTAGTATTGAATAAATTATATTGCATTGTCAAAAATAGATAACACGGATTTATTCCTTTAAATAAATCCTTCTTCTAACAAACGTTGAAATGCTCGCGAATACCGCCGCCTCTGCGGGTATTTCAACATCAACGAATTGTTGTTTTGCGCGCTTAATATAAACGCATCACCTGAGCAGCCGAGAGAAGCTGCTACGCGGTACGACAGCAACATTGAGCAATTCGTTTGCTCAAACACCAGATACATCTCTCTGGTGTTGCACACGAGGTGAGGAAATACTCCGTTACTTTGTCTTAATATTCAAGGAGACAACATATATAAATCTTTTTAAATATAAATAAACATTAATATTTAACTAATTAAATAATTGTTATTATTACACATGTGGTATGCGAGTGCGAAGCACAAGCTTTACCTCAACAGGCGAGCGCGCAGCACGAGCATCGATGGTCGAGTTTTAAATGCAAACGCGAAGCGATGCAAGGCGGTAAGCCACCGCGGCCCTTCGACCGCGAGTGGCGCGCTAGTTTACTAATGTAATTTTGTATGCACTCTGATTATTAAATACATAATACAAATATATGATTGATTTTAGCTATGATTCATATATCTAGGTTCCTTCCTTGACTACTAGTAGGATGTTGAAAACTTGATCTTCGTAAGATTCAAAGTTAATTAATGAAGTAATCGTGCTGAAAATTAGCACAAATTCTCTTTGATACAGCCATTTTTACAGCATGAAGGTATTGATTTTTAATTGAATAAAAGAAAACATTTTACATGATGAAAACTACCAAGAATTATGAAAAAATAATTATAAAGTCAGTTATCTTTGATGCAAGTAAAACATCAAACAGGATCTGTTGAAGTAGCATCATGAATTCACTAAATTACTTGTCTACTTGAATTAAATATATGCATATATTCTGAAATATTTCAAAATATTTTTGTATATATCCCTAGTAGAAATACGTTCATTTACTAGCAATATACTGGCGAGTGTATACATCTGCTATCTAAAAACAAACCAGTATTCTCAGTTAATTTGTAACTACCGATGAAACGATTTATCATGAATCTTTTCATCTTAATATCAATGAACCTTTTAAAAACTGACTTTAAAGACTTGAATGACTTTCTACGGGCGACTTTGGTGTTATTGCTCTGAAATAGTGTAGCGATGGATTAACTTGATTCACTAACAGAACTTTTAAAAGTTAGTCCAAGTTAATGATGAACCAAACTTATCAATCACTACACTATTTCATAACAGGGTCAGTTTTGAAAAGGTTCGATCACTGGTACCCAGATGAAAAAATTCACGTCGATACCTTTTATCAATACAAAAGTGTCAACGAAGGTTTAAAGTTGGGAATCATGTTATACGATAGCTTCATTTCTAATTAGAAATACAAGTTCATTTCCAAGTTAAGATATTAATAAACACTTTTATAGTAGTGAAAGGCATTTTCATAAATTTTTTCATCTTGATATTCATGATCCAATCTTCTCAAAACTGTTTGAGAACACTTAAATAACTTTCAACGAAGGACTTTGGTGTTATTGTTTTAAAATAATGCAGTAATTGATAAGTTTGGCTCACTGTCTACCTGGACTAACTTACAAGAGCCTTATTAATGTATTTAGTGCAGTTTAAGTCATTATGCAGTGAAAACATTATTTAGTGTAAATATTTAGGGAAATTGCTAGATAACTTTATTTCGAGTTAGAAATACAGATTGATTCCCAACTTCTAATCTTCATCATCGAAGGCATTTTCATGAATCTTTTCATGTTACTTTCTCAAAACTGAATTTCAAGACTTTGACAACTTAGGAGATTGTTATGATCAATATTTATAGGTTTTAAAGTATTTTATTTGTAAAGTTTAACTTATTTAAGAAGAAAAGTTTATTTTTTTAGTTTTCACTAAAAATATTAGTACTTCCCGGAGAAGTTAGAATTTTTTGAAAATTGGCATCAAATGTCAACATCGATATACTATAACTTAGAGAATCTTCATAAAAAAATCGAAAAAAATTATGAAGGTAGATATAGAACCAAACTAAAGTTTATAAATATTAAAAAAAAAATTTGTGTTTGGTTAATCTATCGGAGAATGACACATTGAAGAATGTACAAAAATTTAGGGTATATTGTTAGCTGCACGAATGCTGCAAGCTTCCTATTCGAGATATTTCGCTATAAGTCACGATATTGTACGATATCGTATTATAACCCTTGCAAGGCGCAGTACATCATAACAATTGAAGACCTCCAAGAAGTCAAGAAAGCGCAACGAATTACAACGCAATGCGTATAACAATTCCTGTGTAGGAATATTATACGTAACTTCGAAGAAGTTGATTTGTGTAGATAGCGGAAAGTCTGGAAATGCAAATACATCGTTCGTATACATACTGAGTTAAGTTAGAAGATGGGAATCTGAGACAATGCAATGCAACTCTCTCGAACATTTTAACTTCAGTTAGACTAGCTTCTACTTTATTGTGTTAAAAACTATTACTTTTTACCTGAAATGGCGATCATTAAATAACTTCAAACGAAAATGGCATTTAGACTTAAAAAGCTGGTGGGCTTTTTAAGTCTAAATGCCATTATAAGTCTAAATGCCAGATAAGCATAAATATAAAAGCATATATGAATATCATGAATAATTAGTTTTTGTTCATACCTATATCTAAAATTAATAACGCTGTTAAATACTAAAAAATCCTTTATTAAGTGATGAAACAGCTTCAATAAGCAAAAAGATTCACTAAGAACGACCTACCGATTAACAAGTTATAAGCATTTGAATAATGTATAAAAACATGCGATTTTAAAGAAATCTGTTTGACCATAAAAACAAAATGCCTGGTTTTAGTGACGTAACTTAATGTACAAAGTACCATAAGTATTATTTTTTTTATAAAAAATTTGCACTCATACAAAAAAGTCTTTTTTCAAAAGCCTACAACACGTTGATTTTCAGACATAGAAAGGTATAGAAAATATAATTATTATAATATGTAGAAACATATAAATTCTCAAAATATATAAATAATATAAAATTTATTCGTAGTATTACGGAATTACTGTAAATGTAAAAAAAATTATCTACTTATGATTGTGATTAGTTTTTTAAATTACTGCTACAACAGTATTTTCTTTACTTCCTGCCACATGTATACTTTCTAATTATATTTAAAAAAATTATAAGCAACGATTTTCAGCTATAGATAAAAGACAACTTTACCAGCTATGTCCTCTATGTGTTTAGGAATGCTAACTTTTTTCAAGAATTGTAAGTTCTTGGGCTAAATAGTCGTGTTAAATTCTATTGAGGTGTATCCTCGTATTTGTATTATGTGCTGTATATATATATATTTAGACCAATATAAGATTAACACGTCTTCGCAGTGTTTACACCTAATAGCTATGCTTGAATCAAAATCGTTGGCGAATTCATTGCTGCAGTCAGTTGTGGAGTGTGAGACAAGTCAGACTAGAGGCCGCACTGGCTTAAGGGAATAACAGAAGGTGAATGATTGCTGTGAGCATTTGTGACGAATAAAGATAACCGTTTTGATTAAAAAAATAACTCTGTGAATCATTTTCCACGCCACCGCTCAACAAATTCGAGTAATCGCTTTAAATACGCAATGTAATCAAATCATACATTCACCCAATGATTTTCTTTCGTTACAGTCCTTCATGGCCAATGTGACATAGTTTTCGCAAAAGTGATAGTTGTCTCTTTACAGTCATGTCGAGACGATTGAATTACAATAAGTCTACTCTGTATCTGCCATCAAGAGCAACAAATTCTGCTAATTGAGCAAATTTCAGGTGCACTCAACTTGATGGCATCTTTATTTAAGGTCTGTCACTGTTATAACATTATATAGATTAACTGCTGTAAGAAAATGTTCAAATATACAGATTGTTCAATTTTAAGATAATCTTATTTTTAATTAGACGAACATTCGATAATAATTCATCATCTAAGCTGAACATCCCCGGGAATTCATTCACGATTTTCTATACGTATTCAATTTCCTCTTCGTAGGTTTAGAGCTGTTCACAGCTTTTGATCAGAGAAACATCGATCCCAGAATCAACATAAAACCTGCCGATGAAGCTTTTAATTGCAGTTAGTTCAACCTAACAAAAGGAGGACGACTTCTGTACAATAAAAAGTAAATGCTGGCTAAATTTATACGACCATAAGTCGTATCTTTTGACTTAACAACTTGACGCTCGTCGTCTGAGGAATGCGGTGAGAGTCTTGACAGTTTAAATCCTTGGAAATATCGTAATCTATTATTCGCATTACTAGCATTATTATTGTTATAATTGCTGTTACCGTTACTATTGCGGTTATTGCAATTATTATTTCCGCAATTAATGTTATTATTGCTATTATTATTCCTGCTATTCAATCCACGGTTCACGTGGCTTCTGCCGTTTTCTTACTCTATTATTATTGATGCTATAATTATTATACGCGTTAACTATTCCTAACTGAATTTGATATGTTTTTCGAAACATGACTCAAAAGCGTGCGATAATTCTTAGGTTGTGTCAATGCATAGAACCGTTTCGATTACGACATTGTTTAGTAGCCTCACCAGGCCAGTAGACCTTGGATACAGTAATACGTTCAGGAGCTACCTACGCTGAACTTGCTTTCGAACTTTATTGCTAGACTTATTTTTAATGATTAATCATTGCAGTTTTGTACTACGAACTACATAATCAACGGAGAGGGTTTCAATATAATACCAATTCAAATCTGAACTGTTCTCGCAATCCCTCGGATTTTTATCCATAACTTAGGAAAAACCTCGTAATAAAATTATAAAAATCGCATCATTATCTCCGTGATAATATGCCAGGAGAAGTAGATTTAGCGAGATATTAAAATCGAACAGCTCTTCATTTGAAGCATTGGCATGCTTTTAGTTTTGCCATTATTTCGCAATTTATAAATAATTGTATTCGCTGCCCAACACTTTAGTTTTTCTTTTATACCGATAGTAGCCGAGATGACTTTAAATGACTTGTTAGTGTCATTCTTGCTTTTATTTTTTTTCTTTTCTATGTTCAATTTCCTTTTCTATCTGAATCCCGCGTTGTCCTTCTTAACATTTCTTTCTACATTCAAATTTTTTTTACCTTGTTGCATCCAGTCATGACAAGAAAGCCCTTAGAATCTGATCTTATTACTGGTGGATTCACAGAGCCGATAAAACGAGATACTTTATTATTTGCGATGAAGAGGTGACAACTGATTGTGACATGCGATGGTTGATTATCTTACCTAAACAAAACTACTATGATGTGCAGCTTTGCCTGTGAAAACGGATTTAAAACGAATTTAAATTTACCCTCCTAAATATAATAAATCCAGCGTCAGAAATAATAAAAGTTCAAATAAAATTTCCTTTAGCTAGGTTTTGAATGATGTGACGGATTAAAGAATTAGTGTCGCGCGAAAAAAAGATAGACTCGAATGTGTCTTGGACCCGCGACTTCGAGAAATCGTCTACTATGCATTTCAGTGCAATACATCATAACCCGACTTTGCATGTGTATGCATTTGTTTGTCCGAAACAATGAATTTAATGAATTTCGGAATTAGATTCAATAAAATTTTCGAGTGGCAGAGATTTACATAGTAACTCGTCCCTTCTAAAACAGTCTGATAAATGAGAACTATCGCAGTTGCTTTTCTCTGTCGGCCAAGCTTTTTTACAAAAGTGTAGAAAAAGCACCTCATTAAGATGACCTTTTCAGACTCCTACCTTCTGTATGCTACCGATGAGGAATATTTCGTCGTGAGGGAGGGAGAAAGAAAAAGACTGAAAGTGGAAAGTTTCAGCCTACCTTAATGTGTGCTCTGTATAATACATATATGTAGGGGTTAGCTGAGCTGGACGAATTGCAAAGGAATGTGAGGGAATAAAGCAGTATTGGCGCTGTAGATATTCTCATTTATTCTCATGTTATTTACTTAAGTCGTCTTTGGAAATTTAAGTTTTCGATTGTTGAAACTTTTTGTAATAAAACATGATCTATGTAAGTAAATGCATTATACACGTGATTAATAATTAAAATCTTTTACTGAAAAATATAATAGGAAATTACATTTTACTTGAGTTTATGTCGCCGAATGATTCGAAACTACAGGAAAGTATAGAGACAAGAGACTGGGAAGAGGAATCAAGTAGAATGCTAAAGTAGAATGAAAAATTGAATTACGAAGTCGAGTGCCGCAAGTCAATCCCGATATTTCTCGATTTTCAAGAAAATGGAAATGACATCTAAGAGGGTACGATTAATCTATCCCAGAATTCGCCGATTAATTTCCTACTCTCGTACAACTCTCTCGTCATTAAAGTTCAGAGAGTTGACTCAGCAGGAGTAAAATAAAGAATAAAGTTCTTCCGGATGCAAAGAGTAAAGTGATAATAAAAATTGCATATAATATGTTTTTATTCCGGAGACCGTTGATTTTTTAAATAAACACGGGACATTATTCTTGCTGCAAATTCAAATACAAAACAAGTACGAGCTTACTCTGCTCTACATTTTCACTTCGTTCGTTCGCATATACTAATGCGTAATGGTTATTATATTAATTTTCAAATGCAGTCCACTAGTATCCCACATAATACAAACTTGGGAAAAGGAACATAGGAGAATGATACTTCTCATGCTCAGTGACTTGTGACTCGATTATTTTGTCGGTAAATCCGAGATTTAGGCGATTACAGTCAACGGTACACAGATTGAATGGTTTGCGATTACTGAAAATATTGCCGCAAACCAGTTCAAGGTAATTTTTCATTATCAGTATTTTTCACTGGGAGTCGATATGAATTGAGCTAAAAGTTTCTTTTTAATGCAAACTCCTAGAACAGATATAGTAAAATCTGATATTCTTCATTGAAACGAGCTTTAATGCTGTAATTAAACATGTGTTATATATAATATTATGTTTTTTTTTACTATTTAAAGGTATCTTGCCCGCTTAATCCTATTTGGAAATACACAGACGTAATTATATAAAATTATCTCTAGCAAAACTTAATTGCAAAAGCGCGTTTTAGATAAGAAAAAACAGATAAAAAAATATACTTGAATGTGATATTTTATATTTGCCTTTTTATGTGTGTACATTACACATGAGCATCGATACGTCTTGGATAATTTTTGTCTCACATTTGTTTTCTGGGCTCGTGAATGTGTGTGCGTTCTCGTAGGACTGCTTAAAACTCATCGTTGTCTTAGGTTTCAGGTTCTTTCATAAAGTTTACCGCTCACGGAGAGCAATTCGTGCCACAGTGGACCTTTCATGAGCTCGAGAGAGCTAGAGATAGAGAGTAGGGCAGGCATGGTAGTAAAGGATAACTGAGAAGGACAAGATAAATGCTAAAACGCCTGTAGCGCTGTGAAGTCGGGTAGAGTTCGGGGTGACTAGACCACGGATAGCGACTCGGATTCAAACTCTCTGTTTTTGTTCGTTAATTACTTTGATGATTAATTGTTGCGTCAATTTGCTGGGGCGATGTTTCACATTTAAGCAATTCTCGTGTCACGTCCCCTCGACTCAATAAAGTAACGTGTTCTTATTTTCTGATCAAGGAATAATTAAATAGTGTTGCTTTTTTGCGAAATTAAGATCTAAAATTACACTTTACAAACATTTTATTCAAAAGAACGTGTGATGAGTTTTATATATGAAATCTTTATTAAGAATTCAAATTTTATTAATAGATTACGTTGATATAATTGAATAATCTTGAATAGAATAATCAAATTTGTATTCGTATTTTTAAGTTAGTAGGAGCATTTTTATTCTGCAGACCTAAAAATAAACTTCCCATGATCGATTAGAAAAAAAATCAAACGTACATATAGAAAGTATTAAATATTTATTTACAGTTTTGATACGCATCTTTCTTTAAGCACGATTACTTTTTAGCAGTTTCACATATTGTTAAAAAGAGTATATTCAGCTGTTTTGAGCTCCTATTATTTCTAAACGTGTTTCGGTAAAAATTGATATTTTATTTTGTAACGGGCGTCTTATTCGAATAATTAATCAAGTCGTACTTCCATGCACAACCGCGAATCAATTTAATAGATCGCGCATTAATTAAGATTTAGAAAACGTGCAATCCGGAAGACATTAACTCAAATAACTCTCATACGAAAATACGAGAGTAAGCGTTGATGTCAAGACTCGCGAGGGATTTAAGACACAGAGTACTAAATTATTGAAAGAGTTTCATTCTACGCCGTATTAGTATGTCCGATAAATGGCTGTATACGAAAGTGTGTTCATAGAGCACTCATTATCCAGGAGGAATCGGTTTCGACTGTGTTAGAGACTGCGAGGCGGAGGTGAGGCGTCGATTAACGAAGACGTGGTGAACGAACCGAACAAGACGAAATTAAAAAGAAGAATTCACGACGTAGCTCGAGCATTGAAAAATACATCTTCGAATTGAAAATTAGTGTTCAGATTTTATCGTAAAAAAATTATATTTCAAAAAATTACATTTAAAATATATCTACGTAGGGAGATAACATCAACTTTTGGTAGGTCTTATTACTGAAAACTTTAATGAACATGAACTGAAATCTAAATTTCAAAGACTTTCCGGGTAGCTAAGTGGTGTCATCATGATGTGGTGTCATCACATTGAACATTTTTTATAAAAGTTTTCATGAATTATTAATTATAAAACTATGTACTTTCAGAAAAAAGTAGAAATCATAAATAACTTTTAGAATTCATAGCTAAATAATACTCCCGGTTTTTAAGAACTACTAGATCAATTTTTAGGGACCTTGCAAATTAAAAATGTTAGCAAAATTGTTATGATTGTTGAAAAGCTTTGAAAAAATAAAGGTGTATTCCTTCGCTATTTTTAAAAAAAGTAGACGTGAATATGTTTTGAACCCGCGACGTCGCAAATAAATAGTAAGCTTCAACCACGTAGCTAAATCTACGATGTATTTCAGTGCAATGCATTGTAGTCCGAAATTACAGCCTTTTATTGCCGACTTGTATATATATATGCATATGCTGAGACTTGTTTGTCCTTGACAAAATATAGAAGTAGCTGAAATTTACTATCGCAAACATTATCAGAAGAGATAACTAACAAAATTTACTACTGGTTTTAGTAGACAACGTTTACGACGGTAGATGTTTATAATAGTTAACTTAAAGAAAAATTAAATATTCCAGAATGCTATTTTAAACAATTTTGCATTCTGTGTTTTACATACATAATAAATTCTTTGGTATTAAAAGAAAAATTGAAATAAAAATTTCGCTATAAGCAAGATATAATTTATGATAATAAAATAAATGTCCAGATTAATAGAAATACGCCTGAATAGATAGTAAAGGTATTGTAGGTAAACATAATATTTCTAGGCTGGTGGTGATTCTTGCGACCTGACTATTATCTGGGTTACGCTATCGTACTCCCTTAGTTTCAATATGATTATCACAATCTCTGGTACTTTCAGTAATAAACATACGGGGGACTCAGAGAGCGTTATCCTAGCAGCAAGGGTGTCTTTATTTTTTCAAAATAATGTGTCTGAAGGAATAAAAAAAAATTATTTTTTTAAACATTTTAAAACTTTAGTTTGGCACTGTATCTACCTTCATGAATTTTTTAAGATTTTTTTCATCAAGGTTTTCTAAGTTAAAGTATGTGAAGGTTCAATCAATCGATCACTTCACTATTTTATAACAGTAAGACCAACGTCCTTCATTGAAAGTTATCCAAATACTCATATAAAGTTTTGGAAAGGTTCGATCATGGATATGAAGATGAAATAATTCATGACGATGACTTACACGTATTATAAAAGTGTCAATTAAGGTCTAAACTTGAGAATGAAGTTGTATTTCTAATTAGGAATGAAAATCGCCAAAACGACGGAGACAAACTGTATCATTCGATAACAGTGAGTCGGATAAATAATATCTTCGGTAGTTGCTATCGTTAATTTCGATTCACTGCGACTCGAACTCGCTTTTTTCTCAGCCATCGAAACACTTGTAAATCCGTGGCCGTGAAATTTGCGCTTTTGCGGCCCTTAACTACGCTGGGATATTGTCGCAGTACTTTTAGGATAGCTCGACATGATTTGGTAGTGTTCAGTAGCCAAAAGAAAATTCGAAAGTGAACAAACAAATAAATACAACTTATTAAATTCTGTTATAATATGGACCTTAATCAGTATTATAAATTTATATACACCTTTTATGATGTACAAATAATATTTTAAGGGACAATTACACCCCTCCATTATTATCTGATTGCATTAATTAGATAATTAATCGAGAGGAGGAGCGCGCGATTGACTTAGCAATTAGACCTGTTTGACGTTCGATCACTATTTATGATCTAGCTCCGAAATAATTCCAAATAAACATTTGAAACATTCAGAACATATTCTTTGATTGTTTTGGAAGACTTTAAGTAAATAAGATCAATTCTGCCTCTAAAGCAGGCTCGCCCGCTCCCTAAGTCATTACGTATGAAGTGAACACATATTTTAGTGTAAACATTAGGGAAATTGCTAAATAACTTCATTCCGAGCTGGAAATAGAGATTGATTCCAAATTTCGTAGACCCTTATGTATTCATCGAAGGCATCTTCATTAATTGTTTCATGTTTAAACTCATGATCGAACTTTCTCAAAACTGGATTTTAAGACTTTGATGACTTAGGAGATTCTTATTATCTATATCTTCAGGTTTGAAACTATTTTATTTATAAAGTTTAACTTATTTAAGAAGAAAAGGTTGTTTTGTGTTTTTAGTGAAAAATACTGCCCTGAGAAGATATATTTTTTTGAAAATTGGAATAAAAACATTTATCTGCTATAACTTAGAGAAGCATCATGAAAGAAATCTAAAAAAAATCATGTATTCAAGGTAGGTACAGTGCCAAACTAAAGTTTAAAATTTTTTTTGTTCGGTCAATCTGTCAGAGAATGTCATACTCATATATATATATATACATGTATACCATAAGTCATAGGGTCTCAGAGAAAAAAGCAAAAATGTGTTCGTTTGGTGTGTGGTACTCACCTCCAAGGAGAAAGAAACCACAAGCTACCAACGTTCTATGATCTGAACAGCAATGACCGATTAGAGCGGATATTGTCCCGGCGAGGATCAACGCCACCGCGGCCACTTGGAATGGTGTCGATATTCTGGAATTATACAAGAAACAATAAACAGAGAACTAATTGATGATACGATGCAAAATAAAAACTATAATTTTGTAGATGGAATAATTGTCATAGTTGCATGAACTGCATTGCTTATCTTTTGCGCTTCTGACTACGATTTCTTAACTTATCAGAATGTTACCGTCGAGTCTAATAAGAGAACCACCAATACATTGATAAAAAGAATTATAAATAGATTTGTGATTTATCCATATCAATAGATAAGTCACAGTACTATTACACCGGTTGTATGTACAACGACGAGGATACAATTTAAAAAACAGAGCGGCATAATTATAAATTTCACATTTAATTGGTCGGTTCATACTACAATTGGCTCACACTAAAATTATTAAGGCGGAGAAATTTTCTGTTCATTTGTGGAACTATTGAACCAATGAAAATATATTTTATACGTGATAAAAATAATAGTCTCAAGATTTTTCTTTGACGAGTCGGATGATAATGGACGAAAAAGTCAAGAGCCTATGAATAGAAAGTACATTATATTTCGAAGGCAGATGATAATGCCGCAGTCTGGAAGATGAAGATGAAGGAGGTTAAACAGGATTTGTGGCTGGCTAGCTTAATGTGACTACCGACACATATTTAGTTGAAAGCGTCCTCAGCCCAGGAGGATATGCGGCGAGCTATATAGGTAACAAGGTAATAGTGGCCCATACCTAAATTCTGATTGATCAGTGTGCCAGTTAGTCACTCAAATAGATAACGTATAATATTCGCTCGAAATACAACGTATATATGAACCGATTTTATTCTATTTGATGTATTTATCGTTTTGAAATGCAGTATTATATAGTAATATTTGTTTAATATTTGTGGATTACTCAGAAAATTTCAACAAATAATGAATTTACATCTACAAATATAAAAACAAAAAATTATGTGACTTATACAAGTATTCTGTTTGTCGAATGTATCGGCACTGAAGTTACCGTATTTTGAAATATCGTGTTTGCATACGAGTGAGCAATAATCAGGTATTAAAGCTAAAAGCGACTTAATCGCGCTCAGTAGTAAATAGATCCTCAGTCGATGAGGTACTCGACAAATATCTTATAATCCAGGGTAGTAAAAGCTATAAAATCCAATAAGAATACAATAATTATAATAATTTTACGTATATATCTGTTACCTTATTTGACTGCCTCGGTTTTCAGACTGTTTACGTTAAAGTATTCATATACTTTTATTACTGTTCATATAGTATTCGTATATTATATTCATTTGTATTCATATTACTATTACTTATTATTTACGTTATTAAACTTTCTAAATTATTTTACAAAATTTTGTTTTTGCGAATGCTATAAAAATTACTTCTTATTCGGAATATATTTATATTACTTCGTGCAATTCAAGATTATCGGTTGATTTTACATCATTCAAATTCATATATATCATGCGAAATAGCTAATATATTCTGAATTTAATTGCTGTGTTTTTTTCCTACAATTTTTAACGCGAAAAAAAGTCATGCTCATAATGGCTATGATAATAGCAGTAATGCACCGTTACGATTGAAGCTCTTACAATCGTAAAATATACAAAAGAAATATTGTAAAATTTATTATTTATCATTAAAAAGAGGTCGCGATATATAATGAAACTTAGTGACAGAAATGCTAGTGCATTGTTGTTGTTGTTGCAAAAAGACCACGGAGTTACGTAATCACAAGGCAGCCAAGAGCAAATATAAAAATAAGAGCTGATACTGGTTTATAGTTGTAGAGTTTTAAGTATCAGTCAGACGAAAATCACTGAGCGGTAGAGATAAAAGTGTCTTCTCGCTGGTCAAAAGATTAATTCATCATGGCGTATCTCACGATATTCACTTTATTATTGTATTGCTGTGATATGAGTATGGTTATTATATATATATCTCATATGCTAATTCTTTAATTAATTCAATTTAATGAAAGAACTAGCATGTGAGATCTTTATTGACTTGTGTTTGTGTGCAGGAAATATAGTGATGGCAGAAGAATACCTACAGTATAATTTTACAATTACGTTTGACGACAAAAATTTAAATCTTGAAGAGGATGTGCGCTTTTTCCTGTATACTCGAGCTTATTCCGAAAATCCTCAACAACTATGGGTCGACAATATACAAATGTTAAACGACAGTACTTTTAACTCTAGTCATGAAACGAAATTCATGACTCATGGTTATCAAAATAGTTACAAAGGAAACAACTGTATAACCGTTCGTAAAGGTACGTTTATAATTATTTTTTATCATTTTATATACTTTAACAGATTAATGTTAAATTAAATAATTTCATAATGCTGCACTTATAGCTTAAGTATTCGTAAAAATGAATGATCCGCATTTAATTACTATAATAGCCACGATTTTCCGATTACAGCATTTTTAGCACGTGGTGATTATAACGTCATTGTTGTTGATTGGAGTAACGTTGCGAATCTACCATATCTGGACTCGGCTGGTAAATTAAAGGCCTGCGGTGCCCACATAGCGCGAATGATTAACTTTTTGGTGAAGCAAGGTGCTGCCAATCCAAACAATATGACCCTAGTTGGTCATTCTTTGGGAGCACAATTAATGGGATTTGCCGGTTATCAGGCAGTCAATAAAGTTGGTCACCTCGTCGGTTAGTTTAAAAACACATTTATAATATTTACATATTAATACTGTTATCGATCATAATACCGCTTAGAATATTTTAACATTTTTTATTTTGAGACATTGTCTGTAGATATCAAAAAGACTATCACTTTATCATTTTTTATCACTTTATCGTTTTTTTATTTGGAAATTAAGTAATCCTACAATTTTACACTAGATACTAAATGCTGCCAAATCAGAAATCACGAAATAAGTACCATTGTAAATACAGAAAATGGATGTTCACATTTTCTTATTCTACATATATTTTTTAATTCTCATGAAACGCACAGATACGATATTTGTTGGTGACAAGATATGTGCAGCTAAGCATATTAAAATTTTAATATGTTTAACTTATACTACGTTGTAGAGAATTATAATATAGAATAGATTATCGAAATAATATAAAAATATACAATAGTTATATTAAATTCCAGGGAAATTTTTTAATAGTTTCGATAAATTAACTTGTAATCAAAATAAATAAAGTAAGCTTTAAATATTTGCTTGAAAATTAGCTATTTACTTATTAAAACTTTTACGTTCTAATGTTATATTTTGAAACCGTACAATATTAATAAATTAATTAATTCCATCTAAAAATTTATACATTCAGATAAAAATTATTTCATTATTAAGAATTCATGGATTGTAATCATGGTTTAATTATTTTTTACTTAAAGTGTGTATGTATATAACTTGAAATTTATTTAATGTTTAGCTGAATAGTTTATATGGAATAAATTACACTTTAAAAAACTCATTTAACTTTCAAGTCTAAATGCTATTTGCGTAACAAAATATTTTCCTGGTTGGATTTATCTTTAAGTAGTTTTGGAATTACTTTCAAGTTCGAACGTAGTTAATTTAACCGGTTAGAACATGATATTATTATGCCGAAAAATATTTATGAATAATTCACATATTTTTTAATTACTGCATATTCAGGTCTAGATCCTGCCCGGCCAGGTTTTGTTCATCCAGATCCGACTAGCAGAATTTCACCATTAGATGCTCAGGTTGTAGAAGTTATTCATACAAATTCAAATTACTTTGGACTTGCTGAGCCTGTAGGTCACCTTGACTATTATCCAAATGGCGGAGGTATTGATCAACCTGGCTGTACTAGTGATCCGAATCCTAAGTATTACTGTGCTCACGATCGAGCCTATTATTTTTACGCTGAAGCGATCACGAGACCCGAGGGACTCTTGGCAGTGAAATGCAAGGACTATCAAGAGTTTCTAAATGGTGGATACGATGAATGGGAGGTGTTACCCTTTCCCGGTGTTTCGCAGAAGGGAAAACTTGGGAAGAAAGGCTCATATTGTCTAAGGACTTCGGACCAAGCTCCATTTGGTTTAGGTTATGAAGGTTTAAAGCCGCGGAAAACAGACTAAACATTTACCACAGTATAAATTTGGATTTTTTAAATTTTTACAATAAATTATAAATATTTTTATGAATTAGATTTAATTATTTAATTATATAAACCGTCAACTTCAAATGATAAGTTAAGTATATTCTATAATAATAGTTTATATTCTATAATAATATTAACCCTTTACGTTACTAGGACACTTTTGAAGTCGCCATTTTAATGAATTAAAAAATTCCCAGGGCCCAAAAATATTTCTTCATTTAATATAAGATGGCGATGACATTTTATGAATGTTTGAACCGGTACGAAAATTGTAAAGCAACGAAGTAATACTTTGAAAAACAACTTTTCGTAAAAAACATTGTTATTGTTTGTTTTTTTATTTCAATGGTAAATGAAATTAATTTCGTAACTTTTAAATGCCACCAATGTGGTAAAGTGCAGTCTTCAAAATAGTGGAATAAGTATCTGTTCAGGATAGGCAGCCAAAGACGAACCTCGAAAATATCTTCGTAACTTCAACGTGAATGGTTAATTAATTGCCAGATAACTATATAGTCTATATAATGCGTAATCTTTTTAAAGTAATCTATCCATTCCCCTTATCGTTCTTAAATTATATAATTGAGTATTTAAGTACATTTAATTATGCTGTGATAGCAAGACATACTAGTTCGTAAACGGCTAATCGTCCAGTTCATGTGCAAAGCGTTGAGTATGAATTCAATAGTTAAAATCGTCTTGCTATTAGCATTGCACTCAACCGGTATGTATTTATGCAATCTTAGGTTTTATAATTTTTGTTTGTATTATTTTACTATAATGTGGTTTTAGGAGTCAGATGCTTCTTATTACTGCCAGAATACAAGTGGCCCTCAATAAAAAGCACTCCGCCGGTGAATCAAACTGCAGCTAATGTACGGCCACAACAAGTACTTTTTTATTTGTTTACAATCGAGAATCCAAATACGCCTCAGCAATTATTATTCAATAATAAAACAATATTGCAACATAGTCCTTTCAACGTAAGCCAGCCTCTCAAAGTCGTGACACATGGATGGCGCAATAATCATTCGAGTCCCGCCTGCGTATTGGTTCGTCAAGGTAATCTTTATTAGTTAAGTAATAATATTAGGTTTATAGGAAGTTTAAAATTTCTTTACGGTAATATACTATAGTGTACTAGAATGTACTAGAGCTATACCCGTTTGCTGTACATATTTTGCAATACGAGTATACAGAAAGAATTACTTAAATTACTATAGCATTCTTTTATGAGATGAATAAATATTAATTTTCAGTCAGAGCCACTATACTATAACAGAAACCATTAAATGGTAAAAATAGTTTGACTATACATTTATGGTTTTCAATATTCAGTTGAGGTTCAAAACTAAAGTTTAGTTGATTTCATATGTAACATTCTGTATTAGCTTTTGTACAATATCTCTAATACCCATAAGTAACAGTATAGTTAAAAGAAATATGCTTTTTCATAAAAATGTATAGCTCCTATAAAGCATGAATATGTGTCAATCCCGACACAATTATCACATTGGTACAATTCGTAATATGAAAATTGTTTAATCCTTTTTATGGTTTATCTTATCAATAATGTATGTGTATAACATTAATAGGTTTCTTAAGGCAAGGCAATTATAATGTCATTGTAGTAGACTGGGGACAAATAGCCATGCACAATTATCTATACGCAGCAAGTCGAGTACGTGCCGTTGGTGCACTCGTTGGTGCCATGATTGATTTCTTAGTGGCTTTAGGCTCCGATCCGGCGAATATTTCTGTGGTTGGACACTCGCTCGGAGCACACGTTGCTGGACTAGCAGCACTTCAATCGAATGCTAACATAAGCCATGTAGTTGGTGTGTAAAAGAATTATTTTCTTAGACAAAGTTTTAGTTCTTTCCTTCTCTTTACATATATATTATAGTTTCAAATAATAGTCAATTTCAAACAATAGTACAATTGAAAAATTTGTTTACCTTCAGCTGTGAACGCGATATTAAATATAATGGAAAACAAATGATTACAACGTGAACTTTTATTAGGTTTGGACCCGGCTGGACCTGGCTTTCTTATAATGGGTTCAGAGGGTCGTATCAGCAAGAAGGACGCTAATTATGTAGAAATAGTGCATACATGTGGTGGTGAACTAGGTTTGTTTGAACCTTTGGGCGATGCTGACTTTTATCCCAATGGTGGTGCTAAACAGGCAGGCTGTGGTGTCGATCCAACTGGAACATGTTCTCATAGTCGAGCCTACATGTATTACGCAGAGTCATTAAGTAATCCTGTTGATTGGTATGCAATTAAATGCAATACATCAGAGGCTTTCAAGGCTGGCAAGTGCAGTAGTAATATTATAGTAGATTTTCCCAGATGGAAAGCTGAATTTAATAAGCCTCCCGGGATTTATCAACTCAGAACCGCATCGACAGCACCTTATGGCCTCGGATTGAATGGTACCCAACCAGTGTTTAGCGCAATGAAGCTACACTAATTTTATCAAATATTTAAATGGGAAAACTATTACTGACATTCAGTTATTAAAACATGTATTTTATCCGAAAATCGATAATGTAATACCTTATCTGTCGATGCGCATTTTTTTACAGTGTTCACATTATACAATTACATTTTCTTTGTATTTTTTACATTTGTAATTTTTTCTAAGATAAAAGATCAACATTTAATATAAAACCTGAAAGAACTTGGTTGTATACAGCGCAATGAAGGTTTATATTGTTTTTCTCGGCTAGTTGATAACACAGCACTTGCATAGCTAATTTCTTAAAATAAATTAGTGTCCTTCTCATGTTATTATACGTTGCAAGCTCTGAAGATGAGGTGACGTCGATTTCGAATTGGTGCCAAGTTGATATTCTTATAAATTTTATCAATCCCTCTCCACTTCCAGGCACAATTTTTCATCGCTAGCTCGTACTCCTTAATGGTAAAGCGTTATTTTACTCGTATATGTACACATAGAAACGCAGGGGGGAAATCGCGCGCTATGCATCATATCGATCGACCGCCAACGTTCAGCTGCTTTCTCCCTCACTATGCTGTTTTATAGGATTGTGAATTGTGTATTATATTCGCTGGAGGTGGGATCGAGCATAAAGGGATATGAAGGGGGATGTGGATAACTATGTATGAGTGTGTGAGTATGTGAGTGTGTGAATGTGTCTCAGTGTATATAATAATGCAAGCGAGAGAGTCAACTCGAGCGAGCACAATAAATTGACTTTAAAACGAAACGATTGTGCAAATAATAACTTTCTATGAGAATAGCTGGCAAAGCGTAACCGCAGCGAGAGTTATCGCTTGCGCGAAATCGGCTCTGTTACAAATAAATTAAGGCGATTACGGGCTGACTGGAGTGGGATTATGGAATAACATGCAGTTGGCGCGATGCAGATACTTGAAAGCGCGAGCATTAACGGCGTCTGCTCTGCCTCCGTCCATTGAAAACCTGAGTAGTATATATGCAATTGTTTTATTCGATCGTCCACTCTGCGTGGAATATTGCGTTTAAAGTAAAACAAGCCGACCACGACGAATCAAAATTCGCCCCGAGAAGAATCATGAGAAAGGAATCCTTTGCAAAAAATGCCCAAGAAATCTGAATACCCACAAGCTCCGTTAAGTACTAAACAATTGTAACTGTTTCGTGATAAAAGGATGGGAAAAGGATAGATTACATAGCACTGGATAGAAAAGCTCGACGTAATGTGTGGCCGTGCGCAAGAAGCTCTGACAAATGTACTACTTCGACATGGACAAAGGAGAAGGAGACAGTCGTAGCGAAAATCGAGCTAACCAGCTGCCTTTGTTCTATCGCACGAATATCTAGCGCACCGGCTAGTCGTCGGTAAATAACAATAAAACTCTATTAATGTGCTAGTAGTACTAGTAGTATTAGTAGTGCTAATAGTTCTGGTAGTGCCACTTGTTTCAACGTTGGCTTTACGCCAGGAGTGCGCACGAGGTGGGATGGAAACTGGTAGGGAAAGGGTAGCGGCATTCCAGCTATACTCATGGAAGCTGCTAGTCTTCTCGTATGTACAGACAATGTATAGAGCTAGCATTTGTGATAGAGGTATGTTGTTCATACTGCTAGATTCCAAAGGGAGAGGGAGCCATACGAGCTTCCGAAAATTCAATGTTGCGCATGATGTTTATGCAAGCGTAGTTGAACGCGAAGCATCGAGCAGTAAAACGGATGCCTGGACAGTAGTACGAATCAGCAGCATCTCGGTTTACGTTTGCTACTATCGCATATTATGAGAAACCATCGAGATCTTCTTGTGTAACATGGAGATTTCTTACTTGCCGACGAGTCGTATTTGAGTAAATTCACGAAATAGGGGGCATAGTCAGTGCCCAAAAATCGACAATTTTCCACCGAGAACACATCAACCTTTCTTTCCTGTTTCCTACGTGTCTTCCGAGTAAAACGAGCCAATTTACACAATCATTTTAACTTGACACACGGTTTTTGTGGTCAATTTTCTGATGACTAGATCGTATATTTTTAACCGAAAATAACTGTTTTTTAAATCAAATGTTTTTAATTATGAAATTAAAATTTTATCGAAAAATTGAAATATATTTTTTTGTATCTTTAATCGTAAAAATCGAGTAGGAATCTGAAAAGATTGTGTAAAGTTTTTTTTTATTTAGAAGATATCCAGTAACCTAGAAAAAATATTACGGTCGGCGAGTCCTTTCAGGTAATATTGAGATTTTTAGGTACTATAAATGGTTTCCTGTATTTTGTCAACTTAAGCAGACATACATAAAATATTATTCATACTATAAAATGGGAATGTTCGTAAAAAGTAATCCATTTAATCGTTTCTTATTGTTTCTTAAGCATAGTTGAATTTTTTTATCAATAGCCTACCCGTCGCAAACGATGAATTAATAAACAATTCGTTAAGGAAATATTCATTTGTAATTTGTTTGTATAACAATAGCTTTATAAAATTGCACACGAAGATTAGGAACACACAGAATTTGTTGAAATTACTATCTCGATCAGCAGCTCTGAAGATAAGAGAAAAATAAAGTTACGCGCTCTCTATCCAGAGCTAAAGAGAAAGGATTGGAAAGCCACAGGCAAACCCTCCACAATCTCTCTCGGAACTAGAAAAGTAGAAAGGTTAAGAAAGAATCAATGCGGCATAGTACGCAAGGGTGCAAAAATCTTTACCCTTTCTTTCCCCTTTCTCAGAGTCCATTCTTTAAGTGTGCTAAAATTTTCTAGCTGCGCCAGACGGGCATTCATTTTGCTTCGGAGAGATGTTATCGTGCAGTTCTTTTTAAATCCGTGACCTCGTTCTATGTGACCAGTGCTGCTGCTGGTTGGTTAAGAATTAAAGGATTCAAAATGATTCGGCATCGACGTATTTTGCCTGTAATCCGAAGTATTCGCCTTCCCTTTTTTAGCGTTCCACGAAGACAAGCGAAAAGCCGCAGGAGAAGGAAAAGTTAGAACGCGAAGGATATAGGGGTGGTAATGTTGAAGCGTGAGTTGCTTCTGCTGGCAGGAGATATTTAAGCTGATAGATTAAAGCGATTTTCGAAGTTGAGATTAAGGATCGTTTAGCAGAAAGGAAGAAAGAATGATAGAAGAGAGAGAGAGAGAGAATGATTTGAACGTTATTTTGACGCGAATATCAACGCTTCTCTGATATATTCACTTTCTTTCTCTGGAATCTTTTTGTATAGGGTGAAAATGATGATGGGTTGAGGCGAAGGTTCATCTATTGTAATGTAGATGAGAGATCAAATTCTTTGCGGCTTTCATTTTTCGCTCAATACATTTCATTGTATTCACTATCAATAATATTCTTTTCAATGTGTCATACAGATATGAGTCCTCCGATGTTACATTTCCGATAAAGCGGCAAATATTATTTTTTTCACATATTTTATGTAAAAGTTGTTTTTTTAATATTTTTACTCTAAATTAACTCTTTTTCATGCACTTTGTAACTGACTTTATATCGAGTACATGTTAATTTTATTTCATTTGATAGGTTAAACCAACGTCTAGTAGTCTAGACTGCATTATTACATGTATATACCGAAGCATGTACATTTCAAGTCGACGCAAAATCCCAGTACTCACCTAGTTTTTGTTTTAACTGTTTATAAATCAAACAGAATGAATATTGAAACACGTTCGGATTTATACCGATGTATAATTAAAATGATTAAGTTATTCAGAATATGTATCTAATAGCGGCCGAATATCTTAATCATTTAAAAACTCTAGAATTGTAAGTGAAATCATATTAATAGCACTTCAAAAAATTCCAAATTAACAGGAAGTGAACATATAAATATAAAAGATTTAGATAATATAATGTGCGAAAAGGCAGAAACATAAGAAATAGCTATGTGGTTATAAACGCAAAAGTTCTTCAGGCTTCGGAAAAAATTGATAATCTACATCCTCATGATACAAACATGCTAGAATTAATAGTAAATATCGGTGGCATAACACCATTCTCCTCTAGTGCAGTTACAATATGGTCAATACTGTGTAAAATCTATACGAAAGAAGACCTGTATAAACTTTTCACCTCTTCTCTATTTTGTGGCCATGGGAAACCTAAGACTGCAGCCGCATTTTTAGAAAATTTTATATTAATAGATTATAATAATAGATGTAATAATAGACATTTCTGTGTAAAAATATATTTTTACTGTGCTTTTGATGAATACACCAGAATATAGATTCAAATAATTTATGGATTGAAAACTTGAATGAAAAACTTAAGGTTGTTGAAAATCCCATTACCAATACAGAATGATTTGTGAATTTTGAAATAAATAATGATTCCCTCTCAATGATTGAAATTTCAAATGTTAATATTAACTTTGATAGTGGTAATATTTAAAACTTTACATGACAGTTATGTTAAAAATCTTTTATTGTATTTTCAGATTTAGCCTTTTCAGAACTATCTAGAATTCTTAATGAACTAAAATTAATTAGTATCAATCAAGAAATGGAACATACTTATATACTCGATAATTAGATAAGATAATTATTATTTAAAATTTAATTAACGTTTAATTTTGACTATAATACTTTATTTAATCGAATAATGTATGCAATATTTCTTAGCGTAATGTCTTCAAAAACTTGTACCGATAAAGATCTTTCAATTGCTAAATCATATTCTCTTCCGATAAAAGACATTATGTCTACAGGGCTTGCAATGCCATTTAGTGCAAGTAGAACATCTATGAATAACGAAAATCCTAATTCTTTATATTTATCTTATTAATAAATGTAAATTTTATGTAAAAATGTTAATGAAACCTACATTAATTTATTTTTAAATTTGTTTGTTTTCAATTCTTATTCCAATTTTTAATGGCTGACAAAATCACCCAGATTTCCTAAACACTAAAATACTTACATTAAATTTTATAAAATATTCGTAGAAATTTATGAATTATTATTTAAATGAAAATCTTTGGTAAATATAATAATTGTAGTCTTTAACAAAATAATAAGCTCTACAACGATATTTTAACTAGCGTTCTGCACGCGACCCAAGGACCGCGGTGGCTTATCGCCTTGCTTCGCTTGGCGCTCTCCTGTCAAAATAAATAATTCGTTTTTGTAAGGATATTTTTTTTCTAAGCATTTTTGTAATTCATGTAAATGAGAAATAGTTGTATTTTTTAATGATCTATACTTTTACATTTAACTTTTTTGTGTATAATTAGACTTTGATTTATCATAGAAAAATCGTATTTAGCAATTTTTCAATAAAAATCCATTTTGTTTCTATCATTCGATCAGGCTAAAATTTTAATAGGTCATGATGTTAGGGCGAGGGGAATGCACGAATCAAATTTTTTTTATGATCGATCGAAATCTCATTGAGATAATCGTGGTATAAACAAATTTGAAAATTTAACACGGGGAAAACCTAAAATATTGATCCTACCTTTTAAGTTAAAAAAACATCCAAAAATAAAAAAGAATTTTTTTGTATTTACGAAAGACACTTGCATGCAAAATTTCAGCTTGATTTATTGGTAATTGTACGTGCTTTTGCGACGTCAAAACTGTAAGGCACTTACGTATGACGGTCATGCCTAAAAATGATTAAATTTGATCAACCGATCGTGTGTAATGTGATGAAAATAGCGGTTATTTGAATTAATGGTGGCTAAATGGTTGACCAAATCGATGTGTGTTGATCAATCAATGCTCAATAGTTGATTAATTTTTCTACCAAGGCATATTCGTCCGCAACGCTCGCACAGTCTGAGCATTTGAGTAGAGTCAGCAATAAGATCCGGTTGCAGAACCGTGTAACAATGCATTACAAATATACATCGTAGACGTTAGCTCTGTAGTTAGAGTATTTGCCTTTGATTGCGAACGTCCGGGGTTCGAGTCTGGTAATTTACCTTTTTTTTTACTCTCACTCGGTCTCCTCATTAAATAATACGTATCAGTATAAATAAATAAACTGATCACTGTGCATATAAATGCAACTGTGAAATTGGATTGTTCAACGAGAACGATGTATTTTCGGCAATTGCATTATTTCTGGTGCACCTGTTGCTATCGCAAGTCATATGTCGTCTTGTCGAGATAGTCGACCAGCGATAGCATGGTTTGTTTCTTGTTCCGATTATATGTAAGTACATTGTTCAGTAAATGTGAGGCACATCACGAGGTTATTAAAATTCATTAATTTATGTAACTCCGAATATGAATATTTAAATAAAGCTCTATAATAAATAATGGACGCTTATCTTGATTGATTTTATGGTGCCTCTACTTAGGTATTCATCTCTGAGACAAAATTCGCAAGAAGGTTTACTTGGCGACTAAATGGTTTGGTAAATACCTCGCGTGAGAACAGTATGAAATTTAAAGTCGTTATTATCTAATTAAGAAATTAAAATTCATATTTAAATCTTATGTACGTAAATTTCTGGAATAATTTGGTAAAAAGCGATTATCAAAAAATATAATACTAAAACTATAAAAAATAACATTAAAGCTGTTAGATATACTTTCTCATCTATTAATTATTAAACTTCTTTTGTATCAAATTTTGTTCATTTAAGGGGGCAAAACACCTTTCAAGTGCAAATTATTAGATTCAAAATTTTAAATATTTATAACAATGAAATTATAATTTACACTTATTATAATAATAGAACATAGTTTTAATGTAGGGATTTAGAATTAATCAAAATAAAAAACTACTTTTTAACCCATTATTAAAAAAATTTACACATTTTATAATGTCAAATTTTGTCTGATCGTTCAATAAAAAATCCCTACATTCATCGATAGGAATGTATCAAACAGTATGACTACCAAGTTTGAGCTTAGACTATACTTTGGTTCCTTTTGGACTTTACGGTAAAGCACTTCGATTAATAAAAAATCAATTTTGAGGAAAATTAAGTTGAACTTTGGAATCTTTAAAAATGAGACTTCCAACAAGATTCCGTATATCAAAAAATTCAGAGATATACCTTTTAGCAAGATAAAACTGTCTGCGAAAAGGAAATTATTTCACAGGCATTGAAATTTTTCTGAAAATTTATTAAAGTAAGTAATGAAAGTTAAAAGTTATTGAAATTCTTATAATAAAGCTACAATGCAGAACTCGTACACCCAAATCATACTAGAAATACTCATTCCAGTAATGTACTTTACTGGAATGATTATATTAGAGGTTTATCAAGGGTCAAATTGATAAATTTTGATCAAGTAATAATAATATGTGAAGAATACGTATTTAAAGCATATAATGATTTATTCGATGTACTAATTTATGAGATATTTATAAAAATTACCCTTAAACATATGTCATATGTCATATGTGGGCTATCTACATTCTTAAGGTATTCATATAAATCTTGCGAACATCTCATAATCTAAGTCACCAAACCCATTATTATGTCCATTATTATTTGGTTTTATTAACTTTACTACGAAAACTCTCATATTTTACCAATGTACAGTAGTACTCAGATGAGCATTTTAGATATGATCTAACCATACGAGTACTATATACTTCAACTTTGTAATTAGTACTGTATAATTTTTTTATTTAATCAATTATTTTACTGAACGTAAAAAACTGTTGCACGCCTCTGTAATAAATAAAGGCCATCTTTAACAGACAGTTGTATACTGTTAAAAGGTATGTCCATGAATAATTTGGTATACAAAGTCTGTTTCTAGCTCTCACTTTTGAAAATTTTGAGATTAAACTAGATATAGTCAAATCTCACAACAAAATATTGAAAGCACATTAATAAACCTTTAAAATTATTTTTCTTTAAAAATTTAGACGATTATAGAAAAGAAAATATTCTTCTCTATGGAAATAAGCAAAAAATATGTTCTTTTACTATTAAAAAAAAAGTTTATTATATTGCCATGATTTTAAAAAGCTCAATTCCTTATCTATTCGAAAGACGCACTTTTGCTGCACGTCGACGTATGTCTGTCATTTCTTTCCACGTAACTTTGCTCTATATTTCTCTTGCTTGCTTCACGGTTCCGCTTCACACCAAATGACAGCCAATTTTTATTGGTGATTGCATTTGCAATTCTGATGCGCAACACTCTTTTTCCTCTTTTACGTCTCTTCGTAGCCCGTTTATGCGTCTACGTACGGGAGACATTGATGACACAAATAACTGCACGCAACCGGAGTTTAAGAGGAGTTCGTCGAGACGCTCGTGGAAATCGAGACGTGATCTGAGCAATCAAGTAGACGAGTCTGGCACCGACGAAAGCTTCATTATTTTTTTCGGAATTTTCTCCGTGTACATTCTACGAGCGCAGACTATTGCTAGAGGATAAGCAAATTCTCTCCTAGAAAGTCGAGATACTTCCTTAAAGAGTTCGAGAACTCATCGCTTATTTCATCTCTTAAGAATAATGACAAGAGAAAAGGTCCTCGATATTCATGTTCTGACGAATTCATTGTATGATGCTAATTGTATATCGACCCGTTGGAAGGAAAACCCGACAATATATAAATATTTTATAAATATATAAATATAAATCGATATGTTTACAAATATATTCATGAATATATATTTAAAATAAATTTATCCATCTTTTATTTTTTTATATTGACTGATTGTTTTAACCTATTTCTGAATTGGTTGGTTCTTGAAATCTGATTGGCCGATTTTTCCAATAAGAACAGTGTACAAACGTGGCCTAAGAAAATAAATGTGGTATTAATGTGTTTGTAAATATTGTTCTATCTATTTCCTCCTGAAACCTTGAGAGGTTCAAAATCAGAGGCGCGCGATGGAGAAAGTAAAAATCGCGTTGTTATAACTATTTGTATTTAGATATGTAATATAACGCAAAATGCAGGACCAATACGAGCAGACCAGACGCGGCCCAAGGGCCGCGGTGGCTTACCACCTTGCATTGCAGAACGTAGCAATGCAGGTGCATGCATAATAAATAATATTAGAAGACTGAATAAAATTATTTTAATTTATTGAAACGAACAAAATTTATCAAGTATGGGTAAATTTTGGCTGCACTGGAATTTCGTAGAATTTCGCAGGAGCCAGATTAAGACCTCGCCTTTTTCCCGAGCTCAATCACAATCGTTTTTATAAGGCACGACCGTCATATACGAGAGCCTTATTGTTGTACCACTGTAAAACCATAAATTGCCATAACTGACGTAAAATAAAATCATCCATCAATCAAGCTGAAATTTTAAACAAATGTGCATTTTCAAAAGACACATTATTATCAAAAAAGTACTTTTTGCTTTTTGATTGGTTCTAAACTTCAAAAGTGGGAGCAATTTGTCATTAGTTCCCTGTTAAATAAAAAAATTGGTTTGTAAAACGATTATCTTAATGAGTAGGATAATGGATTTGAATTCACGGATTAGGAAGCATTGCCAGCCAATTGTGCGAGAGAGACCTCACTGTCTCTCTGTGATCAGGAGGGAGAGGCGAGGGCATGTCGAAGCGAACGCAGTAACTAATAATTGAAATAAAAATGTAAAAACGTGACTAAAAATTATTATCTAAGACGAATTTATTTCGTCTTTATGCAGCTTACAAATAAAGTTGGTTTTCATTTTTTAGAGTAAAAAGTTAAATTTAAAATCGAGCTTCATACAATGCAAAGTAGATGTTTCAGGTAACAAAGAGTTATATCACGAAAGTATAAAATAAAACTATAGCCGACTATGCAACTTTATGATCTCGAAAAATGAAATTATTGTCACCAGCGTACTGTCGCTCTTAATGTATCTCCTATCCGTAACCTCTTATCTCTTCAAAAAGTTTTGAAACTTTAAACATTTTTAGCCTAACAGAATATCCTTTTCATAGCATTGGCGATGACCAGCACTGCAATTATAAACACCCGTTTTCGTTGATATTGCGACTGTGAACTGTAGATAAACATCTTTAGGTACAATGTATATCTTTCGCTCAAACTTAGAGAAACCATTATAAAAGTAGTAGTCGACGATAGGCAATTAATCGTAACTTCTGAAAACATAATTTTGTCTCTTACAGTAGCTATTAATTTCTTAACCGCGGAAAGATGAGAAGGAAAAGAAAGAAGGAAAAAAATTGGCAACATAGAGTCCTCCGAAGACAGTCGAATAATGTGGCACTATACCACCGCCTTCAATCCTTTTGTAATCACGTCAGGGAGCTGACACTGTAGGCTTCAACGAGAAAACTTGAATTTACTTTCTCCCAAATGACCCATCGTTGCTCTTTTAAAGCTAGTTTCTACGCTCAGCAGAGACTCATCTCTATCATATTATCATTTATATGCTATGCGTAAAGGAAGATTAGTCTAGAAGAATGCAAATTTTTCGTTATATTTCAATATATCATAAGGAATATTTGATGTACAAACATGGTGTAGAAAGAAATATTTCTCACTGCAATTCGTCAATCTTTCAAAATAGCTTGCAAAACTGATTAACCTATATGCAGAATACTAACAGGAACGCAAGATAAAAATTTAGGGCATTACTCGTCGCAGTCATACATTCATACACACGTTCGCCCGAGCTCATATTCTGTTCATCAAGTAGCACAACCGATTTTTCGCATATGCGTGTCTACACTCATTTATAAAATTGACCTGTCAATTACTCGAAATACACAGCGGCAGTCCTTTAACTTGTAATGCGAGTCTTGTCACTAACGCCACGACGAGACCGCCCCATTCGTGTATCGACTCCCGTCACGGTGCAATAATTCACTTATGGGGGGCGTAGGAGCGCAGAAGCAACTGTGATATATATAAAGTATAAGGGACATTTTCTGACAGATTAACCAGTCGCACCTTTTAGAGAAATTGTTAGATAATTCTATTTCTGGCTACAAATAGAGTTTTATTAAAAAACTAAGATTTCAATAGATAATAGATACTTTTGTTTTGCTGTAAGGCATCTTTAGGAATTTTGATCTTAAGATTAAGCCAGATTATCCAACTTTTTTATAATTCAATTTGAAGACTTTAATTTTTCAGTGAGAAATGCTTCCCTGAAGAATTACGATTTTGTTTAATGTCAATCGATATGTTATCTCATTGGCTATAACTTTATAGGCTATTTAAATTTTATATCAGATAATCTTTTCACATAAGTTTGATCACAATTAATACGTAATTTGCGTTAATATGCGGATAAATTTTGACAAGGAATAAATTCTCTATTGCAATGTATTTCCGTCTTATTTATTGCACTTAACGTGATATTATTTCAGCACGTGTACTACTACTAGTACACTACTATTTCATATATTTTGTGTCACATTTTGCTACACATTTTTGCTACACATTTTCATCTTTACATAATTTTTTAATCTAGCCTCAAATTTAATGACTAATGAGTATTTAAAAAGCTATAAACATTTTTAAAAAATGCGGTTTTAATCTAACATTTTCAAATTTATATTTTCGCCTTGAAAAATTTATATAGGGTCTCTTAAACCTAGGAAAGTAGGAGGCATAATGAATTATACTTTAAGACGGACGAAATTCAAGATGGCGAACACTCAAAATGGATATTTTACTCGTAAACATTCCACTTAACAACAAACTGCAAAACTGTTTAGAATCCTCCCAGAAATGCGTATGAATTTTGTCTCTAGTTTTTCCGCCAATATTGAAATTTCCCAGACTTGGTCGTTTTTTGCAACCAACGAAAGCATTAAAATTTTCTGAACAAAATTTTTTATTGTTTAAAAGTTTGTAATAATGATAAATTTATTACTCGAAATGGCTTCAGGATTTTAATCTTTATTTAATCTTATTAAAGCTTTCTTGGTTTTGGTTCTATTGTTAGCCATATTAAATAACCTTTTTCAAATTTTCTTGAGTTTATATTTCATTTGAAATTATTAAATTTTCACGTGCTATATTTCCCATATCTTTAATATTTATAACTAACTTTGTTATATATTCATTGATCGTTAGATTTTGTTCTGAAACTTTTAATGTACCATTTGAAGGTAAGCGTGGTGGATAAGTTAGTACCAGTTCATAAATTTATGAGCTCTATGAATGCTTATTGTATTATAATGGAATTGCGATACATGGATGCTACACTCAAAATATACCGGCTGAGACGAACGGCAGAAAATTTATCCGAAAATTTAGTAGCTAATACAACTTCCATTACTTGAAAAATCATTCAATCTTTTCTCCATAACCTCTGTGCTGAATGTAAAGATCGTGTGGTTTAATTGTGCCGCGGAGTCGCGTGGAGACTGGAATCACGAGTGATTATAATTGCACAATTTTTTTATTGTATAAGTCGAAATGCTCCTCTCGCATCGAACATTCGCCTGAAACTACTTTGTTGCACGAAGTTTGCATGCTGCATCGTACCTGGAAGTCGCTTACTTGGAGGCTCACTATCCGTTGATTGCATTTTCCTATTAGTAGGAATCTGCACGCCTTCAGTTTTCTAGTAAGGTGTAAAGTAGTTTTGTTTAAGATCTTAGTGTATATATCTTCATATATTGCTTCCTAAATATTCACTTGAAACTCATTTTTATTTGTTTTTTATTTTGTTGCTGTTTTATCTACCTGTGTAATTGCTGCTGGTTGATTCTCGGGTCCAGACGATATTCTATCTGTCCTTCGTAGATTCCTCCAATTTTGTTTTGAAAAAAATGTCATATCAGACCTTTTTGCCAGAATTTCTAGAGATGACGTTGGTTCAGGATAGTTTTCTATTTTATTATTCTTAACACGGCCGTCATACGGAAGTACCTTATAGTTTTATAATCGCAAAACCAATGAATCTAGCTGAAATATTGCACACATGTGACTTTTATAAATACAATAAAGTAGTAGTGGCGTGCTAGTTATGTATGCGTTGATTGACGTCGTGCTTGACCTCACTTGGGTTAGCAGCCTCAATTTAGTTTTTTGTAGCAGTTTGACTACGAGTAACGCGAGTTGAATATGTAGAATGTGAATTAGATGACGTAGAGCTGGAAAAATTTGTATCAACATCGTCTTCGGTTGCCGAAAATTCATTTGGTGTTAGGTTGGTGATAGATTTTGTTTAACGCTAAATTAATGATGCTTGTAAGATCCGTTATTTGCGCACGTTCGGCCTTGTACAAGATGTAATGATTTTTACCCGTGCGTTTTAAATATGTTTCCATCAGAATACAATCTGAATCAAGTTTATCCTCGTAATCAAGATTTTTTGTTTCGGTACTTCTGAATGCCATTTAATTTTTATGTTCTAATCATCCATGTATTACCGATACATCCCATCGGAGGTTTTAAGTACAGGTTCCTGACACATAAGACTTTTTAATGTGTCGAGGGCTTCCTGCTGTTCTTATCCCCTCGTAAATTGGACTTCTATCTTTATTAATGAAAATTGAGAGTGAGCTATTTTTCAAACTCTTATGAGTCTCCGATAATAACTAGAGTCCCAGTATTTGTTTTACATTCTTCTACTTCTATACTTTTTTAGGGCCAGTTCTAATAAAACCACCGCCAACTATGTGCTCCAAAACCATAGGTCAATGTCAATCCTTGTCAGTCCTTTTTAAGGAATTTTGATGGAATTGACATTGTTGTAGACAGTTATTTTCATGCATGTGGCGAATCTAAATTGGAGGTTCAGTTACATCTAATTCAACTCTGTTTTTATTATCGTCAGTACAAGATGCGATAACCTTACACGGTTCCAATTTGATGACTGCACAATCAACTATTTCGTCTTCTTCATCTCGTCTTCGTATTTATTATTTCACCGTAGATCCTTCTTTGCCGAAGTTCAGTTATAAAGTTCCTGAATAGTAATTTCATAGTCATAATAAAACCAGACATTTTTGTGTTACGCTAACACAACCTGCGTTTTTACTTATTATATCCTAACCGATGAAATCTGCGTATTCGATTGGAAAATTAGTGGGTAGCACGTGTACCGTATATTGCAGCCCTTGTAGTATTATTGATCTTGGCCCAATGTACGTGATGCCCCGGGGGTGACTCCTTTCACCTCAATCATTGCTTTACTATCAATTGGGTAGACTGTCGATAGGGTCCCAATTTTCACTATGGTCATATGTCTGCTACCGAATCTGCGAAGAAGTCTCATTCTGCTCTATTTAGTTGTTAGCAAGTAATTCTTATTAAGAGTGGTTGGCCATCGCTTGACGTCAAAAAACGTATATTTACTTCGTTTTTCACTTTGATGATGACCTTTTTATTCGTTCCTTCACTCTCGCCGCCTGAGGGCGGCGACAAGCGTGCAACTAGTTTACATTATTACTGTTTCCATTGTTATTGTTATCGCTTTGTTGACTTTTATTATCGAAATAATTATCATAACTATTCCTCCTATTATCTCGTTGATCATCGTAGTTGCTATTTGAATACTCTTTACTAGCATAATTCGCAGTTCTTTCGACAAATATATTAATCGTTTAATTATTCCCCTTGCCGTTCTTCTCGTATATATATATATTTCTTTTTTTATAGCAATGATATTCCGGATCGGTCCTGGCGAAACTCCTGGATTTATTATTTTGCTTATAATTTTTATATGTTTGTTTGAGTTGCAGGCGAGTTCCAAGAGCGAGCGTCTAAATCACACAAAATTCTTGTGACTGTATCATCTTTTTTTTAATGTCTTTAACAATCACTTCACATCCGCTAATAATTCTTTTTCTTTATTTTCTGAGGATACTATTCAAGTTATTTCGCATGATTTTACACTAATGCTAGAGTGTTACAAGCGCACAAAGCTTTCGAAGTGTCCTTGTAAGCGGCTTCAATGCAATTCTCTTTTTATTTTCGGCGATGTATCCCGCCTGAAACTACTTTGTTGTGCAGCGCAGTCACGCTGTATGAACGATGCAGTTTGCATACTGCATTGTTCCTGGAACCCGCGGATCGGATGCGATTCCGTCGCCATGGCGGATGATAAGCCCGTTCGAGGCTAGTCCAAACAGAAAAACTTGACATTTCGCATACATATACATAATTATAAACTGAAGGGCAACTAACTATTGATTTTGCATAGTTCCAAAAAAAAAAAAAACAAAGAAGCTTTTTATTGATTATAAAAGAATATCCTCTTACAGACCATCGACCTATATAGATGGCAGTAAGTATGCCATCAATAGGCATGCCATCTACTTCAGCATGACGTGACCGACCAATGTTCATAGCCATATAGACTAACTGGTTACAGTAATATAATATATTATTGCCAGACTGGATAGTCATCTTGAGGCTTGACTCACGATCCATTTTGGCGGGTTAATTGTCTCTGCATCTTCTGCTGTCAATAGCGTTATCATATGTGATTTTAGTTTCCTTAGTAGATACTGCTTGTCTAGCATGTATCCGTTCAAATAGGCATATATTTTACGAATCACTGTTGTTATTAAATCTCCTTACTTTACCTCACCAATAATTCTAGGAATATACTTAATCCTCTTTGATGCTGTTGATAAACGAAGTAACAGATTCAAGATTATGCGAGAGTAGTGTTCGTAAACAGCAAATGAAAAAAGATATATGTGAAAAAGAGCTACTATAAAGTTTACTATGATCTTTTAATGTATTTTCTCGTGATGATACAACGTTTTTTCAAGTAACTCAATTGCCGATATAGATATGTATGGTCAGCAATTGATTATCATGATGCATACAGGATTATTTACTACTAGTCGGTGAACTACCGTATGTTGTTCGGAAGCTAAAAGAAGAAGAAGAAGTTAGTTATCGGTAAAAGATTTAATTAATTACTTTTATTAGTTTTTTTAGAAAACTATATTATATTTTCTAGTGTACAATATTCTAATTACAATATTATTTTAAAAGTATACAGTAAGGTTTTATAAAACCGAAAAAGAACTAATTATAAAGACCTAACACCAAGTACGATAGTGAATATACTGAAATTTGATTTTTGTGTCCAACATACAAACTCTATTTGCAGTAAGATAAATGTTTTTTAGTATATTATATATTTTTTATTAGAATGAGGTGTAAGCAATCAGTTTCTTTAATAAGATTTAAATAAATACCTGGGAACATTGAACATTGAACATTGTGAAGGAAAGCGATGATTACCATTTGATCAATGATGTAATTTAGTGTATCTAAAGTATTTTATAATAATATCAAAATATTATATTGTAGTATAGAAATAGAAAATCTATAAATTCCATTTTAAGAATGCAAATTTTCTGAAAGTTTAATGCGTTAAAAGAGAAGGAATTTTTTCTAGGAAAAGAAAGAGTCCTGAAAAACCTTCCATAACTCCCATCAAGACCATGTGAAAATCCATAAGAACCATAAGTAGAAAATTCAGCATAAAATCTCATTCTCTTTATGATCTTTAGGACAGACTCATAATTCGGAATTCACCCTTGATACGAAGAAAACAATCAAGTGATACATGACAGAAAATACACATATTTGAAAGACGCGAATGAGAATTCATATGGATATATTTCCGCAAAATGCATACTAAAGTCTAATCCTGTGAATGAATAAGTTATGTATACACGAGGCATATTTCATAAAATTGTTCTTTTATAATGAAAAATGCGTGTAGGTGAGTTATGTGAATTAGTCTTCATATGAATTTATAATCGAGAAATAATTTTGTCTGATAACTATTATGAGCATCTCTAGCGTCAACTACACCAAGATCTCGTATATTGGCGATATATGAATTTAGGGTTGATACTTTGTCATTTATGTATAGTTTTTATAGTAGTGACTCAGGTATCGGTAAAATAGCACGAATATATGGGTGTATATAGTGGGTGTAATATATTATATAATATATTATATAATAGATTATATAATATCACACTTCATTTAGATCACAGAGCTTGGTTCACATCCTCGAACCTTCGAAGATAGGTATCAGGACAAAAAATTCCTGTAATAACAATAGCAGACAATGCCATGATGCTCGTTACACGAGCGAGAGAATGAGAAAGAGAAATAGCTGGTATACCCTATGTAGGTTTCATAGCTCACGGCTAAATTCGACGGACGGCGCTCGATACGTAGCTTTTGTGAGCCAGCGACTGTCGTCTTTCAATTACCACGACGCCCGCCATCCGTGCTGGTTTTAATTAGATGAGGTGGCCCCCTGAGACGCGCGGGCGGCATTCTGATTTGTCGATAACGCTCCACACGTACTGCACGGTGTGTAACAACGAGCATCAGCACACAAGGAGGACGTTAGCTTGCGAGAACAGTGCTAAATGTATGCTTACAAGTGTAGCGAGCTCTGCACAAATCTACAAAGGCTTACTTCTAGCACAAATAGACGATTAGACGAAGTGTCTAAGCTCTCTTGAATGCTACAGATTGCCAGGACACATAGGCCTAGTACACATGCTCACGTCCTTGAGGCAAGTTTGAAAAGTCATGCTTGTATACGACAACAATTTTTCCTACTAATTTAATTAGCAACTAGCAGAACCCACTCACGATTAACATACTTTTAATGTTGGAAAATGATTCGCCTCAATCTCACAATTTCTTTAATTTTTTATTTAAGAAAAAAATGATATATATATATATATATATATATATTCGCACGATTATCATTTACAAGAAAAGCTGCAATATCCAAATGAATATCTCAATAAGCTCTTTTATTAACAAAAAATACTACAGAAAAAATATGAACTTGCTTAGGTTATGTCTTTGTTACAAGCGTTTTGTCTACAAAGGTTAGGTCGCAGGATAGTAAATAAATAAATCGTTTTCTAAATCATATAAACACTTTATAACGAGTATATCTCGAAAGGAAAAGAAAATTTTTTTATTCATCTATTCTTCATAAAGACACTGTGTCAGAAGAAATATGAAATTTGCGTTTTTAAACGTGTCTCCATTTCTTGTGATTATCTAGCTTATAACAGTTTTCTTCAAATGAATTTATAAAAAGAAACAAATATATGTTTATGCCTATTTAATAAACCAGATTATGAGCCACTATAAGTGATCAATTACACATTATTATCGTTTAGCAATAAGCAAGAATTATAGTAGCTCAATACTTTCGAGTAGTAAAAAACTACGTCAGTTCTGCTACTTTCATCGCAAAAGAGGTTGAGATCTAGTGAGTTCACCAGCGAAAAGTATATAGAAATGTCGAGCGGTTATAAGGCTAGAGTGGAAAAATGGAAGCACTAGTAGTAATAGTAACTGCGCTCAAGTTAGAAAGAGAAAGAGGAAGAGAGAGAGAGAGAGAGAGAGAGTAAAAGTAGAGAAACAATGCGAAAGCTTCAACAATAGGTAGACGAGACGAGGTGGTAAGATGAAGTGGAAAAAACAGATACGAGTGAATGAACGCGTAACATAGAAAAAAGATGAAAGCGGGGGATAGAGGAAATGTTACTGTCGAATGATGAGTCTCGGACGACTGTAACCACGACGTCAACGAAGCGACAAAGCGCCGATGTATAGTTTCGACACAGTGTAACACTAGCTGAATAATCATCTAGAATATTGATAAGGTTATTTCTTTTTTTAGCTCTTTCTCTCACATCTTCCTTCAGCTACTTTTCGTTCTTCGACTTGTCATCTGTGGAATTTACATTTTCTAAACACACCCTATTTTCGAAATCTCTACTTCCTCGTTTGATTCGCAAACGAAAGTGAATAAATCAGTAATAATGTAAATTTTACTCATTATACAACTAAGAATTAATCAAAGATAAATATTGATATTAAATAAAAAATATGCATGATTTGCCTTCTCTTTTATAGTGAAATTATAGCCCTCTTAGTATTTTTACACTAAGAAGTTTGCAGTTAAAGTCAATAAGTCAAGTTTACTTTTTATCATTACTACACATTTGTATATATTCGAACCCCCTTTTAGATATTTATATCTAAAAGGGGGTTGACATTGAATATATTCAATCGTAAATATTGATTACGTAAATTTAGATCGACTATCTACTTGACAATAATTTGCTTTAATCACTTATTTTAAGAAGCAACAATGACTCCCTAAGGAAGTTGTGAACAAAGTTTTACGATTGGTTAAGATTTATAAAAATGGTATTTCTTTGGTGTGATATACATATCGATTTATTACGGCTATGTGTTAGCTGTTACTAATGTACATCTAGGACAAGCTTAAAAAACTTGTGTTTACTTCACACAACTTATGGAAAAATCATGTCATCCTGTATAATAGAATTCGAATTACAGTGAAGAAAATCTCGCAGGAGACATTGTTTCCTTTTCGTGTTCTTCTTACGCAGCAAATACGCTAAGGATGAAACCGCAGCTTTTTCGTGTAGGAATAAAATAACTCCCACGTTCAGTGTTATTTCGCAGTATCATCGTAGCATACACTGACAATGGACAGGCGCAAGCTTTTACAAAACTTTTTCTTGGTTATTTCAATTAATAGTAATTTGATTGATGATAAGCATGAATCTGAAGCCTTATGATATATTTTTTATTCATTTTCATTATCATGTTAAACGTTAATAAAATAATTAAAGTTGAAGAAGCTTATAAAAGCTATATATATAGTACAGAGGCTGCAAAGAAAACAGTTCTTATAACCTAATAATCATGTTAAAAGCAGGTGAATGTTATTTGAGCAATGTAATCCAGCTTGCTCACCGTATTCTTCCACAGTCAGTAATGCACAGAAAGTCGTCATTTTGAAACTCCGCAGATCTCTCTTTGTATCTCCTTGTTCAAAAAGCCGAATTTTTCTGCAGACAAACGAAAACATGTGTTCGCACATTGCAGTCGGGAGCCTTAAAAATGTAGTTCTCTGTGTAAGGTAAAGAACAAAAAGCATTATTTTCTTTCTCTATTTCGACTACGGTGAAGCAAGGGTCACGCAAAAGCAAACGGAAGTTGGGCTTTTAGTGAACAAAATCATGCTGCGCTCGCTCGCTCCAGAGCTTTACGAGCACAAATTGAAAAGCGAAGCTCCATAGGGATAGGATCAAAGTGAGAAGGAGAGAGGTGAAAAAAGGAAACCAGAATAACTAACAAAACTGGGTCAGTGCATAGTATAAGGTAAATAAATGGAGCATTTATGAAGCAATGTAAAGTACGAATGACATTTTTGCGAGAACGACGAAATTAACAGGTTCAAAGAATATCTGCAGTAGAGTGCAGAATAGATATACGAGAACCATGAGTATAAAGTCAAGCTCAAATGATATTGATCGGTAGGGTGCATTGATAAAATTATAGCATATATTATGGGGTTCACAAATACATATAACACATATATTTCGCACGGACATGGATCATCGGCTAGTTTGCACGTTCGGCTCATTTATTAAGCCTATTCTATTTTAAAGTACGTGAACGAATCCTCGATATATTATCGGCGAATTTGCGTACGGTCGCATGACGAAAAGTGCCGCAATGATGCCAGAGATCACGGCGGAGGTAGTCTGCGGCAGTATGCAATAGCGTTTTTCCGATCGATGCGATTGAGAACTTATACGGATGCTCGTTGCATTCGCTCAACGAGCGTTTCGGCTTTATGCGCATATATACCTCTGCTAGTGAATAGAGAATTGTAGTGCAGTAACCATATATGCCTCATTCTCTGCAGATTGCTCAGTCAACAATTATTTTGGCTTCAAAATATTTTTAAACTATGGCACTGTGTCTACTTTCATGAATTATTTTACATTTTTCTCTTGAAGGTTCTTTATCTTCATGAATTTCTTCATCTTGATACCAGCGATCAAACCGTTTCAAAACTGTACATTAATATTTGGATGACTTACAAAGAAAGACTTGACTTAGGTGTTATTGTTATGGAATAGTGTAATGATTGATAAGTTTGGTTCGTCGTTAACCTAAACTGACTTACAAGAGTCTTACTAGTCTACTTAGTGCAGTATAAGCATTACGTATGAAGTCAACACATAATTTATTATAAAAATTAGAGAAATTGCTAGATAACCTTATTTCTAGCTAGAAAATAGAGTTTGATTCCCAACTTCTAATCTGTTCATATTAAAACTCATGATCGATCCTTCTCAAAACTCAATTTCAAGGCTTTGATGACTTGGGACTATTATGATGATTGTTATGATCTATATCTACAGATTTGAAAGTATTTCATTTATAAAATTTAACTTATTTAAGAAGAAAAGTCTTTTTTGCGTTTCGCCGACAAGTTAGAAATTTTTAAATTGGCATAAAATGCCAAAATTGGTAAAAATGCCAAGTTTCACAAACTGTGGTAACGTAAAGAACATGCATGAAAAAAATGTTAATGAAAATCATAAAGTTAGATACAGTGCAAAATTAAAGTTTAAAATTATTTAAAAAAAAATGTTTTTTGTTGAGTATATCTGTTATAGAATGACTCATATATAGTGTTTATTTTTGCCAAAAGTCTTTGTTGAAATTCTTTATTATAATATGCTATTTCATGTATGTAGCTCTTTTATTTGTATAGTCGCACTCGCGAAATAGGGTTTCGCTTGAGAATCATAAATTTTGTGGTTTATTTCGCAAAGATATTATTTTCAGTCAACGACAACCGATCGGTAGGAAATGAGCAGCTACTTCGCCAACCAAGACCATTAAATTCAGACGACGAAAGTCCTGCTGTACAGCCTTAAGGTCGCAAAGTCGGGGCTACGTTTCCCGGAAATAACGGCATCTGACTACTATAACCAGCTCTAGGTATGCGTGCCGCTTTAGCGTCCCGACCACTTGACTCCGACAGGCTTTAAGTAGCCGATAGAAATGCATAGCGGCGTATCCTTGGCGAGCTGTAGGGAGGAGCAACTAGTTTCAAACTGAGCAGGACCTGGACGCTGGCTCTTGAATTTACAAGCGGTCGTGCGAAAGGACAGGTCGCTCCTCTCCGCGCACTACCGTTTCTCTCTCTTAGCTACAAATTAAGCTCTGCCGCTGGCTTGTACAGGTGTAAGGGTTGACAAAATTTACTCTAGAATAATCGTATCAATGAATGAAATAAGTTAAATGAGTTAAACATATAGATGAGAGAATGAACAAATTACAATGTTATTTTCATTTAATTTCATTGGGACTACGCATAGTGTATCATTAAATTATTTCCATCCTCTATAATTTAAGTAAACTTGTAACATTAGCACAAGTCCATTACTCGTTTAACATTTATTTTCTCTATCTTCCGATTTCAATATTCCATCCCTATACCTAGTATTAGTAACCTATCGATAAGTCATTTCAATTTCAGTCACTCTACAGTTTTGCACAGTACTGAATCGCGAAATTGGGTTATCTGCGTTGAACACGATATTGGAGACGAAAAAAATTAATAGTTTTGCTTCGAAAACGAATTGAAGGGCTACTCTTACATATGCATATTAGCGAGCGGCAGGCGAGCAATATTTTATATACCATCACCCGGACCCAGTAGTAATATATATATATATATCAGTCTCTCACAGATTAACCGAACAAAAACAATTTTTTTTTAATTTTAAACTTTAGTTTGGCCGTGTATCTACCTTCATACATTTTTTTAGATTTGTTCATAGTTTTAGTATATCAAAGTTGGCATTTTTACCAATTTTGGCATTTTAAGCAAATTTAAAAAAAAAACTAACTTGAAAGTGGAAGCATCTGTCACTACATTACATTACAAGACACAAAAGACACTTTTGTTGTAAAATAAGTGAAAATTTCGAAATAAAATAATTATACACTTATATGTCTTTGTTATGACCTATAAGTCATAACAATCTCCTAAGTCATAAAAGTCTCGAAATTCAGTTTTGAGAAGGTTCGATCATGAGTTTTAACATGAAAAATTCATAAAGATGCCTTTAATGAATACCTAAGTGTCCACGAAGATTTGAAGTTGGGAATCAATCTCTATTTCTATCTAGATATAAAGTTATCTAGCAATTTCTTCAATATTTATAATAAAATATGTGGTCACATCATAATATCATGTTATGTTTTGGCTAAAGCTGCCAAAATTGGTAAAAATTCCAACTTTGACATACTGTAATTTTAAAAACCTTGATGAAAAAAATCTAAAAAAATTCATGAAAATAGATACAGTGCCAAAGTCAAGTTTAAAATTGTTTAAAAAAAATTTTTTTGTTCGGTCAACATGTTCGAGAATGACTCGTATGTATATACGTAATGACTCATAGTAATGATTTAAACTCCACGAAATATACTGAGTAAACGATGAACCAAACTTATCAATCATTTCGTAACAATAACACCAAAGTTTCTCGTTGTAAGTCATTCAGGTCTGCTGGGTCAGTTTGAACAAGTTCGATCATTGGTATCGAGATGAAATAATTCATAAATTCAGTTCCCTGCACTATTATAAAAGTGTCTACGAAGGTCTTAACTTGGGAATAAAGTTGTATTTCTACACGGAAAGGAGTCTAATAAAATTTACTATACTCGTCAGGAAAGGAGGGACAATCTCGACATTTCGAACCTTCTCATTTGTTTCCGTTCATTTAGTCCTATATGTATAGAAAATACTACAAAACAATATTAAAAAATTGTTACACTTATAATAATTTTTCTGAATAATAATATTTCAAATAGTTTTCTCTTACGTACAGAATCATTGAATTAAATATTCTATGCTCAAGTATGGATTGGTGGAGATAATGGTATTCGGTTAATCGGTTAGGTAGCGTTAGAAATTTAGAAATTGCGAATTTATATATTAAAATATTTGTAAGCGTGCAATGTAACTCAGAAATGATACAAATGTTAAATAATTTAAAAAAGTGAACGTATAATTCAAATAATGCTCTTGTCTCTTCAATACACGTTTTAAAAAGGATATAAAAACAATTACTAGACTTGTTTGCAATAAATATAATATTATACTTATAAATAAAACTCACCATTACTATACTTTTATCGTAATTTTTATACTTTAAAAGAATATTTCTAATATATTTCTCTTCGTGTAGTTAGAAATGAAGCTATTGTATATTGCTCGGCATTGTTCCAGATTTCCAGTTAGAAATATAACTTGATTCCTAAGTTAAGATCTTCATAAACAGTTAGATATTGTAAAGCCTTTTAATATATTGCCTCTTATTGCGATTAAGAAGTAGAAGCAAAAAAGACATATGTTTATAGTTACTATGAGTATTTTTTACATTCATTCTAACCGTCATTTAACAGAAAAAGGAAACTAAGCTTTCGCAGATTAAAATTTCGTCTACATAGAAGAGCTATACCGTGCAATAGTCACGTGTAATGGCAGTAGCATCCGAGAAGAGGTAAATGGATCGATTTAAATTCAATTGGGGGAAAACTCGATCTAAATTACATCAACGCTTAAACCTCTATTCCTTCAGTAGTGATACTGCTTTAGTTAAATAGAAACAAGCGAATTCCGGCGCTAAAACGAACTGAATGCTTCCTAGAGAAGGAGAGATAAAACGAGAAAAGGAACTGAAGGCACGGATGAGTCTTTCGCACACGGGTGTTTGTACTTGGATTAGCAATTCTATTGCTAATATTCCTCGTCGACGTGATCCGCGCACACCTAATGGAAAAGTTTCTTTTTTCTTTCGGTGATTGAAAGTTCAGTTCGCATACACGCTTCTCGGATTTTTTTATTCATTTAGAGAAAAGAGAACAGGAAATTAATTTGAAAAAGCTTTTACCTCATGGTGTTAGCTGACGCTCGATTTAATCCTATACATATAGGATACGTTGTATCAATTATCCTGTCTCGTATGCGCGTTTCTCCAGCAGTTTTTCACTTTTAGCCCACAATAGATTCTTTTACATTTACCTTGAGCGACTGAATTTCTTTTAAGATTTCTTTTAAGTAAGTTAAAAAAAGAATATTCGAATAGAGCACGAAGGAAAAACAGATGAAAAACATTTAACGGCAACCAATGCCCGTTGGGACTGCGAATATTCGTTCGATTGTTAGTAGAAGAATATTTGGGAAACTACAAAATTAATCGTTGCAATTTGTGGAAAATTTTTGGTAACCATAGTTGCAGCTATTTGAAAAGTAAATAATGGCTACAAATTTTGAATAATATTTGCTCTATAAAAAATAATTCAATCCTTACCCGTTGCCTGCTTCTCAAATATTAAAAAATAAAAGATTTCTTGCGACGTTTGGGCTGTGTTCGAAAATAGAAGGACATTTCCACGTTAGTGCATGGATAAATAATGAAAATCAATTATTACTGTAGCGGCAGCTAAAATGTTTATGACTGTCGACTTTGCTACCCTCGGCATATAGAGGTTTAACCGATACGTACGTGTATAAGCGGCAAAAGAGAGGTCGAGCAACGAATCAGCAAATCCAATCTCCAAGCGAAGCCTAAACTGCGACGATGGCGTCTTTTGATTCCTTTGGGACAAGGAGGAGGGCAAGAAAGTAGGGTTTATTTTGCTGTCTGTGTATTGCAAGCGGAAGTGATATTTGTCGCTCGAGCAAAACTTTCTGTCTTTCTACTCCAAGCTTTTTTTCTTCTCTCGTGGCGACACAATATTTTTGCTCGACAGTTTGTTATTTTTCTTTCTTTACGTATCTGTCTTTACATTATGAAACCATGGCTCGAAGTATGCGCACACCTACAATGTGCATTCCTCGGTGAATTTTCCTTGACGAAGCACGAAAAAGCTTTTACTTAGCGATTGCTATTTCAGATAGCATTTTAGTCAATCCCGTTCTTCTGTAACTATAATTTGACGATTTTCATTTCGGCTAATACATAGAGAAAACATTACGCTTTTAACTGACAGTTAAACATTACAAGAGCATAAATAAGAAAAAACTTGCGAATAACCAGCACTTATATGATTCTCGTGCAATTTTCGCTTTTTCGTACAAGTATAGTGTTTACATCGAAGTTTCCCAGCATTCATCCTCACATGAAAGAAATGAAAGAAATCTACACCTTCTATTAGCGAAACTACACGGCTAACAACATTCGCCAATTAAACAATGTGTAGAGTGTTAGGGTGTACACGCGAACAAATACCTGAGCACAAATTCAATTAAAAGCTTTGTATTAGCAGCTGCCATCGTCCGACTAATTTCGAAAATTCACTCGAAAGCTTTTGTTGAGCTTTCGCGGAGCAAACATTTTTTAGTACATGGAGAATTAGCAACTCTCTATTCTTATTTCTAGACTTTCGTTTATTCCGATTATTAGCAAACTCTAGGCTTTTACGGTTGCATAATCCTTTTTTGCATCGCACTACAGTATTGCATTGATCAACGCCACAATAGACGCATGTATAATCAATTATGAATATTTGAACATTCTATTGCATTGCGTAAATCGTAAATAAAATAAAAAGCTCTGTAAAATTAAATTGTTCCCTGAAGTCTGGCGCGCGATTGCCAATCTCGAATTTTTACAGTGTTAAACCACTGAACGACGAGCTCAATAAATGGAGAAAACACGCCATGAGAAACACAGACCTCGTGGCTTTACGAGAGCTGTTCAGCTTATATTGCATGGCAATAACGCTTGAAATCCTGGAGAGGTGGACGATGGTGACGGGACACACGCCAGGCTGTGTCTGGAGAAGATTCGTTGCTAGGCGCGGAACATGTCTCTTGGCTTTCCTCTTACATAGAAAGAGAGATATAGAACCAGAAAGCCAGACAGTGCAATCGCGTACTGTTAACTGAGGCGGTTAAATAGATTATTTCAATTTTAAATAGTACGACTCAATACTAAAATGTGCGCGCAGTAAAATCCTGTTTCTATCGTATGTAGTGGAAATGAGAACAATAGAAAGTAGAAAAAAAAGAAGATAAAAACGAGATGTAGAAAGATGAAGATTAAACCGAAGCTCATGCGCGTATGCTGCTTCGCGAAGAGAATTCACGACGAGTCAGTGAAAATTTCCGGGTAAGCCGAAGCGCTAACCGAAAGTGACTTTTAATAACGTCGGGATTTGCGCTGTACGCTGCCATCCCTCCCACTACCCCCTTTTCCCTTTTCTCCATATTTGCGCGCTGTCTTACACTGCGCTCTTTATCTCGCTATGACTGATCGGTCGGACTTTTTCTCCTCCGCGCTCATCGGATCAGGTATTCCGAATGTTTATTGTATTTATCGGACGTCAGGTAAGAGGCTTTTACATTTACACTAAATAATGAACATAATGTACATGGTGTACAACAGGAGAATGAAGAGTGGGAGACTTTAAGAGATTTTGAATGTAGCTGCTTGCAGACTTTCCTTGACTCTCATTCTTGACGTTCATTGTGTTCTCGTTAATTTTTCAAAACGTTAAGATTATTTACGGAGGATTGTGTAATACAAGCTCTTCAGCTACATAACATCACTAGTTTTGACGATTTATGGTCTTTATATTAAAATGCGTGTAATAAAATATAGCAAAATATTTCATATTAGTTCTTCTTAAAATAATAATTAAAAATTAGTGTTCATCTATTATGATTCACTACAATATTAATTAATACTTACGATTCACCAACATTCCTCAGTCTTCACAACCTCAGAAATTTATTCAATCATAAAATTTAAATGCGTTTAGTCGTTTTATTGCACATAAATACGATGCTACAAGGTTTTCACCAAGTTAGTTTATGTTAGAGCAGACCCTCCTACTTTTTGAGCGAATATAAGTCATTTTGCTGAACAATATGACTTGAGATAAAATAATTTTTACTGTTATTGCGTGTCAGTATTTCATGTTCTATTTATTTTTATTAATACAAAATTTATTATAAGCGTTTTGACGAAGCTTTCAAGAATGTCTCTATAGACATTGAATATTTTCTTTTACAATGTAAAAAGTATTATTCTTAGTTTTGTTTGTGAAAAATTACGAGAATGCTTTTGAAAAGTATAAAACGCTTATACACTTTAATGATAACTGTTCAATATAAGAGCGCCTGAGATAAATATTAATTTGAAAATATCTGATCTATCATATATTTTAACATACACAGCTTTGATCAAATTATAAATATTAAATGTTGAAATTGAAAGTATTAAAACATGCTAGAATCATTGAATATTTCAAATAGGCGATGAGCTTTTGATTCCACAGAATATCGAGCCGAAAGTCTTAGATCCCTAGGATCTCTTTACCTTCATTAGTGCTAAATGAAAATCTAATCCACAACTTACCTCATTTTTGTGACTACAATTGGCGTAAACTCTAGTTGCTGAAATCCGAGCTCGGTAGCATTAACATCGTCCAGACTTTTGTAGCGAATCGTGCTGCAGACAGGAGTCGAGATATCTGCACAAAAGACAAAAGGCTACTGATCAATATGTTATCAATATGTAATTGCTAATGATATTTTTACCTTTTTCGTTATGAAAATCGGTAGATAACGTCACTGCGAGCATACAAAAATTGTGCGGATTCAAATAATCCGATTAAACAACAAAAAGTCCATTAAGATCGGATTCCACATAAGTCTCGCTCACTCATTGGATACAGGTTTACCCATAGGCATGGGTACATACGTTATATACATACGTACATTGTTGATCTTACTGTTTTTGAAAATAAAAAAAAGAGACGCGCGAGCATCGGGGATGAGCATGCGAAAAATACGCAGAAAAATACGCAGAAAAATACGCAGAAAAATACGCAGAAAAATAAAAACAAAAGGGGATGTGAGTATATTTATTTGAAGAACGATTGCACATACTAGCCGTATGTGTAGAAACATCCGCGTCAGTTACGGTAGCGACATGTGTGTCTGGCGCTTGGCACCACGGAAAACGAAACAGCAGAGGCAGCAGAAGCGGCGGCGGCCAACAGTCGAGGCTGATGGACCGGGACCACGTACAACTGCTAAAGACAGGGCGCGAGCGTTAACATAGCCGCGAAAAATCAATAGGCTACGCGCGCCCACCCGTATCCATGAATAAACGAGCAAATGTTGCGTATATCGCTGTATAAAGGCTGGAAACGAGAAAGAGGAGGGGGAAGGGGACAGAAACAGTTCTGTCCTGTGTGTAGTGCAATATACGCTCGTGAGAATTCCATTTCAAGTATCGCCATTGCGCACGCGCTTTTCTTCAACATCCGCACAAATTCTGTACGCTTGTAATGAATATCGCGCGTAGATAATATATCGCTAGATGGATAGATAGAAGGATAGCTGCCTAATGCGTCACGCCGTTTAATATATCCATATATTAATGTCTAATATCACAGAAATTAGTGTCAATTATTCAATAATAATGATGTGCTGCGAAATTGTACTAAACGTCAATTAAATATCGAGTCGCATGATGAGTTTTTAAAGGACATTTTGCAATATCATATACTTTATCCCGCAGTAGCGAGAAACAAACTAATATCTATTATTGAATTTTTGTTTATATTTCAAAATGCGTATTTAAGAAATCATTTAATGCACAAAAAGAATATGAATTTTTTTATAACTTCAACGGTAAATCAATTATAATTTCCTTATCAATTTACTTTAATATTGCTATTACAATTTTACGAATTATGACGCACATGCACGAGTAATTGTGTTCGATATTTTCTATGAATGCCAGGATGACGTTCTATTTTGATTTTTGACTCTTTTTTAACTGCCACGCTCTCGTTCAAATTACGAGAGCGTGGGCTCAGTATATACATTGTTAAACTCATACTAGTCTAATGAGCTATCAAGATTGCATACGGATTAAAAAACTTAATATGCTATATAATTGAATTGAAACTCATAAATTACTGGCTAAATTTTATGTAAAAGAGAGCATTGTAACGGGTTTACGCATTCAATTATGAAAGTAGTATTATTTAAATATTTAGTTAGTACTTTAACATAATCACGAAATGTGCAGAGAGAAAAAAGTTCGCAAATCCATTTTCGAATATAGTGCTATTATATGCAATAAAATACTAATTTCAAGGAGAATCTGTTAGTATTTCCTTTAAAAATAATTAATAAGGAACAAATTGGAATGAACGAAATGGAAGTACACAGCATTTAAAGGTCAATCTGACAGATTATGAATAAAAAGCAGCTATTTTAGAAATTATTAATAAATCTACTAAAATAGTTCGTGAAACAAAATCCGGCCAAATTATAAGATCGATACAGCGTTGAGAACTCAACGAAACAAATAAAAAGTGGCGCGTACTAAAATTTGTTTTCATCGGGGATTTATACATTTCTTTATTTATACAGAATGAATACATTTACATTACATAAGTAAATTAGGCCACAGAGGAAAAATGTTCTTATGGGCGGGTCCAGAATAAAATTAACTTAAATACTAAAACGAAAATTGTATGTAATTATATTTATTAATTATTCATAAATTCAATATTGTAAACGGAAATCTATCTTCTGCATAAATAATTCTTTCAATGTTGTTTAAGCTTGCAGGCCACATAAACTCTATTGGATGTGCTATCCTATAGAGTAGGTTATTTTCTGTTGATTTGATGAGATGATTCTGCCATGAACAAAAACTGGAAGAAATTTAGTGTTTCACCCATGAGACACCACTCCTCAGAGGATTCAACGGGGTCGTGGATATCAATTTTGTAAGCAAATGGAAAGTGGTGTCTGTGAACAATTTTTAAAAATATTACCCTGTCCCTGATATACGAACAAACTTGAATACAAGAGTGAGCTTAGGTACTTTAAACGAGAGCAAACTCCAAAAGTTATGCAAAGAACTAATTAAATTTATATCTTTATAATATATTCAACATTTATATCCGCTTTAAACAACATAGGAAAATTAGAAAATTATATCTGTATTGCGTCTCTTGCTGCCAGGCATTAATATAAACGTTGCAAACTAATTCGCGCAATGATATTATACTTGCATTATATCATACATGCTCATCATCAAAATGCAAATACAGTGGCAGTGCGTGCTTAATCTTATGACCTTTACTTACACGTAAGCAACATTTGCGTTCTATATTTTCATATTATTTATCGTATATTTTTATGATCAGTACCCTTTTAATACGACGCATTAATAAATATTTATGCACACCCAAAAGAATCTATCTTGACACCTCGGAGACGAAAAGAAAATATATTGACGATTCATGAACTACTCGAGTTTACTTTATTAGATAAAGATTACTTCTATTACCTCGATAAAAAATTAAGTGTCTTAAAAAATAAAAAAAGTTGAACAGTGAAAAACTGGGTTACAGTCGACGGGAACATATAATACCGTGAGTTCAAACTATAGGAAATTTAAGTAAAAGAGAGGAGCACGACATGCTAGGCGTAAAATAAAACTGTAGGCTACCGCAATTTTTGCGAGTGCAGCTTCAAAAATATCATAGCTCCAAAGCAATATCGGTCCTCTACAAATGTATGTGTGCGTCGCTCTGAACGAAGTCACAATTGTGTTACACATGCACAGGTATTTTCGGTTCGTATCACTTTCTCCGATGATACGCCTGTGTTATGCACTGACGCAGTCGCTTGCAGTTTTCCCTTATGAATATGCGAGCCTTGGTGTACGAGTATTATAAAGCAAATGCGATGCTGGAAATCTTGTAAAAGCCTTAATACCATACCCTGATAAAATTGATACCAATCTTTGACATTGCTTGGGCAAATTAATTTTTTTTGCCATCTGTGTCATTATCTACCGGCGAAAATTTCTGCTCGATTGCGTACTTTTTTTGACAGAGATATGACAGTAGGCTGGTGAAACCAACAAATCTCAAGAAAACGTATTTAAGCTACTCTTTTCTTCAATAATGTATTATTTTAATAGTTCATATACTCTATCACGCATTTTTACATAACTGAGGTAATTTTGATAAATATAAAGTTAATTTATATAAATATTCGCAGCGCATAACCTCATATATATAGTAATAGAGCCAATGGTTTGCGCTTACAATTCGCGTTCATTTGTCTAAAATATATATAGATTGTCTGGCATTTGCTAGCATATCACTGACTAACCAAATCACCGGTCACTACCAAATAATATTGGACAGCGCTTAAAGAACTGACCATAACAGTTGGTTTAGTTTTTACCAGGGCATAAAAGCATAAATTATAGGCTAAAATGTAAACGATTAAAAATTTAAATTCAAGATAGTAGTTTTGTGAAACAAAGCAATACATAGTAGAGACAATATGTAGTAGAATTCAACAAGTTTCGAATATAGGTGTGTGTGTGTGTGAAGATATCAGGTGGAAAAAACCAGATAATCCATTTTAACTCGCAGGAGAGAGAGCGGCGGGCGAGAGTCTAGAGAGAGAGGGAGAGAGGGAGAGAGAGAAGCAGCGTTCTCTCTCTCTCTTCTCTCTCTTCTTTCCTCTCTCTCTCTTCTCTCTCCTTTTCTCTCTCTCTCTCTCTCTCTCTTCTCTCTCTCTCTCTCTCTTCTCTCTCTCTCTCTCTCTCTCTCTTTCTCTCTCTCTCTCTCTCTTTCTCTCTCTCTCTCTCTCTCTTCATAGGAATCCAATATATGAAAATAAGCAGAAGCCGAACGTTCCTCCTAAATCCGCAAGTGCCCCTGCATGCAATACATGCGCTGCTTGTCTACTTTTCAAGTTCGAACTATAGCGGTGTTATCTTATTATAGTGATAGTATATCGCTTTTTGCGAACTTAAAGTTATGTAATATTTTGAAGATCAATTATTTTTAGATAAAATATTATTGAGTGATAATGTTGTAATTGCGATGACGGTACGCAGCTTATATTCATTGCATCAAAGTTCATATTTCTCCAGGGCTGTTATACTGCGTGTTCATTAGAAGGATTATACTTGATGAGGAAAATCCTTTTTTCCATAATGGCACAAACTTATAAAAGCAGAAGCTTAAACAAGTTTCTTTACTCCAGCCAGAAAAATTCCCGAGGTAACTAAGAATAAGTTTAAATAATATGTTTACAATTTTATTGAAATAAATTCATTGTCGCCTCCGAATAAAATTAAAATATATTGTATAATACTCTTCGACGATTTTTAGTCACTTGTAATAGGGTTTCTTCCCTTACCGCAGAATCAACATTTCAGGAAGTTCTACCATCTTCACAGGCCATAGTCATTAACTATCCTCGGCATATGGTTAATTTTCCGCTTCGTGGAATTTCGCGATTCCGTTAATCTCAATTCATATTCAAATGCTGTTTTAGCGATAATTACGCTACTGGCTAGGCATAATGTATTGGGCCCTCGGCTGTGAGTATCGTGGTATTGTCTCCTTCTTCTCGTCGTTGCCATGGTCATTGTTATTATTATAGCAGTTTTCGTTCTCCCGTCTATTGGTTAAATCGATATTAGATGTTGATCGAGCTTTACGGGTTGGAATTCATTGATGTCGGTCTTTCCACGATTACTAATTCTGACTAATGCTTACTGACAACTTATTCGATGTTTTTGAAAAACATAGCAACGATCTTGTACTTTTTCAAGTACAACATTAGATATGCAGCTGGATCCAACTTTCAACAATGAGTAATTGAATTAAAAGAATTTCTTATTAAAAGAAATGTAAAGCTATTTTTAGCCAATGAATATCCAAGGTATTATCGAAGGACACAAAATAGTCGGACTCCCGAAAATAAAGCTTTCCGTGGTCGTTTCCATAGATGGGTGCGTGCAATCATCTGGATTCGTTCATGGGAACCCCTTTTGACAATAAAAAGTAATTTTATTAAAATTTGTCATCCTTTTCGTGGTGAGTAAACAGCGCGTGTCTGTAAAAAAGTAGCCGCGAGGAAGAGGCTATGAAAAAGTGTGACAAGAGAAAAATAAAGCCGACATTTGATTATTCAACGTGCGTTTCAAATTGACTATACACAATTCCGTCATTATACAACTCGGCAACCCGTAGAGTTAATTCTTTAAATCTACTGCATTCACGGATTCTATAGTCGCCTAGCGTCTAGCCCCTAGTGTTTTTATTTCTTCAAATAATAAATTGTTAGAAAAAGTTAAGATTAACTTTTATAGGGTAAGTTATCTTATCACATTTATGAGTGTTTATATAAAATGTGTCGATTATGCGATGCTTTAGAGGAAAATTCCACAAGGCATCTTATCGTCAAAATTAAAAAAACTATTAAATATTGATAAAATAATTTTGAGACTTTTACATATAATAATATTTTAGAGTTTTCTAAGTAACTTACTTTAGGCATAAAACAATAACCTACAGGTTATATTTTATTTTTTTAACGTTCTATTACAATATATTTTTAGAGATTTAATACAAGAAATAAAATATTTTTGTTTTTGCACAAAAACTTGATTTCAGAGTATTTATTCGCGCAAGAATCAGTATAAAAAATAATAATTAGAAATTTTTATTTTTACGCTTTAAATGTGTTCAAAATGCGTCATATCGGAATGAAAAATCAATGTATAAAAAATTATTTGAACTAAGTATTCAAAGAAATAGTTAATACAAAACTGAGGCTGTTGCAAATTAGTACGATTGACAATAATCAACGTTGTACAAATTAGCGGACCACAAAATAGGAATTATTAATTGATCCTTGTGGTCTATGGCTGCATGAATAAAGTTTATATTCCATTATTGTTGAGTAGATGTCAATTGTTCAATTGTATTAATTGTAAAAATCTATACATCGGAAAAACTGAGTTTCTACTTCAGGAACAATTACTGCTATAAATGGTAATGTTTATTTAAAAGGAATTCATCAATATTTTTTCAAGTACAGAATATTTTCTATGTATTATTATTCTTACTGTTCATACGATCCATGCTTTATTATGTAAATATACTGAACAATTTAAATTAGTTATTTACATAAATACTCAGTAGAATTCAAAAACAACAAAATTAATTAAATTTTTTTTTTCATATTTTACTTTCCAAATAGATCTGATACTATCAACCCTTAACGGGAATCCAAGCTTAATGGGTATAATTAGTTTGATTCTTACTGCAAACACAGTAAATTCTTTCATCTTTGTGATGGTTCAACATTTTGTCGAAAAGTCAGAAAAGCTTTTAACAGGTCAAAAAAAACCAGATTATCAGAAGATTGGAGAAGCTACTGTGAGGGGATCGAGAGGTACCCAGACGCAACTAGGCTCAATAGAATACTCAACAAAAACCCAGAGCTATGAGTATAGAACCTCCAAGGAGGCAATCTTACACTTGCGGTTGGAAACAAATTTTCCGATCTTCAGCAATTCGATTGGGATTCTGGAAATTCCGGACTGCGCCAACGGACCAGCGAGGATGGACGCAAGACTTGCAGCACGACTTATCATTCCGGAAAAGGTCAGATAGGATTTTATGCTCAGGCAACTAGGTGATACTTAAGGTTTTAAGTACCTTTATAAGTATAAACAAGTTTTATAGTCCCAAACATTTGTTTGGGACTATAAAAAGATCCTCGGTGAGCTAGTCTTATACAATTGGGTAAGACTATTGCGTGTTCTATAACACACCGGAATAAGGATCAATGAAGTCGCTAAATGATTTGACATCTTAGGATACTATACTTCTCTACCTATCCCATCCATTTACATTATATCGACGCCTTGGTGGATAAGCCCGACAAATCAAACGAATTGACCAGTCTATTAAAAACATAAAATATGTGTCAATATATTCGTAAATATATTAATTTATATTTATATATTTTTATATATATTTTGTATAAATTTGTATATATTTTATTTTTTAAATAGACTAGTTTTTGAAGACTATGTCTGAATTCTATTTCGGAATTGAATCGTTTCTGAAGTCTTTTTTTGGTTTCACGGATTCTTCCTCTAAGGCATCGATATATTATAATTTAAACTTTGAGTCTGTGATCAGAGGACTGTATTTTACCAAATTAAATTTTAAATTCAACCTTTTATAAAAAATGTCGACTCATGATGCAAAACTATTCATGTACAAAATATACATACTAGAATGCTCTATGTATGTTTATATATCATCATACCAGTGATAAAGTATCCATATCCATATCCGCAATATAAATTGTAACTTATTAGTTGAAAGAGTTAAAAAAATAAAATTACAAGAAACTCAATGCTGGTTTAATCGTAATATGTACTGCATGTTATCAACGCTCGATAGTCGTAACAAATAATTCCATTACATCTAACAGGTCGCGAGGTCCTTTTAACTTGTCATCGTCTATTAGATTCGCCTCGACACTGATTGAACTTGATTCTCGTTCGAAGGGTTGTACTGATGTAGGAAGGACAGAGGTAAGCGTAAAAGCTTCTAGATCTGCCAAATTTCGTTATCAATGTTTTATTGACAGAAATAATCGAAAATCGAAATTTATTTCAATCAGAATCAAACGACGCATTTTTGTGCAACAATTCTAATCAACTAAATACCTTGATTGGAGCTAGGATCACTCAAATTTACAGAAATGTAGCTTACATTGCAAAGAAAGTAACTAATATTATATCATAATCTCAAGGTATTACACAATCTACATTACTTGCTAAAATTAAAAATTAAAAAAAGATTGTACTAAATATTTTTCAAGGTCCATTTAATAAATAAAGTAGCCTTGTGTTTAAGCCATAAATAAGGAAGAAAATACTTGAAAAATAAGCTATCAACAATCAAGAATTTTAGTATATATCGAGGCGCACGAGTTTTAGGCCTACGGTCCTGCGCCTCGTACGAGTTCCGCGCGTTCCACGATACGGCCCCAGTTTAACGAAAATTCGGGGTTCGATGAAAAGAGAAAAGCGCGCGCGGACCAGATTGCTGGTGGCAAACGCTATACCTAGATAGATGTACCTAGATAGATCGCCGTGAGTGAGAAAGTGAGAAGAGAGAGAACACAGCGGCCAGTTCCCTGAACTACCACATCATCGTCGGAGATGATCGCCTTCCTCCGGGTCTGCATAGCGTTAGAGAGGAAGGAAGGACGACCAGCGAACTAGGGAACGCGAAGAGTTGTATGTGTGTGCGAGAGTGTAATCGTGCTGTTTTGCTGCCAGCAAAAGTATGTAGGGCTCATCCCTTTAATTTTGTTAAACGCTGATCCTTGCGTAGATCACCGGCGCGCAAGTAGCGTCACCAAGATATATGTTCGCGCAAATCTCGCCTTCTCGCGCACTCAGCGTCTATAAAGATCGAATATCGAGGTATAGAAATAAATGCTCTTATTAGTTGAAGAATAACATATGCGTCTTTATTCAATTTACTAACTCGTTCTAACAAACCAAAGTTACATAATTTGAAATCTAATTCGGAAAATGCAAAATTTGTTCAGTTCTCGATGTGTCCTGAAGTAATCAAATTTAAAATAGTAATTTTCATTACAAATAATGTTTCTGACTACAATCCACTAAAAAATAATTCTTTTCAATCAACACCCAAATTCAGTACATTTCAGACCTAATTCTCTCTGCGTATACGTTTTTTCTTTTGATTCTTAAAACAAACAGCCATTCTTATTGCCTAGATATTGATGGAGATTTTATTGGAATAACCAATTAGAGCGACAATAATAGTTATGCGCTCACCCAAGTCTCACGGAAACGGCGAAATGGGATTAAGACATGTATTCAAGTGAGTGAAACATAGAGTGTCGAGAGTCGTGCTGAATTATTGTTCAAATTGTCCTGAAGATAGATATGCGTCCAGAATGTCCATATTATCTTTCGACGCAGAGTATGAGGCGTAAATAGCAAGAGATGGAATGGAATGGTTTGCGATTTCAGCGAGAAATTGTAATTGTTAATTTTATATGTTCTATGGTGCAGACAGGAGTGAATTATAAATTAATTACATCATTTTCGTAAGTGGTTTTGAATTAAATTTTTATGTATTTAAAGCCCGAAATAATCGGTTCACTGTCTTAATCTGATCGTCTAGTTTAACGTGATGATTTCCATTTTTCTCTTTCTTGCGTAGATTTTCACAAAATTTTTACAGATAGTACAATTAAATGTTATAAAGTAGGTATAAAATAATCAATTGTGTGTATTTATGCATTCGTTTTTTCGTGTCATTGCCTTATAAGTATAGACAGTCTTTATTGAGGAGAATGAAATTACTTGTATGTTCGGAATAGTATATGAGATATAATTTAAGTACTGATTAATTGATTAATAGAATATAGCAAAAAAATGCTGTGTTCACTTTGCTATACCTTTTATATAAAGTCTACGATTAAGTTTTTCCTTTGATTGTTAATCTTCTTTTACTTAATTTTTCCCATTTAATCCCTTAGTAAAAATTAAACCTACTGTTATGGTCAGTTCCTTAGGTGCTGCCCAATATTATTTAGTAGTGATTAGTGATACCGTTTATCAGTGACATACCAGCAAGATGCCAGACGACTGGTCAATCTCTATATATTTTAGACAAATGAACGCGCGCTGTAAGCGCAAACCATTGGCTCTATTACTATATATATGTTTACATGTTTATACATATATATAAGGTTATGCGCTGCGAATATTTATATAAAGTAACTTTATATTTATCAAAATTACCTCACGTGTGTACACATATGAATTATTAAAATAATATATTATTAAAGAGAATCGTAGTTTTAATAAGTTTTCTCTTATATTGTTAATTTCACCATCGTTAGATCACTGACATATTGCTGGCAAAAAACATAAGCAAGCAAGCAAAAATTTTCATAAGTAGATACTGACGCAGTTGGCCAAAAACAGTAAATTTGCCCAATTGCTGTCAAACGGTTGGTACCCATTTTTACCAGTGATTGTTTAACATTTTTACACCGGCTACGTAACTGAATTTTGATATGTTAAGCTAAGAAAAGTAGATTTCAACAGTTTTACATGACCATCTCATAATAACCGTTTAACGATCAAATGACCAAAATTTTAATGTCAACTTCAAGTTCATACCTCTCAATTACAATCCATGTGGAAAACTTATTAGTATGCATATTCTTGTGTAAAAACATTTCGTATTCCGAATTTCATCCTCAAACTTATCAATAAATTTCTTCAAATTATTTATTTTTAACAATAAATACAAAAATACAGATTTTCAATATTTTATTTAAGGAATTTTTTTAACCATGTTCTCAGTACTTAAAAACTTTCTAACCCATCAGGATACGGAAACCGATACCTCAAATGATCGAGCATTCGGCCGAAATTTTGGATTGGTTAGTAATCAATCGAAAAAATCAAAATAACGCAAAGTATACTTTTGAAGTACAAGTATCGGGTCCCACTTACGTACCCTTTGTTGTTTATCATCTTCGCTAATGATTGAGATTAATGCCAATGCCTGAGAACTCAATTTTATCATGTGCAAAAAATTGGCCAGAAACTGAAAACAGAGTGAATAACTTTCTACAACTATTTTAAATTTGGCTAGCACTTAGAATTTGAAAATATATCGAATCAAAATAAATCGAGTTTATGATTATAAATATCTTGTAATAATTTTTTACATAGTGTCACATCCCGTATATGAATTAAGATTTTTTTAACTACTTAAGAACTACTTATTTGCCGGTTCACGCGTTATATCACGCGGTACCAACACACGCATAAAATTTAAGTCTACAGCGTTTGAAACATGTAAATGACTATACATACAATACATACAATGACTATACATATACATACAATTGTCTATATACGTATAATTTTTTTATGTTAAAACCCCTTTAAATTTGGACCAAACCTATATTCAGAAATCATTATTATATCTTTTACAATGTAAATTTGTTGAATCAGGAACTATAACTAGAAACAAAATTATTCACATACCTAAACGAACAGGGATATTAGCATACATAACTGTTAAATTAGATATTAATAACCAATTTCAATCAATTACTAAATGAATTTAACAAGTAAAAAAGTAAATATATATAATAATTAAACAATTATTTTTGTCACAACTACGAAGATGAAAATTGATAGCAAACTAATAAAAAAATATTTGCTATACTTAACTAATATTCTTTTAACTGATCCTATATCGGAAGTCCATAGCGATTTAATAATAAAACAGAAAGTAATACAAGATGTAAAAACTTATACCTATATGCACAAGGAAAATTTAATCGACATTTAAAAAAATAATATAGTTTATCGAGTACTTTTATCTGAATTAGGTGATTAAATCATTCAACTTTGACATATTTTAACTTGTAGACCTTCATGAAAAAAATTTTAAAGATTCATGAAGGTAGATACAGCTCTCATATGTACCAATATATTTACTTATGTATACATAAATAAAGTTATATACTGCGTAACTTTGTGCTTATCAAAAGTACCATATGTTTATTGCCGTTGGAAAAAAAAGATAAGTAATCAAGGAGCATTTTTCTCCAACTGATTCTGACACAGGTCGCCAATATAAATTTGGATAAGCATTATCAAACGATTGGTAACATTTTTCAACAAGAAAATATGTATGACATGCGGCGAGAGGCGAAAATGCAAATATCCTTACCGTGACTATGATTGCATCACGAATCAAACTATCCTTTAAAAACTATTTTGAAAAATTATAGACAAAATCATTGTCGTAACTTGCATTGATTATCCTGAACGTGCGACGCTTGTTTTCGCTCATTGTCGTATACATTGCATGCAATCTAGTCATGTATACGTAATATAGAAATTCACGCTATCTTTGAATGTAAGACCTCATGTTCATGTTCGGACCCAACATAGACATACTGTAATGATTAATTAGTGAGTAAAGTTACTAAATTTCTCTGGATGGTATATAGGTAATAGATTAATTTTTTCTTCATTTTGTAATTTGAAAAGATGCTTAAAAATAATTTATTGAATAGAAAACAACTAGAAACGAATCGTGTTCGCACGCTTTACACTCTCACACGATAAAATTAATCAGAGTTTTAATTTATATATTTGTTTATTATATTTATTGTTAGAACACATTCCGAGGGAAAATCCTAACAACAAATGGATCATTGCAGTTTTAGATAAAATGCCGTCTTTAGACTGCGAGATAATTATTTTATATACGAAAATTGTACATATTAAAGGACCACAAATAGTATATAGTCAAAGGAAAGGGGCCTAATTAATACGTTTAAAAATCGATATTTTCCCTTTAATATCTTTCAAAAATACCATGAATATGTCCTATAAGTTTCAGATAATACGTGTGTTAAATAGTTTCGAAGGTATATACTCTCGGGTCGACTGAAGCCCGCGCGCTCCTCCCCTCGAATGAATTTCCAAAAAAGAAGAATCAAGAGAAGCTCGGCAAAAAGTGGCCGATGGAGAGGATAATCATGAAATTTACCATGTATATAGTGTTACGGATGAGGATAAGCACTCGTCTGGGTTTTCGGTTATACGACTAAAGGCTCGTGTCCAATAGCGTGAAGAAAGATTATTCAGAAAAAAGGACACAACGTTTTCCTATTATTGAGTATGTTTCCAAAATACTATCGACTCACTTCACCTCATTTGATTGCACCTGATTGGCTCTCATTCTACCCGACTGTCTTCGATTCTGCCGCGACTCTACCCCTACTCTGACCCGACTCAGCATCGAGTCACCTTTGCGCTCCCTTTTTAACACCACATCATTTCCATTGTTCGTTAGAGATAACGGTGCATCAAGTGATATTCGGCAAACATAACAAAATAACGGTAGAATGCCACTGTTGCTACATTAAAGCATATATTCATATGCTTACGTAACAATAGTATGGTCTGTTAAGGAGGCAAGACACCTATGAAATGAAAATAATTGTTTTTCATATTTATAAATATTTAAAATTTTTAATTTAATGTAATTATAATTTACATTTATTCTAATAATAGAAGACAGTTCTTCTGCAAGTCCCTTCGATAGCTAGTTACAACAGAAACGAGAACATTCACTCACCGTTGGATGGATTGAGCTTTTAATTGCTAGTAAAACTGTTTGTTGCAGTCTTTTTAATATGAATGTAGTGATTTATAATTAAATGTACAGAAAATTATTAAAAATAAAAAGCTGGGCTGTTAAACAATTATTAAAAAAAATTTACACATTTTAGAATGTCAAGTTTCTTCTAATCATTCAATTCAAAATCCCTATATTAATATTGAAAGTAGTGTTTCAAAGAGTTTAACTAGCAATTTTGATTTCAATCCATCTATCGGTTGACTTTGCTAGCTATCGAAGGGACTTATGGAAGAAGACTTTTGAAATTGAATGTAAAACTATGTTCTCTAATTAAAATAAGTTTAGATTATTGAAGAACTGCATTGTTATAAATATTTAAAATTTGGAATTTATTAATTTGCATTTAGAAGGTGTCTTACTCCTTATTACGTAGAAATATGAATTCAATCACTGATTACCGTATCAACACTGTAACTAAAAGAGATCAATAGTTTTTAGAAGCGAAAACTTTTTAATATGCGATTACTCCATTTTCTATTTTCTCATTTTTTCATTATTGCCGATGAAGATAATAAAAAATTAAGCGTCGTATCGAGTCGAGGAAAGGATTATTATGTTCGGTAATAAATGTTGGCATTGGTCAACTAAAACAATAGCGAAAAAATGTATTTGAACCAGTTTTTAAACAATAACTGGCGCTAACAGGTGGAAAACCTCACGCGAACAGCAAGCAGTACGTTTTGCACGCCAGGCATGTTAACTGGTCTCTACAGTAAGAATGCGCCCGTCACGTGGGGGTGCAAAGAAGAGTGACGACAATGCGAAAAAAAGACTTGTCCTGCTGGTGTTCTCGGTATCTTCTACCTGTGAGTCATTAGTCAGTGACTATGACTGAGAAACAGTATTTCTATTCGGTTATTCCAGTAACAGAGTAAGGTACTTCTTTTAAGGTATATTTTATTTTCTTTATTGTGGACTGTAATAACGAACTTATTCCAAAGTGTCCGTGAGCCGATCTTCGATCTCTCTACAGAGTTCGTTTAGACCTGCTTTTTCCTTAATTCGAAGGCGGTTTAACGCCAAAGCCGGCTGTTTTATTGTTTCTCGCAAATTCTATGTGTTTATTGACGTTAGCCAATGCAAATTGCTCATTCCCCTTTCCTGAATTTCTGCTTCATACGACGAAATAAAGTATAAAAGTCCTTTCAAGGCCATTTATACAGATGTCAAAATAAAAAGTAAACATAATTTTTGATCCGTACAATTTTTTGCATTTTTTGGTTTCTCAGTCTATCCTTACAAAGAGATCTCACGAATACAGGTGGTATCAATTTATCGCGTATAGCATTACGCGGTGGTACTTCATCGTTAATCGAATAGCTATAATCTCTCTTAATAATAATAAAGCTTTTGTAATTAAAAAATTCAAAAGCACGACAATCGTAATATTTGAGAGAGTCAGAGATTATCAGGGCCTTCAAAAGTTCTAGAGAAATTATGTTCTCAAGAAATTTGAAAGAATCCAGTATTTCGTAATGTTTATCTTCGGGTGCGGGCACAAACTTTCCAAGCCGGCGAGCATTTTATTAAAAAAGAAGCTCCTCCCCGTCTGGAGCTCGCGGTAGCAATCGTAAAAGCAGCTAAAAATCCTTCTCTCGGTAGAGTCTCGGCTGCGAGATTCCGTGCAAACAATCGTGTTGAAAATACTCCTTATACCCAGACAATAAAACGTCGGCCAAGCGAGACCGAGCCAGCCAAGTTCTTTCTCTTCTGTTGCTTCTCTAAGATCTAGAGAGTATATAGAGTCCTCTTTTCTCTTTCTCGTCGTCTCGAAATTCTGTCGAGCACGGGGGATGCGCGTAGTGCTGCTCTGTCTCTCTCACTCGCTTTCGCGTTCCTTTTTAAAACAATCGACGCTCGTAAACAACGTCATTCCCAGCTCTCTTTGTTCGTCCGAGGCCAGTTTATAGTGGGGGAGGGGAGTATAGCCTCTTGTTGAGGACGAAGTGCTTCTCGTAGCATTATATTGTTATTATTCGCAGCGAGTCAAGCTCGGACCATTAATAATCGCACCGAAAAGCTGACGAGGATGGGAGAAAGAGAGAGACAGAGCTTATAGCGAGCTTATACGTCCCTTGATCCGAGGGACTTTTCGTCATGGACTACTATTACGACTGTCTTAGAGTTTTTTTCACAGCATAATATAAACATAACTCTCTTATTCCTTATTTTCAAACGGAAACACTTTTCATTTTCTTCTATTTATCTGAACAATAAAGCTTTAATAAGAGCAGTTTAAATCATTACGAATGAAGTGAGCCTAACATTTTATTACAAATATTAAGGAAATCGTTTGTTTATTTCTAGTTTATTTCTAGTTAGAGAAATCTGTTTCGTGTGATGTTCACTGCGTGAGTCTTCACACGTACACACGTAGGGCCAGTCGCTAACAAATCGACTTCTTGGAGGAAAAATTCGTCAATTCAAAAGCAGACTTCGAAAACCAGCTAGTTCAATATTGGATTTCAATAACAAGCACATTCAAAAACAGGTTTCAAAAATCAGCCGTTCTCGTTACGTGGAAACGTAGTAGTGTTTATATTAAGTGCAATATATTTATTATTGATATGAATATATTCGTAAATATATAAAATACACATGTACCCAATATTGGCATAATGCTCTTTGTATAAACACTAATACGTCTACACGTTAACTTCTAAATATATATAAGATTTATTCGTAAATTTACAAAACACACGTAAATCCTATATCGGCGTGGTGCACTTCGTAAAAACTCTAATACGTTTGCACAATACTGTATGAATACATAAATGAATATATTCATAAATATATGTAATATAAATGTGTACACATTTTATATTTTGATTATAATGGTTGGTATAATGTTTACCAGTGATTTTCATAGTCTTGTGCTCGAAAAATTCAAGCATATTGTTCACTATTCACACTTGCAATTAGTACTACACTGGATAATTTTGATTTTTCAATTCGATTAAGTACCGAGCGTAGGCATAGAAGAAGACAAATGAGAAGGTGAAGAGAAGCGATACTCTTCCAATCAAGACTCTAGTCTCAATTAATTGATTGTATATAATCAGCCGCAGCAAACAACAATCCCTTCTAATCATTAGATCGATTTCATCTATCTGCCGGCTACGCCAGATCGAATTTATAGCTTCGCTCGGCGTGATGTTGAAAAAAAGGAAATACAGCTCACGTGCAATTGGGAATAGGGAGACGATAGGAAGAAAGAGAACAACGTATCGTGGAAAAGTGTTCTAGTCGATAATTTATAGGTGGCTAAACGCGTTGCGGAAAACGAGAAGAGAAGTAGCATCTACCCGATATTCTCGATACAGATAGATTCCGGGACGCGCGCTTGTACACACATATGTATATACACGCAGTAGTAGTTCTATCGTTGCTCGTTCTTCCGGCTCCTCGGCGACTCGATCCGCACCTGTGACTAGCTCCCAGTGCGTGGGTATAGATATATTATGTGCTGTACATATACGTGCCTTTTCAAGATCGATCCTGGGCCTGCAGCTAACTCAATTAAAAGCGAAATCCCTAGGCTGTTCGAGCGAACGATTTATGGCGAGTTTCAGCTCTAGTATACTGTAGCGAAAATCATTGGAATCGCGCCAGGAGATATCGAACAACTACGTCTTCACGTACGAGCTTTCTATTGTTATGTTTTTATTATTCGCTCGATTCCGAGACCGCGAGAGTTTTCACCCGAGCGTCCGCTGTACGTATATATAATTATATATATAAATATATATATATAAATGGGCCTCTCTCTAATGTCTATCTCTGACAGATTGACAGACAAACAAATTTTTTTCAGATATCTTTCACGAAGTTCTTAAAGTTACAGGATGTCAAAATTGGCATTTTTACCAAACTAGTTCCTTCGATTCCATCAACGTAGATTCTTTCGCAAAGTCGCCTTATTATCATTATTGTCGAATCGCATTTTATAGCGATAGGTACGTTATTAAAGGATAAAGTGGTGGCTCTAAGCGTAAGCATAAAAAATTTCAAAGGTTCTCTGCACCCTACATCATTCCCTGTAGAAAAAGTGGTGGAATATAATATCTCCCTCTTGCTTCGGTACCCCGTTAATGACGTTCTCGAGAGGAACTCCGTCGCTTGCTTTCTCCTTTTTTACTTCTTCTGTTTGTCTTCGCTGCGTTCCTCAGCTTTTTTCTTTGTCCCATATTTTTTATTCACCTTTTAAAGTAGAAGCCGCTTGTCAACGACATGCCAACGAAAAAACTGCACTTTGCTCTTATTTTAGAGCGATCGCGCTTCATCGGCTACTGGCTTTCGCTTTGTCTTTGGTATAAAATGATCAATATAATATATATATATTTTTTTTTAATAAAGAGTTAGTCTTTTTCGCGAGTAAGTTGAGGGATCTGCGATGTATTAATATTATTAAATGACATTCTTTCATGTTTATGTGCACAGGTTTTAATAATGCAACTTCATCATTATCCGGATGAAATTAAAGAAGCTACTGTTCTACTATGAGATGTAAAATATTGATCAATTAAAAGTAATACACGTAGTATATAAGGTTTAAGTTTAGCCATCAATTTACTGATGAACCTGAATAATCCGTGAAAAAAGACGGAGAGCGGCAGCCAAACTAGAAAAATAAGAAATTGTGACGCTATAAAAGTTATGGAGTTTTTCCTTCAAACTTGGCGATGAATCCACGAAGACTTGAAATTCTTGTGCGTGCATATAGTTACACCGCATTTGCCTTGCAAATGATCAATGCGCCCTCTCTTTTTTACGCCCACACCCCGATCATCCTCGTTTCCAGTCACGCTCACGGCGCTTTCTCAGCGAGAGCTGCAAAACAACCGGCAATCCTACTGCAACTCAGACACGAGAACGTGTCGAGAAAAGTTTTCAAAATATATAGGATGTCTAGAAAAAGCTGAAGAATAAATTGTTTTCGAAAATCAATACTTTCGAGAGTTACTTGGAACCACCAACCGATTCTCTTTAGCCTCCTGAAACAAATATATAATATTTGTTTGATAATAACCTTTTCAATTTAGTTGCAATGTATTGTAATACGGCTCTACAGCCGTTTTATCGTTGATTCTGCTCAAATTCTCGAACTTCGCGAGCGTCGCGGACGAATACATACGTGACATTATACAAACAACTTAGCGTGCTAATGCGTATGATAACTGCAGCATAGCAGTTTATGCTTTTCAGGATAATTTAACCATTATTGATTTTTATTATCGAGATATACGTATAGATGTGTCTATAATATTATAAATACGTACGTTAGATCTATAAATTATATTTGTTTAGATTACTCAATTGCAGTTTCACGCATAATGGAACTGTATTAATAACGATTTTGCAAATATATATTTCTAATAACGTTTTTAAATTTATTTACAGTACTATCTAATATTAATAATCAAAATATATTACAAGAACTTGCAGTGTCGCTGAATATGTTTGTAGTAATTAAAATGACATACGGGCAGATGACAGCAGTTCGTAAAAAGACTTCCGATCACAAAGCATATTATACGAATCACGCGCAAGCAAAATGTATTCGCCTTTAATTTCGTTCTCGTTCTGTACAAGAAAAGCCCGTTCACGCCCGCTACTCGATGCGCGAACAACGATGAAAAGAAGCAAAGCGTATAAAGTGCCGTGGAGTTTTTCGCCAGCTCCCTCTCCTCTCGGAAAGGACGAAAGTTGATTTACGGAAACACTTTTCTCTTTCGAGGGCCTTCGTTTAGCCGAAAGTTTTTACGGGCTCCCGTCTGGCGGCTTCAGCTTTGGCTTCGCTTAATGCAGTTTCCTTGTCGGCTCTGAATGATGGATACACCCCCGCCCACATACGCGCTCTCTCTCTCTCTCTCTCTCTCTCGTTTCCGTAGCGGCGCTCGTTACGATATACCCAGGACGTAAAACTGTTACGTTCACCAAGCCACGGCTTTTGCATCGACCTAAAGTTTACCACCGCACACGCGTATGTCTCAATCACTCTCTGCTGCTGGTAACAGCAGCTTTCTTCTATATATGCATGTTATATATACTTGTTGTGTATACTGGCTCTTCCGTTTCCTTGCACGATCGAAGGTCTGCAGTATTTTTTTCATTTTTAGCGTTAACCTAGAACGGAGATTCAAATATTTACTCGTCAAAAAAAAAACATGTATCCATTTAAAACTGATGGTTTTTCATTCTTCAAAAGAATATACCTAGCGATACTGAACTTTTTACTTTAACCAAAGCTATATTTTAAGCGGATTACTACTTTTACCTGATGTAGACAGTGCGTGAAACGCTCTTGGGATAATTCCACGAATAACCTTTAATACTCTGTTTCGTGGGCTGTTTTTGTTAAGGAAGTCGTTTAACGCCAATTTAGTTAATTCAAACTTGTGTACGATATAGAAGCTGGTTTAGTCTTAAATATCTAGGAGAGTAATTGGAAATTGCACTTATCTACAATCAATGCATGGGAATTTCTTTTTATAGCGGTTTCTATTTTAAAAAATAATTCATTATGGTGTCATTGTATGCGTAAAACTTTTTTCAATTGAAATGAATAAATATTATATAAAGGAATGTCGATCAAATTTGTGTTCCCGGTATGGCGCGGTACTTGCGATCAACTATCTTTTCATGCATTATAAGTCATAGCAAATATTAATATGCTGACGATTTCATTGTAGAAAAGCACACATGCCTTCCGGTGATATTAATAACGTTAAAAAATCATCAGTTTCCCTAAATACGGAACCCCGTACTGTTTGCAATGACTAACACATATTCAGTTCTATTTACGTGATCTAACTATTTATTGATGCCATTATTTTATTTTAATGTGCGTTTCCTAAAATTTCTAATAATTGTGTACGAATATAACGTAAGACGGTAAATGCTATACAATAATACATTTGGTACATGGATGATTTGCTCAATTATTAGTCATTTTAATACTATGAAATCGACTTCTTTATTAGAAATATTTGTTATTGCGCATGCATTAAAGTACTGTAACTTTTAACAGTTATAAGTATTCGCATATTCATTCATAATTGTAGGGAAAACTCCCAACCTCGAAAAATTGCGTATTCGATGAAAGGGCTGAAGAAAAACTGAAGCAACCCATCGGTTTTATTAAAAGAAGCCACGACTGCATTCTTACATCGTACGAGTTCCATAAAATTCAAGATCACCAATGATAATGCAAGGTCTTCATTTTAGTTTAACATTGAGATTACGCAAAAGCTTTTAGCAGTAGGACCATTTTAAAGTAAGCGCTTACTAGCATCATATTACTAGCTTCTGATTACGTACCTATCACATTATTCAAAAAGCACTTTAATGAAGTGGATTAATATATAATCTCGATGAGTGAATTAAATAACTCTCAATTGAAAATCTAAATCTTTATTTTTTGCTGAGTCAAACGTATTTTACTCATCAATTATAAGATCTTCGATTTATCTCGATTCATTTTATGTTATATACAAATTTGTCTGGCTAAAAAAGGCTCATCACCGTCTGAAAATTTGAAACCTGTAACCAAAATTTGAAATCTGTAACCAAAAATAATCACTCCACTCATATTTCCTCATCATTGTGCAAAAGAATTCAGCATTCTCTCTCTCTCTCTCTCTCTCTCTCTCTCTCTCTGTGTGTATTTCTTCTGTTTTATTTTCATCCGAGCTCTAGAGCAGACTAGGTGACGCCAGCGGAGAGTCACTGCAGCGCGTCGTTCGGCGAACCGGAACGCTCGATAAGGACCAAAGTGTAAGAGAGAGAGAAAGGGAGAAAGAGGGATAGAGATAGAGGACAGAGAGAGGGAGATATAGAGAGGAAGAGAGAGAGAGAGAGAGAAGCTTGCGCATACGAGGGGTTTATACGCGGGGGAGTACGACGGATAAGGTCGACCGCAGGATCGGCACACTGGGCGTGGCTGCAAGTTTCCAGCGTTAGCTGCTTTCATGGTCAAACATTGTAACTATAAAGAGAGGAAAAGTCTTCGAAGGGTCAACAATTATCGAGAAGATGAATGACTGGATCATATCTGCGTATTGTGTCTGTTCTAGTTATTCTCTGTCTTCATTTGACGATTTTTCTTCTCGTCTCTGTTTTTATCTATTTCTTGTGTTGCTTTCACTTCTTGGCAACAGGCTAAGGTGAGCAGCACTGTTTTTCTCTTTGTTTCCTTCTTCTTTGACTGCGAATTATTCTTCATTCATCGTGTAGGAAATTTTAGTACTCTGATAAAAAATTTTACGGTGTCACAATGAAGAGACAATAAAGGGGAAAAGAGAGGAAAGGGGGCAGAGTACGGGAGAGCCGCCTTCTGTTTACGAGACATACTATCTTCGATAAATGCTCGTGCATTGGCCACAAACGACAAATAAGCAAATAACACTTGTTTCATCTGCTTTTTCTTTGACTCCTATTCGCATACTCCTTCTGATAGCACAGATTTGTATTAATTAAACCAAACGCATTTTTCAAAACGTAATATTTGCTCACCGGCAAAATTATTGAATGTTTGCATTTATGTAAGATGCGTTGAAAAAAAAGATATTTTTCTATATTTATGCGTATATTTAAAAATGAAAAATTTGAGGAACGTATTTACTTTTTTTTAAATTATCATTTCTTCTATATCATCTAACAACTATAGCTATCATATTCTTTTCATTTCTTACGGTCTTAGACTTTCTTAACTGAAGAGTATTAGATGTACTTACATGTAATTTACTATATTTAAATTACTCGTGTGTCTCTCATAACCATGAAAAGGATAAAAAGAAAATTTTTTTTTCTTTTAAGGAGGATAAAATATTATTAAAGGAATATTTTAGATAATTGGATGACTACGTGGTTTACAAACCCGCGGTAACGGAGTTACTTAAAAGGCGATATTTAAACTCCTACAAGAGTCGTTAATAGCAAAGCTCAGCAGCACTGTATCTATAGATGTCTATAGGGTATAAAGATCATGTATTGATAAGGTGCTTGAAGTGTAAAAAGTTTGTTGGAATAACTAGTTATTTTTATTATCTCTCACTTTTATTACTTTACGATAGTGGACGGTTCAGGTTCGCTATGGCGCATGATGCGACACATTATTTGAGCGTTGTGTTTACGAACAGTCTAAATATCTGCAGTACGCATGTATTTATAGTACGTAAAGAATCATTGTTTCTTACGTAGAAAATGAATTCCGGTGTATTTTCTACTTTACAATATTCTTTCTATAGGCTTTAGTTCTTGCCTGATCTTTCTAGTGTTCAGATGTGTCCTTTATTGCTCTCAGCTCACAATAAATTCTTTCAGTGAAATATTCTGAGTTCTTGTTTTATTTAATTTACTATATAATATTTCCAATAAAGTTACACTGAGCTAAATTAAATTACCTTTTTTTCTTTGGTCAATAAATCATGTGGTAAATTAACATTGACCATTGACGAATAATGAATAAAAAAAATATCGCCATTTTTTGTTCAAATTTTTTTTTATCATAATAATTTCTAGGGGCCTTTCAAATTTAGCCCCTATCCAATACTTTTAAAAAGATATCCTCGGTATCTCAATTTAATGATGTGATGAATGTTTAAAAGTCAACATTTAAGATCGCCCTTCAGATTTGTGAAATATGTATTGTGTTTTTTGAGATAGTGTATGTCCAGGAACCCGTCAAAAGAGGATTTCGAAAAAGTTTCCTGGTATTTTTTTTAATATATTATTATTTTGCTATCCCTGTAACGCTTATATAATTCCACGATGATAACAATGTCTTTGACAGCCATTTGAAGCTCCCTCAAGCAAATTAATAAGTCTAAATGCGGTTTTTATTTTCTACAAGCTATACGGAATTTGTTAAATTAATTTCTGTTTATGGGTAGTCTATATTATAAAATAATTCTCTTAAGTAAGAAAAATTTCATATCATATTTTGTGCGTTATTCTATTTCGCTGAATCCCCACGTCTGTATATAAAAATTAACTTTAGCAAGTAAAACACACGTAAGAGTTAATCTTGATCACTATCTGCACACATTGGCTCGAACTTTATTGCTTTGCGATTATGAAAAAGGGATGAATCAACTAGCTTCATACATTCTCATGGTTCATCGTTTCTTCTTCTCTTTTGTACTTCTCCTCGATTTTACTCTCTGATGTTTCTGTTTAGCAAGCAACGTGTAATATTATAAAATATGTTTATATATTTCATGTATACATGGGTTGGTATACGTTGTTGAATAATTTATCACATCATTAGTACTTGACACGATCTCTGTTTAATTTAAACAATTCGTTGATCGATGTCAAGGGTATCGAACTCTACATACGAAGGCGGAAAGACAAAAAATAAATTATCCATAAGAAATATCAATTCTTCGAAGCTGATAAACGACAAACGATAACGCCGCGCGGAGGTAAGCGCAACGCAATCCACGAGTGGCAGGAACGATGCAGCATAATAGTCCAGTGACTATAAATTTTTTTTGGAACAATCTGCCACCAGTGAAATTTAAAGTAAGCTAAATTGTTTGCAAGCATGTAAGATAAACAATAACATAAATGAAACTGCTAAAAAGTTGGGAAAATTGTTTAAACAATGATGTAAAGTTGTGAAAACGTATTTTCTCTACTTTCGCGAAAAAACTATTAGTGGTAGCGAAAGATAGTTTGGACAAACAATATAGATATTTTAAAAACCTATAAAGTGAGCTATGTTACGTCAAATTCCAATAATTAGTAATATATAGTATGAAGTCGTAAACATAGTAAAGCAGTATGAAGTCGAATATTGGCCATTATTACAATAGTCAGTAGCTAATGCAATTTTTATCGCAGATGATTGAAACACAGATTTTTTTCAATCCATTTGTAATTAAAAAAGTTTTAAATCTTTTTGTTACTATTGGAAATGGGTATATTGAATAAATCAAGAACTTAGAACATTTCAATTAAAGAATTTATTCTGAGCAGAGAGCAAGAAAGGACACGTCTGAACACTAGAAAGATCAGGCAAGAACTGAGGGGTGGAAAGAATGTTGTAAAGTAGAAAATACACCGGAATGTATTTTCTACATAAGAAACAATGATCCCCTTCATACTACAAGTACATGTATACTGCAGATTTTTAGGCTGTTCGTAAACACAATGCTGAAGCAAAGCGTCACATCACGTACCATAGCGAACCTGAACCGTCCACTATCTTAAAGTAATAACCATTCAGAGAAATAACCTTTTTCTAAACCTCCAGTTCAATACATATACATCTGTACAGGATTTAGTTTTTGAAATAATAATAACTAGTTATTTCAACATTTATTAAAAAATATTATCTCGTAGACATTAATTTTACCAGCTCACAGCTATGGTACAGTCTCAATTAAGTACATTTTATTCTTTAGGAGTAGTATATTTATGTACATTTATTAACAAAATGGGTTTAACAATTTTATTTCTTTAAAAAAGTCTTTGAAATTGAGGTCGGTAAGATCGACTTGTTTTATTAATTTTCGACGTGAAATTCTGAGAACAAGGTAAGTAGATTTATTAGTGGAATCTTCATAAACATTTGGCAAAAAAAGAAATTAGTTACATAAGTATTAATTTCATTATTTACTGGTAAAAATTTAGATGGTGGCAATGTGTCCTATTTTTCCAAGCGAAACGCCACACTAAGAAGACGCACGAAAATCTAATAAAGCATTTTCAATCTGCAAAGAATGGAAATAATGTCAATATCTTTTAAAGATTTCGTGATACTTTTTTATGTCACGGTAATCTATAATTTGATAAGCATCTACAAATTGTAACAATTATGTAATTATATGAACCTGAAAATGTAAATGATTTTTTTATTCATTATTTTTATTTGCTATTTTTTTATATTAATGTATTAAAATTTAAGACATTTATGATTTACTACTTTATTGATAAAAATACCCATATGCACCAGATATCATCAGAAGTGATAAGTACACATGAAAACGGTATGCCAACGAAGTAGTACCCCAACAGTTTCTCTTCGAGCTATTATCGCCTCTCTATCACCAAATGAGGCAATACGGATTGCACTCAAATATGAGGGCAAACAAAGTACCTGACGTATGGCTACAAATCCAGGCTTACAGTCAACAGTAAATTCAACTATACCATTGCAGGTTCTCTAAATCAGGTACAGCCAGCATAAATCTTAAAGACATCAGCAGAATCAGCTGCAAACGGGAATTCGTCCACTCCATTCTGCGTATATTGAAAATTCAGAAACAATTTAGTTGCAAATGCTTCACCATAAGGAACCTTGCATTGGTCAAAGAAAGAAATGAAACAAAAAATAATTAGGTACCCAAGAAACACAATCTTAGCTGTGAGAAATGAGTGTGATAATTTCTATCTATTTCAAACAGTGGATGATGATTATCTTTGAATGTTCGACAGCATACGTAAATAAAGCAATATCCAACTCTCGATTTCCAAGTATAAAGGGTGAAATTAACTTAATTTCTATAATAAAAATTTCCAAACTAAACGTCGTGTACTCGGAAGAATATCTTATCTTGGAAATTTCCATCCCACTGCTAGACTTACAAGAGTTCATACTTTACAAAGCGTCACCAATAACCACGTTGAATAATGGGTGAAATATTAGTAATGTCGCCAAAGTATTTAAGGCTCGAGTCACAATACTTTGCAGTAAGTTCAACCGATAGCGCGTATATGATAATTTCAGTAGAAGCATTGGAGAATTCAAAAGAATGAACGAACTAATGGTAGTCAAAGATTCCGAACCAATACGAGAAATACATACAAATATCGCGCGTAAGATTAAAATGAACACTGGCCATAAACGAAACATTTTTTTTTATTCAATGTCTAAGAGCTGAACACGTAACAGCCGAAATTTTTGGAGTCGGCATATTACAAATATGATCTGAGCCACAGCGCATATAGCAAACCTATATGTAAATAGAATAGTAATTGAATAAAATAATCGATTAAACTTTGTGTGCCAAGAGTGAAAAAACAATTCAAACAAATTTTTGGAATGTTGTATAATATTTTCATAAGATAAAAATACAAGTTCTGATAATATGTATTATTTTACACATTCATCATATCATGTATTAATGCACAACTCATATACACTATTATTCATACTATTTCTTCTAATACAATATTTATTTCACACCTATATTTTATAATCATATTGTGTCTTATACTGTAATAATTTGGTATTTACCAATATCAATCATTTTGTATGTTTATATATACATTTTATATTGTAAATCGAAATAAGATAAAGGATATGTTGTGTAAGCCTCGCCGTTCTCATATTGTAACAAAAACATGGTTGTAATAGGATAGATCCCTCTGACAAATATAAACAGCACACACGTGAATAAACACAATGTAGCACACGCGTGGTTCGAGTGGTGCAGCGAACCTGGATAGCGGAACGACGACTAGGACGCCGTTGACACGGCCCTAGGACGTGTCACAGACGAGCTTATCACTTGCCGTGACGACGTAGGGAGGTAGTTTCAGGCGAGAGGCCGAGGCAAGTGGAGTAGTCCGATTGTGTAATAAATATATCATTTAATCATAATCACTCTTGATTTCAGTCTCCAACCGACTCTGCGGCACAACCAAGTCCCGCGATCTCTATATTCATCACAGTATGTAAATAATACATTATACAAAGAAAATGAAGAAATACAAACGATAAAGTTAATCATAGTTTTTAGTCTTTTTTAATATTTTATCGATTCAAACTTATTTGTTTTGAAATTAGATGCTTTCTCTACTCGAAAGCGTATAATGCTAATCTACGTAAACGATGTTTGAAGTTTTGATATATGAAAGTTGTTAAGCAATTCTGGGTAAACGTGTAAGAAAGACAGCTACCGATCCACATGTAACATCCATTACATACGCAAAATGTATTTCTAGTTTGATATGCACTAAAACAGTCATATTCATTATAATTCCTTATATGCAAAGAAACTGTTCATATGAGAAACCAAAAAAATCTTAATAATTAGGTAAATTCTAATTTTTTTATTGGAACTTTGACAAATAGAGAATGTTGAAGTACAGTATGATATTTTATGAATTTCGAATGCAAAAACTGCAAAAACTGAAATATCGTTCAAATAAATTATAAGAATACTGTACAGATATAAATTTCTTTTGAAATTTCCATTATTATCAATATTGGAATAGAAAAATTATGTTTACCTCTATGATTAGAGAAAATAGAATTAAGTTGTTTGAAAAATCTGTTACAGAAATTTATTAAAACTAGCACGATGATAACATTTGAATGGGAAGTAAAATTTATACGCAAATTGTGTAAATCCCTTTTATCTTTACAATTTACATCTCGCAATAATGATCACATTATAGTTACTATAAGTGAAACGCTGTCTCTCTGCTTTACGTGTGCATCGATAATCCGAGTAAAACTTTGCTCTCTCCTTCTGTCCCTTTCTATCTTGTATGCGGCGTATTAAAACCAAGCCATTGATGAAACATACGGGATCCCGAGTTACCCGCTTATGCAGTAGGGAGTTCGTTCCGTAATTAATGTCTCGATGTATTGAAACTCGTCGATTGCTCGTCGCCAATAGGGTCGTAGCCGCGTCCTTTGATGATCGGCATGCGGCGGCATCTATACTCTCTACTCTCAGATATTATCATGTTCAAAGGAGGCTTCACGACGAAAACCCTGCAGCAGCTTTACGAGAACGTCGTAAAAGCTAGCCGGTCGGCAAATTCGAAAATCGATGCAAGCCCGACGTGAGCAGCTGTAGCGGTCCACAAGCAGACGAGGGCCAAGCTAGTTTTACACACGAATCTTATGAGGTTAATGTTTCAAAAATCCCTCAAAATAAATACCTAACTTATCGAACAGGGAAGAAGTAGAAAACGATAATTAATTTTGCAGTGTTTCTAACAAAATTATTCTAACAAAATTATTTATCGCGATAAATCGTTGAACTGCGTGATATTATAAATTTTTTCTGTAATTGCCCTCTCTAATAAAATTCTTAATTATTTAATTGTCCACTACAGTATTTCAGAAATTACAATAGAATATATTGCAACAGATATTGCAACACTTCTCAACTGCTGCCCAATGTAAAGCTATCGTAATTAAAAAATATGACGCTAAACGGCATCATTTGGCTTTGCAACTTATAAATTATAAAAGAGAAAAAAACATCATGCCGTTAGATGTATTTTGATATTAGTAGAAATCAAAATTGTTCTCCTCTAGTTTGTTATTTCCTTTCGTTCTGTATTCATCTAAAACACCGATGTCCTATATGTATATAGAACTAGGTTAATTTACCTTCGTCCAAACCTCTTTACACTAAGAGACAAACATTTGCAATGCTCTTCTGTAGTGATGTTTCGTCTTGTAAGACCAGAATAGAATATTCAAACTATCGAAGCTTCCTGGCTATCCATACACATCTTATAGCGCGATAATAGCGTATCAATTTGTGTTCTTCGAGAGTAGAGAGGCCGATTATCCATAAGAGACGCCTCATGCATCGTGGCATCAACATTTTCCTGACACACTACCTCCGTGCACGAAGCTATGCCATTATTTATTACCATCTACAGGAGAGAACGAGAGTAGAAGTAGTTGATGGTAACTCAAGCTGAGAATAAAAGTATAATGTCGATGGAGAAAGAATGAGAGAAAAGTTAGATGACAAGGATAAAAGAAAATTTAGATATGACCGTGAATTTCTATAGATCGTGACTTACGTACTTATTGTACTTTTTCTGCAGAACATTAATAAATGTATTGTAATCGTATTGTAAAATGTAATTTGAATGAAATGTAAATAGATAGGGCTTTCTTTTATGCTGTGAACGTATAATCACTTTTCCTAACGAGCAGTGACACTTTCTTCAATCCTTTGCTGATAATATATATACGAAAATTATATTCAACTTAGGCATCGAATAGGCACTCCTGTATAATGAGATTTCAGTAGCATTTTCAAAGCTCATCACGCACAAGTTAAATTTCGCGGTACACTTGAAAGTGGTATAAGTAAAAAAGGAAAAGTTTTCAACTTTACATGCAAATTATGAATTTCCGGCCAGCACGGTCTTAAAGCCAACACTACCATCTGACAGGTAATTAATTATCGTTTTTGAAGTTTTTCTAAACAAAAATGAATCGAATCTGAAATATCGCAACTTGTTGACAAAGTGCCATTAAGATCGATGTTCGCCGTGCTCTGATCCCTTCCAAGAAATCAGGAGAAAAGAATCCGGTCCCTGAGGCTGATGTAACCACTTGCTAGTTTTGAAATTAAAAGTTGGACTTCTACTAAAAATGAAAGCCAAAAAGAACTAGAAACCCCTCGAAAAAATCGTCTACTCTATAACTTTCAACGGAAGTTGAACTTGGGCTGGAGCAACTTTGAAAAACTTTTTTTTCTGACTTAGCACGATGAACAGCGAACTTGCTGTAGTGGCCAACTGGCTGCTTCTGCCGTCGTCCTTACTTTTCTCTCTCTTATACGCGCAAAGTGCGCTACTGCGTACCCGCTTTGTCCCGATTCCGAATTCGATTTGCATACCCAAGCTCCGAGATGCATGTAGACAGGTATCAGGTTGACTTCAAAGGTTTCGTCTGACTTTTTCAAAGGCGCATGTCGCTCTCGTCGAGAATAGCAGAGGGAACATTGAAGAAGACTGAAAGTGTATCCGAACCCTTCGGAAATTTTAGTTGCTAGAACTAATGACGCAGATAATCGAATTAATAATTTAATCCGGTTTCCCGTGTGTTAATTAAATTTTATACATTATTTCTGAAAATTATATAATTCAAATCGTAATTAAACGTTGATTTTGACCGCAAAGTAACATTAATATTATAAAATATTTAAAAAATTAATGCTAAAAGAAAAGTGAGACAAAATTGCATTTAAATTAATAATTCATTACATTTGCAATACTCAGATTATATGACCATGTAAACTAACTATTACAAATATATAACATACACATATACATTTTCCTTGAAATTTATATTTCATTTAATATATATAAAATAATTAAATGGTGCTAGTAAGCATTTATTAAAAAGTTATGTAATTAATAAATATAATTACGAGTAGATTGGATAATCGATTAAAATTAATAAATAGTCACTATACATAACGCAAATGATGAAACTCATTAAATTTTTCCGCTAAATCAAATTAACAAAGGAATGAAACTGAGAAACTGAGCTCGTATCCTGGAATGAAATATTCCAGGACACGAGCAGATTGACAAATAATAAAATATATGACGACAAATATTAGTCGAAAAAATTACAATATTGACGTCTTAGATGGAAAAATCCGCCAAATAAAAAAAAAGATTTTAAGAACCAGCCAATTCAAATTAAGAATTGAAAAGGCATCCCCAACTATTTGTTGGATTTGTAATAAACGTCTGCTGAGAAAAGCACGCAAGCTGTCCTTCGAGCCAGTCGCGTTTAACCAGCGCCCGTGATTACGCATATATCTATAATATATTAGACATTATAATATATCTACTATCATACTATATCTAACTTTACTTATTTCACTATCTATACAAATCTGCCTAGCAATCTTAACAATATTTATGAATATATAAATTTATATGTTTACACGCGAATATATCGACATTTTCATACATCGATATATTCATATTTTTTGTGCAGACGTATGAGTGTGCATAATAAGTATGCAAGTGTTGTACACTGACACATCTATGCAAATACATTGTATATATATAATTATATACACTGTCGTAATCATGGTAAAAATCTGAGTATAAATTTTTTATCCGAAGTCTTCCCAATGATTTTCCTTAGAGTTGTTGAGGAAAGAAAATTCTCTCTCTATTGCTCCGCAGCGAGAAGAGAGCTCTATTCGCCACGTGACCACGGCTAAGCTCATTTTCCCGCGCATCACCGCGTTGAGCCATGGTGGGGGAATTTTCTCTCCTCAATAACTCTATAGAAAATCATTCAAAAGACTTTGGACAAAAAAATGTATTCTCAGTTTTTCACATTGATAGACCAGTCAAAAAATTTTTTTTTATTCGTGATATTTTTTAACTTTTGCTTGGCACTGTAATAGATGAAGAAGTAAAGAGTGATTTAATGGAGAAGTATAGGTCGAGCGTGAATTGCTAGATTTGCTCCCTTCGCGAAAACCGAAGCTGGGGCTTCACGTCAACGAGGGAAATTAATTAAATCAATGAAATGTTTCGTTGTTGTGTCCCTGAGTATCGTTATTGTTGCCATTCTCAACTGGACAGTGACTTTAAAAAATTTATACTCAGATTTTCACCATGATTACGACAGTGTATTTAATTATTATTATTATATATATATATATATATATATATTGCATTGTTTCTGGGTCACCCTGGATATGAGTCATTCTCTAACACAAAAGAGACTTTTTTTGTTTCGAGACTTTGTTCACCTATCTCCAAAGTACTCGTATAATCGTAGCTCAATGAAAAAGTCAAGACTAACAACTCGAACAGCGTTAGTTAAAGCAAACGTAGTTTGCCAACGAAATTACACGAAAACTAGTGCGCGCCAACGTAACGTAAGCAGCTTAAAGGCCCTTAATGACAATTGCCCGGCTCTACCTTAACTTTGCTTATATCCGTCGCTTCAACATGGGTCCTGCCGTAAAGAGAGATAACTAAAAGGGAAAGCGGATTAATTGTCACGCGCGAGTGAGTTTCCCGCATTTTATAGCATGCGGTTTTACAATGTCTGTGGTTGTAGCGAGCTGTGTGCAACTTAAGGAGGATAATACGCGCGTCAAAGTTCTCGCTCAAAACGTTAAGGACTTGCACAGAGGCAGTTGCGAGCTACGTGGCAACAACGCCGAAGCTAACTTCAAGGAAACTTTGAACCAAAGTCTTGCGATCCGCTGTGCAAGCTGTATTGCGCTCGATGCCCACTCTTTACAAATGTAACTAAAAATTCTTGAGGCCGAAAGAGAATCTCGTTGAGAACAAGACTCATCATGGTGCTAGATGAAAAAAAAGAAGTTTTCAGTTTTGTTACTTTCACGGAATTCATTACGTTAACAAGTGAAAACTGTTTGTTACTCACAAAATTACGACGTGATTATTCAATTTAAACGAAAGAAAAATATTGGGCGTATTCATCCGCAACGCATGTGGAATGTATCGAAAATATGAGCAGAGTCGGCGATAAGACGAATGCAGAGCCGTATTACAATGAATTGCAACTAAACCGATCGTAGACATTAGCTCCGTGCTTAGAGCACTTCCCTTCGATTTAGAACATAACGAGTTCGGGAATCATCATCTACCTTTTAATCGCTCACTCTGTCTCTTCATTAAAGAATACATAGAAGGCTACCAAAAAATATTCCATATTTCTTCCATACAGATACTACTCAATGTCTCTAATATAATGCAATTTCAACAAAAGGACAGTATTTGTACAACAGTATCAAAATTTTTTCTCTTTGATTCTACTTTCTACTTTCTCCCTTATTGCAGCAGCAAGAGAGCAGACTTGAAAATACGTTCGTATAAAGTAAGGCTCTGAGTATAATGCCCATGCACGTGCCAGAAGAGATTGAAACCAGAAACTTTGGCAATATATGTTCATGGCTCCAAATTAGGAAGAAGCTTTGCACTCACCTTTCTCGTACATTACATATATATTATATGTAGAAATATTAAGTTTGTTTTAACTCTTCCTTACTATCTACATACGCAGAAAATTGTGAATATTAAAATCTGCTTCAAGGGCGCGGAAATAATTTTAGCTCAAATATTAAATAGTCTCAACGCTTTTGGTATAACCAGGTTCGCAATAAATGTATCGGTATATGTTCTTTTATAGACTTTTTAAAATTATTAAAATTGTTTGCATCCAGGTAAATTTAAAAATGGAAAAAATCTATAATACTTTTTATTGGATAATTTGGTAATTCAGTAAAAGTAGAAAATACCAGACATTACTTGTTGAAATAATAATAATAGATAATTTGATAATTCAGGGTATGGTGATTACTGGCTTTTCTATATGTTTTTATTAATTATATTTACTTTTGGTACGTCTTTGTCGATCAGAACGGAATAGGACTGCGCTCTCACACCCACATATTTACAAGCCTTAGTATAAATAAACATCTCAAAATAAACGCTTTGGATTGGTCAGGAAAAATATTTATTATTTATTAAAATTATATATATATATATATATATATATATATATATATATGCACAATTCTAAACAGTTCTTCAAAAATTGAAATGTTCAATAATGTATTTTAGTAGTTGACAGAGCGGTAAAGCATAAGCGGCCAAATCTCTTTGGCTTTTAAATTAAGAAGTAGTATAATAGATTGAATAACAAAAAAGCCAGAATTTTCATATAGATTACATAAGTTTAAACTAACAGATTTTTTTTGTAATATTAACTCAACTTCACCCACGACTTATAATAACCTAAATTAATTGTTCGAATCGTAGATGCGTCATCTCAGTACAATCCTAGGAGCAAACACATGCACTGAAAATCTTTCGTTTTTTCAGGCACTTACTCCACCAAGTAAAGTAAATCTCTCTCTCTCTCTCTCTTTCTCTCTCACTTTCTCTACTTTTCTTTGATTAACATTACACAGTCTTCTGTTCCTTCCATTTCCCACATAAGAGTCAATATTTCAAAAGAAAAGAACTCTCTGTGAATGTGCGCCGCGGGTCATTCATTTATTTTATATTTAAAAAAAATGCAGAGAAATTGTGTACTTACAAGAAGTTATTTTATTTCCCTCTCGCAGTGCATATTTAAAGTGTTCTTTATACGATTAAAAATGTACATCTCTATAAATTTATAGCGCCTTATTTTACGAGACACATAGAGAATTTTTAGATTAGTTCCTACTGTATTCGTATGTAGGTGATTTTTATTAATTTAATTTTTACTATACTTTATGATGAAGAGAAATAGATGAACAAGAATTAACATCAGAGGAAACATTCTTAATGACGTGCAATCAATAAGAGAAATTAATAACGGATTAACTCAACTCAAGTGGCCTCGCACTGTTCAAGAAAGAAACTCGTTTTTTAAGTTACACAAAGAAAACATTTATGCATTTCCTTAACATAGTGAAACCCCTGCAAACAACTTCGCGTTATCCCTTCTATTATTTCTCTTTTCACTTTCTTATATACTTACGAATACACATTTAAAGCTTTGCAAAACACCGTAGTTACGATTGCTGCTGCAACGATGCTACGGTCTGTACGCATCTTTTCAGTCGATTATGAGCAAATCCATGGAATATTGAAATAAAAAAAATTTTCACGCCGATCAGATGTAATTTTCCTTATTCCAGACCAACTTTGAAGTAAGAAAATAAAGCTCGTACTTTTTAGCTTTCTTCTCAGTTTTGATGATCAAAACCGATAAAGCTTGTACGTTTTAAAGCATTGTCTATTACGAATTTGAAAAAATTCTGTAGTTAATTATTTAAAAGAAGTTTATTGTGAAAAAATTTGTTTACACTGGATAAACAATTATAAGTTGTCTTTAAAACAATGCTGCAATAAAATTGTCCGCATTTTCGTTTTACTTCACATTCTTATAACCATTCGTTCTAGAAGTACTTTTTGATCATTTGATTTGCAAATGTTAGCTTTTGGCATCTAATTTCCAGTTTTAAGTCCAGGCAGTATACGTACAAACTACCAAAAACCTCCAAACCCAAACAAAAATTGACTTGTAAAAAGAATTTCTATTTTCAAGTCAATTTTTTTAGTTTTTGTTGTTTTTATTTCAAAATATCGTTTTCAAAGTTTTGAGTTCGGTCTAGATTCTTCGTATGATTAAAAAATGTGATTATTCTCATAGCAACGGAGTGTCAAAGTAAATCGTGTAATATGCGTTCTATCCCTTACTGAGGAGATCAGAGGAGATACAAAGTAACCTATGAAAATTGAATTCGTATGCGTGCCATTTCCAAATATTTTTTTAATTCCAGGTATCAGCTATTTCTAGTTTCTCGTGGACTTGCTCGTGTATTATAATTAAACTTTGATACAGACAACGTCACACCTGTTTACTCGCTGTTAGGAAACAACTAATAGAACCAACTACGTTTGATACTGCATGCTGAATGTTCTGAGCGGAAATTTATCCGTAGTGTGTATGAAATACTGGTCATTAGGCAAAAGTATATTTTATTACGGAATTAGTTTAGCTTTAATTTTGTAGTCAGAATAAGAGGTATACCTACTTTGCAACCTTCTCTAAACCGAATTTCGAATAGGTCGTAAAACTATAATTATCCGCAGCGTTTGATGAAACGTTTAAATTTAAAGTTTCTACATCAAAGACCGACTAAACACTGTTCTTAAAGAATGAAAAGTCAATTGTAAAATTCAATGGCTTCATTAAAACTTTTGTTAGCAGAGAAAAAGAAGCGAAACTATCTTCCTTGATCGAAAGTTGCTAGAACAGGCATCTTTTCAAGACTTTCTCCCAGACAATGCTTTATATACCAACATGCCAAAACTCGTCCTAAACAAATGACCGCGTCGAAAGCTACCTCCACTCTCTCGTTCTTGTATACACGCATTATCACAGAAACTTGCCCGCGAAAGAAACTTTACACTGCGCGGATCAAGATTTTCGTTTTCCTAGCACGGAACAAGTTTTTCTTGCGAGCGACACGCATATACATATACGGTAGATACCTGTCGTGTCGTAAACTTCAATTTGCCGGTACAAAAAAAAAAGATGCGATGTCGTCGTTTCTGGAAACATAAGAACTTCCTACTTGTTTTGTTTCTTTCGCTCTCGTTTATAGATTGTTTATTTTTTACAGCTTTGAATTCATTAATTCAAAATGAAATAAAATTCATCTTTTCTTTATATACAAACTGCTCTACGAGTACGACGATTTTTTGATATCTATAGTTTTGTATTAGCATATAATAAATTAAATAATATCATATCATTAATTTCATAACAATCTCTATGAATTTAAAATATGTACTTCAATATCCTTATGATTGTTCGTAAACCACTTGTTTCAGCGAATTAATTTAAGAATTAAGTTTAGCGCATCTACAAGTGTTATTCGAGTGCATAGCATAAATAATGGTCGGCTCTAGCGGCTGTGCCGATGACAAAAAGTACACAATGTGGAAAGAAATTTCACCTTGGGTTAGAGGCTGCTCTTCCGAACCTATTATACTAGAACGAAAATCACCTCCGAACCCATTCTGGGACACTACGGAGACCGAAAATCAGAAAAGCGTGTCCACGCGAATACTGCTATTAGACGATGGTCGGCTCCAGCAACTGTGCTGATGTTAAAAAGGACACAATGTGGAAACAACTTTTACCATGGGTTAGAGGCTGCTCTTCCGAACCTATTATACTAGAACGAAAATCACCTCCGAACCCATTCTGGGACACTACGGAGATCGAAAGTCAGAAAAGCGTGTCCACGCGAATACTGCTATTAGACGATGGTTGGCTCCAGCAACTGTGCTGATATTAAAAAGGACACAATGTGGAAACAACTTTTACCATGGGTTAGAGGCTGCTCTTCCGAACCTATTATACTAGAACGAAAATCACCTCCGAACCCATTCTGGGACACTACGGAGACCGAAAATCAGAAAAGCGTGTCCACGCGAATACTGCTATTAGACGATGGTCGGCTCCAGCAACTGTGCTGATGTTAAAAAGGACACAATGTGGAAACAACTTTTACCATGGGTTAGAGGCTGCTCTTCCGAACCTATTATACTAGAACGAAAATCACCTCCGAACCCATTCTGGGACACTACGGAGACCGAAAATCAGAAAAGCGAGTCCACGCGAATACTGCTATTAGACGATGGTCGGCTCCAGCAACTGTGCTGATGTTAAAAAGGACACAATGTGGAAACAACTTTTACCATGGGTTAGAGGCTGCTCTTCCGAACCTATTATACTAGAACGAAAATCACCTCCGAACCCATTCTGGGACACTACGGAGACCGAAAATCAGAAAAGCGATGTCCACGCGAATACTGCTATTAGACGATGGTCGGCTCCAGCAACTGTGCTGATGTTAAAAAGGACACAATGTGGAAACAACTTTTACCATGGGTTAGAGGCTGCTCTTCCGAACCTATTATACTAGAACGAAAATCACCTCCGAACCCATTCTGGGACACTACGGAGACCGAAAATCAGAAAAGCGTGTCCACGCGAATACTGCTATTAGACGATGGTCGGCTCCAGCAACTGTGCTGATGTTAAAAAGGACACAATGTGGAAACAACTTTTACCATGGGTTAGAGGCTGCTCTTCCGAACCTATTATACTAGAACGAAAATCACCTCCGAACCCATTCTGGGACACTACGGAGACCGAAAATCAGAAAAGCGTGTCCACGCGAATACTGCTATTAGACGATGGTCGGCTCCAGCAACTGTGCTGATGTTAAAAAGGACACAATGTGGAAACAACTTTTACCATGGGTTAGAGGCTGCTCTTCCGAACCTATTATACTAGAACGAAAATCACCTCCGAACCCATTCTGGGACACTACAGAGACCGAAAATCAGAAAAGCGAGTCCACGCGAATACTGCTATTAGACGATGGTCGGCTCCAGCAACTGTGCTGATGTTAAAAAGGACACAATGTGGAAACAACTTTTACCATGGGTTAGAGGCTGCTCTTCCGAACCTATTATACTAGAACGAAAATCACCTCCGAACCCATTCTGGGACACTACGGAGACCGAAAATCAGAAAAGCGTGTCCACGCGAATACTGCTATTAGACGATGGTCGGCTCCAGCAACTGTGCTGATGTTAAAAAGGACACAATAGTGGAAACAACTTTTACCATGGGTTAGAGGCTGCTCTTCCGAACCTATTATACTAGAACGAAAATCACCTCCGAACCCATTCTGGGACACTACAGAGACCGAAAATCAGAAAAGCGTGTCCACGCGAATACTGCTATTAGACGATGGTCGGCTCCAGCAACTGTGCTGATGTTAAAAAGGACACAATGTGGAAACAACTTTTACCATGGGTTAGAGGCTGCTCTTCCGAACCTATTATACTAGAACGAAAATCACCTCCGAACCCATTCTGGGACACTACGGAGACCGAAAATCAGAAAAGCGTGTCCACGCGAATACTGCTATTAGACGATGGTCGGCTCCAGCAACTGTGCTGATGTTAAAAAGGACACAATATGGAAACAACTTTTACCATGGGTTAGAGGCTGCTCTTCCGAACCTATTATACTAGAACGAAAATCACCTCCGAACCCATTCTGGGACACTACAGAGACCGAAAATCAGAAAAGCGTGTCCACGCGAATACTGCTATTAGACGATGGTCGGCTCCAGCAACTGTGCTGATGTTAAAAAGGACACAATGTGGAAACAACTTTTACCATGGGTTAGAGGCTGCTCTTCCGAACCTATTATACTAGAACGAAAATCACCTCCGAACCCATTCTGGGACACTACGGAGACCGAAAATCAGAAAAGCGTGTCCACGCGAATACTGCTATTAGACGATGGTCGGCTCCAGCAACTGTGCTGATGTTAAAAAGGACACAATATGGAAACAACTTTTACCATGGGTTAGAGGCTGCTCTTCCGAACCTATTATACTAGAACGAAAATCACCTCCGAACCCATTCTGGGACACTACAGAGACCGAAAATCAGAAAAGCGTGTCCACGCGAATACTGCTATTAGACGATGGTCGGCTCCAGCAACTGTGCTGATGTTAAAAAGGACACAATGTGGAAACAACTTCCACCATGGTTTCGAGGGTGGTCTAATCTTTGAAAAAACGGGTATTCATATAAATCGATAAAACGTCTTTCTTCAGACTTTTTCTGAAATAGGTTCTTAAATATGCGGCTTACTTTTAAAAGTGTATACAAATAATATCATATCTAATAAATTTACTGTAATGTACATCACATTTCAAATGCCTAAATTTTAAATTTATGTTAAATATGTATTGAGTGTGGGTAATACAGTAAAAACTGCAGTCATTTTCGGATCTCTTACTTTGCAAGTAAGTATTAGCTAATTTTTCCAAGCATTTACACGGCGGTACATTAATATTTTGTAAATCTTGCTTCCCAAGCCCGATACAGATCGGAGCAGTAGTCTACTAAATAAGTGACGAATTTTTCCGATAGTCATTTTTTTCGGTGTCAATATGCCGCATTGCGATTTTCTTTTGTTTTTCGCATGCTCGCGTTTATGTTGTTCGCCTATTCAGTGTTATATCAATATTGAAGATGGCAAATAGACATCCGCTGTATTCATTTGCCGAATATGGTGAAATGATTCGCGCTTATATTTTATCTGATATGGTAGCTCGTCGAGCTGCCATGTTATATGCTGAATGGCACCCAGACAGAAGACACCCGGGCAGCGGTACGTTTACACGTGTGTGGGAACGTTTACTGGAGACGGGAGCTGTTGAGGTTAGGTATGTTGATGCAGGTCGTCAACGGCATAGTGAAGTGGACAATGAACAACTGATTCTGGATGCATTCGAAGACGATCCAACTACCAGTTTACGGCGTATCGCACGGGCTTTAGGTACCTCGTCATCAACGGTTCATCGAGTTCTGACTAGAAATGGACTGCGCCGCCAAAATTAAAATCATGAGACGGCGAACAAATTCTTTTGGTTTTGATCGCCATGAAGATTTCACCTCATCCAATTCTGTTTCTCCTACGTACAATCTAATGCCTTGTATCAGCTGAACCTGTAATTATTTGTACGCAAGAAATTGAATATAAAAAGCTGATTTATTTTTGAAACATGTTAATTTCTTGTATTTACATATTTTCCCATCCTCTGGTTGATTCCATACTTCTATATTTTCGACTGCAGAATGTTCATCCACTTGGCTTCTGTTTCATAGAGATGGATGATTACACAATATACCATATATGTATACTATATATGTACTAGTCTATAATATATTATTTCTAAAAAATTAATGAAATACATTCATAGGATAATATTCAATGAGTCCACCATTATCTAATGCGCTATTGCGCAGACTCGAGAACTGGCAACACCGCACATGTGCACGAATCATTCAAATTGCAGGTTAATTTTTCGTAGCAATTAAATTATTAATTTAAAGAATAATTAATTAGTTTTTGTTGTGTTTTCATAGCGGGCAAATTAAATTGACCTAAGGGCAATTTTTTGCGTTAATTGGATATTCCAAAAAGGTTTAATTAAAAAAATACAGCTAATTTATGTTTGAGCTAAGTCTTAACTACTAATTTATTTTTCCTAAAAAAACTAAAAACGGGAAAATTAAAATTTTTACATAGTTTGAAAGGGCAATTTAATATCTATAACCCGATATATTTACTTTTTTAAAATTTCTATACTTGCTGGCTGTAACGGGGCGGGGGGGGGGGGGGGGGGTGCAACAGGCTCTCTTCAGCTTAATCACACTTACAGAGATGTTTTCGCCGGTGGCCAACAGGTGTCGAACGATTACAAAACTTTTACACTGTTCTTCGGTATTTTATTTAAAAGTGATCTAAATAGATTCATAAATATTAATATACATATGTTAATATGTACCTCATCTGTGTATTTGTTGTTATCTGTCTTAAAAGTTTATTAAACATTAAGAAATATGTGATATGCGAGTTATTAAATTAGTTAGTTAAATTATCGTAAAAAATGAATGTATTATGCTTAAAGGATCCAAGAAAAATTTTTGTGCAGAACAATTATCTCAATAACGCAAAAACAACACTTTTAAAAATGGTTTAAAACATCATTCCTATCGTAACAATGAGACTTATTAAATTTCACCCTGCTCAAAATTGTTAATTGCACAAGTAATATCTCAAGAATCTTAAATTCAATTTTTTAAATTATCGTAAAACAAAAACGTATGTGTTGAAAAGATTACAAAACAGGTCCTTGATAAAATCCCACATAAAATCCCAGACCAAATCCCAGACATAATCCCAGGCTAATCCCAGACAAAATTCCAGATATAATTCCAGATATAATTCCAGACATAATTCCAGACAAAATTCCAGATATAATCCCAAACATAATTCCAGACAAAATTCCAGATATAATCCCAGCCAATAACCCAGCCAATATCCCAGACAAAATTCCAGACAAAATTCCAGACGAAACCTTAACCTCTGTAAGCTGACATCGAATCGGCAGACGCGCGCGCGCCGCTCGGTTCGGGTTCCTATTCCGCCACCACCGACTTTCCAAACTCGGCCGCCGCCTGTAGCAACGTTTACTCCTACTATCCTCCGTATAGGTGCACTTACTTCCCCTCATCGCGTATCACTGCTCGGAGCCGTGGTGGGGGGAATTTTCTTTCTATAATAACTCTTTATATAATAAGTGGGAAGAAATACCCTGATGAAGAGCTGAACTAACATTATTTATCTCTCATCAGTAAAGAGGTTGAATCCGAGATTCAAGATCGAGGAGGAATCGCTTCACTCATTCCAATTCCTTCATGAAGTAAGGGGCCGTCGTGGTGAACGCCAAGGATGAGTTCTCGTGGGACGGGTTGGATGCTATCGCTCCCAATTTAAGATCGTGGGAAGGGACAAAGCTACTATAGTCGAAGGTGCCCGCGCTCCAGATCCCTGGAACAGGTTAACTACGGAAAAGATTCTTCAGCGTATTGAGTGCACCTATGGTACCTTCCTTGTCCTTATCATACCCGACTCTGCGATGCGGGTTCTCAGGGACCTCGAGTTTAGGCTTCACTGGGGCCTGGGAACCATCACCGTAAAGGTGAGTTATAGGTCTTGTGGGTAGAGAGGATAGTGCAGCGACGATCCAAACTAATCGCTATGGTTAGTGTCGAGGTGCCATTTAACCAGATTAAGTTGCATCACAGCAAAAGCGCCTGGGCTGTTCCGCTAAGATGCCTTGCTGAGATGCACATAGGCTTATTCCTTATCATAAATCCTTGGGTGGCTGCAAATGAGGTCAGAAAGTTTCCAGGACAGGACACTTATTTAGAGACCCGGTATATTAATTTTCCTAAGAGTCATATTCTAGTCAAAGGGTTGGAAACTACGCTACTACCGTACTAGTGCAGTGGTGATTTTACAGCTATCAGGGTAAGATTCCTTAGAGAGAGGTTCAGTTAGAGAACTGGTAGAAGCATCAGGCTACTTCCCCTACGATTCTGAGAATGAACCCCCGCCAAAAGAGGTTCAGGAACTGGGGAAGAAACAAACACGATGTGGGGAAACACAGATATAATTAGTAGAGATGAATCACTTCTACGGTATATAACACTACGAACCTATACACTCTGTACAGAGATCATGAACCTCCTTTTTTTAACTCTACCAGAAGTCAGGATAATGATATGATTCTGTGCTCGGAGTCTATAATCAACTGAGTTGGAAATTGGAGGGTCGAATTAGAACCATCATTCTCAGACCACAGACATTTTTGTTAAAACTGGATGATGAAGGGGTCGGGGAGGCACGTTTTTAGAAACCCAAGGAAGACTGACGTGAAATACCCCATGGTGGAACTCAGACTTAAAACAATTAGGCCGGGAAGGGAGAAAAGCCTTTAACAGGACAAGAAAGACTGAATCACTGGAAGATTTGAGAAAAGATAAGGAGAGGCAAAGGCGCTGTAAGAAAAGTTTAGATGTCGAACATAATAAAGGTTGGAGAAGTTTCTGCGAGGGGATCGAAATGTACACAGACGCAGCGAACCTTAACCGGATACTTGCCAAAAATCTGAAAGTTTGGTTGGAGGCGATTAAGTTACCTACAGGAGCGTACGTGACCTCTTATAACTACTATTGGAAACAAATTTCCCGGACTTCAATGACATTGCAGGCACCTATGTTACTTCAGACTGGGCTAGGGGACCGGCGAAGATGGATTGGCGACTTACAGCGCAAGTTGTAACTCCGGAGAAGGTCAAATGGGTGGTGAACAACTTGGAACCTAACAAAGCACCGGGAACCGACTGCATATACCCGATTACGCGAGAGTCTGAAAGAACTCACAGGTCCATTGACTAAAATATACAGAGCAAGTATTGCCATGACACACATACCTGAAGTATGGAAAACTGCGAGAGTAGTTTAAATGTGGATAACTTCCTGATTTTGGTAAAACGTAGCTGTCTCGATGTGGCGATGGACACGATGTAGCTAGCACCCAATAACAATAATAAAGTAGAAAGATAGTGCGGTTCGACCGGACTCTCGGTTAATCCGAATAAAACTGAGCTGTTTATCTTTATACGTAAGTACAAAATACACCATTATAGAGCTACAAAACTCCGTGGCAAGACACCAGAGGTGAAGGACACGATTAAATATTTAGGGTTGACCCTAGTTAAGAAACTTCACTCAAAAGAACACCTTACAATCCAATGCGGTAAGGCCATAACATACTAATAGACTCGCATATGCATCGGTATTTTGGTGGCCCAGGGTAAGGAAGGTCGGAGCAGGAAAGACACTAGCAAGGCTTACAGGACTCATACTTAGGAGAGACACGAGAGCAAGGTGCACCACTCTTACTTAGGTTGTTGTTCTATTGGTTGAGGTAGAACTCATCATCATCATTAGCGAAGCAGCCGAGTCTTACCGAGAGAATGCTCACGGTAGGACTCGGCTGCAGAATGCTCACATGGCACACCCAACTACCTGGGAGGCTGGAATCTGATCCCGAGATCATCATGAAGACAGATAACTCCAAGATTTATCTTTGGAATGAGATATGCTATGGAAATACACACTAGAGACAAGAGGAAAAACAAAAAGGACAGCCTGTCGAAAGTTTTATAAGAATTAAACATATATTTTTCACGAAAATGCAAAGATTAACTGTGCGCAAGTTCTGACTGAGTTTTATGAAAATTATTTGCACGCGGTCAAAAATCATAGCGGTGATTAACGAACGGTGAGCCCACTGTTCTACAATAGTTACTGTCTATATATACTAATATAACAATACTAATAATAATAATAATACTAATAGATAAAAATGATACTTGTAGCGCCACCTCTTGTACATAGATATTTTTGTACAAAGAGATGCACGAACGCGAAAACACATACATATATTCTATATTATAAAGATGTGCGCTAGCACCTATTGTACTCACCCCCACTCTTGTTCTCTTTATTGTAAGTCTTCGAGCAAGACGGACGTGTGAATGCCGACTCATTACACATAACAAAGAATAAAGTTATTATTGTTAGAACAAAAACACTATTCATTTTATCCATAACTCCAACAAGAACAACGATAACCGACTGTCATTTTAATATTGCACTTGAATAACTACGTTCTATTAAGCTATTGCTTAAAGCAATTTCTTTTAACAAAATCTCATGTCCAAGGACACAGTTCTTTACGAACTCCTCACATGTTTCATATCAGACATGTGCCGTTGTTACACAGCCCAGGGAAACAAAGGATCGTTGCGCGCATCGTCCCTTTGTTTAGCTTACATATGTAAAACACCGTCGCTCGTAACGAGCTTTGTTAGCTGCGTTCCTCTCCGCCTCTCTGTCTGGTCTTTGGTGGTAGCTTTATCGAGACTCCGCTATTCTACCACCTTTTAATCTTTCCGACATCCGCATGGAAATTACCACTTACTCCTTTCCACCACCATCAAATCTCCTTGTAGAGGAAAGGAAGAAGAGGTTATTGAAGGCTGAAAAGCATAAGTTGTAGATTAAAGGGAAATTTGCATTTATTTCTTCCCTAAACTTTGAATGACCTACCAAAACTTTGTGCTATAATCCTGTGCAGAGATGTATTTTTTTTTATTTTGACTTTGGTGCAGGATACAACTAAAACAACTTGTTGGATTTTGAAAATTCAAGGATCAAATTATGTTATTTATTTATGCAAGTTTAGACTCGATAGCCCAAAATTACATAGATAACACGTGTTTTATTAATTTATTATTATTTATATTTTTGAAGGTGTCTCAAATTTAAAAAAGCATCGTTTTGTAGTTTTTTTCAAACTCATTAAATTATTTTTACCTTAATTATAAATATGACAAATGTTCAATGTGAAAACTTAAAATCATCTTTGAATATTACCTGTTTCATTAGGTAGGTATATTAATAAATAATGTTTCTTAATATACTTTTCTTAATATATATTTTTTATTATAGACAAGGCAATTATTTTAATCCTTCCTGAAGCATTTCGCTAATTTTTGGAATGAATGAAAAGATATATTAAAATGGACAATTAGTCACTCATTGTATGTTTTCTTACTCAAAAATATGAAATTAATTGCACTTATATTTTTATAATCTTATTCGATATACTATGCATATGACAATGATAACTTTGAAAACAACGATAAGAAATAATGTGGAAATGATATTATTATTACTACGTTTACTAAATTCACTTTCTAAAGTAGAGTCACCATTATTAAAAAATAAATTCGTTCAACTTTTTTTAATAATAAAAAATTAAATAATACTAAAAAATTAATAAAAAATTTAATATCCATAATGAAAAGTCTTTATAAAATGGATGGAAGTAAAAGAGGGAGTTGTTTATGCAGATTATACTCTACTGTCACAATGCTATTAGATATTGTTATATCTCCAATATCGTGAAACTTTTACTTAAATGAAATCAAATAACTGTTGAATTAATGATTAGGGATTAGAATTCAATTTATGCTGAGCATAAAATAGACAAGCAAATCCCAATAAACTGGATATAACTTATAGTAAATATTCCTGCGCAGGAGCCGTGAAGATTTTTTATGAAAAATGACGTGTAGTCTACTGTGTAAGAACCGATGCATTTTCGTATTATAGTAAACAATATAAACAATATGTATATCTCTTGCTCAAAATGACAGTGAAGTACAAATTGTATTTTCGCACACACGCGAACGAGGATACTCAGACGGGAGTATTCCTCGTGTTTCGACTTTGATAAACGATAGTACTGCGGTGAGTTGAGAAGTTGCTCGCTTGACACTGTCAAAAGCTTCACTCTCTCGTTTTTCTTTCCTTCCTTCTACTGCCTCTTCTAATCCCCTCGCAATAGACAGTCAGCTGCGAGACTGATAACATCTATGCCATAATACCAGCGACATTAATCCGCAAAATGCTCTAGGCACCTTTCAAACTCACGCCTTACGAATTCCATTCATGAAATGAAACCCTGTGAGAATGAAGTTTATATGTTATTGAGTACCGAAATAAATTTTTCCTTGCTCATTAGTTCTTTAAATATGATGATATAATTAAAAATAATTGCAGCACTTTAACGTAGATATGAGAAACTATAGGCTATCCTCTGTTACCGACATAGTCGAAAATTATGTTTTTCACTCAAAAACACATTATGTGTTCCGACGATAAACAACAATAGTAGTTTGATCATTTCTCTGTATCTGTTTTGAATCCTAAATGAATTTTTCCTGCGCAACGAATCAATGTAAACAACTAAAAAAAAACGATCGCCAGAGAATTAGTAGCGAGAAACAAAGAGCGTGTTTGCTCTATATACACATATACATCTTCTATTTACACACCTGTGAATTTTCTCTCTCGAATACCCCAGATAGAATTCTTAAGTACAAAATGATCTTAATAATGTTCTAAACATAACATTCAGCAGAATGATCTGCTTTTATCTACATCGTATAAGGTACACAATGAGAGTTACATCCCATTCCAGCAACTTTTCTATTTCTCTATACTTCAATAATATAATTTTGTAATACTGCAATGATCTTCATCCGTACTGACACTGAAAAATGTCACATTTGAAGGTTATGTTAAGTATGTTGTCGAGGTGAGCCTTCAGCAGCTGACGTTCAGATGATTACTGGTTACTGGTTGCTGGTTACTGGTTGCTGGTTACTGGTTGCTAGTTACTGGTTACTACTCTTTGCTCGTAGTCGTCGTATACGTACCGAGTTCTCGCGCTTGCGTATTCGACTACTGCGTGTTGAACCGTTCTACATAGACTCGCGCGTTATTCGAAAAATAGAAAAAACGGACAATTCTGCATTATTTATTATATTCTTTTTAGCATTGCTTTAAATAAGAAAATATTTTAATAACAATTTTAATAAATATTTAAATATGCATTTTATTAACAAAATATATGTTTATTTATATTTAAGCAAGGCGAATCGAAGATCGACATGAGATGCTCATAATTATGTTTAAAGTTAAGGTCAGGCGTGTTTTCTACCAGGATATTTAAATTCTATATATAATATTAAGTTAGTTGGAGAACTATAACGAAAAGAGAATTGAGTAAAGGATATTTAAATTCTATATATAATATTAAGTTAGTTGGAGAACTATAACGAAAAGAGAATTGAGTAAAATTTACCGATACAGCTTGGAAACATTACATAGAACATCACGTAAAATTTCTTGAGAATCAAAGATGATCGGGCTTGGCTTTTGTCCCATCACATTCCCGTCGACGCCCGTCGCTTGCTAGTCCGACCTGTCCAACTAGTCACGGGCGTCACGGCTCACGGCGTGACATGTTGGTGTGCGCGCGCAACACTCACGAGAAGTTAACAAAGCGGAAGCGATGAAGGCGCGATACCATTCACACAGGCCAATCATCAATGTGAACACAACGGTTTTTACGGCAATTTTACGCGCGCTCTCATTTCGCCCATATCTTTTTATTTTATCGACGATCACAAAATCCATAAGCTATAGCTGTGATATTTATTTTTAATTGCTCTGGCAAGAATTGCCAGAATTGCTCCTTTATTCCAGTACCTTTACCGCTCAGGAATCTACTAGCTGTCAGTATTAGCCAATCTTGAAGCGATTTCGAGATACCAAGAACAGACAAGAGTTGTCGTATTATACTAGAGTCAAATGTGATCTCAGAAGAGCAACATTATAATTCGGTAGTGATACATTTAGTAATGGGAAATTGTCGAATTGGCGAATTTTCAAATAAATTATACAACATTGTATTAATGTTATATAATATTTACATAAAAGTAGTTAAATAAAAAAAGTTCACATAATCTCGTCACCATACTCACTGAGTATTGATATACTTCGTAAACCAGGATAAGATCTAAAAGTCTATCAATTGATGACACGGTGGAAAATACTCGTAAAGAATTTGATCATAGTGTGTATGTAAAAATATGAAAACATGTTTATAGTTATCGCAACGTTTGATATGGTGACCAAGCTTCCTGTACAATAATAGACAAGCTTAATAACACAGTTCGACCAATACGTTAACTTGAAACAAAATGATTAATTAAATGATTAATTAAATGATTAATTAAATCCATTAAATTAAACCATTCGTTAATGGGTTAATTTAATGGAAATTTTGCCAAAAGTCTCCACTGATCGACCTGACCATCAAATAGCTTTTGATAGCTTAAAACTTAAGCCCTCAAAATGTTTCTTCGTACCATTACTCGTTCCACAATTAAACTCATTCATTATTAATTTAAAGTTATAACTTTGCTTTTTTTTATTTTATCAACAAATGTAGCGTTAAAGAGTATTCGAAATGTTGCAATAGTTAAATATATTAAATTTACGATGGACTTAAATATCACGTTGACTTTCAATCGATAATATTTATGCTTATCTAAAGAAGTTGAATATTTAATTATAATTTAAAGAATATTCTTGAATTTATCGAAGAAAAATGTTCGATACGCATAACTGAAGCTGAGCGACAAAGAATCATAAGTTCGAAATTGATCGTTAGTCTCCCTCGTGCAACTCTGGGACAATAATACCATTTAAGGGCATATTGCCAACAAAAGTTTCGTCCATATTTCAACTTAATTGGCTTAACGTCGACAAGTTACATCCAGGTTATACATTTTTTCTAGGTTTGTCTTTCTAACTGCAAGGATTTTTGTACTCGAGACTCAAAACGATTACGCCCTCTCAGCGTATACTTGTAAAATAAATATTTAAAAATCATCAGTGATCTTTAAACTTGAAGCTTTGCATTTATACATCTGTTAATGAGGAACATTATCGTTACAATAATCTGAAGGTATAATAGAAAATTTGTAATAGATTGTGCGCACGTTGCTAAGTCTGAATTATAGAATTTCATGCTTCAGCTGAAAAAGATTCCGGAATGAGAAGTATGCGCCTTTTTGTTCTTATCGATTGTTTATTTTATTCTGCAAATATGCTTGAATCTCAGCTAATTATTTTAATGTCTAACTGTAGACAATAGACATGTAATATAATATAAATAATATTCTTTGTAAATTTGATGTAACGTTATAGAGAGGTACGGAAGTCACGATGTGTACCCTGACACCTTGTTTCGCGCATCGAAGGCTTTCGATTTCGAAAATTGACCTTATGATAACCGTGAAGCCAACTGCAGCGATAACCGCCTTTAATTAATCAGATAACACTTTCGGTATCGCATTCGATAGTAGAGAAATCGAAAATGATATTGCATGGAATTCAGGTCACACGATTGGAAAACTTGCCGCAACTAGATTGTTGTTTCGCTCAGAATGTGTATATATAACTGCTGATGCAGCCTTCAATTGCTATCACTGTCTATGAGTGTTCTATTTAACTCGTGTAAATGGCCTGGTCCCATACATAACAATAGAGTCCGGCTTGCTTTGTCTGCGAAAATTTCACGCCCTTGCGTGCTCTGACCGAGTATCATGGGTTGAAAGCAGCCAATTATAAGCTGTATTGTTGTGTATCTATGCTACGAGTTGCAAGTATGCAGGTATGTAGAAGTGTTACTTTCCAAGACATTCCATTGATCACTAACACACAGACCAATCGATGGAAGCATGTCCCAAGAGCAAAACCAAAGAGCGACGCATTCCAGGAAGAATCTCACGGGAGCCTCAATTTGCGGATCAAATTCCATTGGATGAATCAAGAATAGTAAGAATGTACACATAAGCCAGAAGTATAGAGCGGCATCGACGTTTTTCTCGTGGCACGTCGAGAGATAGAGTTAATAATAAAATTCCGGTGTTGCACTTCATTTCGCTCGCAGCCGTGCTCTGCAACCTCCGCAGGTGTAAGTTTTTCATAAACCGAGGGTGCGAGATTACTTTCTTTTACTTTTAGGACGCACGTAGCCTGGCGCGCTCAGACATACCGCTGGAAAATTGCTTAGTTTCTCAAGTTGAGAAGAAAAACTTTCGTAGGCAATTTTTTTCATTTTTTCCACGAGAGTTGGAATATATTTTCATTTGATTTGGAGCTTCCATTTATGAGCCATATGATATTCTTTCAAGCCCCTTCACCCGAATCGAATATATTTTGATGACTTGGAGAAAAAAATGGAGAATTCGAAAACACTTAACAAAAAGCATGCATTCGTAGCACTCAGGCGTAAAAAAAGTTTGGACGCAGTTTGGACTAATAAGGATGGGCGAATGAAAGCCAGAGCTGATCATGATGATAGAGAGGAAGTCGCGTACAGAAACGCGCAACATTGCACGCCATTGAATCTCTTGTTTATAACTACATAGTGTACAAGATTAAATTTATATTTCGCGTAGAATTAGTAATTGTCATCTCGGTGTCGGGATAATTCAAATGCAGAATAGATTATTGAGATTCGCGTGCACTCATGCCGGAGTTGAGGGAAAATTCAAAAAGCCGAATTCAAGCGGAGAGGTACAGTATACGAGAATTCGATTTGCATGTTCTCTAATTAAGGTCTCGCAATTAATGAGAAACTCGTGCAGCAACCACATGAAAGACGCTGCGGCGTTGGCAGCGTCAGTGGGGGATTCGGCTAATTACATCCCACCTCTCTTCCGCTCTTCCGCTCTTGCCTCCTGCCTCTTCCTCGTCTGTAATCGTCATTAACGAGACAGCGAGACCCCCCTCTCTTCGACTCTTTCAACCCCTCGCCCCCTTCTCCTCTTGCTCCCTCAATTCAACGAACGTCGCGCATAATCTCGTTCGAAGGATATTCCGAGCCAGCAACGGGAATTTATTCGAAATTAATACGCAGTGGGTTTCGCATCTCGTACACATCGTTGGATTTCCCGCACATAGCTATAAACTCCTTTGAGAAAAAGCTCGTGATCGGAATTCAGAGTTGATCTCTCGTGGAAATTAGGAATATCCAATATCATTCGACTATAGAATCACAAGTAACTTCATTATGGAACCCTAAGAAGAGTTTCCTAGCAAGAGTCGAGGAAAAAATCGAAAAGCCAGAGAATCCGCCTGGACACGGTTAAGATAACTTCTATATGTTGCTTTAAAAGCTAAGGGCGAGAAACCATAAGCGATTTTCAAAGATCTCTGGCGCATATTAATAATTATAAGATTATCTGAATATTAAAGTTAAAAAGTTAGGGCCACGGTGTTAACTACTTTCAACTTTTTCTACTATTTCATTGTACCTATAATAAGTATATCCTACTTCTAGTTTCATTTGGGAATTTGTCATTCTGGGATGCTTTTAAAGCGTCTCATGACAAATGGAAAAATGATAGGATGGCACAATTTTTCATCTCTATCTTGACGTATGCGTGTATTTGTAAAAAGAGCATAGTGAATTATTACAAAACCAATAACAGCAGATAATGACGATTCTTTATGCGTCATAAAAAATACTTAAATGGGAGATCGAAAAATAGCGTCAATTTGCAAGCTCGCACTTTCTCCAACGCATATGCAGTGCGACATCAAAATTTTTACGACGATCATCCTACTAACCTCTTTTTCCAAGTATGTGTCATCAACTCATACTATCAGCCATATTTTCCTATTTCTTTCCACAATATTGAACACACTTTTTTCCTTATATTCCTTACATAGTTCATGTATTCTGGAATACTTGAAATGGCTAACGTTACGTTAATATTTATTCTCCTTCTCACTCTTGGTGGGATATTAATGTGCGAGAGAGTATGACGACCTGTAGTAGATACACCGTTAAAATTGATTAATCTTAAGGGCTTCCACGCACTGCCGATAAGTGGTGCAAATGCAGTTGCTCAGTCACGGATTCTAACCCGCTCCATGTCGCAGAAATTTGAATACAAACAAACGTAACTATGCGACTTAAATAAACCACCAATGTTGCACATGTTTGGATATTCTGCTCTCGCGAATATATAATACACTGGTGTGGAGACAATATAGGTGACAGATATAAACTTTATGCAACTGTTCACTATCTAGTCGAAAAGAGTAATTATGTTTCACATACCTTTCGCGAAAGTACAGAGAAAGAGAGAGAGAGAGAGAGAGAGAGAGAGAGAGGAACGAGACAGAGATACTTTGACACCCCAATTAGACTAATGCACGTTGCTATCGTTCGACTTTACCGTTGTCTAGAGTTAGGAACTCTGACTGGAGCGCCACCGACTTCGAGGCTTACATTGCAAATCTCCCAATGACTTGTTGGAATCAACGAAGGGGGTGGCGGCGATTTCTCGTATAATCCAACCTAGCGAAATAAGCTTTGTAGAGAAGGGCAGTCGAAGATGTTGCTACTCCGTATAAATGTACTTAGTTTGCAGTGCAATTAATACAGATGTTATAAAGTAGCAACAGAGAACAATTTGTTACCGTGTAAACTTTGTTCTTAAAAAACAAAGTAGATGTATGATGCAGATAATAAAGATACAGTTAGATTTAGGTTTCCTTTAGGGCCATCCGTTTTAGGCTTAGTTTAGGCATGATCACATATATCATAATAGTCAAACTTAATAAACTTTTCCTTTCTACTAAAAAAATCCAGATTTATTGTCACAAACTACTCTTCACGAACATTAATTTTCCCGATAATAAATAGCAAGTGTTGACGCAGTTAGCTACGAAAAAGCGGAGTACTCAGTTTACGACAATTAATTGCTTCCATTCGTAAAACCGCAGCGCGACGCAACGACGATTTGTCTTCATTGGCTACGCGACTTATCGCGCGGTAGGGAGCAAATCGAACGAAGCGACCGAAAATCAAAAGATAAGAGAACAGACGAAGTGAAATTTAAATTTGGGTTGCAACACGAAGAAGAGAGAGAGAGAGAGCGGGGGGAGGGGGATAAAATCTAGAGAGAAGGCAAGAGACCTCATGACAAAGTAAAAGTGCGGACTTGTCTGTAAGACAGATTAGTGGCTAAGCACGAGGACAAAAAGGAAATGCATTTAAAAAATGTCGAAAATTTCCGACCATCCACTGACATGTACGTGAATTTCCTATGGGCATTTCAATAATACAGGTCTGATTAGTAAGGGATATATTCTACTTACATGTATGTAGAAAGTGGATATTTTCAGTATATTTACAAAAATGATTCCATTTAAAGAGCGGGTTTAAATTGTTTGAATTCTTTTGTGTAAAATAAAGTTTATTGAACTGATAATGAATAATTTCATAGAATAACGAGTTGCATATATAAGACATTAAGACTTTAAGATTGCGCTACTTCTCAATAGTTCACCCGCAAATCAATATGATTATACTTCGGTGTGTATAAAATCTTTCAAGAATACAGTATCTTTGATTTAAAATAAAAATGAACAATCGAACAGATTGCCTCCGAAGATAAGTTTTATCCAAAAATGGCTCGATAGTGTGGAAACAGCATAACGGCGTCGTCACGGTTATATCACGAGCAGCACATCTATCAATTGTTTTACGCAATATCGTGCTCTCTCATCTGTCACCGAGTTCACCGTGTTTTTTCGTACGTGCAGCGGAACAAAAAGAAATAGAAGAAGAAGAAAAAGACCTGAAAAGCTTATACACTACTAAGGACAGTGCTACGAAGCAGCGATCGTTTTATTTAATGTTCCAGTCATTAGTCACTGGCTAGACTGTCAGAGCTATTGGAAGGAATATCGCCTTTCGCTTTTTTCTACCTTCGCTGAAAAACGTCTTTCCAACCAGGATATCGTCATCGATTTTCTCGTAGATCCTGCTGTAGAGCTGAAGATTTCTCTATCCAGCACTGCATCGGAGGTTACTTTAATGATAGCGATAATAAGAGACTTGTTAACTCAATTTTTATTATGCTATAGTTTTTATTTTATCCAAAAAATGAGATACGCATGCTGATAACCTTTTTGCGTTGATCATTTGAAACGAGAAAGTGTATTGTTTATAATTAATTGAACAAGTATTTCTAGCTCGAGTAGTGATCGCTAGAAAAACATTAGTGGAAAATATCCTCAAAACTATAAAGCAACGATAGTTCAGATGATTTGTCCCATTTCTCAACCATTTATCGGAGAACTTGGGGAAATCGTCCTCTTGTATCTCACCCTCTCTCTTGGTCGCGAGACAAGGATGGCTGGACAAGGATGGTTGATCTTGCTTCTTCGAATTAAATCACCCCCGCAATCAGATTTATCGACTTTTCTTGGATGTATACGGCGCATCTCTAGCACACGCACGCACACACTGAATAGCGCAGAAATTTTTGTCGAGCTACGCAAAGTGAATTTACCGAATTCCGCATTTGAATATTCCCAGACAGCTGCTGTTGCTATTTTCTCCTACTTTTTCCTCGCCAAAGAAACGGAAAGAGAGAGAGAGAGAGAGAGAGAGAGAGAGAGAGAGAGAGACGGAAAACAAAAAGAGCAAACGAAGACGTGCTCCGGAATCCCGAGCTCTACTTTCATCGTTGTTTTCCAACACGGACTGGACTATCCAACGATTGAAAGAGAGGAGAGAAAAGAGAAAGAGAAAGAGAAAGAGAAAGAAAAAGAGAATGAGAGAGAGGGAAAGTCGTACCCCGAGGACTCCAGAAAAAGCTTGAGACGCGTAACTTTGCGGCTTCGCTCTGAGTCTTATGTCCTATCTCTATTTCTTTTCGTTTTCCTTTTTTCCGTCAGCGATTCCGAAATCCAACCAAGCTCCTCGAACTTTTATTTTCCACTGCTCTTTTAACATTTTTTTTATCGAAGGGGTGGGAATTTCGATTGGATGTTCGAGAATGGGTTACGTCCGAAACGTGCATGCTCCATTTAACAGAACTCCGCTTCTGTAGTCCGGATATTACGACTCGCGTGCGTATGTCTGTTGAGGGAAAGAGCAAACGAGTTTCGAGAATCGTCAAGGGGTGAAAGAAGGGGAGAATCGTTCGTGATATCACGACGTTATCGTCGAAGAAAATGGTAGATGATTGACAGTTTTTAACTCATATTTTAATCTATATAATTAGAACAATTCAGAGAAGGGCATGCATATTGCCGTTAACATGTTTTCACATGACCTACTCACGAATGCTTTATCAGCAACAGCATGCGAAAAAGAATTTCGAGAAAAAATATACGTCGTTAACTGTACAAAATCCTCAAATTTTTTAATTCCAAAATTCTTACTATTTCGAGTTGTTTTTTTATAAAAAATTGCTATTGCTCGACGATATTGCATAGAGCACTCTTAAGAGCCACTATCACCTTCTTTACAGCTCTTAACGAGGTCGCTGCAATAGGGTCAACGAGAATGCCGAGAAAGAACAAGGAGAAGAGCACAAAAATAAAGACTACGCTGAAAAGATAGAAACGAGAAAGTGGCACACGACTCACCTAATCGAAACAAAAATTTGCTTACCGGAAGTGGAAAGGAAACGAAGAGGAAGATGCGTATCGCCTATGCAAATAGACAGTAGGTAAGAAAAAAAGTCGAAAAAATCAGGGTAAAAATAAAAGGTAGGGAGAGTTTGCTCATAGATAGGACAGGAAAGAGCGAAAGGAAAGAGCGACTGGAAAAAGCGGCAGGAAAAAGCAACAGGAAAAAGCGACAGGAAAGACGCGACAGGAAAGACGCGACAGGAAAGACGCGACAGGAAAGACGCGACAGGGACGATGCGAGAGGGAAAATAAAAAGAAATTGTCATCGCCCGGATGGATGCTATGGAGCTGCGCGCGAAAGAACAAGACGGGGCTAACTGCCTCCTTTTCTTCCACTTCCGTTTCCCCTCTCATCTCACCTCACCTCCCCTAATGTCTTTTGTTTTAACGTCCACCTTTTGATTTTACGTTAATTTTCCAGCGTCTGGTCGAATGTTTTGTATATGCGCAATTTATAGTGATGTAGTAGTTACAGTTTAGTTGTAGCTTCTGTTCTGCTACCGTTATAATGAAAATATTAGAAAAGCAATCTCGTGCAATGAAAGAAAGTAAAAGACTTACGAGTGGTGAGATTAGCTGGTTTGACGATCTTCGGACAAGCTCTGAAGAGTCCGAGCTTGAACCGGACACTGACCATGTCTGTAAGATGGCTTGGCAGGTAGGGTAGTCTTTCCTCGGTATGAAGCCACGCTGGTCCGAGCACTGCCGCACTCAGAGCTGCCAGAGCGGCCATACCGCATAGGAGGCCGCACCTGGTCATTCTAGTTCCACTCGCGGTGGCACCGCCGCCGCCAATGCAACACATAGATGACTTCTTTCTGTATAATCAAGGTGACGCGCACTGTTTTCACTAGGCTCAGTAGCAGCAACAGCAGTAACAGCAGCAGCTACAGCAGTAGCGACAGAAGCAACGGTAATACTTGCTAATATTCAACATCTCGAAGTCTTCCGCAGCTTATATGAGAGTATGAGACTTGGGTAAGGGATTTCAACGACGGCTCAGTCCGAATGAAAAATCCCACTCACATTTGACTGTTACGGTGAATTCGAGACTCAGTTGTTGGAAAGATGAGAGCTGATCTGCAATCCACGGATTCACCATCGACGGCTGCTATGTCGGTAATTTTGGGTAGAGAATTCACAAATTGTCGTCGCACAGAAAGCACGTGCCTTTGGCTGATTCTCCCAAATCTCAAGGGTGAGACCAAGACATTGCTAGACTCCCCCTCCCTTTCGCCAACCCGCTCTCTCTCGTTCGGCTACAGTTTCACACATTCAGCTCTCTCCTCGAATATAGAGGACTCGATAACTCGAGCCGGTTAACTCGCTTATCGGACAGACACGTTTACGCTGGATTATCCCTAAGTCCATGTATGCGTACATGCAAAAATGTATAAAGCATTGCGAAGGTGATATTAGCCGAAAGTTTTTAGCTTTTTTATAACGAATAAATGATAAATTTTAGAAAATAAAACAACTATACGACATTTAAAAAATTAATTAAAAAACCTTTGCACAATTAATGACGATTAACACAATAGAAAAATAGACAAATTAGCAGAGCGTAATGAATAGTTACTAGGAATAGAAAAACGTACTAAGCATGAATTTCTATCCATCTTGCTTTCGTAAAAACACTAGCAGAGATGGAAGCAGTAGTGACAGACACACATTTGCATGTATGTATGCAGAGAGCGTGTCTTTTACACCGTCCGCGCAAACTAGCTTACTTCTATTTACTCGATCTCTATGTATCCTTGGCGAACAAAACTTTTCAAGCCCACACGATGCTCCGTTTTCCTTTTGGAAAAACCATTTTCGATCCAACTTTCTTCCTCCAATAGCAGTAATGAAAAAGGAAAAGTAAATGTTGCGAGTGGTCGTCGCGGCTTCGTAAGTCTTTCCAGCGCATGACGGTGAAATGAGGGAGCGACGTGGAGAAAATAAAAGTAGTCTTGCGAGAAGTCGACACAAACCTCATAAAAATGCGCATTTACAAGATAGCACGAACGCATAGTGACCGAACTGCTATACGATATTTCGAGCGTTTCTCTTCAAAAGTTCAAATAGTTTCGTTATGATTATATTAATTCGATGAAAAAATAAACACAATCTTACACGATGGTACATCACCACTTGTTTTCGTAAAAACCACGTCAGTTCCTGAGAGAGATTTTTATTGACAGCGTGGCATTTAGCAAAATATATTGCAAATCGCAAAAAGTTCGGACTTCCGAAAAATGTGAGGTTGATTGTGAAAAGTTTTAGTCGTTGTGGATCCGGTTTGTTGTACTTGAATAGGGTTGGCAATTTTTTTCGGATTATTGGGATTTTGAATATCTCGGAACGGTATCACCCAAAAAAGAATTCGCGTTTTCAATTCAAACAAATAAACAAAGTTCTTCTCATTATTTCAAGCGTACTTCAAAAAAAGAGTCGCCAAAGCTTACCCAAGAAGTTTTCCGCGCTGCTCGCTGCAAACGACCCAATGTAAACGATCGCGAAACTGAGCACCGTGAACAAAACAGAAAATGTTCTCTTGGCAATTTTTTTTCTGAAAAACCTATCTTAACAGCCTCTCGTTTTATCGGGGTCTGCCACGATAACGGCAATTGGAATTCATTTCTTCGAGTGGCCGTACTCGAAGACTTCAGTTTCTGGCTTTTTGTTCGTGCACTCGCTACAATACTAAAAATCCATTAAGGTAGTCTTGAAAAAGAATTACTCTTGCACTCCTTTTCCCCCCACAGTCGTTCACATCGTCTGCAATTTTTCGATATAAAACCATCACTCTGTTCTGTTCCCATATCTCCTGTTTCGCAAAGGTTCAGTTTGCACCTCTGTCACATTCTCCCGTGTATTTCTTTATTTTTCTCCCGCCCTCCCCCCACATTTCACCCCATTTTTCTATAGTCGAGGGTTTATATTTGTCATGTGTCTACTCTTTGTCCTTCGATCTTCCACAGTCGTCAATATGCTCACTTATTCTCGTTTCTTATCGTTCACGTGTCAAATGAGTAAAAATGCCAGTTGCACACGCGATGTCAGACTTGTCACATTTACGCTGTCACATAATTATATGACAGCGTAAATGTGACGCGCTAAAAATTATACTGTGGCGCTCGACGAAATGAATATTTAAACATGTGTCAATAGTTATTCGGTTTTGTTTTTTTTGTCTGCATTTCTTAATATCGTTATCTTTATTATTTGACTATCCTCACAAAACTGTCTCATTTAAATGTTACTGAACTTATATAAAATAATTATTTGACACTTAATCTTATTTAATATGCTCGATAAAATAGACATAATGTTTCAATTCATTACACATGATTATATACAGAAATGCTACGAATAAGTTTGCTAAGAAGTTAGTGAGTCGTGCGAAGAATGAGTTGAAGGAGCTAATAGCAGTCGATTGAAACTTTTAATTGCCGGACACTTTGGCGTGAAAAGAAGTCAACAATACGGAAGAGTTGCGGTAGGAAAGAAGGTACATAAAAGAAAGAGAGGCTGCATCGCCTATCTATCTCTTCCCGCCAATCCTGGCAAAGAAACACCGGACTGCAAGACTTCGTCTTAGTAAGCGTACTTGCTGCATTCAATACAAACGGCACTTTTATACAGACGAATCTGCGACGGATATTAATTATGTTATGGATAGAATTAGTATTTCCGAAGGTTGAAACGATACGAAGCGCGTTTGTACAAATGTATGTATATTTTTGAGTAGCGAGCGTTCCTCCGCTATTCGACTCTCATTGCGCGAATCGGCATGGCGATTCGTGGCGTCAAGCCACCCTAGTTAGGAGTAATTTATGATTACTCTGAGACTATTTAGACCTCAATTGGGAGTTCGCTCCATGGTACGTGTAGGTCAACTTACAGTGCGGAGAGGCCGACGGGCTGATCTGTGACTGCCAGGCTAGAGAGTCGATAGTGGGAGGCGTTCTTGACTGTGCACAGACACATTTTTGGGTATATTGGAAAGCGCGCTCGAACCGTTTCTGGCTTTTGAAAATAAGGGATGCATTGTTCTGGTTTTTCTTGTAGGCGTTTAGGCATGCGCGAGTTTGTGCGAGAGCTGTGTTCGACATAGCTCACACGAAGCACTCTTCGCTTGCTCTCCGTTCAGTGAAGATCGAAAAATATCTTAACTGTTAACTCGTATGTATTTTACGAAATTAAGGTATTTCGCGTTTTGATTTTAATTTGTATTTTCGTTATTGTGTTTAATTTGTTTGTTATTTTATTTGTTTTAATATACGTTTATATACAAAATACTTGATTTGTGTAATTGTTTTATTTAGTTTTGATTTCTAATAACCTTACTCACTTTATTCGTGAACAAATTAGTTTTACTATAATTCCGAATGATAAAGTTTGTCTTTTAGAGGATAATTATTTAGAGTATCGTTATTACTTTATTATATTAATTAAAGGATAGTCGACCTCGGGATCATGATTATTATATATTAAATTAAAGATTAAAAATACTTCATATTTTAAAATAAAGCTGACGGGGATACGCGATTCAATAAAGTATGTATAATATACGAAAACCGATGAATAAATATGGAAATCGTTTTGAACATTACACTTTATTTGTGACTTGAATTTTTTTTCAATATATAATTATATGCAATTTGTGATTTGAATTCGAAGATATTATTTCATTATTTTTCTTTCAATTATCTCGACAGATTGAAGCTGTTTTACCCCCTTTTCTTTTCAGGTTTTTGATACATATTATTGAAATAAATGTTATTCAAATTTTGTAAATTACTGTGCAATTCAATGAAAATATGATATTTTTTAATACTTTTAGATAAAATTTGTAATTCGATTCTCCAGCACCTGCGACTACATGAAAAAGCTAGCACTACAATATTCACTCATATAAAATGGAACTAGTTATTTTCTCAATTATGAATTCGTTTCGCATAAAGATGAATTCTGAGTAAGATCTGAGCGATATACGCGTGCGTCCGATAAGCGACTCAAGTGAGCTCCCGTGTAAAAGCAAAAGCGTACCACTTTTTAAACCAGCACAATCAATGTTACCACGAACGTCATTTTCCTCATCACAAACATTCCTCTATTCTTTGCTAAAACTTCACATTACATCCACATGTAATAGGGCGCACTAAAATGATCCACACAGATTTGTTTTCGAATCTATGGGCTCAGAGTTTTCGGAACCTCGACGGCAATCACTTCGTCATTCAGTCTAAGGCTCGAATGACACGCACGTGTGGCTCACCGGTACAATGAGATTGATCAGCGCAAAAACTTTAACCTTCTTGCGCAAGAGCCGGAGAGTTACTGCTGAATACTGCGCCGCCACCATCGCGACGTCGACGCTCTTTCGCCGCTACCCCCACTCTCAACCGACAAGCCACCGCCGCACCCCTTCCTGGACATGTGCAATGCGCTGCCCCTGTGAAACGCAGCATTTATCGGAAAAGGCTGAGGGAATCGACATTTTCCTGAATTTTGTGATAAATGGTTTAATCGAGTTTGTAGCTTTATTTTTTTAATTCTTTATATCGATTTTGTTTCATTGCTGTAAAATGTAGTCTTTCTAATTTTATTTTGAATACCAAGCTTTGTAGCCAAATTTCTCGAGAGCTGTAAAATTTCTACTTAACTAGAATTAAAGAATCAACTAGATTACTAGAGATTACTTTGAGTTATTTTGTCTATCAAGGTAGTCTTTTTACTAAAGACAATCGAGTCTGACTTAATGAAATTCCCTTACAAGTGAATCCGTTTTTCTAACATGGTGTTGTCGTAATATTTGTATGCGATGACATTGTTAAGGAAAATCTTCTAAATTGTGTATTTAGACGAAATAATAATGATTGATTTAACCGATCTAATATTATAAATATACTACCCACAAGCTTTGACTTGGCTGCATAGCTAACGCTTTTTCTTTTAAACTTGCGAGCGAGCTTAGGCTGCACCTAACGAAATTACAGGCAGGGACTGTCGCAACATTCTCTTCTATAAATCTGGCTATAATCCTTTACTATTGAGCGCGTCCCAAGGTGCCGCGTAATATCGCGAGACCTCGTTCATAATGCACGAGGAGTGCATAATTATGCCATAATGGCCCTTACATGTACGTGCTCTGCATGTATTATCAGAGTATTGTTAAGCTCTAAAGTTTCCTATATCATAGTATATAAAAGCTTTATTTCATATGACATTATATACACATTTTTTTCTCAATTTTTCACTCCCTTTTGACGATACATATTGTATTAGTTCGCAACAGGGATTGGGAAACGCTACTTAACTCTTTAACGTTATCGAAATACTTTATCGAAGTCTTTTTTGCCGGAATATTCTGAACAGAAACGATCTGAGAAAAATACATACAGTGCATATTGTGATATTTTAAAAGTTATTAGGTAAACTTTAGTAAAAAACTTTTTCAAAATATCTAAATGATCTAAAACACCTGAAGGACACCTAAATTAATCTGCGTTGCTTTTTATTTATTGAGTGCAAAACCCAAGCCGAAAACAAGTTTTTTAAATTCATTTACATAATGTTTACCAAATTTTAAGTATTTAAATCAATTGGATTCTTGTAATCAAATATTGGGGAAATTTTCTTTCTATATTTAGCTGTAGCTACCTAAATCCATGTAATTGAAGAATGATATAATTAGTCTGAGTTGTAGCTCGTATATATGTACAAAGGCTGTTAAAAATCTATTAAATAAATTCTGCACTAAATGCATCTATACTTTATGCAAATGAAGTAGCACTTACGGGACCATCTAATTATAGTCTTAAATGTTCTGGAGTTCTTGAAGAAAGGTATACAGCTACGCTCGATAAATGTTTTCAAGAATACAGCACGTTGAGATTTCGCATGTGGAAATGATAAATTTTATGCGATAATTTCAGCAGAAAAAATGTTGAAGGAGGAGTTAATTAATTTGGAAACAAAGATAAACTTTTTGTTTCTTGCTGGAATTGCGGCCTAAATACGCACAGTTAAATGAAGAAAAAAACGTTTTTTAAGCCCCCTAAAGCAGGCTCCCCCCTTGAACATGCGCAAGAATTCAAACTCGATCTTCATTACCGTCTATTCTCGGAAATTTCTCTGTGATATATACGTAAGTATGCAAAACGTGAATTGGGCGTTCATACGCATCAAGAAACATAGCCTTTGCTCATATAAACATACATAAGAAAAAAGGAGAATGTTGAAAGTTACGTTGAACTTTTAGCCGATTTCCTGCTGTTGGACTAATATACACTACTACTACTAGTATTGAGCATATTGCTTTCGTTCGTTAATATAATATGTTAATTATAATATAACGTTTGTTTTGTCTTACTATATGCATAGTCGCTTTAATATACTATCTTTCGATCGGATTCTCTTTTTTTCTTTGGCGGTCTTTTCCATTCGCATTACGGTTCAGCTCCACTTTGGGATTTCGTTTGTCCTTCTTCTTGTTTCCGCTCGCGCTTGTCCTCCAGGCTCTAAAGTCTTTTCAAGCATACAATATGACATCTCTGTCATAGAGATAGAGATAGAGATAGAGAGAAGAGAGAAAGGGTGAGAGAAAATCGGTTATATAGTACGTATGTGTAATGTGTATATATATGACAAAGTGAGAAGAGGGAAGCAAACGTATAAGCAAGTAAGAGGACACATAGTAGTGCAATGCGCAAAGTCCGTCCAACGAAAGCAAATGAGCAAGTTAGATGCTGTTATGGAAGCAACCCCGAAGTGCGCTTGTGCTCATGTTACTCCTGTCCGTGGTGGTTTGTAATCTAGATTGACAACAATTAGGCTATATGCAAGAGCTGCTTCAGAGATTATGCATGCTTTTAAGAGCTTTCATTATATTTCTATAATGCATGTAAATTGCATCGACGACCTCGATAATTTATTTTTATGACGCTTCGCCAATGTCATATTCTCATTCCGTAACTTAATAAATAAGCCTTAATTACTCCTATACTTTAGCAAATGAAATACAAAAGTGCTGGATTGAAAATAATTACTATTATCCGCGGTATACGCGTACACGTTTCACGAGATAAATCAAAATTACTTTTAAATTACTTTTTGGTTACCTTCGCGACTCGATAAAATTATCTCGAAAACTTTTTTAGACTTATACAGTGTAAATATATGAGTAATTCTCTGACAGATTGTCCAAACAAAAACATTTGTTTTTTTTAACATTTTTAAACTTTAGTTTGGCACTGCATTAATCATCTAACATCTACCTTAATGAATTTTTTACATTTTTTTCATCAACATTTTCTAAGTTATAGTATATTAAAGTTGGCATTTTAAGACATCAAGGGAGAATTTCTCACTAAAAATAAAATAAAAAGACTTTTCTTCTGAAATAAGTTAAATTTTACAAATAAAATACTTCTAAATGGATAAATATAGATCATAATAATCTTCTAAGTCATCAAAGTCTTGTAATTCGATTTAGAGAAGTTTTGATCATGAGTTTTAACATGAAAAAATTCACGAAGATGCCTTCGATGAATACATAAGTGTCCATGAAGATTCGAAGTTGGGAATGAAGCCCTATTTTTAGGTAGAAATAAAATTAGTTAGCAATTACCCTAAAATATTTATAATAAAATGTGTTCACCTCATATTAATAGTTGACGTAATGATTTAAATTTCACTAAATACACCCATGAGACTTTTATTTTGTAAGTTAGTCCACGTTAACGATGAACCAAATTTATCAATCAGTTCACTATTTCGAAACAATAATACCAGTCCTTCGTTAAAAGTTATCCAAATACTCAAATACAGTTTTGAAGAGGTTCGATCATGGATATGCAGATGAAAAAATTTGATGAAAATGCTTATTATCAATACAAAATTCATTATCGAACCTTCTCAAAACTGAATTTCAAGACTTTCATGACTTAGAAGATTATTCTGATCTATATCTATGCATTTGAAAATATTTTATCTCTAAAATTGAACTTACTATACAACAAAAGTACCTTTGGTGTTTTTAGTGAAAAATGCTTCCCTCAGAAGTTAAAATTTTTTGAAAATAGGCATAAAATGCCAAAATTGGTAAAAATGCCAACTTTGGCGTACTGTAACTTAGAATTAGAAAACATCTCAATGAAAAAATGTAAAAAAAATCATGAAGGTAGATACAGTGCTAAACTAAAGATTAAAAATGTTTAAAAAAACTTATTTTGTTAGTCAATCTGTCAGAGAATGACTCATATATTATAAGTATATTGAATATACAAGGATATATAATACATATATATTATTTGAACTTGAGGCTGTATCGTCAGAAAACTAATCACAAAAAAACCTTTTAGGTCTCATTATGCCACTCCAGCCTCGGGCTTCTCATCATATTTTATATATACCTATAGCAAGAAAAAAGAGAAAATATAATGTAGGTAATAAAAAAGTAATATTGTGACAAATGAATGTTTACAGGACTTTGAAGATTCGGGAATCGTAATTAAATCAGTTCACGACGACGGTACAGAATAAAACAATTTTAAGCCAACCTACTTGTCTATAAAAAAATAGAGAGGGAGAGAGAGCGAGAGAGAGAGAAAAACAAGGAAGGGCTCTGGGCGCGCAGACTTAAAATGGCTTTAAGTCCCCATTGGACACTAATACGGGAAATCGAATCTGAGAAGACAATAGGAGATGTAGCATTCTATTTAGGCATATGGCCGAACAAAGAAAAGGAAAAAAAAACATAAAAGTCCAATTTCTTAGCACTATCGCATCATTTAAATGAAAATAAAACCATTAAATAGTGTGATCAATATCAATTTAAAACACTAATAAGTTATAAAAGTAGTATTAATAATTGACATACGTCATCTTCTGACGGGGGAAAGCAAGCAAAAACTAATAAAGATTGATGAATCTTTATTGCTATGACGAAGATTGTGAACTTGGACTTCTGCTTATTCTTACCACTGTCTGTGGTATCAAATGCATGTTTTCTTATATTTCCAATGAGTCCACTTTATAACAAGTTTTTTATATTTTATATGTTTTTTTAAACTACAATTTTTAAAAAACGTATTTAAACCATTATATCTCGTATATCGATAATGAATGCAAATTAAATATAAAAAACACCCAAAAATAAATAAGTAAAATTCAATTTCGATGGAATTCTTGCTTGCTTTTATATTTACGTAAAACCATAATGTTATTATGTATATTGCACCCAAGATATATATATAGTATTAGGTGCACTATTGTTTTTGGTATAAAATCCCTCGTGCTTTCCCCACTAATTAAAGAAATCGTTCTCATCAGCCACTGAATAGGCACAGGAAAGAGAAAACGTACCTTACCTCGGGCCTCTCTGTACCCCTACCTGGCAGTGCATGCCACAATGCATTTTTTCGGCTTCATCGTGCAGCAGGCGTCCTCAATAGAGAGAGCCAAGTTCTCAACGGAATCGATGATTGCCACCAAATGACAGTCTAACCTAGCCGTGGGCCGGAAGCCAGAAAACCATGAAAATGGTTTATAGTTATTGAAATTTGGGTTAAGTGCGCGAGCATCTTTAAATATTTTCCAATGACGCATCTCCAGCGGTTCTTGCCTTCTTCGTCTCTTGCGTTTTGCATGGCATGTCCGTTGCATAATTCGTATGCTCATTCAACCATAAGTAAGAAGTACAATTTTCCAATTTTGTTAAATAAAGCTAATAAAAATAGCAATTCGAGTTGATTCATAACAAGTTTTATTCATAATCTGTACATATTAATAAAAAGATAGACTGCCATGAAAATAACAAAGGAGCATCCGTTCACTCCTTTTACCTGTACCAAAAGTTTACATTCGCATGTTCCTATCATTTAACTTATCTGTACTATGAGCCTGTATTTACCTACAGACTCATCGTCGCAAAAATGAAAAAAAATTGTTACGCTTACGAAAAAGGCAAGTTATCAACTGTCTTAATTTGCAGCTTTATCGCTGATACATGAAAATTTGCAAAATAAGTAAAGACTCGCGCACCAAAACTTCTCAGAACGATTTTTTGAAAACTCATTTTCCATATTATGTGTATGAAAACCATAACGATTCGCAAGACTGATATTCTTCTCGAGTCAGGTATGACATACCTTAAGTTCTCCCGACTATTCAATGCTTCGTCAAAAGCTGTGCTTATACCACGCCTAAGACTCATCTGTCATAGCTAGAACGTTGTAGAATTTTCTTCTCGCAGTAACTGCGCTGTGCCAATACACGGAGTAATACGTAGAGAATATTCGTTTCGCACGGACAAACCCGTACTATTCGTAGGTCTATATCCGATCGTATTCACTATATCATCGACTTCTGCTTTCACGTTTTTTCTGTTATACAGCATATGGAATGAAATGGAAAAATCCATGTTCAGAAAAGTATAGCAACGTACTTAGTATAACAACGACTTATGTATTACGTTATTTATCATTAATATTAACAAAGTATAACCAAAATTTATATACGCGTCAGAAGTAATAGCTCAGACTTTCCCTCACGAGGAAAAGTGACCAAGGATTATATCGGACGCTAGACTTATTGGGCCACCAGTAGTTGCAGGCCACAATAATTTTCTTAACTCATTAATAGCCTTAGTGTGAAATAAAGCTACCTTCGAGAAACTTTCATTTTAATATCAAAGCATGAGTGCGCGAGAAGGAAATGCCTGTTAGAAAGTTGTGGCGCGTCATTTAACAAGCGTCACTTCGCCTCATCAGCCTCCTTCATTCGTTGCTATACTGGGCCACCCTTTGGTTACCGCTCTGCTTCTCCCCGACGATTCTCCGATGTCTTTTGCAGTTTTACGTAACTTCTAGTCAGCGCATATTTTTAGACTATAAGAGTAAAAGCTACGAGAGATGAATGAAAAAAAAAAAAATTAACCGATCAACGTTATGGCAGTAAACAAATCTCTATACTACACATGGAGTCACGTTTCTTCTAGCGATCACGGTAGCAGAAATTTTATAGACATATTTTGTCCTCGCGAAGCTGGCAAACTTTAGCGAAGGTGCCTTGTAGCGCCTGCAACTATACGTATACTCAGAAGAAAAACAGTATAGCTTGTAGCTTTGGATAGAAATAAAAAACATGCTCTTGAGCCGAAAAATAAGTGAGTATATATAACGGAGCAGAAGTTGCGTGGGGCTGGCTGTAAAACCGGTAATTCGCATGGGGTCCATAAAAATGTTTATCGCCATCAATAAAAAGCCTTGGCCTCTCGCTGCTCGTCCTTCTCCCTGGATTTCTCCGAAGGTAAAAGAGTGCTCTAATCTTAACGACGTCCCAACCGATAAACTCTCTCTCGCTCTCTCTCTCTCTCTCTCTCTCTCTCTCTCTCTCTCGATCTATCTCTCCAAGTACTGGCCTTTGCTCGTTTAACTTTCGCGGAAGAAAAGGAAGCGAACGAAGTGGAGGCAGCCGACTTCAAGCTTACCTTGTCGATTCGACGATGTGTGGATCGTCACTATGATGTACCTGAGCAAAGGTCACTAGCAGTTAGATGAAGATAATCATTTACAATAGAACTGATAAATATCTCAAAAATACTGAATTTGAATGGGTATGTTATAATGCTATATTACTCTTAGCTATAAACGTTTAAAAATTTATTCAATTCTGTTCTTTCTATCCAACTCGTAGATAGCAAAAATTACAAGCCCAGAGGTAAACTCGAAGTTCTAACGTTGTACAAAAAACATGATGCCGTAGCAATTATAAAACCTTTAAGAATACAAAAAGACCTATTTCAAAGAGTTTGCAGAGACTATAAAGCAAAGCATTGATTACGTATTGAAAAAAATAAAATTTTAAAAGATAAATGACTTAAAATTACTCCAATATACTCATTAGAAATTCTTGAAAAATTAGTCCTGCCGTGGTCAAGTACAATTCTCTTTTAATAACCATTATACAGTGAAAATGACTTTTTTTGATACTCCAGTTGACTACATAGACACTGCTCTTACTCAGAAGAATGATAAATCATCCCCTAGTCTAGATGGAATAAACTATGATTATAAAAAGACTACTTTTAAAATACCACCTTCTTATAATCGATACATTTAATGAGATTATCAGACAAATTATACGTCGATAATCTTGTGAATGTAACTATTCAAGTAAACGAAGCATTGCCTAAGCGCAAGCTCTTGCCAGCGTCATTTCTAGATGTTCGTGGAACATTCGAGAATGGTAATTATGACATCCTATTTCAAAAACTACTTAAATTTATAATATTTTTAACACATCAAAGAACAATTTACACAGATATCTCAAAAGAGACATACCAAATAGTAGGCAAAGGTGTAAACTCACGAGGGAGTACTCAGTCCATTGTTATATATTATTTCTGTTAAAAATATTGTTGATGACCTATTTAATGGTGTTACAGTCTTAGAATTTGCAAACGATATTGTTGTGTATTCTAAGTTCTTCCCTTTAAGTAAGTACAGAAATGTGATTAAAAAAATTGTCAATTATAAGACTAGAACTTGCCTCACAAAAACCTTATTAATATAATTTTAATGGCAAATATATAAAATAAGGAGACACTCAAATTGAAAATGATGATTTTGTTATTAAGTCAAGTGAAACAACGAAATTCCTCGGCATAATCTTATACAAGAGTTACGCCCCAAAAAATTTAGTAATAACAGAACAAGCCTTACTTAAAGGCGAAACGTACATCTATAAATGTTTCAATCAAAGCTTCGAGCTTGCTATAATAACCAACAATTCAGCCTAGTAAATATAGCGTGAATTATACGCTGTCGAGGCTAAACGCGATTGCGGAAAAATTATGAAGATAGATATCTTTAATTTAGACTAGATTAGATAAATAGATAGAAAGATTAGATAATTATATAGTTTTCCAATGCTCGTAATATGATAGTTCGAGATTCAAGCTAATACAAAATTTAAACAAAATTAAAATGTCACTTCCTCTCAACATACTTGTTGAATGATTAAACTTCAGGAGTCTAATGTGATGAAAACTTTTATGAGAAGCGACAAGGTGCAACGTAGAATATGTATATTCCGGATAAAATTAGAGTAGTGCATTGCAATATATATATTCAGATCCCAATTGGTGCGAAACGGTACACCTTATTAGGCGTTTCAGTACGAACAAGAGGATAATTCCTCTAACTCACACACTAGTTTAGTCACGAGTCACTCTTGTGATCCTCTACGACATCTTTGATTGTTCTCTCTACAACAACGATAAAAGTGTTATCTTATGCAAATTGATAATGAATATATAGTAAACTTGGCACGTACAATGCTAAGTACAATATGAAAGAGTAAATTAATAATTAAAGTTACACAACTTAATTTTTAACAGTGTACTAATAAAAAATATCAATAAAAATATAAGAAAGGCATCTAAAAATGTTGCGTCAAAATAACAGGGACAGGGGTTTTTATCGGATTCGATTGCCACACGCCCTCGTACATACACGACTTTACGTAGGATATCTGACTCTAAATTATTACCTACAAACTTGGTAAAAATTCGAACAGCTGCTTGGGTGCTTTTTGCAGCTCCTTAGGAACTTTGTGTGTGCGCTGAGTCGGGGACTGCCTCTAGGAACTGGTAGTTATTCAAGGAGGGAGAGAGAGAGAGAGAGAGAGAGATAGAAAAGGGAGAAACTTTAGCTGCAAGTAACGCTTTTTCTTCTCCGGTTATAGTGAAACACTTAACACAATAGGGAAGAGCTAGACACATAAGCTTGTATAGTATAAACGCAATTATTCATGTGTTCACTTATTATAATTAATTTTTTTCGCGAATGTACAGCCGTACGGCTACCTTTCACCACCAGGCAGATCTCAGTTTGCACAAGTCAACATAAACGCGATCATTTATAATGTAGTTTCTAAAGTACATATATAATGTACACGCTTACGTAGAAACCTGAATAACTCAGACGAAAGCAAAAACGACATATCGCGCGTATATACCTAAGCATGAGAGAGTCGTAAAGAATTCCCTCGGAAAATCGACGTCGTTTACATTCAGCGCGGAAATACGAGGGAAAATCGTTTCTCATTAAGAATGCAGACTTACACTTGTGCAGGCTCGTCTACAAAGACAACGTCTACGCTCACATGCATATTCGCGCATACAGAAGCTTACTCACACACACACATCCCGAGAGCAAAGTTATAGCACCGGAGGATTCGTGATATATTACGAAGAGGCGGCCGTTGGGCTGTTTTATGGCTACTAGGTGAAATATGTGAAAGAGTAAGGGGGGAATGGAGGGATAGTGGAGGAAGAGGCTTTATCATCGCGTTTAAGCGGCTTGGCTGCCGACGTCGACGAGACGCGGATCAAATGACAAGCCAGTCCCGGCTCTCCGTTATTATATTCTGGAATAGAGAGACAGAGAGTGGGAGAGAGAGAGATAGAGAGAGAGAGAGAGAGAGATAGAGAGAGAGAGAGATAGAGAGGGGCCGAGAGGAGAAGGGTCGAAGAATGAGCGAGTGGAAGCTTGACCTCCGAGCGCTTCTATAAGCCTCGTCGTGAGCTTCTCGGCACGTTTTCACACGCAGTCGCAAACAAGTTGCGTGCAAGTCGATCTTTGAACTCTTATATTGTGCCTAACTTTATCCTTTTCTCTTTTTTCTATCTATATTTTGTTTACTATTAACTACTACTTTTTGTCTGTTGTTTGTTCATATTCACTTCTTTTTCATATCTTTACTTTACTTAAGATCTTATAGCCAGCGCAACAACTAAACAATGGATTAAAATTAACTGAAAGAAACATTTAGTATCTTAAATTCAATATCGATATCAATTATTCAAGCTTATCGTCGAAGTGCCTTGTTTTTAGAATGGTCGTTTAAGTCAACTGTCGTTTAAGTCACTGCTTTTCGAAGTCTGCAATAAACTAGATGGTACTTGCTCTCAATCGCAGATAAATCGTTGAAAATTGAACATGTAAATTTAATATCCAATTGGATGTTGGCTTACGGGCTCTAAATCGAATTCTAAATCTGCGGTCGTAAATAATGCGTGTATATGTAAAGTAATCGTGAAAGTGTAGGAAAAATGTATGAGTAACTTAAAGAGGATAAGAAAGCTCAGGCAAAGCACGAGAATAAATTAATCCACATGGAAGGAATATCATCGACTTTAAAAACTGCGCGCTTAATACTTTTAGTTGGAATCATTTAAAACTAACATAGGTATGGTAGGAATGTTCTAAAAATATTTATACATTTTTACAAATAAGAAGGCACAAACCACCGAGTTAAGTGCACGATTGTTTTCGTCTTTTCCTAACTAGTTCAAAAGTGAATAGTCTAAATTTGTCCCTAAGCCACTGCGTACATTAGCTTGAAAACCGCTACACTCGAATCAATCGGCGAACGAGAGATATAGTTTGGCCGCCGGGTTACATTGCGACTTTCGAATCACGTTCAACCCTGCCGGTTGTGTCGAAACTTTGACAAACACAAGCGTCTCGTCGCTTGCTCTGCTGTGTTCTATATCTATGAACATGATACATATAGCTCTTTCGCGCGACTATTATATGTATATCTATAGCTAGAGAGGGTGAGAGAGAAAGAGAGACGCTCGGCCGCGATCGGAAATCGAAGCCAGGAGCAGGCAAAATCGTCCGAGCGTACGCGTAGCTCGACTCCTTAAATCATCGGCTCTGCAGCGCGCTCGCGCTGTCGTGGAGAGATCGCGGCCAATCGAGCGCGACGAATTGATTCGAGCTCCGCATTGTGATTCACGAGCCAGCTCGAGGGAGGCAACCGAAGAAGAAAGATTGCTGTACTACCAGACACAGTCATGGCTAAGAGGAAAACTTTTTACGTCGGTTTTCATGTTTCAAAGTTTCGTAATCGCGAGGTGCTTTATTTAAAATCAATTTAAAATTGATTTCATTTTGACGCTCTACTTATGACGAGTCGGGATTTACGAAGATGATATTGCCCTGCAGCTCCGGAGAATTGCTACGATTTAAAAGAAATATTTCACATAATTTTCTGATTTCGTAGCCTTACTAGGAAGGAAATAAGGAATTTTCGTCAAAAAGTGCAGTGCTTTCTTAACGATGAACTTTCTCGCATGAGGTTTGAGTGGGTTCTGAATTTTGTTTCAGTTGAAGTTACTCTATCCAGGATCCTGCGGTGCTGCAGAGAACTCCAGGTATGCCCTTTTCGTTTCAACTTTTCGAGAGATTTTCAATTAACTCTGCAACGCTTCGCGTACTATTGCGTGGTTGTTTGTGCATCTAGAATATCTGCTTGTATATACCTATACGTCTGCGAAACTAAGTTTCCGAGGAGAAGAATAAGCGGTCACGTACAATACCCGTTACGGCTCGTAAAACGATAAAACTATTCATTCGAGAGATTTTGTTCTGTTTGCTTTATTCATTATCAATAATAATGCTGCAGCCTGTAGTATTTTCTTATTGGAAATTCGGGGTTAGCAAAATCAACCGCCTTTGGAAGAAATATCGAGTATACGAAAAAACTCAAAGGCTACCTCCGTTCGTTGGAAAGTTGAGCTAATTCTAGATCAAAACGATGCGGTGCAAGAGGTCAACGGATGCAATTACAATTTGTCACGAGCTCAAAATCAATTTGAGCAGCACAGAACGGGCACGTGTAGCTCCAGCCGCGCCGGAAGAAAATTAAAGCTCGCGCGCACTCACGACAGCGGAAGACGAAGCACAAGAACGTGGTCGACCAAGAACTGCGCTTTCAGACGCTCGTTACGCCAGACTTTCTTCCGCCTTTTACGTGGCTTCGACTTTTGCGCTAGTACTTACGTCGTGTTGCGGCTGCCGCTACTTATGTTTCACTATTGATAACTACTATTTTTCCTGACCATTAATTGTTTTCGCGGTTATAACGATCACCTGTATAATTTAATGAGCACAGCTGAAAAGATGTATTTGCTCGGATTAACTATAATGCTAATTGCTTCAGCAAAGACATAATGGAGCTGCGCAGAAGCCACGTGAGTTCCCGGTAAAGTCAAGCGGAAGACCCGAGGGAAGTTGCTGCTACTGCCTCGCTCATAACGATGCTACGAACACAAGAAAGGAAACGCAACGAGTCGAGTAACTGGGCGTAGAACAAGTTTATCGCGGAAGAGACGCTAATGGAACTGCTTGAAGACTAGTAAACGTGCATCCATTGCGAGGCTTTATCCCTTACATCTTGACAAATGATCAAGTCAAGATGCAACATTAATATTTATCTCAACAACGGAGTCTTCGAAGCTACATAATCAGAAAACAGGCAATGCATACAAAATACGTAGCAGCCGAGCTAACTTTGGAAGCGAGACTTATATACTCTTCAATGTTTCATAACGAGCTAAAGCTGCGCATTGGAAAACAGACGATGGACACCCAACTGGTGACCAACAACCTTAAGGAAAATATAAATATAACGATATTGCCCGTCATCTTTTAAAAAAATGTGTCCGGGCTTATCTGAGTTAAATTTTGTTCGTTCGAGTTTGAACGAGTAGAGAGCAATTGAACAGCACTTTTCGGCCACATAGCTTGTTGAAAGTCTAAGGGAGATCGATCCAAATTCGAAGTTTTGTGCCAAGCGGTGCCATGGCTACATAGTTAACGCTTAACGCTTCCTCCGACAAACTCTCTGAGAAGCTCCAAATGAACGTCTGCGGATGAACTGTGGGGGTAGTTATATATACCGAAAACTCCAAATTCTGTACGAACTAGGTGAAATAGCGACATTCCCGAAAGGTATCCCGACTACGTAAATTCATACAACGAGGCCGCTATATAAGATAATAGGAGAGGGAAAGCTTCTTTGTACAGAAGAAGAAGCACATTATTATCATTATAATTATCAGAAAAGTGTCGTATGATCGATCATTTATATATTACATTTGCTAAGTTTATTCTTGACTCGGTTCAGATGGTCCAAAACCTTGAGCCGCGTAGTCCAACGGCATTGTGCCAGAAATCATCTCACTGAGGTTAGTCGCAGAATCTTACCCAAGAGCACAAAGTTGAACTTTGCGCGTGGTTAGTTACATAATTGGAGAGAAAGAGAGCGCATAATATATTCTCAGCACACGAGTTTCTCACGTGCAAGATAATTAGACTTCGACGCTCAACTTATTTCCGGAAGTCGAAAATGTATAGTCCTACTGATGTCCTGAAAACTAACTTAGCAGATAATTACCGTCTAATACCAATTTCTAGGTTTAACTTGGACTTCGATAAATTCAAGAGTTCATTCAAATTTTATAAATTTGATAGCGCTCTAGACGGATGTAGTAGTTAAGCATTTCATCTTCTTGAAACAAAGATTATCTATAAGATTCGTAAACTGTATTGAGTTGTACGAAACAGTAATTTACTTATTCCTATTAACTAATTTGATGTTAGATTGCAAAATTAAATCAGTAGATCTATCATTTAAAAAGTATTTATTATCAGCTAAATGAAATTGGATTTCTTTTCCACAATGCACGAGCAACAGATCGGTCTTCCAAGTGCGGATGCCGTAAATTTTTTTCTCGCAGTTGGAAAATGTCTTCTCGCGCGTTTTCGCGCAAATCTTATCTTTTTCTGCATCGTTGCGTGAAAGCGTCTAGAAAGTATTGGATTACAGTTATAGAACAAAGAATTCAATGTTTCTGTTGTATATATTATAACGAATACCAATATAGGGTAGGATATATGTATATGATTGATAAGGTTGGTTAGAAAGAGAGGATGCATATATTTATATATAAATTCGTCGATAAAATTAACGCAACACCAGGTACAAAATATCGTAAGGGAGTTAGATTTTTTTAAATGAAAGGTCGATTTCTCTATTTTAAGATTGTGAAATTCAATTTGGGATTTGACGAAACCCATATTTATGTTACTTTGAAATTCAAAGTCACTTTTTAAAACTCGAAAATTTTAAGTTTACGCATTGCACGCGCAGATGCACTGCAAAAGCTTAGGACTTGAAAGTTTTAAAAAGTGACATGGAATTTCAAAGTAAAATATATTTGGGTTGCATCAAATCCGAAATCGAATTCCTAAATCTTAAAGTAGAGGCTGCAATCTTTTATATAAAAATATTTGATCCTCTTACGATATTTTTTACCTAAGATATTCGTCTTTGAAGTTGCGCAAATTTTAGTCGGAACTAGATGTTGCATAGATTTGGTTGGCAGTTCATTGTTCGAGAGGCTTAAACAAAGAGAGCCACGATGCGGGTTAAGTAACCGTAGAGACTCATAAAAAGTATATTTTACGAATAAATAATTAATAATAAACGTTGATAGTTCGCAGTTAGGAATGAACTACGTGTGAAGGAAAAAATGCAACATTTACGTGAGAAGCTAGATTGTTTCATCGACTATACCTGGGCATTTTGTTCAGCTAAAGTACCTTGAAAGGATAACTTGACTCCGTATCTTCTTCATAATATCATCGTAGAACATCCTCATCAAGTAAATATTGTATCAAATACATATTTATATATACAAAAATATGTAGGCTTTCGAAGGACTGTTCCCATGACGAGAATATTGTAACGTTTCTTTATATAAACACGGACCTAATATTTAATAAATTAAAATATATTACGGCAAAATTTAGAATATAAATCTCAGAGAATGAGTCACATTCTCTTGTGACTAATTCAGATTATTAGGCTTACCGTATCGTAAATAAAAAAAAATAGACAGGAATTGCTCGAATTAAAAAAATCGGAGTTAAAAAGGAGAAAAAGGAAAAGGAGTAAGTGTTTAAATAAATACAAAATTCCTTTAAGCTCAACTTTCTCGAGGGAGCCCGCCCTTAATCTATTGTAAACAGAGGATCAAAAAGTAGAAAAGAGGATATAAAATATAAAATGTTCTTACATTTTTGCATCACTAAAATTTTCATTGATTTTACTGTTTTTAGCATTACATTATTTTAATGCAGAAAAAAATGTCTTCCAAATAAAATCCTACTGAAATTCACATGGCTTGCGCAAAATAAATCAAAGTCCTAAAAATCTTGCTAGACACGAGAGAAAATGACACACATAGCCGCAAAACCCTCGAGGCCAGTTTTAATTAAAATATCATGCGCGCGTTCATGCAACAGCTGTAAGGAAATCAGAATAGCGGCTACGCACAGTAAGAACGCGAAAATAACGCATATAAAAGGGGATACAAAAGACTGAAAGTTCTAGGAGGACTCTAGTCGCTTGCAGAAAAATATTAGAGCTAACATGGGATGATTTCATATCTTCATTCCTGTAGTGGCTATTGTCGCATCATAGCTCCGAGATAATGGCATCAGTGTGCTTCAGTCTCACTGGGGAACAGTAATAAATAATTTAGTTCGAAGCAAATGCTGCAAATTATTGAGAATTCTCGCCGCTTTGCAATATACTGATATTATTTCAGCATCTGTAAAAAGGACATCGCCGTTTCATCAATACCTTTGATTACCGAGCGAGAAAAAATCAAGAGAAAGTGATTTTATGATTAATTACTGTAATAATATATGAATAAGCGAATGCTGTAGTGGTACGCTGATTCAATTTTTACTATTATTTCGATTATTTATGTTGGCTTTGATAATTCTAGACATGTTTCAATATTGTGCATTAGGAGAATGATCGTCACTGGTAAGTGGATGATGATTCATTGTCATAAAAAATATTGTGCTTAATAAAGCACGTGTTACGCGCATACATTAATTATTTTATCACACTATTTCGTTCGAATCCGTGAGTCACCCTTAATTCTAGCATTAAACGTCATTGGCCCTATTATCAAATGAAAAACAGATGCTATGGCAGAAGTATATATACAGCAATTGCGTACATTAAAAGAGCTCTGTACACTGCCAGCCTTAATTCCACGCTTCAACAGCGCCAAAAAGCTTTTCCTCGACGGTAATAGTGCATCGTATACGTGTATAAAAAAAGAAGGAAAGAAGTTAAGTGCGAAACGCAATAGTGTCCGCAGAACTTTTTATCAACTTCATAACCTTTTTTATCACACTTGCGCGTTGACGACGACAAATGTTTCAATGCATTACACATTCACCCTCTCTTTCTCTCTCTCTCTCTCTAACTCTCTCAGTAATATCTCTGCAACACACAGTAAAATCTTCTATAAATCGATTGAAGATGAACGACGCAATAGCCATCGACTACCCTAATATTTAAATTAATAATCTGGCATTGGTGGATAACTCCTACATCTCTCTTCACGTCATCAGCGTCTACTCCGAATTATTTGCTACTAGTCTTAAAGTAATGCTTGATTCTAGGCTTAACTGGAAATCGCCTGTTACTTACTATGGTTTAAAAAGGATCAAGCATATCTCCCTCTGTAGGAAAGAGCTAGGTTAACGTTCTACCGTCGGTCTTCTAAGCTACTTTGCAGATTGTCTCCTCAAGAAGACATTTAACACCTGCCTGGGTTACTACTCGTACGGTTAAAGAGGAAATGACGCCGTTGGACGTGTCTTCTTGCAAAACAGAGTTTTGATGAGGATATCAGTAACCTCGTCGTATTTTCGAGGCTGATCATGTTTAATCGGATCCATCCGTGTATATAAAAATATCCCTCTTATTATACTCTTATTATACTATACTCTTATTCCATTTTACTTTTTCCCTTCTCTATATTATATTATCACTATGCAGTCTAATATATAGTATTAGTTTGTTTTGTTTCAATTCTCTCTCTCTCCCTCTCTTTGTTTGTATTCTCTAATTTTATTTCTATTAGACCTGTCATACTCATTTACTTCTCTACTTTTTATCGTGCATTCTCTCTTTCTTACACTTTCATTCATTTATCACTTAAATACTTTATATATTATATACGATGCTGCCCTACCTAATTTTGTACAACATAATGTATAGTCAAAAAAATATTTAATCTCTACTTTAATCAATCTCTCCCTTTATCTCTTATGTAACAGTACAAACGTTTTGGAGATATTGCATCGATCATACTAGGAAATGATTAATTAATTTAATTAAAGTTTTGAAATTTTTCATTTTACTGTGAGTCGATAAATCGTTAAATTTGCAAACGTATAATTATCTTACGCCGCAAATGTATTGCAGTTTTAGGCAGTCTTGTTAAAGGATGGTAAGATTACCACTTACCATGGGAGTGTATACCTCCGAATCCGCTGTTGCCGACATTGATAAACTGTGACACTCTAGAGAATACTAATATTTTAAGGAAATGAGAAAAAATCTAGATTTATAACTCGGTTTTATAACAAAATTATTATGTTGTAATTTTTGTATATATTCTATAAGATAAATTAATTTTTTAAGGAAGAATTTTGAAGGAGTTACAAATATTATATTTATGAGCCATTATTTAACAGATTGACCAGTCAAAAATTAGTTTTTTTCAAAATATTTTTAAACGCTTTTTAGATTGCTTTCGTGAAGATTCTTTAAGTAAAATATATTCAACATTACAAATAAAATACATTCAAACCTATAGATATAAGTTATAACAATATCTCTCCTCGTTATCTTTCTAACTGTATTTTGTATCAATATTGAGAAACCCATTTATTTAATGTTTAATTTAATGGAAACTTAAACAATATTTAATGACATGGTAGCTTCTACGATAGCGTCATTTCTAACTAGAAATACAAATTGATTCGCGAATTGAGACCTTCGTAGACACTTTTGTATGGATAAAAGGCAATTTCATGAATTTGTTAGTGTTGAGACTCATGAGACGCATGATCGAACCTTCTCAAAGCTGAATGTGAAAAGTTCAATAGGAAATTGTGATGACTTATATTTACAGGTTTGAAAGTATTTTATTTGTAAAGTTTAATTTATTTTACAAATTCATAGAATTTCTAAGGTTCTTATAGTCGAAGCCATTATTGATCTATATACATTCGTAGCTTATTAAAACTCCCAACGGAATGGTTTTGCATTATAAAGAAGTTTTTCGCTTCGGAACAATCCAGCGGCTACACAACCATGTGAAAAGTTTGAGCTGCCAGTGCACATAGCAAACGAACCGAATTTGTTATTGCAGTTACAGTCGAAATAAAGAAAGAAATGAGTTAGAATAAGGAACACAATGACTTACAAAAACTTACCCGAAAACAGTATCCCGGGAAAATCGGTTCTATACCGCCCGAGCTTTCAAGAAAGGTCTTCTTTTTGCGTTCCACTCCTTGAAATCAAGAGGAAGTTGGTGGTAGTGCTTCTTCATAGATTTTTTTATACTTATTTATTTCTTTCTCGCGTAATAAACTTTTAACAGTCGACTTAACGAGGGAATTAAAATCATATATATATATATATATGAGTAACGTATATTGGAGTAATGTGATTTTTATCATTCTTGAAAATCATTCCTCTTTCAATATTCAATAAAAGCTAAATGTTCGATAAAGCTTCTTTGTTTTTGTTTTTAAATTATTTAATCACTTACTCGTGTAAAAATATCAGTTATTTACTCTTTTTTAATGAAATGTGCGCCTTTCTTGCTGGTTCAACAATACATATTTTGAACGCTTTCGACTGATTATTACAATAATTGAATGGCTCGCTGTCGCACTTATCTTAATCAATAGCTGGTCGATCCGTGTAGTTGGCTGAGCTTCCGTCTCGTCCTAGTCATCTTAGGGTGTGTGCCGGTCACACATCCTTAGGCTTGCGTTCTTTTATGTCAGGAGGAGCTGTTTATTAGTCAGCTCATCGCGCCTATCTAGCGACTTTCGTCATTTCGATTCGACACTTTGTCAGTCTATTCGCCGCTCCCTATCCCCCTGTAATGCTCTTACTTGTTACCGACGCTCTGGTTGGTCCGTTACACTCAAGCCTTAAAGTATTATAAAATTTTGATCCCACGAAAGTACGAATACAAATATAAAGTTTATCGTCGGTATTCCTTATAACACTTGTCACGGATATATTGGTCCATAACACTTGTGTAGTCCGAGCGTTTGAAGGGAGTCAGCGATAAGAACGCTGAAGACTCACTCTGCATCCTTATTAAATTATACGCAACAGAGTCGATCTCTTCTGCTTCATTCGAATCGTATTTAACCATCTTTATAGAAACAATAACTGCGATACAACGCTTTTCATTTTAAATCCCTGGCTGTTCTTTGTTCCTTTTTGTTCGTTCTTGTCTGTTTTTCTTTTCGAGTAGAACACGTGCGGTCTCGCGCATCGCTAATAGCATAAAACGCATTGTACTTACCTTCTCTACCCACGTAGTAGGCAGTGCCTTAGCAGTTAAGGGAAAGCGTAGCAGCAACCTTTCGTTTTATTTGACTGTCGCTTTCGCTCCGCTGTTTTATTTTCGCATCGGAACAGAGGAAGTATATTTCTTTTACTTTCGAAGATAATCATGATAAACGTTTCCAGAATAGACAAATTCCTGAGCCATGAATGAACTTGCTAACTCTGACTTCTCATAACGTTGGTTTATTTTTTTCTACATTTTGCTTTATTTTCCGAAAAAGCATCTTCGATGCTGATGTTTTAAGATGCATGTTCTTCAAAACGATCATTTTGAAAATTAAAAAATATTACGTATGAAATTTTAATAGTATGTTATTGGTAAAAATTTGGAACTATGTACTCTGCGTAAGTGAAAATGGCTACACTCGTTACATACATAAAAATAACATTGCATCAGAAGTTTTCAAGATCCGTATGAGCTACACAACTTATGTAGTAAATTTAAAATTTGTTATACCAATTGGGGCTAGCAATGAATTCTCTTCAAAATGAAATAATCCTGTTAAGGATTAATTTCACGAACTAAATGAGACAAATGAGATGAAATTGAAGATACTTCCACATAATATCTAACATTTGTAATTCCGCACAAACAAGACATGAAGTCTTATTATTATCATCTTAGTATCATTCTATAGCTTGGCATAACTCTAGATAATACACTAAAATATAATTTACATGTCAATAATTATATAATTTAACCATGCGAATAATATCTATAAAAAAACTTCTTCATCTAGTTTACAAAAATAATGATAATCATAAAAAAAGACGCATACGTACATATATTACTAATTACATTAATTACTAATTAATACAGGACTGCTATACACGTTAAACGTCGGCGCCAGTTGCATGGAAAAATTTTGTATTTGTGAACGAAATTTTCAAATATTTAGGTTGCTTGCTTTTTATAAGAAGAATAATCAATATTAAATATATTAAAGTATAGATTTTTCGTATTCTATCCAATATACATATAATGCATGTTTATGTTTCGTTTGAGACGTACGCCCCCACGCTTATTTATTCTAATGCCTGATATTATAAATGTGTAGGTGCGTAAGGCGCGTATGTAAGATATAAATGTGAACTAAAATTTGACTAGAGCGTTCTACCTCGAATCAGGAGTTAGTAATAGTACGCCGTCGAACGACCAAGATGCTGTATTTATTCATTTATTTGTTTCCACGAAATAAAAGAAAATTATCCAATAAAATAAATATTTCAATTAGGACGTTTATGGAAGCGAGGAGATCATGCATCAAGCCGTAATAGCATAAATGGCGAATTCACAAATCCTCTTGCAGGTTGCGACAGCGCGACACATTAGGAAAGATCTTAGTCACTTAAAATTCTACATTAATTACTATTAATTAAAAAAAAATATGTATATAAAAAGATGTACGCACACATTCAAGTCAGCGTAACCATGGGTATTCGCGGAAATATTGTATTGCAATTCGTTGCCATATTTTGGGCCTCGAGATATTACGTCCTATGATATAAAAACGAAGTTAATAAACATAGCGAAATGCGAAAAGATAGCATAATCAGCACTGTCGTGACATATCAAAATTGTACTACTTAAACTAATGTTCAGCGATTGCTGAAATTGCAAAAACGCAACCATAATCAACCATATACATTTGGTTCGCATTAAAGTCTCATTCCTGAACTATTCATCGGCTTACTGACTTTAGGGGTGAAAGAATGTTGTTATCAGTTCCCAAGTATAGATTATTATCTAACTATAGTTCCAGTAACTGTCACTTATTTAGTTATATATTTGTAATAGAATAATTTTGTTTGGTCGCAATGTTGTTTAACTCGATATCTGCACACACACACGCTTATGAGAAATGTACGCATTTTTTAAACAGACAGCCGATACTCTAACACGCGTGTACATCGGAAATACTACAAGTATCATGAACAGTCGCATAAACAAAATAACTCGAATTAATAATGGAATAAAAACAAACAAGTAATCAGACAATAATAAATAATTTGTATTATTATCTAATCGTGATATTAATTATAATGATACTATTTATATATTACATTAAACTTGATATGAAGAATCCTACACCAGTGCCCTCTATGCAGAAACTAATTCTGAGTTTCATAAGATGGCGCTGTAGAAGATATCGGTTGTAAATATTGCTTAGACCCTACTTTGCCGACTTAGGGAAAGCAGAAATAGGTTAACTCTGGCTGCGTGTTTAGCGAAACACTGTTTCGCATTTTCGACTACTTTTTGCTTACGATTATTATTATTAAGTTATTGAAAATATTGAAAGCATATTGAAAATAGTCATAGAACTATATATGATCACATTCTAAGAGACACCTCACTTGTATTTGTCACAACCTATACAAGTTTTATTGCGGTATATAAAGTGTCAAATTTTATTATCCTTTACGGAGAGCTAGAGTGAGCTTTCAATAATTTACCGTGGTTAGACATGCGAAACAAAGTTCAAATTAAAGGTACACATAATACATAAATAATGCAATTAGCGTAACGAATTACAATTTTCGGTAGCCTCTCTTGGTTTAGGTATCTTGAACCATTAAAAAGCTGTAAAATTACGGAAGGTTTTCGTATTGCGTAATATTCGTATCTCATTCGGAAACTCTTACTTTTAATAGATTTTTACAGAAGTGGAGTTATAAAACGTAAAAATATTTCATATTTTTACTTTACACATGTAGTTCACATAGTTCTAGCTTGGTTTTTTACTTTATTTGTGCAGTATAACGGGTATAGTTTTTTCGCTAAGATTAAATTTAATGTATGAGCAAGAATAGCATATTACATTTGTTATGAATAACATATTTTTTTTAATGTGATCTTTTGTTGCATTTTTTATAAAAAAAATATTAATAAATCTGTAAGTATTCTATGATTAATTCTAATGTTGTTCTTGAAACATTTTTAGTCAGGCTCATAGTTATCGAGAATAAAATCCGTTATTTAAAAAAAAATGTGTATCTATGTATTTCTGCAATGTAATTTGTATTTTACAATTCTTACGCTCAGTTCTCGTCTGATCTTTCTAGTATTCAGCCATGCGCTTTCTTACTCTCAACTCCGAATCCATTCTTTAATTTGAAATATTCTGACTTTTATAATTTTATTTATTATATTCATATCAAATACTTTGATTTTTATTCTATTTTAAACGTGTAACAGTATTTTACAAACCTTATTGGGCACAAGTCCCAAGAGCCTAATGTCGCAGTTTTGGACTGAAGCTTTACCGCCGTACTGTTTAACCGCATCGCTGTCAAACGCACTCTCTGCGCTTCGCTACGCGTGCTAGTATTGCCTTCGGCCAGAGAAAGTCAATCGAAAAGCGACATTGACGCAAGTCCAACGCTACATGCGGCAGACTTTGCAAAACTATTAATTTCAGGGCTGCAGCGCGCGAAATACGGTGAATTACTCGACGAGAGATGCGGGTCGACCTGACACCGCAACAGCTTGCCATGCTGAGAATGTTCAACGCTGGGGGAACAGAATGTTCGTTGCCAAATTCGAATTTCCCTTTCTACGGAGAATAGAAATTTTGGCAATTATTCAACTGTAAAAATACAAATTTGTATGACTGACTAATCGCGGATATCTATCACTAGCTTCGGTTTGTATATACGTAATATATATAAACATGTATTAATAATGACTCTTTAATATTCATCGAATGTCGATTCATTAAATGGGTTTATACTGCTGTTCCTCTCACATTATTTAAAATTAAAAATAAAAAAGAATAATAATAAATACTAGTGGGAGAAACTATCTTACATCTTTTTAAAAATATATTTAAAAATTGCGCGTTGTAAAAAAAATGGAAAATATAACGCATCGGTACTCGCTCGCTTGCGTGCTATTATTTATACGAGCTCGCAAAACAGTTGCACACTGGATAGAAGAGCAAGACTTCACTTTGACGATGGCTTTTACGTTTATGCCAGTCATTTTCGTGAGTGTTTCGAAGTCATAAAGGTTCGCATTATGCGCGACCGCGCGACGCGACAGGATACACTACTTGTAGCATTGACATCGCTAGCCATCGAGGGTAAAATTGCTCAGTGAAATACGTACGTACGTGTATGAAGTTTCGTTGCCAGTGGTTTGAACAATATATTGAAGGCTTCTCGATTTTTGAGAAACGCGGGAAGTTTGCCAACACCGGCAGGATGGCTTATGAAAATTTCGAATGGTCGTTTTGTCAAATTTTAGTAGAGTATATTCTTGCTACAATTCCTTCCTTTACACTACCATATTACCTCTCTCTCTCTCTCTCTCTCTCTCTCTCTATAAGTATACATGATGACCCAGAAACATTGCCACATATAATATATTGTTGTAGTCAGGGTTCAAAAACTGAGTATCATTTTTTTGTCCGAAGTCTTTTCAATAATTTTCGATAGAGTTATTGAGGAGAGAAAATTTCCACCACCATAGCTCCGCGATGAGGGGAAGTATGCGCTATTCACCACGCGGCCACGGCTAAGCTTACTTACCCTCACCGCGCATTGCCGCTTTGAACCACGGTGGGAGGAATTTTTTCTCCCCAATAACTCTATGGAAACTCATCAGAAAGACTTCAGACAAAAAAATGTATTCTCAGTTTTTCATATTGATAGACCAGTCAAAAAATTTTTTTATTCATTATATTTTTTAACTTTTGCTTGGCACTGTAATAGATGAAGAAGTAAAGAGTGATTTAATGGAGAAGTATAGGTCGAGCGTGAATTGCTAGATTTGTTCCCGTCGCGAAAACCGAAGCTGGGGCTTCACGTCAACGAGGGAAATTAATTAAATCAATGAAATGTTTCGTTGTTGTCTCCGTGAGTATCGTTATTATTGCCATTCTCTACTGGACATTGACTTTCTTTTATGTTCTCGACAAACTTTTGTGTTTCGTACTGGGATGAAGATAAAATAAGGTCTGAACTGTTTGTATATTGTATCTATATATATATATAGACTGCCTAGATAAAATTGCTAACAACCACTATTGAATTACTTCATTCATTTCTATTTATTGATCGTTTCGATTCGTATTGTAAATGGGAACGTAATGCATTACATTGCAATTTAACTTGTTTGGCAGAACAACGATAGCTGGACTTCGTACCAAAGATTATTAATGGTAATAATTCAAAGCTTTCGGACGATTAGAGCGCATTGCAGCACATACGTCCACTTTCTCTCAAGAGAGACCCGTGAGGTATAGAGATACACACGAGCAATACTTTGTGGCAGCCGCGCCCCCGACGCGTACAATATATCTCTCTCTCTCACTCTATACTGTCTCCCGTACAATTATCCCTCAAGAGAATAATCCAGACGCGTAATATCCTGAAATATTAAATGGCGCTTTGCGAAGGCATCATCCTTTAGGTCGCCGAATTTGGAGAGCTTTTTTGTTCACACCCATACGCTACCTCTCTTCATATTGCAGAGTCTGCTCGCCAGCCGTTTATCGCGTCTCGTTGCAAAACATATATACGTATATAATACGAAAAGCATCTCCGAAGCGCAACAACAGCAGGTCGGCCCTTGATTAAATTCCGTCGACGAAATAAGAGGCGGCTTAACGATAACGGCCTCGCGTTTTTCATTCAGCTTGGTCTTTCTCAATGTTCCATTGTTTGATCCCATATTGGTTTGTATTTCTTTGATTAAAGTGCAGCGCGAACGATAATTCAATGTTCGCGAGATGGTGAAAAAAAACTGTAAGTGATCGATCAGAGGATAACACTTACAGCGAATACGAATTATTTCCCATGGGAAAAAGTCGAAATTAGTCCGTTAATTCGTTGGTTAATCAGAATGTAAGTCACAAAGGGCCTTGGCTCTCCATGACCATCAAAATTCAGCTACTTCAATACGCAATTTTCTTCTCTGTAACGTGTAAACGCCCGGTTGGTGTGGCACTTTCTATCTAGTAAAGGATTACTCCCTAGGAAATTAGACTTTTTTCTCTACAACGGGCTAAAAGTCCATCGCAAAAAATTGTCACGCTTCCGACGGACAGACGGACAAAAAAGGGGTTTCAAAACCACCAGTACGATAATTAACCGCTGCAAACACTGCGCCGAGCTTTCGAGATAAAAAGCAGCAGTGGAATGCGTCCCAAAGCAAATACGCACTAGTACGCTATTGCAATCCACTTTATCCATCGGTGGTGTACTGGCTGTTTCTCGCTATAGGCCGCATCATCCGACTAATGCTGCGGCTGCAATACAAAACCGACACCCACTGATTGCGAACGCATTTACTCGCTTTCTTATGGATATACCAAGAAAAAACATGCATTATTGAAGTTACTGTCGTTAAACAGACCCTATTACTTTTATTATAATGTCAATACCTTTGCGAGCAGTGCTACATACTTAACTACACACTTTTTAGCACATTTTCCAAATTTCTTTACATATATCGCATTGTATATTTTGCTTTTATTATTTAGAAATATCAGCGATGGCTAATAATAATTCCATAATTGTACTGTAAAGACTTATGTTGAATATTATTGAAATAAGATTTAATTTGTTTTCAAACTTTATTCACACAATTCATCTCTAATCATTACGGTGAAAGCATTAAAATTATTTTACAAGGATTTTTCAGACCCGACAGTTTCAATTGCGTACATATATGGAATGGAATATATTATATTTCAATTTGAATTTAATATAAGGCACTTTTACACTTTTATAGTAAATATTTTTTTCGTTATAACTGAAATATTATTACTTTGTATTAAAATATAGTGAATAATCTGTAAAATATTTTCAAAACAAACGTTTAAATTAATTTCAGCAGCTTCTGAACAGATATTTGTGTAGCATTATGCATATGTGTATTTTTCTCCGAGTCCGGTACGCGACTGAAATAATTCAACCAATCTAATATTGGATAATGTTTAATGCTTATTTTCTTATTCGCAGGTAGAAGTAACTGAAATCGAAATGTGATATATAATCATTGATAATAATGAATAAAACTCGGTATCGCCTACTGTCCTAAATATCAACACTATCAGAAATATCAAGCGAATAACCATATTGAGTAGTGATAAGTAGACTTCAACAATAACATGGTAATTCAGAAACTCGTAATAAAAAAATCAAGTTAGTGCGATCCTTGAACAAAATTTAGAGGCTCTATCGGGAATTAAAATTCATACTGATGTTCACGAGGTAAAAGCCATTTCGGCAACTCTTCCACGAGGACTTCTCCCATGGGTAAAGAATTGAGGCGAAATCGTGCTCGACTTTCTACATGTACGCTTTTTGATACTTTCACGATAGCTCGAAGAACCAAAGCGATTTGAAGTAGTTTACGCGGGTGAGAGACGCTATCCGCTTGGGATCGGTGCCTCCGGGTTTGATCGGCTTCTTATTTTCTTTCCTCTCCATTTGGCCTGTGGAAAAGAGAGCAGACATGTGTCACGAGACACTCCTTCACATCCATCAAAAAGTCGAAAAGCCGAAGCGAGCCTTTAGGAGCTTACTTTACGCCCCCCGGGAAATCGGTTCATGTGAGCACCTGCACTTTCGACTCTTCGCAGACCCGCATGGGATGAACATATATATATATCTTTAACCGGATATATCGTAGCTGCACCTTGCATCTCAACATTTATGAGAAAACTTTTTGTCTTCGCCTACTGTGATGCTGATTTAGTAGCCTAAATTGTTATACTATACCTTCGACTAAAGTCTTACCGCGCAATTTACCTACAACTAAATAAATTAATGTGTATATGAATCATTCTCTGATAAATTGGGAGGTCAACCATTTTTTTCATCGAATTTTTAAAGTTGATATTTTCATCAATTTTAGACATTTTATACTTATTTAAAAAAAATCTAACTTTTCAAGGAAGGTTCGATCATTGGTGATGTACGAACCTTCATGAACAGTCATTAAAAAATTCACGAAAATGCGAATTCACGAAAAAAGTATTTATGAAGGTCTTAACTTGGGAATGAAGTTGTATTTCTAGATACAAGCATATCATATAATAAAATATGAGTTTCTCAACATTGGTCTAGATTTACAGTTATATATAAAGCTTGACTTACTCAATTTTTCTCAAAAATGTTCTAGAGATGATTTAAAAAATCAAAATATCTGCCTCCTTTAAATTGTAGACATTATTGGTATTGGCACTTTTCGACACAACAGTAGCTATATATTTTGAAAATTTTTTTTAGTATGCTATGAATGTGATTTTTCATCCAGGGGACGTATTGGATTTTGAAAATATAACCTGTCCTCATCTGAGTATAAGTATTCAACTAATAACGTATTTTAATAACGAAAAAATGTAGATTGACATTAATTCATTTTTGTTATTGTTCTTGACTTTCTTTTGATTTGTTTATGTATACAAAAAACAATTCTACACACCTTCTGCAAGTGAAACTGTGTTGGTCGATAACTCGTATCATATTAGTAGTATCAAAATATTTGTAAATCTTGCTAAAATTAAAATTAAAAACAAAATCAAAATTATATTGAATTTGATTATATTTATGATAGATAATATGAAGACTTAAAATTAACATATTTTTAATCAAGTTTATTTAACATCAGAATATAATTTGTAATATAAATTGATATTGATTCTTATTTACAACAATAAACGTGAGCTAGTTTCGTTAAAAATAAATTATAATGCAATCGAGTGGATAAATGTGAATCAGCCATTAACAGACAAAAAAGTTTCAGATTTATTTTTTAAAATAAAATGCTCATGTCTTGCCATATATATAGATTGTGATATAAATTCCAATAAAGCACTAACACAATAAAATAAAAAGACAATTCTCATAAGTAAAATACGATAACAATAATATATAACGAATATGCCTGTATACATGGTTCTCCTTCTACAACAGCATTCCGAGTTTTTATCATTTCTACCTACTCAATTAATATGGTCGAGCACAAGCTTTTTGACGAATCATCCTGTTCGTTGTGGAAACTTTTCTTCTTTATGTCACTAATTCAACGATCATTCCTCTCACCTACATAAACCATACAATACCTTAATACGTATATTTTGTCTTTATTTATCATTCATATAATTAACATCATTTCTGACTCTCTAGACTTGGCGGAGTTATTTTTAGATCATATATTTATATATTTATAAGGTGCTTAGCCTAGTGTTGGATACTTATACAAAAGAACGGCACCCTAAACCTCATATTTTTGTTTCTTAAGCAGAGAGTTAAATAACGTATGTGTTTGTTACTTCTATTACTACAAATCCTTTACTCTTATGCTCTCGATTTTTTCTTCGCAATACAGTAAAATCAAATGAGTTCAACTTTTTCTTGAAACGCAGTAACCCTTCTCCCAATTATTTCTTGACTCTCCTTTTATAAATGACAGTTAAGTATTTTAATAAAGTTAGTGGTCTTGCTTTAAAGACGTAAAGACGGATTCGATAGACGGATGTCTCTAATAGTTAATTAATGGACACTTAAATTATAATATTCATATATCAAAGGCGGTCTCGTTGATGAATTTACGTATACTAAATAGCGCTGGTGAACAATAACAATTTATCTAAATAACAGTAACTGAATCGAAAGTTAATGCAGAGTCAAATATAGTAATCAAACTTGTATGTATACATAAAGTTGTTGATTTTCATAATAGACCGTAATTTATATTTCCCCATAACTGTTAATGCAGGCTTTTTCATCCCCGGAACACAATAATACGAATATAGCATCCTTCGTAAGAACTGCCCATACTGGAACAATTGGCAAGAATTGATTCTTTATTAGTAGTACTAATGAAAGCTTGGTTCCTAGTTGGAATGATTAGAACAGGCCAGAGTTGTAATACCGCACTGACCCAATGTTGACGTATCAGAACAGAACCACAGTTAACTAATTCCGTAATATAAAACTAATTGTACGAGGTCAAATATAGGGGATGAAATGTTACATTTGAATCTAATACAAATCATAATGAATAATATCATAATGAAAAATATCATTTATATTATTTTATTATTTTTAATTTTATAATGTTATAATAATACAAAAATATAAAATATAGATTTTAGCTAATGATAAAATATTGTTGATCTTTGTTTTTTCACAAAGAATGCCCGACATATAAAAAAGATAGATACAGAATAGAAAATAGTACTGTAACATTGCTGATACAATACTGACACAGTACTGGTTTTAAGGTATGGCCTGTTCTTATGACTCCAGTACTGATTCAATGCTCGGCGAAAACTGGCTTCTAGTATTGCTGACAGTAAATCAGTACAGGGCCGTTCCTGCTAGGGATAAAGCCAAAGAGATAAATCGAAACTCTCACTTGAATTTGTATATTCGATTTCCCTATCCTCATTAATCTAACGACCGTGTCGATAGTAATTCCGGTATGGTCTTTATCTCGCACTTTTTGTGAGCCGCAATAGTCATATAGTCATATAGACATACAGAGAAATATGCATGCAACCAAGATCTCATTCAATGAAAAAGAAGTCCGCCTTCGATAGGAAGTAAATATACCGAATTCAAGCTTACTGCAATGTTGTACCAGTCATTACTTTCGGCTCGCAAACAATTTATGATCTGCCAGAATTCAGACTCTGCGCGTTAAAATTTCTTCTGTCGCCCACTTAACCCGCTCTACAGCAATTCCCTCTCTTGCGCGAGAGGGAAAGAGAGCGTGAGTGAGAATATGTATTTTTTTCATTACATTTTTTTGCAGTCTTTTGAGATTATACGTGTGGCGGGGATCCGTGCTGTTTTTGGCAGAAACCCAAGCTAAAATCTTGCCTGGCTTGATGAGAATGCTTGTGAACAATAACGCAGTTTAATAATAGGTCCGATGTAATATTTGTTCTGCCTAAAGCTATAAAATCTTGTTTTCGTTTATACTCAAACTTATGAAACGAACTTTTGCTTTTGAATTTTCTTACAATACAGAATAATTTGTTTTTAAAGCCCTATTGCGCATCTGATAAATAGAATATGCGTTAATGAATCCGAAAACATTAATTCAAAACTATATCCTCGTCGACGAAGTATTCACGCCACATTAAGAAAACTTATCGCTGCAAGCTTCTTTTTTATCCATTCAACAAGCCATATCTTTCCAACTGGCAGGCCTTAAAATTCCATTTTATTGGCATTATCCGCATAAAAACGAAACCTTAAATCTTTTACGGGCATATCATTTTAAACGAGTCATAAATCATTGAAGCAGCGCGTAGAATTACCTCGCGTATACCCCCCCTCTCTCTTTCTATCCGCTCTCGTACATATCTACAGGTACTTTTTATATCTTTCGAGGCAGCCACTGTGGCTAAATAGCCATAACTATCAATACATCGGCCAAAGACGAAACACGAACGATGCCGTTGTGTACAAATCTGTATAGACAAACAGAGCGATAGAGAGAAAGAGATAGATAGAGAGAGAGAGAGAGAGAGAGAGGGAGAGGGAGAGAAAGAGAGCCGAAGAAATCTCACCCTTGCACGAAAAGTCACAAAACGTAAAGTTGTCTTGAAATTTTACGGTGAAGACATGCGCGCAAACGTAAAGACGCTTTTACGACTGACAGCGATGAAAGTTTCATCTCGTTTCGTCTCTCGGACTGGAAAAAAGCGGAAGCGAACAAGTCTCGTTTTCGCGCACATGTGTAGGTATTCTACGCTTCGACGTTTGTATTTTGTAAGCTCTCCTCAGCGTCCGATCTTATTCCTTTTTCCGTTTCGTTTCACCCCTATCAATCTATTGCTCGCAAGCGCAAAGATTACTTCTCTATTCGCGACGGCCTCGCTATATATATGTACAGCGATATTCACTAGAGTATCGATCTTTCTTCGATCAGTCTTCTACTAGTGCACTTTCTCCGCGACACTGAAAGATGAGTAGCTGGACTGGGCTTTCGAAAGAGCTATATATATATATATAGGTTATAGGCTTGGACGTTGATGAAATATATCTCACTTAAAATTCTTACGATATTCAAACAGAAGTAATTTAGGTTTCATGTAGTATCTTACGAAATATATTTGTTAAGTATTTTGATTTGAGTGTTATCCATCTTCCCGATAGTAGAATTAAAAAGTTAAGTAAGCTTGTTTTCGACGTATATTTATATTATAGGTTACGTTTGTTGTACAAAATGGCGATGAAACGGTTCTTCAAATAATTCTACAAGTATTCAATTGAAATAAAAAAATATGCACTATTTATACAAATTAGATTATTTCCGTTGCATGCATTTCTCATACAATAATATTATTTGCAATCACGAGTGTTTTATAGTAATATTTTGTACAATTGTTTTTTACACGAATCACTGCCGATACTCGTTGGCTAAAATTACAAAAAACAGAGCTTCTAAGTCACTCGATAGTTAATTATAGCATAAAACTTCTTCAATTGATGATGAATATACTCGCAAAGAATTATTCAAACAATCGTTCGCTTACAATAAAGCTTCATGTTATACAAAATTAATATACATTTTCAATCCGTATTCAATACTCACCCGAAAGGCAAAATCATCACGTTTTGATTATAAATATAGAAGTGATTTACAATATTAAGGAAAAATCGTCGATTCGATTCAGTGAGAAAATCATGGCAGTATCGGATCTGAGCGGAAAAAAATTTTAGTCGTGAATATTATACTTTCTTTACTATAATAACCTCGGTACAGCTGAATCTTTTCTGAACTCTACAGTCGTAATGTACACTTTATCAAAGCATGTCTTGACTTTTAATCTTATGCATATAGCGTAAAGTCGTCGGATCTCGCTTAACGCGTCGAGGCACCAGCGGATTTCATATAAAAAGGCTTTTATTCTCTTACGTTCGACTATCGCTTCTTTCTTCTGTTTGTTGTTATCGTTAATTTAACTTCGGTTCTTTTTATATACCCTTTTATGAATCGACACTCGAGTCTGCGTGCAGCTTTAGACGATAGAAGAGCCCATTTCTTTTGCTTCATACATTCTCTCTCTCTCTCTCTCTCTCTCTCTCTTTCTCTTTCTCTCTGTTTATCTTCTACTGACTCTCTTGATCTTACGAGAGAGCCGGTGCCGAGCGATCGTTGGTCTTTGTTTTGCGCAGCTTCACAGTCGCGAAAATGTTGTTCCTGCAAAAAGAAAGTCACACATTGCAAAGTATACGCGCGCGCATACCCGCGAGAGAGAAATAACAGTTTTACACGAAATGACCTTCTCTCCTCGCTCAGTACTAATCGTAAAGGAAAACGTGCTTCATGCTCTACTATTCAGTAGCGATACAAGCTTGACCGATGAAGTTATATACCTAGGTGTTAGCCCGATTGCTCTAATGACTAAAAGATAAAAATAAAAATGTCGAGCATTCATTGTCTCTATCAACAAGGTTAGTTTACCTCTCGCTATCTCTCATTATAAAATTTACCAATTACGGATTGTCCGAGATTTATCCAAGCCCGTCATGAGTGTAAAAAAATATTTCGATACTCCCGAGGAAGACTAAGCACGATTCACGAAGCGCAGACGAATTCATATTGATTCAACAGTAATAAATAATATAATTAAAGAAAAACAAAACAAATAGTTACAACACAATAAATAATTTAAAATAAACTCATAGGTTAATCTAGACGATAATAACATTCGATTTTGAAATGACTGATTTCGTTTAGGTAATTATAGTTACTATAATTTTAAAATTAAAATAGACGAACAAATAATTGAATAATAATAATGTATTGAATGAAAATTCTCATTCCCAAGGAATCTATAATGGATTTCTTAAAATTTATTGTATTAATATAGATTAACTAATATATATTAACCTTTGAGTTTATTGTCTTGGTCCGTGTCCGCGAGTCGTGCTACTCCATATTTTATATTTATAAAAACAGTACTATTATATTATTATATACTTTTATCTAGAATACATTCTAAGTACGTTGCGAGTAGTCTATGTTTTAACCATTCGTAGAAAAAGTTAATCACTCGAGTCTTGATTTTTACATTGATCCTTGTGGCATTAAATATTTGGGAGATTATCAAATTTGTGGCAAGAACAGTTGGGAGATTGAAGTTTCTCAATTTCCATCCATCCTGTCAATCGCGCGTTATATTTCGCTCGGTTGGTTCGATACGTAAATGATATAAAGTAGTGCCTCGAGGCAGCATAGAGTATATGTACCAAGCGCTGGATAGGTGTACAGAGCTTCCGCAAACGCACGGGAACGATCAAAGTTCAAAAGTGAGTCGCAAACGACCGGGATAACAGCAATGATTCAAGTGTAAACTGATAATGTAGAGAGATGCGAGTCTAGCTAGTGGTCGACCTATAGGAGCATTGGCTTCGTTATTCTAATCCTTGTGGGATGCTGAATAAATTTTCAAAGCTCTGATTCGACAAGATGGTACGAAGCGTCAGTGAGTAATACGTATAGTTATTACACAAACTTTTATATACTCATATATATGTATAATCATCGAGCAGAGCGTACGTAAATATTTAAAGGTAAAAAAAGTACACAACACGTATATATTAAAAAAAACATTGCCCAATTAAGATAATCGGTAAATAATAATAATCGAAATTAAACGTAAAATAATATTATAAAATGGTAGATTGTAACAAGAAGTTGTCTTCATCACTGTTGTTTCTTCTTCTTCTTCTTAGTCACGGACTGATCAACGCCCCAAAGATCGTACCAAGGTCCACAGGTTTTTTTATTTCTTTCGCTCCTCTCGCTATCCCTTCTCAGCTTCGTTCTCGGAAGGAGAGTCTTCTCCGAAACTGATTGGTCTTTGACGATGATGCAGCTGTAGGTGGACTCCTCGTCGGAAGCTTCGGTCTCCGTAAAGTGCTGAATCATCAGACCATCGTCGTCGTCACCATATGCCTTCTTTCTTCGTTCATTGTTCCTCTTTACCTGGTTAGTCTCTTTGAGTTCGGCAACTATAAGATTTCTTTTGGCCTCCATGCTGCGTTTGCGCTCATTTTCTAAGATAGCCTTGCGCGACACATTGCCAACGAAGTATCCCCTCTGTTGTTGTTGCTGTTGCTGTGACTGTTGCTGTTGGTGTTGCTGATGTTGGTCATCGCGATTTCTTCGATAATCTGAACGTTCAGACATCTTCGGTCTTTCAGCCGGTGTTGGTAGATCTTCAAAATAGTCCAACGAGGAAGTAGATTTATCCGGTAGGTGCATTCGTTCGGCTGGTTTTGGCTCGTCCTGGAGAGAATGTTCGATACCATTGATGCGCTCATGCGTGATAGTCGAGCCACTGTTCTTACGCTCGAGGCTGCGATGCGACGGCTGCGGGCTACCCTCGGAACTATTATTGGACTTGCGAGATTCATCGCGAGACTTAGCTCGCTCGTCTTTCGCGTGATATTCGTCCTTTTTCAGCGTTTTGGGAATGTCAACAAGGGATCGATGCTGCCAGAGTGCCATACCCTCAAGCACTTCGGAATCTCGGCGAAAGCGCCAAAAACTCTTCGTTCTCTTAACGAGCTTTGGACTCTTATTCTCTACATCCAAACCACGACCAATGGGGGTGAGGTGAGACATGGTTGTGCTCTGTCTCGGTATAAGAGCTTTTATTTCAGTCTTCAAACTATTATTGTTCGGATCGTTCCTTTCGCTCGTGCTCCTCGCATAACCATGTCGCTCCAGTACCTTGGTGCGCTCGAGCTTTGTCTCAAAATTTGACTCGTAACCTCTGTCCTTCTCCAGTAGCAACGAGTCGTTCGCAAATCCCATCGCCGTAGTCTCGCCGTAGATGTCTTCCTTCTCGGAGTATCTTCTTTCCCTGTAGTACTGTTGCTCCCTTTGCTGTTGCTCCCTTTGCTGTTGTTCCCTTTGCTGTTGTTCTCTTTGCTGTTGTTCTCTTTGCTGTTGTTCTCTTTGCTGTTGCTGACCGGTTGGTCGCTCGGGCGCTTCCTGCGACGGCGGTCTTGGTCTTTCGAAACCTCTGCTGGTTGAGCGCTCGGTGTTTCGCTTTCTCTCAGTGTTTTTCTCGTAAGATCTCTCCCTTTGATAGGTCAACGTAGATTGGCGCGATGACGCTAGTGATTTATCGTTGTACCGATCCCGATCGCGATCGCGATCACTGCTACCGTTACTTGATCTCTGCTGCTGCTGCTGCTGCTGCTGCTGCTGCTGCTGCTGCTGTGGTTGTTGCATAGACCGGCTGTTACTGACATGCATTTGTTCGCGTTCATATTTATCGTAACTAGATTTTACTTCATCTTTATTGTTATGCGATCGATCGAGACTCGTCTTGCTATTATATTCCATTGAGCGGCGCTCCATGAATTTGGGCGGGCTATGCTCACGCGCGTATTTCTGTGCTGTCTGTTCGAGCTTCTGAGCAATCTGTTCAACTTTACGCCCTGTTTCCGGAATGGTCTCATCTTCGGATTCTGATGACTGAGAAGACTCGCTTTCACTGCTCTTGTTATATTTAGATTGGTCGTCATCAACTCCAACACCTCCACCATTACGCCTATAGTCCGATCTATGTATAATATCCTCGTTGCGGTGCTGATTCTCATAGTACTTCTTGCTCTCATACTTATCCGAACGGTAGTCTTCGCTAAGATCATAATTCTCTTCCTCTTCTTCGTCTTCGACGTCGATTTCCACTTCAATCTCGACTTCTCGACGTTCGTGACGCGATCTCTCCTCTTCGCGTTCCGAGCGTCTGTTGAATCTGCTAGAATTACTGGGATCCTCATTTGAGGAGAAGTTTCCATTTCTGTCGGATTTAGAGCTTCTGGCAATAGCTCTAGCATTCTCATACTCATTCTTTTGACCGTCGCTTTTTTCTCGTTGCTGCTGGTGCTGCTTCCTCTCCTTCTTCGTAGGGCTACTCGATAAGTCTTGCTCCATGTTTCTAGCGTTCCTGTGTTCTTCGGAGTCGTGTCGTCCAGGCTTCTCATTCTTCACGCTGGTCGCATCAGACCAATACTCGGTCATGGAACTACGATAAATATGCCAGGACTTGTCATCACGAGGTAGAGTCTTCCACGAGTCGTTCTCCCAATCCTGGCTGCTTTCTTTCGAACTCATCGTTTTACTCTCGTCCTTTTTTGATGACTGCTGTTGTTGCTGATGTTGTTTGTGCTGGTGCTTCTGCTGTTTGATGGGTCGATCGGCAGCCTTGCGTCGTCGTAGTCTGTTTTGAAGGGGGTTTGGGTCGTGTGAACGAAAAGAAAAGAAAACAAAAAAACCAAAGAAAACCCGAACGAAACAAGTGTCAAGAAACAGATGTAAATAGAAGTATCGAGATAACTCGGAACTCTTTCAAATGAACTTAGCCCATCTTACTCTTATTTCTAACATTAGATTTAATAAATACTGTGCTTGTCGTTATTATTTAATTTCTTGTAAATAACCAAAAAATTTTTACAATAAAATTACGTGGAAAACAAAATCTTGAAGTAGAAAAATTTCACTTGAAAGAATTCGAAGCCATGAAATAAAATAGTTGAGGAAGTAAGAGAAAAGTGAAGTTCAGACTCCGACTGTGCCAAAAGACCAAAAACCAGACGATACGAAGACGCTACGTGCAAAGTTGAGGTAAAAAGATTTTATCGGCCGTTTCATTTATTGTATAGCGGGTTTCAGGAAGGAAAACAGAGCTAGGATCGGGAGAATATTTTCGTGGTCTTTAGAAGAAAGAGAAGGAGATGGTAAGAAGTAAGTGGAAATGTGGTAATGTGGGAATGAAGAAGAAAAGAAGAAAAAGGGGGCTGAAGGAGGTCGGTAATAGTCCACCACCGTCGCATTTAATTCCATCGATCGCAGTAGCGCATGCGGAATCTACAAAGAAGCAGAAAAAAAAACAAAACGAAACGTAATCGAAATAGTAAAAGTGCTCGTGTCCGAAAATAAAAAACCGCGAAAGGCGGGAGAAAAATTACTTCATATATTTGGCATACAAAACGGACACACAAATTTATTCGATGAAAAGGGCACCTCTATATTTAGATATATTATACATTATGTAGAAGTCGACTCCTAAGTAGAAAAAATCGTTATTTTCAACTTGGTTCGTAAATAATGAAAGTGAATCTTTTGTTTTCCAGTTTTCAACAACACGAGCCTCCGAATTCGGATTTAAGAATCAACTTTTGCGCAGCGTAATTCATGAAATTAGAGTGAACTTTCGAAAACTCATCATTCTCAGTACGGAAGTGGGTAAAAATATTACATTAAATGTAATAATAGCAGCGACTGTAATCTATCGAAAAGTGGAAAAACAAAAAAGTATTATAGAGGAATTTTACTATGAGAACACAATATTTGTAAAGCTTTCATACACGGTTATTATTGGAGAAGAAGCTGTAACTGTGGTTGTAATAAACAGGGAAAGAGAGAGAGAACACGCACTAATAATACGCAATAAATAATGCAAATTTTTGTACAAAGCTTTGCGTTAAAATTGGCGACTCAATCGTTAGACTATAAATATATGGATTAAGCCTCTACTGGGGGAATCTAATAAAAGAAATTTGAAAAAATAATTGAAAAGAAGATATAGGCCTCTCATTGAAAGAAGATGATGAAAGAATAGAGTGTGAGTCACAGAAGAAAATAGAAATTTCCTTAATGCGACTTGGCAACTGAATGTATAGATATCTATTCGATGCTCTATACTCTCAACTCTTCCATCCGTCCTCCTTCTTCTCTAGTAGAGTTTCGAGCTAGCTCACCTCATGGCCTCATCGTCGCTATAGTCAATGTCAGGCTGGACGGGCGGTTCGTTTGAGAAGCCGCTATCGTTGCTGCTGTGCAACGACGTGACAACAGCCTGAGGCGGTGGTACTGGGGGTACCGGTGGTTGCACCCTGCGTCCGCCTCCGCTGCTCAACATCGTCGGCAGCGTCCCAGTTGGACGGATCTGCAATCAGAAACGAATACATCGAACTTTTGACCTCCTCTAGCCCTTATATTTTTTTTATTTTTCAGCACTCGCGCTTCATTATGCGCCATGGTGCGAAACGTGCTGTGCATGCCATTCAGGTCCCAATCAACTGCCTTTATATTTTCTCAACTTTTTTCGTACGATTGGCTGGTTATTATTTTTATCGCTTTGTCATCTTTTCGAGATGACTAAAATTCCGTATGCATTTAATAAGTCGAGCATCATATTCTTACAGCTTTAGATTGTCGTCCGGTGGGAGCCGCGATGTTGTGAGAGCTGTTGCTCTTAGGGACGATGCTGCCCGGTCCGTTGTTGTTACTGCTGCTACTGTTCGAGACTGATCCATTGAGCACGTGACCATTGTTCGTAGCGTCGTTGGTATTCACCTGAACTGTCTCGCCATCGCTTCCGTTACTCGGCATAGGAGGCCGCGTTGGTGGAGGTTTACACGGGGGAAGGGCAGTCTTTGAATCGAGAGTCGTACCACGACCATTGCTCGTACTGTGGTTCGGTGATCTGTGGAACATCCAATTGTTTATGTTAGGAGGATCACATGGCGGCAGTGGCTCTATTTTAATAACCGAGGGACAGGAGCAGGAGAAGAAGAAGGTCGATTAATTAAAGTATACTTTATACAGAGTTTTACCATTTGTGCCACATTAACAGAGAAATCATTTAGCCAGTTGTTAGATTCATATACTCACCCTAGGGTATCGTCAATAATAACTTCGGTATAAGCCAGAGGGAACCATCCAGAGCATTGAGTGCGAAGATTCTCACCGAATTGCCAACCCTTCTGTCGATCGCCTTTACAACATGACATAAAAGCCAATAATTAGAAGCAGTTTGTAATTCGTTTCTATTCACACAGTATGCTTAAATAATAGAAACGCAATAAGACTACAAATATTTAATTAGAAATTCAGGTATGCCTACATACATCTCGTTAATAATTAATAATATTAAATTCACTCAGTTAAATCAAGATGGCTTCGAGTTTTTAAATATAATGGAATATTAACCAAGAACCCACTATACTTACCCATAAGTGCGATAAGATCACCCTCGTGAAAACTGAGCTGGTTCTCACCGGAGCTCAGATAGGCAAAAAGTGCGCGTGCAAGGGAAGCCTCACCCCAACCTCCCGAAATAAGGCCACCAACCAAACCACCACTATTGCGAGAAATCGGCGCCATGGAACGAGGCCTGGGCGGGGTATCTGGTACCTCTGTCACGTAATGCAGAGAAAAAAATAATTGATTAATTACATTTTCCGTTGTACTACATCGTCGCTGGAAAATAAATATCACTTATAAACATCACTTATACCGCCTATAAGTGTCTTTTTTCAATTACGCATACCAATATACGTAATTAATAATATTTACGTTCGCTTATGACTATTGAAATTTCAATAACAGTATTAATTATCGACAAATCAATTAATTCCACACTGACTGAACGCACACAGGATTCTGATATTCCGTGAGGCAAACTTGAACTCATGTAAATCCATAGGAATATGTGTCGAGTATAGAAACACAGTCTTCTTCATCTTCATCGTCGCACGTCACTCTATGCATGCGATAACAATCGTGTACTAAAATCGTGTTTTGCCCAATTTTTCTGGACGTTGTACATGCAATAAATGTAAGTTTTCCCGAAGATAACGCTTAGATGACTACTCTCTCTTAAGTCTAAGAACGTTAAGGGTGCGTTTCGTAAATAGCGCATTGATAAACGACGAATAGTTGAGTTCTTTGGTTAATCAGAAAATGTAAAACTTATGGTATTTTGTTCATTTTAAATTAACCAGTAAGTTCCAAAATATTTCTCTATCCAATTTGATAAATATTGCATTTGATAAATATAGCATAGCATAGTGAGTGTGGTACGACGCATTTTAATCATTAATATAATGCTGTACGAGAATGTTTGCATAACTGTCAAAAATCCTTTCGATACACGCGTACAGTATGTATGTTGAAAAATGCGGTTACTATCACAGCGAAGTGGAACTTTCGTGCCCACTGTATATCCCCATCCTATGCACGAGCACTGTGATTCGATAAAATCGAAACAATATTCGTGCATTCGAATGGTTCAAAGGAAATTCCGACGCGCAATACCATTGTTAACAAGCGCAAGCATTGGACGTGAACAGTTATTAAAATTATCATCCAGTCTCTCGGTATATAGCATATACGTGCCTACTCGGTACTCCTGTCAATTTAAACCTTTACGCTTAAATTGTTTTTCCTGTTTACTTCGATGCACGCGAGGTTTTTCCCACTTGCATGTTTTTTCTATACACTTTAATATTTCTACCTATATGCATCTATATACACGTATCTCAAAAAAACCCTAAGTATGCAATATGTGCTACTACTTACACGCGACCGTTATTATCTTAATTAATACCGTATACTTTCCGAGTGTCGACTTTCACTTTTTGACGATTAATATATCATTACCGGGTCCTAAAGATAACGTGGAAGCGTGCAGATTCGCCTCGGACCTGGCTCGAGACAAGGCAGCTGTGCCATGACCAGCAGTGTGTCCTTGGCCGTGTACCCCTTGTCCTAGACCAACACTAGTCGACTGGCTCTGCGGTGGAGGTCCAAGCCGCAGTTCGAGACATGAACTATCCATACTACGGGTTTTGCGCAATTGTGAGCTCATCGTCAATTCAGAGCCGCCGTTCTCCTCATCCTCTGGCCAAAATGACACTTGCTGAAAAAAGATAATAAAAGGTAAATGGGATTCAGGAGTGGCGCTGATTAACTCAGGGACAAGTGCACATACTTCTGTACTTAAAGAATACGCGAGTTGTATGTATGTTATATACGCATACTCTTCTTACAGTGTTATAAAAATATACGCCTTGTTATAAACATATATAAGAACAGCATATATTCTTTTCGCAGTATGTATGTACGTATATGAGTCATTATCTGACAGATTGACCGAATTGGCATTGTATCTGTACCTTCATGAGTTTTTTACATTTTTCTCATCAAGGTTTTCTAAGTCACAGTATATCAAAGATGGCACTTTAACTCCTCAAAGAAGAATTTCTCTAAATTTTACAAATAAAATATTTTTAAATGTATAGATATAGATCATAATATTTATTATAAATATTTTAGGGAAATCGCTAACTAACTTTATTTCTAGCTAGAAATAGTGGCTTCATTCCCAACTTCGAATCTTCATGGATACTTACGTATTCATCGAAGGCATCTTTATGTATTTTTTATGTCAAAACTTATGATCGAACCTTGTAAAAACTGGATTTCAAGACTTCCATGACTTAGAAGATTATTATGATCTATATTTCTGCTTTTGAAGGTATTTTATATGAAAAATTTAACTTGTTTTACAACAAAAATTCCTTTTTTCTTTTTAGTGATGAATGCTTCTCTTTCAAGTTACGATTTTTTGAAAATTGTCTTAAAATACCAAAATTGGTAAAAATTCTAACTTTAACAACTGTAACTTAGAAAACCTCGATGAAAAAATGTAAAAAAAATCATAAAGATAGATGCAGTGTACAAACTGAAGTTTTAAATTGTTTAAAAAAAAATTTTTTTTGCTCCGTCTATCTGGCAGAAAATGACTCATATATATATCTTGGAAACGATGAAAAATATTCTCTCGACTAGCTAAGTCCTGAGATACTCTCGCGTACCTCCACAAGATTTATGTCACTCGTGAGTTTATTAGATTTAAGTCTCCTCCACGGAATTTTTAATAGAACCGTAGAAAGTAGTAAATTCTTTTTAAAAATGTCGAGCAGAAAAATCCTTAACATTGTTATTAAAGTAAGAATACCGATATAAAATTGACTCACTCGCAATCTTGAAGCGAACATGTCTTCAACGGTCTGAGGCAGGTACTCGCGAGTGGCAGCTATTTCGCGCCATTCGTCGACGGATGGATGCAGGGCCGCCAGGGCGACTTCGTGAAAGCTTGCATAGTGTTTGGCCAAGCTGCATTGCCTTTCTAGTACAAAGCCATAGCGCCTCCTCTCTTGAGTCATAGCCTGTGAAATATACAAATTTCAGTAACTAATTTTTTGTCGTTCACTCATAATTGGCTGATATTTAAATGACATGGACCAACGTAAGCTGTGAGCTATAGACGCTCTTGAGCTCGAGAGAACAAAAGAAAAGCAGTCACAAGAGACATATAGAATGGAGTAGGTGTATTCATACATTTTTCAGACTTTGCTCACAGAAGGCGTCGAGCTTGGACTTCTCCTCTTCGAGGATCTGCATATTCTTGAGCTCTTTGTCCATTGCTAGGCCGCTTTTACTAGCGCCCCGTGACTTCTTGCGCTGCTTCTTCATTGTCGCGGCAGCCTTGCTATAGGTCTCGCTGCGTGTCTTGTGTTGCTGCAGAAACTTCTTTTGCTCGCTCTGCAAACACATCACCCGGAATAAGAATAATACTCGCTATAATTCACTTCCGCACTACAATCTCTATCCAGAGTCTAGTACAATTACCTGAACGACCTTCGTATCTTTCTCCAAGTTCGTCTCCAACGGTACCAAAAGATCCACGTAAAACGCTTTTAACTGTAAGATAAGAAGAATACAATTCAAATCATACTTTATATTTCCTTGGATCTTACACTAATGAATGTACATCAGGCTTCAAACGAAACAATGGCGCAACAATTAAGTGCGAGCACGATTAACGTCCTCAAGATACATGCATACGAAGAGGGATCTAAGCTGACCCAGTTGTAGCTTCATTGCAATAAAGACGCAATGACGCGTCTCTATTCTCTACTTTCTGTAATAACTCTTACTCTGCCAAAGAAACTAGCACATGCGGGCGAGTACTTGCTCAACGTTTACAGCTTAAATTTCCATTTTTTAATTACGTTACTCTTCATTTTCGTTATATCACCGCTATGTTTGTTAAGTAATATCAAGTTGTCTATACCGAAAATAACAATGAAAATAGTTTTCTTTCTTTTTCTTCAATTTTTCGAATTGATCAAAACTTGATGTTTTTCTTGAATGTGATGGAAATTATCGTTGAGTAAAATCAAGATTAAAATGAACCTCTAAACATGGCACGTGGATATCGATAATTGACGTTAATTCAAAAACGTTATCGTCAAATGTGCTCCACTGGATAATCAATTGAACCGTAATGCTGCCTCATCGTGCTCTTCTCACCAAATGTAAATTCATAGATACAATCCAAATCTAAAATAACTGAAAAACGAAAGCTGCACCGTTAAAACTAAATGAAATAAAAACAAAACTATTGGACGAGGTCGGTTAATTAACCATGCGCCAAAAAACACTAACGTTCGAAAACTGTTGTCCTTTCCACCGGTTATGAAATAACGAAGCGACACCGTGACAACGATGTTTCCACGCGACCGCTCACCGGGTAAATCCAATAACTCCGTTAGCCTCTCACCGGATCAGCTGTTTTACAGTGACGGCACAACGTCAGTCGAGCGCGAGTCGCTTGGTTTGATGAACATTGATTAAAGCCATTCGCTTCCTGGCGTTTACGCGTATACTGCCTATAGCGCGAGGGAGATTTTTCGCAGGAAATGTCGGAACCGAGCGGCCAGTGTAAGGGACGCTAGGTGCTTTATTGTTTGCGCACGCGGTGATGCGTCTTTTGTGTGATAGACGCGAGAGGGATTTTTCAAAAACGAAATAAAATCCGGGGATTCGGCGCAGTAGGTGATTGGTTGGAAAAAAAGTTTAGCTACAGAGCTAACATCGATGTAAGCTTCATTTTCATTCAGAAGAATAAAGATTGCTTTTTGCCATAACCAACCTTACAACCGCGCATTAGTGCTTTAATAGTCAACTAAACAAACTAAAGCATTGGGGAAGGGAGCTCGAAGAAAATACATATGAAGCAGTTCCGCAGTGTATAAGAAAATCTCATAATAAATAGAGCTACGTTGCTGACGTTGCTGTGTACGATGAGAATCAACCTTATGCGCCGACGCGGCGGTATGGTGCCTGTGCAAATTTACACGAATATCTGGCGCTACCTGCGATCTCTCTTTACACGATTTTTTACGCGAAGGCTTTCAAGAAAAAGCTCCTCTCTGCATCACTGTAGCATATATTTGTGCCTCTCGGGATCTGCAGTACTACTGCGTCTTTATTGCAGGAGAACATTTGATAAGCGAACATCGTCGCCCTATTTGAACATTGTTGTAGTAAAAGTGCAAAATTTATTTTTCAAATTTACCATTCGTTTTTTATCATCATTAAACCTTCTTTCTGCTTTGATCACATTTCCCATCGAAGTTAACGTCGCTAATGATAAACTACGAATTTTATTGCATTATTGTCATACATATTTTCCATAATTAATCGTACTAAAAATGTAAGCTAAGCAGGTTCTAGTTAGCCGAAATTTTTCCAAAGATGATAAAAAAGTAGCATTTAGGGTTCCTTAGATAGAAAAGTTGCCAATGACTGCAAGAAAAGTAAAAAGGGAGCCGAATTCTTAACGAAAAAGAGGCTGTTTTAATTGGATTATTTCGCTATTCTCGCAGAGCAGCAATGAGAGAAATCTGCGCATACTATCTCTTCGTAAGATAAGAAACTGACTTTCTTCCGAGAATTGGATTCTCGGACGATCATAAAATAGGGACCACTCCCTATTCACGCATCTTTCTTTATTTCACTACTGAAATACTTTTCGAACGAACTGTATAGGGTTAAGTTATCAACCAATCGATTAATTTACAGGATTCCGGATGATATTCGCTGTTACTCTCTGATACAAAGATATCATTTCAAAATTCATTTGCTGTATATTCTCATTTTGGCTTTTCATTGCGCTAGTGAAGGAATTCATGATATGGGGAAATTATAGACACAGTTAATCCGATTATCTGAACTTCTCGATGTTTCTCGATTAAATTAATTCAATTAAATATGCAAATAGTACGTTTGTAATGAAGCATCAAATTATAAATATATATATATATATATATATATATAGTAGCGAAAGACCAAATCGACACGGAGTATACTCGTTTTAAACTTGGCAATCGATTCGGCGCTGAGGGCCACGAACCATGGAAAGTCCAAAAACGACACAGAGAAAGAATACAATAAAACTCGTTGCGTTGGACGTCTGGCGAGTGAAAAGGTGTTGGAGAAGATTTGCGTACAGAAGAATTGCTATATAACGATGAGCCTTTCCAAATTCTACTGAATGATCGATCTGATTTAGCCGAAAAATAACTTGGGTTCATTGGAGATGTCTAGATACAACAATTAATCTGTACTTATGTATCTGTATATCGTTTATTTAAAATATTGAAGCTAGTCTCTCGAACGAAAATGTGCACCTCATTTTCGTAAATAAGGATACGTTTAAGCAAGCAGTGCTCCCTACCATGATTCAGATATTAATTGATCGGCGTCTTGCAAACGTTGAAAACTGAGCAATGAATTTTCATCTCAGATGCTCGAATACTCGGACTGAGAAATTTCGAGAGTCAAAGGGGTCATGGTTTTTACATCTCGTATTTAAAAACAATAGAAGGAAACTTACGATGTTGATCTCCTGCTCCTGTATCTCCTTATAAACCTCGACGATTCTCATGAGGGCAGATCCTGAAAGCAAAAAAGCAGGTAACTTGATTAATAATAACCAAAGTGAACTTTTATGTGCTAAAAACGAAAGTTTGCTCAACTAAAAAAAAGCTTACAGACAAATTCGTCCGCACAGGACTAACGCTCCACTGGATAATATACATAGGGGATGTGAAGGAGGTGACGACTAAGAAGCCGTACACGAAGAAGAGGGAGAAGAAGAAGAATAAGGAGAAAGAAGAAGAAGAAGAAGCGACGTAAGCATTATAGATAGAGTGAAGCTGGGTGGGCCAAAGTTTCGCTGGTTCTGAATAATTCAGCGCCTAGCAGTGCGACGCAACGCTATGCGCGATACTGTAATCCGAGTAGCTTCTCGGCTTAAGCCTCTGTATACGCGTTGCCTTCGCCCTTTCACCGCACTTGCGCGTAAATGCGTGTAAAATGTACAACTTAAATATACAAATATCCAGTGATTACGTATTTCGTTATAATGCGTATATATATTTTATCTACGCTGTCAAGCAATATAACGGATCTGAAGTATCCAGTGTGTGGAGGAGGAAAGAGAGAGATTGATTCGTTTTGTTCATTGAATGGTCGATTTCACTGCCGACCTTGCGGAACAAATATATAGGTATTAGGAAATTGCCTGATTTATTTGCTCGGAAAATTATTCCCGCTAGTTTATTTTCTTGGACTAAGGAGATGTGCTTGGCTTATGCGAATTTATCGATACGGGTTTGAGTCTATACTAACGTTCTATACTAACGTTCTATACTAAACGTGAACAAAATTTATTTCTATGTTTTCAACTAATTTAGCATATATCCGTAACGCGAAAATGGACCTAACTTCATTAAGTCCCGAGTTTTTGTTACTCGAGCTTTGATCTCGGATTCGTGTAAAAATAAAAAACTAGCATTCGAGCTGGTGAAATTCAAGCAAGTAGAAGTCGCGAAAGAAGCGAGGAGTAATTCAGCCGATAGCCCCCTTATAAGTCTCGGTATTCAGGCAGCGCACAAAAAACATACCAGCCGCCCCTGCACTAAGCGTGTATTTATATAGATAGGAAAAGTTCGGCGCGTCAGCAGAAAGTATCGTCCGATTTCTTTGCGCGAGTTGCGCCGGTAGGATACTCTTTTCTCTCGTTCAGTTTCCGACATGCTCAGGCAAGTTCTACAAGAGAGACAAGAGACGGGGGAGTGAAAGTGAGTTTGCTTGTTCGCAGCGTACACGCACGCTGTACGTTCAATTGATAACGTGCGACTCAATTCGTAATTTAAGGTGAGAACGCTTACGGCGACTGTTATCGCTCCTTTTTTTGCAGTCACTAACTACTTCATCTTTATGCAAGATAGACAAATTCCACATGAGTAAACCATCGGATGAAATTGTATTTCCTGTATGTACATACAGGAAATTTAGCGCTTGTACATTCCTCGGACACCAAGCGCTGAATTTCAGAGATATTAGAAAATCAGGCTTGCCTCTCTCTTTTTGCCATCACAAGGATCTAACTTACACTAGAACTCAATCATGCCGGAAGGTCGTACGGTTAACGACGAAACGACGGAGGCAGGAAGGAAGGAATGAAGGAAGGAAGGAAGGAAGCGGTAGACGCCAAAGGAAGGAAGTAGTCTGTGTGCACGTGTTACGAGACTTGGGATGTATGTACCGCCTCTCACAATGCCGTGGCGTAATCCTCCGACATACATGCAGCTTCGTATCGTATGTACGTGGCTTATGGCTTAGCTCACTAAAGTAGTGTATTCCTTGCTAAAGGTAAAAGTACCTCTAAAGTCAGAGGAAACATATTTTGTTGCTCGAATATGTGAAAAAATATCACTTTTATTGCCGCATATATCATTTATTTATCTATCCAAGAAAAAAGCATAAATTTCAAAAAAGCACCTTTGAATATGAATAATCTATTTAATAAAGACTGAATATCGAGACAGTTTTGTTTGGTGTGCATTTTTGTGTACGTACACAAATGCAGAATACAAAAGCCATCCGCTGCAACCCCAAAATATATATTTACCCAGAATTATGCAATATTCGTACAAACAATCGTATCTCTCGTTTACGCACACACGTAGAAAACGAAAGAGTACTGCATCGTCCGGTGCAGTCTTGCGCAAATGTGTAATGCGGCGTTACGGCGCTTACGGGGCTTTAGCTGAAACCCCAAGGGAGGACTCCCGCAAACGCCAAGAATATGATAACCGTCGAGTTGTCTCTTTTGTTTACTGCCAACCGAGCGACTCTTGCGTTTCGCATTCGCAGAGTTTTCCTTGCTAGACTAATTTTCGCCCGATTCTCTAAACAGCTAACGTTCTTCTTATTTAACTATAACAATATATTATACAAAACTTGTGTTAGTCACTCCAGTTTATCTTCATACAAACATTCGATTATATATTCGATTCAGATAGTATCATTAATTCAGATAATATGAACGTTTAGTAACTTCAGCCAGAAAATTCGTCTAGGAAAAGTAGGTAATAAAGTGGTTAAAACTATAATATTCGCGATTTAATCGAAAATATATATTTCAGAGAAAATTTAAAGTAGTAACTTGTTGAAAAATGTATTCTAAAGCATTCGATAAATTATTAGTAGTTCTATAAAATTCGTCAGTTCTGAAACGAATTGAAAATTATATTTCGATTTCACCATATTCATGTACTAGCGCTGCGCATACGAGAGCTAATCTTTTTTATTCGTCATTACTATATCACAATGAGTTTTACTAAAATAAGCAATAATGCAGTGGGCTTCTAAAGTTATACATTGAATTATCAGCGTTTAATAAACCTGTAATATATAGTGTTGTACACTATCTTAAACAAATTATTATCTTAAAAAATCTTTAATTCTTCGGTATACGATGATCTGTAAAACAAGTCATACGTAATCGCAAATAAGAATAAAAAAAAAACTTCCTGTCTTGCAAAGAGACGAACTCGTAGCGTTTGCATACGCCATACTAACCCGGAATAATTTACCAGGGCTCCATTTACTTCTTCAGCGAGCGAACGTTAAGTATGCGCGAAGTAAATTACGACGCCTCGTCGTCATAAAAATTTCAACTCACGAAGAGAAAGATAGAAAGAAGGAGGATGCTAAATAAGAGGAAAGGTCAGAAAAGCGTCAAGTTCCTAATTAATATTGAATTCCGCGCGCTACAGACAAGATAAATAAAATTCCTGACGAGAAAAGCAGCAGATCAATTCAGCAGATCTGTCGGGAAAGGTGCGCCGACATCTTGTACACGCAAGACTTACATTGGCCTCTAGCGACTACGATCGAAATAAAGCGTAACAGAGAGAGAAAGAGATAGAGAGCGGAAGTTGAAATCCACTATGATCCATCGGTTATTTTTCTCGGTGGACAAACGAGATGATGAGGATTACAGATGAATTTTAATGCATATGTTCATTTTTTTCCAGGTATAAATAAACGTTTAAAAAAAAATTCTAGATACGACGCGACGTGCTGCGAGTTGCCGTATAACTTTTCGCGATAAACTTTACTCTAGGAAATGTGTAGCGTACTGATGAACAAGCACGAACGGCTCAGCTGCAGCAAACTAGCACTCATGCCATCGCGCATTGTACTGTACTCACGACTTTTGGTCAACAATTCCATTTGAAAGAGTGTACGAGAGGCAAGTTCAAACCGAGTACTGAAGCAGAGCGAGCTAGATCGGGAAAGATCATGCTCTGGTTCTGTAGTCAGCTGGAAGTTTCTACAAGAAGATGCTTGTTTATTCGGCAGTTGCCAAACCAGAATTAGGATTTTATTTATGTTGTGTCTCCTTGCATTCGTACACAGTTCTCTGCGCGAAACGCAGTTCTACGTCTCGAAAATGTTCTTTTCTTCTCAATATTACTGGCTGCACAGCAAATGAACGAAAGAGATCGTACACATATTCAGTTTTTCACCTTAAAGGGTAGTAAACCACTTGAAGTGTAATGCACATTTAACATTAGTTTCATATTTACGCGTGGATGGTCGACAAGTACAATGTTGGTCGAGACGAGGGGAACGCGAGAAAGCTAACACGCGTGCAAACGCCTTTGCTCGCAGATAATTTTCCACATCTGTGCACAGTACACAGCGAACAAACACACGCTCGTCATTCTTCGTTGTTAAGGGCGTGTGTAGGAGGATCGAAAACAGGCATTTCCTACCTCCAGTGTGCAGCTCTTTACAAGATCGACTATATATGTATAGCTGGAAATAGAGCTGAGTCGAGGGTTCAGGGAAACTGTTACGAGCATTCGTGTGCGAAAGCTCCAATATATAAGTTACAAGAGGCTTGCAACGCAAGAGAATTTTTTCAGCGTCAAATATCATCAGAATATCTATGTAACTCGCTTTTACAATAAAGCAAGTACTTGAACCAGTGTATCTCCTTTTCTCTGTCGGAAGAAAAAATCGCGTCCGACCTTCCGAAACGCAAAGGTGCGCTTACTAGAACAACACGCGGATGCCGGCGTCGCTTTCGCTTCCTTTCGAGCATAGTCCGCCTCGGGCAAAAGCAAACAATTTTCCGAGAGCGAACTAATTAACGCGCCCCCGCGCCCCCGCGCCCCCGCGCTCTCGCTGCAAACAGTCTGCAGAGCGCAACGACGGAAGCTAACTCGCTTCGATGCCAAGTCGGCGCGAAAATGGCCGAGTAAGCTGCGCGTCGACCACTCGCTCGTTTGCCCGAAATTTAATAGTTCGCGTCTCTGCGAGAATCTGGATCTACTCTTTTGTTTGTTTTTTAAACATCTTCTTTTTTCTGCATTCAAATATTATGAAAGGGCGTAGTAAGGTTTGCTCAAATGAAAAATACGCCTCGATCGATAATAGTTGGGAATAATAATCTGTGAAAATTACTTCCTCTTGTTTATGCGCAGTCTGTCTTGATCCCACAAGAAAAACATGAAAATTTTCGCACATCCGTGGATTCAACATCGGTGGATTGTATAGCAGGTTCGACGCATTGGGGAAACATTTCATTGCATTAAATTACGTTTCGTCGAGAGCATCACTTGTGTCGTCTACATTTGAAATGTAGATGTGACTTAAGACTCGGGACGCGTCACAGCTGCGCAAGCGCCCCATCTATCTCGTTATCGAGATACCTACAGACACTCGCACACTCGTATCACGCGAGTATCGTGTACATGCGTACGACAATGGGCTCTTTAACGAGAGGAGTTTTACGCGTGTACTCGGTGATGAATAGGGTTCGAACTGACGTTTTGCGCGCGATATTTCGCGGATTTTATCGGAATTTATGAAGAGGAGACAGAGAAAAGTTATGCTGTAGTATTACTGTATACAGCAGTGCCGATTGTTCACAATACCCACGCGGATTCGTTTTTCTTTTGAACAAGGACATTTGCTTCTGTTAGATACTTAGACATATTTTGATAATTGAGGCATTTAGCCTAAGAAGCACGAGCAATTCGTATACAATATCGCACTATTGTCTGCAATAAACAAGTCAGTTGCACGAGACAGTAAGCTTGGCACGGTTAAACCAAAAAAATGTCGAGTACATTCAAACCTTCGAATCGTCTCTAACAGAGAGTCAAAGATTACACGAGCTTGAAAATTACGTGGATACTTCTTTTCACATACAAAAGCATCCACTTCATTCTGTGAACTAGTTGAATGTACGCTATTGAATGTTTCATTGTCCGATAAGCACGTCAACAAAGACTTTATAAGGAGAATTCTCATATTTCATTAGTCCAGCCTATTATCAGTATAACTTTAAGAAAACTCGACTTCTCACTTGTCTTCCTGGGCTACTGTTTTTAAAATAGTTTTGCTTTCCAGATATGGAAAACCATATACTCTTATCATTAATGATGTTAATAGAAATTTGGATAATTTGGAATTACTCATCGGTGCAAATTCAATGCACACTCTCATTTTTCTCGCCATGGAAATAACTGCTATTTCATACGCCAGGTCAACGTTAAGAGCTAGTATCATAGGATTCGAATCGAAGTAGTAGCAGCGAGCATTCAGTTCCAGCATGAAATGAACGGGATAGCGATACTCTGCGCGCACGCAGAGTTAAGACACTTCAATTACCTTTCGAGGGGATCCACTCCTCGCGCGATCGAAAAGCTTGGTTGCTCTGCCTTCGAAACGCCACTGAGTAAACACATTCCACTCAGACTCGTGAAGCAGAGCCAGCATCGGCTGTTTGCTCTCCCTACTCCCACGCTCCAGCTGCTCTCACCACTTTTTCTTTTTATTTTTGCAGAACTCTCGCTCAGCCTCCCCTTTTGATCGCAGTGGCGACGGCCGGCATTTCCCCGCTTTTTATTCAAGCGCAGCCAGCAACTTTGCACAACTCTCCCTCCCTCTCTCTCTTTCTCTTACATGCAATCCTTTGCTTTCTTTATGCGAGAAAATGTTTTACCAGCGCTTTCATATTGACCGGATTTTCTTATTCTATAAAAATGCCATTCATCACTAATTGGCTAATTTAATATTAAAGTAAAATGAGCGGAATATTATTGTTTGGAAATTTCGGAAAGGTATTCTTCGAGAACGTTAGCGTGATATTATCGTATCCGGCATGTCTGATATAGCTTCTTTTCCTTGCCCGTTACCTCGTAAATTTTCGCATTTCCGACGCGTCTAACATTTCGAGTCAGCAGAAAAGATGCTCTCCGAACTGTGCAATGAAATACATGCGCATACAGTAAGTTCAGCGTGAAAAAGAAATTGGAGTCGCAAGGGTGAATAATAAAGACGTAAGGTGCGAGCGTCAGATGTAACTGTCAGGTTTATAAGAAATGAATAAACGTAAGGTTCTTTATGCGAATACAACTCGAATTCTAGTTTTTATTGATATTTTCTTACACTATTCCCGTATCTTCTTTTTCTTTTAAACAATTTAAATGGAAACAAAACAAACCACACGCTCATTGACTTACAAAAGAAGCAGAAATTGGCCCGCTGTCAGGTCAGCTGCAGCGATACCAGCAGTCGTATTATTTCAGACGCGCTGGTTATGACTCCTTTGATTAATAAAACTCAATTTTTTAGCCAGAAGCAACCGAAACAAATATTTATACGATTCTAGAATATATAATATAAAAAATAAAAATCAACAAAAGTGCTGGAAAAGATTTCTTTTAAAGATGCGAGAGCGTAATTTGTTGATATATAGTTTACACACAAGGTTCACTCATCTCTGCGCTTTGACCAACCATTCAAAACGTGTCCGAGCTTTAATCAAATAGTAGAGAGAATTCGATAAGCAACTTTTCCAAAGTAGAAGTAATATTGGATCCGTTGAAATTCCAGAAAGCTTTTCGACTCGCGTAGTTGCACACAAGCTTAAAAGCATTAATTTTGATGGAAGCGTTTCATTTCGACTCTCGTTTGAGAGAAAAGAGGTTAAAGCAGCACGAGTTATTTTCCAAAATTAAATTTTCCACCAAAGACGATAAATTTTCTTGACGCCATTACTTCTTCTTCATAGCTATTGACTTATAAACACTAACTGAAAAAATGGATGTTTATATCTTTTAAGATTTATCAAAAAAATTGTATTGCTTACAATATTCTTGTATGTATACGCATACGCACTGAGTTATGTATATATCGTTGATGCACTCTACGCTTATGTTGGCATGTAGTTGTAAAAAGACAAACGAGACGATGCGAGAGAACCTAGCAAAGTACGATTCTACTTTAGATTAAATTCCGAGGTAACTTCACGGCATCTTTCTCCTTCTTCTTTTTCAACTTGCAATGTATTTATAGTTATATTACATACATACGCTTTGGAAATGGTATTCGAGAAGTTTCGACCTTCTTCTAATTTCAAATCAATTTTACAATGATCATTTATATATAATCAACATAAAGAATATAATAAAACAAAAATGCGACTAGTATATTGTTGAATGCATGAAGAAGGAATAGAGTGACCTTTACCTAAAATAAAAGGACTGAGGTTTTATAATAAACATTTAAAAATAGTCGGCTTCGAAACAACCATCGACGAATGTTTTTGGCTATTCCGGTTCATTGGAAAAAGAAAAAGAAAGAATTGTGTTTTCACTTTCTAATTAAATGAACAACCAGCGAAGTGTATATTAATGTTTTATATATGTGTGTGTAATGTGTATACCGGTAGTTAGTGAAGTGAGCGCAACTCTTAGAAAGGAAAGACACCCCACCCCCCACATGAAAAGTCATTACATGATCTTTTTTTTAAACGAATATGTATATATTATGTCTTCTGCCTACGACAGTTCGCGCATGCGTTTATAAATATTGAGAATAATTAATAAAATCCGAACGATTATGTGTACCCCGACGCGTCCGACACGTCGCAGCTAATTAATTTGCCAGGGTCGCGGGATATATGTATATATATGTGTGTGTGTGTGTGTTTTTGAATTTAGCACTGCTCGAGTGGCAATTCGTTTGATGTCTAAACCTCGTCGCCACGGCCCTCGGTATATAAATGAACGCGATGCGAGGGTGCGGTATATGCCGCCTGGCGAATCTGATCGCGATGCACTGCGGGGAACTCGAGTAAATTACTCAGCGATGGCAATTAATAAAGCTCGTAATAGCGAGCCTTTCCTCTTTCGCCCGCCTCGCATTTGTCGCCCGTTAATCACCTTAATGAGTGCTTTTGTTAGCGGTAAGGGTTAAAAAGCGCCGACTGCGATTTTCGCAGCTAGTTGCGTTCGCTTATATTTTACCTCTTGTAATTCAGGCACGCGCACACTGTACGAGCTAATGTGCAAAGCGTGGACGTAATTTGATGGCTTGTGTTTTAAGTCTAACGCTCTGCAATGAGAGGACTATTGTATAATGTACAGTAGAAATCGATGATGGTAATACCTACGTCGCAGAAATCATCAAGTAATTCAAATATTTCTGATCATGAAAATCAAGTTTTCAGAATATCACAGTTTCACAGACTCTTGACAGTTATTTTTTAGAATTAACTGTTCTTAGAAACTTCATATAGTTCTTAAATTACTCCAAATCTACATATTTCACTGGGCTTTAAAGATTTTTTAAATTATTTCTATAGAAAAATAAGTATAAATTTACGTATTCTCGCACGTGCATTTCTCTTTATAAGTTTGAAAATATCTCTTGTACTTTTAAACAAGTCGGACGGATAATCGAATCAGGTCAGCGTCCTGATTCGATTATCCGTCTGAAAAGAAGCTCCTCCAAAGCACCGGCCATCCACCTGAATTAAAACCAAGTATCGAGTATTGGTGTCGTGTCATTACGGCGGTAGCAAAGGGTTGCATGTATCTCGGCCGACGCAGCGTGGGTGGGTGGATAGGTGCCGTTGACCGCAATCCGGTCACACAGATGACCGGTTTCACGCTCCGGCTTGTCGCGTCTCTCTTATTCGTCCTCTGCCGTGTAACCTCCCCCTCGCACCCTTTGTATATGGAACTTGGGTATATGTTTGCTTTTACTGCGACCATGTGTATACGCGATTTCCGAGTCTTATCGAATGTCTATCCGCATTTGTTAACTTCCTACTCACTTTCTTGGCACTTTTAGGCCAGTTCAGTAAATTTAGCCTTCATCGAGATTTATTGGAAATCAATTGTCGAAAGATTCTCGCTACTCCGTAACTTTCTGCTTTGTCTTACTTGCACATCCACCCAGCTTATTTACTTTCTATACATTTTGATTGTTGATTTTCTGCTTTTATTCATTTTTATTCATTTCTATTTGCGTTTATTGCGAACATTCTGAACACAGAATGCTCGCAATAAACGCACACATTCATAGTTAAAACTTGTTGCGAAGCCGTAAGGATTTACAGGCATTATCCTACTGAGCGAGGGAATTTCCGATTACAGAATTGTTTTTTTTAAACTTCATGTTTATCCCTTCTTTTATAATCAGACAAGATTCTGTTGAAAATGAAAGGGAGCTTTTCGCACATGGTCTCTATCACAGAAGGTGTAAATTTTTTGGAATAATTGGTTAAAAAAGAGCAGTGTTTTATTTTGAATAATTTTTCTGTATATTCAATTCCAAATCTCTACATTCATATTAAAAGGACTTCTCATTATTACAGAGTATAAGTAGCAATTTTGAGCTCAATCCATCCATCGGTTGACTTTGAATCCTACAGTAAGTGAATTTTCTATTCTGTATTGTAACTAACTATCGAAGGGATTTATGGAAGAGCTAGATCTCTCAAATTACAAGTAAAGCTGTCTTCTAATATTAGAATAAATGTAAATTATAATTATTTTGTTATAAATATTTAAAATTGGGAATTTAGTAATTTGTACTTTAAAGGTGTCTTACCCCTCAATGTCTCGAGAAAAAAAATAAACTCCGAATTCTGGACCTAACGACCTCAAAAAGGACTGACATAGATATATATAAGTAGTCAGGGTGTATTAAATAGGATTGCAGCGATGCAAAAATCTCCAGCAGCTTTCAGCCATATATCTACGGAAAAATTGCGCGAATGATCCAATGGCTGTGCAGTCTGCACGTACGCCGTGGCGACGTGAGCGAACTCGAAGCTGCAGGTTGCTATTTGTCCTCTTTTATCCACCAACTCGTTTTTTTTTCTGGACACGTTTCTACTAGTCGTTTCATACGAATAAATAATGTACATCGCGCTCGTTTGTTTTTGAGAAAGAATTCTTACAGACAACAAGCATTATCTTATAACTTTATTTGACAAGTAGTAAGGGTCGAGATTTCGTCAGACTAAGCACAAGTATCATTTCCTACTTTTAAAACGAAATTCATAAGCATTTTCATAGAATACAAAGTATTGAAATTTGTTCTCTTTTACTTTGGAGAAATGTTATCTGAAAACAAGCCAAAACAAAGTTACCTTTATCCATCTTTGAAACGATCACCTTAACTACCGAGTTTTAAGTTCTTCCAGATATTACTACTCGATGCGTTCGATCGATGTTTTCCGATGCGCCTCGATGAAAATAGCGTCTCCTATTATATACCTTATATACCTCATACTACCTTTTATTTTTCTTTCGACATTTCTTTCACCAACCATAGGCGCAATTATTTCAATCGAACATCATCGAGTATTCATTTTCACTGGAAACTCTACATATATTTTCACTGAGTCAATGGAGTACAATGAAATTTCTCAAATGTATATATTATACATTTGAGATTATTAAAAGAACTATCGCTAGTGCACGTAAAACAAGCCATCAACGGTGGTATAGTTTAAGGTGAAGCTTCACTAATGTGCATTTGACACTGGTGTTACCCGAAAACGCGTCTGAGCGTAACGTCATCCACAGAGACGAGCAGTATAGCAGCAACTGAGCAACTGATGCGTTTTCGCTCTGACGATTCGGATGAAATGACTACCTATGAGCGAGCACTGTTTATCTAGAGTTTCTGCGTAAGTACGTGCGTGTACATTAGAAATTCGAGTGCATTAAAGCTACGCCATGCATTTTATGTATATTTAATCCCATGTTACTCGTGCATTGTTGGAATTCAATTAGAAAACTTAATTGATGCGCAATACTTAACATCCTTTAAAGTTATCGAAACTGTATTTATCGATTAGTTACCAACATTCAAGACCAAATACCCATGAGTACATTGAAATCTATGAATCAATATAGATACTATGCCACTAAGCTTCTTAAGCCGATCACACAGAATAGTATTAAACCTGGATTTCCAGCCAATGGTCTGAACTGGCTTTAAACCTGCATCATGTTTCATCACGGCCGGTCTAGTTCGCCAATGTATTATCATCGATCAATAAAAAACAACTAATAAACTTTAATTCGGTTTCGAAATTTATCTCTTAATAATATTAACTACAACATAGAACTTATATATATACATATATATAATGTATATATTATATATAAAGCGTCTAATCTATCGCAAGTTTTCAAGTGTCTATGAACGTCCGCGTTGCGATTAGTTTTAACTTCACAATCACTTTTACCAGAACGAGCTGCATAAAAGATAAGGCGCGACGGTACTGGGTCTATCGAATTGTTCCGTTTCAAGTAGATGTATAAATTTACGTGCTACACGAGACCGCAATATATGTCGAGATTAACTTTGCGGGAATTCGATTCAGCGAGAGAGTTTCTAATTATTCTAGCTCGAATGCTTTAATAGTAAAGAGAATGCTTCCCAAGAGAATAAACAGAATAGCTCTACTGTGCATTGACAAAATAAAAAGTCTGTTAATGAAACTTTAGGATGTTTTGGAATACGCACAGTTAAAAAAGTATGAGGACAATGGTAATGCCCACGCAGATGTCGAGGGGGTTGAATCCAACAGGCGTATAAATACGGTTTAATAATGACGATGAAAATGAGCGTTAGCACAGATGGACGGATTTCCGTTTTGTTCATAGGCACAACTGCGCAAAATTATACATGCATCGCATACTGGACGATCACGGAAAACGCGGCAGTAAAGTATATGGTAGTTAACATGGTCGCTCGATTTTCCCCTGTATTTTCGTATTTACGAGAGAACAACTCGAACTTCGAGCAGCCAATTGAGGAAGAGTAAACAAATATAAGAAGTTCAATGCTATGCTAAACAAACGAACGCGATACTGACCTTTGCCTAATGGCATACCGCGGTATTGCTGTAAACTTTTTGTATCAACTTCTCATATTTTTCACATAGAGATACTAATAACTTTTGACAAGCTATGAATTGAGACAGTTAATTGATCTTTTTTTTATGATTTATGTATAATTTGTGTATAATCACACGCTATTGTTCAGAATATTATTCGTATTATGTGTATACGTACATCCATATAGAATAAGTATGGGCAACAGCCCATTTTTGACATTATATGTTTATTTTTAAAAAACATCTAAATACTCAGGAAAGCCTTTTTCACTAAGAATGCAAAAGGCACTTTTGTTGTAAAATTAATTACACTATTTAAATAAAATACTTTGAAAGAGTTCATGAGTCTCAGCGTTAAAATATTCATGAAGATGTCTTCTATCAATAGAAAAGTATCAACGAAAGTCTCAACTTGAGAATCAAGTTTTATTACAAGCTAGATATAATCTGGTTAAATATATAATTTTTTTTTATGATTTAGTTATTTGAATAACTACCAATTTCCAGATAATAGGCCAATCAACAAGAGACCCCCAGATAGTTGTTGATGAAACTTGAAGAACTGTCAGGCACTATAAATCTCGTTGGTTACTCTTTCTCCCAAACCTATCTTTTTCTTTCTCGCTGAAGCATTTACCTCTGGGAGTGCGGAAAATTTGGCGCCGTACCGGAAATTAAAGCGCGCGCTCGTACCTTTATAGTAGCAAAAATTTGCGGGCGACAAACCTGCACCGTGAGAGCGGAATCTGATCCGTAATTGAGTTTAAATTTCTCGACGGCGAGGGTAGTAGCCGCTTCCGGCTTTTTCGAACTTACATCCCATTTTGCAAGCGAGGTCTTCAAGCGGGAAAAAGAGATTCCACGCCGTTGTCGACGTCAGTGGCGGCGTCGTATTGCTGCGTATCCCCTTCCGTTTTCTTCTCACTATGGAAAGAGAAGAGAGAGGATAAGAGGGAAAGTTGGTGTCGTCCTCGTCCGACCAAACTCAAAGCAATTCGAGGGATTCAAGGGAGAAAGATAGAGAGAGAGAGAGAGAGAAGCCCATCAGAGGAATATGATGAAAAAGTCTCGAGGACGGAGATTCTAAAGTCGAGATGTTACTTTGGAGTTGGTGCTTCGCGTTTGTTCAGACTTTTTTTAAGTTTCCGCGTTTTTTCGTTTAATCAATTTTAATCAGTTTGAAAGAAAATAGACGCACTTAAAATACACGTAGAGAAGTGATTTGCTGAGAGGGATAAAACTAACGACGGCTATAGTGACGAAGAAAAATGTAACTTCCAAATTCATGCTTCATTACTAATCTTTAGAACTCTATATACTCTATAATATGTATTTTAAAAAGAAAACAACACCTCACATCAGTCTTGTTAAACAACAAACAACCGGGTATCCATGTTACATATATCCACAGACATACAGGGAATTCGAAGTAGAATGGAAGCAAGTAAAAATCCCAGTCATGCGCTCGCGAAACTCCCAACAAGGCTTCCTAATACTTGCTCTAAAGCTACGAACACAAGCTCAACTTTTAGCAGGTTGCCGACCCGATAGCCCGGTTCTCTATCCCTCAAGGTGTGATCTTGTTAACCGAAAGCAGCTCAGACTGCAGTGATTGCTTAAAAGGCAGATTAGAGACCAGTATATATTGGCTTTGGAAGCCCACTGTGTGGCCCACTTTTTATAATGATATATACCTATATTCTGTCTATGTATGTTCTCATGTATACACATAAAGTGCATGTTTTATACGCGTATGGTGCACGTGTGATAATCGCTGAAAGAATAATTCATTTTCTTGTGCATTGCCACGTATATTAGTGCCTCAAATTTTACGACATGGTGTTGACTGCCTAGTCTTTTAGAGGAAGAGAGATATACAGAGGCAGCCATTATAAACATTGGTATTAGAATTTAAGAGTTACAGAGGTAAACGTAGACAAAGTTCTTCATTTTCTATAGTCAATATAAAGAGCAGGGGGAAATTGTACTTGATTTAATTACCGCTGATCGTTGTACCATTTCCAAAAGAAGAATTTAAATTCTAATGCGTACTTTTTTCATGCTACTTTGTTTCTTCAAAAGAATTGTATCTTCCACTAAGTAATCAAATCTCGACTTACCTCCCGAAATAAAATTATGCATTCTCTTAAAACAGAGACTGACAATCATATAAAAGTAGATAGTACGCTGTAAATTGGAATGTGTCATGTACTTACCGACATCTTGAGAGCCGCCCCAGGTGCCAAGCTGGGCCTGCCTAGCCAGTCTGGATAGTGCGTCTACGTAGACTTTGGACGCCGCAGCAGCGCCTGTAACACAAGAAACTTTCGTTATTATCACTGCGACGAGTTTACGTCTTCTCTACGATATTTGATCATACATGCACGAACACAAATATATTACGCGTTCGTAGATATATGTCTAGAGGGGAGAAGAACACATCGATCGGACTGAAGGTTTTCCGTAGTCAGAAACTGGGCCACGCGAGCGCATACGTGCGTGCTGCTTCTGTACACTGCATTGCAGTATACAATCGATCTTCTCTGCGTGCACGGCTTATATAAGCGGAGGATGTGCGAGCTATTGAAGTGAAAGGACTGGGAAATTTTCTGACAGTAACGGCAATTCTTCCATTACGCCTAAATCGGTAGGCTACTTAAACAACTTCGAGTATCTCTTATGCGTCCGTGCAGAAAGCAAAAACATCGGACGACATCTCCGGGAACATTTATTCACGACAGTCTTTAGAAATGGCCCCTCCCCCCTCACTCTCTCTCTCTCTCTCTCTCTCTCTCTCTCTCTCTCTCTCGGAAAGACAAAAGACGAACATTAAGACGAACGCCCTCTCAGAATATCAATGTTAAGTGGCTTGACGCTCGCTACAGGAGGAGAGAAACTTTATCTCGTTATCCGATATTTTCTGTGCCACGTGCCTTCAGTATACCTATATAAGTGACTCACTTACGGCCCACGCTTTGCATGCCGATTGTCGCGCCGGGAAGTTGTCGCTACTGCAGTTAGAGCTTACTTAGTCCTAATGTTTTTAGAGCCGATGAAGGCGGAAAGGGAGCTTTTACATCGCAATCCTTACAAAGTGGGAACATTCAATTCAAAGTTCCGCCGCAGCTATCGGTATTCTGATGATTACATTAAAAATAATAATATGTTATGTGTCTTGTTTGTAAAAAATTACTAATACAGGCAGTTTAATACGCAAATATCTTTTTCTATAATTATGCAAAAAATAAGACTCCGTTCAAATGAATATCTCTGTAACCTTTGCTCAAGGAAACAACGAACAGTCATACAAAAGTCGTTTCTGAGTTTCGCGTGCGCTGTTTCAATTAAACGAATCAAGTGATAATAGTCCGAAAAGTGCGTTTACCAAGTGACACGAGTCTCGGCAGCCAAGTTCATTGTAATTCCTCCTCTTTACTAGTCGCTACTTCATTTCTCTAGCTTACGGGGGCAAGGCACATTTGAAATGAAAATTACTAAATACCTAATTTTAAATATTTATAACAATATAATTATAATTAACACTTATTCTAATAATAGAAAACAGCTTTACTTGTAATTTGAGAGGTCTAGCTCTTCCATAAATCCCTTCGATAGTTAGTTACAATAGAGAATAGAAAGTTAACTTACTGTAGGATTCAAAGTCAAAACCGATGGATGGATTGAGCTCAAAATTGCTACTTCTACTCTGTAATATAGTCGTTTCAACAGGAATGTAAGGATTTGGAATTGAATGCGCAGAAAAAATATTAAAAATAAAAGATTACTGTTTTAACCAATTATTCCAAAAATGTACACCTTTTATAATGTCAAATTTGTTCTGATCACTAAATTAAAAATCCTTATATTCACATTAAAAGGAGTGTGTCAAAGAGTATTACTTCCAAGTTTGAGCTCAATCTATCCATTGGTTTCTGGCGAAGCTCTTCAATTAATAAAAAATCAATTTTGAGGAAAATTAAGTTGAACTTTGGAATCTCAGAAATGAGACTTCCAACCAGATTCTATATGCCAAAAAATTCAAAGATATACTTTTTGGCAGGATAAAACTGTCTGTGAAAGGTAAATTATTTCATAGGCATTCAAATTTTTGTAAAAATTTATAAAAATAAAGAAAATAATGAAAGCTAAAAGTTACTGAAATCCTGATTACAAAGTAGCAATAAGTACTTGAACACTTAAATCAAACCAGAAACACTCATTCGAGTACATTGTTATATTAGATGTTTACGAAGGGTCAAGATTATAAATATTCATCAAACTATAATAATATGTGTTGAATACGTTAAAGTAGTTATAAATAAGTAGTAAGTTATAAATATTTAAAATTTTGAATTGAGTAATTTGCATTTCAAAGATGTCTTGCCTCCTTAATTCGATTTTGTCAGTGGCGCTATTTTAATAATGAAATTGCGTTCTCTTTAACAAAAGTTTTCGAGTTAAAAATGTTAACCATTCGTTATTTTACCTGGAGATACTTCTCGAGAGAAAATCCTTTTTCTACGAACAAGCAAGTGAAAATTTTGACACACAAGTAAACAGCAGTTGGTGTAACAACACAATTCAGATCTTTCATATCGACTTAGATTATTCGTCATACCCGAGAGAAATGTGTTTACCTTATTACGAGTTAAGGCGCGCTAAAATTTTCATCCTGAGCCTTTGACTTATTTAGTAATGCGAATACAAATTTCTTTCTACGATGAAAATAGCTCAGCCTATGCAAAAAAGGCATTAAAAATCGGTAAAACTACTGCATTTTCTCTTTTTAGAAAATTACTCGTAAAGATAATATAGCCGATTCGTATATTTTTCAAACAAATCAATACGCTATTAGAATTTCTTTTTCTTACGAAAGAAAAAATTGGATTGACTAAATGTTAACAAGTAATGCATGACTTGTTGAATAGTAGTATTACGTAAAACAAAAATGAATACATAGCCTATGAAAACACAACTTTTCTACGAAAAATCAGTAAGGAAGTATTTCATTTGAAATTAGACACAGAGTCATATCGTCAAATCTGTACAATGCCAAGTATCTGTACAAGTATTATCTAGGCGCAATATAAATTTTGTTATGGATTTCATAGTTCTCCATAAAAACTTTATATTACGCCTTCATTTATGCAAGACAAATACACCCGCCAATAAAAGCTCAACGTACATCTTTCAGAATTCACAAACGTTCTCTCTATCTCTCATCGACGAAGATGATTCGCAGCCTGTGCATAGTCGGCAGATGCTGCCACGTTCAAGTCTCCCCTCGATGCTCTATGTTTCTATACGAATAGAATAAAGAGGGCCTCGGGAGTTTGCCCTTGGTTAGAGAAAGCATCGAGGTTGAGTGAAAGCATTGGTATTGAGATGCTTTGGCATGGGAACTGGGCTTTCGAAGAGCATGTGCGAGATAAATAGTAGTACTGTTAATATTTTAATGTACATTGTGCCAATAAAGACATTTTACTTTCACAACTTTCTTCTACTAATAATCGTAGAATACAAAAAGGGATTTCTTGGAATAACGCGCTTGCTCGCGAATACTCCAATACTAGCAGGTACCAAGAAAATTATTAGCACCTCTCTACACACTAAGAAATATGCAGTCATGTGATTGAATTACTTAAAGAAAAATTAAATCGGTAAATCTGATTCACCCTTGTCTTGCGAAACCCAATTTCTACTTTAACTCTGCACAGATCTACTCGTTTACAAGCAATAACTGTTATTCTCAGCTATTTATCTCCGCAAAGGAAAAGTCAATCAACTTTTTTCATGACCTTGTACATAATATTCCTGTATGATATAAATATGTATATTGTACAGTATATACGTATTTGAAGAATGTTGCAAACGCTCCGGTAAAGGAAATTTCAGGCTGATTCTTTGCGCTCAAAGTTTAATCGAATAATCCGTTTTTTGCAGATGAAACATTGCAAAGAGCAATTTAGTTTGGCCGACCTGTCCAATTAACGAACACCGCGTAAAACAACAAGCTGTATCGTGACTCGAGCTAGAAACTGCTTCCGCCGACCGCCTGAACTTTATGTATATATATGTACAAAAGAGCCCTCAAGAAAACTCGAAAAGTTTCGAACGCGATTACAGTACATAATCCCTTGCTTGACTCGCAAAAAGCTTAACTAAACGAAACCTCATCCCAATAAGATCCTACTGTGCTCTGCGTGACGCGTAGCCCTTTTCACGACATTACCCTGTTCTGTGCGTACATAGCAGACATGACAACTTTCGCTAAATTATGCAAACCCCTCGATCAACGCATCTCGTATTATAATCATAGGCAAGCCGTCGGGTTCACTCAGCCGTTAAAGGAATAGCATTAATTAAGGCTTAAAAGGGCTAGGTAATTGCAATGGTGCTGAGACGGACAGCCTGCGCGTCACGAGTTCTGAAGCTGAGTTTTGGCAAGGAGCGCTGACGACAATTATACGAATTAACTCGACTTTTTGCGCGTCCGATTCGACTTAATGGGATTCAAGAACACGTTGACGTGGTTTCTGTCGGAAAATTAGCTCATTATAATTTCAGATATTCAAAAATTCAAAATAACAGTATTATCTATGTACGAGTAAATATACTACTCGTTACCTGAACATCAGAAACTTTTTTTACGAGGGTACACCGACCAGATCTAATACTTCTGCTTCCTGCGGGAGGCTCCCGAGTAACAACAGCACGAACTAATTTCATGGAAATACATTTTTAAGTATTTTGAAACAGAGAATTAGCCAGTTCAAAGAAAACCTTGAAGAACATGTACTTCGATATATTTCTGAATATATACGAACATATAATATTAAGTGGATTGTCTGGTTCTTGGATTTAAAATAAAGTATCTGGTTGTTGCTCTTAGGTCCACAACCAATTTCATAAATATCTAGTACATAATATATAAAAATAAAGTATAGAGATTTCATTAAAATAATACCTACGCCAACAAAGGCATAAAAATAGCTTCATTAAAAAAATATACAAATTAAAACAATTGCATAGAAAATAGCCATTTATTAAATTTATAATTAATCTTATAATTTGAGTTTCCAAAAAATCATTTGAATGCGCCATCTGAAAGAAATATTTTGATTTCGTATTTCTTCTATTTTGCAAATAACTTTTACTTGCAGTAGTACTTTAGTTTAAACAAAATTCAAATTTAATATCAAGGATTTGCGTACTCAATGATACATTTGAAAAATTATGTCATATCGATATGCTCACTGAAAAACTTGTCCATTACAAATGCCAAGATGTTTAACCTTTACATAATAACGATTCCTTTTTCGACAAAATTAGTATAAAATTACTTAAATTCCAGTCAAAGATAAATATTCAAGTCGATAAATAACGTCATCACGTGAACATTCATTAAAAACCAGTCAGATTCGTTCATCTCGACTACGGTCGATAACATATTTAAGTGAAGTGAGAAATAAAAGTCTCGAAAAAAAAGGATCCGCGGAAGGGAAGGATTTATTTCATAGAGAGTGACGCGCCGAGGACTGCAACATCTCGAGGGCTCGAGCAATAAATAAAGCTCGCGTGAGAATGGCACAGTAGTATAGCAGTAGCGGCATAGTAGTGGGTCCAGCAGCAGCATTCCAGGGGCACGCCATAATTTACACGCGGCTCGTTTCCTGGTCGGCTGGCTGCCTGCCCTCTATACACGCGTACCCACACCTATATATCCCCCTTTTGGTTATATACTCTCACTCTCGCTCTCTCCTATGTATAGGAGAGTATCCGCTTCTGTAGAGTTTGTGCTTTGTCTTGGAGAACGGTTGAGCTTTTCGTTGCTTTCGCGTCAACACAATTATAAAATACTGAACGGGAAGAGAAGTCGGAGATAAGCTGCCTGGAAGTAGGAGTAGTATAGTAGGTCATGAAAAGTACGTACAATATTTTTATTATACGACGAACTGATAAGCTTCTTGGTATTTTAAAAAAATATTTTATAAATGCAAGCTACTGGCTATTCAAGCTTTTTCCTGCAACAACTTTTTCAATATTTTGAAAAAATCCGATCGTTCTCATTTACCGAGAATATTTCCATTTCCCACAAAAAAGCAGCTGATCTCAAGTCAGAGGTCTCTTACTCTCTCACACACACACACACACATACACACAAACACACAACTATAGTCGAAATTACCGAGGGAATCATTCCGAGCTCGGCAAGCGTACGCGAACACTTGATATTGCCCTCATAAAATCTCCATAAAAAAAAGTTTTTTAGTTCGGGCTAATGGTCTCGCCTGCCAGAAAGCAAAAAAGCAAGGCTTTGCGAATGCTGGTTGTACAAATTAACACGAGACTTGGGAAAAATGTTGCAAGAAAGAAAAAAATAAGAAAAGGAAAAAGAAAAAGAGCGAGAAAGAAGGACGGCTAGGGAGACAGGGTTATGGCATTAAACAGCTACGAGAATCGCGCGCGCGCGCAGAATGTTCGCATCTAGAAAAGGAAAATACCTGTAGCAAGTCTAAAAAGGTCGCTGAGGTATATCGCTCGCGCTAGGCGCAAATTCTCCATTTCCCTCTCTATAGCGGCCCTTTTCTCGCTCGAGTTCCCTCCTACACTTGGCGGCATTGTGGCGCGTTATTATCCCCAAGCAGTCTCCGGAGGGACTAGCGCTTCTTACCTTGCTCTCTCTCTCTCTCTCTCTCTCTCTCTCTCTCTCTCTTACTCTCTTACTCGCTATTCCCGCTACTTGGCGTTTATCGTTATTTGCGTTAATACCGGTTCTGAAATCCTCCCACCACTTCTTGTAAAGCTCTCTCTGCGATCGTCTTGTTTCACCGTAGCAGCACTGCTTGAATTCTGTTATCGTACAGCCACACGTCCCGAAAGCACAAATGATATATAATTATTCCTCTCTAAATATATGCGACTACACTATGCCTGCTTTCATCGCCTCTATTTCCGAATTACATTGTACGAGTAATTTATTTAACTGTTTTTCATTTCTTAATTATTACCTTAATTTTGCTAGTCATCAATTCTTGTACAAGCTAAAATAAGCATTATCGATCAAAACACACTCTATCTATTTCCAAGCTATCCTTATATTCTGTAATCAAGTTAAAAGCGTGATTCTTTTTCTCCCGACGTAATGATTGGAAAACACACTCACTAGATGCGGTTCAGTCTGTATTAAAAATACTGCCTGCGTTCGAGTACCCTTCGGTTTAGATCATTTTATTCCATGCGTACGCTCCGCACTTTACCCTAAGCTTTTAACAGCTTAAACTTTTTACATTCTACCTATACTACCCAACTTTTCTACACTTCAAGTGAAATCGTGCTATAGTAATGATTCATCTATTTGTCCGATAAATCTTTTTGACACAACTTTCACTTGAATATTAACTATAATTTAGTAATAACAAGTATATATCTGAATTACATTACAAACAGTCGAATTTCCAAATAAAACATTGAAAATAATCCATAATCTGGGTATATAGCTGAAAACTATACCGATGATGTGTGCATATACTTACCTCAACTCCTTCGCACTGTATAAACCAACAATAGTCAAGTGGGAATAGAGTCTTATCGTCTTCACTACTACCTGTACACGACCACACTGTAGAATAGCATATATATAGGCCTTTCATAGAATTCCAAAGCATACAACGCGCGATTGACCACAGCTCGGAAGCAGACGAGATTTGCCGCTCAGCAGATTCGGTCCTTGCATAATTGAATATTGGCAACGGCTGCCGAACTATATATAGATATTTGACTACTCTTCCTCTACCAGCTGTCTCTGCTATGAGCGTACTTTTTCGTACGTAAATTGAATATTAGATGAGTAAATGTCAAGTTCTCGCCCGCCCTCGAGATAAATTATCATATCGCTGGGAATGAAAATTTTGAGGAACTTTTGCCTGCGAGACCCGTCACCAACACTCTTCCGTGTATAGCTGCAAATACGTTGGTATCCTTGGTGATCCTGTTAGCAGTTCCGCGTGGTTTTAATCACATAACTGCATTGTGCGTCTTGAGACGCTTGTTTTGCAGGAATTTTCCTATGAACTTTTCGCGAAGTTGCATAATGCTCCTGGTAACTAGCAGAAAACATTTTCAGTTATTTGATTGTGCAATTAATTCATGTTTTCGCTGCCGACTAAAGTGAAGCAAACTAGTTAAATATGACATAAATAAAAACCCATCAGCGATATTTGAGTAGGAATAAATCTGAAAACTCATATCTCCAAGCAATAAAAAAGTGTCACATGTATATGCACGTATCGCAGTAGTCGTCCCCAATTGCGCTCGCTAAGCTTAACTCGTCTATGATTCTAGTTGTACCTTATCCACCCTCGCAATTTTGACAACGATGAGTCTTTTCTTATTTTCTACGGTATATATGTATATATAATATATACATTTACGGTATAGGTATACATTTACGCACACGTGTCTCGATTTTCTCTCCCTGTACTTTTGAACCCTTAAGAATGGAGAGAAGGAAGATTCACTTTCTCTCGTGCAGCCCCATTCGCGCGTTATCGGATACTACATCGCGCTCGTATTTCACGCGTTTCGACATGAATAGGCTCGAGTTTTTCATTTTCTTTCTTTCTCTCGTATTTATAGTCTAGTCGTCTGGCACCGAAAATACTGTCAACTGGAGAAGGAAGAGACAGTTCGCATGTATGCGTGCCTTACCTTATGACTCGTGTCTACAAGAGTCGATGCGTTGCTGTCGCTTTATCCTCAGAAAGCAGAGGAGTCTATTGAATTGAAAAATTATACGAGACGATAGAACCAGAGAGAGAGAGAGAGAGAGAGAGAGAGAGAGAGAGAGAGAGAGTAATTTTTCATTGTCCCTTTCGAGAGGAGTAAGTCATTTTTTCTTCAACATGTACTCGCATGTATTGTATTCCTTTTCATAATCAAATTCAAAGCAAATTATGTTTTTGTACATAAATTTATATATCCGAGCAAAATCCAGTAGTATCATGGCCTGTAATACTTGCTCACAACAGAATAGGGGTAACAGCAGCATTTGCATTGCAAATCGATGCGTACTTATCAGTAAACTCGCCGATAAGGAACGCCCAAGCTTACAGCCGGTTATGTAAATCGTTCTTTGCTCTTCTAGCTCCCAGATCAACAAGAAGAATGTCATTCCCTTGATATTTGAATTTTGCATCTTTTCCTTCACTAATCCGTCTTCTCGAAAAAAATCTCGTACCTTTGTGTGTACAGCTACTATCAGCGTTATTGATGACGTTTTGGAACCAAGTAAATTAGATTTTATAAAGCAGAACTTTCCTAACTCCACGCAGTATGGAATAATATTATGTTGTATAAATACGTGGAAAGGACTTTTTTCACCAAATAATCAAATTCAATCAAATGAGACGAGCGATCAACGTCCTGGTATTACTAATCGATTCTCAATCATCCAGGCCAATTAAAAGTGCAATTCTGTTAGCGCCTTCTCAGTCGAGTAAAGAAGATTGAACGAATGAATTTTAATTACCGGCTTCATCGACGGGAGTCGCAATAGCCACACCTCTAACAATTCGAGTGGTAGTCAGCTTCATTGCACCTACTTCGTTATTCTTCAAAGAGTCTACATTTAAAGAGGGCGTTAATTGAAATTTATCAAGATTTCCATAATGAAATTGTATGCAACTAGAGCTTTCTTTGTTATTTTTTATATAGTCAGTAGAGTAGTTGAGAGCAATGACTACGGCTTTGCGTAAGACTCTCGATAAAAAAATCTGATAGCTGATTCCATTCGGAAGATATCGATCAAACAATAATTAGAAAAGTTGAGCCTCTTATTTTAAAAATATCTTTATTAGCAAATATTATTTCCTCGATGGAAAAAAAAAAATATTACGATAGGTTCGGTCCAGGATAATACGAGCGAAAATCTTTATTAATTTTTCATCATCGTTGCTAAACAGTAAACGATCTGAACAGATCCTTAGTTCCTTACTGAGAGTACAATGTTAAATGTTCATAATATAGCCAGACTCACTGAAGCTCTTGCAATTAAAGGACCCGCTACGCCACTGTTACTTTCCTTTTTTTTATTCGCGAGAATACTCGAGTAAGGGAGTAAAGCCAGGGAAGTAGCTTCGAGAGTCAGATAAGGCAAGAGGAAGAAAAAGAGAGAGAGCGAGGATTCGATAGTATTCAAGGGACTGAGCGTAACGAGCGTTATTTCTCAGGAGTCGTCCGGAAATACCAGCAAAATGAATGGACCTCTCTCGAAAAATTCTGCCGCTTGGTGCGCCGTGCACTTCGTTTTCCCGTCTTTTTTTTTATTTCCAGCCTTAGCCAAAACTCGTGGTCATCGATCGCCTAGTTCTTTCCCACCCCCTTCCCTCTGCGCTCTACGATGTACATTGTACATCTATTGTCGACTTTCTGCAAGTATATTGATTGAACTTTACAAGCTCTGCACTGCAGTTTACGAAAAACAGGCTTTATCCTTAACTTATCAGAACGTCAGGAACACTATTGAAGCCTTTTGAAACTGTAGGGTGTATAGCATGTATGGAGATATTCGAAAAATATGGAATCTACCCACTCGATTAACCGAGACATGATATACTACAAAGAGGGATATAGCTGAACTCGTCGTTTTCCCTTCATATCATACGAGCCCGATAGACCGATTGTACATAGCAGCAGCAGCTGCTGCTGCAGTTGCTGCTGCTGCCGCCGTCGCGACTCATTTGTCAAAGTTCGACGATCATTTTAACCTTCGTTTGCCAACTTTTCCACTCCCATCGGCATCGATTTTCCCACCCATCCGCGAACTTGGAATTTTAAAGCTGCGCGCACTCGTAAGCGTCTTGCTTCAGTCTAATTTATATGAATATGCGCGATTAATGAATCAAGATGCTGTAAACTTGAAATTTGTTCTGGATTAAATTTTCCATTATACTTCGTTATCGTTGTGAAAGTTCAATTTAAATGTCGGTGAGTGAGTATTGTAAAGAGATTAATGTGAATTTGTGCTTAAATTGCTCATACTGAGAAGATTCGAACAATAATTGCACGCATACAATAGCGACAAAATACTGAGTTCGAATATTCTATATTCCCACATAGTACAGACTGACATTTAATTTAAATTTTGTTATCCACAGGAAAAAATAGGACTTTTTTGCAAAAGATTTACAAATCGTCGACGACTAAATCTATCAATGTGTGCACGAATTGCGAGACCTAAAAAAGTGATTCTTCGGTAAATCATGCGCCATGCTGTTCGGCTGATAATGTGCCCTGGTTATATGAGTACTGTTCCCCAACCGTATGAACCACCTCCCTTTTTCGATCAATAAAAGTCATCATAGATGCAATAAAAGCTTTCGTTTACAAGGCCAGACTGTACAGCCATTGTTAAAGAATTGTTGCCACCTAGTCAGTGTAGAGATAAAGAGAGAGAAAATAAACGGTCGATCGGAGCCGAAAGCTCAACTAGAACGATTAATCTTTCATCCAGATTACAAAGTTATTAAGTATATATATTATATTATACACGGACTCGCCCCGCAACTGGAATCATCTGTGTTCGAAGGATTCACGTTATGGGCAACGAGCCCAAAAGGTGTGGACCGGTTACACGCAGGTCGTAATTTCCTTCATTCTTATCGCTATGCCAAACAGCTAAAAAATAATAATGAAGCTTCTTTAACGTGTTGTAAACTGTGCCCTACTGTACATAGATCGTTATGTACGCAGCCTGGGTGCGGAGAGCATGAAACGCGTGTGAGCTATGAAATATAATCAGACCTAGTTTTTGTTAATCTTGACATGGAAATACTGATTGATGTTATTTGTATACTTGGTATATTGATATTACAACAACAAAGAAGTTCTCAGCGAATCTCGAATTTCGAAATAAGAAAAATGTCCATGAGTCAATGTCGATGCACACCTGAGCATTAAACATTACACAATCTCTATGTCGCAGATGATTTTCTCTCGTTCTTCCCCCCTGCACAGATTGACATACTAGTGAGCGAACCAAGACAGAAGAAGCAGAAAAGACGAAGAAAGATGGAGTTCAGTGGAGGGAGAGAAGAAACGACCGTCGGGCGAATTATGAGGAACATTATCCAGCTGCTGCCAGCGTGGCTAACGTGTAATGCGTCTATAGGTATAATTGTGCCAACGTCTAACCGTGCGGTCGGCAGCAGTGTTCCCGGAGGAACTGCGAAGAAAAAGCGATAAAACCAAGAAGGGAAGCGAAGAACCATGCGGCCACGCACGGGCGTTAATATGTTATATTATACTTTGCCCTTACTTGCTCGACAATTTTTTTTATGATAAGCTCCAGAGAAAACTTATAGAAAATATATATATATACGCGTAAAAAATGCAAAGTAATGACTCGACGCGTGAAAGAAAGCAAGAATAACGATAGAGAGACAGAGAGAGAGAGAGAGAGAGAGAGAGTGTTGGCCATACTTCACATAAGTCGAGTAGCTGGAATGGCTGCTATAAGGCTTTAAAAGACTTTTTAATAAATGCGCGGTGTGCAAATATCAGATTTTCGCTCTTCCGTGATTTTTTTTCTTTCCGATACTGGAACAACAGGTACTGATCCAAACTTGATTCAATGTGAGTATCATAAGAACAAGTCATAGTTATAATACTGTACTGGATCTATTTTAGCGTGTCAGATTGGAACCAGCCTCCAAACTGTGTAACGATATACCTAGTAGTAACGAGTAGGAAAAAAAATGTACATCCGATAGATGAAAAACTAAATTCTAAGCACGTGAATATATAGATAGACTCGCAATAACACAAAAGACTCTTTTCAAAACATCCTTACAGCGTAGCTTCTATATCAGGCATGCATACTATATATTAGATTATTATCTAGCATTTAAATGGAAGCAAGAATATCCGAGCAGAACAGAGAATAAATTCGTGCTTTATCACACGAGTAACGTATCGTACACGCAACTTAGTTTTGTAGATATTGAATAAATACCAATTAATGATACCCGACACCATAAAGAAGTGATTTTGACACTTGAATGTATATATTATACTTATTACATGTGTGTATGAAAGCCAAAATAAAACAAAATTAAATGAAAAACCACTTATCGTCTATTCCAGAAGAGGAAAAATCATAAGAAAGGCAACTGTCTCGTGCTGGTATCCTATAACTCGTTTAACTTCATAGAGTTCTCGGAGGTCCGAGAGCTGGTATAACGTTTCTCGACGATATGAACGTACACGGGCGGCTCGATTGGCTTCTCTCGCGCTCCTGCTTCGGTTAACGTGGTGTCTCGTTTGCATTTAGGAAACCATCAACGCTTAATCGCATTCCTAAGCGCCCCGGGGAAATTGCTACAGCGTCATTACCACCGATATGCCACCGTGACGAGCGTATAGCGCTGTCTGGGAAAGACAAACAATTTTTCCCCGGGATTGCTACGGTCCCCTCTTTCCCGGAGATGAACGCAACAAGGGTATATAGTATATACTCGTTCCCTGTTTCTCTCTCTCTCTCTCTCTCTCTCTCTATATATATTGTATATATATTCTACCCCTTTGCAAAAGCAAACGCCTTATATTTTATTCGCTGAACTTTGAACATTTGAACATTTGAAAATTCAATCTACTGACAAATAATAATCAGAGCTGGATTCTCAATGGGCAAACAGAAGCGACAACAGACAGTATACACGATTCCCCATTGCTGAAAATTCTTTCTCCCTCGCGTCGCTGCTGTTATTTCAGCCCTCCGCCGTCGCCGCACTCGACTCCCGTTTCACATCGCTTCGCGTGTCCCATTCCTCTGCTGTGGACTATCGTAATTGCAGCTGACACCGAGACGCAAAGCAGGCGCGTAGGGCAGGGGACCTTATACTCATTCGGAAAAGAGAGATAGAGAGTAATAGGTGACAAGCTGGCATGCGCTTGCACAGAAACGAGTTGCGAATATTAATTGCTCTTAATTATTCCGACGAGGCAACTCGTCACCGCAAAGCCCAGAAATAAGGAAAGTTCACAGGCGCTGACGAGTCACAGAAAGACAGGGATGAAAAGGGCAGATCATTTTCCGCTGGGATAGAGTCTCGAATTTTTTTTTAGTATAATAATTTTGCTTTTTGCCCTATCCATAATTAGTACTTCATTACGAACTTTGTTATCAAAGATTTTTTTAACATCATCTTATCAGATACGTATACCTAATAGTCTATGATCACAGATACTTTATCGTATCTATGATAGAGAAAAGTTTAAAGCTGGGAATCATGTTATGTTTCTAACTGGAATTCTAGACCAATATTGAGAAACTCATATCATGTGACATGATGGCTTAAACGGTAGCTTCATTTCTATTTAGAAATACAACGTAATTCCTACAATTAAACCTTCGTTGACACTTTCATATTGATAAAAGGCATCTTCATGAATTTTTTTATGTTGATACCAGTGATCGAACCTTTTCAAAACAAATCCAGAATACCTAAATGACTTTCAACAAAACACTTTGATGTTATCGTTATGAAACAGTGTAGTAATTGATAAATTCGGTTCATCGTCAACCTTGTGTATCTTATAAGAGTCTTATTAGTGTATTTAGTGCAATTTAAGTCATTATGTATACTACTAGTATGAGGTGAACACATTTTATTATAAATAATGGGGAAATTGCTAGATAACTTTATTTCTAGTTAGAAATAGAAATTCATTCCCAACTTCTAATTTTCACGGACACTTATATATTGGTAAAAGGCATCTTTATGAATTTTTTGTGTTAAAACTTATGATCGAATCTTCTCAAAACTGAATTTCAAGACTTTCATGACTTAAAAGATTATTATGATCTATGTCTATACATTTAAAAGTGTTGAAAAGTGCGCGAGCGAGCGTAGGTATACTCATAACTGTGTATTTTGATGGTTTAAGACAGGCCAGGTAAAGCAATAAATCCTTTCGCTCGCTGACCATTCTAAGTACCCCAATGGCATGATGTCGCCAGATGGGGCAATAAGTTTTTTTATTCTTAAATTGTATGCGTTCGCATGCAGTAATCTGCCGCTGCATTAGTTAGTTTGGTTCAGACCTAGCACTCGAAGAAGCAACAGCTTTGCTCCTCGAGTCGCTTCGTAGCTTATACTTATACTTTCCTTGTATTTTTACATTATACTTTTTTGTCAATAAATAAATTACTCTAACATTGATTGAGTTTCTTTTCATAAATAAATTCAATAAAAAGTATTATATTTGTAAAATTTAACTTCATTTACAAGAAAAGTACATTTTGGTTTTTAGTGAGAAATACTTCCCTGAGAATTTAGAATTTTTTGAAAATAGGCATAAAATGCCAAAATTGGTAAAAATGCCAACGTTGACATTCTGCAACTGAGAAAACTTCGATGAAAAAAATGTAAAAAGATTTTGTAGAAAGATACAGTGCCAAACTAAAGCTTAAAAATATTTAAAACAAAATTTGTTTTGTTCGGTCAATCTGTTAGAGAAAGACTCATATATGTGTATTATAATAAGTATATAATGATATATAATGGTATACATACATTGCTTGCAATGTAATGCACCATGAGCGCGAGCCGTCTGTCACGCGTACGCGTTTGCTCGTTCCGCACCGCTGCTGCGTATCTGTGGAATGAACCCCTATACATTTGCGCCCCAACTACCCTTGCTTATTCCGATCTCGCGTTTCTTTGTCAAAAGGTAGCATAGAAGCAGAGGGCAAACAGCTCTAGCTATTCCAGACGGGATGTACACTCTGAATGCTCAATCGATAATTTGCGTCAATGCATCATTATTTCGAGGTCTTTACTAAATAGTGTTTTTAAATAGATTAATCAAGACAACCAATGTTAAAAGTTAAAAGTATGAAAATGAGATCGTCAGTTTTTATTACTCTTACACTGTACTCTTTACATTAACTGTTATTTTAACTATTTAGTATTTCAGTTATTTCATGCAAACAGATACAATATATAATATATATAGTATCAAAAAAATTCAAGCTTGCTTCACCCAAATAAATCGACGTGCCTCTTTAAAAGGGCTTACACAGTGCAATAAAATTATCCCGGATAATCCGGAGCTCGCGAATTACCCACGTGTAACGCCCCTTGCTGTATATATATATATATATATATATCTCACATACATGCAGTATAGCCTTGGGCTAGTGCACGCACACAAGCCCGATAAGTAGAGCTCGCGAAACTCATTCCGCGAGACAATGCCGCCGGGGCCGATTCAATTATTTTCAGCAGGAGCAACACGCAGACACGATCCTATCGGTGTTTGTGTATGCGCGCGCGCGTATATATATTTGCGCGACCGATGCGTCGGCTTAAGGTGGAGTGTGAAAAATACACGCCTTGAGCTATCTTAATTTAATTGGTTGGTTAATTTGAAAAATGTTTTTCGTGAACTTTTATTTTTTAAGATAATAACAAAAACAATTATTTGTTCTAAAACTGAGAATCAAACCTATCGTTTTTATGACCTGAATTTTTTCCGCGTTTATTTTCACCGTTGTATACGAGTAATTAATTAGTTTCTCACCCTTTAATTCTCTAATTACTATTTAAATCTTTCTCGCAGAGATATCACATTCCAATGCACATTCGCGCAGAGGGTGCATGGTATGCCCTTTAATTTTGCGCCTCGAGATATCCACCTCCCCCGAGATTAGAGACCTGCTTCGTGCACGTAAATCAGACTAGCTTATGCATTATGCATATACTGTCAAACTCTCAATATAATAAACACTTAATGTGTTGAAAAACTTCATAACATCTCGCATTTCCATAATAAAATGATCTTTGGGCATTTTAATGGAAAACGCAGTGCTGTACAAAAAGATATGCATTCGCTTAAAATACGCTACTTTTCATTTTTATTATTTTTGTTTTCAGTCGGATTTAATGACGTCAATAGATCAGAGCAGCGGACTTTTATTGCTTAAGGTTGATTGAGGTTATATTTGAGATTGTTTAGCGCTCTTTGAGTCGGATTTTCATTTTACGGCAGACTGGTGATGCTATTTTTTCGAGCTCTTTCCGATATTATTTATCGGCTTATTACAGCGATTACATACTATGAAAGGTATATTGAAAAAGCAATGTTGAAGATATTTTTAAGAGAATAAATTGTACAGAATGTTTAAGGATTGATCCTCATCAAACGCAGTCCGATCCATCGATGCACGACACGCTTCTACGATTTGCACCGCTAGGCCTCGCGAGCGACAAATTGGATTAGACATCACTCGCGTTCTCTGTCTTCTTGCAAAATCTACTTAGTGCGTACGGATAGCTCTCTATGTATGGCTATGGAGATTATATATGTACCTTCGCGATAGGCAGCTACGGTTTGGCAGATTGAAACTGTAGTTCGAGGCACTGAAACCGTAGACGGAACGATAAACTGCGACGAACTGAGTTGATGATGTTTAATAGCGTCCTGAGCCAAACATTCGACCTGAGAGACTCGCTCTCTCAATTTAAAGCTAATTACTTGTTACCGGCATTCGAAGAAGCTGCATGCAGCTTCTTCGTCCTTGTCTTTAATTCAAGACAAAACCGATACTCGCAGTCTACGAAACACAAGCATAATATCAATATAATATCCATGACCTATTTGACGGAAAAAAATGTTGCTCGCAACTTGCCTCTCTTACTTTAAGTATTGAACCTGTCGATAAATGCGAATAGTCTAGAAGCCACGCGCGAAAAATCGTCGGCGCATGGGATAAAACTGATATAGCTGAGTGAAGACATCGCGTCGCCTCGTGCGGCAACTGCGAAATGAACCAGTAGCGCATATCAGTCTTAAGCGTACCAACCATAAACTACGCAGGCTATAGTATTCCTCGAGAATTTCGGTACGTCGATCGTGTAGGCAGCTGTGTCCAGGGCAATGAAGGCCGCGCTATAGCGCGACGACGCGACGACACGACGACGCGACGTCGTCAAGCTGTTATGAACCGATCTGCCAGAGATAAAGAGAGAGAGGGAGAGTTAATGGAAATATCCGAGATTCCAATACTCTTAGTGGAAAAATAATCTTACCTGCGTATACATTGATTACTTGGACGATGAGAGATTGTTGATGATTTCAGTTCGAAGGCTGACGCCTCGTTAACGCGACTAATTTTGAGCAACTCGTTAACTTGCTAAATCAACATTTTATTTGATTTTCCAGTTCCCCTGGTATTTTATTGAGCTTACGGCCCGCCACTCAACGCCAGTGGAGGAAATCGAAAACTTCCTCTATACATACGTTGCGTACCATAGAACGTGCACATAGCACACCCATGCTATACCCAACCACCGAATACAAAAAGCCTCGTAAACACGAATTCCCCGACATGACGGGAGAGAGCACGAATATTATTCGCGAAATAAGCCGCGAAATTTCGAGTGTCGGGCGGAATACCAGCAGCGTCAATGGGAAATCACGATTGGCGAGAGAGAAACTGCGTCATGGATTTCTATTGACGTAGCGCGAACACAGCTATATACATACATCTAAGCTTCGAGAACGATTGCACATTCGCGATCAGTTCGCGACCCTTGGATTTTAATGACGAGCCTCGGCATGCTGCGCTAAACAGCTGATACGTGTGCGTTTGTGTGGTAAAGGGGATTTGCAAATTATTGTCATCGACAATGGATAGTAGTCGGAAATTGGCTTTCCGGTTTGGTCCACTAAACCAACATACGACTTTATGTTTACTCATAGACCTTATGATAAATACGTTTTCGAGTCCGTATATACTGAAATTTTGCAGTCTAAATGTAGCGAAAATTTTAAATAAAAAATCGATAAACTGAAAAGATTATTAAAATAAATCCTATTAGTACGCATTACTATTTTCACTAGATACTTATTTTCTTGATTAATTAAAACACTGAGACGAAAGCAGGATAAATTATCAATTAGATTTAATTTAAATGAATACGCTAGAATTAGAGCAACTAATATTTAAAGTGTATAGGACGATGACTGAACAAGCTTCGCTTAAAACTTTAAATTATTCATCCTAGATCTCTCTCCGTGTACACTTAGTCCAAAGTCAATCAAAGATTTCTCTTCCTGGTTATTTTCACGTAAACTTTATATTAATATCATTTTAGACTACAATTATTTGCACAATTGATGATAAAAAATCTTATTTTCTAGCTTCTGATAAATAGCGTTTTATACAGTAATACTACTCGCACTAATTCTTGTTTTTCAAAAGTTTTTACTAAAGTTATAATCGTAAGTTTGTTTTTTTTTTGGCAAATGAAACTGATTGCAATTAATATTACGCTTTATACTTCTGAAATAATGTATGTACTGATAAAGGAGAGAATATTCAAGATGAAATAAATAAACGATAAGAAAACTTAAAACTATAAATCAGTTATCGATCAGCGGCGCCGCTGCTACAAATGAATTTAAGACCCGGTGTCGTTGAATGAAATTACGTTTCTCGCGGGTACAGCAATAGGGAAGTTGAGCGACGCGCGCAAATAAGAAACGCCGGAAATGAAGGCAATACAAAACCAAGTCGAATTCCGTTGAGTTTGCGATAGGGGAAGACGTCTCCCCTTATAGACGATTCGTAATATTTTCTCTATACAACGGAACACGTTCGTTGATAGGATGCGCCTTTTCAGACGGGGAACGTCCAAAATTCTGCTGAACTTCTACAAAACAAAAGAGGGAAAAGTAATTTTGAGATTTTGTTTCGATGCTTATTAGTAAGCGTAAAAATCTCTATCTGGAGAAAAAAAGCCCTCGGATATATTATGATGGAATGCAGTTTCTCTATTACGTTGTTTTATGTAGAAAAAATACTTTTTACAAACAATACATTTTTCTAAACTCTCTCTCTCTCTCTCTATCTCTGTCGTCTCTTTGAGACTTCCACGATTACCATACTTTATTCGTTTTAATGATTGAACGATTATCTAGAAGCAATGCACTATAACCTCTTATACATATGCAACTGATGTAAAAATAAAATCGTCTCGAAATCATATAAACCCTTTTTCTATTATGTAGACTCTTTTAACTTCTTCTACTCTTTCCGATATATGCCGTATAGCAATAAATCCTAAAAATATGAAAAATTGGTAGTGACTGTCTATGTTATACACTACGGATAATATCATAGAAACGAGTAGTCATATACTGCTTACGCTGATCCGAGAAGATCAAGATCAAGCCATTCAAATAGAGTAAATATTTGAGAAAAGAACTTGCATCAGATGAGATACTCTAGAACTTCAATGCATTGGCGTACAGAAATACAAATATACTTTAATAGTAATGCAAAGTATCTTAACACAAATGAAAATTGAATTTAAATTTGTTGTATCTGTTATAACAGCAATATGACAATTATACAACAAACACTTAGTGGTTGGCCGTCGTAAGTACGTAATCATGTTATTAAAAATAGGTTATCGATATTATAGATAACTCATTGCTCAAATTGTTTGCGCATAACCTGTAGCTTTATTAGAAACAAATTTTAATATTCAACGACATTTATTGGCACATAATCTACGTAACGATATTTTAAGATCAGCTACACGACATCCGAGAGCTCAACTTTTTTCCTAATCAATGTATTGGAATCTACAATTAATCTCCTTAGCTTACCTTTGACATCCAACCAATGCGTGGGTGCAATAAATTTTCCATCAAGCCGACTTCCCGGTCAAACGAGCTTTTTACGCCATGACCTTTCTTCATTTTGAAAAGGCTCAATCGCTTTATCACTTACTTTTTTGTCTTGTCGCGTATACAGAAGCACAGCTTTCGTCGAAAGATGATGATTGATCGCGATATCGTCACTTATGAAAGATATCTTTGTTTTACAATTAAACAAATATAATTTAATAAACATAATTCATAAACGAAAATATTGCGAAACGTTAAATACAATTATAGGAGCTACGATGTGCTTTCAAATTGACAAACCACGTAAACTCCCATTCATTGCAATGAATGCATACTATCACAAAGAAACAAGCATCTGGTTCGCGATAATTCAATTATCCAGTATGTGAATGTGCAACATAAGGTTATAGAGAAAAAACTGTCACTGACAATTGAAGAGTTACATATACGAATGTGCAATGTGAGAGATAGTCGAGACAAAACAAGTATACAAGAGAGTAGCAGCAGCCATTTCATCGCTTACCACCTCGCACTCTTTATTTCACGAAGTAGACTAGTGGTGTATACGGCAATTACGAAGAGAGAAGAAAAACGTAGCGACACTCAAGGGCACCCAATGCTTATATATCGAAAGCCAAACAAAGAAAATAAAGAGACCAAAGATGTAGACATGTAAGCAACTCTTGAGTCTATGTTTACGGGAAAGCCACAAATATATAAAGACTCAACTGTCCATAAAAGTGATTTTCTAATATTTTTCATGAATTATCTACATAAGAACGAAATTACATACGATGATTTCCATAGACGCTGTGAAATAAGAAGCTTGTAAAAAATGAGCATCCGCGAATAAAATAGATAAACATAAATAGACTAGCTATGCCTGATTACATAAGCAGTGAATCAGCCAAACGGACGGAGCCAACTTAAGGGGATAATTCGAGAATGAAGGAATGAAGAGATCCAATGAAATCCCTTTGAATTAAGTGTTTTTCATTAATAAATTGAGGTATTAAATAAATAAGATGTAACTAATCGCATTGGTAGAGTTATAAACAAAATCAGACGAAACACCTGCGTTAAAAAAGACACCTTTGTACCGAATCTTCGTCGGTACTGATATATAGTCTCGTAAGTCTTGTCGCATTGCCGTCACTCTGTGTTCTCTCTCTCACTCCCTACACCTCACGGGGATTCGCCCCATCCTATTGTGCTTGGCCGTAAATCCGTATAGTCCCATGTCGATATTTGCCATATAGAGCTCCCTAAGCTTCCGGAGAATGCGGGGGTGAAAGAACGCGCCATAAATACCGGCAAACATGTCGCTGTCTCGTGCTCGTGTCCCTTTCTTTTGTTTCTTTTTTCGACTCGAGACTCGTCGATTTTCGGACGATGCGTTCTGCATGACTACACGCATCGACGGTTTAAGTGGATTGGAATATTTATAGCTCTACGTATAGGTGTCTGGCGCGCCAACGAAGTTTACGGGTTTGATTCGCTATGAGATGGAACGACCGCAATCTAGAGGTGGAAAATTCGGATATTTTACGTATACTGCGACATCTGCGATTGCACAGTTGTTGATTCACTTTAAAACGCAATCGCCTGGAAAACATAGTAAGTGAAATATAAAGAAACCAATTTTCGTATCAAAGCAGTAACATTGTTCGAACGTTATTGTTAACTAATGACTTAAGAGGGTAAGCCAGGGCTAAATTCCGTTAATGAAACACAACGATTTATTGAGCACAGAAAAAAGGCAACATAATTTACACGATCTTTGTACCTTAACATAATCCATAGAGTACTTTTGTACTATGGCATTGACTACTGTTGTAAGATGTACATATACGAGGTATCCCTTTAAAAAGAGTACATAATTATCTATCATAATATATAGCTAAGTCAGTTATTAATTTGGAAAATAGTAAAGTATAAACTCGTCTGAAGATCGCGCGACACGAGAATGATCGTGACATCGCAAGCCATACAGCAGCTTCGTCAAACGCCATAGTACCTCACCTCCAGCCGCAAATCAGCTCAACCGCACGAAGTAAGACGAGCAGCAACCACCGTCTGGCAGCGAAACGATAGACGAGCAGCAACTGTATGCGCGACACGGCCGAGCGGCCATTTACTCGTGAAGCACGAGTTATCGCTGCGGCGTCTACCGTGACGACGAAGCCCTTGAGCAGGTAGTAGGACTATAGCTGCTACCTTGGCGGGTTTCGAGCTCCGCTGCCTCCGCAATTTCCGACAAACTTGTCGCGCGAATCGCTCGTGCATGATGCCCGTGTTTAAGCGCACGTGGATAGCTTTTCATGGGGATTATCGGCATTCACACTTTTTCTGCGGTTCTACTACTTATAGTATACGTCGAATGAATTGTAACAAGCTCATTTGGATTATAGCTGTCCTCGTAGACTTACCGTGGAGTGCCTTTAAGTAAGCCTTTCCTGCGTTGATCAATTGCCTGGCTCCGGGATTAAATTTGTCCAGAATGTTCTGTAAGCAAAGACAAAAGATATAATATATGTACCGACAAGACTAGCAATCAGTATACCGAAAACTATATGATTTTAGACCAATAGTCGAGGTATGCACTGTAGCTCTCTCCTGCGTTTCTATGTACACCGCAAACCTCCGTGAATAGTTCGATAATTAACGGTCATGGATCCAGTACATAATTAAATTATTGCCACGCGTGCAGTTCAAATTTAGCATTGTCACCCGATATAACTGATTTAAGCAATTCAATTGATTGCTGTTTATCGTAGATTTAAACGACGTAGGTACACTGTCCCAAAACAATACTTCGGAAACAGCGTTCTGTAATGAATTCTTTGTTAAATTCTGCTTACGAAGCATCATCCGCACTCGCGAGAACCTCAAGAGGAGTTGCAAATGTAGGTTAAAAGAATTCGATGCTACTTATGCACAACGTCAACTATATAATTATGTCGCATACGCATACGTGTATACATACGCGCATGTATACGTGTGCACTGTGCATCGAAAAAAAACTGTCTTCGAGTATCAATTAACGAAGTAAAAACTTTATGATGGCGTGTTCTCTGTATATATTATCATTTGCGCTCATCAAACTTTTTAGAAATTTTTTAGTCGATAGACAAAAATCCGCAAAAACGATAATTGTCTACACGTGCATATAAATCAGCGCGCTTCCTGTAACTAGATGCAAGGTAGATAGTCAGATGCTTTTATGTATGCATAGGAAAGCATCCGCGAGCTAAGAAAAGTCAGAACAGCGTTAACTCGAGATGCGGGGAAAGCTACAGCAGCATTCCAGCGTTGACACTATCTTGATCCGGCGTCTTCGTCTTTTCATATATATTTTTCTGTCTATACAAACTACATATAATATTATACAAACCAGAAGAAACCTTCTATCTCTCCTTCTGTCCCGGCTACATTTATTCTTTCCAAAGATATTTCTAATAGCAAAAATCATTGAGCAATTATTTTCTCATTTGCCAATTGAATTCGCATGGAATGGCAAGCTGTCATCGCACGTTCTCGTTAATGAATACACAGTTTACATCAGTTTCGAATACATTCTTGTCACACAATAACGCAATATGTGTATGAGTGCGAGTGTTACACTTCGCGAACTAAGTCTGGTCCACACGCTTTATCAGTATAGCTACGTTAATGAGTCAACGAACGATTATTCTGCTCAAAGGCGCCTCTCGCTTTCATTTTGAAAGCACATCAGCCTTGGCGGAATTATAGAATGGAGGATAAATTTCGCGAGCGAGCGTGCGACGATAAATTTTCTTTGAATTATTACGCAGACAAGCTGAAGAATGATTAATAAAATTCCCTCCATATCTACTTCGAATATTTAATATAATTTCAGTTCCTTAACAAAATATTTACATTTTATAAATCCATCTTCGATATGTAGCAATTGTTGTTTGAATTACAACATACTCGACTATAGACGTAGCACTTGAGATCTTATTGTTTCTGTTCACAACGAGAACAATTATGAAAGATTGGTATACAAAACATACTTATTTACTGGAACAATGCTTCGAATTAATAAATAAAGAGATAGAGTCGCTCGAAAAAATGGAGACACGTTTGAAACTCGCGATGTCGAGAATCAAATCAATTCGAATCAAATGAATCGACTCGTCTCATGTGCTCGGGCGTGTACGTCCGTGACAACAGTTAAAACAATGTAAAAATAATTATACCCAATTTCCCTCTAAGTGTCGTTTTTTGGTTTTTCATTTATTCGGAGAACGATGCTAATTTTATTATTGACTCCATTGTCCAACTAGAGTAGTACCCTAGAGTATATACATGGCAGTCGATGTAAGTTGGACAATTACTGACATTTGAGAGAGAATGCTGTACAAGATCATAGTGAGCGAAGAGAGCCTTAAAATCATTAAGGGGACAAAACACTAAATTAAAAATTTTAAATATTTATAACAATGCAATATTTACACTTATTCTATATACACAATGTTTTAATTTACTTTTTATTCCAATAATAGAAGACAGTTTTACCTTCAGTTTGAAAGGTCTAGCACTTCTATCCCACTTCGGTCCCTTCGTTAGCTAGTTACAACAGAAAGTAGACAATTCACTCACCGTAGGATTCATAGTCAACCGATGGATGGAATGAGCTCAAAATTGCTATAGTTAAACTGTTTGTAGTAGTCCTTTCAATATCAATGTAGGGATTAAAAATTAAATGTACAGAAAAATTATTAAAAATAAAAAACTGAGTTGTTAACGGATTATTAAAAAAAATTTACACATTTTATAATGTCAAATTTTTTCTAATTATAATTCAATTAAAAATCCCTATATTTATACCGAAAGGAGTGTGTCAAAGAACATTACTACCAAGTTTGAGCTTAATCCATCCATCGATTGACTTTGAATCCTACGGTGAGTGAATTTTCAACTTTCTATTGTAAGTAGCTATCGAAGGGACTTGTAGTAGAACTAACTAGACCTTTCAAATTGAAAGTAAAACTGTCTTCTATTATTACAATAAGTGTAAATTATAATTACATTGTTATAAATATTTTTAATTTTGAATGTAGTAATTAGCATTTCAAAGGTATCTTGTCCCCTTAACATAACCATCAAAAAGTAAAAAAATTAACTTGATTTTGAAAAGAACTGTATGATAAATATGAAAGTTTATATAATGTATATTGCATGTATGCGCACATACAAGAAGATTAGGTAAGAATCCGTTTAAATTCACTTACACGTAAAGAATGTGCAATTGTGCATATGCAATTACTGCACTTTTATGAGGAGGCGTTAGTTCGAGTACGACAATGATTGAATTACACTTTGAAGGAGGCTTGAAAAAGTTAATTTGCCTTTCTCCATTTTACGATCGTCTTGTGCTTTAAGAAATTCGAAGATAATTACAATTTCACAACTTATTGCGCAAAGATTCAAAACGCAAAAGACTTATCCGATGCGCTTGGGAAATTAATTGAAAATAATTGGTACATCGATGAAGTTTTAATTATACATTATAACCACAGATTACTGATAAGAATCATATCTCGAGTGTTCGTCATTACTTGAACCAGCCTGTCATTCAAAGTGCAGTAGTCTTCGATAAAGCCTCGCGCGACATCGGAAGTCAAAAGCTTCCTATTCAATCTTATTGTTTCAAAGCAGCTGAGATGTTTGTTTGCCGAATCACATCGACAACTATACAGATGGTAACAATAGTAGAACATCGACTTTGGGGTTGAAGCTCGCTCAGCTTGTATCCTTAAACTCTATAATGATACTGGAATCACCTCCCATCCATGCTCGATTACGACAAAGATGTAAAGACCATTAAGGGATCGTTTTAATTAGAAACTACATTTAGAATCGTAGACTGCACAAACGTAAACTTCTGCTGTATAGTTTAAATATCTTATTATTCTTCAGTTCTTTGGATTTGATCATTCGAAATGATTTATGAAATCTGCACTGTAACACCAAAATAGGAATATAGCACAGTGAAATAACGGAGGTAAATTATTTGTATACTGTCCTCTGTTAGTCTCTTTCCCATCTCGTCTTTGCAACTGTCGTCCAAGTTGAGATTCGGCCTGCTCAAATAATTTCAAGTTCACTTTAGACAGTACTGCAGCCACTGCATAAGGTATGTTGGAGTTGATTACTTTTCTATACAGATACTTATAGCGATTTCTTTTTATATCTGTGCACTAGTTCATGAAAACTTTGTTCTCACTTTGACTTCTGAGAGTTTCGGAGAATATTTTACCCTTTAGTGAAATAGGTTCTATGAAACTCCATAAAAAATCTGTCTCCTCGAAGAACTACCTTCTTTTTTTGTTACTTGTGCACAATACGCGGAATATTCGCGGCTTTTTCCTGCCTTTACGTAATATCACCCGTCTCAGCCACTCTCTTCGCACTGCTCTTCTCAGCCCCGACTTTCTCCATCACTGACGCTCCCAACGTTTGTATCTTGTTTTTTTATCGAAGAGAAGCTGTCGTTCAGAGGCAGAAGCTAGAATTTGTCTGCCCCTCAGAACGCAAAGACTTGTCCTTCCAATCTCGAATTCACATTTACTTGCTCGTATATATTACGATATACATCTAGAGCATTATCTAAAAAATTGACCGGACAACAGATTTTTTTCTTCGCAATATTTTTAATCTATTGATTGGCACCGAATCTACCTTCATGAATTTTTTTACATTTTTTTTCATTATGGTTTTCTGAGTTACAGTATGTCAAAGTTGGCATTTTTACCAATTTTCACATTTTATGCCTATTTTCAAAAAATTCTAAATTCTCAAGGAAGTATTTCTCACTAAAAACCAAAATGTACTTTTCTTGTAAATGAAGTTAAATTTTACAAATAAAATACTTTTAAATGTATAGACATAGACCATAATAATTTTATCAATACAAAAGTGTCAACGAAAGTCTTAATTTGGGAATCAAGATATGTTTCTAATTAGAAATCTGGACCAATCTTCAGAAGCTCATTTTTTTATTATTACTATTTATTAAACAGTTGAATTTGTAATTACAAATATACAATTACAATGATTGAAAACATAATCAAATTACAAGAAAAGTAGCCTAGCAGATGAAAGCATTCCTGTAAGCTGACCTGATTCAATGTAAAACTAAAAGTGTATAAACCTAAAACTGAAAATTAATACTTGTCTCTGATATACTGAAAGGCTCCAAAGTATGCAACTAGTCCCTTTACTTAGTAATCTCGTTACTACGTTACTATTACAAACGTCTCAGTTCAGGCATCCCTACTCCTCCAGCATATTTCTCTCTCGAAATTGTTTAGTCTTTCGAGACATATTAGACCAAGTGTACATGTCACTCTATAATGTGGGAACATTTCTTTATGTCGTAGGGTAGAGTTACTTTTATAAGAAGATGTGAAGACTATGTAACCTATTACTATTATGTCATCACTCTTCTATTGTCTCAAAATGTATTGTATTGAATTTCTAAATGTTTGAATTCCTCTAACTACTTTGTCGAAATATAATACAGCTTTATTATTGCGTAGATAGTTAATGTCTCCATACGACATTCTACACACATTTGAGTGTGCGATTTGTTTTCCCGGAGGGTTAGGTGGTAATTTTAGTAATATTTTACTAGTGTTGCATTTAACTTTATTATCTATTTTTGAGAATACATCTTCAAGTGGTTTGTAATCTCTTTTAATGTCTTCAGCAATTACATCTCAGATTTACTTTCGGATTTTAATTCCATAAGTAATATGTTTCTTTAGTTACTTTTTTGGATTGTATAAGTAGGTGATTTTGTGCATACCTTATACGTTATACTTTCAGCTACTCTAATTATAATGATTAGTATATTGGATTGATTTGTTTGCATTTTGTTCCAAATGTAATCTGATATTCGCTCATGTGATGACTTATAATGCTGATTGCATTTTCTTCGTGCAAATATACGAGTTCTTACATCTCGTATTAATTTCTCTTTTATTCTGGGATCCACATGGACTTCCGATTTAGGATCCATTGAACAGATATTAGTTTTGTAAAGAATTTTCTATTAATTTGTTATCAATTTCCATCTTCCGTAGTTAATAACTAAATATAGTTTAATTCTTCGACAATCTATTTCATTAGCCATACTTAATTAACTCTCATTTATTCATTGCTTTTTTTTTGCTTTTATAATGTATTTACTTTTAAAGTCGATTTGGTAATTTATTGAAATTGGTTAATGTTCTAATATAACTATTTTTTATAACAACATGAAAAAGTTAACTTGGGAATAAAGTTGTATTTTTAATTATAAATGAAGCTATCGTATAAGCTACCATGTCATATAATATGAGTTTCTTAACATCGGTCCGGAGATCCAGTTGAAACATAACATAATTCCCAACTTTAAACCATCGTTGACACCTTTGTCAATACCAATGTAAAAGGCATCTCCATGCATTTTTTCATGTTAAAATTCATGATCGAACCTTCTCAAAACTGAATTTCAAGACTTTCATGACTTAGAAGATTCTTATGATTTATATCTGTAGGTTTCAAAGTATTATTTGTATTATTTTATTTGTAAAGTTTAACTTATTTAAGAAGAAAAATATTTTTTTTATTTTCAGTGAGAAATTTTTTCTCGAATAGTTAAAATGCCAACTTTGACATATTATAACTTAGTAAACCTTGATGAAAAAATGTAAAAAAATTCACGAAGTGTAATAGATACAGTGCTAAACTAAAGTTCAAAAATATTTAAAACCATATTTTTGTTTCTTTCGATCAATCTATCAGAGAATGACTCATATATATATATACATAATAGTAATGTAATATACGAATGTGCGCGTACATAAGTTCAGTAGCCAAGTGTAAGTTTGATCCTCGTAAGGATGTGCGAATGAATAATTTAACCTGCAATTATTGTTTAACTAAATTTTAAACACTTTCGAACAAATTAAAATTTAAAATCTATCGTGGATTTTTTGCGAATAATTATCCGTGCATTTTACGCTAGTTAGCGTGTTTTTATTTCTGGCTAGACTTCAAATTTCGAAAGCGCTATTTTATAGACTACTGATTTCTATAATCAAATACGAAACTTATTATTACAAATTGAAATGAATTAGTGTGACGTAAGTTCAAAGTGTCGGATTATGTGCATGCATGTAATGTAACGTACGCATACCAAAGGTTTTGCTTCCGTCAACTGAGGCGGTTCAAATAATTGAAAAGCAGAAGGAAAAAAAGAAGTTAAGTTTTCAGCTTCAGCAGTTACAAAACAATCAATCAATCCGTTATTTCCGCTTGTACCTTTTTCTCAGGGTATTCATTTTTTTCTCCGAATCTCCCTCATTTCTATTTCAATCCCTCAAAACGTTATTTCTTATAACGTGCTCACCTATATCAACTTATTCAACTTTCAGCGCTACTTTTTACAGGTCTACTCGTTTTTTCAACGTTATCGTGCCGCGAAACTCATAAAACGAATGTGACAGAAAAAGAAAAAAGGATCGACCACGAGAAAGAGAGAGAATAGTCAGTAAGAGCGCACTAATGCCGCACAGAAACGGGCAATTATTCCTCCGGAATGCAGCGGCGCGTTACGCAAGAAACTCGCTCTTTTCTAATTTTCTATATCTGACTATATTATAGCTTACCGAGAGATTAAAGTTCGGATGAATATCGAGTACGAAATAGTTTCAGAGATATTACAAGTTTGTTCTATAGTCTATACTTATGATAGGTGTGCATATCGCATACACATTTACACATGTTTTTATATACATATCTATGTTGTATGCCTCGTCATAGATTTCATTAAGATTTCAAAAATGCAAAACAGTTAGATTTTTTAATTATTCAATTTATTCTTGATGATTGCCAATCGTAAGCATATATAATCTCTTTGCCGTGTTCGACGTACGAGAAGATGTGCCATTACGAAAAGAATGTCGATGACACCGTAAGTATGTATAAGTTTGCGGTAAATCTCTCACACAAGTAAGTATCGACAACAGCATCTTCTCATCCCAAAGTAACGAAAGAGATAAAGAGAAAGAGGGAGAAGGAGAGGGAGAGAGAGAGAGAGAGAGAGAGAGAGAGAGAACCGGTCCCTCTTGAAGCTTGTAATCGATGCACATTGACCGGGAGTCTCCTGCAACACACCTGTACGTGCAGATTTTCATGCTTTACTCACTGTGACTATCTTATAAATAATCCTGAGTTATTCCTATCCATATAAGTACATAGTGTCTCTCTACGAATTTTCTATTCGATCATCAATTCTGGAGAGGTAAGGCTTCTCTTTGACTCTAAGAGCAATCTAACCATAAAACTGCATAAAAATTCAATTTATAATAACAAACACATTCATCAACTACATTACGGAATTAATCATAATTTTGCTTCTCCTAATTTAATTTGATTAATGAAAAACTCGCTCTAGGGTCCTAATAAATAAAACACTATGTCATTAATCAATCAAAATAACCGCTCTCGCGTTGAATATGAATTCAACCAATAGTGATCGCAAGATACTAAATATTCCAAATTCTGTCCGTCAGACTATTTCTCTCTGATTCTAACTCCCTAAGAAGCTGTTCTAATGAAGCAACGGGTGACTGCTAGAAGCAAGAACTCCATGTTAAGCATCAATGACCAGTCTCAATTGGTTATTTGCTTCCTCGCCGGCTCTTCTCATCCCCAAAGTTATCCGCGCCGCAGGTAGCCGATCTCTCTCGCTCTCTCTTCCTCTTTTTCTCCCATTCTATGCAGTACCGTTGGATAAACCAGTCCTGCTCTTCGTTTTTTCTCAACTTCTTCAATCCGATCTTTTTTCAGTTCGGCCGCTCGGCGCGCTTAAGAAAAGGAGAAAAAAATACAGACACGCAGTAAGGTGTGACGATCGTAAAGATTTAGAGGAAGAGATTCCGTTATCGGCGCCCAGCGCAAAACCTGGAACAAAACAACGTACGAACGCGCGCCTGGTTCAAATGGGAAACGGAGATTGAAAAGCGAGCTCGCGTAAATAGACATCGGAGCTCGGCAAACTCATTCAATCCTATTTCTCCCTTCTTCGTTTCGCCCATGATTTCCGCGAGGCGTATAACGCATTACAGAATTTTGCTCTTATATTTACGATATACCAATGCGAGTGTAAGGCCACGATGAATGTCGAATAACGGTACGAGTATGCAGTTTGGTATAGTCCTTTTTTCAATCCGAGGGTGTACAGAAATAACAGCATTTATGTGTAAGAACACACTGACTCTCATTTTGTCTACGAGATTCATCATCGTCGAAACGAGACGCAAAGGAAGACCCGAGGAAGATACTTAGGTCTTCCGTGTACAAATACTTTTTACGATCGCGATTGCATATCACATGAACGTATCCGATTTAACAACTCCGCGTTTTGTATTTTTTTGTGCAGATTCTTGTGACACATATAAGCTAAGAAAGTTGTCTCTGAATTTTATAATTACTTGACGCAAAATCAACTCATTCGGGATGAACATTTCGACACTAATTGGTGCTTTCAAGAGGGAAACTCCTCCTTTTTTTTACAAATTCGCGGGTCGTGTACGTAACTACTTACACGTAACTACTTACACGTTACTACTTACACAGTGTAAAATATCTATATATTTATCTACAGAGTCTTCAAATGATAATAATCCATGCATTGATTGATTCGCCCTCGAGTTAAAGAAAGACCATCTTAATATTTCAACAGCATAACTAACGTTACCGCAACGACAAAAGTTTGAAAAGTTTATGCCTTATATTTTCAATATACACCTACGATATAAAATAAAAACTTTTCTATTTTTTATTTTTATTATCGCTATATAAACTTTTCGCAACACTCTGAAATGGCCATCTATTTCTGCAGTTTATGGCTTGCACCGGTCTAAAGGGAGGACAAGTTTCACTGACACAGTCAACCTCCTGAACTTTTTTTGGAAAAACGTAATTGCCAAGTGTCCAGTAGAACTGATTAACGAAGTAACCTGGTAATATTGTTACTCTATAAAACTCCATATACACCAGTTCCATGTGCTCGTTACTTACAAAAAGTAAGAGTTTCCAATTATTTCTCCTAGAGTTATTAAAAAATCTAGTACCGCAAATTATGTACTCGCTTTTCTTTCAGATTTGTTCGCGCAGTGCGACAGTTGTGGTCGCTGGTACGACAGAAGCATTTTTGTTCCAAGATTGTTAGAGTATGTTCCATGCAAATTGAAATGTCAAACCACTTCAGATGAATAATTAATGTGTATAAAACAGACAATTAAAATAACACGCTCTTTGAGTAAATGAGAAAAAGTCTGTATAATTAAATCCGCTTAGTTTGATAGCTCACGCTGTTCCTAGGCCCATTAAAAAATTACTGCTAAATCAGACAGTTTCTGCAAAAAAAAAACAGCAACCTCTTGACCTATAGCGCTGATTCATATATTATTCGAATATTCATACTTTGCAAAGGATCTCGCATATCCATTGCGTCAAAAGAGATATAGCTCGTTAAAAACTCAAGCTCGTTGATTTTAGAGACGAGAGTTTTCCAAGTTTTCTTTCAGACACTTCATTTCGATGAACTTTCGGATTAGAAGGCGAAGTTGTTTCGTTAATGAATTTAATTCCTAAGTATAAGCTTAGGCGCGATCAACATTTGAAACATATCTGACGAAATAAGATGACGAATAAGTATAGTAAATATAGCTGTCCCGATGCCCAGCTGCATGCTCCTCAAAATCGCAAAACTCCGAATAATCGTGCCTAATGATACCTAGAAAATGCTCCTCGCGTAACAGATTTGAAAATATCGTATAGGCATAAGTTGATTATCAATTGATCTCATTAAACCGGAAAATGGTTTTATACAAATTCGTTAATTTGTAAAGTTCGGTGCTTAAGATTTTGTGAAGGGTGTGATTTAGGAGAGACAATAGAAAGATAACTTATGCCGACTTCCATCATAGAATTCACAGGTGCCCTACCAAGACTGCTTCCCTAAACTTTATTGAGATTTCATGTTGAGTGCAGTCTTCGAAAAGACGACTTGAACTTAGAACCTGAACGAAATTGACATTGTCTGACGACAAAACGACCTTTGAATGCCCTGTGCTTCCTCGCTTATAAACATTTTTCATTTTTTTAACTTACTTTGCAAATTTACCAACAATTTCTACTTGAATTTTCAAATATTAAGTATTGTAATGGAAAATACCGACGAGATGTTTATTGTGAATCACTGTAACGACAAATAAAGCCAAATGTCTGAAAAAAAAACCAACAAGTATCAGCGAATAATAAAAGCGCACGTATAGTCTTTCCTAATTTACATATACGGCACTTATATATACGTTTATTTATTCATATAGTAGTATGGTCGATAATTCACATCGCCGTCTGCCATTAAAATTCGTTCTGCAATCTAAAAGACGACCGACAAGTCCCTATACTATATGTTATACTAGCATTAAAAAAAAAAATAAGCATCGCAAAAAACTTACTCAAGTCTAACAATATAAAGAACGAAGATGAAAATATGAATATGCGCAGGTAGGTGCAGGCTGCGTACCGTACACGTATTACGCTACGAAAATCAAATCGAACGAAAAATTCCGAATTTCCGCTCGAATTTTAGGAATACCTTAAAGAAAACCGTAAACCTTATGTTACAGAATACGTAAAACAAGAAAATGCAGATCTAATATATTTTTAGAAGAATTTATCGATTTCTTCAGTCATAACATTTTACGACAGCGAATTCCTCTATAGGTTTTTTATCGAAGAATTTTAAAAAGTCGTGAATTTAACCTTTTCCACCCTGCGTACTATGCTAGAACTATAAAGACTATAAAGCGATTTGAATGGTTTGATGTTCCTACCAATCTAATGCATAAAACTAAACAATGCTATCTATAGCCCATCGTTGTTTTTCCATCGCATTATTTTGCCCGTGTAAGGAAAATGTAAACGCATCAGTGATTCAGAATTAATAACTTTTTAATTCAAAGTATTTTTTTCTACTTTCTTCTTTTGATATATATCAGCTCGTACAACTTATTTACTTCTCGAATATTTATTTACATTTTATTTACTTACATGAATAGCTTAACTTTCTTTCTATATCTTAAATATTGGACTTTTTTATTTAATTTTCTTAAGATATACTTTAAAGTAAACAAATTTTTGATGTGCTATACTGGTTGTGTATGTATAGAACCAAACAACGAAATCTTATTGTACACTGTATGAATTTGAAGGAGGCTTTAATCTAAAGGTCATTTAATATACTTTTCAGCTATATACATACGACTTGTGAAATAAATCTTCAGTTTAGGAAAATATACTGAATCCGCGGATTCAAAAATCATAAAAATCATTATTAACTTTTTTGCATTTTCAGCCACAAAACTGAACGGTAAGTTGAGACAATTGTGCAAATGGACCGTTTTAGTCGGAAGGCATCGAAGAACGAGGGAAACAGTGTTCGACAATGATTTCGATTTCCAGATATTTAGTTGTTTTCTATATTTTATGGATTTACTTATATATATATGCCTATGCCTATGCCTATGCCTATGTACAACACCTAAGAAAGCGAAGCAACTTGTAACATAACAGCTGCAGCGATAAACCGAGCTGGGCAGAGAAATGACACGTGTATATGCGCGCGTCTCTTCACAGTAGTCTAAAGTGTATAATATATGTAGCCGCGAACGGCCTTTGAAAAAACCGAGCATCGCTCGACATATACCGTTAACCTGCATAACGTCGTGTAAAAATAAAGGAACGCAAGAGAGCTCATACCCTTTACATTTAGGTGCGATGGCCGCCACCGTGTCCTTCTGGACCAGATGTGCGAGCATAATCTCTTCGCTAGCTCATTTTCTAGCTCGAAGCGAAGGAAACGAAAGTTTAATAATGCACGCACATGCACGCGTGAGTTTGTTTCAACAAGAAACTATTCTCAAAATTTACATTCAGGACATTCGCATACGGTGGTTTTTTTTTGCGAAACACCACCGTATGCGAATGTCCTGAGAGCCTCGATAATCTCTGCAACGGTGTTATATAGAATCCTCCACTGGAAGTCGCGCATCAGAGTCGGGAACCGGTTGCAATACTTATATACACTATATTACACGCATACTTTTCGGCGAGTGAGCTCGCTTAACGGTACATCGACACTCGTATGTATCTCTATACATTTATACTATATATTTACATTCAAACGCGGAGATGACGGAATGCCTGTACGGATGATAAGAGAGGTGCGGCTACGAAGTCCCGTTTTCCACGAAAATTCCTATGCAAATATCGTAGTAACGCAATTAAATACACTGGATGGCCAAAAGCAAGCTTAGCGTTGATCTTATCGGGGTTATGTGCGTCAAGATCGATGACACGTGGTTCGTTTCGCTCTTTTATTTTCATTTCATTTCTCATTACTCAAGCTTATTTCGAAGCCGTGGAAAGTTTCGGTTGTTCTAAAATAGCGAGATTTAATCAAACTCTAATTAAAGAGCAAAGTCTCGCCGAATCTCAGAAAACCAGTTCACAATCAACTCTCGAACCGATTACGCAGTTATAAGCATAATCAAAGGCTGCCAGTCAATTAAACCGAAAGCAACAACAACAGCAGCAGCAGCAGCAGCAGCAGCAGCAGCAACGGCAGCAGCGGCAGCCAAGCAGCTTGGGGTCAGCGGCCGGGCGAACATGGATCGCCTCGAGAGAAAGGAGGAAACGCCGTCGTCGAATGTTTCAAGCACGCGAATATAGAATATGTATACGCAGTGAGTACACGTGCAAGCGAGTATCACGCATTTTCTATCAAATACCACCTCCGCGTCATTAAAAAGTGCATTGGAAAATCAGTAGAAATAATGAAATATTACAAGATCTCAAAGCCATTATATTTGTACTCACGCATACAACGCATCCAATTTACCGCCTCTGACGGGGAAAACAAGAAATGGGTAACACGAACGGCCGATCGAGGCTAACGCTGTTAAAACCTCAAGTCGCTCCTCCCGTGCGGAGAAGTACTATCGAAAGGGTAACGATGGAAATAAAAGGAAGTGGCAGGAAAATTTGCCGGTTTCTAACCTACGAGCGTCGACCTCTTTAACGATACTGTGACACTGCTACTGCAGTCAGCCGAATGGAAACTCTCGTTTCTCTTTCGCTCGCGACCAGAGATATGTTGTATGTGTGTCTTCCTAAACGCGACTCCTACTTTTTTCACAAGCCAAGAGCAAAGGAGCGACGACGGCAGTCCAAACTCATCTCTCGCGTGCGCCACTTCCGCGTGAGGAATTCTCACGATAGAAAGTGCACATAGCAGTGTGCATAGCGCACACTGCAGGTAACTGCTCGCTTCTACGCCGATCGCAGTCTGAGGAAACTCAAATTTATCTTCCGTCAATTCATCGAAGCTGGCAGTACACGTGATTGAACATTTTTTCCCTTGCCGTATATCGAAAAGTTTACGAAACTTTTGTCCAGTCGAGGAAAACGATAAGATCTGTTGAATATACAGCAGCTGATTCGAGACGATGCCTGTAAGCGCGCTGCTTTATCGAAGCGTTAGCTTTTTCGAAGCTGGATATTCAACTCTGGAACCTCAAGAGCTGTTCTATTTTTCTCGACAACAAAAGCGCCCGCTTCTTCCGAAAATTTCACCCTCATAAATTGGAATATAAATGAGCGATCGTGCATATTATGAAATCTCCTACTTTCTTGCGCTCATACAAATTGCGAACATTTTATAATAGCTCATCAATAAGCTCTTCTATCTGTCCATAACAATGTATTTAAAACAATGAATGATAATTAAAAGTTATTTCGTGAGCTCGTTAATTTCCTAAGAACTATTTATTCTTGCTCATTTTGAGAAATCTGAAAACATCTATTAATTCTGGCTCCAAAATGACGAACCAAAAATGGAGCGTTGGGTCGAAAAGGTTAAGTCACGGGTCATTCTTATTTATTGAACATATATAATAGTAATTCCAGGATATAAATAATAACTTTCCACGATTCTTCGCGACTTTCTCCCCATTGAGCATAAGTTAAATTTTTACTGCCTCGCGCATAACGCCTCACCCTTAAATCATACTTTCAAAAGTAATTACCCTATGAAACTGCGTTAATAATCAACGCACTGTAAACCAAGGATTTTTCCTATCCTCTACTTATGCTGCACCTTCATTTTCGCGCAGACTACAACTATACGCTCGTAAATGCCCATTTCATCATCGTTCGCGTCCAACAATTAAAAGAGCCCCTCTAGCAAACGCAAAGCGCTAAAAATAAAACGCGAGACTCGCGAAATCTCCGGCGCTCAGCAATTTTTCGAATAATAATAACGCAACTGTCTGGTCATCGCTTCAGCGCGGCTGTTCTTGCCGTACGTGTCCTGATTTTCAATGAAGCTTAAGCCGCTCTGCTATATAGCAATATACCTTCGGTATGTATATACTATATAATGCGGAAACAGTGCTCGAGTGAAATTGCAATTAAGGATTAACTTCTCGCGTAACTATTTTTAGGCGCGATAATCATACCGCGCAATTACTCGATGATCGAAAGCGGAGATATCGCAAAGTTTTGCCATCCGAAGTTATTTTCTTATTTTAGACCAAATAATATGCTGCATGTCTTATATAGGAATTCCTCAAGTCTATGCGAATGCGAAGCAACAAAGTTGAGCATTATTGTAGCAATGATTGTGATAATCAACCTGTTATGCTTAGAGAATAGGTGTAGGTTTGTGAAAGGACGCCTGTCCCTGAACGAGAAAATACTTTAGCTAATACGCAATACAAATAGTGTTGTACTAATGGAAATGTTATCTCAACTGTACAAAACATTCTAACTAAAGGCACTTATTAAGAACGAAACGAAAATGTGCGACTTGTCGAGAAGTAATAATTTGTCAACATCACAAAATTCCTTTTCCAATTCAATAATAATGAATGTTCCAGCTTTCTCGACGCTGTGCCGATTTCGCACTACACTATGCGCGTTCGATCAACCGCTCAAGACTTTACGATCTTCATGATCGTGGATTTCGCGGAATGCACGCGTTGCTTCATTCCAACGTTAAGCACTTTGCAACCAGACAGACTTTCACTTGTATGCCCAAGATTATTGAGACAAATCTATGAAATTTCATCAAAAGTCTCTATGCCCGTTCTGACGATTATTGGGTTCGACGATTATTTGGACGATTATCCGGTGACTTTTCTTAGAAAAATGTTAATGCTGTCCGCGATATTACCGAATCATCGGATACTTTATCTCGTTTTATCGAACTCTCCGCTAGTATTGTTGCGCTTTCACTTACCGATTAATATACACTTGACTTTTAGTACAGGTATAACGATACAGTTGCATAGAGCAATCGCTGTGCGTTTTACATATTACATCGAAATCGATTTTACTACGAAGGAGGCTATCGTTTGCGCAATCAATCGAGGCTGTGGCTTGTCTTGTTGCACCAAAAGAGAAAAGGAAACAGTTTATACCGCAAGAAAGGCAGAACTAGTGATTTCGATTAGGTGAGAAAGACTGACATGGGAGTAGCTATTTTATATATTAATAAACAGAGCATGCAACTATACTCATCATATTGTTTTGCATAAAGAATAATAATTGAAATGGACAGTTTTGTTGTAAAAACTATTTCGATCGATGAAATTGCATCTGTCGGAAAATCTCTATTTTCAGCTATTTATGTGAAATCTTCAATCGCAATTGAGCATTTTGGCAAATAGACTCCCCCTGTCCCAGCCGACGAAATGTTCAATTTCCAATGGACCTTGGATAAACGGTCTGTTGCTTTCGAAGCATCGAAATCACATCTCAATGCAGTGCTTTTGAAGCATGTATGCCGCCGGCTGCGTTCTTCACTGTGAAGAGTGAAAAAGGAATAAAATGAAAACCGAACGTTTGACTGAACGGAGAGAAAAGAGAAAATATGGAAAAGAAGTGCACATTAGCTTTATCTAAATTCAGCAATTTGCCAGTAATTAAGATCAAATTAATGAGTTTGGTATATCAATAACCTCTGGTGAATAAGCTCTGGTGAATAAGCTCTGGTGAATAACCTCTGGGATCGTTACATGAATGGAACTTTCAATCTAATTGACAGATTTAGCGAAAGAACAGTGTGAAGGATCGTGAATAATTTAAGAATAAAAACATTGTATTCGTATAAAGATGTAAAGAACATTTTGATCCTTGTGCAATATGTTTTTAGCGACTTTCTCACATTTTTCATGCACAGCAATACAGTTTATTCTCGTATACCGCAAGTAAAGTAAAAAGCCGTACAACATGTAAAGTTTAATCGTAGTGCGCAGTAACCTGTGCAAAACTGTTATCCGTGCTTCTAGTGAAAAGTGTATTGTATAACTTGACGAAGCTGTGTGAATATTTTTAAAATATAGCCCTAAACGACTGTACGAATGCAAGGATTATTCGTTAAAAGTACCAGCTATGCTAACAAAATTATATATACACATTATACATGCATATATTTTCTCTCCCTAACTTGGATTTGCAAAAGTCTCAGAATATTACTACACACTGGTATATATACACACCGGTATAGTTTATAATAAACTGCAGGAATTTTGGGAAGGTTTTTAAAAGCTTATAAACGCATGCACGGCAGGCCGTAGAAATCCGCGCGTATTATTATTATATACCGCATATATATGCATTACTGCGCGATACGATCGAATAAATTTACTTTTATTACATACCTAATGCATGACTATTCTCTCTACCGCAATACCACGGTGCGATTGCAAACTCTGTCTGCTATCATTCGCATGTGGCATTATTGCAGAGCAGCACTCGATATGAACAATGCAACTTCTTATATAAGTCAATCAATACTATTATGCTATATTATGTATACATCGATTCTAGAATCGCCATGCATTTCCGCATAGCTTCGACCGAGAAGATCGGCCTTCCAGTGTGAAAGTCCGCGCTTAATAGCAACAATCGTCGTCGTGGCTCACCTTGGAATTACACACTACACGAGATTATAGAAAGTGGCTTTCGCGCGCAAAGTGCCCGGCCAAGTTTTCCCGAATTATTCCCCATTAACCGTGCATTCATGGGATTTCTCTCGCTGGTTCGATGTCGAACGATGCTTATCGCTGTGAAAGCACACTATACGTTTCTAGAACGTCACCGAGTCCGTAGCTCACAGTTTACTTGTGTCCTTCAATAAGGGCTCTTTAGATGAACTCAAACATAATTTCGTATGGTTTGTTTAACAAGAAAGCGGAAAGATCGACAATGGAGATAATAAGTCCGCATAAAAGGGGAGTTCAAAATGTTTATTAAGACCGCGTTATAATAAGTTGGAAAACTTGTTACAATGATACATGCAAGGATACATACAATGATACATACAATTATACATAGAATCGGAAATGAATTCTGCACTTGTCACTTAATTCGCCTGCAAAGAAACTTCAATATTGCCTTCTTTTTTCTACTAATGCGCTGCTCAAGTTTTTTCATAAAACAAGCACGGATCTCATAAAACCTTGCCTTCCCTGGATGATTTTTCCGATCACACAGACGACGATGTGTGTCCGCAATATTTGCCGCACGAGAGAAGAGGTAAAAAATCTAAAGAGAGAGAGAGAGAGAGAGAGAAGATGAAAAAGAGGAGAAACGAGCTGTTTATGCTTCTCGTACAATATACACTGCCGAGTATCTAAGAGGGAAAGAGAGGGAAATATCGCGAAATTTCTCCGATGCATATACACGTGTGTATACACGCACACGCACATGTATAGAATAAAGTGTTACTCGTGCTCACGACGAAAAAGAAAGTACAAAGCGGCAAGCGGAGCTAACCAAGAGGGAAACGTAAGAGTCGAAATACACGCAATCGAGCTGCGCTTCGTCGAAAGCCAATATCGAACCACACACACCCTTAGCCCTCCTTTCGTATTTTTCGAAGCTTCTGTTTTCTCTTTTTCCCCTCCTATAACGTACTGCGACTCTTTCTCTATTTTCTTCTTTCGCTTTTCCGCGCTCGTGCGATCTTCTCAGTCTCCTCTCGTGTGCGGCTGCTAACACTCGGTCTAGAACAAGTTTTTCTCCCGTTCGATCTACTCTCATGCCAGCTTTTCTCTCTCCCTCTCTCTATACACATACAGTCGTCTTTTTCAAATCAACAGAGACACGTAGCTGACGAGCTTTCGATGTCGCGCGTCAATTGTCTGCGTGTACACGAGGTGTATACATAAATACGGACGGGGTCGCTGACCTACTCTACTATTTTCCTTTTCCTACTATTATGTATGTACATCTCATGTGAGTGTATACATTTCAAGCTTCAACTTATGAACAAGATATCTTCATTATATCAGTATTATATCAGCTTGGTATAAATAGTTAAATTGTTAAAACGAAAAATAAACGAAGGAAACGTCGCGCCAAAAAGAGTATAGCCTACAAAACGGTTAAACGAGCTGGCTTCGCGCGTAAAACATAACAGCCCATATAGCCGCAGACACGCCAAGCTCACACACCCAGGATATTACCTCGTGCAAACAGGCGGAGCAATGACAGTCGCTGCTTTATCGATTGCGTTCGAAATACCTATAACCTATGTGTACTACTTGTAAATCCTCGTCTCGTGTATTTTGCAATCCGATCTAGAGGAATCGATATCATTTGAGGCGCATTTTTTGTACAAATAACATGCGTGTACCCGCGGCCATTATTAAGCGATTTTTTTTGGCTCCGTCCTATCACTACTATTACTACACAGCGATTATTAGCATTTTTTGTTTGTCCACATTAGGCATTTACAGTTGTCAATAAACGGTGTGGTCTTCGTTCCAAACACTTCACAATTCGTGATCTATAAGTTAGTCGCGGTTATATTTGCCCGCGAGTTTGTTTTACGGTCGAATCGCTGCATATTTTAGGCAAATTAAGTTGTGACTCTAACTCTACGCTGTTTACGATTGGAAACTTTGCATTCGAATTAAGGATTAGCAACGCGAGAACGCTGAATCTGCAATCGAACTCCCTGACTTTTCGGGTTATTTGAGTTTCAAGTCTATTTATATTTATGATGAAAACACTAATGACGTAACAGTTTTTCGGTTTGTTTGCGCGAATTCGTAATGAAAGAAAGCAGCAAATCGCGTAGGTCAACAAAAGCGACTCGCGTATAACTCATCGGTGCTGGAAATGCCGTTTATCTCGAAATATCGCACCGCACAGCATGGAATTACCCGATTCGCTGACTCGCGTTCGCGTTTTTCTTGTCACGAGTGCGATTCAATCTATATAGATCTAGTATACACAGACCAAGCGAAAAAGATGTATCGCGATGAGATCACTCGCGTAGAAAACGAGTTCAATATCTCCTGAAGATGCCTCCAACGCTGGGGCGGAATCAATCGTCGATGGCAGACCTATATAGATACTCGAACGTGTATATTACATCGGAATTCACGGGGGAAAAGCTCGAGAGAGAAAGAGAGAGAGAGAGAACTTAACGAATTGAGAATCGCGTATGCAGGTTTATTGAATTTCTGAGAGTATCCGAGAGTTTTAAATTTGTTGAGCTTGTGATTTACAGATTTTAATACTCGCTAGCACGAGAATTTAATAAGATTTTTAACGATATGCTTTTTTGCATAGAATCGTTTAGGATTAGCTGAAAGCGCGTTCAATGGACAGTGAAAAATCTCGGATCACGCGTACAAGCAATGTTGGCAATATGCAAAGAGTAATTTTATAAAGGTTTTTACTAGACTACTCGCTCTGGTGCCGACAAACGAAAAATATATATATACAATGTATAAATGAATAGCGAAACGTTGAACGGACGTACCCGTCTATGGCGAAAGTAGATGGAAGAAAAGAAACAATACGGAATGCGCGGAGAATAAAGAGGAAAAATAAACAGAACTCACCTATACGTCTATAAATATTCATGCTGCTATTCGAGAAACTCACGACGAAAATACAGTGCCCGCCAAATGTCAATATACATGCGTGTATTTGTACATAGCTGCACATAGTGCACATGTGTATGCGCGCGATTTTTTTCTCTTTTTTTAATTCTCTGCGCAAATGTTCTATAACTGAGCTGCACTTTTTTCTAGCCATGGTTCATTACACGGTTACATTACATTCCGATTCTCATACTCTCATCGCTGGTTATATAATATCCTTCAAAGTAACCACCGTCAAATGCAATCAAGTATTCCCATGTATAATACACAGAGCTTGTCGTGCGATCTGACTTTTATTCTCTATTCGAAAAGAGTGCGTAATCTTCAGTTCTCTGCGATATCGCGTCTGCATATTTTAAGGATCTTCGCAATATCGATGATGTAAAACATTCATATTTGTCATATACATGTAGATCGTTTACCTTTCAAATTGGAGGCATAAAAATCAAGGAGTATTACCGCCAAAAATGTCAACGTGACAGCATTCGATTGTCTACTTCTGAAGTACTTGATACGGAAAACAAGTGGGCAAAATCTATATAATATACCTAAGGGCTATTCAGCTGCATTGTCGTCCCTTAGAATCGTGGACCCTGTCGCCATTTATATGGACAGACCTCGAGAGTCTCTTGGGAAATAAGCTTCTGATTGGAATAGAGCCAAAATCTAAGATGCTGATGGACACCCAAGTCTAGCGCACTATTTTGTATTACACCAATAGTATAGATTTTTTAAGTGACTACGGCCACATTGCGTTTCCGTTCTTCAGGAGATAAAGAAAGGAGTAACTTTTTTACAACCAAAGCGAAGTGACTCCGCACAGTTAATATGCGTAAATTTAACTTAACGAACATTTGTAGATGACCTCACAGAATGATTAGCCGCGTACCATACACTATCCCTCCAACCATACTCGACGGCAAATATCTCTGCTTCTCTTTGCACTCGCCCGTTCTCATAGATTATATATATTTTATATAGTACATTCATATATGAAACGTCTATTAGAAAGAGCGATCCAAGTTGAAGATACAGAGCCATACGCACAAGAGTCGAAAAGCGAAGGTATAGATAATGGAACTAACCAATTAGAACCGAGACGAAATCTAGTTTGCCACGGGATGCATTAGCCCGATGCAAGAGAGAAGAGAGAGTTTGGGATAAACGGATTTTCGGATCTATTTAACCTTCGATCTACCGAAACATTCACTGTGAGTCCAAAGTAGCTTATTTATTTATGCTAATTAATCTGCAAGAGTTATTGAAGGAAGTGCCCGAAACATGACCGGCTAAAGTTTTAAATATAAGACGAGCAGTTTATCCGGAAAACTATCTTTTGACTTGTGTATAAATATATATCTGTACACGATATTATCGGAAAAGAAATGAGAATAAAAAGACAGAAAATATAACATTGAATACGTCTTCATTGACAGTATTGCTATGAGCTGTGTGAACGCTCATATAAGTATGTTCATAAGTATGTTCTCTTTCGATACAAAATATTTTCAAATGTATCTTGTATAAAGAGAAAGCCACATTGAAACCACGGCGGGAAAATGCCAACGATTCGCGTGCATACCTATGTCCTCTGGCACGAGAGATCGGGCTATTATAATAATGTCAGTGACCGGCAGTTATCATAAAAACTCTGGCAATAGCATTGGCACAGTGCCTTCTCAAAGGGATATTCCGTGCTCGTGATGTCTAACCTCAATGGTCTGGAAAGTCACGGGACGGGATTTATACTCGTCTTGAATATTTCGAGATGATGGCCATTTAGTTTTCATTTCTATTCCGTAGTTCAAAAATGTCTTTGCATTCTATTGGCGCTTTTAAAAAAATAAAAAAGTTTCATTTGCATATTTTGCGACAAAAATATCCGCTTTTAGAAGTATGAATTAGTAGATGCGTGTCCTCGAAATTCAAATTCTCACAAACACAAGATTTGGCAACTATACGACTGTATAATAGGAGCTTGTTGGGATGCTTTGATGGCTATCAACGTGGCTTTCACGCAAAAAACTTGTTATGTACTTCATTGGGATCTTTAACGATCTTGAAATTCTCTTAATAGCTTACTTGTATACGCCCAATACATAATACGTATATGAATAGTATATAAATAGCCAATATCAGGAATGGCCGGACCAGGGATCGCTTTTACCGAAAAATTTAAATGAACATCGCATTTGTAGAACTCACATCAAAAGTGTAGAACTAACTCAACAGCATAGTGCAACTCACAGCGCTGTCGCTCTCACTATTAATTAATAGACTGACGCATGCTGTACCTGTACGTGTAATGTACAATTGTACATGTTACCCTCTTATAGGATGAAAATTTGTCGGTTAGCGGAGACAGACGCGGGCAGATAGAATAGAGAAATAACAATAAATAACAATAAATAACGTCAGATGAGACTATATTACATGACAATTCTTTTCTAAATACGCGCACGCATACCTGGTGCTTATTTACAGTTGAATGAACGTATTCCGTGTGCTATCAATAATATTTCATCTTTTAATTTTTGCCTTGGCGATCCGCCGCCAACTTATCTGGGCCCACGATTAGATTTTTCATCTGAATTAGGTCAGTGCATTCGCCATTGAATTTATGGCAAACTAAACGAGATTTTTCAAATCTTTCGTCAAAGTCTTTTCTTTATTCTCATAACAGATTTCGCACTGTCTGTATTTAATAAGAGACACTTGATATTTACAAGAGACAATTACAACGATGAGTTAAACAACACATGCACATGTAGTATGCGTACGTTGCTTATCTATCTACAGAGCCTGAACTGCACTGTGCAAATCTGAATTGAAATAATACATAAAAATCCAACTTCTTCTGACACACATACACACGGACGCACACTCTACACCCAACGCAACGCACGATGCGATGACACAGCGGTAATTCCGAGTCTACCCCCTCTACAGTATTTGACTTTTAGCTACGGTATAGTCTATCCCATACGTCGAAACTATGTCATAACTGGTCGTACGGGGGCAATGACGACCACTCGAGGGATCGGATATTAATTGGCTTCCGATTCCTAGCGCTGTTCGGATTCGCGCGCTGATCTATAACCCTAGGGCGATATGCAGACCGAAATTTCTCGGCTTACGGCTCGAGGACTTAGCAGACGCAATTTTCGGAATTTTATCAAACAAATGAATTATCGATTTATTATACAAAATGTTAAACAGACTGCCAAATTCATAAATATCGGATTCACTAGTCTCATATACTAAGGTCTCTTTTTCACTTAACTCCACATTGTACTTCATCTTCTTCTACGCACTCGAAACTCAAATTATTTTGGCTTTCCGGCACTCGCACTGAATGAAAACCACCGCACGATTAAGCGACGCCGCGTAACTTTTTGTCGACAAAAAGTGTCTTGGAACTGAGAGACAGGTCACTTTTTTGTTTACTGTATATTACATGTATACAGAATACGCGTATACACAAGACGCATAAGCGAGAGACGAACGATATTACTGATTATTTCCGCCTCGTCATAGCCCCTAATGGTTCGGAAACAAGTTTATAATAGAGGAAGGTGCAAACTCGAGGGATAATTTTCCGCGGCGACACCTAATTATCGGAAAATTCTGCGGCGACCATCTTATATTACACACCTCACGTTCAGACTCCGCGTGGTTGTTATATACATGATGAAGTTTGTTCATTACACCTTGTTCCATAATACATTTTGTATATGCTTCTTATTTTTATTCTTGTAGTATTCCATTTTTATAAGCAATAATTGATATTTTGTTTAATAGCCGATAATTCTTTTTCGTAATTAGACACGCGTACTCTATTCAATATTTCAAAGCTATTTAAACTTAAAAGCGCCGACGGCCGAGAAGAGTCGAATTTAAGTGAGTTTACGCAGTTTCGAATAACTTGATCGCTTGAACTCCGCTAACGAAATCAAAAGATTGAAACGAAATTATACGTTAATCTACGGAGATGAACAGTCTGTTTTAACTTATTCTTGCAATTCATTGCTGCGTTTAGAATACCCATAATTAAGTCGTGCTCAAGCTTAATAATTCACATATGTTAATGGGATGTAAAAGTTTGTTCAATCTGTTTTTTTTTTCATTTCTTTATTACAAAAACAACGTAGTTATCTGATCACAAAAATGTCTAGCGTAAAAGTACTTTATAATAATGAGGATAACGCTGCACACTTCATGCATAACGATAAGGCTTAATAGAAGTATGAGCTTCTTTTTCCACTACATTCATTGGATTATATATACTCGGGAAAATTTGAATTTAAGACTAGCGATACCCGATCCTCTTATTCGCGAGTTGCGCTTACATCATTTACCTCCCGAATATTCACTTCGTCGTTGTCGTTGAAAATTTTCAACATAGTCGAACGATCGTATCTTGCTCTTCGCCAGAGTCTATTGTGCTAGCGTCGAGGCCGGGAGGATCGAGGTGTACACAAAATTATAATTTCTGCAAACTTAGCTTTTAAGATAAACCGATGTTTTCTTAGCATTGTAACTCCTTGTTTATTTAAAAGGGACATTCAATGTGCATATTATAAGATAACGTCATTCAAATACTTGACTATTCGAATAATGGTCTAATTGATTGATTGGCAAGTATAATGTACCTTGTAGATGTCATCGACGAGTTTTGTGAGCTCTTCAGTTTCCATGATGTAGCGTCTCAGGCCGCCGTGGGCCTACAGCTGAACGATTTCGCTCTTTTAAAACGGACAGAATTTAAAACACTCGCGAGAACAAGGTTCAAGAGATGGTCATATTCCTATGGCCAAAGCCACGGCTCCACTTGCCTCGCACCACGCTCAACTGAAACAATGCGACAATTTGATTATCATTAAATATATTGGCTTCTCTTGGTAGGATAAATATATTACTAAAATGAATAATAGTACGAAACCACTAGGTTACTCGAAATAATCACAGCATTCAATGCTTTTCAATTGAAATCTAATTTGTTGAAATGATTTACGTTTATTTAAACGCTTCAGCGAGTAGTCATGAATGAAAAACTATTTGCTATGCATTGGATATTTGTTAAAAAGTTCAATGTACTATTTATTAAAATACTATCTTTTAAAAAGTTCAATGTATTGGATAGAATGAAACACTATCATCACACACTTGTCGTCGTGCCCTCGAAAGCTCACGAGCACTTGATATAATTTTACATAGGCGTCTAGTCGATTCGAGAACCCTTCTATTCTTACTATACTATCGTATATACGATAGTATAGTATCGAAGCAGCTTGAGTTGATACATAACTATCCGAGACGTATGCACTTTCATTTCGCAAGGACAAGTCACGAGATTCGCGAAAGGCTGCTCTAACCTATCCTGCTATTCTACCTCGATTATAGCACTGCACAGACGTAGGACGATAAGTACGTGACTCGTACGTATACCACACGAATATGAAGAGTATTTCTCGAGTTATGAACTAGAGATCTATAGTGATGTATACGCGCGGATCTTGTTGAATTTATTTTCCCTAAGGTTCAGCTTAGTGAAGTATCGTCTGTAATCTATTGCGAAAGACTTGATTGGTCGGAAGGTTAAAAAGTTTCATCTCTTTTGCCGCACCGCAAAACTTTTATAATCAGACGACTTTCTCCCGCTATCAAATTCAATTAGCGGACTTAGTGCATCGGATCTCCCAAGGCAAATGTCTGCTTATTTGTTTATGTTCACTCGACGACGAATATTTTCATTGGCCATTCATTTACTTTACTCGCTATTTTGCTCTTTCCTCCACATTGAACCTTCGTGCTAAAAAAATTATACTTTCGTGTAGTTTTAATAAAATACGAGTTATTCGCTAGTTTGAATTCTGACTTTTGGAATTCTGACCGATAGATTGTAATTACCATGTTTGCTATGAATGAAAATCAAGGCGAAAATACCTTTGAACGTCGTCACACTTTTAACAATATCAATCTGTCAAACTACGTTCCCATTTCAACAATAGACGGCGATTGCCATTAGGCAGATATTTCTATCAGAAATCGCTGAATCATATAATTGAATTTTATCTTCGCGTCCTCTATGACGTTCATCGAACAATTCACTCGAAACTAAAGGTCATCTACTAACTAAAGGTTCCTCGCTGTGTATAGTTTTTCCTTATTCCATGCAGATAAACGAGTGATAAAACAGTAACTATTCGACCTATTTCAGAAACCGTAGCGCAAACCGTATAGAGAGCGTGAAACATTGCGTTTGAATTTCACTTAATAGACTTCAGGAGGTATGGCCAAAATTACTTTTCATGAAAATCAGACCATGTAGAGAACCGAGCCGATTTTGGACATTTCGACTTAGAAAGTCTTTCGCGATGTTAAGCCGCAATTAGACATGACGTTTTGCAATCTACCACGAACATAGACTTAATTGTTCTCCATAGATGTATGTATTATGTATACACTGATTATTTTCAATAATTGCGTGATTAAATCTAGAAAAATAAAATACATCTTTTTCCAGGAACATATTCCAGCGATAGTGGCAAGTCCACAGTAAAACCGTCGATCTCTTGGGGCGCATATGCCCATCCAGAGGAGGCAATATATTTCCTCAAATATACACTACTACACGTTCTAACGAGGGACAGAAGTAGCAGCAGCAGCAGCAGCAGCAGTGACTCCCGTAAAATCGATTCGGCGCGTGGTGACGTACTCAAACGACATTATAAACAGTTCTTCTCATACTCTGCGCACTTATAATTCTCGCCGTAGCTAATGCACGCGCTGCACTCGTAATAACCCCAACGGATCATAAAGACGCGCGCTCGTAATAATTTCACTATAGCTATATAGCAAGCTTTTTCTCTTAGCCTTTTACCTTTCTCTGTAGTCGCCTTCTTTTCCGAGCATCGATACCGCGAATCCTGGTCTCATTGTTGGTTACTTTCTATCCTATTATGTGTGCCCATACTGCCCATACATTGTTTCACAAAGTAGGCAATATTTTAATTGACATTTTTAGCTACGTGCAAAGCGCACTGTATTTCTGGCAAATATCATTATACCGATGATATTTCTCTGTTCTTTATTGTATATTGGCGTAATTAAAGAAATGAGCACTTTCTATATCGCCAATAGACGAAAGAGAAATTGCATTCGCGATAATTAGTACATATATACACAAGATTCTCGCAGTGAGATCGAATAAACCACGAGATTGCAAAGTATTTTCCAAATAAAGAAACTATATTAGCATTCATAAGAGTACGTAGTCCTATCACGAATTAATGAATATAGAGACGAAAGGCAAATGCTCTAACCGCGAAGTTAGCTAACGCGTACCATAGATTTCGATATAATTCATCGTATTTCGACACTGCATCTTTTTATTACTGACTCGTCGTATGTGCTCGGGCATGTATGTCCATGACAGAGATGCCAGTCTGCCTCTTGCCTCCAACGAAACTTAGCTGAACAAATCCTTAATTTAAAAATAAATACGTAATACCTCACTCGTGTTCAATACAATAAGCCTATAATTAGAAAATAACTTCCCTTGAGATGCGAAAAATAATTTGAAACCTTATCTACATCACTAAGCTAATGGTATAATGTAATTTTTAATACACGGCCTCGCCTCTCGACAACCGTTATTCGAGTGCCCGACAAGATTTTTACATTACTCGACGTATACTGCTCGTTTATCTCAATATCGTTCGATCAAGTCGCTCGCAGGGAGCCTATATGCACGATTTCAGATTACTTAACAACGATGCCCGAGAGTCGGAATTGAGTGCTCTTTTCGAAGCATTAAAGAAAGCCAGTTTTTCTGAAATAAATATATATCATTATTTATACACCATATTTATAGTTGGCTCGATACGTTAACTCCTAATAAGAAGTTCGTTTTTGCCATGCCTAATTTATTTTACAATCACGCTAAAGTACTTTTTCAAGTAATTAATCGTTTAGTCTAGAACTTATATAGCTATTATGCATATCGCGATAGTAGAAATCTGTTTCTCATTTGACTGATAAAATTTTCGTTATAGCACTGCTGGAAATGTTACTTTTATAATAAGAGTCGGTGAACGGGTGTCTTCAAATTTATGCGTACAATATTATTGAATGCAGCGTAATTATAGCTTGAAGCTATACATTCACGTGAATTTCAAGCAGGTTTTAGCAGTCTGACAATTTGTAAAAAAAAAAATAGAACAATCTTGTATGCGGTTCGTATAGTTAAAAAAGATAGAATAACAGGTTTCGACATATGCTGACCCAATAAATAATAAATAATCTGATGCATGACAACGTGACAAAATAAAACGCGACATCGGCATTCACAGTCGATTTTTCCACAAGTAACCAATGATAATTTCGACAAATTTTTCAGGAGTACCGAAATTACGAAAATTCCTCTGAAAAAACTCTCTTTGGAAAAGATTGTACTAATTGAAAAAAATTCTGCAGCTTCAGAGTTTCCGACATCATGATGTTTTACAAATTTTCGCGAGCACTGCAGGCGCATCTTCAATGAACAAAAAGTGGCGTAATTGATCGAGTACACGGCGATACACTCAAGAAACGAGAAAGAGAGGGGGGTAGAGGGGGAGACGGAGCCATTTAAATGCGGCGCCGCGCGAGAAGAGAGACTGGAATGTCGTCCTACGATTCTTGTGCGCGGCCGCGAGGAGAACAGCTTGGACTTATAACGGTATCCGTCCGGGAGAGTCCAAACGATATTCCCGCGAGGTACGGACTGGACCGGCGTATATATATATACATATATATCTGCACCTGCGGTACAACTTTTAACTTTTGTGTTGAAAAGAAGAAGAAGGAAGCTACCTTGTTATTGTGTGCTTACTCACAGTATTGTATAAGATTTTCAGTTCAATAATATAATGAAATATTTAAAATCCTGAAACAACTGTCTAATATATTTTTATGTAGACGTAAAATCGTTTATTGAACACTTGGTTTTTAAGACTCTTAAGATATCGACTCCTTCGCTACTTAACAGCGTGATAGACTTCTCACCAGAGGCCAACTGGACGCAGTGGTTTTCCGGAACGTGCTTTTATCGAGAGAGAGAGAGAGAGAGAGAGACATCTACTATTGTACTGAATTTCGTCAAGCTGTAAACGAGATGACTGCTCAGCCATTGTAAACTGTACAAAACATGAATTGGTCACGGAACAATGTGTAGATATAGAAGCGCTTCGATCAAAGAGTCTCGGCTGCATGATATAAGATATTTTTCAGTATTACTGAGTATAATAGTTATAAGATAGTTAGAAATGCTTCCGAAAGTGTCGAAAAGGTCCGAAAGTGAGAATCGAACGATCATAATAATAACGGGATAATTTGGTAAAACAGCTCTACATTTTTCTACTATGGTATAATTCTCATCTGGCGACTGGAAAATTTTGTAGAGTTTTTTTTCTCGGGCACTTTTACCGTCATTGCAAGGAACATAATCCTGTTTCGTAATAATTACTTTCTAGCCATCGAAAAAACTCATAATTTCTTAATAAACGTATCAGTCACATTCCTTAATTGCTCGTGATATTTCTTCAGAAGCCTGCACTTAACACTGCATATAACTATGGTTATAACATACAACGTTCGTATCTATGGGTCTAATAATTTCCTACTGCTCACTACGCTTTGTAAATTACACACTGCCCGTGATTAGTTCTCCACAGAAGACAACTCGGGACACAACATTCATTACATTAAGTGAGTGTTTATTAGTCTATATCCTATTCGCAGAATCCGGAGGGTGTCCATTACACGATAGTAGCACTGATTGGGGTACTACACCCTATATATTATCTACGTCTTTGTACTCGCATACATACATACTTCATCAAGATCGCAGAACCGCAAACCATATAGCACACAAATTGAGCTGAATCAGGATTTTCGTCCCCCTTTTCCCCTATTTACCTTGTATTTCGGGCATTTCTAACAAATAGCGCATGTCGTCGCACGCGTGAATTAAAAATTCCACACAAGCCCTCGAGTCTATATCCGTTTTACGTATATATATAGTACCAAAACAAATGGAAGCTGAACTTTCGATTGCGAACGACTGTGTAGCGGCGACCGCAGCGGTGCATAGCTACCTGCAAATTCAAAAGCCGCGTCGAGAGATATATAGAGAAGGTGAAAAAGTTTGCCACACGACTGTGGCTGAAGTTTCTTTGTTGCTGTTTTTTTAAGCGAGATCGCGATGTAAGCTTTGTATAGCTTTTTATAGCAACTTCGCGATTAAAACACATCAACCGTATGTGCGTTGCGAAACTTTCAATCAATACTTAGCTTAGAGACGCGTAATTTTTTACGAGTCAAGTAATCTATACAATGATTATTTTTAAAAATATGTACATTGTACACAATACCGATGTGAATGCTCATACCTTTTGGAATGAAATATTTTTATTTTTATGTATCGAAAAAATATAGGAATTTGATGTAAAAATAGGGAAAGTGTGTAAAATCGCAAATCAAATGGACTAGTTATAATACGAAATCGACGACGATTGCGATATAGAATGGTAGAATGCGATATAGGTGTAAGTTCGCTGAACAAATGAATTCGACTCTTATGTAAAAGTACTGGTTCTTTTGAATTGCCTTTATTTCAGTGAGTCTTGGTTATAAAAACCACGCAATGTTCGCACCGAAAGAGTACAGCGGAGCAGCCGGTTGTAATGTTTACGCGAGGTCCTAGTTGCGACGGTCTGTAACACATGTTTCGCACTCGAGTGTGCGACTACCGGTTAAATTAAATCGAGAAGGGAGATATAGTTAGGAGAGAGAGAGATAGATAAAGATAGGGAAAAGAGAAGCACAAATTAAACGAATAAGCGGGGATAGATAACGGCCGCGTATAAACGCTTGAAATATTAGATTTCAGACTGTGCAAGTTTCGTACTTGTTTCGTTTATGATTTTTTATAGAAATAGCAAATGTTTTCGATTAGAAAATTGACAAAAGATATCTGATGTGATCTTTTTTTAAATATAACTAAATACAGCGTGAGCGGCTGCAGTCGTGAAATTTTCTTGCTTTCAAAATATTTAAAATTAATCTCGCATTTAACTTTTACAAAATTCATCTGAATAATCTATGTATTTGGTGATATATATATATCGATTATATTGATTATGTCATTTGTTACATTACATCGAAGCAAGAAACATTTCACGCGCTTCGGCGCTTCACTTTCTAATAGTTCTTTTATGTTCGAGTTATCGGGCGTTACATACGCCTAGATGGACCCCGTTCAACATTACAATTACCTTCAAATAGGACCCGAATTCCTTTCGAGCTGTCGCGACTTGAAACTAAAAAAATCGTATCCTTGCTCTTTCGTTACAACAATAGCAATTAACAATATGAAGTAGCACCAGCACAACTCACAAATTTTTTATGCACACCCCGATCAGCAGTTCTTTAACAGAAAAATGCAAAAGTTTACAAACAGATGGTATATACAACGAATTAGTCGAAAGGGGCTCCGACCGCGTGAATGCGCACGAAGCGACTGACACAGCGGCGATATCCACACCGGCTCGCAGCAGCACTTCTCTCTCCTTCTCTCTCTCTCTCTATCTCTCTCTCTCTCTCTTTCTCTCTTTCTCTCTGCGAGTGCGCACAGACACTTTCCAAGCTCGAGCCGATCACTCGGCCTGCTTTCGACTCTATGCTGCTGCTGCTGCTGCTGCTGCTGCTGCTACAGATTTAACTCTTCAAAGTGTGTACTTATGGTGTAGAAAAGAGAAGCTGTGTTCGACTTGCACTGACCGACGGTCCCTAATGGTATTAAAGTACTGCGTAACAGTACAGATATGTATAGTATACAGCCTAAACCGGAAGTCACTGCTGCGTACGCTTAATTCGATGGATAATGATGATGAGATAGTCCCTCGGGAGTATTATTTTCTGATACTACTACCGATTTCCGGATAGTCAATTATACTGTTGCGATCAGTAGGTCAAGAGATAGGCAGATATATACTATAAAAATAAGTTATTTCAAGACTTTACTTCAAAATTTTAAGTCATCTAACGATATTAGGGTATATATTGATATTCATTTGTATGTTAAATTTTTAAGTTGCTAAATGTTTAAGAGTTTAAAGTAATATCAGATCAAAGGTCTGCTCACATGTAAATGAAAGTACTGTAACTGTAAACTAAAATAGGCTAAATAACACATATCTCGACCATTTAAGTATTGCGTTGTTTGTACTTTATTGTATTTATATCGCAAACAATGATTTAATAAGTGCATATCTTCGAATATTATATAATGCGCGCTGGTTTGTACAAGTAAATTCAAAGAATATGTATCATAAGCTCCGTTACGAACATAAACGATAAAAAGAGCTACATCTTGCAACCGATACTTAAAGACGCAAATATACGTTCAGAGTACTCGCAGTTATCGTATGCATATCTTGAAATGGACGACAACGCGATCGGGGTATAATGGCTACAAATGATAATTGGCGAATTCCGATTTCATTGAATAGGCCGTGCATCCATACTTGGAAGTCAACAGGCCTAAAAAGAGACCCATCGTACAATATACGTTTTATGTCCACGTATAGATAGATATGTAGTTTCATTCTTCTTTATGGTACATTTAAACGGGGGGTATTGTTACGTTTTAGTCGTCTGCATAGAGTATCGCAGAATTTTGTTTTGGAGCTTCTGTTTCCATGTATGTGTACACGCACAGCGGGTTCCTCGTACTTTTTGTCTTTGAACTTGCATGCGTATTTGCCATTCTTAAATATGAAGCAGTTTCGTGTATGAAACAGTGAGCAAATACAAGGAAGTGTTGATTCCGTGGGGCTACAGCTCGCGATCGAAGATGTATTATTTAAACACGTGGAACTTTTTTTTACTTACACGCGAAGAGTTTAATTTGTTCGGTTATTTCTCACCATGTATACACTTCGGAACTCTGTACAATACACATGATTACAATTTAACTGACGTTGACACTCTTTTTACACTTACGAGAGAGACCGCTTTTTACATTATCATCTTATTGTCATTGGCCACGTAAGTAAACTTTAAACTTCAAAATTGCATATCATTAAATTCCAGTAAAATTTAACTGTATATTCTTTAAATTTCAGAAAAAGATGTATAAGTCATAAGAATTCATCAAATTTTCATCCCGGCCATTCGATGGGAGAACCGAAGAGAAAAAAAAGAATAGAAAAAAAGTATCCACCACCACAAATCGTAAAATTTGTCATCCTCCTCGCTTCTGCGCATGCACATGTCTGTGTATAGCTATATAAAATGTATACCTATATGTATTCGAGCATGCTTATCTCGCTATACAGTATGAGCGCTCCTAAAAATTTCTATCGTAAAGTTGCATGGTCTCGCTGTCCTGTCGCCCCGTTCTCCGCTATTCTCCTTTTCCTCTATCCTCATTTTTTCTCACTCAATTCTGGAGCTCTGTGCGATTATTTTACGCGAAAGAGTCTACCATCGACTTCGGATGAAAAGAAAAAGAAAGAGAGACATTTCGTCATTCCATCAGATTTCCGCGAGAAATCACCGAAACTATCGGTCGCAAAGGAGAGAAAGAGAAGATTTGCTTGTTGTTGCAAGCTATCTTTCTTAATAAATAAAGGTTGATCTCAAAATAAGTTCCATAATCTCACTTAAATATATTTCAAATAAAATAAATGAATAATTAATTCAAATCTACCATATTTTTTACACGTCGCAAATGTTTTACTTTATCAAATACTATTAGTAAATAATAAATGTATGGAATAAATGCAATACTTGCAATCAATGCACAGCAACGTTTCGAGAAGGCTTTATTATCTATAATAAATTAATACCCGCACGAAAATAGTCTTAAATCTTTAATTAACTCAACTTTTTCTTCATGGTACATTTTTACATAGCAATGCACGTTATTTGATGCTTGACCTATTATCAGTTAGATCGTGTTAAATTTATGAATAATATGAAAATGTGAAATTCAAGGAGTAGAATATTTATTACAACTTTTAGATATTGTCAAGAATAATAAACTTAATTTTAAAATACCAAAAAAATATACTAATGAGTCTATTTTAAAAATTAGATATTATGAAATTGAAATAGCAAACGACAAGTTGTTGCGATGCAGTGAATATTTCGTTTAAAAAGGCTGTATTCAAATTGAAAACTCGAATAGTACTTGCGAGATGTTTGAAACAGCATTTAAGGGGGCAATAAAAATTAAAAATATAAATTACTAAATTTTAAATTTTAATTGTTTAAACAATGTCTTTATAATTTATATTTTTTCTAATAATAGAAAATAGTTTTCCCTATAATATGAGAGGTCTAGCTCTCCTATAAGTCACTTCGATAGTTATAGTTACAATAGAGAACAGAAAGTTAATTTACCACAGGATTCAAAGTCACCCAATGGATGGATTGAGCTCAAAAATGTTAGTTATGCTCTGTGATGTTGTCCTTTCAAGATGAATGTAGGAATTTTTAACTGCCGACGGCCTTTTTAACCAATTATTTAAAAAGACTTACACATTTTATAATGTCAATTTTTTTATCATTAAACTAAAATCCCTACATTCATATTGAAAGAAGTGTATCAAAGAGTATACCAAATTTAAGCTCAATCTACCTATTACTTCCTTTCAGACTTTACGGCGAAGCTCTTCGATTATTAATATATTAATTTGGAGAAACATTAAGTTGAACTTTGGAAACTTAAAAAATAAGACTTCCAAGTAGATTCCATATACCAAAATATACAGAGATGTATCTATTCAACATACGGTATTCTTATAAATCTAGTGAACATCTCATAATCTAAGTCACCAAACCCATTATTATGTCGACTAAATGTAGAAATTAATCATGTATTATCCTTATTTGGTTAATGCGTATTAACTTTACTTTAAAAACTCTTATATATCAAAGTACAGGACTCAGATGAGCATTTTAGATATTATCTAAATATAATTAATTATTTTATTGGATTAAAAAAAATGTCGAATACATTTGTAATAAATTGCCTTTAAGCGAGATTTTTATACTGTTAAAAGGTGAGTCTATAAATTATTTGGTATACAGAGTCTCTCAATTTAAACAATTTTGAGATTTAACGTGACACCTAAATTTTGAAAGCACATACATAGAGTTGAATGGGAAGTTATTGAGAAACTAGTGACATACTTAAAATATTACAAAAAAATTACAAATGTGATTTTCGTTAATACAACAGAAGAATTAATTTTGTGGATTTTTGTTTAATACATTTAAATGTATTTAATGCCATGCACCCACAGGCAAGAAGCTTCCAACACGCTCTATAAACATAGTTTACAAATATATATATATTAGGGTGACAGGAATTTCATCCACTTTTGAGTGTTGTAATTCTCATCGTCTTGAACGATGCTCATCTAATTCAAAGATATTTTTCTTTTTGAATTTAAATAATATTATCAATCAGTGCATGAGCTGCAAAGATTTCTGAATATGTATGACCTACAGACGCGAAACTCCTGAAAAACTTAACGAGAAGTCAAACAGAACAATAAAGGTAATTTCAACAGACCGCCTCTGCCATAAATAGGTTTATGATAGGGTTAGCTTTCTCCATTAAAAAAATGGAAGAAAAAATACCTTGTTATGCTTTGTAGTGAAACACGATTTATTACATAACTCTCGATTTGAATGCTGTAATTGTAATAACAATTATTAACTATTAATAATTATATTTTTTACGAAATTTTATTTCATCAAAAACCACATACAACTTATCGTATAAATTAATTTTTACAATAATAATTAATTGAATTTACATGATTATTCCTTCGTAGTTATTGATGCAATAAAAGTTTATAGCATTTCGTAAATAATTAAGAAATTATTAGTATTATTGTAAAAATGTGATTGCGTTAAATTAACATAAATAATAAATGTTTTAAATTACATTTTCGCGCGGAAACATGAAAAATAAAAATTAAAATAAAAACTATACTTTGTTAATTAACGAGCGAAGGATGATTTTCGAAAGTTTCTACAAGATTTTGAAACGTTGCTAGGCACTAACACAAATATTCCAAAAAATAATCGTGTTTAAATAGAAAAGGTCCAAGCGCGACCTATAGTTTATTGCATCTCCACTAGACTATAGCACCTCAGATCATTCGGAAGAATTCTGAAAATTTATTGCACTAGTACAACCTCGCGATTTGGTGAAAGTTCGACCGCCATTAATAAAATTCGGTAGGACAGCCTATTAGAACCTACCTGGACATAGATATATTCAGAGTTTTCTGCGCTCATTGCAACTGTCAGTCAATCTTTCGACAATTCTGTTAGTCGACGTTTAAACGCGAGGAAGATAGGTAGCATACTCACTAATTTTACATCAAAGTGTATAAAATTTCAATTTAAAAATGTCTATTAGCCGGGCAAATACCGAAATCCATCTCATTGATCATACTGAAAAAGATCTTGAAGGTTCAAAGTTACCATCTGTGCGAGAAGTTTTACAGCGTTGTTATTGTTATAAAAACAATCATAACGAAATTAATCGAAGTGCAGCAACACTTGTAATTAGAAAAGTAGCAATTTTTTTGGAAGCTGCAGGAATTCCTATGAGACTAGAATACCACTGTATTTTGCAATTATTAATATTATTAAATGAATATAAGACAGTGATAAAACATAGGAAGGGCTGTAAAAATTCTATATTGCAAACAGTGAAAGAGAGCAATTTTTGTCAAAAATTGATAGCTTATTTGATGTTGCTCACAGAAATGCTGAAGATTTAAAGGATAAAGATATTTTGGAATTTTCGAAAGCTCAACGGGACAATAGAACTAGAATCTTGAAAAAAATTATCAATACAGTAAAATCTGAAATGTGTAGAGGAAAGTCATTTTAATACTTATACTTATAATATACGACTTTGTTATCGATCTGGATGTACCGGGAAAATAGTAATTTTTTTATCAAACTTGATCACGTTTATTGGTCGGGAAATGAGAATGTAACTTTCTAGCAGTTGAATTTTAAATATTCTTATTACGTTAAACTGAATTCTTGTCTTTTCTCTGGCATAAGTTAAGAATTATTTCATTCTTGAACATTTTCTTCATAAGATCATTGTTATTAAAAATACATAGAATTAAAATATATAAATATTTGACATTTACTAATTTTTTTTTAAATAAATGGACTTATGGACAAAAATATCTGATAAGCGACGATACTAAAAACTTACCGAGAAGTCAAACAGAACAATAAGGATAATTTCAACCTACCCCTGTCATAAATAATCGTGCCTAGGTTTGTGGTAGGATTAATTTGCTCCATCAAAAGATACTTTGTTATGCTACGCGTTGAGAACCGAACTTCCTCTAAGATGTATCGTCGATATGTATATAATATATTATAGAATAGTAAGGTTTATCTGAGTTATATGCATAATTTTTAAGATGTATATTCTCACCCTTATGAAGATTATGTAGATGTGTATCAAGGCGAGACCAAGAATATTGGAAGAACGCACTAGAAAATGTTGTTTCTGTCTTGAAAGTGTTTAGTTTAATAGCATATTGGTATTGGTCTTAAATTAGAAGACAAATCAAAGCAATGCCAAAAATAATCTTGAATGAAGCCATTGCTCATTGTACGTTACTAGAAATTACGGAATACGCACTCTGAAGGTATGCACCGATGGACAGCGAAGAAAACTGTATTGCATATGCGACGGTTCAAAGTAAATTCTTTTTTTTATCCGAATGCTCATTGTGAATTGTGAATTTCAGAATCTAGATCGATGCTGGCAACGATATCGAAACCGTCGGCGCCCGAAAAATTCGACAATTCATATTCTCGCATATGCTGACATACTTTCAAGCTGGGCCAAATCGAAAACTGTCAATTCTGCATGGAAAGCGTGTAGCAAACACGTTCGCGCATCTTATTGCACCGTCGGATCATCATGTTTCAACAAAAAATCGGAACATTGACCCAAATTTTACAACCACATGTATTATTATTATTGTGTTTATTATTGTTTTTATTAACAGGGGAGTTGGGCTTGGTCAGATCTCTGCACAAATAGAAAATCCCTTGGCGTCCCTTATACGTGTACTTTAGCTGTATTGAGCCAAGCCAAAAGCCTAATTCAGAAAGAAAGTATTCCGTGGGCGGATTAAAGGTAGATCTCTGTACACAGAAGGAGTGCACCTAGAAACAGTCTCCGCATTCTGTACGGCGGGACAGCTACACTGTATTCTGAGGTTTCCTCTTACATACAACGGAATCTACAGAAGGATTCTGTTGTTATATCCATTCTATATTTCTATACTTTTATATCGTTGTAGACTGTGAGATTTTCCACTAATAGCTTAGCTTTTATGTTGCTGGATCCGATGATGTTGTATATAGTCATAAAGATCTTGATGTGCGCGAAGGTGACAATTTTAAATTTCCTCTCTGATTAGACTCCGGTCCAATCCTACGCTCGGTTATGGCCCAATGGGACAATTCACAATGTCTAAACAAATATGATGATATTGACGGTAATCTTATTGAGTAATCTTAATCTTTGTACAATGAGATTTTAATGCATAAAAAATGCGTTTTTTAATATAATTTATACCAAATGCTTGTATATAATCTATTATTCTATTCAAAATTAATCCAACTGTTATGATCGGTTCCTTGAGCCCTGTCCAGTATTATTTGGTAACGACCGATGCTACCGTTAGCCAGTAATATGCCAGCATGATATCAGATGACTGGCCAATCTATATATATTTTAGACAAATGAACGCGCACTAGTAAATAAAATGTGTGCTTTATTAATTAATATAAAAAATGTAGATAGAGTATATGAATTATTAAAATAATATATTATTAAAGAAAAGAGTAGTTTTAATAGGTTTTCTCTTGATTTGTTAGTTTCACCAGCCTACAGGCATATCTCTAGCACAAAACATACGAAATCGAGCATAAATTTTCGCCAGTAGATAATGATGGTAGACATGGTTGGCCAAAAAAAAATAATTTTCCCAAGCAATGTCAAACGATTGATATAAATTTTTATCAAGATAGAAGGAGATCTTTAGTAATTCGCCTCTATATACTCGATCAAGCTGCACTTGCAATGGTCACGCTGTTAGATGAGGGGAATGTCTCAAAAAAGGTTTGTTAAATTTCGTCGTAATTTCATGGAGATAATCGCTCTAGAATTTTTTTTTTTTATTAAACAAGAGATAAAATGAAAACTCTAAATTCAGATACATTTGTTCGTCATTTACATCTAAATATATAAAATAGCTACATTCATATTGAAATAGCAGGTATTGTGAATACTCTCCTGAAATATTGGCTAGATCTAGAATCTTAGCAGAGTACACCAAAAAGTTTCGTTCCAAATAGTTCACATAATTCTGAGATTGCGCGAGTCATCGTCTTTTCCTCGGGGGTTTGCCATCAAATACGTACAGTACACACATAGCATGCACGGCGAGTAGATCGCTGCTTTCTCCATCTATTTTCCACCTTTTTACCTCTAAAACGATTCGACCGTTTTTGATCGCTGCTTTACTGCAGCTGTAAAAAGTTCTGCTATAGGACTGATTTTGTGAAAAGCGATGTTTATTGATAACTATACAAATTTATTTTAAGACGAGTTTTAGCTTTTTATGGAAACTTGAGAACTGACTAATTATATGATTCTAATACATAAAAAAATATTACAAAAAACAAGTTACTTTTACAAAGTTCTCATTAATAAGTCTATCATTATGGTTATGATTAATATTATTATCATAGACTTGAAACATCATTGACTATTCATTCGCGCGTAAGTTATACTAAAGTAAGAAATAAAATATTGTATAATTGCGTCTGTTTTTTCTAAGATTAAAGTTCTTCGTGTTCTCAATGCTGTTACTCTTTATTACTTGAATTAGTTCTAGTGAATGAGTTGTTGGTGAGCGAAAAATAAAAACAAAATCAAGATTAAAGCTGAAAGTATAGATTCCGAAATAGTGAGTAAGAATTACTTAGTAGTAAGAATTAATTAAAGTATAAACGCTCGAAGTGGGTCTCTAGAACAATTTAACGAATGTTAAAATTTTACTATTTCAAAGCTTCCTGCCTGTGGAAACTAAAGTTGGGATAATATTGCATGGTAGGAAAAAAGTCAGAAAAACAAGGTTCTTATTTTTGCAGAATAAGAGAGTGATTTCTATGCGACCCGTAGACCAGTTGCCGTAGACCAGTTGCCGTAGACCAGTTGCCGTAGACCAGTTACCAGGAGCCATCCATTAAGTTAAACAAGTCGTAGCGCCACAGATATCCATTCATCGAACATCGACCTCGCTCTCAACTTTCGCATTCGATGATCCAGTGTGCACACGAAAATCCTATTTTCATTGCGCGGCACATGAAGCCCGACCATATTATATTTACGTCGTGCAATAAAGCGCGCAATTACGCGGCATGAAAAACGATCGAGTATCCTGCAGAAAGAAGAAAACGGAAAGGAAGGAAGACAGGACGATGCTGAAAAGTCTCGTAAAGCTGATCGATGTTTTCCCGGAATTGAAACTCGATGCAGTTTGGACGATTCTTTTGTTGCAACGAGTCGAGATTCAGTGAAGTGAACGGAAGCCTTCTTTGCATTCGGAAATCGGTAATAATGATATCGTAATGCAAGCACTCCGAATAACCGTCGCCCTTTAATTAGAATAAGCAAACAATTTTGAAATTAAGTAATTCAATAATTTCAATACTGTGCGAACTGCACAACGAATTAAGGAAAATGGAATAAATCTTTGTCTATAGTCGTAAACATGTTTATTTAATAGTTATTTAATAGAACCGGATCTCGAGCATATTTACACAATATCTGCAAATCGCATATTTGCTCGAAGACTATGAACATTAAAATATAACAAGCCAATAGATGACTTCGCATCGATGCTTATGCCGACAATAGAATCATTCATTTGACACGTTATACACATTTGACAGATAATCGAGATATTTCATATTCGATATTAAATTCAGGCAGCTTTCGTACATTCCGGAGTCAGTGTAAATCTCGATCCAGCCATCAAACGATTAATAATGCTGCCTTGGTCAAATTAACTGTACAATACAATCGTTTATAGAATTTCAAGCTATATACAAGTTGCAAATTATCAACGCAAAATCTTCCTCTTCATACGGTCCGTCTGTGGCATTTGGATTTACATAGTTCCTTATTACTGATATATACTGGTTTCATTTCGATTTCTATACGTATCGCCTGGATATAGAGAAACGTTTAATTTACGATGCGTAGGATGTAATGCGAAGGGATTACTATACGTATAATAATCCCTTCGCATTACATCCTACGCATATATTTCTCACGTATAAGCTCCATTATGATTTCTCAAAATAAGCGAATCTGTAACGTATTTACAAAGTAAAAGTCAACATTTTAAATTGTATACGACGTTCCATATCGTTAACGAGTAATTCCGCGTGTCTGATATACAAATGTGGAATTGATACTCTCGGAGCGCCTATAAACTTGTAACGGTTTCCCAAAATAATATGTAAAAAAGAATTAATTCTGGAGAAATACGGCATATTTATTCAGACACTAAAATGCTATCCCTTGAAATTGTCGGGTCTCCCACTGTCTGCGTTGCATATGGAAATGCAAAATACATTGCGGTTTAATGATTATTTAAATAACACGCAACTACGACCAACATCAAAGTCTTATAATACAAATATTCTAGCTTCTCATCGCATTACATTCGGTCGGGGAGGTAAATTCGTGTCCCAACTAATACCAAAGATTAATATCTAGAGTGAGAAATAATTGAAGTGCTGCGTACACACAAATATGCAGACAATAAACGATTTTATATATCACACATATCGATCGACGCATTACATATCTTGCATACGTGAGCTCGACAGTATGCTTGTTGAATATACTCATACTTGCTGAACCTTCAACACCTTTAATTCGACAGATTCTTTCAGAACTCCCCTTCCGTCGTATGCAGATCTACTATGTTCTATAGGTATATTTGCTTTTGTGTACACCCTTTTCCCTTTTCAAGAGCACTATAATGCTAGAACTCGGATATTTGGACACGTGGCAACGCGATGTTTTACGCCGTGTTTGTGTACAGCAGACTCGTGCATGAACGACCGAACCGTCAGTTGGGTTCTTGAAGTACGCGTTGATCGTACATCTTCAAAAATATTATCATTCAAAAATATTATAGTATTTTTAAAGCAGCAGTGAATTTATAGGATGGAGATTTTATAAATGATTAAAAGTATCGACGCGTTAAAAAATCTACTACTAAATAAGAAACGTGAAATCTTTCATTAAAAACTAATCGGTTTAAAAATTCAATTAGAACTAAACCAAGCATTTGTATTTAAGTTGAAGTCTATATGAACTGCAACTGGAGTCATCGCTAACACTGGAGTCATCGCAACGCCACCATTAGCCGTTGCTCCCATAAGAAGTCAGAAGTTATTCCGACATTTTGGTAATGCACAATCAAGAGATACTATGAAGTGCGACCAGAAGAATAGGAGTCGAGAAATACTCGCTCTAATCCAAACTCTAATAAATTTCTAATTTTTAATCCCTTGTATTCGCATCATAATTTTTAATAGTTAACTTGCATTCAACCGCACATCGATCCGAGGTATATCTCCATTGAGAAATTAAATAGTCAAGATGAAAATAACGCATAGATAACGCGACGAACGCCTCTGCGGTGACTGTCGTTGTGGTATCATAAATCGGCAGGGATTCGAGAAATTGCCTCGTGAACAAAGGCGCCGACAGCGAGCTTCTTGAAGCTATATTGATTTCCCTCTTTGCAACCTTCCACAGAGACGGACACACTTTCTCTATCTCGCGTATCCCATAGCTTCCTTTCTTTTATAAGACACCTGCTCCTTATGCTTTTATTTCTTAACTCTCGATAATAGTTTAATTGCACAGCTCATTTATACTTGATTCGAGATATAGATCAAAAATAAGGTATTGTGGATTTTCCATTCCATATCTGAATGATACATAAAGTATCAAAAGTACATATAATTGAATGCAATTAGCTCTTCCGGCGCTACACGATCTGAGATTTGTAGTTTTCTAAGAGTCACATTCTAAAATTTCTAGCTATACCGAAGAACGCTTTTCGCAATACGCCACCCCTTCAGAAGATCCTGGCAACTCTCCGTCTTTACTCCTCAGTCTCACAATCCCACTCAGTCTTCACAATTCAGTTACATCGTAGGACGCGTTACGCATATATATGAAGGATCGTGCTTTCTTTTCATTTGGTTTTCTGCTTCTGGGAATTAGAAATAGACAATTGATTGATCTCCTGCTAGTATTTAAACAAATCCTGCAACCATGTATTATATTATAATTGACAAAAGTGTACAATAAATCAAGTACACATAATAATTAAACGAATATTAACGGAGGTAAAAAAATGACAATGCCTGCTGGTCTCCTCGGGCTTTTCTTTGGTGGTGCAAATTTCTCTACTCTGCTAGCAACCCTGTGCCGCAGGGAAAAGGCGCTCGTCAAGGCTTTTTATTCTTCAAACTGACTCCTCCCTGCGAGCCCTTTTCTTCTCCAGCTCTCTTTTTCTATTACTTCCCTATTGCTCCCTCCTACCCTCTGAACTTCTCCTTTTCTTTAGAGCGTCATCCCTACTTTTTTCTTCTCTTTACTCGTTGTGCGTACGAGAGAGACAGAGAATGTCTTGGATTTATGAAAGCCTCCTTCGCCATTAAATACTTTGCCGTACATTCAACGGACAGATGTCAGCGTCGTGAATACAGTACGACATTGTGTAGTGAGTTACAGCCGCGCGTGATTTTCCGAGCGTCATCTACTAACATTATTTACCAAGTTGCTATATCTATTTTAACCCTTTTTAAGGCAGTAGCTAATATTGAACTATCGTTATTTTGTCAAAGATTCAACTTATTATTATACATGTGAGTCATTTTCTGGCAGACTGCAGACCAAACAAATATTGGTTACAAACGTTACATGAATATTTTTACATTTTTTTACGGTATCTAATTCTATGTTACATTTTTACGAATTTTGACATTTTAAGACAATTTTCAAAACATTCTAACTTTAAAGGGAAGCAGTTCTCACTTTATACACAAAAGGTACATTTATTGTAAGATAAGTTAAATTTTACAAATAAAATACTTTCAAATGTATATATGTAGATCATAATAATCTTCTAAGTTATCAAAGTCTTGAAATTCAGTTTTGAGAAGGTTCATCACGAGTTTTAACATGAAAAAATCCATGAAGATGCCAACTTTGGCATACTGTAACTTAGAAAACCTTAATAAAAAAATGTAAAAATATTCATAAAGGTAGATAGAGTGCCAAACAAAAGTTTAAAAATATTTAAATAAAAAATGTTTTTGTTTGGTCAATCTATCAGAAAATGAGTCACATATATTGCTATATTCCACCCTGGTGTTTCATAATTTATCATTTTTAGTTAAGGGGGAGTACGGTTATGTCCAGAAGTAATCTACTTGAATATATATGAGAGTGCCGGTATACACGCATAAGCATAAACATACATAGAGGGAAATGGATTCGCATATATAGTACATGGGGCCCATATACAAATATGCCTATTTACGTAACCAGCAATAGGGTTCAACAGATCCTTTTCGACCAGCTAAAATATCCGAATAATTCCCTGCTTAAATCAGAGTGAAAAATAGCGAAAATAAAAATACCTAGAAAAATATCCTCTCATAACTTATGAAAATGTTGTCTGCCAATTGATAATCAAGTACTGCGTCGGCAAGGGAAAAATAAGTTAAAGGAAAGAAACCAGCAGAGTGAAGACTGATGAGAACAATCAACATGTGAACATACTATGTTTACGAAAATAGTACATAAAAATAAATTCACAACTAATTCCGGCGAAAAGTACATAGGAGCGTATGACGTGTATGACGAATACTTACAATACTGCTTACACAGCCGCTATCTCTTGCCGCATAATTATCAATCTATTAAAAATCAGCCAATAGCAGCAACAGCTACCATTTATTAATACGCATTACCTTGCATAATGCATGAAAGTACATACGTATTCTACCATACATATAGTACGCCGGGTCGCGCTACGCATCATCATTGATCTACTATAATCCGTCTCTAGTCGACTATGCTAGTCGAAGTCAAGGAGACGTGTAGATCTTTGCCATACGAAACTTTTTTTCGCTTTATGCTCGGCTTTTCAAATTTCTTTCATATTGACAAATGGTCGAATAAGTATATATTTTTATAAAGTGCATATACAGGGTACGTACCTACTTATGTACTTTGTATATACAGAGAACGACGAGTCCTGCGCGCATATATAGTCCGAGGCTTTTAATACTCGAGGTAGAATGCGAAGGTCGACGGGATTCCTTGGCCTGCGCGGAGAAAGAGTAACCGCACACGCGTGCCTCTATACCCACGACTCTAGCACATAAATTTTCCCCGGCGAAATAGGCCCGCTGTAGGCGATTATGTACGTACATTCTGCGCTAGAATCTATTTTTCTCGCTAAACCTATATATATATATATATGTTACAGGTACGCCCGCATAGCTTTCATTATATGAGCTAATCGGAATTTAATTACTCAGTCATTATATTAAATCGGCGATCGGCATAATATGCACTTGTTGTATAAGTATATGTAAAACCTACAGATATAGATGGAAGAAATTATGCACGTGCAAGAATGAGGAAAATATCTTTGAATATTATTATTATTATTATTATTATCATGAGGGGGGGGGGGGAACTGTTTGTCTACTTGGGTATCACTGCTTCTCTCCAAAAAGAGAAAAAGAACTCCATTTAGCCAACCGTAATCACCTCTGGATAAAAGATTAAATTCTCTAAAGGTTGATTTCTTAAAGTACAAAACCTTGGGCATCGTGTTATGATATAGATGGAAGTTTCCTCCCCATACATGGGCATGGTATGGACCATTTGCACACTCCCGAGTCCTCTTTACCAATCCTCGCGTCAAAATAGTTAAAACGCCCATCCTGATCAGGACTTCCTGAAACTATCTGGACCAGGTACCGGGCCAATTACTGTCCTCGAGTGCTTGCAGTCGCGACTTTCTTGCCATACCCTGTTATGCTCGTTCCAGTCCCACCCCCTCCGCCATCCCTTACCCATTCCAGTATCCTGCCCAAAGGCTAGGCACTTTGGTGCTCCGACCACGGGTTCTGGTCCCGGAGGGAAGGTCCTTGATCCCAGAGTAGCAACCCTGATGTCAGTGTGTCCTGGCACCCATAGTAACCCGACCTTAGTGTTCGAGACCAGTTCGTTTAATGTACCTTTGCACTCTAAGACCAGCATGGAGGTAGTCCTGAGAGCGCTTAACTCCTTCAATGTAGCCTGACTGTCTGAGCAAATGCTGATGTCTCTAAGATCCTTTGTGCACAGCTCCTGATGGTAAGAACCTCCGACTGAAACACGGTAGCGTACCGCTCCAGAAGTAGAAAGGTGTCCAAAATATCCGTGATACTGTTACAGAGATTCCGACTAAATTTTCCAACACTATAGTGCCATTTACGATACGTGCAAATAAATCCACCAATGGTACACAAATATTTCACGCCAAATTATAAAAATGTACGAAAAACTAGCTATAAAAATCTTCTAACTCAAATTCTTTTCAACGTAGACAGCTTTGTATCTTTAACTTTATAAAATATATAAGAGTTCGTTTCAAAATCAAACAGAACCAATTTCAACGGACATCATCAAATCATTCAATATACTGTTCAATTCAATTCCCTTCTTTTCTATGTTGTCATTTTTCATACGTTTTTATTGTATTTTATTGATTCGTAACTGTTATTGCAATGTCCAGCCGTTATTCATATCGTATTGTACGATATGATGGAAAAAAGAGAATGAGAGAGTTTTAGCAATTCGAATAATCGGATTTGGGCTTGATATAGCGCATGCGTTGCATTCGAAAATTGAATTATCTTACAGAATATTATAGAAACAAGTCTTAAAATAACACAACAGATTTCAAATCATCGTAAGTGCGCAGATTGTGTAAATCTTATTGGTATAATTTCAAAACCATGCGAGACCATTTAATGAAATTTTCATTAATCTAGTACAGAAGATAAATTTCCGACATCTGCCGCATCACAAATCGCATCGGTAAATAATCATTTACGGCTACTATCGGTCTAATCAATCACCTTAGATTTAGGGCTGCTATTAATCTCTTTATAAGTGTATTGCATTAAAATTAAAGTTCGTATTCGTGCCGCACATAAGCCTCCAGAAATTTTGTACATTTCTCGAAATAACAAGACAGCAAATCCGTATCGTACTCTTCAATAAACACAGATCGAGATTCAAGAGCAGGCGAACATTCGAGTGTAACGAATATTATATAGTCGAATAAAATAAAATATTGATTCTAAAACATCAAAATAAGTAAAGAAAATGCTTATTCATATACGACACAATGGATTCAATGCATGTTCATTGCTTTTTTTTCTTTATGAAAATTAGTACAATTACCTAAGCTTCGCTATCGAGAAATATGACTGCATTAACTTCATCGGCGACTTTCTATTTTCTTTTTCTTCAAATTATACGTATAGACACGGATATTTTCTCCTGCACTTTTTTATTATTATTAATATATACTATATTCACATTTACCACAGAACTATTATTTTGTATACAGAATATTTGGTAATCTTATGCAATATTAATTACTTTGAATAGAAATTCCACAAGCCAATATCTTTCGACTGCAAACGAGAAATCCCGTGGTTTTGAACTTTGGAATTTCTCCTACAAGTTGGTCAAGTATCCGAACATGTGAATGCATACGCCTCATGTTTTATGTATGCCATTCCTAGTCAAAACCCGAGATGCGCTGTTTCGTGTCAGTCAATAATCGCTTCCATCTCTATCTTTTGTGGGAAATGGAAAATGGCATTGCTCTAGGCATTGACCTCTTCTTGTGCGTCTATTAATGTTTATCACAGCGATAAATACATTTTATATCATAAATCTTAATCGAAATTATGAAAGTAGGATAGAGAAAAGGAAAAACCAAATTTAAAATTTTATAATATTTTATTCAGACTTGGCCTGAACATCAGTTTGTTAGTTAATCTTCTTCTTCCTCGGCAGCAGCTGCGCCAGTTCCTTTACGCAAGTTCTTCCTCTTTACACGGCCAGGGCGACCACCACCGAAGGGCGACTTGACGGAAAAGTCTATATGCTTCTGTGAATCCAATCGAACAATGAATGACGGAATATTAACAACCTGCTTGCGAACACTGAAAATAAAACATTTTTTGTCAATAAATCATACTTCGATTTTAAAAATAATCTGTTTTTGTAAAGCAGCAATTCTCGGAATGAAAAGAACGAGTTTTTGAAATTAAATAAAAACTGTACCAATATTAGGATAATTTCACAAATCCAATGCTTTTTTAGCAGACGTTAAGTGCTGAGCAAAACTCAAACGCTTAAGTGGTCTGTAGGAAAAAATTTATACGATCAAACATCTCTATAAGATGTAAAGTCTCGTCGCGTCCTCTATAGGAGCATCCGAGTCGTCAATCGGGAGTTAAACTAAAAGCACAGACATGATATGTAATTTTCACCTACTATTATTAACAACTAAATTATTTTAATGTATGACCTTTTGTATCCTGATTTGAAGTCGAATGTATAACAATATACATCCGATGATTAACACAGGAATTGATATTGCCTTAATGATTAGAAAAGCTCTGCTGAATTGCAGACATTTCTTGCCCAGTCAAGAAGGCATTTAAAAATTAATGTTCTTACCAAGATTAATGAGATTACGTACCGAATGTGTCTTTGACGAATCAACACACGTGCATGATGAATAGACTTTGCCAGTCCAAGTTTAAAAACTTGGGTTTGCAGACGTCTTTCCAAGAAATCTTCAATTTTTAAACCCAACACGTAATCAAGTTTCATGCGTCCCTCATCAAGCACTCCAATCCTGACCAATCGTCTTAACAATGCATTACCTAAAATAAAATGATACTTTGTTACACAAAACATAAAAGTTGGTATTTGTTAAATATTATAAATTTATCATTTCAGAATGAATTTTTTCGTATCAAGACTTATTCAGACAAGAGGTGTCAGAAAATAAAAAATGTTATCATCATTGGAAAGGTGCAAACATAATTTTCTTGTTGGAAAACTGAAAATAATTAACTCACCTTCGAAGAGACGTTTCGGGTCCTTCTCTTCCAAAGTAAGTAGTTCTCGAGCAGCTTTACGAATCTTGGCAAGAGTGTACTTGACTCTCCATACCTCACGCTTGTTACGGAGACCGTATTCACCAATAATACGCAACTCTTGATCTAAACGGGCTTTCTCATATGGCCTGCGTGGCGTCACGTACGTCTTTGAAAAGACTGACGGAATTCGTCCGTTAACCATGGTCGAACTGTTGAAAAAATATATTCTTTAGTTAGGAAGCTGCGTATTGCTAGTTAAATACGAAGATAATAAATTTAAAGCATTGTATTCTGACTTGAAATCAGATGAACAAATGTGTTCAACTGAGGATTAACTACAGAAATTCATTTCGCCTTACTGATTAGAAATTCTCTGTTAAAATTACAGACTTTTCTTGCCCAGACAGAAAGGCTTCATTTAAACGAGATACAAATAATATAGAAACTGGCAACATAACCTCAATAATTTGTGAACAAATTATTCAATAATTTAAAATGCTAAGATTATTGAACATTAAAAAATCAACGCTATCCAATAAAAGCGGTTGCCGTAGAAAATATCAGTATAAATAATGATAAAATTAAATTCGTAAAAACGTAGCACGTGGTTGATCCTCTACAGCATACATATTGATAAATTAGTCATTATTTCGTTGCTTAAAACTTTATGTAGACAAAAAATTGAAGACTCCATAGTGGAATTAATACTAAAAACAATCAACTAATATTCTAAACGTTTCTGGCGATTATAATAATGCTACTTACGTATTGATTTAACAATAAAACGACCGACCCTCCTCAATCCTGTGCGGTCAAGGTAGAAATGGCCGAGAGCTTCGCTTCCGTTTCGCGTTTACCGCATGGCGGCGCGGCGGCATGGCGGATGGCGTGGTTGATTCGTCGCATTATTATAGGTCGTCTCTTCTCTCTCTCTCTCTCTCTCTCTCGCACTCGCAGTCTCGCAGACTCGCACTCCACATAAAATAACCGAAGTATCAAGATGGCAAACTCACTTTCCTATATACTTTTATTATAACTTGACGGAATAGAATATAGATGGAGTGAGAGTGAACAGATTTTCAAATAAAAATTGCTAATAAATTAACATTTATATTATAATAAAAATTATCAACTAGATATTATGTATATATACTTGAATATGTTATGTTACAGCTATTATTAAGTTTTTAAATTACTATAATTTAAAAAAGCTTGTTATTTTTTCGATATTACGATATCTGTACAATGAATAATTTCCGTCGAAATATCATGATTCTATTCACGGATCATAATATAATTTTATCTGTATGACGGAATTACAGAAAATATTAATCTTATTCTTATCGCAGTTTCGATCTAATTTCAGTCGATCGCATCATTTTATTATTGTTATTGTTAAGTTGCCTCGGTTCATAATACCGTATTGTTTACCTATTTATATATAAAAACCAAATAAAATGACTACGAATTATTTCATATTTTTTAACTATAGTAATTTTCTTATATTTTTATGTTCTTAAAATATTACTTATTACCTTTTAAAGTTTAATACTAAAAATGATAACCGTACATAACCTGTTTATTCGCAATATAGTTTAATCGTTTGAATATGTCGTAATTTTAAGGAAATGATTCTTAAACTTTATATTTTAAATATAATAAATTAAAAGAAAATCTGCAATATATAAATTGATTACAAATCCGTCTAATCACTCAAATATTATGAAATAATATGTATTTCTCATTACAGCATAAAAACTATCTGCAAGATGAAAAGCATACATGTATATGGAAGAAACTCACGTTTAAATCACGTTTCTTCTATATATCATTAAACTTAATAGTATAATGTTTTGATATGAAGTGTCACGCATATGACCCTCAACGTAAGGATAAAGAGATAAGCACAGATGTAAGTATCAAAGATCTTCCAAACTTCGTTCATTATTCTGTTGTGAGTTAAAGAGGTTATTAAATTCTTTTAATATACATGTTGGTCAATATTCTAAAACATTCACTATAAATAGAAACTTTTTTTTAATCATTGGTAACTAAATTGAATGTTACTATAGCATGGAAACTTTAGGAGCCGTAAGTTAAAATATACTTTAACTTTGTTTATTTTTAAATGCTATAAGGTACATTAGATTTACTTTTAATTATTAATCCTTCAATTTTTATAAAACATTGAAATCTATAGTTTGGAAATATCATAAAACTTAAAAATAAATTAGCTTTTATTTTTTCTTCAGTTTAAAATTTATTAACTTCAATATAAATGATCCAGTTATTAATTTATCACGATATCAAATTTATAAAATCTTTTATAAAAATAATCAACAAAGGAATATTTAAACGGATTGTTCCATCTGGAAATGAATTCCCTTGATAATCTTTAGTTCTATACTTATAAAAGCAGACCCCCCAAGGAAAGTATGCTTGAAGATAATAATTTTTATTGAATTGACCTTTTTGGTCAAAGATCATGTTTGCAACTCACGTGAGGAATCTCGTGCATGATATTACCTTATGGTATTAAATTTTTTTATAAACATCTTTCACGTTCAAATATAAGATAAATAATACTTTATTGTACATAAACTTTATAAAATTTAAATATCTTAAATTCATAGTGTCAATTATTCCTAATTCACATAATTTTAGTATCCTTTACTGAAGTCATTTCTTGCGGGTTCCTTTTCTGGTACATTCTCAACTATTTTATTTCAACCCCTTGATTTGATCAAAACTAGACTTCAACATAGAGTAAGCAATATAGGGTAAGCATTCTAAGAAATTCGGTTTTTATCTGATTTTTTTCAGAAAATAGAATATAATGATTATTTAACTTCTGCAGACGTCAAAAATATGGTATGGTGTCAACAACCATTGCAATTATTCAAAAAGAAAATATTTTTGCATTATGGAAAGGTTTCACACCAGTATGTATACAGAAAAATATTCAATTACTATATTATTCAATGGTATATTAATTTATATATTTATAGTCAATGACAAGAGTTATACCAGGTGTTGGATTGTATTTTTCAACTCTGCATTGGCTTAAAAGTACATTTGATTTAAATGACCCTATCACACCAATTCAAGCAATTACTTTAGGAATTACAGCTAGAACAATTTCAGGATCTTTACTTATTCCAATTACAGTTGTAAAAACAAGATATGAGGTATAACCAATATTATTATATTTTATATATAAAATGATTTATTTAATTCAGTAAAAGCAAATACATTTGATTTTTAATTAAGACATTTGAAATTTTAGAGTGGGGTTTATAAGTATAATAGTATAAGGGAAGCTCTGATACTAATTCATAAACATGAAGGTGTAAAAGGGTTGTCAAGTGGTCTCATTCCAACCTTATTACGTGATGCCCCTTTCAGTGGCCTATATCTTATGTTCTATACCCAACTCAAGAAATTCTCAGCTAGCGGTAAGCTTATTATTACATTGTGGATACAAAATTACATCTCAAAAGTTTTAATACCCTGTCTGTCAACTATCATGATCTTTAATTTGCTTTTAGAATTTCCCCATCATAGTCAATTATCAACAAGTCACTTTGCCTGTGGTATTGTAGCTGGTATTCTTGCTTCTATTGTGACACATCCAGCCGATGTTATTAAAACAAAGATGCAACTTTATCCAGATGAATTTAAAACTTTCAAAAATTCAGTTAATTTTGTATATTATAAATATGGAGTAGCAGGATATTTCAAAGGAATTGTGCCTCGCATGCTTAGGAGAACTTTAATGACCGCTATGGCCTGGACTTTTTATGAACAAATTACAAGGTCAATTGGACTTAAGTAAACTTAATAATTTTATGTATAAAGAACAAAAATTACTATTCCATGTACAGTATTATAAATATAATAGATAGTTAATATCCAAAGCATTGTTACATATCATCGAAATTTTATTGCAATATAACTGTATATCTGGATGTACATATTTAAAATTATTAATAATTAATTATTAATAATTTAAAATCTTTTGAATGATACAATAATAATTATTAAAAATTTTAAAAGAATGCTTTTGTTAATTATACTTTTGCTTTAAAGACAGTATCAGACCAATATCTGTTTAATTACAACTGGACAATGTCAATACTATAAAAATATCAAATGATACGCATATTCTTGTTAAAATTTATACAAAAATTTAGTTCAAAGTAATTTACTACATAGTTACTGTCATAAGATATTCGGAGTTCATAGGCAACGAATTATTTTTCTGAATAGAAATTCATCGTTTGGTTCATGCACTCTATTGACAGCAAACATTAGATATATAACGGATAAGTATATTTTTGTTGAGAAGTGTTGTTGTAAATAGTTCATGGAAAGGCTCTGTTTAAAGGTTTTTTTTTATTGTTTACAGAAAAATGTTTCATAAATTTTTTTTTACAAATGAAGTATCTTTTGCCAAATTAAGCATCAATGATTACAATGTCTAAGTATTAAAAATTTCAGAATATTTTATTTGTCCCATGTTAACAAGGTTATCTAACTATAATTCAGATAATAAATAAGTTATCTTTGTTACAGAATTAAGATTTACTTCAATAACAATAGAAGAATTTACAAATAACTTTCTGTGCTGCAATACTTGAAATGAAAAAAAATCCACACATGTTAGATACGTATATCTGCATTGATTTAAAGTAAGTCTGCGAGAAAATATTAATTCAATGACGTCCAACTTCCAATTGTTGACCATCTTGCCAGTATAAAATTCACTTTCAAAATCTCAAACGATATTTATGGAAAATCTTTACCTTAAACAGTACTTTAAGCCATGCTTTAGATTCCTTGCAATGGCGCTTATCATTCTTGCAAGATCCATCTGCATAGAACGTCCTGAAAATAGAGAATTCATATTGTAAACATATATAATAAATACTTTAAGTTTATTTGTTAGGCACGTAATTATGTATACAAAAGTTGACACAAATATTAGCCTGGATAAAATATTTGCTAACATTTTTAAAGACGTTCAAAAAAGTATCAATTAAACTAGTCGAAAGAAATATAAATGTAGAGTATATACATAAATATGACTGTTTAAAAAATACCCTTTTAAGGTGGGTCTTACAAAGAATTGTATTGTATATATATAATAGATTTACAAAATTGTTTTACAAATCGAGTTGATTAAAAATTGAAGCATGTTAGTAGTATTCAATTAAATAAATTAGAACAAAATTTGAGTTATAAGAACTCCCAAATAACAGATTGATAATATTATAATAATATAATTTGCATGGGTAGGATTCCATGTAATAAAAATTAGTGCATCTTCATGTACAGTATTCTTGTAACTTTTGCAATTAGATAGCTAATTAACAAAAATGGAAAGTTTTTCTGGGTGACTATAGTTGTTTGAATAAAAGATATTTAATAATTATTTTCCAGCACTTTACTGAATAATTGACTATCTTCACAATATATAACCTATATTTATTTTAGGTTACATATCAATTTTTAATTAAAATTTCTATGATAATTTAAAATTAAAAACTATAATATTTAGGTGGTCTTACTACTTGTAATATGCAAGACCCGCCTAAATACAAAAGTTAAATATTTTTGGAAAATTGTAACTGCTTTAATTTTGTAATAAGATAGAACCATAAACCTAAACTATTTGTACTCATTTTGCTAATGACTTGCTTGTTCAGAATTATTTCTAACTTATGATTGGAATAAGTTTCTTTTTGAACGATAGATTAGACGCGAAGGCGGAGCGTCAGTTAGTATTAATTATGTATGCACTTAAGATAACAGACAAAGATATTTATTACATTAAATAAATTGATTTATTTATTACTCTTGCCAAAATGAATGAACGAAACAGTAAAATTATTTGCCTTAAAGCCATGTAAGTTTTACGTGACAAATTAATAAATATCATTGTCGAACAATATCATTAACTTTAACAAAGTATTAGTAACTTCGTAAACGGGTAAATATTTCAAAATAATGAAGAGCATCAATATCAGATATGAAAAAGTGTGCTTTTTTATTTTTACAGTTCTAACATCTTTGTGGAAAAGAGGCCATGATCTGGTATTATCATTCCGCCATAAATACCTCTGAAATGCGTAGCAGAAGCTATGATTGTATAGTCAGTCACGCAGGGCACTGTCGAGGCAGGTTTACGGAAGTAGGCTCTGTTTCCTCCATTAAATCACTAATTTTTTTTTCAATACTATCTTTTCATACTCTACGCTGTCCTTGGAGTTTTTTTTTAATTTGTGTACAACCTAGAGATATATTAAGGTCGACCCAAAGCAAGTGTAGGTATACCTTCTCCTACCTTGCTCTGCATGTTTTAATATACTAATTATAGTTTAACGTCTCAACATCTACAAATTATCATTTTATCCTCTTTTACTTCTTTTTACTAATCACGTTTTGTTTTAAACGCACTTGGCACGCATTTTTTATGAATATTTATGATTTTTGTATTAATGAAATACTATTATGGAATTAGTGTAAAAATGTTATTGAGTAACCGACCGCGCCAAGTACACGCGGTCAGAAGAAATGATTTTACGAAAAAAATAAATCTACTAATAGGTCACATACATTATTCATGTATAAAGGTGCAACTAATGAAACTTACCTGACAAAACAATCTGTACAGTAATTGAGACGTTAATAATAAATTGTATATTGCATACCTGATTTTCTGCTCACTCACTAACCAATCAAGAGTAGTTACTTGCGACTTCTACTTCTGGATCGGTGTCGCTTTCGATTTTGGTGGTTAGAACTTGAACGATGATCATGGTTGCCTGCAAAGTAATTTTTAATAATTATACATAAACTGTAAATCAGATGGTGAAATCGATTATTTGAACACATTTCACATTTATTGGATCTTTGTATTACCTCTGTCTTTATGACGATGTTCTTTGTCCTCATCTTTGTGCCGGTCATGCTTATCTCTTGATCTGCTCCTACTTCTATGCTTGGAATTTCTGAAGCATTGCATGAATAATATGTAAAATTAGTTTCAAATTAAGTAGTTCAGAAAAGTAGCTAAAACATTCTTCACTATATTTTAGAGAAGTGTTGGTTTACCTATCATGTCGCTTGTCATCATCTCGCCTTCTTCGTTTGTCCTTATCCCTATCTTTATCATGATCCCTATCTCTGTCTCTGTGTCTTTCGCGATCGCGATCACGGTCTCTCCTATCTCGATCATCCCTCTTTCTTCTGTCATCATCACCTCTAGCCCTTTTTCTTTCTTCTTCTCGTCTTTGTTCTTTTTCATCCCTAGCTTTTTCTCGTTTTGCCTATCAATAATTTTATTTTATTATTAGCTCATTTCAAAGATTTAAAATAACCAAAATCTGACTACTTACCATTATTTCTTGTAAAGCACTTTTTAGTCTTGCATATCCAACATGCTGTTTTCCCATTAAATGATCATCTATTCTTTGCTGTGCATCACCTACAATTAGAAATGCACCACAGACGTCGCAAACTTCCATTTGCTTCTCCTGAGCAGCAGCTAGTTCTGCAGTCTAAAATAAATATCTTAGTCTTACATCCATGTATTGAATAAAATTTTAATTGTATTTTCGTGCTGCTCACATCACTCACCTGGTTGTAATGACTATTATCATTTGATTTGCGCAAAGTTTCACGCTCTTCTTTTAATTGATCACAAAGGCGCATTAAACCCTGAGCCTGTTCTACATTTCCTTGAATACCACTTTGCTCTGCTTCTTCTACCAGTTTATTAATCTTCTCAGTTAACAAAGCAATTTGCTCTTCATTTTTTTGAGTTTGTGCAGGTGACAAAGTAGGCTACAAAATCAAGTAAACGATTAATGATATAGTATAGAGGGCAAATTGAAGTTTAGCTATTAAAGATTATATACCGCTTCTGTTTTTCCAATCAAAGCTAATCGTTGTTTTCCCTTGACAATCTTTCTTTCAACTTCACTAAGCATGCTTTGACAAAACCTTATGAACTCGTCTTCATACTGTTGTTTACGGTAACTATAAGGAGCTTTCTCAAAGAGTTCTCTGGCTTCATCATCATGCACCCTTGAACATACTCCCAAATCTGCTCTGGTATTGACAAACAAATCATGTGGACAGAACTTGACGAGATAAAGTTTGCAAAACTGAAAGAAAAGTATGCTGTCTTGAAAAAAAGTGTTAATCTTATCATTTCTAGACAATTATTATTGAAACTATTATCAGTAAAAAAGTTTCGTAAGACTTCTGAAAGCGGGCGAAAAAAAAAAAAAATTATCGGCAGTATCCCTCACCTCGGGATCTTCCCAATTGAGTTCTTTGGGTTTCTCATTAGGCAAAACATTTCGATTCCTGCCCATAAGCTCATCCAGGAGAGCAGCTGCTGCAGCCGCAGCCATCGCGACCAGTATCCAGGAATCCTTTCCAGTAATTCGCTATAAATTTTCTGTCCGGGAACCGCGTTGCCTCGGCATCAATACCCCTCCAAATGCTAAGTACTTCAGAACTTACTGGCTTCGTCGATCTCTTTGTCCCAAAAGTACAAAAGGAATCCGCGCTACCAAACTAAATAGAAAGAATATGTAATTATCAAAGGCGCTGACGATGGATATAAATTCTACGAGTATCGTCGTCCGTAACAACCGTCGCCATATTCGGCCTGCTTTTTCATACTGATCAACATGGACATGAAGACTGAGGCTAGGTAATATATATATATGGCTAGCCTAGGGAGAAATCTAGGGACATTTTAAGAAACGCTGTCCCGAAATTTAACTGGTGGATAACTTAAAAATAACAGTTCTCGCATATAAAATTTCAACTTTTTATTAACAAATCTTTTAAGCTTTTAAGTATTAGAAGCATTTATATTATACATATTAAAAAATATAATATATCAAATTTATGTATATAACTAATGGTTTAAAAATATTCTCAAGACTCTACAATAGAAGAATCTGTATATATACATTTCACTAAATGACAGTTTTTACTGTTGGCATCGGTGATTACGCCATAGGATTACAAGCCCTTGGTGATCACCCGAAGCCAAAAGAGATTCATCATAATTGAAATTCAATGTTAATGTTGGAGCAGAGTGGCCAAGTAATCTATTTACTTGGGCTGACTTTCCATCTTTTGCAGAGTCTAACAAATGTATCGAACCATCTTCTGACCCTGTAGCTATAAGCGAAGTACCCATTTGTGGACAAAATGTTGATCTTATTAAATATTGCCTAAAATATTTATGAATCATTATTGCAAATTTTATCATAAAGTTTATAATTTTTTCGAAATTACCTGTGACGTATAGGATATCTTTTCCAAAGCACCAAATTGCCTTGATCATCAGCTACACGAAACAAAAGTACAGCATTACATGCACTGCTAACCAAAAGTGTTGGCCATGGAAAATCTTTTGATAACCAAGGCCTCCAAGAAAGACTAGTTATAACTCCTCCTGTACCCTCCATTCTACGTAATTTGGTTAACTTTCCAAGACCAGGTTCCAGTCTAAAGGATGCAATGATTCCTCTATCATTTCCGGTCCATACTAAGGAACCCCCACTTTCTTCGCATATTAAAGTGGTAATCTAAAAATACAAGGATTATTTAGTATAAAAAATTACGAATATTATGTTGAAGAATATTACAGCTAAATACCTTTCCACCAATTTTTACTGTTCCTCCTTTAGTGTATTTTCCTGTAGAGACGTTTAAAATTTCAAGTAAACCTTGAGAATTACCAGCTAAAACTAAATTATTATTTGTGGGTGCAAAAGCGCAGCATAAAGTTTCTGCTTTTAACTGATCGTAAGCGACTCTCAAACAGTCTGTTTTTGAATCTGGATGTATCCTCCATAACCTAATTGTTGCATCTAGTGAAGAAGAAACTAAAAGATCATTACTCATACTCCAATCAATTGCTGTTACACCTTTCATATGACCTTGCAAAATAGTAACCATTTTTGGTGGAATACTAGTTGCTTCACATATAGAAATAGTACCATCAAAAGAAGCACAACAAAATCTAGATCTATCGTTGTTTGCAAATTTGAGCATCGAAATAGCTGCTGAATGTTGATCAAAAACATGGTGAACTCCTGCAAAACTTTCAGCAGTAGACTTTTTACTACTAGCTCTACTTCTACCCTTCAGTTCCAAACTTTTCTCTGAAGGTAAACTTGAGGTCTCCAAACAGGTTCCATATCTGCGCCTCAGTAGTTCTGTCCTTAGTTTTAAATATCTAATTTGTAACTCTGGATCTTTACAAGATTTATCTCGAAGCAACTGATTTCTTCGCCGTATGTAAAGCATAGCTGTGAACAAATACACGATTAAATCTTTCCAGAAAGAAATGAAAAATAAAATAATATTTTAATTTATGTGCAATGCTCTTTACCTAGGCTAGAATTATTTAAAGTCCTTTGTGAATTATACTTGGCATCCAAAGAGAAGACCTGTTGATGCCAGGATGCATTCATCTTGTTCGAAGTTACACTTGTTAGTTTCATTGCTACATCCAATATGTACTTCAATGCAACTCAAAACCAAACTCTTGTAAGACACCTATTATCACCTGTATTTAGTTATGTTTGATAGCCGCCTGCTTCCAACAATGCATTCTTGATGTAGCAAACATTCGAAATCACGTGAAATAACTTTATTGTTTAGCATTTTGATTTGAGAATTAAGCGATGCACAGGAACAGTTTGCATGTATTAATTGCATGTACTGCTAACGACTAAATGTCACTCGAAGCTCCCAACATTTTCTTTCTTGCTTAACTTCCTTCAGCACACGCGAAAAGGTCAAGTCCAAACATTGTAAAAATTGTAAAAATTGAAAAAATTGTAAAAATGTAACAGTAATGGATAATGATCTCGTTCGATCGAAATACACCAACAAGCGAACCAAATTCTTCCGATCTTTTTTCTGGTAATAAGTACTAACCTTGATGTTGCTGCAGGCTGCTAACTGCAGTCTACAGGTGCCAAGCCTACTGACATCTATACTCCGATATATATAATAATAGTACCGCTACCAGAAACCGTCGACAGCGTGGAGCCGTGGACTCTGTGGTCTGTGGAGATGATGATACCTAATCGCAATATACACATCAAATGGAATTCGTCGTGATATTATTGGCTAATGAATTGTTCCTGTTAAAAGCGCGAGATCCGAAAAATACAACTTTATTCATGTATAGTAGGGCTACTGTATAAAAAGTTCAATGTGCATCTTTGAAATTATAAGAGTAAATATCTGACAAAGAAAAGGTTTATGTTTCCTTTCGGTATAAAAGGAAAGCATTAAACTATTAACGCAATTAAAAATGTTTGAGTTTTAGGTGTATGTTTTCTTTATAAACAATTTTCTTTATAAACGTTACCAACAATTCGAAATCTTCAAAAACATACATGTATAGAAAAAAATGTTACCACGTTAAATGAAACTTGTTTAGATCGAAATGTTAAAATCATCGAATATGTATCGTGTGTGTAATATACGGTCATCACTGGTGCCATTTCTAGAGTCTTTTATCAATTTCGGCAGTGCATATTGTAGCGCGTAAAGGCAAATCTTTGTCATAGTCTATATAATCTGTATTTTAAGTAGAACCTGCACAACGTTAACGTATGGATGAAACTGTGAAGTAAATGGCAATTGTATATTCATGTCTGTAGGTGCAGCGCGCACGAGAAAAATGTATCGGTCAGAAACTCAAGAACTTGCTCTCTTTGTGTATATAGGTATACCATATATATGCTTTGTGCCTCTAATCTGAATCTCTCCATGTCTCCATGTCCGTCGTCGTGCCGCGCTTATCTGACGACGGAATGTATGGAAAGAATGCAGGCGGCGCTGCCCGTTATAGATTAGATACTAATGTGCGAGTAGGCGTTATTTAATTTTATTCCTATAATACATAATTGAACTAACATCGCCTAGAACATTTTGGCTTTACCCGTTGAGTTGTCGACTAATCGTAACGTATTATACACATCATATAGACCGCTCTCAGTCTCGGTAGATTTTATAATAGATCCAGCAGGAGAGCGCCTGCCGCCTGAGTCTGAAGTTCAGAGTCTGAACCGACTAGCGCGTCGTTCCTCCTCCTACTCATCGACACTTCCACTCGTCCGTTCCCTCTCTCCAACTCACGAGAGTGGCGGCGGGTCGACTCAACTCGCAGCGCATTCGTACGAGCTTTGTCACGCTCGCTCTCTCACTATCTCTCGCGTAGCTCTATACCAGGCTCCAGAGTATCTCTATCTTTCTTTCTCTTGCACTCTACTGTATAGACTCTGTGCTATAGAGGCTGCTCGTTCTCGGCTCACTCGCTCGGTGCGCGCTCCCACGGACGGACTACGCGGCGAATAGATTCGACCGACGACAACGAGGACATATTCGCACGAATATTAGCGTTAGTGTTTCGATAGTTCCGAAAGTGCAAGTACACCGGTGCAGGCGTAATTCAGTGCGCCGAGATCGACATCGAGCCACCAGACTCCCGAAGCAGTAACAGCCGAGAATGCAGGCGATCAAATGCGTCGTCGTGGGCGACGGGTGAGTCTCAATATCCCTCTCCTATCTCTCTTTAGCTGTCTCTTTCTTTCTCTCCTCATCGATACGTTATATATTCTACCCGTCTTTTGTTTTCGAGTATTCGCGAGGACGATGAGGAATCGTTAGAAGGAAACTCATAGAGCTCAGGATGATGTGGCCAGCAGGGGAGTAGTCGACCCTTTTCCCTCTCTCCGATTCACTCCATCTTACCGCCGTCCATCTATTCCCGTCTCTCTCTCTCTCTCTCTCTCTCTCTCTCTCTCTCTCTCTCTCTCTCTCTCGTTCGCTCACTCGCTTGCTGGAGACCTCTTCGTGTGTACAGGCCTATATATACTCATACTTCGTAACTATCGTCGCGGGAGCTTCGTCTCGAGCTGGAAGGGCATCCCTAGGTGTCCCCACTCGTGAACGTTGTACTTGCGACGCCAATTAAGAAAACCAGGAGTGACACGGTCGAGTCGAGAAGACTCTGCTCTTATGGGCGTGGTGAACGCGGGACCTCTGACACTTTTTGCCGTGAGTCGCTCCGATACAGTTGCGCGCTCGCTCTTTTTTACCTTCTTTGTGGATGCTACATGCATGGAATACGGCTCAGTCTGAGAGAGATAGAAAATGCTGTGGCTTGGCTCTGCTGCTGTTCATGTGTTCATACTGAGATCTCCTTGATTTAACAGGCCTGGTTTCTTTGCCATTGTAAAGTAAGCTGCCCTGTATGAGAGTAGTCCTTTATGGACGTATATTTTGTACAGCAACAGCTCTATAATGATGAAGCATATTATTAAATGATTAGGTCATGGAGTCATTCTTTATTAATTACTTTACACAGGATTCATTATGTTGTGATTCATCACTTCGAAGTGAAATCTGAACTTGCATCAGGCATTGCATTAATACCTGTGGCTTGAATTAGACTAAATTTCTTTTTAACATCGGAATCATTTGATCTAATGCGATTGCTCTGACATTACACTTTGAGTATTTTTTGGAAAAAGGGACACAGAACTAGCTTGTACATCGGTTTATTTGGACCAACTGGAAAAGCAACAGTCCATTTTTGATAATTTTTTTAATTTTATTTAATACAATAATAATTCACAAGTTACTTTTTAAGTAAATAACTGAATTCATTATTATATTTGCAGAGCTGTGGGTAAAACTTGTTTGCTGATCAGTTATACCACTAATGCATTTCCTGGAGAATATATACCAACAGTTTTTGACAATTATTCTGCCAATGTGATGGTCGATGGAAAACCAATCAATCTGGGACTTTGGGATACAGCTGGTCAAGAGGATTATGACAGGCTAAGACCATTATCATATCCACAGACTGATGTTTTCCTTATTTGTTTCTCATTGGTGAATCCTGCCAGTTTTGAAAACGTTAGAGCTAAGTGGTATCCTGAAGTACGTCATCATTGTCCAACAACACCAATAATTTTGGTTGGAACAAAACTTGATCTGCGCGAAGACAAGGAAACCATTGAGCGATTAAAGGACAAAAAACTTGCCCCTATTACTTATCCTCAGGTAAATCAGTAAATTCTTATTTTGGAAAATTATAAACCTATTATATTTGCATCATTTTTGCTAAACAATATTAAAATTAATTAATAATGTAAAGAATGTATTGTGTAATGTAATTAGTACACATAACATTGCAACTTTAGTTCATAAAATTAGAAACATTATCTTTAAGACATGCTTACTAATCTTGAAGATTTACATTTAAAAAACAATAAATTTAATTCGATTTGACTTACAGGGTCTTACAATGGCAAAAGAAATTCAAGCAGTGAAGTATCTGGAATGTTCTGCCCTAACGCAGAAAGGTCTAAAAACGGTGTTTGACGAGGCGATTCGCGCTGTTCTTTGCCCTGTTCTGCAAGTGAAACCGAAGCGCAAATGTTGTCTTCTATAATATTAAATTGTCACATCACTGCGTAATCTCGCTGGAAGAAGCATGACGGCGCCCTCCTTCTTGAATCCCTTGAAAGTACTGACGCTCGTGAATTAATGTCGAATCGCACAAAAACAACTCTTCTCGTAAAATTTTATCGACTTCAAGAACAAAGGAACAGAACAGAATATGTATCATGTGAAAAGCGATCATATCTAATGAAATCCAATAATACACGAACTTAAAATGAAAATTAATTTACAGGGGAGGACAGAAAACTTCCACGTTGAATAGCCTCAGTATTTGTAGTGGATGTGCAAAAGGGTATATAGGGTTCAACATTTACGCTTCTCGACTTTATTACAATTGATAGTTCGTTCTCGTACGAATTGAACAATCAATTATTGAGAGAAATTGTGAAAATAAAAAGAGCGCCAAGATATAAAGCGATTGTGTACAGTATACTAGAGTATATTAATAATTATTATTAATAAATATCTATGAATGGTAAAAAATTATATATATATATTATACATTCACGCTCTAAAATAGACGACTATGTAAGTTGACTGTGTAATTTCTAGGCTAGGCTTAAGGCGCGCGAATCGAAAAAACGAAAGAATGAAATAAATTAAAAATGAGAAGCATGAGTATATATGTAACATTTGCTCCGCTCTGCTCTTGTCATATCTTTTAAACACTGCTTTGATCAAAGGTCTGTGATTTACACGCACAATGCGCTATTTATGTACACGATGCGCGAAGACGATTCTAAAAGAAAATAAAATGAAAATAATAACGAAAGAGCAGAGTTCCGCAACAACGTCGAAAGAGCAATTAGGTGTACGTTTGTTTGAAATACAAATAAAATATTAAAAAAAATTTTTGAAAGATTGCGTGAATTGAAAGAATGTAAGAACGTGCGCTTGTGAGAATCAAATGGAATGAGATATAACGAGGAACAACTAGAAGAACGAAAAAGAAAATTAAAAACTGATTAATTGTAAATAATTGCTGGAGTTAAAACTTGATCCTATTTGCTATCAGCTATATCATATAAAGCTATACTACTAATCGAATCTAAATCGAAACGTTACTTGTTTTTTATATATATATTAAAAGTATATATGAAAACGAGACTGGACTGGAATGTTTGATGTAATGTGTAGTGTACACAGGTCTCTTGCGTATGTAATATGTCGCAGTTACACATTTTCAAACGTGTGGTGAAAAAATACTTGTTTCAGTCCGATTACAAAAAATCATAGATATTGTAACTAAATTTGCTTTATTAAATGGGTGTTTACTAAATGAGTGATACTGAGTTATCTCTTACATGTCCGAAACTCATATCTATCAATAAACTGTAAGCAAAATTACCTCTTAAAATTTTCCCCTCTATTAAAATTTTACATTGTTTTATTAAGAAACAGAATAGTTATAAAAATAGTAAATTTACCAATAATATACTACAGTGTTGATAGGCGAGTATACGTGCTGGCAGTGAACGATGAATATTTGACTTTATAAAATAAGATTTTTTTTTTATTAACTACTTGAAACTTTGATACAATGATATTCTTTATCACGATGATAAGTTATAACGTCATTATGAATATAATAAGATAACCTGCAATGTCTCTGATTTTTCTCATTCGTGCTAAACTTGATTGAAGAGACATAGTTAAAAGCCAGCTAAAGATGTAATTGAGTATATAACGATATTAGAACATAGTTCTTTTTGCAGTAGTTGTGCTCATGGTAAAACTCTTATCGGTCGTTCGTTCACAATTCACGCAGCCGTGTCATAAAAGGTATCGATGGTCGTCGCCACCTGTTCAGGACTATACTTGACGTACTTGGCAGGATTCTTGGAGAACGAAGCGTGTCGATATCGCTGATAAAAAGTCGTGTAAGCTGGTACCAGGGATTGGCGCAAATCCTTTCTCAGTTCCTCACGAAGCCGGGAGTCCGGTACTGCATAACTGCGTTGGAATTTAGCAGCTTCATCGAATTCGCGCGTAAAACCCGAGAAACGCTCCTTTAGCAACTTTGAGCCTAGAAATTTGGTAAAAAGAGTGATAATAATTAGGTAATTCAAAGAAGATGCTTAAGTCAGGGTAGAAACATTAAGATAAGATCTATTAGAAGACTTGATTACGACGATAAAAAAAAAGATTAGAAGCTCCACATAATATATGATTGTTTTCCCGAATGAGAAAATAATAATAAATTTATTATAGTTTGTTGAGTTAGGGTAATCGAATATCAATAAAATGAATATATTTTTTACCAGGATCGTCATTAAGATTTTCAATATGACCGCGGGCTTTGGCAAAGGTTGTGGCGACGTAAGTCGTACGATCGCGCGATAGAAGCTCTTGGTAGGTCTGTTCGGCGGTGGGTTCCGCAAGTAAGAGTAATTCCATTAGTGAGCTACGACAGAGTGCGTTGATCACATAATTATGGTTGTTGAGACGGAATAGAGCTCGAAGAGCCGGATCTGAGTAAGACGTATCGCTACGACTTACCAGGGCGAGATTCAGCAGGGCTAGTACACGTTCTGAAAATGTTTAGCTATTATTTCAATATTTAAATAATTAAAATTTGTTTAATATTTGTTTAATATGTACTAGAGTTAAAACTGAAATGAAATTTGAATGTGTAATTCGAATGAATAATTATAGACATATTCAGATTTACTTGTATAAAGTCCCAAAGCAATCCGGTGTTGATTCTCAGCTTGTTTGGAATTCATAGCAGCAGAATCGACCTCGTTATGTCGCTTGAGAACAGCGCCGACAGTGTCCGCGTATTCGGTTAGTTGTTCAAGGAAAACCAGAACGTTACTTGTACTCTCGGCAACTGTTCCGTCTTTGGGCAGAACTGCTCCGGACTCATTGCGCACGTTTTCTCCAAAACATTCAAGAGCTTGCGCACCCTAGAATTGTAATTCATCTGGACTGATTGTTGTTTAAACATATGAATAGGCAATTTACTATGATCTTACGGTATCAGTAAGTGTTTGAATAACAGAAGCGAACTTAGATCTAAGTGCGTACTCGCAACCTTCGACTGTTCTCTCCAGGTCCGGTTTAAGCTCCTCGAGATGCTTCAATATCGGAAAGACTACGAGAACAGCGCTGAAATCTCTCCTGGTGATGCAGCGTTTAGCTCTTGCGGCGATGTTTTCCCCGTCATGACCGACGAGATCCATAGCATCGCGTACCGTTGCCTCGAGTACCTGGAGTCTTAAACTCGTTGGTAGAATACGCCCGATCAGAGTCCGTTCAGCCTGCATGAGTCGATGCAAGCCAGCAGCGAGCAACAGGTAGTTCTCCATTTCCTGTTCATCGGGAGCTGCGTCCTCGGGACCTGACTGGCTCGGACCAGAGACAGACTTGCGCGAGCTTGGAAAGGACAAGCCAGTAGTTTGCGAAGCTTTTAACAACATTTTACTAGCCTTTTTCTCTAACGCTAGCTGCAGACGACGAGAAGTTCGCCTACCTGCTGTCTCCGCGGCTGCTGCCAAAGACTGCCGATGTGCAAACTTGGCTCGCTGTCAATTCATTTTATCTTATCATACAGTTTTCTAATAAAGCTATATATCTATATGGAAGTCATTTACTACTAAGAATACTAACAGGCATTGGACTAGCTGCATGGGTGCTTCCACCACTGGCGCTTCTTTGATGCTCCTTCATTAATTGCAATGAGCGAAGAACAATTGCAGAACGCACAGATGAGTACAACTTAGCGTGTCTGCGATGTCCTCTTTCTTCCAGCCAACCAGATATCTTAATTAGGTCAGCCAGTGCACTCTCTGGCAACTGGCACAATGATTGTGGTGAATCTTCATTACTTGTATCCTCATCTAAACCTATTAAGTCTAACAAAACTATAGGTAGCACTGGTTTACTTTGCCTAGCTAGAATATCGTGAAATTCAGCGTAGAGTGATTCCAGTCCTGCATCAAAGAGAGTAGTGACGTTCTCTAATTCTACCGAGCTGGGGTTGTTTTTCTGGAAGTACCGTTGAGCATTGAATAGTCGATTCATAGCTTCTAAAAAAGCATCTAATCCTCCAGCACCATTTGGTCCTCCTCGCACTGAACCTTCGACCTCTTGACATACTCCATAATATCCAATTGCATGATCTAATACTGTCAATGTTTTCTCGATATCTGAAATTGTTGTAGTTTATAAACAAAATAAGTAGATAAGATTTATCAATATATAAACTTAATAAGTTCATTTAATCATACTTTGTTGTTGGGCCTGTAAATTTCCAGTTTCATTGTAAACTGGAAGTATGGTACGACGCAAAGTTGCTAATCTATCTTCTAACGACGAGAGGATAGCCACCATACCATTAGTTAATTTTTTACTTTGCTCTTGTGCTTCCTTTATAGCTTCTAATGCAGCAATCTCAGCTTCGAGTTTGCATTCAATCTCAAATCTTCGCTCAGATGTATCTTCGCTGTTCAACTGCATTTTGCTTCAATTTTGCTTGGATAAAAATAGATTTTTCAATACTACTTTACATTTATATTTTTATTTTACATTTTTATATTAGGTTGGACTTACTTTTGCTATCATTAAATACAACTAAGTATGTATGTCAATGCCGCAAGTTATTTTCAAAAAACAGCATTGATTTCGACGCATTTTAAGTTTTTATCGTCTTAATTTCTTATTATTACATTTTGTATATAATACTTATATCACGAAAAAAAATATTACCGTGACTAAAAATTGCTCAAAGGCTCCAACGTCATAACATAACCTATGATTACGCCCTCGTATCCTGTTTTACCGATATCACGTCCATATATATATATTATTTTAATTATTATACACGGGCACGTACACTATTCAAGAATCATGAATGAGTGCATTTACGAATTGTAAAAATGGAACTTTTAATAAACGGACTAAAGTTGAATCTAAAATTATTGTTTATGATAAGCTGTAATATATTTTTAGGACGCATATAATCTGTATATAATAGATGAGTTAGTAAGTATTATACACGGATAATAATCGAAGGAAATCTATATTTATATTATTCAAATATATACATATTTTTCTTTGCTATTTTGCACACAGGGAAAACTGACATTTTTTACCTGCCGTGGATTATTTTACGTTAATATACATTATATATGTATATAATGATGCACTCGTCCGTTTATCACTCATTTACCCGTCCCTCCCACCCCACTCTCAATCTCTTAGTCTCTCTGTCTCTCTCTCTCTCTCTCTCTCTCTCTCTCTCTCTCTCTCTCTCTCTCTCTCTCTCTCTCTCTCTCTCTCTCTCTCTCTCTCTCTCTCTCACTCTATCTCTTTTATTGTTAGTTAATATTATAGATACCTCACTGTTTTTGTACTGGCAGAAAACTTTGCTTTATCTTTAAGAGAAAATAATATAATTAATCTATGAAATAATGATGAGCTCTTGTTATGCACTCATCTACAAATTTACAAACTTACTTTACTATTTTTCTTTTATTTATGAAGTACCTTCGGTCTCAAATCCACTTGTAGATAACAATTCATTATTATACTAAGAAATTCGAATAAAATAGAAAGTGTACAGCACATTATTGCGTTAATTGACTCGTTGTAGTATTAACATCAAGTATGAAAAAGATGCATTTATAATCTATAATTGTATTGAAAATATTAGAAATATTAGAAATATTAGATTGGTTTTAGGATAAAAAATGAATTTATAATAATATTTGAATTTATACTGCTTACTGATGCCATTTTTGCGTGTCCTATTGGAAATAAGCCATACGCGGTGCAATAAAATGGATTCTGCGATTTCATAATAATCATTTGAAAATAAATCCTTAACTTGTGACTCTTCTCCGTCCATTTGCAATTGTAAACTCCCTCAGCAATTGAGCTGGTCTATTAGAATAAGAATTTCGTTTTCGTCATCACCGAATCAGTGCTATGTTAGTTAAGCTATTATTCTTGCAGATACCTGTTCAGTGAGCGTTTCTGCAAAGCTGCAGTAAAATAGTATTTGAAGAGATAAAGTTAGTATGAGAATGCTGTATAGGGCTGTGCCAGCATGATTACCCTGTGCACTCATCTTGCGAAAGTCAATATTAGCTTAGTTTTAATTATATTTTTAATGCATTCAATTCGCGCTTATTTATTAGATTAAAATTCTTTCTATACCATTTTCACTTGAAATATATTAACACAAATGTTTAGAGCTGACAATAGTACAGTTGCAAGTATAACTGGACTAAAAATAGCTTCTATAAGTTTACAAACCCTGATGAAAACATATTGAATGATAAGCAAATTATTGATTCAATTTTTGTTTTTTAAATTACTATTTAATGCAAAATACCTCAGGAGTTTTTGGTGTCTTTTAATGAGTACTATAATATTAGCTTTTAAACGGCCTTCCATAGTTTCATGATTTATCAAACGTTGTACATCGTAATGGAGTATCTATTAGAAATAAATCTTGGATTTGAACTCTTTGATTAAAATATTATTTTCGAATTATATCGAATCATAGCAAGTCGCCGCCACTCGTCTCAAATCAAGCCGATACCTGGAATTTCAAAAGCTTTTCTCTGCACGAGAACACGCTCAACGGATCTTATTATTATTATTATTTTTTTTTTTTTGACAAATGCAAATATTTTCGTAACTTTTCGAAATAAAAATATAAATATGTAAGTCATAAGCAGACAAATATTTTATTTATTTAGCTTGTGTAAGGTACCGACTTGACTCCAGTACGAACCTGTTCAGTAAGCGTCAATTTATGCATATTTTTAATGTAGTCCAGTCACTGTAAGTTTTTTCTTAGAACAATCCACCACCACTGAAACTTTTGCGCGAAATGGCTCGTAAGTATGTACACGGACGTGCTTCCGAACAATATCAATATCCTTATTAAAATAACATAAATGAAACAGTTAAGATATTCGAAAAATTGTAAATTAATAATTGGAGTAAGAGCAAATTAAAAAAAAATGATTTCTATTTCTAATTAACTTAGATTAATATTTTTTATTGATAAATATTTTAAAAGATTCCATGAATCGATAATCTTTGTTAATAACAAACAGATTTGTCAACAAACTAATGAAGATCTAAAGTTACAATTTTTACCAGTTATTGCAAGCATGGATACCTTTAAAAATCCTTTGTTTCAATGATCTGCGATACAAATGACATTAGTTATTGACTAATGCAATAATGGCCAATATTCGACTTTCATGTCACTTTATTATTAAAATAATTTTTGGAATTGAACATAATATAGCTCATTTAATAGGTTTTCAAAATATCTTTTTTTTTTGTCCAAACTTGTTTTCTGTACGACTAATAGTTTTTTCGTAAAGGTAAGAAAAACACATGCTATCATACATATGAAAACTTTACATCATTGTTTAAATAATTTTACAGGTTTCCCAACTTTTTAGTTGTTTAATTTACGTTATTTTATATCCTTACATGCTTCTGAACAATTTAGCGCAAAAATTTCGGTGGTGACAGCATGCTCCAACAATCGTCAGTTTTGAAGCTGTAGAGACTGGACTGTAGAGACTGGACTAATAAATGTTTCTTAACGGTTTACCTTCAACTGTATCGAGGTGTGAGTTGTTAATTGAGCAAAAAAAGTATCGCAACTAACCCAATACGATGAAGACATGACAAGTAGATAGAATTCTCCGATTAGAACAGAGAAAAAAATGGATTCACTACTTATTTCGAATGGATATTGCACGAGAAATATCCTTTTGGAATAGGCCAGAGTGTTGTTTTGGGCATCTCGAACGAAATATTCGTTTATGAAATTGCTGCACTCGTTCAATTGATTTATCGATTTATCAAAAGTCGAAAAGTATTCCTTTCAAAATATAGCTAATTACTTACTCACTGGATCGGAGGTATACTGAAAGCAGCTACTCCGCTTATTAAGACGCCTAGATAGCATCTGCTCAAATTCAGAGTTTTATGAGCATTTTTTGTGACTTCTAGTTGGCAATATTCATTGGGTCTGTGCTTTATCCAAAGAGTAGATACATCGCCCAGTAGTTGTTCTATACTTCCTACTGCAGCCGCCATACTTAAGCTCTACATTGTACATGCTTAACTTCTTTTAATTCGTACAAAGTATTAATATTTAATTAATCTTATCTAATACCTTGCTGATGCATAATACGTTGGAAAAGAATTCACTGCAGATCTGGGTAGCCACAAGTTGATCGTTGCTTTTCAAATTAAACAATATAAATCGTACTTCCAAAACTGCACATGCTATCGACAGTATATTAGTCATAAAAATCGGCAATGTTTGACGTAATCTCGACTTTTTAATAGGTCTCTTGTTATTCAAGCTGAATTCCATTCCTATAAACGATAGCATCTTCAGATTTAAATCCAGGTATTGTTCAATGCCATTATCTTCTGAGAGATTTTCGACCATTTTGTAAAAAATACAACTTGTCAAAAACGACGAATGTGCACGAAGATCTTACGTATACACCATACCCGGTCTCTAACTTCGTCCTATGCTATCTAGATCAGCACTTCTTTACGTGCTTCATGACAACCTGATCCACTCATCCCTATACTGAATATTCAATAACGTTCGAATGCACCTACTCATTATCAGGTATACTCCCGCCTCTAGCCCCTATATTTTTTCTTTCTACTTAGTTTTGTTCAAAAACTAAGTCCTACGTTACTTTGTTCTTCGTTACAGACCATACACCCATTCGCTATCATTAAACATTAAGAAGCTTTCGTTCATTTGATCATTCTAAAGTATCGTTTTCCGCTAGTATACTTGCATGAAAAAAGAATAAAATTATGTGAAGTTTTACGGGGCGTATTGTTTAGAAACTATAATGCGACCGTGTTATAGAAAGGTAGAGAAAACCCAAGTTTTTTCCCCGGAGTAATGATAGACGAGAACAAAGTTTTCTTCCATATATTTCATATCAATAATTCACTGGGAAAATAAAGTAGAACCCAAATGATACTGAGAATATTTAAGTCTCCGGGAAATCTATCAGTAGTATATTGAAAGTCCCACCATTACCTACTAATCGTGCAGTGGTCAAAATAGTTCGTTACATCTGTGTTCTGCTTACTATCACGTAGTACAAATATATTATCCATTGTAGTCTACTTGAAAACTGTCTAAAGAGTTAATTCAATGTATAAGACAAATATAAAATAGTACGTCTTTTTTATTATTACGTACACACACTGTTTTCAAAAGGCACCGATTCAGGCACTTTTCATACAAATTTTCAACATATAAATTATTAAATACGTTAACCATTTAGGTTTCATAGAATAAACCTTTATAAAAACAAATAATCTTAATAATTAGTTTAACTTGAATAATACTTTTACGTATTCCTTTCTGGTGGAGCCATTCTGCAACATCAACAAATGCACATTAATATAAAATTTATATAATTTTTTCAACATTTTTAATAGATAGCATAAATCATGTTTTATAAATACCGATGAATATCAATGGAATTATCAGCAATTATATGTGACGTATCTAGCGGTGTCAAAAATGCAAATTGACTTTGCGGATTAGATTGGGCATGTCCCAAGAGAATATCCATTATTATACGTCGATTGATTTTATCCTGAACATAATGAAACAGTTCATATTTTAATTTACTTAAATTAAATAAATGAATTAAAACGGAAATTCGACTCATTTACCATATAGACATCAAATTCATCCAAAAAATAGAAGGGTAAGCTAGTACTGTCCCATAATGCTAAAATGAAGGCTACGGTAGAATAGGAACGTTCACCACCTGACAAAGCTCTAGCATCATGGGTAGGTCGCTTGGCATCATTTTGTGGAGTAACTTCTAATTCAAGTTCTGTGCGATTATGGTCTATTGTAATACGTCCTTTGTAATTTCGAAGTGACAGAACATTCTTAAAAGATTCTTGTACTCTTTCACTAATGCGCTTCTTCATAGCTAAGTAGAAGTGTTTACGTTTTTCTAGACGTTTCATATGTCTCTGAAGGTATAGTTTATTTAAGGTAAGTTTTTTAATTACGTAGTTGAGAGAAATTAATTTTAATTCACAACAAAAACAACGCTCACCGCATTACTTTTAACAGCTTCAACTGCCATTACTTGAGAGCTTTTAAATTTTTCTTCCTTTTCTTTTAATTCGTCTTTCAAAGAATCCTTGGAGCCATATTGTTTTTCCACATTATCAATTATTAGTTGCAGTTCTTTTATTCTAGTACTTATCTGATCACACTCCCTTTAAATGTAAATATAAATTATAATTAAATGCTATGCAAGGATTTTTATGGATCTTTTATATATATAAACATACATACTTATTCGTTTCAATTCTTGGGCAAGTTTTTTCAGCAGATTCTATTTTCGAATTAACGGCTCTTTGTTGCTGTTGGTGATCGCCATTAAGTTTTTGTAAATGTTGCTTAGCTTGTTCCATTCGTCGAGTAGCGCCTTGATTGGAAACACTTAACCTTTTTTTCTCGTCTTTTAGTTCTCTAATTTGTTCCTGATTAAAATTAAAATTTAACAATTAATAATAACAGAAGCAAAAGTAATTGATTTAAGCAAAATATTGATAAGATGCTATACTTTAATTGGATTCAGTCGTCCATCAAGATTTTGCGAAAGATCACGACAACGTTTCAATTCAACGCCCAAAGTTTCAAGATCTTTTTTGCACTGACGATGTTCTTCCAATAGAAGGCTTTCCACTCCTTTTTTCTGTACAACAATTTTTTCAAGTTCTTCTACTTCATTTCTCTACAATAATATTTTCTATTATTATATATATTCTTCTATTAGATATATTTGTATATTCTAAATAAATGTTATAAAGCTTACAAAAGTATTGATAGTATTATCATTATAAGATTCAATAGTTTCTTTCAATTCTTCTTGCTCTCTTTTCAAATGGTTTTGTCGCCTTGTAAGTTCTTTTATATGCTTCTGTACTTCATTTAGATTTGCAAGTATATTACGCTTTTTTTCTGTTACGTCTCTAAACTCTTGGGTAACAAGTTGAAATTCACGTTCAGCTATATTTATTTCTTCTTGCAGCGATCTGATAATTGATATTCAACAATTTTTTTAAATTTAAGGTTTTGAAAATATGTTTCTTGAATTTGGCACTATATGAAGAACCTGACAGTATTAATTGTACTCACAGTATAGCTTCACTAGTAGAAACTTGTAAGAATCGTGGTCTTGAAACATTTCCACCGTATGTTCGATACTCTGGATCGGGGTAAAAAAGGTCCCCATTTTTTGTGATTGCTCGTCTACAATTTGTTGGCACTCGTTGCGTGCGACCATCCATTACTGTACAAGCTTCTTCAGAAGTGGATATCAAAAGTACACATTCAATCTCCCTCTGATCAATTAATGAATTAGCTATAATAGGATTACTTATTTCCATTATTTGAAGTAAGTTACTATATTTTGGTGAATTCACACAACCACCACGTACATCGTGTATCTATAACATATAATAGTTTTGTTATGAAATAGATGAATTATTGAAGTTTTGTTTTAAGGGTTTACTTACTTGATTTATAAATCGACTAATAAGTATTTGTGGAAGTTTATCATTACAGTACACTTCTTTCATAATGATTTCTAGTACGCGAGCATCTTGGGTATTATCGACACAAAAGGACGAAAGCATACCAAATCCTAGATGATTCTCTATGGCTGGAATCCACGAAGAATCTTTCACTTTTATAAAGGAACCAATAGGTCCAAAAGGTTTTTGTTTAAACCTTCCTCTTCTATGTTCTTCTTCAATTCTTTTGATAAGTCGTGGCATGTTTACGCCAAAAACAGTTAACTTATCATTTGGTTGATTTTTAAAACCATTTAATCTGTGCTTGAGCAAATCTAAAATATTAAACAAGAGTATAACCATATTTACAATTTTATTAAGAATACTAAAAAAATTGCATAATACATACTAAGATTCTCATTTTTATGATGAAGATCAATTTTTAATCTATTTTCTTCTTGTTCAAGGCGTCTTTTATTTTCTTCTAAATGCATTACATCAGTTTTTTTTGTTCGTAGTGTAGCTTCTACTTCATCAACTTGTTGCTCAATTTCAGAAGATTTTAAGCTTGCTTGTTGTCTTAGATTGTCAATTTCATTGTGTTCTCTAGAATATATAATACAAATAAATTTAATTTTTTAATAATATTTCTAAGAAATAACAAAATAATATATTTAAGAGTTATAATTAGCTAGTGCACCTTTCAAGTTTTGCTATTTCATTTTGTAGAGTAGTAATATCGTTTTCCTTACGCTTTATTTCAGCATGAAAATTTCTTGCTTTATCTCTTTTTTCGTCACAAACTTTTTTAGCTTCTGTATATTTTATCTTTATTTCATTTAGTTTTGCTGTACTTTCAGAAGCTTCAGCTTCATTTTGCTCTATTTCTTTATTAAGGTTTCTTAATAAAAAACATTTTTAATAAATTATCATTTATTGTTAGAAAGGGAATTAGATTATTAATTGTTATTTGAAACTAGCTTACCCTATTGTATCTTCAATTTCTCGTTCTTTTGTAGCTTTTGTAAGTTCCAGATTTTGAAGATTATAAATATTTTTTTCCTGTTCTTTTATTTTTACATCAATTTTTAATAGCTCTTTTTCTTCTCGGATAACCTAGAAACATATTCATGTATTTAATTAAATAAAATAGTACTAGTTATAAGAATTTATTGTAAAACGATATCTTTACAAATGCCCATTGTATTTCTTTCTGTAAAATTTCATATTCTACTCGATGATCATTGAGGGATTCAAGTGCCTTTAACTTCTTTTTTAGGCTATTAATTTCCTTTTCATTTTCAAGTAAACACTTTCTATTCTCTTCTAATTGTTGAGAAGTAACTTCACAAGCATCATAAGCTGTTCTGTAATTTTTACCTATGAAATCTAATCTCGTAGCCTTCATAAAGAGTTTATATTTTGCTTTAGCATCTGTTGTTGCCAAAAAATTTCTTGAAACATCTTGATTTAAGACTGAAATGGGATTATCCACTTGAATATTTAAGAATTGAACAATATTTTCAAGCTCATTTCTCCTTGTCGAAATGATTATCCCTGCAAAAATTAATATTTCAATTGCATATTTTTCTTGTGATATACAATTCAATAAAATTTTTCATGTATTTTTAAATATACCCTCATAATTTTTTATTTTGTATGTTGACGAAGCACCTATATTTCGTACAACTGTAATTGAAGATCCATAAGTTGCATACTTGTAAGCCATTGGTCCTTCATTAGTAATAGTAATTTCAACCGTAGCAGAGCTTTTTCCTTTTTTAATAAATTCTGAAATATTAAAAAGATATTAGTTACATTTACAACATGATGAGTAAAGATGAATTCGGCCTGCAGTTATTTGAAATGTATAGAAAATAAAAACTCGCTTACCTTGTACACATGGTCCTCTATTAGTAACATTGGCTCTAGCTCCCAGGCCTACTACCAAAGCAGTAAGAATTGCACTTTTACCACTGCCATTTGCTCCAACAATAAAATTTACTCTTGGATTGAATAAAACTTCTAAAGACTCATGGCACATGAAATTTTTCAAAAATATCCGTTTGATTCTTCCTGCTTCATGCTAAAATAATAAAATTATCAAAATATATTATAATAATAATGAAAAATGCGTTATATAAAATTAACTATATATTGTGTAATTTGTAAAAGAAAAATAAAATACCTCGTTTTCGTCGTCATTAAGAATTGATGAGTTTTGACTCGTTGATTGACTTTCTCTAGAGCGTTTTGCTCGCGAAGATTCGTTAGATTCTTCAGAACGCTTCTTCCTCTTCCTCGCTTGGTTCATTCTCTCAGCAGCCATGACGTGCGTTGTTTTTCTCGTTAACGAAAAGCTTGGATAATGGTTATTTACTCAACAAACTTTAGGAAGTGCGCGCATAAACGTCGAAGATTACAGCACCTTCGGGTGCGCGCGAATACAATAACGGTTGACACGAGTAGGTTAGAAACTTGGATACTCGGTACTTGAGTAGCCAGAAACAATTCATCTGCCGGTTATTAACGTTGTCGCCGGTGTACAATCTGTTTACTCGCACGAAAAGAGTATTGAGTAGTTAAAACAATAGAATAGAATGGTTCATGAGATATAAACTGATCAACGCGTTCGAAACAAAAATGTTTAACGAAAACATCGCGAAATCCTGATGGATCTTCCCGCGTTTGATTGTTCAGTGCAACAAGCAACATGAGCTCTCAGCGTAATAACCATTTTCCACTACAGGGCGGCGTTCAACCGTTTGCAGATCTGCAAGTATATCAAGACGTGCAATGTAGATATCGTGGATAAAAAATAGCGCGCGTAAACGACTCTACATCAAATCTATATCATATATATATGTATATGAGGTATACCCGGTACTATAGCGTATACGCGCGCTGATCGGCTTGTTCAAACCTGCACAGCACGCGCCCCGCGCCTGAGCGTTCGACAAACCATCTGACTCCAACCTATTTTTCTTCGGAAATCATATCTACATTATCTACGCATTTTGTCTTTTCTCTGTATACAATTGATTAATTGTTTATACATATGAATTTGCACTTGCATATCATTTTACGATAAATCATTGCATTTTTCAAGAAACAGCAGCATTTATTGAGTCACTTTAGTTTCAAAATATATGCATGCAAGTTTCCCGCAAAAGAATAAAAGCGCATACTCAGTGTAATCCGTTAATTTTTATAAATACCTCAAAATGATCAAACACAATAATGAAAAATGGCTATAACAGAGTGCTCGCAAATATTGAAGACAGAAGCGAAAAAAGATTGCCTCTAGTACGATAAAAAAAAGATCATTTGTTTGCCGATGGTGCGCGCTATTTGGCGCTATCGAGAGATATCCTTCTCGTTCACAAATCAAAACTATATACTCTAGAGTCTAGACTGACTCGCAGACTATATATATATATATCGAGATAATCGAACAGCGGGCAATCGGCACCCACGCTTTTGTTAGAGGGTGGGGACATTTATTTTATCGCAGAGAGACTAAATAAATGAACAGTATCAAAATAAATCCTAAAGTCTAGTTTCGAGTTGTAGAAAAGTGATATAGAAATTAAGGTCATTTTAAAAGGAACTCCCTATGTAGTAATGGAAAATGGTTCGGCAGCTCCTAAAAGATTTTACAGGTTTTGTTTAGTTATTTCAAATTTGCATAGTATACCCAGCGTTCGTGCAACGTTTGTCATCTGGTAAAATTATATGTAAAATAATGAAAGGGATAATTCTCAAGGATAAACGAGAAAAATAAAAATGTTTGAAAGTAGCATTTTAACTCGAATATTTCATTATTATTAATATTTAATTTATTTTAAAAATGTTATCACATCTCATAAGGTACTCAAGTTCAATGGATTAAGCTACGCCTTTATAAATATATATTAAGAGCATATAATAACTATTATCAGAGGAGATCTCCTCATATCTGTATATATAATATATACTGAGCTTGCATTGAATAAAAATTAAAGCGTGTTCGCAAAGTCATCTTAAGCGACTTATTATTATATAGCTTGCATTAAATTTTATTCTTGCGTATGTTGGCAACAATGAACTCTGAACAGCTGGTCTAGTGCTTGTCCTGGTTACTTCATTATTAGGTATATCTCTTGTAGTCTCGGTAAATAAAACGCAAGTCCATCAGGAACGTTCTATATTAATCTATTCTAAGTACATGGCTTGAGTTCGATAACTATTATAAAATAAAGAAGAAAACAAAGAATGTTCTATTCTTCAGATCAATAGAAAGTAGTAAGTATAAACGTTTGCTGTTTTAGGCGTAATTTTGCGTGAACTATGAGAATCGCATGAATTATTCGATCGCAAAGAGTTTTGTAATATCACGCGACGTCGTGCCAGAACCGGAGCGATTGTTCAAGTGGCTTTTAATACCTACAAGAACTTACCATTACCAGTTGACCGAGCACATTTGTTTGCGATTATGTTTGTAGTTCCAATCTTTATGCTACTTTTCAACGATTTAGTTACATAAATGTAACAATTTAATTTACTCGTTGTCGGCTAGTCCTGGTTCTATACTTTTCTCTTCTAACTCGGTTACAACAAGTATAATATATATACGCGCGCATGTGCGTGCGTGTTCGTCTGTATGTGTGTGTGTGTGTGTGTGTGTGTAAGAGAGTAATGTCTTCAATATATATATAATAATATATATTACGTTATGATCCTGGTTAAATCATAAAGCACATTGATAAAAAAGCATATCTCATTGGTTTTCAGATTTAATTATTTCATTTTTCTGAGTTAAATATACTATTCACAATGGACAGGCCAATCGCTGTAGACATTGTCATTATTGCTGGAAATTCGCATCCTGAATTAGCCAACTTGATAGCAGAGTAAGATTTCGGTTTTTATTTATATTATTATTGCAGTTCTCATTTATGTTTAGACAATTTCTTATAGAAATGTACAAGTTTCATTGATTTTTAGTTAACATTATATACAAATCGACACTAAATTTTAATTTTCTCTTAATAGTCGACTTGGTGTTAAAAATGGTGGATGTGCTGTATATTATAAAACAAATCGAGAAACTATGGTTGAAATTGGAGATTCTGTAAGAGGAAAAGATATATATATTATACAAACAGGAACAAAAGATGTGAATAATAATATAATGGAACTTTTGATTATGGCTTATGCATGTAAAACATCATCAGCAAAAAGTATTGTTGGTGTTATTCCTTATTTACCATATTCAAAGCAGTGCAAGATGCGCAAACGAGGCTGCATAGTATCCAAACTCTTGGCTAAAATGATGTGCAAAAGCGGTTTAACTCATCTTATTACAATGGATCTTCATCAAAAAGAAATTCAAGGTTTCTTTGATTGTCCAGTTGACAATTTAAGAGCTAGTCCTTTTCTTCTACAGTACATTCAAGAATCGGTTTGTAACGAATATTTAATGATGTTTTTATCGTTATATTTGAAACTTGCAACAAGTAATATTAATATGTTCTTTAGATCCCGGATTTTCGAAATTCTGTAATAGTAGCTAGAAATCCAGGCAGTGCCAAGAAAGCGACCAGCTATGCAGAACGTTTACGTCTAGGAATTGCCGTGATCCACGGTGAACAACGCGAGTCCGAATCAGATATGAATGATGGTCGATATTCTCCTCCTACTCTCTCCTCCTTGAGGACCATGCAAGTTGGTGTTGGAGTACCTGTACACCCAGCAAAGGAAAAGCCTCCAATCAATGTCGTGGGTGACGTTGGCGGACGTATTGCCATCATGGTTGACGATATGGTCGACGATGTGCAATCTTTTGTAGCCGCGGCTGAAGTGCTGAAGGAAAGAGGAGCCTACAAAATTTATGTTCTTGCTACCCATGGACTACTCAGTTCGGATGCTCCGCGGCTAATTGAAGAATCTCCTATTGATGAGGTACGACTTAATTTTTTTACTATTAATTGCTCATCATTTCAGTTTCATGCTCCATGTAAATTTAAAAATATCTTAAGATAAACTTGTGTTTAAATATATATATAAATGACAAATGTTACTTTAGTGTTTGTTAATTATAAATATTAAGAATATCGTTAATGAAACCCTTTATTTTAAGAGAAATTTAATATTTTAAATTGTTTTTAAGGTTGTTGTAACTAATACAATTCCACATGAATTGCAAAAAATGCAATGCCACAAAATCAAAACAGTAGATATCAGTATTCTGCTGGCAGAAGCTATTCGACGCATACATAATAAAGAATCAATGTCATACTTATTCAAAAATGTAACTTTGGAGGACTGAAGTATCATGCAGACTATTATTACACAAGCTGAAAGTCGATAACTGCTCACTTATATATATATCAAACGGCTTATCATTGCGATTGCCGTTTAAAGAAGAAATGAGAGTTTTATTCACATACACTTACGTACCATATATTTACTATAGAGTATACTTTTTATTCTCTAATTTTATATGATATTTTTGTATATTCAAAATGATATGAGGAATAAGTAATTACTGATAAAAGTTATTTAAAAGCGTCTCCATTCCATAAGGAAGCGATTTTACAATGATTGATGTATCGAAAAACTACAGCATTTTTATCTTCAATTAATATATTATTATTTAATTTTTCATACATTATCTTTCATTATTAAGATTATAATATTGTTGTAAATCTATTGTTTTGATCGAAGTTTGTAAAGCTCTTTTTGTCACCAATTCGAATTTGTTTTTATTATTTATTATTATTATTATTATTATTATTATTATTATTTTATTATTATTATTATTTTTTTATTATTATTATTATTATTTTTATTATTTTTTTTTTATTTTTATTAATTTACCAATCACTAGTTTCGTAAATTGTAATGTTACATGAATATGTAGATCGCACATGACGATTAAATGTAATCAAATAGTGATGATCACATTAAATGAACCTTAAATCAAATTAATAAATGCTAATTTTATTCATTGAGTTTTATATTGAGATGTTATTTGAACATAAAATAAATATTAAATTGTTAAAATTTAATTTCAATCTTTATTTCGTTATTGCATCTGGTATTGATTTTGCAATGCATAAGTATAGATTCTAAAGCTAGGAGTAATGTTGTCATAGCAACATTAATTTTGTTTACTTCATAGATGTAGTTACAACGAAACTAAAGCAATAGTACAGTACATTTTATATGTGCAACTCTGGACATAATTATGCTTGAAATAATTGATTTTCAATACGATAGTATCTGTGCATGTTTGCAAGACGAAAATAAATTTAAAAGAAAGCAGGGTTTGCAGGATATTTTAAACAATGTCCTTTATTCACTGGAAGATAAAGACAGAGAGACCTCTCTGGCTTTGTGGGAAAATTATCACCGTCCCATTGTGCGGATGCTTCATGATCCAGTGGAAGCTTGCAGAGATTTAGCATTAGATATATTGAAAAAATTTTTATTGCACTTACCATGTTCTGATAAAAATATCATTTACATAATTCCAATAATGGCCAAACGCTTGGGATACGAAGAATTAGTGGAACAATCAGAAGAAGTGAGATTAAAGTGTATTATAGTATTACGAGCTATTGTAGAAAAATATCAAGAGAAATTAATTGCTTATTTTGAAGACTTAGTAAGAATTTTGACAAGAACAGTTACCGACAAATATCCTAAAGTGAAAATTGAAAGTTGCGAATGCATTTGTGAAATTGCCAAAGCAATGCCAAGTAACTTTTATTCAAAATCAGAGATGTTTGTGAAGCCAATTGTAACAAATATATCTCATCAGCATTATAAGATACGAATGACAACAGTCAAGACTTTGGGCAAAGTTTTACTTTTTGGAGACAGCAAGTTACTGGAAATAATAGCTGGTTCAATGGCCGAGAGACTTTTTGATCAATCAGGCGCAGTAAGAGCAGGTACAATTTACTTATAGATTTATTTTAGAAACTATTGATTAATTAAATACTTCCCTTTCTTGAATTAGCCGTTGTCGAAGTTGTTGGGCTGTGGATGATTGAATTGAGAGACAGATACAGTTGGTGGCACAAATTGTTGCCTCTATTGCTTACTGGAGCAAACGACGTTATTGCAGAGATCAGAGAAAAGGCACAATATTTGTGGCTGAAAACAGGAGAACAGTACATAAAAGAAAATGAGTCTGATCAGAAATTTAAACACAAGTTAGACTTTCTCATTGAAGATTTACCACATTATCCTGCTAATAGTAAGCAATTTTAATTAGTTTTCCTATTTCTTCAGATTGTATACATAAGTAATATGAAAATTATTATCATTACAAGTAATTAGACCAAACTTAGGTTGTCGAACAATTGCTCAACAAAATTTTCACAAATTGGTGCCTGCTATTACACGAGAGTTAAACGATTGGATGGCTGACATAAAAGTACGAGCGGCACAGTTACTGTGCATTTTAGCATTAAATGTCGAAGAAGAAGTGACTCAATACGTTCCGAAATTACTCTTGTCCATGTACCGGTGCGAGAAATTTATTGCTTTATAAGTATAATTAAATTAAAAAGATAATTTAGAAAATTCTAATAATATCGAATAATAATGATTTCTAGAGCTTGTAATGACGATGATAAGAGGGTAGTCGAGAATATCGAACTCGCATCAGAATATATGGGCTACTTTCTTCTTCCAAAAGTTTTTTGCGATCTCATTCTACCTACCCTCCAAGAAAACACAACGCCTGGGCACCTAAAGGTTTTTGCCTCAATGTTAAGAGGTAGCGAACGCGAAACTCTTTCTCCAGAATTATCAAGAATCGGGCATCTCCTGCAAGAGAATCACATTTGTCAAAGTCGCAAGAGTCGCTATCAAATTGAAATACTTAATTGCTGCTCATCACTTCTCGATGTCTGCAAAGAAGATTGCTCTACAATTTCTCACGACTTATTCATAGCAATTTTTACCAATTTGGCCATGTCATCGGAGCCATTGGTTCAAAAGCGTGCAAACTCACTTTTACAAGTGCTGGCGAAAATTCAAAACTTCTATCACGTGAATGAGCTTTTTGATAAGCACGTGCCGATGATTTTGACGGCTATACAAAAGAGCCCAGAATTGTGGGAAATCGATTCATATGAATTTCACATTTTTCGCTCTTCCATTACGTACGCTAAATTAACAACTTACAAGCATTTAAGTTTAATCCATCCGATTTTCGAAAAAACGACCAATGGCGGGAATGATAAAAAGTTAAGACTGAAACAGTACATATTACTTTGTGATTATTTACAAAATTGGGATGAATTTCTCGATGAAAGCACCGTAACAACTTTTCTTGCGTTTGCTAATATCGTTCTCGAAAAAATCATTATTCCGGGATTGAAATGGGCTGCTGGTAGAACAGCAGAAGCAATAAGAACCGCTTCAGTTTGTTGTCTCTGCGCGCTTCTCCGTACAATTCTAGATAATTCCGATAAACAGAATAAAAGGAAGACATTTTCTATATCAGTTGATCATTTTGGATGGTTGTTTCAAGCTGTCAGTCCTATTCTAGTAACTTTGTTAGAAGACGATTCTTATAAAACTAGATTATACACTTTGCAAGCTCTTTGCCGGATAATAAATATTGGACAGGAACTGTCTTACATTACAGAGGATAACATCCATAAAATAAGTCCTGAGATAGTTTCACGTTTAGAAGATCAGCATAACGAAGTTCGACTTGCAGCTATAGAAGCTTTGAAAGAAATTTGGAAAGTATTGCCGAAAGATTATGATCTTGCATTTTATTACGTTCATATTGATTATATATATTCAAAGATTCTCGTTCATCTGGATGACCCGACAGAGCAATTTCAACAGCTAACTTTTGGTAAAATTACAACTTTTAGTGAAGTAGAATTTACATATGAATGCTTAAGTTTACATTTCGAATTTTGTTGTAATATTCATTTTAGATTGTCTGATGCAACTTGTAAAAATTCATCCTCAGCTTCTGATCGAGAATATTGAAAAATCCAGAACGAATTTCATCAATCAAAAGGCCTTGGACCAATTAGTAGCAGCAGCTCAAGAACACTTAAGACAACAAATCTTTAAAACTAATTAATTTAATGAATTAAAATAAAACTTTCACTGTAACATTGAGTGTGTCGTAATCGAGTTTTAATAAAATGAAAATTTTAAATTTTCGCGCTCAATGTCACATCGATCCGACTGATCCATGTCGCACTGTCCTCTAGAAGCTGTTATACGCGCATGCGCGTCGCATCGATAACCGCTAATCGCAGACATTTCCTAATTTCATATATAATATTATATAAAATAATAGTAATATATTTAATATAAGCCATCCACAATTCACTAATCCACGATCCACCATTCCACAAAACCAATGATCTAATATTCCAAAGATCCAATAACGAATTCATAAGACGCGGCAAAAACCCAAAACTCGCACTCGCACTCGCGCACGCGTACGGGTGCATACTGTACAGTGTACAGTCCGCATATAATGCGGTTTTTTGAAATCAAGCTTTAGTCTTGATTAATTTCAATTTTATATCTCAAAACAAATTTAAATAAAAATTATTAAATTTGTATAGGTTGCAAGTACTGCAGTTGTATATTACGAGATCTGGCAACACCGCACATCCACACGAATCATTCATATGGCAGGCTCATTTTTCGTAGCAATAAATTATTAATTTAAATAATAATTCATTAGTTTTTCTTGTGTTTTCATAGCGGGCAAATTAAATCGACCAAAGGGCAATTTTTTCGCGTTAATTAGACAATCGAAAATGGTTTTATTAAAAAAATATAGCTAATTAAAGTTTGAATTAAATATCAACCACTAATTTATTTCATCTAAAAAAACTAAAAGCGGGCAAATTAAAATTTTCACGTAATTTGAAAGGGCAAATTAATATCTATATCCCGGTATATTTACTTTTTTTATATTTTTATATTTGCTGGCTGTAACGGGGGGGGGGGTGTCGCACCATATTATATATTATCTATAATACAAAACAACCCAAGACCCAAGTAGCCAAGGTACATAGGTTAGGACATAGTAGCTTAATAGCAGTTCTTGGCAGTCAGTAAATGGCGGCTGTCCTACTAGGGAGTTCGCTTTTTCTAGTTCATTTGTGCTGGTTATATATATAATAATATATTTTGCGGTTTGGAAATAACTATACATACATCTATATAGTTGATAAATATCGGGAAGTTAGGAAATTTTCTTCCACTAGAACTGTAAAATATTAGGATCACAGATCACAAGCAATAATATAAAAAGAAAAAATATTTATATGTTATTTAAATTCTTTTTTCATGGTGATGTGCTAATGGAGATTTCGTGGTATATTTCGAAATTTAAACGGTGTTACTGATAAACTTGTTGAATCAAATTATTAATTCGGAATGGAGGTGGTAAAGACAGTGGATGATAATGTTGTACGCATTATTGAAGTTAAAATAAAAGAAGAACCGTCGAAGAACGATGCCGCTGAAACAGTACGATTAACGCCTACTGGAAAAATCAGTCACGCCAAAACGCGTGTTTACACACAACGATATCGTAAAGAATGGGAACACATGCCCGATTTTAGTGGTTCGTAAGCATACTTACATTTACATAAATATAAACAATTCTCACTTCTATCAAAGAGACATTGTGTATCAAACGTCGCTGAGGTTACAATTAATCCACAAGTAAAAAACCATATATTTTTACATTTTTACAGATTGGTTAACGTCTGTTCCATACCAAGCTACAAGAGCTTTTTGTAAATATTGTCAAAGAAATTTACATGCTCATCGGTTATCCCTATTAAAACACATGTGTACCTTAAAACATCAAAGAGCTGCTGTACAGTATAACAAGGTGCTTACTTTTATCATATCATATGCAATAAAGAATCTCATCAATTCGCAATTGCCCTTTTTCAGAGTGAAGCTGCAAAACGCGAACATTCAAATGATATTAATTATATAGTTGAAAGTTTAGACGACGACGATGATAATGAAGATGGGGAGGAGGAAAACGATTCCGACCAAAATAATGAGACTGAAAATATTGAAGATGATGATGATAACAATGAAACTGCAGAATACATTGAAGAAGTAGGAGAAGAATTAAGCATTGAAGGCGAAATACAAGAAGAGGTGATCGAAGAGTCTGAAGATATAGATCAGACGCATGTTTTTAAGAAAATTTGTATTCAAAAAGTAAGTATACATTCTTAATAAATGCAATAATTTATATTTGAATGATAGGACATAATGAAACGTATTATAGAGTGAAGCCCAAGATACCTTAGCTCAAGCAATGTCTCATGTTCATTCAGACTATTTGACAGAAAATGAAGAACCAATAGAGCTGCAAATGGAAGTGGAATCAGTTCATGAAAATGACGAGGATGATTCAAAGCCATACCAATATGTCAAATATGAAAATTCATCAAATTCAAAAGACATAATTAATTTGGAAAAACAAGATACAATAAATAAAAGTCACAAAGTCAGTATGTTAAGGAAACAGATTAATTATTATTAAATATAATAAAACATATATTTTTAAAACTATATTGATGCTTTTTATCTAATAGGAAATTGCAGATGAAGCTATCAAAACCCTTATAGCAGAATCTAAAGGATCTTTACAAACAGAGGATAATTCAAAAAAAGTTTTCTACTTTTCTGCTGGTGGTAAAACTTACAGTTTAGTGAAAAGCAAACTTCCACCAGTTGCAATGAATCAATTAAATGACAAAAATTTTGTTGCTGTTACTAAAGGAGGCAAAAATAACAAAAAATCTAAAGATATTGTAAACATCAACGGTGATAGTGTAGCAACAACTAGTCACGAATTTAAGAAGGTAAAAATGTAAACAGAAAAAAATCGATTTGTTTCCGATTTTAATAGAAAATTATTAATAATGTTGAAAATTATATTGCAGAATTGTATAAGCGATAATACTACAACAGTGGCAACTAAATCCCATTTATTACATAAATCTGTTGTAAGTACACATGTTTTGGAAACGAGTAAAGGAGTTCCTGTGTCTGGATTGCAAGTCAGTTTATACAAGTTGCAGGATGGGAGATGGACTTTTATACATGAAAGGTATTTTATAATTTTTATAATTTTTTGCATTGTTTTAATACTTATTAAGATTTGAATAATATATTTTATATCGTTTCAGTACTACAACTGCAAATGGAATTTGCAATGATTTTGCGGTTTATTTAAAAAATAATTTGACGACTGGTCGTTACAAATTTCATTACGACGTTGAGAAGTATTACAATATGCGGAAGCTGGCAACTATCTATCCATTTATAGAAATCGTTTTTGATATTAAAGATCCCAACGCGTCATATCATATTCCTCTCTTGGTTAGTCCATTTAGCTACAGTACATTTAAAGATTCCCCAAGATAAACTTTATACTTTCAGTAGCTTTACAATTGTACAGTATACTTACATTTATTTTACTTCAATATATGTTCAGAGTAGAATCAGTAACTAAAATAAAAAATCAATTTGTTTTTTTAAATTATTCGTATCTCACATATAATGTAGATTTAAGAATATTGAGTACTTCTAATGAAACATAAAGTGAAGGCGATTAGTGCCAAGAGCATCAAGGAGATAAGAGGCAATGTAAAATTATCAACTCACAATGGAAACAGTTAAGTCAACAGTCAGAGCTTTGACATTATCAGCAGAGTAGAGATATGTTGCTTACTTTCTATAAACATATTTCGGTTACAGTGAATGTGGTTCGAAACTCAGTATTGCTGCGGCAATAAGTAGAGATAAAGTGTGTGTGAAGTATCGTCACCTACGATTTCGTGAAAAAAATCGTAGTCATAGATTTCAAGACGTCAATTATAAAAAATCGTAACAGCATGAGTTCTTCGTTATTTAAAATTACCACTCACGTACTTGATACAAGTAAAGGACTTCCAGTGTCAGATTTACCAGTAAAACTTTTAAAATTGAAAAATTCTAACGAGTGGATTTTGATTAGTGATGGGTAATAAACTATTTTTAGTATTTGATTTTTATTCAAGGATGATATGAAATTGAAGTAATTGCGTACTGACTTGTCTAGAAAAACCTGCTCTTCTGGTCGATGCTCTAATTTAATTGCTGACGTGGCAGAATTCAGCAGAGGCACTTACAAGTTAAATTTTCACGTGAAAGATTACTATGAGTCTATTAATGTGAAATCAATGTATCCAATGATCGATGTGATATTTGATGTCGATAAATCGGAACATTATCATATGCCACTGTTGTTGAATGCATATGGATTCACAACTTACAGGGGAACTTAATTTTCGAGTATTGTATGGTGATGCAATGTACAATAAACTATATTTCTTATAGTAGAATACTTAATTAAGTCTTATAAGCGAAAAAAAATCGCACAGAAAGTAAATAAATTTTTATTTCAGTTGTGTATTTTTATCAGAGAGTTTTTGAGCTGTTCAAGTCGGTGGCAAATATGTTCTGTCGCCATCGCTGCCGATCGCATTTTTACTCGACTGATTTCCTTTCGTTCCAGCAATAGGACTCGCGGTACCGGGTCTTTGCGAGACTCCAGTACCTCCTGGTTTGGATTTTGATCCGGATCCAGCAGCAGCGGCAGCTCCAATGGTAAAGCTAGCCTTATTTCCATTTTCATCGGCCATATATCTGTACGAAAAATCATAAAATCAGATTATCCATCGCTTAGTTATGAAGAATTAGATTAGATGACGAAAGAAGTCTCACTTAAAAGATACAGGCAAACCCTCGGGACTCTGATAGGCATAGTTTCCAAGAACGACGCTTACGGTTTCTCCGTTAACTTCCTTGAAGGAGGTGATCTCCTCCCTTTGGACGTCATCCTGCTGCTGCTGCTGCTGCTGCTGCTGCTGCTTCTGCTGCGTGCCTCCAGAACTTGGCACTGACGAAGGTTTCGATTGTGGCAATCTGCCTACATTAGCTGGTGTTTGTCCAGATAACGCCCTAGCTACTGCTGAACTTCGGGCGTGCGACGGTGCCTTGGTATTCGCCAAAAGCTTGTCTGGCGCAGCCTCGCACCACGAGAGCAGTATAACTGCCCAGAATATTACCTGTGAATGAGGAAATCGATGAGAAAATGTTTTAAATAAAAGTGCGACACTGTTGAAGTGAGGAATATATATTATAATAGTATAGTACAACAGTATGCTATTATAATGGTATACCGTGAGTTTCATGCTAGCAAGAGCACCTGCGTACTCGGTACCGACTCGTGCTCCGCGTGGAGTTCGCTTCGTTTATATACGTGCAAAGGGGCAAGTATCTCTCGTGCCGTGATCGTCTCTCCTTCTCGGCTTTGCTATGCAACCGGCGGCGCGCCCGCCCGCTCGATATGCATCTACAATCTACATAGAAGTTTTTCCAGCGACACGTCTACCATAAAGTTGAGGATGCGAGTCTATTCGATTCCACTTAGCCATTAATGAGATTGGCATTTTGTTTCATTGCAGAATATCTGCTAATTACGCGAACTTTGAATATCAGCACCATTCGCGGACCAGGGGATTTTTAATTTATCGAGCTGTTGCGTTGAGTCTGCTAAAGTGAATCTCTGAGATCGCTGTTTAGAAACGCGCTTGGATTGGCTGGCCATCACGGACACACGCGACAGTCGCCGTATACGGGGATGCAATTATTTTCCTACTGACATCTTCTGAATTTATTGTCTTTGCTATACTAGATTAGATGCACTCTCAGTTCTCTTGACCTATGAACTTTTAATAGGATGCGTCGAGATTTTTCAGCCACCGTACCCACATTCCCACATAGCAATTTATATGCAGCTCACTTGCGTGCTACTATGAGCTAAGCACACCACGAGATCTATGCATCTTTCCACTGTGAAGGGCGCGCTCATTTATCTATTGTGTGCAGTGTGTATATAAAGCTGTCGCACTAACGGTAGCTCACTTACTTCGCAACTTCACTCTTTTTATTTACACTTTTTTCTTTCGAGATGCCTCGTGCCAACGTTATGCAACAAAGACATTCATCGAAAACATCTATAAGGAGCATTCTTTGTCTATACAATGGTAGAACTTTCTTTACGAAGCGACAGTCGGTAAATATTTCAATAGGATGCCCGTTCAGGAATAACGTGAGATTCGTTAAAGCAGCCGCCGCTGCCGATCCCTTCTAGCCCAAGATTTTTTTCCAATTACTGCACGCCAGAAACTGCGCTAGCTCTTACTTACTCTCGCTCCATTTCATTGCAAGTGTTACTCGTAGCTTTTTATCTATTCAGCTGAACCGACACTGCTTTAATATTAGCTGGGATTTCATCGAGACAAGGAGAAAATAAGGTCATTTTCAAGTAAAGAATATAAACTTTTCTTTTTTAACAAGACATTTAATATTTGTTTAATATCCGTAAGCTCAGCAGAATCAACAGTTGCGCGGGACAGATGTTACAATAGTTTATTTTTTCTTTTTTTCTGTGTTCTTTTTCTTTTGCGAGAATTTTAACATCTGCAGAAAATTAGAGGTCTAAAATAGTATATAATCACCTATCCATCGATTCGCGCCACTTTATTATCCACACATTACACTGTTGAACAGTAATTACATGTCCCACACGTTTTTTGTCCATATATGTATATAAACCAGGTTCATATTCACGACTACGTACATTATACGAAAAAGGTAGTAGGTAGGTATCTGTAGCGGCAGGTGTGTGTGTGTGTGTGTGACATCGTTTCCTAAATTTCAAGGAATTTCATCGGTAAAAAATCTTTGATTTGATACTGCTCGCTAAAAAAGGACTATCGTATCCGTTAAGTGAGCTCAGTGTGTGTCTGACTGAGTGAGCGTCTAGAGCTCTGTTCACGGAACGATGCTATTCGCATTTCGGCTCGGTGTCTATAAATTATGCAATTCGATATACAATTCTTCCTCACTAAAGCGGTGGACGATGTTGAATAATGTCCGAAAACAATTATTTCGCCGTGTTGTCAAAATTAGCGAAATTATACACGCGCACGTGCATTCTAGCGCATTAACGGCAAATAAATGATTTTCAGCCAATGTTATACTGGACAGATTTACAATGTAATCGTAACACTAGGTAATAAAAAAATCATGGTCACCGGTCGAGCTAAAAAGCACGTTGATCGCGCTGAACATGTAATTAAAAAATCCGACAGCTTAAAAGGAGCCTAGGCATTAGGCCTAGGTATATGTATATATATATATATATATATATATATACATATAGAGCTTCAGATTATATATATACATAATGGTATGTATGTATCGATGCCAGTCTGTGTACACATATTCTTTATATGTGTATAATTATAATATTTATGCACGATGCGGGACAAGTAGGTACTGAATGTAAGAGGAACCCGGCGGTAATGTACAAACAATATTTGCGATTCCATTCTTAATCAACACTTAAAAATTACGCGTACTTGGCTGGCGCTTATCCGTGCACCTCTTAACTTGTAATAGAATCTTGAATAATCGGAAAACTTATGCGCTTTGATGGTGTCGATTAAGGACCGAGTCGTTATTATTCTCATCATCATTATCATCGTCATCTTCGTCATCATCTTCATTATCATATTCATCATCGTCATTGTCACCGTCTTCGTTGCGGTCTTCGTTACATTATACACAAGTATAATAAAAACAAAGAAATGAAAATACTTTGGACTCGTCACGTCACGTCTCCCGTAGACATTTAAAAACTCGATAACCGTTTGCACCTGAGCCTCTCTCTAAAAATGAGCGAGTGAGAGGGGCGTAATAATGAGTAGGAAAATAATCATTAAAAACAAAATAGCGAGAATAAATAAAATAATAAGGTCTGTGTTGAAACGTCATCTAAATAGCTGCATGATTCGTCGAAGGATTGTTGTCCTATTTGCGAAAAATAAAACGCTTCGATAGTTGCCTAAGAACTTGAGCTAGTTTTTGCAAATTACGTTATCTTATCGTATAATTTGTGCACTAGCAGCAATTAGAGAGCGCAGTTTGGAGGAGCAACACTGGTGATTTTTTCTGTTCATATTTCTATTATAGAAGAGTAAATAAAAGAGTGTATATATATGTGCTCCCGAATACAGCTGCATTTGAAAAAAAAGTTGAAGACACGAGAAAAATTGGTTTTAATTTGAAAACGGAATTGCTTCCTCCATTTGCAGTCTCCACGGCATCACACTTGTTTATTTTTCTGTTCTTACTCAAATCAGTTTCGTCTCCAATATAACTTTGCGACTTCGCGATGGCAAAGTTGAGAGTCGGTTAAAATTTTTTATGTTAAAATCGTAATCGTATTTCATATTTACAAGAATTGAGACACTTTATGTGTTTGCTCAAAACAACGCAAGATCATCTGCTATTTTACTGTTTCATGTGTATGTATGTGTGTATGTGTGTATGTGTGTATGTGTGTATGTGTGTAAGTGTGCAAGTGTGTAAGTGTAAATGTTATTCGTGATTGGCTGTCTCGATGGACAACACTTATATCGGTTTGCTACATTATTTTTTTCTTTAATTCAGAGTTCGTTAAAACTGCGCTGCGCTGGAAGAGAGAAATAAAGGATTTGCAGTTCGTTCCCCACGTGTTGCTTAATAACCGTAAAAGCACTTAAGCTATCTTTAGCTACTATTATCGTCGTCAGCATCATCTCTGTGAGTGATTCTGCGTATCTCGTAGTATCTACAATATATTTCAATAGTTTAGATTTTTAGCAGCCAGGCAGGCGGCAGACAAGCAGCCAGCCGTTTGTCATTGACCATTCGAAACGTTTGATCCGCGGTGAGATTTGTTTTCGGCTGATAGTATCTTCTGAAGAGTGGTCAGAGTTACTGAAGAACGCAGCACTTGCACTTGGGCTTCTTTTTAAGGGTAACGTGCTCGACTTGCGAGGCATCACCTGGGCCCTGTGCCGTCACTCTGCCCACCTCGACCGTGGCCGTATTCTGTTGAGAAAAAGGCATGAAATGAAGGATAAACGACAGGAATAAAGAAGTAAAGTATCTACCGATTGCAAGAGTAGACATTAATTAATTACCTTTTCGTTAACGGACTGCTGGTTACCGGGCTTGATCGGCGTACTGTGGGCGTTTCCATTACCCTGGCTGAGACGCGGTGAGGCATTATTCGTACGAATGTGCGTCGAGTCAAGGAGCGGACTAGAGCTAGAGTCGAGCTCCGTCGCCGATTTCCTCTCGCAGCCAGGCAGCGCCGGCGCATTCTGACCGGGTGTCGGAGTTATCGGCTTGCCACCTTTTATTAGTTCGACAATCTCGTCAGCTTCTCTCGACAAATCGCCGTCTGGCCTGAACGGGTTGTCCCAGCCACTGTCGGTACTGCAATAGAAATCCGAATGTAATATAAGAAAAAAAGCAGGATTGCATCATCTCTCGTCTTGTGAAGCTCGACTACCTTGAACGCGATTCGCGCTTTAAACGACTCTGTCTGCCGCGTGCAATAATGCCCATTCACGCGAAAAATAATTAATCTATGCAGTCAGATATCTGCAAGCGGGGTTATAGACCTCTATCCCCGATGGCACAGAAGCATCGCGCGCACGCGCTTCAACTTTCGCTACAATGCCTATTTCACAGCTCAATGACGAACTTGCTTCAACCCGTATATACTTCGCCTAATATTTAGTCCTCTTTATTTCTCTCTGCATCGTAGAAAAAAGAGCGAGAAAGAGCGAGAAAGAGCGAGAAAGACGGAGCACGTCGGGTAAACCATCGGGAACCATCGGGCATTGTTCAACGGCGGTGAAACTGGGTTACAAGGCTGCTGCATGCACAGAGCAGGGTTTCGAGGATATAGGTTGCTGGATCCGCGAAATTTAGAACTGCGAGCTAGTGAGCCGTGAACTAGTACGAGAATAAGAGAGAGAAAATCAGTCTACGCGATTGTGCAAGAAGTTTACATTTAAGCACGCAGATTGGGTATCGAATGTACTCCGATGCTACTGATGCTACTGGTGCTACTGATGCAACTGATGCAACTGATACTTCTGCTGCTGCAACTGCAGATCGATAAATGCAGAGACTACTCGGAGTATTTGCTGCAACAACAGCAGCGATGGCTCTTTTTCACAAAATCAAAAAGAATTTCGCAATCCCTGTAGTACCTTGTATTAACGTCTCCGGTCTCGAAAATACCACCAGCTACTCCAGGTTCTTTGGGCACCTTGATCACGTAGTAGACGTGACCACCGTGAGTTGTCGTCATCGTCGAGCGTTTTTTCAATTTTCCGTGCTTTGTATAAGTGACTCTAGTCTACCGATCGCACATCTCAGTCGTGAATGATAATTGCTTGTGCTGTCACTCTTACGGCACAAAGAATATAGTTCATGAAACGCGTGCACACGTACAGAGAGTAATAACTAGAGAGTTATTGTCAAGAGAGCTAGAGAGACGGAGGGAGTCGACGGCGCAGGCGCGGTTGCGCGGATACGCGGATACGCGGATACGCGGATACGCGCTGCTTTGAGTTATTAGAGAATTATTTTTAAGAGCTGACTACTGGTTCCTCTCTCTCTCTCGCCCTCTCTCTCTCTCTGCAGTGGAGACCTCGACTACTAGTGTAGCCACGAACCATCTCTTTCACTCTTGCACGTGGTTATTTTGGTCGCGTGATGGAATTCTTTTCCCGGCTTTTTTAGCCCCCACTATTCAAGCTTCTGTATTCAACCAGAAGAAGCTTTAGCGAACTCTTCGCTCGAAGAAAAAAACAATCAATGTTGCTCAGCTGTATAGCGTCGAATTTAGCTTTTACAGTCGCCTTCTGCGACTGCTTTAAACATCCACCTGATCGTTTTCGACGTGCCGGCGAAAAATGTATTTTATAGCTGTTTGAATGCAGCAACAAGTTTGATAACGTAACAAGTCTAGCAGAGTTTAGCAGCACACGCGTATGCAGCGACGAGGAGGGTGCGTTAAGTCGTATTAACCTCGTTACACTGATGGCGGACGTAGAGCGATAGAGTGCGAACTTGCAAGCTCTTGATTAAACTGAATTTTTGAAGGACACTATTAAGCCAAAGTGTTTATTTTGGAATGGCACGATCGGTTATGATACACCAACAGTTTGGAAAATACGTAAGACTACCGGGCGACGACGATGACGACGGACGGAGGTGGTTTGGTCTATAAAGCTGCTCGTGAGATGTGACCGATGCAACGCTGCAGCGTTGAACGCGACTGACGGTTGGCGCAGCTCCGTGTCAGGGCTCGGGCCGTGAACGGTTCTCGGCTCGGTTCGGCTCGACTCGACTCGACTATCTCGCTCTCATTCGCGAACACCAGCAGCAGAAGCAACGCGCCGCCGTCCACCCACGCTCCTATATATCGATCCCCCCATTCTCGAATTCTCTTTGCGACTTTCTTTCTTATTTTCTCGCCCGTTTGCTCATCGCGCTATAAGCGAGTAACCTACTATCCTACACACGGCTCAAACAGCTTCTTTTTCTCTTGGTCCCTCTTTTCACTTTTTATTTTGATCAGTTACTCACCTTATTTGCGTGTGGTAGGTGGGAATCGCGTGGTCAGTGTGAGCAGTCAGAAGCTCCGCTGGACTGGCCGCTGCCATCATGTCCACCGAGGGTCCTATTGATTCCAGTAGAAGTACTCCAGGCGTTGAAGGAAATGGAGTAGGCCCTAATAACGAAACTCGCACCTTCTCTCTGCCTTCACTGAAATCACACGAAAATTCCAATCACGAACTTGTTACTACAATATGCAGTATTGCTATTCCAAACTTAATGACCTATCGCCACACCCCACGAGCGTTTACGAAAACCATCGACAAAAACGAGAGATACTTATAAAACTGACGAGTCCACAAAAATGTCATTAGGTACTCTCTCTATCTATCTCTCTCTCTCTCTCTCTCTCTCTCTCTCTCAGCAGCTTAAATTATATCACAGGTTGCAATTGCGTTGCGCACTGTATGGCAGTGCTTCATCTCATAGCAATCAACGCCAGTCGCAATTAGAATCACGTGGCAATTTCCTGAGTTTCGTAGCGAGAAATACTATTTTCATTTTCGTTTCGCTAGTTGCATTTAGGTGAATTTTTTTAATTATACTCACCGAGTTTTGTGACGCAGTAATAAATATACCGATATAACCAAAAGCTCGCGAGAGGGCGTCATTTAAGAAAGCACGTTTAATTATACTTGTTCTACTGTTGGTCTCATATCATTGGCTACTCAGACAATAAGCTTCATTCAATTGAGCTTGCAAATATTACAGCGACTTAAATAGTATACCCCTGCAGATGATGGACAGAACAGCCTGTTGACGGGGTCATTAAAATGCTCATACCATAACTGAATTATCACTAGTCACAGGAACTTTCCTTGAACGCTGAAATGCGATTGCCATATGCAATATACAGCGCCGGTACAGAATGCTCAACATTCAAATAGCTATTTTTTTATCGCACCTATTTGTATACGCGCTCAAACATACGATATATACGCCACAACGGCGGTAAAAAGAAAAAAATAGTGGAATGTCACGATGCGTCATTCAGTCAAGGTCTGATCAATGACATAATGTGTACGAGAAAAGCAGTGCGTTGTTAAGTATGATATTCGTAATAATGAGCTAATACGTAATTGTGAAGATTATCATACCCGATTATGGATAGTACCTAACGTTGCGATTCAAATTTTTCGGTGTTCCTTATTAAATAAATTAAAAGACAATGAGTGCACCGAACACGCGATAGTGCAAATATCGAAGATGTGCAATAGCTCTTATGCAATTCTCTTTCAATTTCATCATGTAACAACGAATAAATGTAATACGAAAAAGGCTGTGTCAGTGAAAAAAAACACATACGTCTATACAAAGAGCTTGATCAACCAGTTACCTCGGGCAATTAAAACCTGCTCTCTAAAACTATACGCATACGTACATCACATAATGTGTGTGTGTGTGTGTGTGTGCGTGTGTGGGGGGGGGGGCATACATACAGACAGCAGTGACTAAATGAGATGACACTTTGGATCGGCGACGGCGGCACCAGTGAATTTGTAAGCAGTCGATAACCTTGACCTAGTGAGGAGTGTCGCGACCAACAACGCATCGCAAACGTCTTTTTCACTAAAATTTGATTGATTTCCTTAATTTTCGATACTAAATACAAACAATGAGTAAGGTACCGTATTGTTTTGCCCCATAAAAAATGAACATCTTGAGCCTAGATAATGATTTGTACATGTATTTGTAAACAATGAAATCGATATCCGTCGTAAAACACGAGAAGAGGGCGCGAGGCTTTGTGTTTTGTATACTCCCTTGTATACCCCCTTGTTTACCCCCTTGTATACCGTGGAGCCTATCTAAGTAACGCCCAGGTGACTCTTAACGTTTTCACACTACACGAAAGAAAACATCCGCCACAAGACTGTTCGTTATCGATCTCTGGTATTTTTATGCCATTGTGCGTGTACATTTAGTAGATTAGCTGATTAATGAGATGAGAGCTGAAGATTTGAATGGAAAGTTTGATATACAAGAAAAAAGCGTATTATTATGTTTGAAAACGCAAGAAACCAATTCATCCGCTACTGTGTTTTACAGCAACCGCAGCAGCGGATGAATGAAAGGAATGTACTATCGAGAGCATTAGCCTGGGCGCTCGCGCCAACTGATGCCGGCTTTGGCTGGCATTGAAATAACTGTAGATGACTGAATCTCAAGAGAAGAGTAATAACCGAATATGCGCATATTCGGTTATTACTGCTCGAAAATGACGCGCATTGTGACGCATTGGTGTATGAAACATAGATGAATCTGTCAAAGGTTCGCGCGTGCGAGGAGTAAGGTAGTAAAGTAAACTATAGGTATATGCAAACATACACAGAGTGTCAAGATGGCGTGTCTCCATAGCAACGCTCTGAAACCTGAGCTTAAACGCGCTGCAGCAACGAGAGATGCACTTTCGCTTCACGGTTGTTTACACGATCGGTTAACTTGGTCAATCAATACATAAGCTACAGGCTGATGCGTAGCCTTTGAAGAAAAAAGAGAACAGCAGTAACAGCAACAGTAAAAGAACAAGAGAGAAGAGAAGAGAGAATTGTTCCGGCTACATCGATTGAGGATTGGCAATTGGCTACGCTGGTAATGGAAATAAAAAAAGACCTTATCGAAACAAGTATATCGTTGAGATAAGCTTGACTAATTTCAAGCTTATAGCCAGAGAGATTAGCTTATCGGGCGCGGTTATAGACGTTCCTGAATATATTGTTAATTTTACCTGCTGCTGTAGTCGTGGCCGTTGCTGCGCGCAGTCGAGTATCGCTTGAGCACGTAAAAACAGCACTATATGCACAGGAGGCTGGCAATAATAACTAGACACAATATAGAAGACACGCTGGAGTTGAGATTTTTGCCTATTCACACTGTAGCAGAGACGCGAAGAGTCGTGTGTGTGGCGATGCTAAAAATCTAGACGACTCTCGTGCACTGTCTACGTTACTGTCGCGTGGCTTATTGCGAGGAGGAGTCAAGACTCCAAGTACAAAAGAAAAAGAGGGGGACAGAAAAGAGAGAAAGAGAACTTTGGAGGGAGTAAAGAAGTAGTTTCAATAGTTTTGCAGGTGAAAGAGCGTTCAACTTCGAGCGAATATTAGTGACGAATGAACTGCTTGGTGAGCACTGGCGTCTCGGTTTCGGAGCTACGATCAAGAGCCGAGACTACACACTGTACACAACGATACAGCTCCGCTACCTATACGCACCGCGCCTACCGCCGTTCCGTCTCTGTCTCTCTCTCTCTCTCTCTCTCTCTCTTCCTCTATCCTTGTTCGATCGCTGCCAGCCGAATCCCAAAGCAGCAAGAGCTACAGTCGCGTTCTGCCACCAGATGTCTGCGCTGATGCGCTCACTCTCTCGCTCCTATACTGTACAGTACCGACTCTGTCGACATAATCTCAAGAAAGTATATTATATACCACATACAGGATATTGTCCTTTTTTCTCTCGTACTCTTCCCGCCGAAAATACTACAAATCAAACTACAAATCGAAAGTTCTCTCTTTTGTGCGCACTTTTAATGTAATTTAACAGTATATTTTTGCATATGCAACAGTAAAAACAAGTGAATGGGCCGATTATGGGTGGCTCGAAGCAGGAAATCACTTATGATTGCCTGTTTAATCGGCTTGACGAGCATAATTGATTGTTCACGTTTATAACGGAGAAATACAGAGAGCAGCTCTGTAGTCATAGCACACGCCTCTTTTTCTATATTAACTCTATCGACGCAAAATCCATACAGAACAGACAGCATTGTTTTCTAGCCCCTCTCTCGCGACCTTGATCCAGTTTGACTCACCCGGCTGCGCGCGCGCGCGCGCGTTCTCTCTCTCTCTCTCTCTCTCTCTCTCTATCTCTCTCTCTCTCTCTGAGTATTTAGGGATGCGCCAACGCTCTGCCTATATGCTAACGGCAATAAACATCGAGAGTAGAAGCTTGTGCGCAAGCTGCCTCATTTATTTTCGAGCAGCCTCGAAGCATAAGACCCCACCTACGCATTTTTATATGAAGCTTAATTATAAACGCTTGTGTGCGTGAAGACGATGTGCTATTCTTATTCTCAAATTAGAAAAATGCCACGACTTGAATGTAAAGAAAGGGAAAGAGTAGACAACTTCTTTTGACTCCAATGCCGTTCGGTGGTATATTTATTGATCGCAGGAAAATATAATTGAATTAACTCGGAATTGCATAGGACTGAGAAGGCTCATAATTCATAAATTTGCACATCTGCATGTGCTATGATCGGATATATTGCATGTGTTTTATTTGTATTCCGAAATACTTACTCGGTATCGGGAACCGGTATCATCGGAGTCGACAGTCGGCCGTTCTGCTCCTCAAACTGATTGATCTCCGGTTCCTCTTGAACCGGAGTCTCGTACACCAAAGTCTCGACCATTGAGCCCTTACTCGAACCGAAGGACACCCTGTAAAGATTCATTATCGGTATTGGATTCGTTTGATTTTTCATTGTTCTATTCTTTTTTATGCTCAAACGGCTGTACATGGAGCTTGTATACACGACGGCCGTAAACCTCAATTTCCTATCGCGTGACAGCAGTTTATATATAGTACACAGCGTTGCAGTCGTCGACCGCAGGCTCTTTTATAGTTGAAAAAGTCAGATAATCCCACGCGACGGGATCGAACTACGGCTTTTGTGTACTCGCAAGCTGATGCAGTATCAGACGTCTTCTACCGACTTTGATTTTTTACTGTAGTACTTCCCCTGCCTAGGTATACATTGTTTATAGAAAAAATAACGGAAAAATAACCCTGTCTTTGCATTACACATTCAAGAAAGGTTTCTTCCTTGATCGCTCATTGCTCATCAAAATACGCGCGGCACACATTATTTCATCTGGATAAAAATGTCAAATGTACGTGTAAATAATATCTATAATATATACCTATATGTATAGGCACATGCAAATTTAAAAGGATCGACAGTGTTATTTCGTCTGGTGACGTATAAATATAGATTCGAATTTCAGTGATCATCGGGCATTTGAAATTTGAATCTTTTACTTATAATTTGATAACAACGACATCATGATGTATAGTAGTGAAAAATGACCTCCATCGATAATATATGTAAAATATAAATGAAATAATAAAATAGTTATGTACAAAATATTGGTGCACACAGTATAGTAGTGCTGACACCTGCTGGTCTATCGTAGAAAGCTCGCACGACTGTACAGATACAGACCATCAGACCGAGTCCGGCGGAGAAGTACATATATATACCTACATATTATACATGTATAATGTATATGTCAAAGTCACGTGCTCCATTTTTATAAACGGCACGAACATTTTAAGTAACCGCTGAATACTTATGGCTTAGGTCAGTAGATGCCCGTTTTCGCATGACCGGTGAAAAATTGCGCGGTACGCAAAAATATTTACAACTTACCGTTTAAGATTAGCATGCTTGGGACCGTTGAACATTTTGCTTTTGCGCTCACTGCCGACGGTACTGGCGTCACTGTCGATGCTATAGAGGCTCTCGTCCTTGCTGACCCTGGTCTGGTGTAACGTAGACTTGCGTACCTGTCCGTTATGTTTTGGACTGATAGTATCCTGCTCAGCAGGTAGGAGCGGCGCGGCTGAGCCAGGTCTCGCTCCACCGTGCGAGGCCAGCTCGTCAAACATAATAGAATCGTCGTCTTGTTCAACAACGGCAACAGCAGCCTGATGCAACCAGGATCGGAAGCTCGGCTGGTCCTCCTCCCTCGTAACCATGTACGACAGCATCCTTCTTCATCGGCTCCGTTGCAGCCAGCTCTTGAGGCAGCCGCAGTGAGCCTGTGACAACTGCCGGATAATTTGCTCTAAGACGTCTCACTGACGCTTGGTACAGCATCTGCAACAGATTACACTGCAACCCGGCAGCGCACAATGAAGATTTATCATTCAAAGAATCGAATTGGACTTTGCATTTTTCTTGCTGTCTCAAAAGAATTCACTCAAAGAGAGTGCGAAACGCGAAGAGAGACTTTATAGCCGAGCGGCTGATGAGACCGCCGCCTTCCCTTCAACCATGATGAATAAACACCTGTTTTACCTAGCTTAACATTACGCAAGCTACCATCTAAAGAGAGAGAAAGAGTGAGATAGAGAGCGCAAGAGGTTGATGACCTCCGCCCTTCACAACCGCAACAGCAGCCACCATGTATTAATCGTCATCGTCTATTCATCTTGGCTTACGTTTTTTGTTCCCTTAGGAACAACTTTTTTCATCTCTCTCTATATATCATAGTGGTTCAATTGCCGTAGGCTGGCGAGATAATCGACCTAAGAGTCGCACTAGCGTAGTATACCTGATGAAAAGTACCGAGAGAGTGAGAGAGTGAGAGAGGGAAATGGAAGCGCTTTGAAGCGCTGCAGTTAATGCAAAGCGGCACACAATACGTGGACAAGCACTGCACTAAATTGATGAATTTGCATACCTCGAATATACATCTGATACTTACATTCTTAAACTGTCTCATATCTGTATGTATAAATGTATATGTGTGCGCGTAACACTTTATTATTCCTTGAAAATAGCTTCCACTGCCTACTATTTGTATACAGTATATACTGCTTTTGTAGGTGGACGACAATAAAACTAATGTGGTGACTGTCAACTTTTAAGGAGACTGCTTTAGATTCTATACCCACGCAGCAGCAAAATCGTACAAAGAAGGACTGGCTATTCGGATAGCGGTACGTGTCTGCACGTGTGAACGTCAACTCGTTTTCCGGCTCGTAACTTCCTGTTCCGCTGATCGCATCATATTATATATTATTATACGTTCATACTATATATCGATTTTGATAAAGATTTTCTTTTTTAAAACTGCTATCCTGTGGATAATATAGTCTGTCTATGTTAGGTACACAACAAGATGGCAACGCACTTGTAACGACGAGTTGGAAGAGAACACACGGAGAACTCCCCCATATGTACAAGAGTACATATTACATGCTTGCAAGGTCATAATAGTCGAGAGGGACTTGCCACCGGCGCGACGTTTTTGGCTTCCGCGTTCGCCTCCCCCTGGGGAGAGTTGAGAGTGTGTGTGCGTGTGCGTGTGTGTGTGTGTGAGAGAGAGAGAGAGAGAGCGCGAAACTGTGCTATAATGCTTTCAAGGTCCCCTCGCATCTCGTTCTCGGTAAATTTAACTTTATCGTCGTTATAACAGACAGCATTATGTGTATACCTATGCGGAGAATTTCAACAGCGGTCATCTATACACTGAGATCACTCGTCTTTTTATAAAAATGACACAAGCCAAACAATGCTGACAAGATCGATTTTACCAACGTCATTAACCAGTAACGCGAAGTTTTGTAATTTTTTTCAAAATAAATAACGCAATATATCCGTTTGTTCTATTTTTGCTTCTTGCGTGCATTACACTGGTGGTCGTGTTTATTACTTCAAATTTAGTGGTATAACGAAGCGCTCTAGAAGATACAAGCGCAACGGTACACGTAATGAGATTCAACATGATCAAGCTTTCGTAACCGATGGGATAAAACCGATAAAACGGTCGATCGATTTCCAAGTTAGTTACCACGTTCCACCACCACTGCTCACAATGCTCACACAAAAATAACGTGTTTTGCCCGTCTTCTTTATTCTAGATAGCTTCCGAAGTGAAAGTCAAATGTAAGTTACAACTTTTATACTTATACTCGTATATGTAGTAGAATCGTCGTAATATAGCTAGAATGGAAACATAATTCTAATTTAGTTTTTGAATCATCTCTCTCACTAAGTCATCTCGTGAAACTTCTGCCGGATGCCGTCTTGTACATTCAACTATGGTTTAATTCACGCTTTCGTTCCGAGGATTAACATAACTGTTATATCGTACACCGTAATGTGTGGCGGCTAGTATCTAGCGCAAAGTAATGATATAAATTATTATTAAATACAGGATTTTTCCATTATTACGATAGGTTCCGAGTTACATGTCATTACCGTTTCTTTAATATATATTTTTTCCCTTATTCGCGCTACTGCAATTCCATTCCATTACCATATCTATATATACACAAGTTTGAATAATAGAAGTCAACTTGAAAAAGCTCTGCGCAGTAACAAAATCTCGAGAGTACACGTGTGGTTAACCAAACGTTCGAGCTATACGTACTCGAGTATGGCGCATACCTATATGGTATATCTGTATGTACCAAAACGTCGTATGCTCATGCTTTTCATCCAGCGTACATCTATAAATGAGAATGCATCTGCATTATTATTGAAATACTCCAACTCCAAAAATGTTCACCTGATGAACGCCGACGAATTTCAAATACATTATACGTGTGCAGTTGTTTGTCAATGTACTAATTTTTATTTTTAACATGTAAATCAAGAGAAAGACAAAGGTGGATTATTAATAGAGCCATTGAAATTTGAAATAAGCATTACGTATTCATAAAGCAAATATTTCATCAGTGTTGTAAAACGAATACCTCCGACGAAAAAGGTAATGAAAATTGTGCAAATCAAAGTCAACGTACTACTAATGAGCACTTCTTCACGTACACTGAAATTGCGAGTACATTTTTAACGTCAACCAATTATCACGTATACAATACAAAAAAGACGCATTACAAAAAGAGGCTTTAAAGCAGGATCAGTTTGGAGAAGTGAAAGTTACAATTCTTTTGATAAAAAAGGGATTGTTATTAAGTGAGTACAAGTGTACACAATAAGTATAAGTTTGTGCGAGCGTGTTTTTTTCTTCGTAGAGAAAGTTTTCGACATGATTTTCTGAGTTTGAACAGATTCGAAACGTCATAGAACAATATACTATGCAATATGGTACTAGACTTCCACACACAAGGGAGTATCCGATCTGTATATGATGTTATGGTTGGTCAATCATGGGAAGAATAAACCTATATGGTTTCTGGTAGTTGGTTGAGAGCCAGAGAAAAAAATTATACTTATGCATTGGCTTTGTCACTTGGCATTATGACCAGGAAGACCCTTTTGACGCGTAGTATGCGATCATTGTTTTTAAAACTCTTATTTACTAATTCTTATTTCTGCCCCAATAGTAGTAGTTCTAGCGCTGATAAACAACGATAATTGCGAGCGCAAAATTGTATATTAATCCATTTGTTTACATTATTGATCGAAAATCCGTGTACAAACTAGCATTGTTCATTAAAGTGTTTCTTTGTTTCTCTCCTCGGAGAGCGGATGTGAATGAGATTTTTTTGCAGTGATGAACATTGCGATGCTATTAATCGATGGAGATACAAAGAGGATAATTATAGAGGGGAATGATTGGATCAGTCATTCATCCTTTCCAAGTGATCGTAATGTAGGTGATATGAATACTTGTCAAAAACGAAATACAAATACTCGAAGAAGAAAGGAGGAAAGGAAAATATTGTAGACAGCTTCATTGAAACTGTACAAGTCTATACCTTTTTACGTAGTGCTTGAACAACAAACAATATTGTAATAGTCGATAGGACGTTTTCAAGGACTTTTTATCACCTCTATCATTCAAGTGGGCGTGCGGTGTCAATTGGTTGAATGAAAAAGGTCAAATGCATCGGTGCTTATTGTGTGAAAAGATAATATAATTACGGTTGAATACATTTTTCTAGAGACGAGGAAATTCTGTATATAATCTTCAGATAGCCAATATTACATTTACAGGCACACAAGAAAATAATAAATATCTATTAGATGCATTGAAATGCTGCATGAATCTGAGATAACAGAGACTGTGTTAGCGATTGCGTAAATAGCCGAAATTACAACTCCAGTGAGTGGATAGTTCTCTCAGATCTGAATAATTAGATCTGAATACCCCACACCCCTTTTAGGATATAACTCTTGCAGCTATCACCTCGACTTCATTTCATGGATGCGCTAAATACATGAATATACCTACATCTATAACTGTAGATATTATTGGAGGTCCCCAGGGATAGGTTAAGTACTATACACAAAGTTCTATAGTCGTCAGAATTGCGGCTGAACTTCAACGATTCGTACACACATAAGACATTTGTGAAATGCACTCAGCTGTAGCTTTTAATCTCGACGCTTTGTAATCGCGTGTCCGCTGCAATAGAAAGAAAAGTAAAATAGAAATAACTGACGATTATTGTCGTCTACTCTTTCTCTGAAAATTAAAAATATCCTTCTCTATTTTTTTGTCTGTGCGTTAACTGTTGTTGCCGTCGCATTATAAGATACTTCGTTGTGCGCATGTGTGCTCGCGTACGACGCGACGCTATACAATTATTTATAGCGCACGTTTCGTCGCATCGATAATGACTCTGTTTATGTTATTCAATGTGGGCATTTACTTTGGACACGCTGGAATTCGGATGCATGTTTCTTGTGCACAGCGTTTAAGTTTCATGTGCCAAGTTATTTCTACTTCGCTGGACGATGGGTCAGTGTACCAAGACATTTTCTCGAGAATACATCACACACGACGAGACACACACTATAGTGTGTATTCCATATAAAAGATAATCCTCGCGAAAATTCCATATAAAATCTTATAATATATATAAGGAATTTCAACTCCTGCAAGTACACGTGCTTGCGCGCGAGAAACGCAAAAATGTTGATTTGCCTTATGAGCATGGAACTAATCTTATCGGTGGAATTCTACACAAAGCACGATGATAATGACTTTCTTCATTTATGTATACATAGGTATGGTATATGGACTTTGGTATATGGATATTGGTATATGGATATTGGTATATGGATATTGGCATATGGATATTGAAAGAAAGTGAAAAAAGAAAAAAACTTAGACAAAGTAGATGTGCCATAATAGGAGGTCAGGAGTCGAACGTTCATGATAAACGCGAGAAATAGAGCGGAATTCGGGATTCTTAATGGTCGATAGCAATTTACGAATATATTGCGCAGTGTGCATATGTGATTGCAGCAGAAGCGTCGCGTCAATCGTCACTATACGTAGAGAGAGGTGGCTTAGCTCAGTTTCCAAATTTAGAATAGATGCTCGTGCTCGCGTTATAGTTGCTGCCCCACCCGCGCGCGTCGTGTAGGTAATATTACGCTGTCGCAACGCAACAACAGTCAACTATCAGTTTCCGATCGCGTCTCATTTTTTCTCTCTTTTTCTGTTTTCATTATCCAACAAACATTACAGGAAGTTCTTTGGCTCGCAGTGTCATGATCGCGACGACGGATGGGCGTGCGGAACCCATTCAATATACTTCTTTATTTACGTTTCAAACTGCTATAGGCTCTTTTTTCCGGCGTTTTCATTGACTCACTTGAATACCTGCGCCTATGTTATCATAGTTCCCCAAGTTCTCGAGTAAGGTTGCATTATCATTATGCATTATAATTTTGCTCCCGTGTAACTTTTATTATTATAAATTTATTACGAATTGTAGAAGATATGAGATTAACAATCTCGTGAATTCTTCGAAATTGTAGAATAAAAGGTTCGTTCAATTCGCGTGACAATCAGGTAGGCTATTTGTTGAATTTTTTTAGTCTATGCGTATAACGCTTATATATCACATATAAAATATGGTCTCGATGCTATATGAGATCGATAATGCGCAGGCGCATTACACTTTGTTGAAACTCATGCCTAACGCTCGTACTGTCCTTTTCCGTGTAAGTGTGCGTGTACGGTGTACACATCTACATTTTGGCGATGGTTTAAAGTAAACGCATGACTATCGGTGCATTATCTAATGTCTATCATTCGGCTGAAATTCAGTATACTCGATATTTAAATGGCGTTTTGATTATGCTTTTTAAATTGTAATTCATTTGATGACAATATGCACAGGTGCAATCGCCAGAAAGAAACGAGGGAAAGAATGAAGGAAGAAAAGCGAAGAAAGGAGTTATATACTGGTTTATACGTCAGTCAGTTCTATAACGTAGGAGTATATATATTTGTGTGTGTGTGTGTGTGCGCGCGTTGTGCATATATGCCATGTTAGGCACACGGCAGTCGAGAGATGGAGGGTGGATTTTCGCAATGAGCTTCGAAACGAGGGGGAAAATGTCCCCTGCAATATCGTGAATCAAGAAAGAGAGCGAATTCCCTTTGCGGCAACCCTCGGCTGTTGGCTTTATTGTAACTATAAAAGAAGGACTAAGTCGAAAGAATTTTCCAGACTTGCACATTTGATTTGCTACTCTTTGAATTATTCAAAAAAATATCATATATTTTTTCGCGTTTTTAGCTTTATTTTGTATACATATTGATTTGAAGATTATGCAGATATTTCGAACGCATGGCCTTGCATTTTTAATGAAGGGTCAAGCTCGAGGCAAAAGCAATTTTATAATTATACATTGAAATTGTACGTACGCGGTAGTGGAAATAATAAGTTTGATCACGCAAAGTCAGTACAGAGTGGCACAGTGACACAGGATAGGTCAAGGGAATATAAAAAGCCATCGTTTGTATATCTGAATTATAGAAGCAGATACTTTGCGTACAGGCTGCTGATGCCTGTGTATCACATTTGAGAGCAGAATTGCAGACTCAAAGGCTAAGGCGATTTCATTAATCTTGAGCACGCTCTGCATATCTGGGTTCCTAACTGGCAAATGCATTTTTACCAAAGTGCCTCTACGTATGTGCTTTATGAGTTTCATTCAATCGCATCTGTCTAGGAAAATATGGGCTGCGCCGCTATAAATAGCAGTATATCGATTAATTGAGGGGGGTTGCTTGCTAGAGCGCACATTTTCCTAGAGAGAAAGATAGATATAGAGATAGAGTCGAGCATTTCCTTGACTTATCTCGACAAGTAAAAAAAAACCGAAATTGTAAAATGGCGTAACTTTGTGCAAGTATTATAATTGTTACAAGATATGCACGTTATACACGTATGTATATCTATATGAGAGTTTTAGTATATGTACAGGCTGAGCCGAGAGGATTGTTGCACACGCGCTGCAGACCGCTTGCGTAATAATCTCTTTCTACTGGATAGTCATACACATTGACTAGGTCTATCTTTCTTTCTTTCTCTGCCTCTCTCTCTCTCTCTCTCTCTCTCTCTCGCGTATCACGTTACGCTGTTGCTATATAACCGTATAGTGCATCTACCTCCTATGCACTCTTAGTTTCCGCTATCACGCGAATTGTGTGTAATTCCTATAAATATCGAAGGCTATGTCTCTCTCACCTACTTTTTCTCTCTAGCCTTATCCGTCCGTCCCGATCATCGACAATAACATACGTATAGTTGTATAGGAAGAGCTGACATTTCATGTATAAGACTTTGAAAAGAGACTCGTCAAAATGTCACGAGCCCGAATTCCGTTGCATCCTTCAATCAGTCGAATGTAGTCAGAAATAGCGATTTTAAGCTTGCAGTAGCAAGTACGCGGACAATACACGTTATATGCGATTTGCATGCGATTTGCACGGTATAAATGTCTATAAGACATGTATATCTATACTGCTTAAGTGCACAACGGTTGCACTAGCAATGATCCGATTTAACGTAGGATAAGTAAAACAAACGTGACACGTACCTGTGACTTTAGATGTGGATGGAGATGCGAGGGGGTGAACTCCCGTAAAGGCAAGAGGAGGCTCGAAAACAAATGTAACGTCGTCTTGTTCGTTGAACAGCTGATCGGCGGCAGGTAAAAACGTCGACGCGGATGGAAATGCGCGTGCGTTAGTGCGTCCCTTTGGCTTCGGATGAATTTCTCAGTCCGCCCAGGACTTGGAGAGTTTTCAGGAAGAACGCGGAGTCGTGGAAAAGAAGCTTCTCAATAGTTGCGCTCGTATGAACGTGCATTCGGCACTCGCTGTTGCCAGGCCGTATGCTTCGATGAGCTAACGTAACCCAATTCGGGCCCGGAAGGACCTCGCTTAGGCATCATCTCGACTGCTCGCCCACTTTTCTCCCACCACTTCTATACTTAAGATGTATATACTTCTATAGGTATAACTGACACCGTGAGAAAGAGTAATAGAGAAAGAGAGTGTAGAAAGACGGACAGTAGTTTATCATACAGTCTATTATATTGAATACTGCCTATATTGAAGACTTAGCTTTTATAGCTTTCATGTTCTTGTGCTTTGTTTGTCGCGCGAAACATAAGCGCCGCAGGCTTGACGTAACTTGCGTAAAACCTACGTAACAGGACTCCACTATATATATATAAGTATGCAGGATATATAGGATTGGGAGCTTGCGTTCAAGCTTCCAGGATAACCTCAAACCTATAGTATACGTAATGCTCGTATCTATACTGGCTAGTTAGCCTATCTGCAAACAATTTCTCTGTAGATTCGTACGCACGTAGAGCCAATGCACTCGACACTATTAATCTTATCTCACGGCACTTCGCGCACTAATTCCGTACATCCTCAATGGACGCCGCGTGTTCCCGGGCTATAAAAAATCAGACTTATATATTTCTCGCAGGACCTCTCGTTGAACGGAGGTACCGAGGCAGCTCGCGAACCGACTGTTCTGGCTGGCTCTCTCGCTTTCCGTCGAGCGAGATAGAACAGAGAAAGAGAGAGAGAGAGAGAGATGACTCGCGCCGCCGTATAGGAAAACAAAAATATACACAGCGAGAATAAGTATGCGTATGCGCGCGCGCTATCCTAGTCTAGTCGCTGCACTCTGCAGCTATTGCTGCTTTGCACTTCTGCAGTAGCAAGGCTTGCGCGTTGCGGGGGTGACAGCTCCAAGTCTGTATGAGAGTGGGAAGGAAAGAGTTTTTTATACCTATAGATGTATGAGTGTATGTTTATGAAGGAGTGTGTAGAATATGTCTATGCAACAGCACGCAACACTCGTTTCTGAAGCGAGCGAACGATACTAACTGCGTCTCGCCGAGTCGCTCAACCGGGCTTATCTCTCTTGCTGCCGTCGCTGCCGTCGCTGCCGCCGTGCCGCCGTGCCGCCGAACCAGTAACCATGGCGTAGGAGTATAGGCTAGAGGGGCATACATTCGTTCGGCTCTACGTGCATATATATATGTACTCCGGTATTCCCGATACTGCAAAGTGTAAACTATGTGGATTGTGTGGCGGCCTAGCGGCTGTATCCCGAAGCTTTGCGCCAGCGCTCTCTTTTGCCGCTAGCTCAGTAGCCAGCTACGCACTACCTACAGCAGTACAGCTTACAGCAAAGTAATTATCACTGGTCACGAAGTCACGATCGGCTATAGCTCTGTTCGCTCGTGCTTTTTTGTGTTATGGGAAAATGTAAAATAAATACAATTTTTTAAATATCGAAAATGTAAATGAAAATCATTATTTTATCCAATTTAGGTTACATTTTTCAATATATTAATGTATTAAAATACAAATGCCGCCTTTTCGAACATTCAACTGTAAAATCTTTTTATCTTCATTTATATGCGCTTTTTTTCATTTAATGCTAAATTTAAAATCGCAAACGCTTAGCTCGAGATTAGTTAAGTTTTCAAATAAGCTCCGTATAGTCTCATATTTATAATACTAGTTTTATTTTTATAATTTTTCAAAATACCCAATATCTCAAAAGAATTAAGAAACATTACGATTAAGTAAAAATGCAAAATAATTTTCATATAAAAATTATGTAAATGAAAAGGCTTCACTACTTATACTTTTAGATGATTGCAGTCTCGATATAATATATATAAGCTGATACTCATTGGATCTAGTTCAGTGCTAATATAGCTTGATCAACATGCTTTTTTATTATTCATTGTCATTTGAGAATGGTGATTTCTTTTGAACTTTTCGTTTAAGTAAGCCATATCATGGTCAAACTGAAAGCACATATTATAATGCCTGTGCTTTCTAAACTACAAGGGAACGCAGATTTCATTGCTCATCCTTGTCTTTAGCACCATGCTTCAAAATCCTTGTGAATTCCAAGTAATCAAACATAGTGTTCTTAATAGGAGCTTCTCGATACATTTCATCAACATCATCATCAGTGAACCTAAAAAACAGAAATTAACTTAGTCTTAAAATTAATTTTTAAATTTCATTTAAGTAATTTAGACAATTTATTCTTACCGATCTCCCATGGTAGTAAGCAGCTCTCTGAGACGTTCCTCGTTAATATGTCCTGTATTTTCTTCATCAAAGCAGCCAAATGCATTCTTTATCACATCTTCTGGATCTGTGCCTTGTAACCTTTCTCCAAAAAGTGTTAAGAACATGGTAAAGTTGATAGGTCCTGGAGCTTCGTTCATCATACCTTCCAAGTACTCATCAGTAGGATTTTTTCCCAAAGATGCGAGCATATCGTGGAGGTCTTCTTTGTCAATGAAGCCATCGTGATTGTGATCTATCATGTTAAATGCTTCCTTGAACTCTGCAATCTGAGCCTGATCAAACATGGCAAATACATTAGAAGTTGCACGCTGTGCACGCTTCTTTGTGGTGGCACGGCGTCCTGCTGTTTTCCTCGATGACATTTTTACCTATAATGCAATTGAAAACAACATTATTTTACTGATATTATTTTATTTGCCATGTACAATAAAGAATTTTATCAAATGCAACTACAATGAAAAGTTTTGAGGTCATTGAATGAAGTGGCTTTGATGGTTAAAAAAGAATTTGACCCTATTTAAGCTCAAATCTAATAGCTGCCAAGTAAGATTAACGAGGCTTGCCTTTATTTTTGGATAATTAACAAGTAGGCTACTTCAACCTGATTTGAATCTTAAGAACAAAAATAGAGTTATTAATATTAATAGAGTGGATAATTTGATATATTTGACGTAAAGGTAAAATGTGAACAACTTTGAGAACAGTTATAATAAGCATCGACATGAAGAAAGCTCAAGTCAGCAGTGCATTGCGGAGAGAATTTATAGTAAACCTCTTATGGCAGCAAGCTGAGTAATCAGGATTGGCAAGCCTTATTTTGACTTCAATGAAATACTTGTATCTGACGAGTTTTATTACTTTTGTGAATTCTAAAATTTGAGAGCAGTGATTTTTCTAGCGTATTAAAGTAAAAGCAAATAGTAAATAACTATTTTCCTAATAGTTGAATAAAACTAGTATTGTAACAAAATAAAATAATGTTATTATTAGATAGACATTACTTAGATAATATGTATATTTAAATTGAACGAAATGTAAACAAAGAGATAAGCTTAACGTATGAATCACTGAGATGAAGTAAATTAAAGGTTTAACGAAAGAATTGCGGCACGCGGAGGTTGGAAATTCGGTAAAAAAAGCTCGATGATCTCGATGTTAAGCGGATCACGTACGACATTTGTCGACGAAGGAAAAAACAAGTTTCGTCAAAGGAGTTTCGCAAATCGAGGCCAAAGAGGAGGATTCATCGCCGCTGTGGCATGCGAGATACGCGACAATGGCCGCCTTCAATTTTATTTACTAAGCAAACTTGGCAGTTCAAAGGCATTTTCACCGTTGTGTAAAAACAGTAGGTGAAAGTAAGGATAATAAGACGAACTCACGTTATTCTGTTTGAGAAGTAGAGAAGTAGAGAATATCAGCGAGATGTAGAAGTATCGAGGTAAAAAGATGCGTGGCGTTATTCACTGCAGCAGAGACGAGTCAGCGTACGAGAGTGCGTATGACTGCATTCGCGGCTCTCGAATGATTAGCTGTCGAGTATAAGGTAGAATGTACAGAGACACAGAGACCGAGAGTGAAAAGGCCGTTCCGTTCACCACACCCGCGGCAGACGCGCACTCTTGTGGCATTATAGCTGTACTTCTCGCTTAAAGGCTATATATGTAAATATACGTATGTCACAACATAATATCCTTGAGGTGTTCAGGCTTGCATTCACGATTTATTTGTTAACTTTTCATTCGTCCATTTCATCCATTTCATCCATTTCATCCATTTTTATAGAAATATTTCATTCTTGTAGGTGTAAACTTCCTTTTTAAAAGCACCGGCTTATTCGATACTCTTTAAACGGCAAGTACATAATATGAATAATTTTGTCAATTTTGTCATTGTCAAAAAACTAGACTTATTAGCATTTTTCCTTTTAGTACTTATCGAGAGTGTATATCAATGATATTTTATATTGTAAGAAGATTGCAAATTTTTTGAAAGTGAAAACAGCCAATTTTGGTACGAATGAGTGACTCGCGCTTGACCGTGGCAATTCATTGCCATATATGGTAATCGGGTAGACACGTATGTAAGCCTACTATAAATGTCTTATTCTCCTTATTTTCCAATTAGGCTGCTGCACTGATTTTTCATCAATAAACAATTGAATCTTGACAGACCATGCTTCTGCCACTGGTGCTATTATAGTATATGTCCAAATTTCAACTACGATTACCTCCAATTCAAATCGATTCTTAAGTACAAAATATAAGCACGCTATTTTCCTTTTTACTTCAAATCCTCTAAGAAAGTATACGTTTTTATCTTAACTCAACGTTGAGAATTCCCTATGTCAAATTGCTTTCAAAAATCGTTTCAATTATCTTCAGTTCTTATTTTCGTGCTCGGCACAACCGAACCATAAGTAATAATATCTGCTTCTTTAGGTTATTCCGATTTTTCACATTCTTAACGCGTGTTTACCAAATGAGAAAACTATAATTTTGCAGGTGTGCCCTCGATTATACTGACTTTTTCCCAGTACGGCATAAATCCAGATTTGCTCATATTATTACAGATTTCGGAATCCCTCCACAATTTCACATTTTCTCCGCGCATACCTGCGACTATGGTTACTAAAATTAAATAATTATATTTGTTTAATTATATAAATTCCATAATCATATGAAAATAAGACTTTAAAATAAGAAATTTAACGGATGGTAAAATCCTAATACGTCTATTATCCTATAATGTATCTCGGCTGTTCGAGAACATCCAGAAACCATCCAGTTTTTCGTCCTCCGCCGGCAATATACCGGTAATAGTGCATGCAATTCGTCTTCTACCCCTCGTCTTCTCGTTGCATCAAAGCCTAACAGCTCAAACCTACGAGTCCTTATCAGTACTACTCTCATATGTTTTTACTACGTTTCCCTGGGACCGAAAGAGTATCATTTATTTTTGTGCTTTTTCAAACACCTTCATTTCTATTATATATAATCAAGTTATTGTCAAGTCTAGCGAAGGTTTAGTTTAGTTTAGTTTATTATGCCGTATGTTTATATTCTTCTTTAAGTTTTCACATTGACATTTTCACATATTTTTACAAAATTCCTGATAATAATAATGATTTATTATCATATTATATAATAATAATAATAATAATAAGTTCCGATTTAATTTTAGGAATCGTTACACTTCTACTCATAGACAGATATTCTTTACTTAAACGATTATAATTCGTCAACTTCAGAGTCAACTTTTAAGAATTAAAAGTTCAAGATTTCGTTATATAATAGTGGCCATATGTATGTTTTCAAAGATTGAAAAAAAAATATATATATATCCAACCAAGCAAGTTTAAAAAGAAGTCGCCATCATTCTAATCTAATTATTTTTATTAGCATCGATCGATTTCGTCAACTCACAGTAATTTGAGAGTAAATGATAAAAGCACCAAAAAGTTCAAAATATTCGAACGAAAAGGAGAAAAAGTAGTGATTCTCGGAAAAACGTCACCTTTTTGCATTATCTTGTATTTTCTTTAACGAAGCTTTTTTAATTTAAAGCTGGAAAATAATAACGAACTTGCGTGCCAGTGCCATCGGAAAATGTCTTACCCCGTTATTTTGAGTTGCCCCATTTCTCGTGTGCACATACAAATATAAGTAGAGTATCTTTTAATCGAGGGGCGCGATAGTGTATCGAAGAGGCCGGCAAAAGTATATGTATTTGTATATTAAATAAGGAATTACTTTCAGCACTAGATAATATTTTATACATAATTATTTTTTCTACTTAAAATGCACGAGCCAATTCGAAATAGCATTTTTTTCCTAAATGCTAAATCGACACCATAACTGCGGAGGTTTAACTTTTTTAGTATGTCAACGATGTACTAATTAGTTTACATGCTATTTTCTGGCATTTTATTATTAATTTTATTACATAATCGCTTTGAATTCGATGAAGTTAATAATGTTCGCTTCGTGTCGCTGCAGTTTATCTAGAATATAGAATATAGATAAATTCTAATTCTACCCATAAGCAGAAACTAAAATCTTCTCGACGCTGGTTTATATATACAAAAAAACATTTACAAGGCGCCACATGGCTGTGTAAACTACATAATTAGCATTGACGGAACATGACAAAGTAATCTACACACTTGCGTGGACGAATTAGTTTTCCACCGCATCCATTACTTCAATTGCTTCCAAAACTATTTACAATATGAACTCGCTATAAAGCATCTGACAAAAGTATGTGTAAATGTCACAACGATCATATAATAGTATTGATTTTAGTTTGTATTTCTATGCACGTTTTAATATTACTAATTTACGCATTGAATGAATTGTTATAACATTAGCACATACCTTTGTTTTCGAGCTGAAACAATCAACGAAACAAATAGAATATAATATCTAAGCTCTAGTTAAAAAACAACTAACATAATACTTTATTCTTGGTCTAAAGCTTTCAATAAAAATTTGAAGAACTGAATTTAATTAAGTATAATGAAAATAACCATTAATTGATGTACACTTTATGAAAATATGGGATATCGGTCGTTCAGTGTACGGCCGAAAAACTTGTATGTATGTACAAAATTTCATTTTATCGGCAGTAAATATAGTTGTAAATTACGTTTTGGAACTCTTTGACTATGATTTTCAATCAGTTCAGCATCATAAACTATCTGACGGCCACTCCGTTGATAGTGATTCCGTTTCGAACCACTGGTTCAGCTTCGTAGTGTCCAGATCTGTTGTAATTTCTTCTTCCTTGACCTGCGCCGTATCTATTGATTTTAAAAAATGTCAATGTATAATTAACAAACAGTCACGACTTTCACGATTTTGTAGTATAGTACGGTTTATTCATATTGTAATCCTTACCCATAGGTGCTGCCGCTCATGTTGTAAGGATGATCGTACAAACCATCCTCAGGAACATTTTCGTACATGGTAGTCGGCAGACCGTCGTTTAAAGTTGCATAAGACATGACAGCTGCATTTTGATCCTCTTTACGTTCCGCCGCTTGGACATTCTCGGTATTCTTTACTGGGGTTGCCTTTCGTCTAAATTACGCGAATGAAATCGTTATTACTAGAAGAATGAACAGTTATAGGTAATGCTAAATTATTACACTCACAGCCTTATGTAGACTAAGCCAATTACAATCAAAATAATAATTATAACTCCCGCCGCGATTCCTACACTTGTTCCAATCGCTTGAGGTTCAGCAACTTCGTTGGTTGGTTCTGAAAAGATGAAAAATTGTCAAGGTTTTGAATTTTTAAAATAATATTCCTTTCATTATGTAAAGGTTCATTGTGGTAAGGTCTATTAGGTACTTTCGCATTTGGGCTCCTCGCCACTCCACATTCCACTATCTAGACATTTTCTTAAGAAGAGGCCAACTCTTTCAAATGGCGGTATGCAATGGTACTCGATTGTGCCTCCGTAAGTCGTTGTGGAATTGACTATAACTCTTCCGTTTTCTATAGTGGGCGGATGTTTGCAATCCACAGCTGAAACAACAAATCGGCATTCGGGAACGTTAAAAGCGCGTATCGAGAAAAATTCATTCGATGAGGTTTTTCGAACGATAACGTGGAACATACGATAGCAGAACGGAGCCGTGTCGGACCAGGATCCGTTTTGCAGACAAATTCTAGTTGCGTTTCCTTCCATGTAGTATCCTCTGGGGCAGTTGTAATGAGCAACACCTCCAACGCTATAAGTCGAAATTTGCGTGTTTGCCATTCCAAGTTTTTCAGGCTCCTTACATTTGATTTCTGTTGGCGACACCGACAAAACTTTAAATGATGCTTTAGAATTCAAAGAAGTTAAAAAAAATTGAAACACACCTTTGCAAATGGGAGTTTCGTTACTCCAGGTAGCATTGTCAAGACACAATCTTCTAGCAAAACCATCCAGTTCATAGTTTCCATCGCATTCGTAAATAACCGCAGCTCCGTAATAAGTGACATTGGATGTGAGCGTGTAGCGGCCGTGTTCTATATCCATTGGTTTGCCACAGTCAACATCTGTCAAATAAATTATTCGCATTGATTTGCATTGAGAGCTATTCTGTATGAGAATGATCCATTCGCTTGAACTTACAGACGCACTGTGGCACGCTGCCACTCCAAGTTCCATTCTCCTCACAGCTAGATAGTGGATTACCAACCACCTTGTAGCCGCGCTCACAGCGATATTTGGCGAGGGCACCGATTTTGTAAGAAGATGCGCCGGTGTTGGTGTTGTCCGCATTTCCTGTCCTTATTAGCGTACGCCCGTACATGCGATCATTACCGGTCAACGAGAGAATAGCGTGCTTAGCTAACATAGGCTCTGGACATCTTATTTCTGCAATAGCAATATGTCTTCTACATTGCAGGAAACAACTTATTCTCAGCATTTGTACACACCTTCGCATTTGGGAGTACTATCGCTCCAAGCTCCATTATCCAAGCAGTAACGTCTTAAAGTCCCCACGAGTCTATAATTTTTTGAACAGCTATACACGATCTCGCTACCTAAGGACGTGTGCCGCATATCTTGGGTACCGTTCACGTACATGACTGAGCCATTTGGTATAGGTAGAACTTTACCGCAGTCAATGTCTATAGTCAATAACAGTCGGAAACAGAACAGTTCGTTAGATCTAATCGACGCAAATTCAACAAGATATATCACGTTGAAACGAGTCTGCATATATCGCTTACATTCGCAGTATGGCAAGTCTCCAGTCCATTCTCCGTTTTGGTCGCATGTACGCTTGGGTTCGCCATGCAGAAGGTATCCAGGATCGCAATGATATTCGATTGAACTGTGTATGAAGTAATCATAACTACCTGTCGTGACGTAGCTTCCTTTTGAAACTTCTGGTTCGTCGCAACTTATCACTAAGGTGAGCAAGAATAAAGCCTCTCAGTATTGAAATTAATTCATAAATATTGACGAGTTCAATAATTAGTGATAAAATTACTGTAGCATTGAGGTTTCTCCCTGTAGCTCCATTTCCCGTCAATGGTGCACTCTTGAATTGCGTCGCCTGAGATCTCAAAGTCCTCTTCACAGATGTACTCGATACGACTTTCAACCGTAGTGGTTCCATTAATGAGCTTCACCGATCCATGAGATATTTGCGCCGGAGCGCCGCAGTCGATGTAACGACACTGTGGTGTCCTACCCGACCATTGGCCTCCAATGTCGCACGTCAGGACCTTCAATATGAATTTTTTGAATGACGCACCTACTTGCTCGTGTGCCGCACTGCCGCGCCAGCGCCTTTCACCAGATTTACACATACAGACACGTACACATGATATATACACATGATCCCATCAAACATACTAGCAAGTATATGCTTTATTACGAGCTGTCAAAGCAAGCAGCATGCACTACCTCAATCATCACAATTGTCTACAACTTAAATTTTAATCCCTCTCTAGCTGTTATTTCGATTTATTTTACTTTCCAGATATTTTCTATGTAATGTTAAAAAATAATTTTATTTACATTGTCTCCGAACAATACGAATCCATTCTGACAAGAATAAGTTGCTATGGATCCTGCTCGTTTCCCACTGAACGATACAAGGCCACCACTGATTTGTGGCGGTTCGGGGCACCAATCGACTGAAATTTTTTATTCGCGTACGTAAATTTGTGAATGTTCGATATATTTTAAAATCAGGAAATAAAAGTATGACGTACACAAACACTGGGGTTTATGGCCACTCCAGATTCCACCATCACCGCATCTACGCTTAGCATCTCCAACTAGTGTGTAGTTATCCTTGCAGGTATAATCGGCAAAGGCTCCATGAGTTGTCCGAGCGTTCGGTAACTTGATCGTACCATTCTCAAGATCGTCAAGCGGACCGCAATCAACAACTGGATAATCCAAGGGAAATTATCATTGATTTATTATTGATTGCTGAGTGTGATAAAGTGCGTGATGAAGTATGTGATAAAGGTAACGAGGAGTCGATTTATTTGGATAAATTTGACGTACATTTACACGCTGGCGGTGTATCGCTCCAAAATCCATTGGATTCGCAAACTCTATTTTTTGAACCAAGTAACATATGGCCTTCTGGGCAGAGATATTCTATCGTCGATCCTATTGTGGTTTTGGAGCTGATTATCGTCGTGTTCTCCCGTTTCTCTGGGCTTCCACACGTTGACGGTGCTGCGGAACGAGTATGATAGAAGCCAAAACGGTTGCAAAGGAATTCATGTTTTTGGTCACTTACTGCTTTGACAGATCCAGTGCAGATAGTCCAAATTACAACCAACGTCATTCCATAGCCAAGAACGTCCGCCGTCAAGGACGACGCAATTCTGCTCGCCGTTGTAGTTGTTCGGTTGGTCCTTACCCCAGTGTGGCTTTTGAATGACTTCGCCTATAGACAATGATTACGACGTTCACTCTTAGCTATCTCGAATACGTATCTCTGTGCTTGAGAGACAGTTTATGTTGCGAAATAGCCTCGATATACTCGCAGCCTGTGCGCTCGTTATACAACGAGGCTGCAATATAATATACGCATTCTTCGAAAGATCAATGACTCGGAAAAGTGTAGAATACCGACGACAAGTGTCGAGTCGAGAATTAGCTGTAGCGCGATTATTGTGCCTGTGCGTAATTACATGCAAAGCAATCTCTTTTACTTTATAGCTATAGACTGGAAGATATAGAAATTCGAGATCGATACGAGTCGAATGGGATACATCATCGTGCATGTAGAATATAATAGTTTATGCGATCGGTCCGTCGAGCAACGTGTCGGCCTCGTTCTCACCGTGGTCGCTACATTACGCGTTAGCAGCTCGTATATACGATCAGATAAGTTCGCGCGAAAAGGGTACTGACAAAGAAAGAACTGCTGAAAATCTTAACTATTTCTCAGTTTTGTAAATGCAGTTGTTTGTTTTACAAACCATCAACCCATTTCCACGTCCTCACGGTAATCAGCGGCTCCTTCTGTGCTCCGATCCACACCAGCTGCGTCTTCAGTTTGCTCTTGCGCCTCTCCAGGTTGTTCAAAATGAACGTCGAGGATATTCCCTATGGGATAATTGAAAAATCGTTAGGACAGTGAGCCGGTTGTCGCGACGTCGACATCGTACCTTAAATCCGTGCACCAGGTCGCCACCTCGAGCCTTGCAGTAATTCCTCGCCTGCTGGAAGGTGTCGCCCTTGTTGGTAACGAATTCGTAACATGTCGAATTGAAAGCTGTCAAATCGGCGTCAGCCGGTGTACCGGCACTAGCGCACCTATCCACCGAGAACTCTGCAAGGCGAAATCGAGCGCTAGAGTCGACACAGTCTAAGTAGAAGCCCCGCACAAGTATAGCTAGGCCACAGCTAGCTCAGGCACAGGCACAGGCACAGGCACAGGCACAGGCACAGGCACCTCGTGCTAGCTCCAATCGGCTTGCGCAACACAATCAACTATTCTATTCTGCGTTCGAGCCTTTCTCTTTTTCGACATTTTCCAACGAGCTATTATATATTATAGAGTGCGCGTGGGTCGAGCAAGGGGAACTCTCGCGACTGAACTTGAAAATTCTGTTCTTTCTAATAAAATAATAAATACTCACCATCGGTGGCAAAAACCTCGACCTCGCAGAGACTGAGGCTACCCTCGACACCGACGAGCTGCAAGAAAACATACTGTCCAACGAGGGCGCGAGCGCAGGTGAACGTCTTGGTGATGCCCTCCTCTGGAATTTTCACCGGGATTAATGCTTATATACTGTGCCGCCGCAGAACCGCGAGACTTTTTACACGCTTACCGATCGTTCCCGGAAACCAAGCGCAAAGAGGATTTCTTTGTAGCTCAGCACTGCTGTTGCCCACGCGGATCTCGATATCTTGCAGAGGTTGATGGCCTACATCGGTTTCAATTATTATCCATTAGAATTGTATTCGCTTGAGAAAATACTTGCTAAGCGCCAGGATATATCATTTCTATATACGCATAGTATAGTGAAAATCCCTACCACAGCAGCCTCGTGTTGTAACTCTGACGACCTTGACCGAGTAGGGCTTCAGGAGGTCAACCCTCCACCAGGGGCTTGGTTCGCTTTGAGTCTCGGTACATCTTTTGCCGTCGTGCTCGGTGCTAAGGTCGCCGTCGTTCCCGTGCCCCGCATCACCCCCGCGAACAGTTGTCGATTGGTTGGCCGGTTTTCTGAAGCCGACGTTCACTCCTGTTGAATTTACAGTAAAGATCGCTTCAAATTCATTACAGTGCCAGAAATATATTAGCGTCGAGAGCTTCCAAAAGCATTCGTAATGTGTGCAGTTTAAACTTTGGACGTAGTGGAGTAGAAGACGCTAGACTAGCGTCTGCGTCTTCTACTTATACGGTTGCTCTACGAATTATGCCCAATAAAAGATAAACCGACCGAATAGTTGTACCGTCGAGTTCATTGTTTCTCAGTTAAATTTTCGCTTTTCTTTTCATCTTCTTTTTAATATTTTCGTCGCTCAAGTATAAGCGGCTGCTGAGAAATCATAGGAAAAAATCAAAATATCAAAGCTTGGACGAAGTAAAGAGAGAAAAGAGAGAGGTGATGCCCGTCGAAGATTTTGTTACGCAAGATATCCATATTGGCTATCCATAAGGTAGAGTCGTTAATGGGTGTTGGCTTCAGAAACTAGCCCCTTTTTCGCGTTCTCTCGACAGCGTTCCTTCAATTTCCTCAGTTTGCCTTTTTGTCTCTCCTCTCGTCTGTAGTGCATAAAAACGTCGAGAGTGTATACGCGAGGGGGCCACATTACGAATTCCCAATCGTGCGCACAATTCTCTCCCCGGCGTTCGGTCGTGTGAACGGAGAAAGGATTTCCCATCGTCGTTCTTATAATGTTCACAGCGAGTTGGGATAAAATTCAACCCATTTTCTCTAGATCTCTCTCTCTCTCTCTCTCTCTCTCTCTCTCTCTCTCTCTCTCTCTCTCTCGCCGTGTATATGTGCGTGTCTATGTGTATGAAGGCACGTGGACTACACGCAGGTACACACGCGCATATGGAAACGGGTCAACGCACTGGAGAATATGCCAGTACAGTAAACGTGTATAACTGAGATAATTCATTTTTAACGTTGCGAGGATTGATTACGACAAGCAACGTGCTCATCATCCACAGGATGCTAACGAACTTGCGCAATGATAATCTGTATATATCTTCTTTTATACCTATATAGCTTTCGATTGCGATTGCGCTATCTTTTCGTTTATTTGTTTTCAGTTAGTTGCAGGCTGGCTTCCGCAAAGCCAGCCTGCAACTAATTTCTATGTATTTTTTTTAGATACTTACCGCAGAAAGGCAGCTCTCCTTGCCATTTTCCTTTGTTACCGCAGCTCAGAGTATTTGTGCTGAAATTAAAAAATAAAAGGCAACATAAATTCACGCGCGAGGCTGTTTTGTCCCTTTCTCTCTCTCTCTCTATCTCTTTTATCAACCTCTATGTATGCAAGTATACACAGTGTAGACTTATCGTTTGCACTTTACTCGTTTACTCGTAAAAATCTCTCTGCGAGATAATATACAATCGATAATTTTCATTTTCCTTTCAGAAATCGGAAGTCATTATAACTGTCCAAAGGAAAGTTATTCGTCTTCAGTCTGCACAGGGAAATGAAAATAAAAGCTAAAGAGTAGCGATGTCGCTCAGAGAAAGCGATGGACACCCGCTCCTGCGCATCGCCAATCAAGCATAGGTTCTACTCAGTTGACAAAGTGATTTTTATTATAGAATACAGTTTCTAAGTTGCGGGCTTTTATAACCGCGTTTTACAGTAATTAACGATCCGTTCGAAATAATAAAACGTGACCGGCTCGAAGGAGATTTAAAAGAACATCGCATCCGGTGTATAAGAATTTAACTATCTGAAATCGCGAGAAGGAAAAGTCGTCTTCAAAAAGTCCCGTTTGATGGCACTTTCCCATAGACGTAATTGCACAGGAGCGGGTTTAATTAAAAGTGCCTTAGAGACTAAATAAATGCTATCTGCGTCGTGAGAGAAGAATAGTATTTACGCGTAAAGACAGAAACTTACCCGAACAGTTCATAGCCCTCGTCGCAGGTGTAAATTGCTACGGTGCCGACCTTCACTGATTCATCCGACAAAGTTATTCTGGCGTTCATTGGCACTGTTGGATGACCACATCTTAGTTCTGTAAAATGGAACAGTATATTTATTTATTCGAGCGCTAATGTATGTAGCACATATTATATACGTTCGATCTACTTTGTCGGAAAAAAGCCGCGTCGGCTTTCTAACTGTAATTTGCAAGATTCTAATCTGCTATCACCTATATATACGTATATAGTCAAAAGGGGATATCTTAAAGTGCACCTAACCCAGATATTCACTGCGTTATAATACGCATATACTAGTATAGTACATATAGCATTGACATTGCTCGCATCTACAACGGATGTCCGTCTGGGCAGTTGCTGCTCAGTCATGCGCGTAATGTCCTCTCTACCTCTCTCTCTCTCTCTCTCTCTCTCTCTTTACCTCTTTTTCTTCCCCTACTCTCACTCATTTTGCACTTAATTCATTCCCGGTGCAGTAGCCTTTCATTTCGTGATTTTTCGCACGTGCTCAGCACACTTTGCTTCAGCGGTTTTTGCTCAAGCGTCAACTTGCATTTCTCAACTCCCCTGCGAGGGGCAAGACACTGAATAACAAGTATATAGAACTAATGATCAACTATAACTTTCTCCTGTTGGAGCTGAGCACATTGTTATTATATCGCGCAGAAAAAAATAATCGGCTGGACTTCTCGCACATTAAAACTATACGTATATATTGTATCTACCATGAGATAAAGATATAATATTGACTGCTATAGAGCTGCAGCATAACGTCGATTTTAGCCTTGGAAAGAGTCCCACGCGAGTCTGCATTGTTTGGATTCCTCCATCGCGTTTCCATGATTTTGCACGATTGTTACATCGGTTAAGTGCTGTCCCTCTATCAACATCAGTCTCGAATGCAGTCTCCTACATTTAGAAGTTAACTATGGCTCATAGATTTGTTCATGAGTCTTGATAAGCATGCTTGACGCATCGGATTTTTTATTTCTCTCTTGTATTACAGCTAACACAGATGAGTGAGACAATCTGAGATGTGCATAGTAAGTAAGTAGATGAGAGTCGTTACACACGAATGAAAATATCTCGATGTTTACGTGGAAGAAGCCCCCTCGCCGTTTTCTATCCAGTTGCAGTGTGTATGGAAATCCGGAGTGCATGGAAATTGATTTACGCGGCTGACAGTTATTCACTGTCTAGAAGCAACAATCTCGGCTAAATGAAGCGTAAGCGTGCATATCGCGGATATTAATTATAGGCCTCTTCGCGAACGTGCATAGATGCATCTTACATATAGAGGCGATAAAGATCGCGCGAATGCCGGTTCCGTCGGCATTATGTGCTGCGTACAAAAGCAAGGCCGAACTCGAAAGTATTACCTTGATTTGGGAGAAGAACATCGGCGCGCGCGCGCAAACGCAGACGTTAATTTAGCCTATCCTCTGCGTCCTATCGGACGGAGAAAGCGCTTCGTTGCGGGCTCTGCATATATGCATATACATGTGTATTTAATCAAATTTTCCGTTTTTTTTCGGTTTGTCCCATTGCATATTATTGGGCTTCTCATTTTGAGTCGAGAATATTCTATCGACGTACGGACAACGTAGTGACATTTCACTTTCGATAATGAATAAGAGGTTGTGTGCCTGTACATGCATGTACCGAAGACACAAACCTGAGACTTTCTCCGGTGGGCTAGCTTCCTTGCTGCGCACAACAGGTGAACATTGACCGTAGCAAGGAATAAGGAAACTCTCCATCGAGCAATCGGGCGCCCGCGTTTCATGACAAAACGCGCATTCCATGCATCGTATTACGGAATACATTATTGCCATAATAACTTATGTTTTTCCCATTTGCACCTATTCTAGTAGCGTCGTCCGCTATACTAGAATTATATGTACTGATATATACAATGAGAGAAGTGGAATTTTTCTGGCGAAAAACAGATAGAGAAACGAGTTCGAGATAGATAAAAAGAATAAATGGTGTAAAAAAGGAGAGGAACTGGTCGATGACTTGTACGCGACTGGACGTCGCGCGTCTCGAGGGGTCTGGGTCACTCGGCTACATCAGGCTACATAGCATCAAAGCCGAAATAACGGGTCTCTCTCTCTCTGTCTCTGTCTCTGTCTCTGTCTCTCTCGCGCTGCTTGCTCGCGCGCTCCGAATTGGAAATTTACCGCTGCTGCTTCAACTGCTGATATTCAAAGAACCGTCGATCTTGTTGCTCGTAACGATAAAGTTATACGATAACGCGACAAATATTAAATGACAACATATTTTATTATCTAATTATATTAGAATTACATTAGAATATGTGAAATATCAGATTTCAGATTTTTGATCGGGCCGAGCGCGATTGGCCTCTATTCGCATATCGCACATTCTAGAAACATACAGATCAGACAAATAGGAGTTATTTTCCGATCCGGGCCCGAAAAATAGCCCCCACGTATGCATAATATCCTTGCCCAATCCATTGTTCGGCATCTCACGTGTGCAACGTTTAGAGCAGCTCGTCCTTGTTACGCAACACGAATAGCTTCTGCAGTATAACTGTACGTGCATGTGTATAGAGCTTGTCTTTTATATACCGTACTTGCGAAATTTAGCTGTACACGCCGTACTTGCCACCTGTCGTAATTGCAGTTTAGCTTGTACGCGTTCCCGTAGCCCCAACACTATAATATATCCCATACATACTGCATATGCCATATAGTCGCACGCACCCCGATGGCAACGCTCTTTTTGCCTGGTTCACCTTCAACTAATCTTTTCTGCGTTTATTATGCTCGCATCTTTCCTACACACTGCGGGATAACTAGGAACTTTCATTACTCGTTTATGCATACATATAATGTTGACATGGTTTACTTGGAATAACGCATTTCCCGATGACACCTGTACTAGAGCGCTCGAATAATGCAAAGTAATGCACTCCGACTCTCTCTTTCTCTCTCTTCTCTCTCTTCTCTCTTTCTCTCTCGTTCTCGCGTTTTAAACGAGCGTTTTCGCGTTTTAAAAAAATAGCTGTATACGCGATGCGAAATAATAAACACTCTGGAGCTATACTGAATACTGTATACTGAAATCTATTGGACGTGGGGCGCGTGATACGTGCATATGCGCATTGCTGTGAAAAGAGTCGCATATAGCTATATACATATATCGCTGGAGCGTCAATGAATACAGCTTGCTGAGGAAATGAGCTATCGGATCATTGCGACTCTGTTATAGAAGACATGCGCTCTTGCACGTCTTGTTCTCGTTCTCACGATGTATCCACACGTTTCGAATATCGACAGATCGCGTTCGCTCCCGTCTTTGCTCTCGCGTAGCCGCACCCCTTACTTATTATATGTAACATGTGCAATTATACAAACACGCACACACACACACACACACACACATGTTTGAGTGCGATCATTACACACGCGTAGAGATTTTTTTACGACGGTTGTCGCGAGAGCAGAAATATTTTTCCGGAAAAGTGTTGCTCTTTGTAGTAGTAGGCAGCTTGCTTCAGAGAAAGCGTGTGTATATACATATCGCTCGCAAGATTGCGGAAGAAAATGGACGAGAACGGCAGTTTGCGGTCTATATCGCAGTTGCAGTATCTGTTCTTGACTGTACGGCTGTCATCGAGAGGCAGCCTGCCGCAAGAAGCGAAGATTTCTTCTTCATTCTGTGGATGTAGTTATATAGGTGACAAAATGCGCGGTCAACTAGTGAGCGCTCGTTGCAAAATTAAAGCAGTATCGCGCAATCAGAGAGCAATTTTGCTTACTGTATTATCTATATAGTCCAATGATCCTTAACTGCATACTCTTACGTACTCACGTGCCTGTAAATCTAATCGACTTCTTTCTTTGCTGTAGGAAATCACTTCCTTTATATTCGGGCTTCGAATTAGACTAATTTTACTTATCTCGACTTATGGCAAACTTTTCTTTTTCTCTCCTTCGCGTAATACTAAGGTATAGAAAAGTAGAGACTACTCTATTGTAGTAAACGCACACTATATAGTTCCAAGTTACACATTATGCTGATCGAGTCGGGCTTCGGGTCAGAACTGCAGGACGAATCGAAAGCCTGTCCATAGATTCGTTCATACACACAGATCATTGTCTATACGACTGCCAAGCTGTATGTTTATTACTTCCCTTCTAATTATACTATATCGTGACTATTGTGTGTTCGCGCTTTCTCTATCGTTATGTTAGAAGTTGAGACACATATAGGCACCTGTTGAATTTTTATTCACGTAATCGGCATCATTCGTACGGGGAATGTTCACGAGCAAGGTGAAATATCCACCAATAAATACTATGAACTATAACCATAATGTGTACTATACTGCAAAATTCTATATAAATCATAATTCCCGCTTATGTAAACACATCACACCGTACATAACGCGCTACTTTGATCCTTTACCATAACTACAAGTATATCGCGTTCGATACACGCTCTCATAAAGAACTACGGCGTTCCTTTTTCTTCCGTGAGTGCGAATAAAAAATCTAACTGAAAACGTTATTATTGTAATCAACAGAATGCAGCAACCAATTATATTCTACATTATTATATATAGAGAAAGTTTGTGTATGAAAAATAGATATGACGTATGAACTTGCGGCCAAAAACCAGTTTTTGCGATGTTGTCTCTGCAGTTGAGAAACCGAAAGCTGCATGCGAAAATATGTTTTGACCAGTGTTTTAGAACTTCAGTTAAATTCACGTCCGCAATATTATCTATAGCTATAATAAAAAATATGGGTCAACGTCGGTTTTTAGCGTACAAAGGACCTTAGAGTAGAGGACAGGTGTGCGTGGAATGAAGCCTCAAATTTAGCTCCCCTGCGTATCCGGTGAGTATGCGCGCGTGTCTGTGAGTTTGCACATCTACTATATTCGATGAAGAGAAAGGGGCTCACTTGTAACTTGAGGCACATCGTACGTACGTTTTTCTCTCTGCGTTCGTCGATCGTTGCTCTCTACTCGGCGCGCGTACTTGATGCAAAAAAATCGATTATGCGAATGCACAAGTTGTAATAAAGCCTTGTAATCTCCTGCGGATATAATATAAACAGGCTTTTCGTAGATCCGAAAAGGAGAGGAAAAAACGAGAAAGTACAATGGCGAGCGAGAGCCGAGGGAGAGAGAGAGAGAGAGAGAGAGAGAGACGGTGACCTCGAGCCACAGAAAACCGAGTGCGAGTAGGCGGAACGGGATCGTTTTTGTTTCGTTTATTTCGACCTCGCGAGGATATATGTACTATGTACATGGCGCTTTAGCAGCAAAAACCGCGAGGATCGCGAAAGTAACTTCTCGCGCAGTTTCCCACGAAATCGATCTCGTTTGGTCTGTACGATATTCGAATTAGCCACTAGCACCGTCGACTCACTAGTTTTTGCGCGTTTTTTTTCTCCACACACAGCTGCGGGCGTAAACTTTCGCGTTTGCCCGACTCCTGCATACTGCACGTTACTGGATGCAGTTCTACAGTGAAAGGGTGTGCAACAGCGAATATAATAATAAAATACTAACCAGTAGCGAGCACAGCGCCGAAGATCGAGATCAGCAAGAGCCGAGAGAGTAACCGAGACATTGTGGTTTGGAACGGGGCAAGCTTGCAAAGAAGCGCACATTGACGAGGAGAATGTCGCAGAGAAGCTCACAGCCGTTCAACCTCTGGACGACTATTGTTGAGTCCAGCAGCTAGGGCAGCCGCTGCACGTCTCGTTGAAAGAGGTGTCCATTGACTGCGCGCGGCCGCGTATGCGTAAAGAGCGCACTATCCGTGGAAAGGGCTCGTGGGAGGGGCTTTTGGGAAGGGCTTTTGGGAAAGGCTTTTCGGAAGGGCTTTCGAGAAGGCTAATGAACGGGAGACGAAGCGACGCTTTTCGGATGAAAATTCGCTGTCGGAGAGCCGCAGCGGCAGCAGCAGCATCGAAATCACCGAGCGACTGGCATGCTCTCGTGCGCGCGCGCGATGCCGACCGCAGACTAACTTGATCGCAGCGGGAGAAAAGGCCGTTCGCCCGGTGGCATCGCGATATCGCGTTCTATGCTGAGGCAAGAAAGAGCGAGTACCGCGCGCGCGAGAGAGCTCCGTTCCCTTCACTGCTTCAACACTGACTGCCCGTATATGTGTGCGTGTGCTATATGCTCTTTCTCTCTCTCTCTCTCTCTCTCTCTCGGCTCTCTCGCTCTCAAAGTTCCGCGCTCTCGAACTCAACTGTGCCGTCTACTCGTGTACTCGTCTACTCGTGTACTCGCGACTCCCAAGAAACCCTGAGAAATCCTCCTCGCTGGCCCTCCTGCCCTCCTGCCCTCCTGCCCTCCTGCCCTAAGGCCCACGCTATTATTCGGGTCGAGATACTTTCCTTCGCTCAGTGATCGCACCTTTTTTATAGACGCGTAAATATTCGCGTTTTCGCGGGGTTGCTTCGAAACTCGAAAGAAAAAAGGAACAGGTGTTGATGGCGGTGTTGGTGGTGGTCAGCGAGGAGGTGCTACTCTCGAGTTACCGTTAGCATTCCCTTTTGTGGTTCTCTCTCTCTCTCTCTCTTATTCTTAAATCGTATAACTCTCTGCTGTGCGCAGCGCACCTTTCTATTTACACCAAGACTCGCGGACTGCGTTTACTTATGCACGCGTATATTCCTTGCTCGCAACTGCACGCGCTAGCGAGAAAATCCGTCTCTTTCAATTAATATATTCCAGTTTATTATCTGTGTTGAAGCGTCGGTATAGAGTTTCCTAGGAAGTTGAATAAAAAAAACATTGAGAACGCAATGAGTTACCAGCAGTCGATACTAAACGCTTGCGATATCCTTATTAGTTTTATTCTGTAGAGTGGCGCCCACTGGTGAGGAATCCTCGTTCTCGCACGGAAGCGCCGCCCGGATATTCGGAAATTTGAAACAGGCAAGCAGGGCGCAGAGCGCAATCGCGAAAGCAGTAGCCTTTTAATGATCGAGAAGTCGAGAGCGAGACGCGAGTGCGAGACGCGAGAGCTTTCAATGAATTTGTATACGCGGGTGCGCGCGAGCGTTCGCACGGTCGTGGAAATAGAAAAACGCAGGAGCGTGTAAAATCTCTCTGCTGGGCTCGAGAGCTCGAGAGCTCGAAAGCACTAACCCACCAAAGCTCGAGAGCACGAAAGCACGAGAGCACGAAAGCGCGAAAACGCGAGAACGCGAGAACACGTGCAAAGTCAAAGACAAGAGAGAGAGAGAGAGAGAGAGAGAGAGAGTCTCGTCGATACTTGACGGCTATTCGAAACTGTAGCACGGGAATTGTGACTGGTGAGAGGATGCAGCAGGGAGTAAGACGACGCCGCCGTCGACGCCGCCGCCGGCTCAGGAGTCCAACCATGGCAGTGCAACTTGCCGCTGTGTAACTCGGTTAGTCGACGAATATCGCTTTTTCTCTTTGTTACTCTATTATTCTTTTTTTCCATCAGTAGCAGTGATCAACAAGTATCTAAAATAATATATAACAAGAGTATTCGATATGGCCGAGTCTGGAAACAGTCACAAATCTCTAGGTGACAATCAGATGGATGTTAACGAATGTTTAGCTAGTTGGCTTACGTATTTGCAGGTATGTCTAATATAGAGATACACTGAAAAGACACTGAAGATGAGTGGCTCTCACGTTTGTGTGTACACATAGATGCTGAATGGGCTTTGTTCGGCTGGGACAAAGCTGGCGCTTTCGTTGCAAGCACTCCTGTCGGTGCACGAAAGCGTTGCTCAATGCAAGTTGACCGGGCAGTGCTTGGCCGGCTGGGAGGAGCTGACCAGAGCAACGAACGTTGCTAGTCACACGGTGAGGAAACACGTCGTCGCGGCCATGAAGGATTACGAGCTGCTCGACAACAGTCGCGTCGAGAAACACGTGAGTTTCAATTCGGTATCAAGGGAAGATCAATACTTGCCTAGGATCTGAAAGTCTAATCGCGAGCTCTGATTTGCAGGACATTCTTCGTGACAATCTCCTGACCTTCATCAATCTCCAGTACCAGTTTTGCGTCGCGTGTTGCAAATGTTTGGGTGAGTTGTTCTCCAGTCGTTTCGTCGTCTAGTTATCTATCTTTCTAAATATACTTCCAGGGTCGATCGACTTCAACATAAATATATATTCATATACGCAAATACGTACTTGCAGGCAGTATGGCCGAGTGTTCTTGCTCCCAAGACGGCAGCGAATGCGACATAGCTGCGCTTCAGCAATGTTTCGAGAGACTTTACAGCTCACCACCGCCGCCGGGAGTATCCTCTTCCTCCTCGATGCAGCAGCACAGCAGCCACAGGTCCCCGTTACCCTACTCCCTCTTTCCTCTGCAGGTCCAGAGAAGATGGTCCGAAACCGCGGCGGCCGACATGTCCAGTGAGTCTGCCGAACAGACGTTGCGCAGGTGGTCGATGCCCTGGGATTGTCGACACGTGAATGAGTGGCCCAGACAAGAGGTTCGACGACTGCGGGTGCCCGCTCAGGACCGCAGTCGATCGACTACACCGGATTCTCTTTGGAAGTCAACTATGACCAGTCAAGATGGCCTGCGCGAGGCCATACAGTTGTTATCTTGCAAGCCAGGTTAGTTTTGCGATGGCTCCACGAAAGTCGTTCCGCTGGTCAAAAAAATATCGCCCAAAGGTAGAATCCATTTCATCAGATTTTCCTAATGACTCCGTAGGTGTGAAGTTTTCCAGCCAGCAGTCACCGTTCGTGGCGCATCACGTTCCTGGTCTCACACTGACGACTTGCAGCTACGAAACAATCGGTTACGAGTCATCTGCCGCTTGGCCGGATTCCAGAAGCGTCAACTCTTCTAAATTCTGGCCCCATGACTCGCACTCTAGTGACCATTCGGACCACTCTGGTAAGAGCACACAAATCTAGTCTTTAATGTTTACATCGCGAGTACCTTTTGCTTCAAGTACGAAATCGATATTGTGCGCCGATTCGTAGGTCACCGCGATAGTGATCACAGCGTTCACAGCGGAGAACACAGAGATTCGGAGCTTAGCGGTGGCAGTGGCAGCGTTCACGGCGACAGTAAAGATAGCATTCATTCGCATCACAGTGACTACAGCTGCCATCGAGAATCTGATCCAGGTAACTATTATATATTATATATATTATTACAAACCAATCTGTGCTAGCCAACCTGTGCTAGCCAACCTGTGCTAGCCAACCTGTGCTAGCCAACCTGTGCTAGCCAACCTGTGCTAATCAACCTGTCCTCTACTTTCCTATTTAACGCATCAGACCCAAAGATGTTTATATTTTAGGTGCAGTAGATTTACTTTCATCGCGCAAAAATAGTTCTTCCACCGATTCATGTCTATCGGCACACAGCAGATCAGGCTCTGAAAGCGCAGCTGTAGCCGGAGTAAGCATTCTCATTCGTTACGATGCGAGGTTCAATTCAAAATCTTTAATATACATTCATTTCTCACTTCTAGGAATCTGTTAGGTCGAATCTATATTCTATGTGGAGCGGTAGCGATTTGTCTTTCATGAAATTGCCAGAAAGCAGCGAATTTCCTGATGACTCTACAATTTAAACGAATAGAGTTAATAACTTTTGAGACTATTAACAATAACACCAAAGACGCTATTATTTAGAACATAGCCGAAAAAATAAAATGCTTTTTGTAAACAAAAAGTTCCTCACGTTGACGCGCGAAAGTATCTATTCAATTCAACGGACACAAATAATTTACAAGAAATTCGTTTGTTCATAGATTGGTAATAAGCCTATGGCTGAACTGTTTTCGATCAAAAATAATGTATGTAAAAATAGAGAACAACTATATATAATCACTAATGTTGTCAAATCGTTTTCGAATTAGTTCATGACTTTCCTACAATTAGATGTCAACTTTAACCAACTGCCAAAACTTTTAGTGGAGCAAGAATTCACAAAAATCACAGTGATTAAATTACATTACAATAACAGTGAATACATATGAATATAGCGTTTAATGTACATTTACGTTTTCATATACAAAAAAATGTCTAAATAAAAAATTGAAAATCATTTCTGCGTCGTCTGTCTTGGTAGATAGAGAAGAATACAAATTTGAAGGTGCATGGCAATAAATTTCTATGTACAATTTGTGGATCCATATGGCACAATACAGTGATGATAATCGCATTACATAGCACTTTGACCTACTTGTAAAAAATAACCTTAGAAGTACGCCTTAAAAATAACAACTAAATTACGTCGGATTAACTTACTAAGACTATGACAGACATGCACAATCTCCTGTTATATTATTAAAAAATACAAACAAATAATACCAGGTCGATCAATTACAAAAAGTTTGTAGTTAAAATCCCGTACATCAGGACGAGCTGTATTAGAGCTCCTCGAGTTTTAAAATCCAACAGAATTGGGGGATAAAAAATTTGACGCTCGATCAGAGGTGACTAGAAGAAAAAATATCTGCCGATGGAAAAACAAGAATGCTGGATTCATAGTGAAAATCGTAGAACATTGAACGTATATCTATATAGAATGGGGAGATAGTGAAAAAGTCTATAAAAAATCCGTAAGATAATGCGCTTATCGATTATCAATCGATTTGGTCCTCCATGAGTTCGTCGTCGTCTTGTCCGTAATCATCGTATTGGTCTTTCAGGTCATCCTCCTTGTCAAGAGGACAGTGCAGGCACCTGGATTCATTGATACCGTAGTTGATGCAGGTGTCTCCAACACACTCGCAGCAGCCGTCGTGAAACCAGCGATAGCTCGATGCACCCATGCTCTGACAGGATTGTCTGCATTTGTTCCAGGAACTACACTGCAGCATATAGGCAACTGTGCAGTTGACTGTCATGACGTTTGGTTTCAGTGGATGACTTTTCTCGTCGTCCGGGTCCTCCGAGACTGCGCAAGGAATGTCAAAATAACTCAGTGTCAATTCACTTTAGAGATTAGTGAGAAGTCGGAAGGGCTGGAATTTCGTTATGACTTACGCATTCGATATTTGATTTCCTTCTCGGGCTTGGGCGAAAAGAAGGTAACGTTGAAATCGACGGGATAGCTGAAGGTGAGCCATCTTTCGTGTGGGTCGGGTTCGTCCGTGAGAGCCTGAAAGAGGCCGGGCACGGGCTCGTTAAAGTCTTCGACGTGGGATTTTTTGCTCAGCGGGTTGTCCGTAATGTTGGGCTTTGGGCAAAGGTCTAGAAAAGTGCAATGAACGATTTATCTCTGTGTATTTTACAGCCAGCGAGTTCTCTATACAGGAAGTATAGGCATGCAAGAGTAGTACTTAATCTCTTTAGAGCAGAGTGAGAGAGAGAGAGAGAGAGAGAATGCATTACTAACCGACGCAAGAGCAACACTCGTCGTAGAGGTAGGAAAGGCAGGAGAAACATTCCTTGCAGCAGGTGCAGGTAACAAGATCGCATTTGCAGCTCTGGGTTAGCATGCATTTGCTGACAACGCTCGCACAGATGGCCTCGTTGCAACCGTAGCTCCAGCTTGCCATCATGAGTAGCGAAAGTGCACCAAGGCACAGGCACTCGACAGTTCCGCTCGAAGTCAGCCTGGCCATCTTGCTACAGCCAAACCAGACCATCAATCCCTCGAATCGAAGCTTCTCTCTATCCTGCGTAATTTTATTTTATTATTAATCCCTTCCTCTCTGCCATGCGTCCACAAATACAGCATGACTTCGATTACTGTTTATATATATAGCAGAAGAATCGATTGCGAAACGCGTGCAAAAACAAATAAATCGCTTGCTCGATCTAGCGCGTCTATGTGTGTATAGCTATACGCACCTGTTGACGATCAATTTCGCGAAACGTAGTTGATGTGAATTTGCTCCCTCGATACCGATCGCCGATTTCACAGCGACACACGAACAGGAGGATTCCTCCTACAGCCAGCTTCACGAGACTAGTTCACGATATCTGAGAGAAACAGAGTGCGCGTAAACGATCAAGACAAAGCCAAGTCAAAAGTTATCCGCGCTGTTGCTTAAGAGAGGGACACTCCCGAGTAGAAGACAGATAGGCCGTACGAACTCGAGGAACGTGTGGCATGGCGAAAAAAGATCTTTGGCGCTAGTGAGAGAGAGAAAGAGAGAGAGAGAGAGAGGAAGAGCGACTCTCCGCGAAGACGGCGCTTATTGAACTGAATTAAGGAAGAGGAGAGCGTAGAAGCAGCAACTTCGGCAGGAAAATCCAAGTCAAGACTCATAGTGAGAGAGAGAGAGAGAGAGAGAGAGAGAGATGAAGGGAAGGAGAAGAAGGAAGCGGCGGCGGTAGCAGCGCTGGCGGTGGTCGCTGCCTTGCTCACTACCAGACAGGGACAGAGAGAGAGAGAGAGAGAGAGACTGGTTTTGAGATTTTTTTTCTTTTTGCTTCACCTATACCTATACCTATATACATACATACTCTTATACTTGTGTCCCTCTTACTCTGGAGCGCTGTGGAGCGCCACTCTCAACCTCCTTCGCGTCCTCCACCTCCTGCTCCTCCTTCTCCTGCTCCTACTGCTATTATATCTACTACGATTGCTATTACACTTGGCTGAGCTCCTATTTACCTCTCGTTTTGTTCCTTTTTGCCAATTTTCCTCGCCGGCAATGATTCGTCGTCGCTGGCACTCGCTGAAATTGGATGAAAAAACGCAGGACAAACCGCGTGCGACCGCAAGCAGACAACTACTAATTTACCTCCTACTGTTGCAATAAATGCCGTTTAGACCTATTTAGAGCTTTCCTGTTTCTTATTAGACTTTGTCTCTGAAAAAAGTATATTAAAGCAGTAGCATCTTTCGTTCTCACGCACTATTAGTTCACAATATCGTTTTTGTCCGGGTGATGGGGAAAAAATTCCGTTGCTCCCGCGATGGGATGACGAGATAACGATCACGTAGATCGTGAAGCGACTGGACCTCCCCTACAGACGAACAACTTAATAGATGAGGTTCAGGTGGTTCGTGCAATGACTCACCTAAAGCGCGAGCCCTTCCCGCGGAATTCCTAACAGCAGAACTCCATGACTTTTTTTCACTGCCTTTGTCAAATTTGCAAATGAGACTTTCATCAAGTTATAGTGAACTATTAACCAGAACCATTGCCATTCGAAGAAATTTCTTCAAATCGTTCGATTTCTTTACACTGAACAGATTCCGAGATTCCGAGAAATCACATCTCGTGCACATACACATACTTTTGTAAATTTAGAATACTGCGCGGTAATTATTTCAAAATTCCTTACCAAGTCACGTTTCGTACATAAGTTTCATATTCGCCTTAGTATTATGATTACTTCTTTTGCATAAGAACGATATGTTTGCCGCGCAACATTTGATCTTTGGCTCTTGTTGCGCCATCTGTAGTGGAAGCCGCGAACGGAACAGAAATTGATCGATCGATATAGTCGGATACTGCCAGGGTGCCAGACAATATTCACTTGCACTTTGCTAGTGAATCAGTGCCACTGATTCAGTGGGGAATCGGTGTTCGTCGACGGAAAGAAGACTGGAAAGAAGACTGGAAAGAAGTAAGATAGTGAGAAGAAATTTTGTCCGAAGCTGCTGGAAGCTTCCATTGTTGAAAAGTTGAGAGTTTCTGGGTCTTTAACGTTCTCGTAGAAAGCAATTCACACCGGCGAGCAAATAGCGACATTTCGACAAGCGGAACAACTCGGTTACACGAATAACACACGAGTAACACGATTACACGATTACACGATTACACGATTACACGATTACACGATTAACGATTACAGGAACGAGTCAACGAGTTTGCGTAGTGTGTGACGCACAGAGAGTGTATACACAAGAATATGTACATACATACTTCGGGAAATACACAGAATACTGTTCTTTCCTTGTGTTCATTGACGTAGGGGATAGGTATTGTGTCTCGTGGCTGTATTTTAGTTATAAGAAGACAAATTTGTATCGTTCCTATATTTGCAGCTCTCTCTATCTCTCTCTTCTTCTTGTATCGGATCCTTGGTAACGTTTAACGTTTTCTATTAACATTACTCATCTCTGATAAACTATGAGGAAAAAGTAGTCTATTTCAAAGTTTTGAACAGATTTTTCATCGGATTCTAGTTAAGCTAGTTAAGCTTAGATCTTGTTAATACTGCGTCGTTCTTCATTTGCAATACAGATTATATATTTATTTACTCTTCTCTCTGCATTTCTCTGTTAATCGTTACCCCAAACTATCAATACAGAATTGTATTCTTATGTTATATTTTTCTTTAATGAGTAAATTCTTACTTTTCAGAAAATGAAGTTCCTTTTCATACTCATTGTGTCAGTCGTTGTAATACAAAATTCAGTTGCACCACCTGTTACTAAAGACAAAAAAAATCAAGAAAATGAAGTTGACGAGAAAGAAGAATTGGTAAGTATTTAATTTTTTTATTAAATTTGTAGTAATAAGAATTTTGGTCAAAAAATTATAAATTTTTAGGCTAACGATCCTATTAGGGCTATGGAATATCACAGATATCTCCAAGAAGTAATTCAAGCCTTAGAAAGTGATCCAGATTTTCGTACAAAACTAGAAAAAGCAGAAGAATTAGATATCCTGGTAAGTTAATTATTTTCATTATACGTTGAATTTTTTAATACATTTAATTCTTTCTTATAGAATGGAAAAATTGCTGATGAGTTAGAGCATGTCAACCATAATGTCAGAACCAAATTAGATGAATTAAAAAGAACCGAACTTGAAAGACTGAGGCATTTAGCCATAAAAGAATATGAACTTGAAAATGGCATCGATAAAGAGCATTTGAAAATCCCAGAGCACGTAGATCATAGCAATCCACATACATTTGAAATAGTTGATTTAAAAAAGCTAATAGCTAAGGTGATTGCTCACAAATTATATTACTGATAATTTATGCTATTATTTGTATGAATATTTATGTTTGACCTTTTTCTTTAATAGACAACGAAAGACTTAAATGAAGCTGATAGAATACGACGAGAGGAATTTAAAGAGTATGAAATGCATAAAAAATTTGAACAAGAAGAAAAAATGAAAAGTAGGAAACATTGTGCAAAAATTAAATTCAGTACCTTTATTGAAAATTTATAATTTATGCTCTCATTTTTTGTAGATATGAGTGACGATGATAAAAAAAAGTTTGAGAATGAATTACATGATTTAGAAAAAAAACACAAAGAACATGAACCTGTAAATATTGTCAATTACGTCATATATATATATATATATATATATATATATATATATATATATACGAGTAAAATAATGATCTTGTTCATTTATAGTTGCATCATCCTGGTAGCAAGAAACAGCTAGAAGAAGTCTGGGAAAAACAAGATCATATGGAACAACAATTTGATCCTAGAACCTTTTTCTTCTTGCATGGTAAGGAGTTACCAATATTGATTAATTTCTTTTTAATACTTATTCGAAATAATCTTCTCTTCCTAATCTTTGATTATTTTAGATTTGGATGGAAATGGAGTTTGGGATCAGAACGAATTGAAAGCTCTTTTCATTAAAGAATTGGACAAACTATATGCAGAAGGACACCCAGAAGATGATCTCGTTGAAAGAGCAGAAGAAATGGAAAGAATGAGAGAACATGTTATAAAACAGGCTGATTTGAATAAAGATGGACTCATAAGGTACGAATATAAAATTACTTAGTTAAGTTTTTAATATAGAAAAGATATCCGACGCTTTTTTTAGCTACGAGGAATTCTTAAATGAATCAAAAAAAGCGGAATTTGAGCAAGATCCTGGGTGGAAACCAATTGATGAACAACAAATTTATTCTGAACAGGAATATGAGGAATATAAAAGGCAAAAGGCTCGAGAAATCGAACAAGCTATAGCCCAAGGAATGGTATGCTAATAATTTATCAAATCTGTAGCTTGATTTTCTAGTAAGCATGTTATTATTGATATATAATCAATCTATTGCTGTTATATTAAAAATTAGCGTTCTCCGTAAAATTCGCATGCACATAAAATATTTTACGTCGTACTCGCAAAATATTGTTTTCTAGTCTTTAGAGTAATTAACAATTGCTTGTAAATTGTCTTTTACCAGTCACAAGAACATTATCCTGCTGGACATCCTCAAGCTATACATCAACAGGTAAGATATATTTGAAAAGTAGAGCATTTGTTGTAAAAGTGAACAGCAGTGATAGTGTTTTTTACTCTCAAACGAAATAAAAATGGCTAAAAAATGAAAATATGAATATGCATTACAGTTCCCACCACATTCAGGACAAGTGCCTCACCAGAACTTTGACCAACAAGCACATTATAACCAAATTCAACAAAATCAGCAACAGCATCCACAACAAGGTCAATATATTAATCAGCAGCAAGGCCACTTTAATCAAATGCCTCCTCAGCAAGGCCAATATCAACAACAGATGTCTTATCAACCAGCTCAATTCGCTAATCAGGTAGCCCAGCAGCAGCAGCAGCAGCAGCAGCAGCAGCAGCAACAACAACAGCAACAGCAACAGCAACAGCAATTCCATCACGTTTCAAATAATATAAATCAAGCATCACTACATCAAAATCAACATTTACCAGTTGGTCAAAAACAATTCTCAGAACAACAATTTAAGCAGGTGCCATTAGCACAAAATACCAATCAGGTTCCTCAACAGCAATTTCAGCAACAATTACCTGTAAATAATATAAATCAGATTCCGAAACAAGCTCAAGAAAATCAACCCTTAAATAATGTAGCACACCTATCCAATCAAGAAATTCCAGCAGCAGCTATTCAAAATCAGCAAAATACTCAGAATCATGTTCCAGAGTTACAAAAGCATGAACAAATAGCTTCTATCAACAACGCTCAGATGCATAAAAACTCTCCTAATACTGCGAAAGATTAAATATCAGTAGATACAAAAATAAAAATTCGAGAATTTCTAATACAATTAAAAAAAATTCTTTTATATTACAAGCTCTTATAACAAACTCAATAAATCTTATATAATTATTTATCTGCGCAATGATGACTTGAACTTTCGAATGATAAAAACAATTATTTTTACTAATAGTGTTTCTGCAAGCATATCATGAGAATAAACCTTTGTGCAATATACACGAATAAAGATTTTTCAACAAAATTCAGTACTTTTATTTTACGCTATTTTTTAACCATTGCTACGACGGAAGTGAGTTCTTGATAATGTAGGAATGAGAGAGGAAAAATAATTTTTCTAAGACGGCAACGGCAGAATTATATATATATTTTTTATATTTATTATTGCATATTATTTACGTTAGTATATTACTTAGGTATACGTGCCAAGTAGCAACTTAAATGTATGATTGCGTGATTCTGTTTGTTCCTCGGTAGGTAGGGTAATGTACGCTTACGCCGTATTATATATAATATGGGTGTATTTATAGGTATAGTATAGTTTTTTTTTCAGTAAAACGTTAGCTTAAGAGCTATTTGATAGAATAAAAAAAGAATTAACGGATGGCGACTTGCTATAAAATATCCAACTTCTGCTTGTTTTCATTTTTAATCTTCTTTTTGTTCGGTCTCGGTTTCACATTAAATTTTACCCTTATATTGTTCTATACGACATAATCAAGTACGTTTGAAATTCGTTACATTTAGTACTAAACCATAACGAGGCTGAAAGAGCACTCAAATATTAAATAACAAATTGAACTAGCTAAACAAAGAGGATTTGTATTCTCTTGCCGGTATGTGAAAATTACTATTATGTATAATATGTATATATATATATATAAAATAAAACGAGAATGAATCATGTACAATAACGGAAAACAGGAATAAATGAATGAAATTCCATATGGGTCTCTGGACTGACATTGTTTATAATTGACAATTTTACACTATTGTATGCATTACAAGAGAATAATAAACAACGCTTATTTTCATCGCTCGATGCAGTAGTTCAAGAAAATGAAAAACGACAAAACCCATATGTTCGCAATTACGCCTGTTTTCTTCTAATGATAGATGTTTTTATATAGAAGAAAAAAATTATTTGGCTTAAAAAATACTTGAAAAAACTGTTCACAACTATTGCAGATTTCTTATCTTTAAAACAGTCTTAAGTAGTGCCGAATAACTTTTTTCGCCGGAAGGGAGAGCAACTGCAGTTGATCCCCTGCATTTTGCGGAACGCAAGAAATAAATAATTGTACAATTGTTTAACTAATAGTTTAATTACATTGGAGTTATAAAGCTCAAAGGGGAGAAGAAATCGCATTTTATTCTTCTCATTGCCGTGATAATAAAATAATAAATATGTTCCGCTATCGAATTATAACACAATGATTAACGCGCTATTTACATGACATAATGTATATTTTATAGTATACAATGTAGTCGAACGCAATCGTGCGAATGTGCGATTATAAACGTTCAAGGAAGTAACGCGACTTTACCTACGTCACAATAGACTTTGATAACGTACTGCAAAAAAATAAAGATACTCTTAAATCTGTATAAAAAGTAAATAAACAGAAATTCAAGAAAATTCCATAATATTAAATATCAGATCGTAATTAGATTTACATCGTATTATTCGTACGCATTGTTTGACATTCCGAAAATCATCAAAATTCTTGTACACACGCAACAATCGTATCACATACAAGATCCTCTCCTCCTCATATATAAGCGGTTCTTTTCTCGACGATATACCCACGCATTACTAGTCACACTAGTCGATTTACAACTAAATTTTCATTCGTTCTTGTGCCGGACCGTTCTTGTTCTTTCTCATCCAGTCAACCGTTTCTCAGACGCACTCGCGCACACATGCTCCCCGCCAAAACACACAGCAAGCATTCGACAAATCTACAGTTTTCCACCAAAGCATCTCTATAAATCAATAGTCTTTCTAACGTTCGTCAACTCTTATGCAGGTAAAAAAGATCGATCTAAAACATTATTTTTTAATTTTAAGTGAACAGTTTCATTCTACACATTTTATTTCAGTAAATCAGATCCGTGTGACTCATTTTTGCAATACGGAAATAAAATCGAAATACTATAAAGTCGCATACACTTTAAATTATATAATGTATTTCGTACCGTAAAAAAATATCATCAAGATAATAATAATTATAATAATAATAATAATGATAATAATAATAATGATAATAATAATAATGATAATAATAATAATAATAATAATAATATATAATAAGTAATAGTAATATTATTATTATTAGCAATAGTAAGAAATGAACTACGTAAACATTATTGAGCGTTGGGCGTGATAATTTTATTTCTTTACACACTGCTGGTATTCTATACCACGAAAAATAGCGACCTTAAGTCCAAATCAGTTCTTTTTTGTACGTAAGCTCTTAAGACAAAAGAAATTCAATTTTCTAACATTTTTCAGTACGTGTACCCAGCAGTATTCCTCTTTTTATAATATACCTATAATATATATATATACATATATACATACATATATATATGTATATATATCAATTTAAATAATATATAATAGCTTCTATATATATATATATATATGTATATATATATATATATATATATATATATATATATATATGTATGCATGTATATGTATATAATTCTTGTATTCTCTATCAATATAGTAGCGTATTAGATACTTTTCACTTACATATATATGTATGTAATATATAGGTGTTTATTTTTTATCATCTGTTCACAGATATCATCTTATAAAAAAATGTGAAAACGAAACTGATTCTCTTGAAAGCGTCCATGTTCTCTTTCTCTCCCACTCTTACGTTCGTTTTTTTACTTTCTGACTCTTTGTTTCTCTTTCATGCTCGTGCTCACATTTTGTTTTTTTTTCTTCTTAAAATGTATCACTCAAGGAAATAAAATAACCTGCTTTATTTTTAAGACATGCCATTCAGGGTATTACCGGTGTGTTTTTATCCGAAAATGAAATTTTGTCGGTCATTCAAGTTCCGTATAAATACGTTATGAAACTATTCATTTCGTATTTATAACGTACGAGACATTTTGCTGACATCCACTCACTTGATTCATTCGTTATTTTACGATTACGTTAAACGTGTAGATTTTGATATTGAAAATGATTCGGCTAACGCTTTTTGTCGAAATTCTAAAGTTTTTTTTAAAAAATATCACGTCTGCAATATTTTTTACTTTACGCGAAAACTGTTGTTTAACGTAATTGAAAAATAATATTTGGCAATCTCATTGCATTCACGTAAATCCGAAAATTTCGACTGATTTCTTTCATTTACAAGTGGTCACGATCTACGAGACTCTTTTCTTAATTTTTGTTTAAATAGGAAGGCACTTTCTACTTTTTTCTCATCATCTTTTTATACAATACATCGCTAAACTTCTTTTTTCTTTATCGCTTTGCTTTCTTTCAATAGTCCATGTTGTTTCGTTTTCACCCCCGTATCCTCGCTATCCTCGTACCAATTAGCACACTCGTTTCAATCCTTTTTTATTTTCTCCTTTAAAAACGAATTACTCGCTTCGATTTTGTTCCATAACATTTGTTGTTTTTGAACACATTTAATGCCTAGACTTTACATCGTATAATTTCGAGAGACAGGAATTCTCGTGAATTTAATTTTCCAAAGTAAAAAATAGTTAGTAAAGTAGTAGGTAGGTATGGCTAAATACGTTTTATAGAGTTCAAAAGACAGTCCTAGAATCTCACTTTCTTACTTTTAGCATTTTTTTTTTTTCAAGTCTATCCTTTCGCGATTTTCATTATTTTAGGGGAAAATACAATCAACATTATAAGAACGAAATATCCTCGAAAAGCACTTTGGAGTAATAATTATTAAATAGAAAATTCAACGAAATGAAATGAAAAATACTAAACCATCATTCACCGTCGAAATCTGCTTCTCCGCATGGAATTTTGTCGCGCAAAATGTTTGTATCAAGAATATCATTTGTTTACCAAAGAGAGATTTGTTCATCGTGATTTCGATACTCATTGGCATGATCGCAAAATTCATCGCATACCGAACCGTTTATTCTTTGTTGATTATCACTCTATTCACACATTATTCGCCGTTGAAGAAAGATGTTTGAATTTACAAAAAGAAGTAGAAAAACAATCTCGTAAAGCGCGACAACCAGAATTTTTCACTTTAGCGACAGTCACGAAGGCCACTTTGAATGTTTTTTTTATTTTCCCCCTACACAAATACAAAGCTTGATAATGACCTAAACTCGTAAATTGTAATTACTCTCATTTTCCACTGAAATATTTTCATTTACTGAATATATCGGGCAAAGGCCTCGTGTGTTTTGTGTACGTTTTTTTAAATCTGAAGATTTCTAAAAAATAAAAAAATTAATTTTTTATCACCCTTTTTAGCAAAGTCACGCGCAATTTTTTTTTTTACAAAATTTTGAAAAATAGTTCGCTTTTCCGAAAAGAAGCACCCATATTTGCCTTCTAGTATTGATCGCACATTACGTCTGTCTTTTTGTATTTTTCACTTTCATCTTTTTCAATTACGCCGCTCATAAACTCTGTTCACACGCTCGGTCCATTCACGATACCATTCACTCAGACTCTTTCTCCGCAAACACGCTTACTCAATCTTTAATTTGTCATTTGTAAGCCCTAAACCTTAAAATTTTTATACTTGGCATACCCCAAATATGGCAGGAAGGCAATACTTAATAACGCGTACTTTAATCTTTCTTCATTTCTTCCACAGAAATATTATTTTGTCTCATCTGTTATTTATTCATTTATTTATTTATTTATTTATTCATTTATTCATTTATTCATTTATTTATTCATTTATTTATTTTTTGTTTCGGTTAGTATAATATGAAATTTTGTACATTTAGTAGCACGTCGATGTGAATCGGATCATCCATCCGTGCTACTGTGCTTTTAACTGTCATCAGCAGTGGGACGCTCCTTTAGCATTTCATTTCTACAAAATCACAAAAATAATCTTCCACGGAGCATCGAGTCACCGTTCATTTATCTCTGACACTTACTGGCAAAAGAGAGGTTGAAAAGGAAGTGAAATCGTAGAAGGAACTCAACGATGGTCATAATAAAAGTAATAATATAACAATGATGATGATGATGATGATGATGATGATGATAATAATAATAAAAATAAAAATAAGAATAATAAAAATAATAGTAATAGTAATAATAATGATGGTAATAATAATAATTATAATTATTAGTATCATTATTATTACAATCGTAGAAATAATAATAAGACACAAGGTAAGGAGGAAATTGAGGGTAAAGAGGAAGAGAAGAAGGAGAAGTAGAAGTAGAAGTAGAAGAAGAAGAAGAAGAAGAAGAAGAAGAAGAAGAAGAAGAAGAAGAAGAAGAAGAAGAAAAAGTATCAGGACAGCGACTCGACGCGGAATTACTAGTCTCATAAGTGAAAAAACTGTTGCTCGATCTGGCTTTGGATTTTCGGTCCGTGTGTTTCGCTCTCGCGCCACTACGCTTTTCGTGGTTTTCAGCGATTTAGTCGGCCTGTCTGGAGCAGGTTTTCTTTGCCACGGAGTCGCGTAGCGTTTTTTACTTATTTGTTTTTTGTCTTAATAACTATTATACATTTGGCGTTATAACGTATGGTACTGTCTATGCGTTTAGGTATAAATTATGTAGTACTTGCACTTGTCTTCGGGGCTTGCTGGTTAGAAAAAAAGCCAGCAAGGACGAATTCTACATACATATGCGACATCTACTCGTACATTGTCCAAACGAAAGGACTGTGACTACCTAAAATTGGAAATATATCTCGCGTAACGGCGACGAATCGCGATCGGATCAGCTGGAACACTTGTGTCGCGCCTCTAGTTGAGCAGTATGGAGAGGCTCGTCTCATTCTACGTCGTCGCAGTCACCAGCGTCGTACAATCTGTATCGCGATCTTCCACCGTCTCTCGACAAAAAAGGAAGTGACGCATAATTATATTCTAAGCGCCCGTAGTATATTTATTTTCTTTTTGATTGTAAGCCTCCATCTTTCAACTCGTCGAACGCACATCCTTAAGGCTGCATTCGCTTCTCACTGAATCAGCGGCAATCGAAGTACGCATGTAACGGTACCATATTAGCATATATAACACAGCTATATATATATACATATATATGCTTTACATGCATATCATAGTGTGCGCGCGCCTCTTCGTGTAATTGTTTGTGTGTGCACTCAACGACACTTTGCCCGAGCGTACGTGTTATCGTATGACTGTATACGTGTAATATGTATCCTCGTGGTTCTTGTGTAATATATTATAGTATGCATCTTTAAATGTTGAATAGGCGCTCAGGCATCGTTTGGCTTAATTTCCTATAGTCGAGTCCGTCGGGGGGAAGCATGAGCGCGGAGGTGGCGGCGGCGGCGGCGGCGGCGGCAGCGGCGGCAGCGGCGGCGGCCGCCGATCCTGGAAGATGCTCCGACGCGAGCTGACCCCCGAATCGGCTCTACTATTCACAGCGCGAATCCGTTAGCGGCTCGAGTTTGACGGCGATTTTGTCCTTCTCCTTGAGGGCGGCGTGGGAGCTCTTTACCAGATCGGAAATGTCCTCTTGAAAGAGGTTCTCGGGCCTTGGACTGACGAAGCTGCGCGCAGGCTTGTAGGTCATGCCGCTTACGCCAATGCCAACCTCGACGCTCGACGGCAGGTGCGACGGATCCATGAGGGAACCCAGAGGACTGGCCAGCGGTGACTCCATCGGGCTCTCGGGCGGTCCGACCGATCCGGGACTCGCTAGACCGAGATTCAGCGGTGAGTTGCCGTTGTTACTGTTGCCGGGCGTACCGGTGCCCGGTATCAAGCCGGCCGTTCCGCTGCTGCTACCACCACTGGCGCCGCTGTTGTTGCTGTGCGGGTGGTGGTGATGGTGCTGCTGCTGCTGATGATGATGGTGATGCTGCTGCTGCTGCTGCTGCTGCTGATGGTGGTGGTGATGATGGTGCTGTTGCTGCTGTTGGTGCTGTTGGTGGTGATGGTGTTGTTGCTGCTGCTGTTGCTGTTGACTTGCAGCAGCCTGCTGCATGGCCGCTTGGAGATTGGAGGAGAGGCTAGAGGAGAGGTTGGTGGAGAGATTGGTCGCGAGCATGTCGTGCTGCTGAGAGTGTGCCGCTGCCACCATGCTGCACATTTGATGTCTCAGACCTGTAACAGCGACGAGAAGAAAAGCGAGATAAGCGAGAGCCGGATGAGTAAGCGAGTGGAGTCTGCGGCTAGCGGGCGGTGAATAAAGGATGCAGGGATTTGAGCGGCGCGAATACCTTGAGCGACGGCGGCGACCGCGGCTGCAGCCGCACTGGGGCTCACGGCTCCCTCGGGTCCGTTGCAGGCGCCGTAATTCGCTAAGGCGGGGTACATTGTGGCTGGTTCCTCTTTGACAATGTGGGGCGAGTGCCCATCGCGGAAGACCACTGCGCGAATCACGCCGCGGATGTGCTCGTCCGGCCAAACGCCGAGTAAGATCCTCTGTGGCCTCCCTCGTCCCTTTGGCCGCAGATCTGCGAATCATCATCGATTTATCAAAATGTCGATCTACAATCAGTGCCATTTCACGCACTGATATAGCACTGATATATGCTTTTCTTTTCTTGCAGCTCTCTTTGTTTATAAATTTACAGGCCATTGGCTATTTACAACGGGTTTCTCGGTTTTCGATTACACTTACCAGCTCCACCGTCGGCGCTCGGCCCGAGCATATTGTGAACTCGGTTCGCGTAAAGTACAAACGTCGGGTAGGGAATATCGTATTTCCTGAAAAAAAAAAAGAAACGAAAACATCATTATTCGTTCGTCGTATTATTACGCGTTATCTTTCGCTAATAGCTTCGCGTAGCAAGCAGGTCTCGTTCATTTTGCGAAGAGAAAAAAATGTTTATACACACCTTGCAGCTTGGCTCAGCGACAGACCCTCTTTGAGCACGCTGAATATCGCTTCCGCCATCGTTTCGGGACGCCAAGATTTCAAGGGGCCACGTTCCCGAAAGCGAAGGTTATGCACAAGACTCTGATTGGTGTTCCAACACTTTTGCCACATTGACTGAAGTTGATACTGATAGCTGTCTGCTGTAACAACCCCCCAAAAATAAGGGGAAACCCTATTAGTCTTTAGCACAAATTTATTTCAACTCTCTCATCGTATAATATTATCATAATCATTATCATAATCCTACATTTATAAACTTCAATATGTATATGTATAAATGGGTGTTATTCTCGTAATCGTGCGTACTATTAAGTATTCTTTAAATTCTATTTAAGTATTCTTTCTTATTATTTTGTCAAAAGCATCGCTTGAAACGTTGCTTATTATATAGAAAACAAAATAAAATGGCTAATCAGGGATTCTCTTCGAGATATGGTTTTCGTTTCAATGTATATATGCAATGAGTATGTAATATGTAACGTTACTTTATTTTTAAAGTGGTACCTTGGCCTGGCATAGAATTCTGAAAAAGAAAATAAAAGACGAAAATAAAAGACGAAAATAAAATGAAAAAAAAAAGAATAAATGAATGATTCAATGGGACAGGAAAAATAAATAAAGGCTTGCTGCGTTCTTTTTTATGTCATGTTTTGCGTAACGGCATTCTTCAGATTTATACACAAATGTTCATATAATCATGTACAACGCGTTGCTAATAACGCGTGCTCTCAAGCTTTCTCTGGAGGAGAAAATTTTATCAATCTTTGAATCGGACAGTCGCAACAACAAACGATGTAAAAAAAGATAAAACGGCCTATTCTCATATAGTTATAATAATAGTGGTCGGCGGTACACTATTCGATATATAACACGCGTGTAAATGCGTAACAGTATAAGCGTTTTCTAGTCGTCTAGAGACTCGATAACGTATTTCAATTATGACTCAATGCCATAGGAGGGACGGAAAAGACTAAGCGTAGTGATCCTACTGAAATGTACAATGTACGCGCAGGCATCGTTGTGGCCGGGTACAGTAGTCTAGCAGGCCTATACCAGCTCCGTTTTTCGCGCGTACACAACGTCGCGTACTTTTACGCCCACTCGTACATGGATAGAAATATGTATATGTGCGTAAATATGAAAACGCATCGCCACGTTATTGGCTTGTATATGCAAGATCGAGGAGAAGAGAGCTACGGTGCTAACAGAGCTAACAGAGCCAATGGCCTCGATCCCGAGCGATTATTTAACGGTTAAGTTATTAAGTCTAATTAGGCCTCCTCCAATTTCACGATTAATACAATTAATTGGAAAAGACAAGAGGCGCACACTCGCGCACTCGCGCACACACGAGCACTCTAAGGAGACCCGAGGCGGACTCGAGCGCAAGGCTCTTCTTCAATGCAGTGGATAGCCGCGCGCGACTGTGCGGGGAGAAAAAAAGACTTTAATTCTATCTCAACTCTTGCACAATTATCTCCCTAAACGCGTACTTGCATCTTTCTATCTATCTATTTACTCAGCTATCTAACTTTGTATAGAAATGTATAGAAAACCTCCACTACTCCACGTCGGTGTATAGGAATATCAGTTTGCAATGAGATTCTTATTATATATGTTGCTTTAATAAGGCACACACAGTTCCGGCTCGACAACTTTTTATTCATTTTTGTCGCGCGAATATGAATACACGCTACTTGAAAAAAGAGAGCGTTAAAGTCGATGAACCAGAGAAAATCATGACTGGGGGGGTCTTTACAGACAAGGCACGAGAATCGACGTCTACCGTCGTAATAGTCGTTTGACAGCTTTATCGAAAACTATTAATAATTTATGAGTACATTCAAGTTTCGAATTCAATTTATAATACGCAACGCGACTCTGCTGGCTCTGCTGGCTCTGCTGGCTCTGCTGGCTCTACTGGCACTGCTGGATCTGCTGGTGTTTCAACCAGCCGCAGCTTAATTATACTGAGCTTTTACACTAACTCGAAACGTGCCTATAAGGCTTTCAAAATAATTACATAGTAAATTATCGAAAGGATGCACAAGAATGAGAGAGAGAAAAAAAAAGAAGTAAAATGGAAGTAAAATAGAAGTAAAATGGAAGTAAGTCGGTAGATTAGAATGTAAAATTTATAGAGTTACTCGAGTTAAATAGTATATATGTTTATAGGCGAGTTGTAGCTGCGTGTTTGTACTGCGATTTCTAAGGAATGCTTTATTATCCGTACATGCGCGGGTCGTTGCAATATGCGAACAATGGCTATCGATAACTCGATCGACAATAAGTCTTAGCCGGGAATATCACGAGTGTCATTATTACTATTAGGCCTAATGATAATTACTATATAAGTGAAAAAAATCGATGGCGATAGCGATGAAAGGAATAATAACGTATATAGTACATATAACTATAATAACGTAGAGGAGGCTTAAGTATTTTAAGTACAAGAAAAAGATCGTGGCACAAGGGGGTGCGAAGCTTAGTTTAATAAATATCAGTTTAATAAAGTCAGTTGGAAGACGAATGATCATTATTGTCGTTCTCGTCGTTGAAGTAAAGCGACACAATGCCGTGTTTTTTACAGAATGCCCACCACCATCGAAATCCCGAGAGTCCGGTGAACGAGAAGTTTGGCTCGCGCTGTCGTCTGAGCTTCTCGACGAATCCGAGGATGGCTTGAAGTGACTTTTTCGTTCTTCGATTATATGGACTGACACTGATGTCGCAGCAGAATTCAAGTACTGCCGTCTCCTCGGCCAGTTCAAGACCGGCCTCCTCGAGTACCATCATCCGCTTGGACTTGCCGAGGATGTTGTCATAGAGCGTCCCTTTCGGTATTCCGTACTTGCTCGATGCCTGGGTGAAGCGCATCTTTTGCGTGACCACCGCCTCAATGGCCTCCTGCAGCTCTTGTCGAGTCCACGTCGGCGCCTTCAGCTTCAGCAGGCTCGAGTAGTCAGCTAAAAATCAGCACACATCGACCTAGCAACTTTTTTTCTTTATTTTCTTTCCTTTTTCGCAATCGCAACGCTGCTCTCTTTTACCGATGGAGAATCTTTTTTCCATTAACAGCACGTTATATCGTTAATGAAATTATTGAATAATGATGGCCCAAACATTAGGACACGCGTAAACGCACACTAAATAAATGAAGATTATTGTTTATCTGTTTTATAGATGTAACTGTTGATAAAAACCCCGCGTGAAAAAAGCGAAACTCACCTGCTATGCTGGAGGTAGAGGCTCCGAGCCAAGCGTGGGAAGATTCCAACAGCTTAGCCTGTAACAATGAAAGAGGATCCACAAGTTAGAAAAGATATGCGATTGTTTTTCGAACGGCTCGATATGCTCCCATGCAAAATCTCGTGCAATATGCGAAGGGGTGGAGCGATGTATATAAGGGGTTGCCGCATAAACTCGCGCAACTTTACTAATATGCGAGAGAAGCATCAGCGTGCAGCTAAGAGAGCAGCAGCCCCGCGAAAGACACACGCAAAGTTGCTTAATTTCAAAAGTTCCTCATGCCTCGCGAATTTCTGCTTGATCCGAAAGCTCGCGCACGCATTTTCGGACTTTTCAAATGAATTTTTAAGGCTGCTACTGCCACTGCTACTGCTACCTCTACTCCTACTCCTGCTTCTACTCTTACTCCTACTCCTACTCTTACTCCTACTCCCACTCCTGCTCCTACTCCCTAATAGCTTCGGCCACTCTATATTCTCTCCCTTCCGACGATATACTTTCTTAGTTTTACGCTTATAAACCGGACTTGTTTGCAAGCGCTGCGGTAATATCAGCGTCCCGGTGCTGGCGCGTATCACCGTACTCTACGAAAATAGAGAAAAATCGCGAGAGGCTTTTAAAACGTGGACGTTTGACGGCTTATGAAAGCTGGATGAGCACCCAGGCTATTTCGGTTTTTCTTTGTATATATAGAAATAATGGTAGATTTCTACTATCCGATTTCGCTATATCTCTATTGCACAGTACACATTCTTGTACAAGAGACTACTCGTGACTGTCTCGTCAAAGATTTAAGCTTTCAGTAGAAGCTTGGGGGCTGATAATTTCAAGGCAGTTAATACATTGGTCAATATATGTCTATATGGCGATATTTAATTCAGTTGCAGCATCCGTCTCTCCCTCTCTCCTCTCTTTCCGAGTTTCGTCTTCTTCAGCCGGAATGCCCACCGAGGAAGGCCTCATATCCATTAGCGGCATGCATCATATACACAATTGCTGCTACTCGAGGTCCGGCGCAATCGCACTTTCCAGCAGTAGCAGCATCAGTTTCGCAGACTCTAATTGTTTCCTACGGCTGTTTACCCGTCATATTTCATAGTATGGACTGCTCGCGGCTAATAAGCGAATTGGAGACGATAGGAAACTATACCGGATGTGGATATATTTATTATTGTATTCTATAGAAAGGATGCTCGACAATATTCTCATGAGACAATTTTACTTTAATACGGTACATCGTATAAATTATAGTTGTATTCAAAGTCCGTAATAAGTTTCTCTGAATACTTCAATGCGAGCGAACGTAAAAGCGTTGGAACCTTTTTGATTGAAAAACGAAAAGCCTTTATTACCGAGAAAACTTATTGTAAAGAAAAGAGAGATAATCTTGTATGATGGCAAGACCTCGTAAAATAAATGTAACTTGTCGGTGAATTTTTCATGAGCTCTTTCAACCCCCTTGTGCATATATCGGCCTCGCGACGTACGAAGGATATATATTCTCCCCTCTTTAGTTAGCATGAAAAAAAGATAAATGTCACCAATGCCAGCTGATCAACGCATACGCTGTAATTAAGCGTATATGACAATACAGGCGGTCGTAAGAAAATGATGGCAATCGTGTACTGTCGGTTTAAAATTTATCGAGTGGAGAAGAATGAGAGAGAGAGAGAGAGAGAGAGAGAGAGAGAAGAGCCGATAAAGCGTGCAGCTAGTTCAGAGGAAGTGACAAATTACAGAGTAGTTTGTACGCGTTCTCTTGCTCTCTCTCTCTCTCTCTCTCTCTGTCTGCCTATCTGCTTGTCCGAATATAGAGAGATACTCCAGTTTCTCACATAACGGTCTGCTCTCACACAGTGTACGTGTTGCTACTTGCCCCTTCAGATCGAGCCTAGTGCATCTGCATTCGCGCAAACATAATCGCAAGAATAAAGTCTGAGGGAGATGAGCTATCCGTTCGTTTCGAGACTCATGTCTAACGAGCTAATTCCTGCAAATATTTGCATCCGTGGCGCAAGCAAGGATTGCTGTGTCAGTGAGAGAGGGAGAGACAAGAGGAGAAAAGGCGCCAGCAGTCGACTGCGAAATACAGAGAGGAGAGAGAAAGAGGAAGAGGCTGGATAGAGGGAAAGGGAAGAGATGCGCCGGCAAATTTCTAATCAGATTACCGTGGATTAGCAAAGTTCGTTTGTTCTAATGAAATTCGTCTAAATTAACGTCGCGCGCGCGCTTGCGAACGAAAGCTGCGCTGGCGTTGGCGGCGGCTTCGAGGAGAAGATGATGAGGAGCACGACTGCAAGGGACGAAAAGCCGGAAAGGCTTTAGGCTCGCGTCGACTCGTCAATCGAGTTACGTTGATGAGAGCTTGCAGATCATTAAATGCTCGCGAAAAAAGGCAAGTCTAGAGAGAGAGAGAGAGAGAGAGAGAGAGAGATAGAGTGAGCGTTCGTTAATGTATAGCTGCTATACGACTACCTAGTAAGAAATATAAACGGGACATAGATAACATTTGTATATATGTATATATATATATATATTTACTTATTTATTTATTTATTTATTTACAAGCAGAGGTAGATGTAAAATGTAAAATGTAAAATGAGACACACGGTACGGGGTTTAAAAGTCGGAGAGGGGGTATCGAAGCGCGTGCACGACGCTGTCCCTACGCGGATAAATAGATTTATTTATTTACGATAAATTGATGCTGCTGTACGCGCGGCCGCGCCTCGGGATCGGATTGTTTCGAGTTTGCACAGCCTGCGCTGTTGACGCTTTCTGTTATTGGCTCGTCATTATCACTTAACGAATCGCCGGAGCATCCACATGTGCGCGCATAACGCCTGGCGTATACCTCCCTCCGCCACCGCCTCCCTCCCAAGCACACGCGCGCATCGGCCCAATAAGTAAATCAGCAGATGTTAATAAAGAGGAATTGTGTTTGGTTCATTAAATTTATTTTAATAAAAAGTGCACACGTGCGATTGCATAACGGCACAAAGCTGATAGTACATATTATCCTGCGAACACGCGAGCGTTAAATATTCTCTCGAGTTCCTTTTGCACTCCCCCCTTCCGCCCCTCTCTCGCTCATTTTCTCTTTCTCTCTGATATGAGTGATGATGATGATGATGATGCAACGATTTACATGCTCGTTATACACCCTTCTTACATATGTGAGAGTTTACATTCGCAGCTCTGAAATCCTGCTTGCAATTTATAAGCGGGATCAAAAAATGCACAGGTCTTTCTCTAATCAATAAGTCTATAGGAATTTATCGAATGCCAATCACATATTATTTTTCTGCAATTTGCCTCAAACCACTTCTGTTTATTTAACAATGTATCTACAATTGTATGCTATACATATACTCGCGAAATAATCAATTATACGACTACTACGGGGAAAGAGAGAGTGAGAGAGAGAACGAAAAGTGCCGAGAGTGCGGACGCTGCTACAGCTCGAGATTGAATTTCGAGAGGTAATCCCGTCTTAATTACAGTTACTCGTAGCTGTGTATGAGTGTGTGTGAGAGAGAGAGGGAGAGAGAGAGAGAGAGAGAGAGAGAGAGAGAGCGACATAGCCGGGATTGCATGCCTAATCTCGTTTGCATCCACATATTTTGTGTATAGTCAAGGGCGCCGTCGCAGTCTCAAGTACATGACACGCGGGTGTGTATGTACATTACGGAAGGCGCATTATATATATATATGTATTATAAACGCTCATAATGTATTTCCTTATATTTTATAAAATATACAAGCGGATGCGGACATAGTGTGACACTGTGTTAAATGACAATCGTTATAAAAAGTATAGGCTATATACCTCGAGTCGGATGACAGGAGCAGCAGCCGGCTAATGACGCAGGCGTATATAATACCAATATAAGGTATATTATACACACATGCACGTACGGGGCGAAAGACGATGCTCTCGTAGGCGCTTTATATATCGCATATGTTTGCCGCCCTGCATGCTACGCTTGCCGTGGATCGTTCAATGGGATATGTATGTAGTAGTAGTGTGCACTAGCTCTTCTATGTATATCTATATAGTTATATACATGCATGCATAGCATAGAACCAGGGCGTGTTCGCCGCACACGCCCAGACAGCCTCAGCTCTCTCTCTCACTCTCTCTCTCTCTCTCTCATGCAGAGCTCGCCGACGAGCAAACTAGGAGCGTGTAAGCCTGAGAATCGAGAGAGAGAGAGAGAGAGTGAGAGACAGAGGGTGAAAGAGATGCGCGCGGGGATAGAGGGTTAGCTTGTCCAAAGCGTGTGTGGACTTAGTCTGGGGTTAGCGCACGCCTATGTAGATAGAGTACTGAACTATGTATTACAGCGAGCGCCGGCCTATCTCCCACATGCATGTATATGTTGCTTCTGCCGCCACCGACGACGCATATATTCCAATGCTGCAGGAGGGGAACGAGCACAAGTGAGAGAGAGAGAGAGAGAGAGAGAGAGAGAGAGCAGACGTTTGTACAGTCGGGGATTTGCCTACACCACTACTGTCTACCAATTTCTCATCGAAGCCAGGCTCTCGCTAAAGAATCCGATCCTGACTCACTGAGGTTCGGAGCCAGGCGCGTGCACGTGCGTATAAACTTAAATTTATACCAAACATCCGGGTGCCCGAGTATTTAAACTCTTTCGGGCGCATCCGAAATTCTATTTTCAGCAAGAAGAAGCGAGAATTGCCGAATTAATATGTATGTACCGTGGAGAACTTATATTTGGTGTGGCGCAATTTATTTTATACATACATTGTCGAGAAAAGCTATAAACGGAAAATCACACTATACGGTGTAAACTGAAGCACTGGAATTTTTGGTCGCTTTCGTTTAGTATCCTTTTTTCTTTACTATCGTGCATAATATATCTATATATGTTATAGCTGTAGGTCGAAGCCGCGCGCTTACTGCAACGCGTACTGCTTGCGCGACATATAATGTAATTTCTGTGATTTAATTTAGCGATTTAACAGTGACAGTAGAGAGTGCTGCGCTAGCTATAGCAGTAGCAGCCGCCGAACCGATTGAATTTCAACTCTCCAGTAGCGGCAGTAGTAGCACGACAAAGCTGCTAGATTGTATTAATACTCGCGATTAATCCGATGAAAACTAATTTGCCAGCGACTTTGGGACATGAATGCAATAACTAAGCTAAAGCAATTCACGGCTAGTTCATGCCGATTCCTCCAATTTTGGAAAAGATACGTCTAATAATACGTCGGCGAAGCAAGCGAGTGAGCAGCAACTGCAATTATAATGATTGACATTGCATTCGCCGAGAGTTTCTCGCGAGCAGCTTAATAATAGTTACATGCAAGCAGCCGATCTACATTATTAATGACACAAATCTCGTTTATATTTGCCTTTTTCTTCATCTCTTCGTTCTTAATCAGTACAGTACTACATCTTTCTCTAATTTACAATGTTCAAGCCTCGAGTAATATTGCATATATATAAGTAATTTTTAACAAATATATTTCTGGAATAGTTATTCGACTGTAAGTCGCTACTGCTCTCACACTGCTGTTGCTGTATACAAGTATGGTGGAAGAGAGGAAGGGAAGAGTACGACTAGTGGTCGAGAGAGGTATCGCAAGAGAGAGCAACCTGCTGCCGGCTGAAAGGGTTGAAGCTTCCTACGCTCTGTTATACTAACCCACATTTTACGCAATGTTTTGAGATTTCTCTCTCTCTCTCTCTCTTTCTCTCTCTCTAATTGTATAAATAAATTAGAAAAAATAAAAAGATACTCTCAATATTCAATTTGTTGATATTTGCAGTTGGCACGCATGCGTATAGCTGTATGTATTAATGTATATAGTTCAGGTATTAAGGGATAGAGGTGCTAGAGGGTAGATGAAAAACTTTTTCATCTCGTTCATTTTTCAAAGAGAGAGAAAGAGAGAGAAAGGGTGAGTAAAACTATATTCTTCGCGGATGCAAATTGTAGCAGCGCTTATGTATTTTCCTTCGTTTCGGGGGATATGGAGGCGGGTTGGTAGCGGTAGAGGTCGCAGGCGATATTTCATTCGATATTGCACCCCGGCATTATTTCTCTATTTCGTAGCGAGCAGGCGCGTCGGAAAATAAATTGTTTAATTTATATTAAAAATAAATAGCACGAGCGCGTTCTCGAAAAACGAGGAAGCACCTCTGTCTTTCTCTCTCTCTCTCTTTCTCTCTCTCTCTCACTCACTCGCCTGCGCGAACATAGCCGAGAAATATTACTTTTAATATTAGCATTTCCAACACTCATTTCAGCTCTCTCACCCCGTCGCTTTCTGTACACGTGCGTATACATATATACATACACACATCTGCTCAGTGCAGCGTAATTGTTTAAGGCCCTAGCTCTGATACGATTCGTAGTGTGAAGCACAACTACAGGCAATCAGTTTCATTAAATGGCGCAGAAATGTGTATATGTATATATGTATATATGTATATATTTATATATGTATATATATTGCCAACATTTATTCACAGCTATATATTTAATAATTCCTTTACTATTTACTTTTATCTTGTGAAACTCGGCAAATTATTCCGAGTGCTCAGCATCTACCACTTTACATAATACACGTTACAATTCGATAATACAAGCACGATAGCTTGTCACTTATTGTTGCGAGTCGCGAATGCTTGTGCATGTGTCTTGGAGATATGTAGCGAACATTTATTATTTGACTTCGTTGACGAGTTGAGTCGATTTGTTTTATTCAAAGAGTGTTGCATTTGAGCAGACGTGCAGTGGACTTCGTATAACACATTGGACGAGAAAGAGAGAGAGAGAGGGAAATTAAAAGTGTAAATTTGAAGTATCGAATGACTTGGTTGCATAGGTCGCGACAGGTCGCGGTGCCGGCGGCCTGGCTGGAGAAAATTAATTTGGAGGGAAATTGGATAAAAAAGCGGAGAAATGGGCTGGTGCGCTCTCGGTTGCGCGAGCAGCCACTAGTGTCGCTTGGTTTTAAGAGGATTTCCGCTTTAATTAAGGTAATAAAAATGTTACGGAAATTCGCGATTTAAATAAAATTGGACGAAATAAAAAAGCTTTTAAAATAAAATGTTGATGGGCTGTTTAATATTTGAGCCACAGGACAGCTCTTTCTCTCTCTCTCTCTCTCTCTCTCTCTCTCCCTTTCTGACAGAGAGAAAGAAGGAGGATCCAGGGAGAAAGTTTTTCGCTGGAAAAAATATGCAAACTATGCATGTATATTATATATAGTGAATGCTTACTAGACCCCTTATAGTATGCGAAAATGAATCTCTTAAGATACGTGATAAGAACATAATTGTTTATACTTTGAAAAAGTCGAGACGTTAAGAATAAAGTAGAGGGATCTTCAAATAACCTGTCTTAATATATGCCTTAATCTATGCCTTAATATACGGCATATATATTATGTATAAAGTACGGCTACATGTACTAATACTGCTGCTATGCTCTTTTGGGCTATACTTTCTCTTTCTTTCTCTTTCACACACGCGCATCTGCACGTGCATCACTCATGTATTTGCCGATTGCATTATTAATATCGCTATATGTGAGCGCGAATGCGTCGTTATATTGCATAGCTGCATATATACAGTGAGAAAGCAAAGAGTTTTCGTTGTGCTCATAAAAAATCAAACGGTCGTTTGGCAAAAAGGGCCAAATGGTAGCTCGTTTGACGAATTGTCCAATCAAAAGTTTTCCAGCAGTTGCAGGATAGCTGCGTCATGGCTCGAGGCGCTGTCTCCTTTGTGCTGCCGATACGCGCGCGCGAGTGTACCCCCAACAGCACCAGCCATCCTATACACCCCCACAGTCTGCCGACGCCGCCGCCACCGCCGCCACCGCCGCCACCGCCGCCGCTACTACTGCTTCCTATATTTTATTGGATTTCATTCCAATACAAATTGTCTCCCCCTCTCGCCTACTCCCTCGCTCGCCCTCTCCCTTTCTCTCACTTTCTAGTCGAGCGCAAAGCACAATTGTTGAGTGAACATCGATGCTATGCGCGCGTGCGCTTGGATAAAGAGAAGCAAGACAAGCTGAAAAACAAAAAATAACAAACGTATGTATACCGGGCAGTGAGAGATGCGGTAACTATCGTCAGTGTCTATTCGTCAGTAGTAGTAGAAGAGAGAGAGAGAGAGAGAGAGAGAGAGACGATGTACCGCCAAGCCTAGTGTGCATATGGCGAAGGAATGAATTCCAAATAACAAGCATTAGATATTGCGCCAATTGTAGGCTCCTCATATATATCCAAGTACGCGATTATTTTTATAAGACGGATCCACCAGCTTGATGGGAAGAGATAGAGAGGGCCCTGCTCTACTTATGGAAGAGTCGATCGAGCCATTTAATAATAATGACCGTCATAAGTCCATTAAACATGTATAATCTTATGTGCACATACGCACATATTCATATACATATAGAGTTCCGGCAAATCAACGTATTTCGGTAGAGTATGAGAATGACAGTTATGTATAGCCGGCAGAACTCAATAACGATAAAAAATTCAAAATATTTTTTTATATACTATATTACGAAAAGCGCACGCTTCCAGCGGTTTTTTTGTTTTCATGCTCTATGTCCAAACTCTAAAGCTGAACTCAAATGAGAACAGTACAGCACAGAGTAGCATCAAATAACCTCTAAGTTCTGAAACAATTACTTGTGCAAATATAATTATTACTTTTATTTAGTTTTCTATTTATTATAGCAACAGAGATTTAATACTTGGGCTAAATATTAAATTGCAGTTTTCAAAATATCTGTATTGATATAATTGATATAATAATGATTGTTTAATGAAAATGAAATCTAATTGTTTTCGTTGACATATATGATAATATATCATATAGCTTCAAAATGGGAATATACTAAGGTGCGAACCAAGATAAAGTGCAGAATCGATATTAAAAATTATTGAGTTAATCTACTTAGGGTAAGTAAACGTTACTCAATTGATTGTAGAGTAAAACTATATTTATTGATTGAAAATTAAAATAAATAAAAGAGGCGCTCTCCGAGAGAAATGCGTTTGCTCTTTGGAGTGTCGCACTAGACAAAAAATTAAGCCTCGCTCTAGGCATCTTGTACTGTCAAATTGCAGTCCTCGACATAGAAAAGGGATTATCCCTCCTCGGAGTTTGTATTGCTCCGGCCAATTCTTCCGTGGTCGGTTTCCAATCAAACTCATTCGAGTACACGAAAAATACATATTTTCAACAAAAATAATATGATGGTTTCATAAATAGAAACCATTTTCTCCCTACTGTATGTATTATCTCTGTCCATCCGATTTATTGAATAACAAAAAATGTCGGTAGCATAATTAACACATTATTTATCGTTTATCGTGCAGTTGATCTGAAAATCAAATTTATTTTTCGCCATATTTAAGAATAACTGGCAAGAAGATGTTAATTTAGTGAGTGATATATATGTCAAGATACATTGTTAATGGAATGTTTTTTCGTCTACACGCGAGAGGATCTTTTATACGCTTAAGAAGCTTGTAGAAAATTGAATACTCTGAAAATAAGAGGGATAAAAGCAAGTGGATAGTGAATGAAAATTAGATCAGATTTTTGCGAGAATAATTACATTGCATAGATGGGATCGCTCAGCTGACTTATTTGAACATTGACTTATTAAATTTTTTGGAATAACTAATATAATAGTGATAAAGAGAACGAAAGAAGCAGCCCGTGCGTAAGATCGATTTGTATTATGGAAAACAGCTACTGCAAAAAGTATTACACTGCACTGTAGTTAATTGCCGAACGGAAGAACGCTTACACTGTAGATTTCAAACTAAAACTCAGGAACGCATATTACACAAAGAATAGAATAAGGCAAGACAGTTAATAAATATCCCACTTTTGTGCGCACGAATCGTGGGCGATCGCAAAGCCCAGATAGGATTAATTGTTAGCTTGATTGTCTGCTAATAGACGTCTTCCGTGCGTACGTTTACAGAGGCAACGGCGGCGGCTGCGGCGGAGGCAGTAGCGCAGGAGATCGGATTGCCGTAGTGGCCACCTAAGTAGCCTCGCATTTATAAACGTACGACAAGTTTGAAAAATACTTGTTAACGCGCGACGCAACAAGCAAGTGGCTGTTAAAGCCACGCTCTGGTATATGATGATATATAGATATAATCCGTAGCCAAGGGAGAGTGCGCGCGTTTAGCTCGAAGCAAAATCGTTAAACGAGGCGTTATCTGGATGGGTCGACAGATGATGCGACGTAGAGGGAGAGAGCGAGTTACGTTGTCCAGCGATCCGACGATCGATTGGCCGAAGGCGGCGGAGTAATTGGCAAAGCCCAGAAGGGGTGGGTTTAGGGAAGGGGAAGGGTGTGTGCGGCGACACCTATTAAAATCGGAATACATGGAGTAATAGCCGCGAAGCTATTAGCGGTGTCCCGAGGGCTCTTCGATACCCCCTTCCTCCCACTCAGCCAACGAGAGAGAGAGAGAGAGAGAGAGAGAGAGAGAGAGAGTGAGAGAGAGATCCAACCATCCGCAGAATGACTCGCCGACAAGCTGAACCGCCAATTTTCCGATCGAATATTCCAACCGCAAGAGAGCTGTATTTAGCGCTGATAAATAATCTTTCCGTTGCACGCGGCTTCGCGGTGTATACAACACTATATTGTTTTTCATTTCCGCTCGATATATACCGAAGCGGATAGTATCTTGTCGATCTTTCTCTCTCCCTGTCTCTCCCGCTGTCTCTCGCGCTGTCTCTCTCGTAGGAAACCTTGAGTATACTAGCTGTAGCAGCAACCTTTCCCATCTCCGCACATATAAATACTCATAATTAGCAGCGGCCGAGCCAGTATCGTTCGTAGCGATCGTCGGTTCATTTAAATAAAAACAGTGTAGCTGTGCTACGTCGCGCGGATTCAATGAATCAGCTAGTCTGACGGAATACGTACATACACTCACACACACACACACACACATATATATATATATTATACTATAGTCATGCACGTATACACGTGCGGGCCAGATTCGATTAGAGTGTTTTCTGCAGTAGCGTTTAACAAGATATCTCATTTATTCGTCGGTGGAGCGACCTACGAATATCAATACATATAGAGAAAGAGAGAGAGAGAGAGAGTAGAGAATGCATACAGCATATATACTAAAAGGAGATTAATTGACGCCAGCAATCGAATTACGATTTTATAAAGGCAATCTGATTTGAAGAAGTAGAAAGAAGAAGAGACCGAGACAGAGAGAGGTTTATGATGGTCGAGAATATGTGCGTACATGTGTGTAGGGGGTTGGTGATCGATTTCCGTGGTCCAACGGTCACGGCTCTCTCTCACTCGTACGTAGAGACGCCGGTGGAAACTATACTGTAGCGTTACGAGAGAGAGAGAGAGATTCAACAGCAGGAGAGGAGAAGTAGGAGAGAGAGAGAAGGCTCAGGAATGGATCGGTGAATTTCTCGAATAATTAAGTTAGAGCTCGGTGAGCTGGGGGTGGCCGCTTACCTACCAACGCGGCCTCATACATTATGTACCGGCTGGTACATACGTGCGCGGCGGCGGAGTCGGTCGAGGCGATGCTGCTGCTGCAGTCCAGGCTGGAGAGTGGCCTTCCCAACACTAACCCGAACCGTTCCACCCCCTCAGCCGGCAGCAGCAGCAGCCTCTCGCTCAGCGTGCTACACTCGGTCGCATTGGATATATACTTAATGAAGCGTAAATAATTGAGTAATGTGCTCCAGGCCGTTCGATCGCGGCATTCCTATTGGTCAGAATTAATCTATTCCGGCGCATTAGCGAGCAGCCTCCTCTCTCTCTCTCTCTCTCTCTCTCTCTCTGTCTCTCTCATTCTCCACTCTTGGCTATATAACGACGCTCTTCTCTTACTTTATTCGCGGTGTAGATATATGGTAACCGTTACATTGCGATACTTTGAACTTCTTTTACCGCAGACAATAAGCAAGTGGCCTTCTCAGACATGAGGCATTGATCGGTGCACGCTCTTTACGCACGCTGCTCTTTCTCTCTTATACAGCTCTTGAGTTGTTCTCGCACGACGTTAACCTTTCGAGTGTTGGATCGAAAGAGAGAGAGAGAGAGAGAGAGAGAGAGAGAGAGAGAGAGAGAGCAACAAACGCTCTTGTTTCTCTGGTGCCTTTAGTACGAAAAAGCCGCTCAACTTGATTTCGTTGTCGGGCACTTTTTCTTTGCTCTGGCCATAATAAACTCATTATCAACTACTAAATTATTCGATGCTATTTTCACTTTTACGGTTCTGCTATATATATATATATATATATAATATATATATAAGTATATGGTGATATATTTATAAGTATATAATATGTAGCTGACGAATTGCAACAACGGAGACGCAAGGGAGAAAGAAAGAAAGTTGGCGCACTCGAAGTATATAGTTAGTCGTCTCACGGTACTTTCTTTGATGCCAGCCAGCACTTGGGGGATGACGACAGAGGCAGTGAGTTTCGGCGACCAGACCCCGGCAGCAGCACATCAAAGAGCGAAATACTTGAAGCCGAGATTCCAGCCCTACGTGTCATCCCCTTCTCTATATCCCAACTCTACTGTACTCTACCTCTTCCAGCGCTTTCTCTTTTTTAGATTTCTTCTCTCACGGCCTACTCGTCCGTGGCGATGAAGTTACACCCGCCGATGACCCCCGACGCCCTGCTTCCTACTTTATTTTTTATTTCTAATATTCAATAAAAATTTAACATTTCTTCGTAATACCTAAACGTTTTTTTGGAGTGTCATTTTGCGAGAATGATTTATTGTGAAATGCGCGACAAAACATTTGGCCAACCAACTCTCCCTATCTCTCTCACACACACAGACAGACAGACAGACAGACAGACACACACACACACACACACGTTGATGCTCTCTATACTTTATACTTTTCCATATGAGTGGTCGAGCGCTTACAATGAAAGGCTTAATATCAATATGCAAAGACCCTGGCGTATCCGACAAAACGTTTATCTTGCACTTGATTTCATTTCGGTTTGCCGACAAATTGCGTATTGGTCTCCCTGCGCGAGCTAAGCAAAACTGCTGCTACTGTTCGTTCTCTCTCCGTCTCTTTTCCGACAGTAGCCAATATTGACTCGAATACCGACGTTTTTTACCAGGGAAAATACAGGCTAAAAAGCGCTTATTTTTTTTCCATTCGCGGCTTCACTGCCGCAGATGGAAGAGACGCTTCGTGTGTGTGTCCGCCGATAGCCCGATTAAAGATTAATGACGAATATCAACAAACGGCCTCGGTCAATCAATAACAAGAGTAGCGTGCTTCATTACTCGAAATTAAAAAATTGTCGGTGCTCTCGCTCTCATAACCGTCGTCGGTGTATAGTGAACTTTTTAGTCTGTAATTAGAAATATCCACACATGTACAGCATAAAAAAATCGGTAAATACACCACCCCTCCACCTCCTCTCTCCCACTACCTCTACGAACGAATTGTTGATCGATGGCGCTTTTTTTTATTTCGGCCCTCGCTTTTTTCTCTTATTTTTTTCTGTTTTTTTTTTGTTTAACTCGGTCCACAACGGCCGCGCGCGTGCGTCTGTTCAGCATCCAGTTCGCTCTTACGCATTATTTAACGTCCGTAATAACGAAGCGTGAATTATGGAATAACTGGCTCTCCAAATGAAATTCACTTCACTCTTATATGCAGAAAGTGAGAGGGTCAAAGGGGAAGGGAGGGGACTGGGGACGCAAGTAAAGAAATCTGTAGTATTGCCAGAGTGACCGATAAACAAAAAATGTAGTATTATACGTATATTACAAAGAATCACCGTAGTCTACCGGCTGGTGGCTTATTCGTTATGACTTATTAAAGCTTGCAGCCTGCACAATATCTCTCTCTTTCTCTCTCAAGCGCGCGCGCGCGCGTTCCCTTCTACTGCAGACAAGACACATATAAAATGCATAGAAATGAAATTTCGCGGGCTTTTAATTGAATTTTTAAGGATTTACAGTGTGCGAAGCCGCTGGCGGATTGTCATTTTTCATGGAGAGAGACGCTCAGAGAGAGAGAGAGAGAGAGAGAGAGAGAGAGAGAGAGAGAGAAGGGGGAGGTCCAGAGATATATAGAGCCATATCCAAGAGAGCGCGTTCGCGCACGAGCGATATTAAAATAGGATGGCGCAAAAATAATTACATTTAATAATTGGTTAAAATATCTGAAACGAAAATTAGTTCTGTAATGCCGGCGCCGCCACGATAATTTTGTTTAATCGAAAGCGACACTTTGACGGCAAAGTTATTAGCTGCGATGCACCAGCTCGCTCCAGCCTGTATATATTGCTCGATGCATATACATACACACGTGAAGCAGCTGCAACGCGCGATAATTCTTTCTCTTTATATAACCACTGTCCGATATGCAGCATTGATTTTAATAATAAATTATACCTATAGTCCGACGTATTCTCTTTCTGTCTCTCTTTTTCTCTCTCTCCTCTCTTCGTAGCATGCATACCGTACTACTAACAAGTATTTTTCGGGATAAAAAATTCTCCTATTGGTAAATACAGAGAGAATAAAAATTAATTATACCGCTCTCCAGTTTTTTCCTCCTATATCCCTCATGTTATACTCCAGTAATATTTACCTACGATAAAAGTTACACTGTTTTTTTTGTTTTGCCAATGGAAAATTTAAACACTCGTCGTTCGCTCTTCTAAACGCCGTATTTCTCTTTTGCTTTCCCACGATCTCGCAATGTGAGAATATCACAATTTGAAATATGCTCTTACAACATTTAAAAATTTAAAATAATGTTTTGTCCTACTTTTTCTGGGTAATTTTTTTCACAACTATGGAAATTTATGTAAGGCATTCATTACAATATTTCATGCAATATAATAATAAGAAAGATTTTATAGGTTTTGATTTTATATTCTTTGGAATCTGATATTAAAACTAGTTTAAAAGGGCGGAAATGCTACTTTTACTACTAGTAGAGCCAGAAGAGGCTGAAGATGCTCCGAGTACATATTATATAAGCTGCGTAACTGGGATTTTGCACCAAGTGTTAAATTTACAAGCTTTAAATAAAAATTTCTCAGAAATCGGGTTGCAATACAAACCGAAATATATAAAGCTATAAAATAAATCCTGTTAAATTTTACCGCGGTTTGTAACGCGAGCGTTGCTCATCTCATATTTAAATAATGAAGATAATTGCAATGACGTACGCACACGAGTACACGAGAGAGGGAGAGAGAGAGAGAGAGAGAGAGAGAGAGAGAGAAAGAGAGAGGGAGGGAGAGACTGAATGCGTGTATATATTGGAGGCGTAATTTGCAGTTAACAAATTGAAGCAAGTATAGTGCGCTCTCGGTAGCCGAGTGATTTGCGGCTGGAAATGCGCCGAAAGATCATTTCAGTTAATAATCGTGCTCGCAAGCGGAATCCACAAATATTGCCAGTTGCTGTATACTCGAATGTGTGTTTTCTCTCAACGCGTTTAACACGTGGAATCCAACAAAAGCCGCGTTCTCGCTCTCTCACTCAAGCGCGCACGGCCTCATACCAACGCTCGCCGTTTTTAAACTTGACGCGCGCTGGCAAGGTGTGAATATTTATTCGAGCCGCAGAAAATGCAGTCTCACCGCTGGTTAATTGGTAGATGATAAGCTTATATATCTCTGTCCCTCTACAGCTAATTCAAGTTTCACCGGTGTACACTTTACTGACACCAAAATTTACCTAGACTTTATATAAAGTAACCGCCCCGAGTTATAACGAGCTTTTAATTATATATGTATGCAGGTGCAATATACACCTAACTTGACTTGATATCAATTGAAATTCGGCCGTTTCACACATCCATCAATATTGCATCTCTGCACACGCGTCTATATGAACAACTACCTTCTCCACCGATGTATAAGAAATATTTAGGGCCAAGTTGAGAGTTTCGCGCAGTATATATATATAGAAAGAGAGAGAGAGAGAGAGAGAGAGAGAGAGAGAGAGAGAGAGAGAGAGAGAGAGAAGTTTGTGTGTGTGTGTGTGTTCCAGTGACCTGCACACGTGCGCTGGTCGATATACCGGCTCCTAAAACATTCATTAATCATTTCGTTGCTTCTTGAAAGAGTAGCGATTAAAATAAGAATATAAGCCGAGAGTGTATTTCCGTCGTCGTCGTCGTCGTCGTCGTCCAGTTTCATACGAGGCTTTGAAAACAAATATCATAATAACGCCAGCTTGAGTATACGTACATTTATACACGCATGCACGTATGTATGGATACATACACAGTTAACTCGTTCAGGCGGGAGTATAAATTTGAAAGAAAATTCACGCGGCGTAACAATTTGTTGTCGCACGCGCGCGAGCGGACGGGGCGAAATAACGGTCAGCGTTTTGCAGTAATATTTCACCGGAGCAGTTGGTATTAATTCGTAATATGTTAGCGTGCAAACTATAGCTGAGAGTCCCCGAAAGCTTACGGCTGGAGCCACAATTCCCCTCGGCCCGTTCCAACGGCGGTGGTGTTGGACGTACGCTTCTACCTCTGTCTCTCTTTTTCTCTCTTCTCTCTCTCTCTCTCTCTCTCTCTCTCTCTCTCTCTCTCTCTACTCTTAATATATGGTCCAGTATTATTGCAATGCAATGGACAGAATACTGTCAAAATTTATCGGCACTCGTTTTTCATGGGCCGCGTCAAATGACTGAACGATTAAAGCGAGCACGAGAATTAGCTGGAATTTTCATTGGATGCGCACCCCCGGCAGTAGCAGAGGCACGATTAAAATTTTCCCAGATATACTCATATTTGCAAACTAGCCGATTTTCCATGTCATTGATTTCTAATCGGTCGTCTACAGAAAAGAAGTTTAACAGAAATGGAAAATAAGCTTATAAATAAATTTAGGATAATGTTATCGTTCATGTAAATATATATGCGTGTGCATAGCCGTATCGTCATCGACGATGCGTGAGACGAGCCTCTCCAGTAACCTAGAGAAGAGTCGAGTTTGCGAGACTTTCGTTGGCAGTACTTACAAAGCTGCTAATTATCATAATGACGTCACAAGTCCCTCTCTCCCCTTCCCCTAGTCTTTTGGTTAAAATGTTCGAAAGCACAACGCGAGTATATGATGCTCTGAAAGAGCGAGTAGCCATATAGCAGTAGCACTTGTAGGAGGAGAAAAAAGTCGACAGCGGTAGAGCCGTTCTAAATTACGCTCGATATTAAGATCTTGCGATTATGAAATGGTATGCAAAGCGATTCCGGGAGGGGGCCTTCGTCCACTCATAAATCTTCCGTCTCCAGGTGAAAAACACATAAGCAGTACTATATTTGTGAGTCTACGTATGCAGTGTGTGTAGCTGTGGGTTGAACGTGCACTTTTTGGAGATATCCATAGAGTGCAGCTGCGGTACGTCTTTGTTGCCGCTATTATTAGCCACGGAGACAATGATTGAGCCTCGACAATGGATCTGTCTCATTAAGAAGTTGTAATGGAAAGGCTCTCTCTCTCTCTCTCTCTCTCTCTTTGCGTATATGAATGTACATATGTATGTTTACTCTATAGATGTCTCTCCGATCGCAAGCTTCTCTGTAGCATACGTGTATATCTCGCGCAAGATAGCAACTCGGCGCGGTCTCCTTATGTGTATAGCAACGAAGCAGAGCACTGGCGGCCGATAGCGATAGCAACGAGGGGTAAGCATCATGAAGGCAGTGTACACATACATATATTCACACCCACATACGTGGAGTGAAGGGGTAGCGAGCAACATACATAACGAATGCTCTCTCTCTCTCTCTCTCTCTCTCTCTCTCTTTCCCTCTCTCACTCTCTCCTACCTATGCGCGCATCCGACGGAACTTGAGCTTCTATCTTGCATTATGTTCGCGCCATTGAAACGAGCGAACAATGAGGCTGCGCGCGGGTTTTGTCCCGCGACGATACACGTGTTTACTACTCTTATATACCAGTAGTAACAGCACTCTTATACCCATTTCTATACTCGCAAGAGCGCAGTGGCATTGTTGCACCGACGAGCCCAGCTTTTCACTCTATACCTATAGAGATACGTTAGGAGCTTGCAATCGCGTTGGTGGACGAGCGAAAAAAGGAGGAAAAACTTAGGCATGCACGTGCGAGAAAACAAGCGACTACACTGTTAGAAATCGATTTGATCCAGGAAATTTGCCATTAATGAGAGAGCAAACGTGGTAAAAGCCTCGTGTGCGGCGGCCAGTGGTTTTTCACGCGGCCACAATCATCTCTCGCGGTTTTTCGCGTTTGCTCACGTGCTGTTGCCGCCGCTGCTGCCGCTGCTGCCGCGAACCAGAGAGTGGGAGCGTGAAAAGCCGAGCTTTTCGGCGGTTAACGGGTCGGTCTGCTGTGTGGCCGGCGTACTGCTGGCACGTGCTAAAATTGCCCGGCAATTGCCCAGAAATGAAATACTCGCGCAACTTGAGCCCGAGCGAATTTTCATGCGCTCTATCTCTCTTGATATGTACGTCTCTCACTCTCTCTCTCTCTCTCTCTCTCTCTCTCTCTCTGACGGTGAATGACACTCACCTGAAATAGAGACAAGAGGGAGAATCGCTATAATGTGTAATTGATGAAAAGGCCGTGATCAGTGTTTGCAAATGTGTGTCTTTTAATGAAAACATAAATACTCGAGTGATAAGAGCCGCATAATGATATATGGAAACGAAAGAGTGAGAGAGAGAGAGAGAGAGAGAGAGATGAAGCAGACGCACACATATTATGTACACGTACACACATATATAACACACAGTGCAGAGGCGAGGTGATATGTATAGGGAGAGGGAAGCGTAAACGACGGCGCAAAGCGGCTGCACGTCGCGTTAATTGCGCGATAAAAATCACAACACGCCACGGGCGCTGGCTGCCGCTCGTAAAATGAAAAATACCGCATGAGCGCTCGTCGGCTCGTTCGCGCGCGCGCAAGCGCCAGTCGTCTGTATATACTCGTATACTGCATCGTTCGAGCTTGCTTGCACGCGCCCAAGAGATTGTGTTAATTATCAATTAATTAATTAGCCAAACACGCTGCCCGTTTTGTTATATACGCATGTCTACATAGTATAGCTATTCGTGTGCGAGCAGCTCTTCCCATTCGAGTGTTGTCGTCGATCGAGTACATTCACTCACTCGTATAGCTATTTGTCAAATGAACTTTTCAGGCGCCAAGAGTGTAGAGAGAGAGAGAGAGAGAGAGAGAGAGAGAGAGAGAGAGAGAGAGAGGGACAGTATACGCGCGGAGGGGACAAGAGACATTTTACGAGGTACGAGTCGGGACATAAACTTTACGCTGTTTATGAATATTTATATTAATCTACATTTTATGCCGGCGAGTGATGAAAGCCTCGGCGCGTCGGCGGCTTCGACGGCGGTGGCGGCCAAGGAAGGAAATTTCATGCGCTTCAATAAAACTTTACTGCTACGAGCGCGTGCTGCTACTCGCTTGTGTAACGATCGGTCTGATTATATTTCTATTTTTCATCTCGCGCGACGAAACATTAATTGCGCTTAGAAGAAGCAGAGAAGACGCGAGAATGTAAGAAGCAAGATTTTTTCTCGAGACGGAGTGCGTGCACGCCAATGATGTGTCCAAGTGGAGGAGGGCAGCAGTTGAATTGCGATCGATATGCGTATGTGCATTCGTTGGGGGAATAGATAGATACACGTACGAGCAAGTGAGAGAGCTAGACTAAGGTTCCACCAATGGCTATTATCTCTCACACGTGTGCGGTACACACAGCCGCACAGCGGTACCGACGAGGGAGAGAAAGCTGGAGCGTGCTGATTTTCGCATAGAGAAGTAGGAGCGCGAGAGAGCGAATGGGAAGGGGAAGGGGAAGGGGAAGCGCGTATAACTAGTCGGCCATCTTGGATATTAGCCAAGCAGAACAATAGTATAGACAATAGTAGGTGAGTCGGTGAACAGAGTTTGGTGTGCGCGCTCATCCCGGCGTCGCCACCCGCCACGGCTCTACAGAGGGGAGTAGTAGGGAATCTCCCTACTACTATTCCAGTACATGCAAGCCACTCTCTGCATCTGCTACTCTAGCCGTTATCTAGCCTACTACACTTGTCAATGCACCTCTCTTTTCCGCACTCGATTCCGCCTTGGCAGCTACTCCTAGCTCGCGTAGTTGCCCCTGTGCGCGCTCTTGAGGGTGTGGTTTGATTAATGACCCGTTAGCTATATCCGATCGAAAGAAGCGTCCCTCTCTCAAAGCCAATACTCAATTTTTCGAGTGTATATAGTGTATTATTTAAAGGAAAAAAGCGAGCGCTGCTGCTGCTGCTGCTGCTGCTGCTGCTGCTGCTGCATACACGCGTAATAAACTGTCTGGTCGATATATATTATGCAACGGAACGCGCGAAGCGAGCTCGCATATTGAGTTATACTGCATTTAAAAAACAGTTCAGTATTTGTGTGTGTACTTTTTGCGCTTGTACAAATAAAAATCTGCCGCTCGCTCGCTCCCTCTCTCTCTCCCTCAATTCCTCTCTCTTTCTCTCTCGCTCTTTTCCTCCTCAGTTGGTCGCTAGTACTGCTCAAATAAACTGCGCAATTGTTATATAAAATGCATCGTTTTTTAAAAATATTTACACGAAATACACGCGCGCAAATATTGCATGTCGGGGGAAAAATAAACAGGGATTGGTTTTAAAAATTAAAGGCCGGCGCTTTTTCAAATTTGCATATTTATGCTGCATAAAAAAAGAAAGAGCGCGTCAGCTCCGGCTATTGTTTGTGAGTCCGGACGGACTCCTGTTTATACGAGCGCGCTTATATTTAAAAAAAAGTGTGCGCAAAGCATTCGAAAAAATTGGCTAAGCGAGCTTGCAAAGTGCCGCTGTTTGGAGCCGCTTTCGATATGTAATATACGCAGAGGCCTAGGTCTAATCCGTATTCGGCTACTGCTGCAGCGCGATCGCGTAAAGCAATCGACGCGAGCACGCGGATAAACGGATAGTTACACGGAAGTAGAGCTCGATTCATCGCGGAGCAATCGGATTAGCTGCTCTCCCTTGTTACAGCCTCCTCTCCCTCCTGCGTATACACCTGCCTGTGCACTATTTCCTTTTTTCTCCTCATCTGCATAAATATGATATATATTAGTAATAGAAGATGGCTTAACTTTTAAAGAAATGCGATTTTTTATTAGGCGCGAAGCTCTCATTCTTATGTACAAGATGAATTTTTCGAGCTCGCGCAGCTTTTCTTATTATAATCGGCATGAGAAACACGGGGTCGCGCATATAAATAAGAATTTATAGGCGATGAAAAATGCGCTTCTCTCTCGTCGCCGCTGCCGTTGGTGCTAGCGCTGATGGTAGTGGAACGGGAAGCGGGAAAGAGAAAAGAGTTGTGCAAAACTTGGGCTCGCCTACTTTCTATCCACCGCCGCTGCCGCTGCCGCCGACGCCGCCGCTGCCGCTGCCGCCGCCGACGCCGCCGCTACCGCTACCGCCGTAGCCGTAGTCGTTGCCGTTGCCGTTGCCGTTGCCTCGCTTCTCTCGGCTTTTTCACTTTCGTCTCCTTCTATCTCTATATACCTATATGCCTTATAACGCGATGGCAGCGGCGGCGTCGGCCGCCGTTCTCGCAAGCCCAGGCCAACGTAAATTTACGGGGGAGAGTAAAAGTTTTGCGCGAAAAGCGAAAACTCTCGCTAATGGCTGTTTTTCTTGGCAGGAATACTTTAAAAAGGTGAAATAAAAATGAAAAAAGTTTTTCCTGCGCCCTGACGTCGGCGTACCTCCTTCTCTTGCCTTTTTTCCAGTGAGCAGCTAGTTAGCCTCTTCTCTCTTGGTGCTTTTCATCAACTAAACACAGAGAGTGACGAGTTATGTACAATAAAATTTGAACCGCTGCGTTCGCGCGCACTAATTTCTCTGCGTTCGGCGTGGCTTCGTGCGAAAATCCCTTGTTTCTGGATCACGCGAAGCGAGACGAAATATGAGCACGAGAAAGAAGTTTAAGGCTTATTCGCGTCTTTACGTATTCGCGTCTCTTGTCCCGACTTTTTTCTACCATTGATGTCTTGTGAGCAGCGGCAAGCAGTGGCTAAACGTTCGGAAGCCGTTAAACATAAATAAAACTCGAGGATCAAATAAGAAAAGCCAGGGCGTATATTAGAACCTTCACAAGGGGGCGGCGAGCGCTGATAGAGGCATAATGTAGTCGGTGGAAGAAAAAACTAGTCTACAGAGCTCGCGGCAGCAGCGGCCGCGCACGACTTGATGTATGCACATAAAATGCGCATATTAATCAGGCAAATGCATTTCTTGTTACATTAGAGTATGTTTTTATAATCAGGAGAATGGTTAATAATTTCGCGGATGGATCGAGCGGCTGATATATAGGCGGAAGGAGGAGAGTGAGAGAGAGAGAGAGAGAGAGAGAGAGAGAGAGAGAGAAAGCGCTACACCATAAATGTAGAAGGGGTAAAAAGAAAAGGATCGTGCATGTGTGTATAGCGTCGATGCGGCTTAAGGCCTATGCTTGGCCTGAGAGCTTAACGCGAGAGAGATGTGGCTGACATGAGCACGAGCATGAGTAGCAGCGGTAGCAACACACAGCCCTTTGTCTATGTCTTAGGGCTTACATATAATTCCGTGTTTGCGGAAAGGATTGCTCTGGCCCAAGTGTGCCCTGCGATTTTTAATATGCCCTACGTACAGCTCTAAGCTGAGCGCTGCGTCGCGCTGATGCGACACTTGAAGAGAAGAAGCATACAATTGTGCTGGGGCATGTGCTGGTGCAAAGTCCTATCGAGAAGCTTGCCGCGCGTGATTAAAAATTCCTCCGTTTAAAAAGCCGCTCTCTTTCTCTCTGCTGATGATGAGTGTTGTACACTATGCTAAAGTATAGTATAGTATAGTATGGTATATAGTACGGTACATAAACGACGTGTATTGCGCTAAGCAGCGATAAGCGTGGGTCACTTCTCTTCGAATCTCAGTAGTCTCTCAGTCTCATCCCTCGTTTTTTCCCTAATCAAAACGGCCTCTTCTTCTTCTACTTCCACTGTAGTACTACAGAGCAGTAGCTCTGCTTGCTCCTTTACATCGTCATTATTATTCCTAGTATTTTTAATTTTCTCGTTACTACGCTGCCGCCGTTGCCGTCGCTTCTTGAAAAATGTTCATTGCAACGGAATACGAGAGCCGTTTATTTTACCTACTTAGTTAAATGAAAAGTTTTATAATGAAAAAACTCATAACCCCTATTCTTGCCACCCCGCAAAACTTTCGAATATAAATATTGATTAAAAAAGTAAGGATATAAAAGTTGCGGCCAGTGTGTATTTAAATATACTCGAGCTTTTTTTCGCGAGCGCGACGTACGCAGTCGCATCGGAGAAAATTTTTATTAATTTCAACTTGCACATACTAATGAAACGCACAAAGACTACCAGCTAATTAAACAATAATATAACTTTATAGGATGACTACTTATATGCGCATATATTTCGCGCAACTGCAGCACGATGATGAAATGCAAAGACGAAGAGAATACGTCGTCGGACGCTCTGCGGATATTAGACGCCATATTTATGAATTTGGCTCCTTGGCCGCCGGCCTTTAACTTTAACTCTGATATATTTTCCGCTCGGTGTACCAAGGGAGAAAGCAGTAGCTGCTGCGACGAGGAGGAAGAGCTGTTATAAATTATAAGGCATTAAGGGTAGCGAAGAGAGAGAGAGAGAGAGAGAGAGAGAGAGAGAGAGAGAGAGAGAGAACGCCGCTTTTGCGGATGTGTGTAAGGGATGATTACGCCTAATGGTGAGATATTACCGGAGCGGCGTTACTCGAACACGAACGGCCCCATGTTCTAATCTTTCGACAGCGTTTACTACTTTTCGCGGCCGCGGTCTTGTTAAAGGAGCATGTGGCCGCAAAAAATGGCTCTATAACGCTGAAAAAGACAATGTTTCCGCCGAAAAATCTTGCTCGCGTTATACAACAAGCCACGACGCCGCGCGGTTATTTATTATCCGCGCGGCATTGCGCGGACCCTACGAAGATTAGCTTTTTAATAATGGATTTTACGAGTCGAGTTTTTCTCTCGACGGTGCGTACATAGGTTACATAAGACTTTTTTTATTTTTCGTCTGAGTATATGTACGATGAAGAAAAACTGATGCTGAAAGTAGATTGGCGATTTGTCCAGTTATATGACATATCTACATTTCAGAGAGAGAGAGAGAGAGAGAGAGAGAGAGAGATGCATGGAAGAAGAGCAATTAAAACGAGTATAGGAGCGACTGTAAATTGTGGAATGATAACAAGTGGCGTATCGGAGGGTGTGCCACCTTTAGATTTTTAGCAATTTTGCAATTTTCGAGGCGTGTTTTAAGGGATATCTGTATGTATATATACTTACATAGTGAAACGCGCCGCACCCTTATACTGAGGGTTGCTGCCAGCAATATACACGCTGGCTTGTTAACTCGGTTCGGTAATATCTATTTCCTTTGCCCGTCATTTTTCTCGGCTGTATACATATGCAGAGGAAAGTTTGCATGTGTGTGTGCCAACTGTGTATGTGTAGACGTGTATTTTTTTCTCTCTTTTCATAAAACATGAGCTGGGATTCGTGGGCGCGGCCCGACAATGCATTAGGCATACACGTGTACGCAGCTCGCTCTCGGATAGTCAATAACGGGTTCGCGGGCAAAGGCAGGAGCAGCAGCAGGCGGGTGCGGGCACGGGCGCGGGCGCGTAACCCCTTGTACTGGCGTATACGCGATAAATCAACTCTCCTCCGGCGCGAGCGCTCGCCTTCCCCGTGTGCTTGCTCCGACGACTCGAACGTTGCCACTGCTGCCGTTGCTGCTGCTGCTGCTGCTGCTGCTGCTGCTGCTACTACCGCTGCAGGTTCGCATGTAGCCCTGCACAGACATACGATACATATAGCAGCTCTCGATTCGTCAATCATAATCCTTAATCGTCTCTCGCGTGGCCTGCCCGCTGCTGCTGGCCTGGCTGCTCTTTCTTTCTTTCTTTCTTCCCTTTTTTCCTATTTTTTTAAATCGTCTCGATTTATTCTCGTTTTCGTTCTCACTCTCTGCTCTCGCTCTATTTTACTTGTGCCCGAGGAACTTTGCTAATTAAATGGCGTCGCGCTACCGAGCTTGTGTCAGCGCTACGAATAAACCACCGTTGATTACAGTTTCGAATTTCACTTTCCTCCCACCAAGCTCGCATGCTCACTCATACATACATACAGCCTGCTTACAGCGGTTCAGATGAGCAGATGAATTTTCTCTCGAGAAAATACCTACGTACAATAAAGAGCTTATCCATAGGTTGAGACAACAATGTAGTGGAGCTTGCGACGATAGTGATCGCGATATAGAGCGGGCATGTAGAGCATTTTCTAAATCAAAGACAAGAAGAAACCAAGAGAAAGTAAAAAGGCATAGAAATAAAGGAGAAAAGGAGTAGTATGGCTAGTAGTGTGTATGGCTTATCAGGGTGCGGGTGTTTGAAGAAGAAAAGGGAAATAAAGAGAGAGAGCGCTGATTATAATTAACGCGAGCCGAATTAATAGAGGCGGCACGCGAGTGTACGACTGCTCTCTTCTTCCTTGGGCGCGTCTTATACGTCTATAGTATTGTATAATCAAAAGTCTCTACGTCTTCTGTGGAGGATTTTTTTAACTACAAGAGACATCGTATCCTAGCTAAATGTATACAAGCTATAAATAATTAATTATACGTAATTAACTCGTTTTAGCAAGTTACGGAAGGAGAAATGTTGGTAACGTCTACCTACATATATATATCGCGTATATGTCGCGCGAACATACACACCGTCGACGTCACTGATCAGTTGGAGTAAATACAACTAGAGAAATTAGTGCAATACGGGAGAGTGCGCTTAGTTCAGTAACAACATACGGGCGACGAGGCGACGGAGCGACGGGGCGACGGGGCGATGGGGCGACGAACAAACTTCAAAGTTGGATTACCTACTTGCCTTAATTCAATCAGCCACTGCTTAGTGTGTCATGTCCTTCCTTCCTTTCATTTTAACCTTTCGGTTTGAATAAGCCTATAGCTTCATTACCAACACGGATAACCATTCATATGCATGAACAAGTATGCACTTGTTCACGTGATTATTCATTTTCTTGTCTCAAAATCGAACCATTTCGCATATAATATAGAGAACGCAGCAGGCTACGTAGAGGAGGAGGAAAATCAAGGGGTGAGCATGAAACCATTATGTAATTACGTCTAGTCTGGCCGAGCGACTGGAGTGAGCGGTGCTGGTGCTGGTGGCGTTGGCGGCTACGGCGGCGGAAAGAGGCGCAGTAGAAAGAGAGAGAGAGAGAGAGAGAGAAGGAGGGAGAGGTGAGTTGACTTGAATTTGATTTCAGAGAAAAGGGTTGATAGCGAGCACGGCCTGGCAGGCTGCTCCGATCGCGTGATCTGAGCCACCCTTTCCCTCAGCTGCACCAACAGTATGCACTCGCACTACCTTTTATATATGTATTCACCACGTTATATGTTTTATACGTCGTATACGGACGGCTGCCAATATAAAGCCGAAAGTTCGCGGAAGGTAGTCGGCCCGTCCGAATCAAGTTGTAATGAGTGCGCACGAGCCGCCACTTGTACGTCAAGCAACTTTCTATTCCTGAAAATTGCTCACAGGGAATCGACTGCAATGTCGCTGTACCTTCATCTCTGAATATAAGATATGTAAAAAACTTTACTCGTTCTACATGCAAAGAAATCTATTTTCTATTTAGCATTGTGTCTCGGAAATTTAAGTATGCACGGATAGCGGTTCTAGTTCATATAAAGGTCACTCGAACTTGCACGCGCCTATAATCGAAAGGCACGAAATTGAGGTAGGACGACGGATGGCAGAAGGAGCTAAAGAGAAAGAGAGCGAGGGAGAGAGCGAGGGAGAGAGCGAGGGGGAGAGCGAGGGATAGAGCAAGGGAAGAAGCATTGTCCAAAGTGCCAAAGTTAGGGAGTTATTGGCGAGCTGGTTACCGCGCACGCGAGCCCAACTTTCCAGTTAATTTGCGTCCCTTTTCTCGGCCAGTTATTCCGCTTCCGCTTTCACCAGCAGTGCTAAGAGACTACACACGATAGAGCGAGAGAGTGAAAGGGTCAGAGAGAGAGAGAGAGAGAGAGAGAGGGAAAAGGGATAAAAAAGAAAGGTCCAACGCCGAGTGTCGATTGCGAAGAACGGATCACGCTTCGCACGGTCGCGCTGCTGTACGAGGAAAGAGAGAGAGAGAGGGGGGGGGGGCGGTCGAGTGAACGTATTCAAACGGCCATATACGAGCACTGGCATTTTGTAAATTAAATTTTAAATATTAAAAATAGCCGGGTGGCCCATGCACTTTTCCAGTATCGTTTTATCATATATAGCCAGCCAGAGCCACTAACGAGCCTCCGCAAGAGGCGAGCTGCTGCGCGTATATGTTCGAGCCAATTCGAAGCCTGCCCCCCTTACCCTCGCTTTTCTCGGGTAGAAAGAGGGTGGGAGAGGCGTAGGCAGCGGTGACCCCGGCACCGCACACAGCCCACTTACTCATTCGTCAATAATAATTTTATTCGAGGGTGAAAAATTGGAATTTTTTTCCGAGAGCTTTTTCCGCTGCTGTTACTGCAGGTACATATATATAGATATATATATACGACAGCCCATGCACCATCCTTTGATCCTCCCTCTCCCCGGCCGTCTACTTTTTTTCAACGCTGTTCCTACGTACCTAACATACACACATGCATACAAGTCCAGGTTATATACAGAGTCCTATAAAACAGATCAGAAAGCTCCGATATATAGTCGTGGCTCGTCTCATTCTCCGTACCGTTGCTGACCCCCATCAACGTATATATAAAGGGGCGCCGGGCAGCAAACTCCTTCGAGTCTTTTCACAATCCACTTGATGTAAATTGAATTTTTTTACGCCCCCCGCATGGAGGAAAGGGGTGGGATGGAACGGCAAAGAACAATAAAGCGGCTACGGGGGTTGGATTTATCGATATATCTTATAGTCGCAATAAAATATTCACATTCCGATGCGCGTAGAGCATTGAAAATCATACTATTCCGATACGTGCAGCTGTTGTCCGTCTTTTACTCGAGCTAGCGCGTGTTTCGCGTGCTTCTGTACGTGCGAATTTAAATATACCAGCTGGTAACAGGCCGATGTTAATGGAAGGAGGTAAAGAAGTCGCGGATGACCTTTGACCGTCGGCGCGGAATGACGACAAATAAAATATATTTTAAGATTTCCCAGCGGATTTTTGCGCGCAACCTGAATAGTTAACGAGACCAAGCGAGCGGCAGATAGAAGCGAGGCGATGCAAGTTGACTATATAGAAGCAGTGGCGGCGGCAGTAGCGGCGGCAGTAGCGGCGACGGCCCAGGCTGCACGGACGCTTTAAATATTAAAAAGTTAAAACCATTTCGCGGCCACTGAAATATTGAGCATCCAAAGAATTGCGTCCATTCGTTATTAATGCCGCAAGAGACTGGCAGCTGCGCCATCTTTTCCTCAGCTTTGCGAACGATATACTCTATATAATATATAGCGCATGAATTTCCACTAGTCTTTTCTAATTCCCTCTCTCTTTCTTTCGCTATGACTGCCTTCCTCTCGATTACATATTCGAATACTGGACTTGTGCAAGTGAGAGAGAGAGAGAGAGAGAGAAGTATGTACGAAAATCGATGCGAGTAGGATGCAACTGCACGCATGTGTGAGGGAAAGCAAGTATAGAGAGCGGGAGGGAACTGCACATAATAAACATCGATATATTCGCGTGTGGATGTTCGCGTTTCGTGTTTGGCTATATAACGTCGAAGTAACGTCGAGGGCCGCGGGCCTGGTAGCATAACTCAGAATCGCCCGCTACATTGAGGAACGGCAAGCAGTACCAGAGTAGTAGCAGTAGTAGTAGAGTGAGAGAGAGAAAGGGAAGGTAGGGGTGAGAGAGAGAGAGAGAGAGAGAGAGAGAGAGAGAAGCAGGGAGAATTGACAACATAGCACTAACATTGTATGCGCTCGCGTTATGTATTTATGTAAATGCATCCAGCGTTGCTCCCCCGACTGACTTTGCTGCCCTGGCCGGCCAACCCCTCGCCAGTCGCTCTACGGCGTGCTTCGCTTCCTCCATTGCATGCACGACTCGACTAACAGCATGGCATCAGGGGAAGAAGGAGAGAGAGAGAGAGAGAAGCCACCCCCGCAGCAGCAACAAGCCTCGACTTCCGTTATTATGCGCTCACTCGCTCTCTCTCTCTCTCTCTCTCTCTCTCTCTCTCTCTCTCTCTCTGTCTCGGTCTCTCTTACATATAGCTACCTACGTACTACCTGTCGATCTCCGGACTTATGTACCTTCGTTGCGTAGCCCCCTTCCATTATACGCATACACGTACACACATTAGCAGACGCACGCGCGCCTGCACTTGATTATTGCTCCAATTTTCCAGGGAAGCGCACGCTCGTCCCAGGAAAAATAATCAATCGGGTCTTTCTCATTTTTATAATTACATGCATATTCTCTATCGGTCCGTTTCACAAATCGTATGCACGTTGTGCGTGGCTTATGTACATGTTTCTCTGCAATGTTACAGCAATGAAACATCAAATTTTACGAAAATCCCTCCTGCTTTGCTGATTAAAAATCCCGCTGTTTTACCGTTTTATTTACCGGCTACAAAAATATTTGTACGAGCAAACATGCATTGCTGAATTCCATCTATTTTTGTATATATACAAATATATCATTCGAGCGATGACAAATAAGGCGCAATTTCAATCAGCTATCGCTAACAACGCATTTACCCAATTGGACACGACGCTGCGCGCATGAAAAGTACCCCGTAAAAACATACGAAATATATGTATAGAAGAGGACCACGGCAGAGAAGGAGCAGAGAACAGGCGTCGGGTTGCGGCTAAGAGGGAGGACGGCGCCGCGCCAACACCGCTGCTACTGCTCTTGCTCCCAGGTATATAGCTTTCTCTCTCTCTCTCTCTCTCTCACTCGCGCGCGCACACCGATCACATTAATCAGAGGTTATTGCGTGCATTCCTAATCATCCGAGCTCCCTGACTATTCCCAGATTCTGATTGGTGCATTACTCGGCATTTCCGGTATGATTCTACATTCCAATTGGCCGGGTAGGCGCGGACGGCCGAGCTAGCACAGTCGGCTCGTTTCAATCGAATTCACCCTACCTCTCCTTCACCTACCCTCCAAACCCTCTTTCGTTTTACACTATACCTAGCCGTAGTAAATGCCTCGATGGTTTCGTCTCAGCTTCAAATTAAAATACACGATCAGTCAAAAAAACGAATAGAATACGAAGAAAGCGAGAGTAAGAGAGTACGAGGCTACTCCCTTCTTTCTCTCTCTCTCTCTCTCGATCACTACCATTGCACGAATTAGCGGATCGAAAGTAATTTCGATTTCTCACTCGCTACTTCGATTCGCGGCTGCTGCTGCTGCTGCTGCTGCTGCTGCTGTTGCGCGCGATAATTACCAAGTAATTAACAATCCATTTTCAATTTGCCTCTCGCGGAAAATAGCAAATTCGTAATATCCTACAATATTGCCACCGCCACCGACGAGAGCTTATACTTCTCTCTTCCTACTCTCTCATCCCCTTCCTCTGTATAGTGGCAAAAGTTCGTCCTTGCGCGAGCGAGAGCTCGCTCGTCGTGCATTTTCAAATTTCCTATTTGTAAATAAGCAATCAGCATCCGCGCCAGGAGATTGCCGGCAAAGTTCAACTCGAAGCTGGACGAGAGACGCGACGAGGTGAGACAATTAATCATTTCAATTAACGGACAATTCAATCGGAACACCGTCGGACAGAAGAATATTGGAAGCGGGACAGTGGCGGAAACTCGCAGTTTACTACTCCAACGACGGCTCCGAATCGCCTTTACTCGAGGTCTAATTAGAAAAAAATTCCGCTTATATGTTGCCTCTTCGGCGAGAGCAAGAGACAGAAACGCAGTAGACAGAGACTGGGTTGTAACGAGATTAGCGCGCGCAAAGTCAGATTGAGAAAACTCCGAGGACGATGAGGCTACGCGGATAAAAATTATAAACCGCGATGCAGAAACGAGATAATATAATATTGGTAGCGGAGCCAACGTCGACGATGGAAGAGGATGGTAAAGAGGTTAGCGCCACAATGAGCGCTCAAAGCCTTCGCTTCGCTCTTCCATTTCGATTTTCTGTTCAGAGTAAAGAGCACTGCGTATAGGTATTCTCTCTTTCTCCCGCCTTCTTCGTATATATTTTTATAGCCTATGCTTATACGATATATTATTATTTTTTTCTTATAACTCTTTATTTTATAATATGCCCGAACTCATTAACAAGCTGAGATTATTTGAGAGTATTTCGATGTTGACGCGCGATGTACATGATGAGCAATCTCTTTTCAGCAAGATGTCTATCGCCATTTTGTCGGAGGTCTAGCGTCACTCAGTCCCAGCAAGGGGTGCAACCGTGAAAGATTGGGGAGGAACGAAACTCGAAGACGATCGAGAAACTGGAGTTGCACGCACATCGGGGGGTGTCTGAAGACCACTAAATAGGAAATAAGTCACTGCCTGAGGGGTGACAACGGATTTCACAGCAATTTCTTCGCGACGCGTTGCGCTATTGGCGAATAATCGACAAATCCCGGCTCTTTCTCTCTCACCCTTAAATTCCTCTCTTGGCTCTAACAACACCCTCGTATAAACAGCGCTAGTTTTTTTATTGCGCCTCGGGCCTTGCACACGGTTTCCTTCAATCAACACGGCCGCGTTCTCGTGAAATTTGACATAATAATCCATAGAGGGTGGCAGCTCCGCCGAACGTTGTTAATTTTAACGTTACCGCCGGCTAAACACAGAGATGTTTCTGGTGTTTTGCATAGTAGTAGCCGTAATGCATATTCGACTTGTCGCATTCTTCATTAACGAGTACAATTGTACAGACTTGTGTCTGTCGCTAAATTACTTACATGATTCCGCGTTGAATGTATTAAAAGTGAGGAATTTGCAGTTCATAAGAAAACTCTCGCTTGGTTTGAAATTTCCGATCATCTCTTCCTACCGAATAATCGGCGTTTTTCACGCAGCTACCGCCAATGCGCGGCGGCAATAGGAAAAAGCAATTAAATCGAAAATATGCGATATCGCAGCAGAGAGCCGGTGCATATTTAGCAACTACCTCGAGTCGTTAGCATGACAAAGGCGACTTCTCTCGCTCAGTACCGGTGCGCATTTAAATAGTCATATGTGCCTATACCAGTGCAATTGCGCATATGTACGTATTTTGGAAAAAGCAAGTCGCAGTTTATATCTTTGTTTCTGTACTGATACATCAAATACTGTACTGATATCCTGCCCCGAGAAAAAAAGCGTTATCTTTTTATTATTTCCCTCCTCCTATAACTCCTTCCACTCCTTCTTCTTCTGTGGAGCCCTTTAACAAATCAACCAGCGGCTTCAGCCTCGCTTCCTACATCCATTGGAAATCAATTTCTCCGAGCCGAAACACGATCAAGCGTTAAACCAATATAACGGCTCGCGCTGCAGATGAGAAATCGACGAATACTCTTGTAAATTATGTAATGGATAAAGAAGAAAAGTCGTTTATGTTATGTATAAAAAGTTTTGATGATAAAAAAAAATTTCGGCACAAACTTTCAGTCGAGTGCGAAACGGCGGTCGACAGAGACACGAAATAAATTAATATATACGCGTTAAGCTAAAAGTTTAGCAAATAAATCTGCAAAGTTTGTAGGGCGGCGGTTCTCATTTCAATGTTTTTTATCACCCGCAGTAGGAGCGCGAGCTATATATTTTTTCAACAACTTCCTAAAGTACACACATACGCATACGCACACGAACACGTATAGAATAACAGAGGAGAGTAATAAAAAAAAATACAAAAACCAGTACTACGCCCGAGTCTGTCTGATTAACGGCGTCTTAATTACCAAGTCTATCGCTTGATCCAGCAAGTTGATCGCGTGGAAAGCAGAGTTGCATGCGGATTCCATGCAAATGTGACCGACGATTTTTTTTCTTTCATTCTTTCATCGGCCCTCGATATATGAGGTTTCAAGTAACAAGTCGAGGAGACTCTTATTTATGCGAATATGCATTCGTCGAACGTAGCTGCGCGCGTCCTCATCGTCCTCGTCGTTCTCATCTTTATTTCGTTCAATCCTCGTCATTACTTACTACCGATATTATGATCTAGTTAAATAACTCTTTTTATCGTTCCCACACAGGCAAGTCGAGTTTCATTTCGTTCTTCTTTCATATGGGCATTTCTTCGTCGTTAGTCAGAGATTAACTATATAAATCTTCGATTCTGCTCATAATTCTACTAGAAGAATATCAGCAGCAGAGTAATGTTCAAGTAAGAGAGTTGCTTTGACTACAATATTATGTCTATGGAAGCTTTTATTAGATGCAAAACTTTTTTAGGCATAAAGGAACCGATTAATCCAAATATCCACATTCGCTACTTTTATACTATGTAGTCATTTTATGTTTGTACAATAAAGTAAAATACAGCAAGCTTGAACTTTAATAGCGAAAAATTCGCATACTTCCATGCACTTTCTGCTCTCGACAGTGCTACGAAACTCTGAACAACAAATTATGGATTTGCAAAAAATACTGCACTCGAAAAATGAAGACTAAATTCATTTCGTTATTCATTTCGTATTTAACTGTCCTTTCTGATCCGCTAATCAAATTACACCAAATTGACCCTAAGATCATAATTCATACATTAATTCTCTATTGGGAGATATGTTAATATAAGTATTACCATAGCGCATTGTATGTACACACGATGTTGCTTATTTATTAAAAAATGTAAATATTGCATCAATCTTCTTGTAGCGTCGCAATTCGAATTACAGATTGTCCGCTGATAAGATGCTAAACGCGTTTTTTGTCTTTTCAGACGAAGAAAAAAAATGATGTTGTAGAGATGTATTTGAATAAAAATTTACATACGGAATTATTTTCTCTTGGTATTGGATTTTCACGTATGTACTTCTATAGTTCTATCGTATTAACAATATCAAATAAATTATTACGCTTGAGAGTATAATATGTACTTGATATCGACTAGCATACGAAACAAATTTTTTAACGAACCGGAACTGATAGCGCTTTGAAAGTTGCTTCGCACAAAAGAAAACAAAAATAAAAGAAACTTCCGTGGATCTGAGGAGTATATCATTGTACAATTAGGTGTAACAGAAAGAGCGAGAGGGAGAGAGAGAGAGAGAGAGAGAGAGAGAGAGAGAGAGAGAGAGAGAGAGAGTGAGAGAGAGACGTGAATTTGTGGGGGAAAGTAACAGCAGCAGCAACGATGGTTTTGTTGTAATGCGTGCACTTATACACGTGCATCGCTGTTATTGTTCAAGCAAGGTGAATGTGTGTGCATGTAGAGTTACTGCATAGCAAGTATAAAAGTATATATAAGAGGCATAATTAGAGAACTGAGGGAGAAGTGAATAAGCGAGTTCAATGTGTATGTATGTGTGCATTTGTGACGCACAGGCGCGACAAATGTTTATATTGGCCAACTCTCTGGAAGCTAATTAAGTCAGTCATTATCATTATTCTTTATTAGAGAAAGAAAGGAAGAGTTCGCGACGTCAGGTTTTACGCTCTCGATTTGGCTGTTTGTCTTTATCTCTCTTCGTGCTTTTTTATAACAGGTTAGCGATGCGCAAGCGGCTTTTGAGAAAAAAGTCAACGCTGCATCGGATGGCTGAACTGTATACATGTTCGTACACGCATCCGTATTCGCGGAGCTTCGAACATATATATATATATTAAAGAGATTGAAATTTTATTCAGCATTTGACGAGATTATGAATGATTTGCAGGAAGCTTCTCGCATATAGCGAGAGACGCGAGGCTGGAGTATCGAGTGTCCGTGAACAAAACGACAATAACGAATGTACATGCCAGTAGCTTGGGCGAATTATCCCGCGTGCAGAGGCAACTAATCGCGCTCATCTATTTATATTAATTATCGGCGATTAGCAATAGCAATTAATCGCATTATCGTGCCGGCGAAGCGGCAGCCACTGCGGCGTATACCGGACAGAGCGCGCGCGCGTACGCGAGAGAGAGAGAAGAGCGTCAGGGGGCGAGGAGCGACGCCAACTATATAGAAGAGAGAGAGAGAGAGAGAGAGAGAGAGGGAGAGAGAGTTCGCACGTTCGGCCGTGCGCGATTCCACCATCACCACTACCACTAACCCCCTCGTCGACTCAGTAATTTACTGTTATTGGTCAAATTATGCAACGCTCCAATGCATATTTATGCGGTTAATTATAATTAATGATAAAACATTGCTGGCACCGCGCGGCTACAGTCTGCAGAGTTAGAGTAGATATAGCTGAGAATGACGAGCGTGAACAATCCGCAAAAAGTCTTATATAAATAATACACGGTAAAGATAGACTTATTTGACTATAAGCAAAAGAGAAGTAGGGGGTAGAAGACGAAAAAAGAAGAAGAGAAAAGAAGAAGAGAAAAGAAGAAGAGAAAAGAAGAAGGAACACAAGTGCGCAGCAAGCTGCTCACTTGAGCGCAATTATTTTTCTTCTTTTTATCGATATCTTTCTCTTTCTACACTTGTCGCATTAAAAAAGAGGTGGCTGCCTCTCGCTCGAGACGAATATAAGGACTCGATCAACTTTACGCACAATTAATTTTCCCTCTCCGCTTGCATGTGCCAGCTATATATTCCCAATCGACTAACGCAATTTCCTCTCCATCTTCGAGTCCCAGCATCAGCCACTAATAATTATGTGTACAGCTTAATTAATTGACTAATCATTATTCCTCTCTGATGGATGCAAGGTGCCCGTGGAGCAAATCATTATTTCCCGTTTTTAATCGCTTTTCTAAAGCTTAGAAAACGTCCAATAACGATCATTAAGGTCGCGCGCGCGAGCTTTCTTCTTTGGCTTAATTCTCTCTTATTCTTTGCTCTGCAGCAGTAGCAGCACAGCAGTAGCAGCACAGCAGTAGCAGCACAGCAGTATAGTGCAGCAGCAGCCCCCTCCCATTAGAGCGAGCTTGCGCGCTAATTGTTAAATCGAGCAAGCGGCTTCTCTCCCTCGCACATGCACACCACTACAGAAGAAGCATTAACCCCAGCTCTCTCTCTCTCTTTCTCTCTCTCTCTCTCTCTCTCTCTCTCACTCTCTGGTCTTGCCCTTTTTCATCAAAATCCACGATCAACTGCACGCGCACACCAACAAAACGCGACTTTCAAATATCTTGATGACGCGTATACGAGTTGTTGGTGAGAGAAAAAAATGACACGACACCAGGTCGGTACAGTACACATATATACGCACTGATATTCGCAGTGCTAGTAAAGCTGACAAATCAGACTCTTTGTTTTTCTTTTTTTCTCGACACTCTTTTTCTCTTTCTCTCTCTTTCTCTTTCGAAGCAGCAGCCTGAGGCTTTGGCGATACGTTATATTGCAGCACAGCAGCCGTTGCCACGATCGGATGCTAAGTACGACGCCGGGGGTGTGATTAATTACTAGCAAATAGGAGCGGACGTAGATTGATATATCGGGCTCGCGTTCTTGCGCCTTCTCGCGCCGATTTACGGTCGCCTCTATGGGTTATGACAATGGATACAATGGAGCTCGCCCGCGAGTGAGAGAGACTGCAAGCTACCGTGTTGGCGCGTCGATACATTCGCGTCGATGCATCCATTTCGCATTCTCTCTCTCTTACGCTCACCCCAAACATGTTCGTCCTATATATATATATATATATATATATATATATATATATATATATGTGTGTATATGTGTATATATATACACGTATATGGGGATATGAGTCGAACGTATATGTATGTGTATAGATGCGCAAACGAATGCACACGTGCAGACCCCAGTCGTCGGTGCAGAGAAAGATGAGTTTATTGCGACCCATTTTTCCCCGCACGATCGACAAGTTTTCCACAATAAAACGGACGCGCTACTCTCGCAAATTTCTTTACGTTCCCTATACTCTTTCTTTATACCTTTATTTCTTTTTTGCATATAGTCGCACATTCGCTCTTTTAATCGAATCTCCAGAATCTCAATTTCAAAGGATCGTATATCTCGCGCCTGCCCTCGCTATGCGCATTTTGTGTAGCCACAAATCAGCCGCGCAACTTACTCTTAATACAGAGAAAGAAAAGGGGAGTGGGGAGGGAGGGAGAGAGAGAGAGAGAGAGAGAGAGAGAGAGAGAATGAAAGAGAAAAAGAGAGCGGCGCCTGTGCTGCGCATCGTTGTCCCCTCTTGTGTCGCTGAAAAGTGGCCGATTCATTTTTTTTTCTTTTTGTTCACACACGTAGACAGCGGAATCGCCGTGGGGCTAACTTTTTTTCCGGACCATTCAACGCATCCTACACTACTTCTATCTGGCCCGAAAATAAGAGGGAGAAACAGAGTGCATATAATAGCGAAAGCTAAAAGAGAAGGTAACACGTGTATAGCTGCGGCGATTTGTTTTTTTTTTGAATTCTTTACTTTTACAGGCTACCGGTACCTTTTGTAGGATTGTCTCGTCGAGCAGGAAAACTGAAGCTGTATGCGATGCAATCATTTAACAGCAGAGCGAAGTGTCTGTGCTGCTATAATAATGTTGAGTTTGCAAGTCCTGTGACGTGCAACAAAAGCCGCTATTCGCGAGAGGAAGACAGATATGATATAGAGAGGAGGCTCGGGAATATTGGCTCCGACGAGTCGAATCTAGAGCTATCTCTACGGCAGTGCGTGTAATATCTCGCGCGTGTTTTGGGTGTCGAGAGTGCTAGCTATATCTCCAATATTTATGGGCAATATTTCCGCCATAGCCGGTGTGCGCTATCGAAGCCCTTGCCGCAGTCCGCAACATGTCCGCAATAAAAAACTGGGATAGAAATTATATATCGTTACTCTTTTTTGCGAGTGAACGCTCGATATTATGCATGCTCTGTTCATATATGACAAAGGCCGCTTCTGGCGAAAAGATGAAAATGCGCGCGCAAAAGCGACTGATGCGTGAGTGAGACGAGAGAGAGAGAGAGAGAGAGAGAGAGAGAGAGAGAGAGAGAGAGAGAGAGCGTCGGGTATACCGAGTCTCTAGAACAAGGGGCAAAGTTTTTAAATTTGAGACAAAATGCTAAAAGTTGCCTGAGGCGTGCACGAGCGCTGCAAGTATATGCAAGGAAAAAGAGGGAGAGGGAGAGGGAGAGAGCGTAGAGCCCATTAACATAAAAGAGAATGTGGGAAAAGCAAATATTGTGATAAAAAATAATAATAAGTACGGGAATGCGCACGGATACCCTTTTGCTACTATAATACATTCGTATAATATCTTCGCAGAAAAGTCCGAATGTACCTCATAGTATACATATATACATATATATATATATATATGTATATATATATATATATATATATATACATGTACACACACACATACACATACACATATTATATACATAAATACAACGAACCGAGTTTCTACGAGCATTTATGAAACTCACTCGCCTAGAACTAACTGCAATAATCGTTGAAACTAATAGTCCTCCGCTACTTGTACGGGCCATTTGAGAGGGAGCACACGCGCGCCTGCGTCCGAGAGCCATAGCAGGAAAGCGCGCGCGGACAAGATATTCGAATATCTTTTAATTGTCGCGAAAATCAGCAGTCCTGTGCCACCACCTCCCAACCCCCCACTCCGAACCTTCCACTACGAACTACCACTCCCCAATTCCCTCAAACTCCTTCTCGTACAACGATCAAGCTCCATTCTGACGTTTGCAAAAAGCTACGGTAGGGAAAGACAGAAAACGAAAGACGGTACGAACGGTACGGCGGGCCAAAGCCCCAGGCTCATGCAGAGTCAGGAAAGAGAGCTGCCGTCGCCAACATAAAGCGTAACGATAACGATTATGGATGCAGTTACCCCGCGGCCGCCGCCACCGTCGTCCTTTCTTAACGATTACGTCCCTGAGAATTATTATGCCTAATAACATTTCCCCCTTATTATTATGATTATCATTATTATACTTTTATTATTATTATTATAAGTATTATTTTTATGATTATTGTTTTCGTTGTTATTGTTGTTTTTATTATTATTGCCATTACTATTATTATTTGGCTGCTTTGCCTCGGCTGTATTACTACTGCTTCTATATACGAGAGTTGCGTGAGCTAAATTTTCCATGTGAAATTTCTAAATTCGCCTTGGTTTCCGACTACTCTATTCACCTAATGCTTATAATTACCGATTCGCGTGCACTTTATTTTCTTACCATTTCGCTTCGTGTGTAGCACATCACCACAGACGAGTCGGAGCAGTGTCATTATGTTGCCTGCGCACTCGCGCGCTTCTTTCGTGAATTCAAGAGAGAAAAAGAGAGAATGAGACAGAGAGAGAGAAAGAGAGAGAGAGAGAGAGAGAGAGAAAGGATAATAATGAATAACATTAAAATATACAGAGAACTCGGCTGCTGTGCGAACGAATTTTTATTCTTCCGTTTTTTCGTTAAATCAAGATAATATTGCAATTCGGGATAACGGCTTTATATTTTTTTGCAGGTCAAGGCGAGTCGAGAGAGAATGAGAGTGAGAGAGAGAGAGAGAGAGCCGAGAATAACAAAGAGGCATGAATATAGAATTTTAAGAGGTAATAATTTCATGAAGGATAATATTAAATAATAATGCTACGGAAAGAATCCTTTGCATTTATAATAAAAATCGCGCAGGCGGTGGTTCTTGCACGAGTATGAAAAATTCAAAGTGTGCATAGCGCGTATAGTGCGTATAACGCGAAAACTGCGGCGTCCAGAGATGCACATATACCTGTATGTACAAGCCTGCTTCTGCTGGTTGCAACTGCTGTTACCGCTACTACTGCTGCGTCAGGACAATAATTATAAGCCGCAGATATTTTTATTGTTTGAACATATTTAATGCACCAGGTTCGCTCCAGATTTAAAAGTAAATACTTGGATTATCAAAGTGCTATCTAGTGACCTTGCTAAAAATAAATATACCTCGCTTTTATCTGGCCTCAAACATTCTGCGGAGGTCTTTACTGATTCATTTGTTATATCAGAGGAAAATACATTTTTTAAGGCTCCTTACAGCTCGTGTCATATCAGGTTGCAAAAACTTTCGTCGTTGTCGCCGTCGACGTCTCAACGTGTAGCGTACACACATATTATACATCGTACATATTATACACATATACGGCTCGACCAACAAAAGATAAAAATAATTTGCAAATAGCTAATGCACGCTCTCCTGCTTCTATACTCATTTTACAATGTTTAATTTCGCAGCACAAATAATTACCAGTTCTGCGTCTCCGACACAAATAATGTTTTTTGCATGCGCGCGCTGTTTGCCGAACAAAAGATTACAATCAATACCAAATAGTACAGAGATTGCGCAAAGAATATCTAGCGTACGTAGGTCGTTACTCATAATATAAAGAGCATGCAGCTCTTTACTATACATATGTGTAGATACAAATTTACTATACATACACACATAGCATTTTTCAACCTGATAGATATTTATGTAGGGAAATATACGACTGACGTAATGTGTAAAAAATAATCTATATATACAAAGACAGATAATTAATAAACAAGCTTCTTTCGCCCAGTGAAATCACCATTTGTTTTTACACATCGGATTATCATAAAATGAATGAGACACAAGAGCAAGCAAGTGAGAAAGATAGTGAAAAAAATATGATAAATATATTACAATGTCGCGCTCGTGCGCGCTTTGTAACATTGAGCAGAAATTTTTAATAAATCTTAGGTGCGATACCTATCTTATTATCGCATCATCGTGAATCTTGAAGTATAATGATAATAATACTAATAATAATAAGTCGCTCGTCGTCGTAATAGTGTTAGCAAAGAAGGAGAGCTATATCGTAGTTTATTATTCAAATTAACAAATTAGAATTTACTCAATTTATTTATTACGCATTTTTTTATCATAGTCCGTGCGCCTATATTGAATAAATTACACGTATGCACGTGCGCGCGCGCGCACACAGACGCAAATACACATGTATAAAAATATAAGTGCTTATATAAAGATATTATACATATATATATATATATATATATACATATACATGTACTTATATATATATATATATATATATACATATAATTCTCCGGTATACTTGCTGCGTGAGTCAACAGAATCGCGATATATAGTTCAGTCGTTAAATTGGTAATCATTCCTTTATAATCTATAATAGAATGCAACCGGATTGATTTAGTAGCGGCAATTGTTGTAGCAACAAAAGGAGAGACGAATTTCATTGGATTATGTAAATGGTTAAGCGTAACAGACGCGACATCCCTGCAGCGACACAAGCGATAGTAAAAAAGGGCTAGTTCGCTTGCAATGTAGGTGTGATAGCTACAGAAACAGGAAGAAAGAGAAAGAAAGAGTAACCGACTAAGTGAGAGAAAAAAAAAGAAAAACGAAGTAGTAGCTGTGTGCGATAATTAGCGCGTGTGAAGCGTCGATATCTGGCGTGCACGCGTCGCACGCGCTGCCGCTGGCTGTATGGTGGTGGCGGCGGCGGTCAGGTATCGGAAAGGCACATTCGCCAATTGCCAGAACACCCGACAGGGGCGTGAGAGACAGAGACAGAGACACAGAGAGAGAGAGAGAGAGAGAGAGAGAGAGAGAGAAGCAACGCGCGCACCGATCGTGCACATCCGTATATAGATGCCTCGTTAAACCGCATTTTCAACAACCGTCATTATGTAGAGCACGTGGGCTCGGCTGATAACTTTCTCTCCCTCTCCTACTCCCTTTATTATCCTTTGCCTTTTCACTCGTCTTTCTCGAAAATTCGCGCGCTAAGCATTGACAGTAACAACCACAGCAGCTACAGCTACTACACTTCTACTAGTTATTTAACCAAGCAGAAACGAGAGTTGAATCGCTGCATGATAAGCAACCGGTGCTGCTGCTGCTGCTGCTGCTGCTGCGAGAAAGAGAGAGAGAGAGAGAGAGAGAAATATCATTGGCTTATGTAAGAGACTAGGCAATATTACTTTATTTTTAGTATTACTTCTTTGTCTGAATAAAACATGTGGTTAGCAGAGGGAAGGAAAAAAATGTTTTCTCAGAGATGATTATAAAATTTATTTAACTGACTCATCATTTGAAATGATTCAATAACGAAGCGCCTGATATAACAATTCTTGTCGAGTCAAGGTAGCCAGTATAATAAAATACAATTATTTAATCTGCTGCGACCTTTCCAGTCAGCTGTAGAAAAAAACGTAGAGGGACTATTAGTCATATGGTCATTAGAACATAAATTGAGCTCAATTTTTTAGCTTAATATGTGTCGTACCTCTCATATATATATATATATATATATATATATATATTGTATATACTACATATATAACTCACAAATGCACTTATATACACGCGCATTTAACATTGTTTGAGCATGAGGCGCTGTGCTTAGAAATTGCGTATATTTTATTATAACAAATCGAGTCTCTCGGTTCTATAAATATATTATTATTTAGTATAGGACGCGTAATCGTGATGGGGATCTCACACGGGGAATATAACAAGCTTATGGTTGATTCGAATAATTATAGGTCAGTAGGCGGCAGAGGCCGTATGCGAGTGCAAGTTGTAATCAAAACTCGGTAATGGCGAGAGAGAATAACTCGTCGTTCAACATGTTCTTACTTTTATGAGAGAAAAAAGTAAACAGAAGAGAGAGGAGGGAGAGAAAGAGAGACAGAGATAGGAAAATTAAGAGTGAATTTTCGATTTGAAAAAAGAAGCCCTTGCTTCAGTTCGACGTGATATTTTGATAGTGGATATGGACGATATAAATTGCAGCGGCGGCAGCGGCGGCAGCGACGGCGGCAGAGGCCAGAGAACGGCTAAGTATAGTTACGATAAATCAAGCATATCGACGTTCCGGCATAGAATTGCAAATGAGGCCCGCCATCTTTAAAATAAAAAGTTCAACTAGCTCTACGGTCTCTCGGTATATGTAAACTATACAGTTGTCGATTTATATACACACATATATATATACATATATATATATATATATACACATATATATGTGTGTGTGTGTATACATACATATATACACGCACACATAAACACGCAGCCGTGTACACGGCATCTATAGCGGGAAACGCGCATTCACGCGACAGTGTGTGTGCAACGCTGCAACCACGTGGAGCATACTTGTTTCCTACTCGTACACGAGCGAGAGAGAGAGAGAGAGAGAGAGAGAGAGAGAGAGAGAGAGAGAGAGAGAAGGAGAGAGAGAGAGAGACGAGCGAGCAAGGAGAAAGAACTTAAAATGAATAATGTATCGTATATTTAATTCTATATGTATGTATACACATTTACAAGCGCGGCGGCTCCGCCGAGACGAGAGCCGCCGCGGTGGCGGCAGCAGGAGGTGGAGGAGAAGGAGGAGGATTGGAGGAAACGAGGATGAGGCAGCAGCAGCACCAGCACCAGCAATGTGTAGGTTATGCGTTATATAGTTATACGTACTATATATCCACTCTCTCTCTCTATCTATCTCTCGTTCCCACCCCGGCGGAGAATGAGCTAGCATATTTTCTACAAGGAGGTCGTAACGAATCGACTTTCTAGCGCACGAGTCAGACTTGCCAGACTACCGACGCAGCCGCCGGGTAATGAAAATATTTTTTTATGGAAATTGCCCTCTCGAATTTGTAATTTCGGCTCGTACTGCCCCCACTCTCACTGATCTCTCTCTCCTCTCTCTCTCTCTCTCTCTCTCTCTCTCTCTCTATGCATACATAGCAAAATAATACTACTTTGCCTCGATCATCGATATGCCGTACCATTATCTACATTCTCTTATTCTCCACAGCCGGTTCTCTCCCGACTTTTTATTATACTCAACTATAGCAGCAACCTCGTCAAACTTGTCCTTGTTTTCCATTCGGACAATCCCAACTATATTAATTGAGGCTCATTCATGAAATGGTTTCATTCATAATTCATACCACTGTTGCTGTTAGAGCCCTGTATATTTGCGTGTACGTGTGTATTTTTGCGAAACTTTTGCAATTATATTTTGTTGCTTCCTGGTACCTTTATATAAAACTGCACACCGGCCGATAGGTTGCTCAGCGCGCAGTGCAATGAAAAAGAGCCATAAAATGAAATTAGCAAATAAAGCTTTAGCAATATAACGCCGCTACTCTCTGCCACTTTGCGCGCGGGCGTATAAAAATTATTTCTTTTTTTTCTCTTTTTTGTTCAGCGCCCGGTTGTTTTTATCATAAGGTCCAACGAAATTATGAAGAAAGAGCAGTGGGGGTATGAAAAAAAGCGTCATGTGAATGTTTTGAGTAGGGGAGAGGCGGTGGAGGTCGAAAAATAAAAAGAAAATAAAAGCATAAAGGGAGGATTGTTCGGCGGGCAGAAAAAATAATAACGCAATAAAAAAGCAATTGGAAGTGCGATTACGGCGATAAATTGGTAAAATCTGAAATCCGAAATGGCTGCGAGCGAGCGGATGTACTGTATGTACATGTGTGCGCGCGCGGGGGTGGTACAGAGAGCGCACGGTGTCGACTTTTCGCCTTGGGGGCATTTAAAATAGAAGCCGTGTCAAGCGAGCGCGTTATTTGTATTAGTTTAACGCGCGAGCTGCGGAAGAGAGAGAGAGAGAGGGAGATCGATTGGTCGGCTTTTATGTCACAGTGTGTGTGAGAGAGAGAGAGAGAGAGAGAGAGAGAGAGAGAGAGAGAACGTAGCCATTCGACACCATGGAAAACGACACCGAGTCACGGTCACGGTTATGGTAGCGCAAGCCGATGCAGGTGCGTAACAGCCACACGCCTTTGTACAGACGTCAATCTGTGTGTACACGCGAGCGCGCTATACTTGCAGCAATAAAGCGCTATACGTACTTTATTAATAATGCTGTACGCTTTGATGTTTTATAGTCGTATCATGAGCGCTCAGTCATTTTCTTGCGCAATACTTTTATTTTCACAATAAAAAACGCGCGCCTGCCAGTTGTGGTTCTCAACACGAGGCCAAAGATTTGGAGGAGCTCGCTACTCTTGTATGACATGGTTGCACTGTTCTCCGCATCTCTACCAAGTTATACATCTGGAGATCTTTCTACGTGCATGTACACACTGACACGTAATGCACACACATACAGTGCTGCAGAATTCATTTCACTCTCTATAATTATTATAAATATTAACATAATTGTCCAGTCGCACGGATGATTGCTGTCATTACCAGCAATATTATTATTGTTACATTAGAATTTTTAATAATTATAGAAATAAAGAAGCAAAATCCAGGCGCGTGCGCGACAGCTATGCTACCGCGCTTGCTACTACAATTACCATAAAAGTATATATATATAGAAGCCGGAGATTATACTCGATCCTTAATCATTTCCATGTTCATTTTTCTCGAAATTAAGCTCCATAGTATATATTTGTGTGCGCGCGTTTGATTATACGTACGTCCTTCGCTACGCACAGGTATAACACAGAGAGATACGGAGAGAAAGAATTCGAAATAGAATAAGAAATATAATAAAAAAAAGAACTTCAAATTTCGTTATAATTCTCACAAAGTGAAGAAGTCTCAGAAACAACGAGACAGTTGCGTTTGTTGTTAACAATAATCGTATTGCATCGAAGTGAAATTAAAGAATTTGCATCTTGACAAATATATATATTTATATATTGCACTACAACATACCTAATATGCTCAAAGCGGAACGCATCTACGCGATGCTGCATATGATGACGTAATAATATAAATATTCCTGGTCTGGATACCGCACTGCAACTTTGCAGCACCTCGGTGATACATACACACATACTGCATAGAGAGGCATAGCTCGATTTATAAATTAACAAATTTGCCTATCTTATCGGCCACTTAATAAATATTGATTTAAAAGCTCATTTATCTTATCTTTTCTCGCTATTACATCTAAAATAATTAGTTCGTCATAAGGGTTGAGACTTGCTTCATTTACGCTTCATCTGAAGAACTAAGAATACACGAATACTTATCTTAACGAAATAACTGCGCAATTAGTGTACCACGGCTCATACTTTTTTTTTCTTGCCTATGTCTATCTATATAAGCGCGATTTCGATTCTCGTATTCGCGAAAAGTAGCGCACAGTGCTTGTGGCAAAAAAATACCATTGAAGTATAAGAGAGTATGTAAGCCAGAGAGAGAGAGAGAGAGAGAGAGAGAGAGAGAGGAGAGACGGCAGAGAAAAGAGAGAGATGAAATCTAAATTTTAAATTGAAACGACACACAGCGAGTTGAGAGCCACTGCATTAATAATATACGATAGTAGTAATGGCATCGGCTGTATGCGATTGTGTGCGTATTATATATATATAATGTATATATATGTATATATGTATATATATGTATATATATATATATATATATATATATACATATCTATATATTGTATAATAACTTCCAAGGCCTTATAAACGTTTATTATTTACCGCGTAACGTAATGGCAGGCAGGCAAGCTCCGCTTCTCCTTCTCTCTCTCTCTCTCTCTTTCTCGCATATACATTGGCTGTCCTGCTCGCTCGCTCGGCGAAACCGAGGCCGTTATTAAAAAATAATATTATAACGTTGGGTTTAGTCTAACGAACGAAATTGCCGAGCGTTGAATTTTGCCCTGCGCAAATATACACGGGTTCCTCAGCTCTCTCGTCCGTTCTTTCACGTTTCAGAGTTTCATTCTCAAGGATCTTCACTTCTCTCTCTCTCTCTCTCCCTCTCTCTCTTACCCATAGCTGCTGGCTGCTATTCTTACATCTCTCTTTTACTCTCTTCTTCTCCCTCTCCATTGCCGATGAGTTATTACACGATTCGCCTCGCACACGATAATTTTGACTAATGTATTTTCGCTTTTATTACACGGCAAACGATCGTTTTTCTATTTGAAAATTCCTCTCAACTCTTTCTCTCTATCTCTCCCCCCCCCCCTCTCTCTTCCTCTATTTTATACATACACATACTCGCTACATAGATGCGCAATAGCAATGGTAATGGTAATGGCTCGAGAGAGAATTTATTGGAGAAAAGGGCCCCCGAGACGCTTCGTGCAATAACAAGTCTTTCCGTAATTATACAGTTATAAACAACCGAAGAAACAGAGAGAAAGAAAACTCTTCTTATGGTGTATCACAGAAGATCATCTTCTGTTGTATCTATCTAAAAAAAGAGCTGCTTCTGGTGAACTTTTGTTCCACTCTTGTATCTCTATATTGGTCGCTCAACTATCCTGTATTAGAATCAAATTCGATGCTTTTGCTAAGCCAGTAATAGTACTATAAAGCATGTGCACATTGTGCATACCTATATGTATTTACGTATGTATTGTATAAGTACAAGTATTTGTATTGTATTTGTATAGGTATATATACAAAATACGCGTAAGTGCCGGTGTACGATATATATAGTTTTGAATCTGTTCTTTTTCTCTTTCCACTTGTGGCTCGCTAACACGCACGCGCTTCACCGAGTCTCCCTAGTCTATGCTGGGTATGCACATACGTGCATGTATACATATGCATATCCGTTATGTATATAACACATACATACAAAATATATATGTATACATATGACAATAATGCGGAACTTTATAGTGGTACTGTTTGCTACTTAGCGGGCTGATACACGGGCTCTATCGACTCGCTCTCTTTTCAGCCTGTAAAACCGAGCCCAGTCTTTTTTTCTTCCGCACACACATACACCCCCGTTGAGTCTCTCTCTCTCTCTCTCTCTCGCGCGCGCGCGCGCACACACACACACACACACACACAAACTGACTGCTACCACCGCACTTTTTTCAAACAAGAGGGCGACATTATTGCGTCTACGCTCCTGCTGCATACGTCGCTTGAAAACGTACTCTCTCCTCCGCTTCTAGAGGCTCAAATTCTTCTCCCCTCGACCGCCGACACCGCACACATGCACGCATTCTGGCTGCATTCAGTGCACGAGTATAATTTTGATATTGAAATGCTCGCATGTACTGCTCGAGAACAATCGTTCGTTAAATCGAGCAGAACCAGAAATTCCAACCAGGACGACGACGCGCATCAGACGACAAACAAAATTCTCTGTCTCTGACTCGATGGAAATATAATATAGGCATCACGTATTTAGCCGATGGGCGATTTTTTCGAGATTACGAGAATTGATGAACATGCCACTAGCGCACAGGAAAATCGAAAACGACGAAGGAAGCGCACGCGCATACACGCATAGCTACATCATTCGCCGAAGAGTAAGAGAGAGAGAGAGAGAGAGAGAGAGAGAAGGGGGCGAGCATAGCGCGGCGAGGGACAGAGGGCGCGCAAAGGGGGTAATCTGATTGTCAGCAACTTTATACGTCGCGCTTCGATTAAAATCCAGCCAGCGTGCAACGCCGATATCGTTACTCGCTGTTCTACCGCCGCCGCGCGACCACCCACCGGTAGAGCGTACCCCGCCTCTCTTGCTCGCTCGCTCGCTCACTCGTTTTTTTTTCAACGACTCTGTGTCGAAGCATTCACCGTGTGGTTCTCTATTCGAACCCCTCTTCTAATAGGAACAGCGAGAATTATTTTTTCCGAAATATCAATCTACTTAATTTTTCACTTTCCTTTCATTTTCGCTCTCTCTCTCTCTCTCTCTCTCTCTCTCTCTCTCTCTCTCTCTCTCTCTCTCTCCCATTTTTGTTTTCCGCTCGACCTGCCTCTGCCTTTTGTTTCCTTAACAGTTGAAATATTATTCGCGAGCTCGCGCGAGAGAGCGTAAAACGAGAAATTGTGTATATATACTGTTATGCAAAAGAAAGCCAAGGAACAAGCACATGCAGAGTCGTTCGTTATCTTGCGATAATAAATACATAAAGTTTTATTATAGCGCAGAGGCGGAGGAATCTAGCATAAAAGTGCCGGATGTAAAGCGGAGGAGGAGGAGGAGGAGGAGGAGGAGGCAAGCGAGTAAGCAAGCACAACCAAGCGAGCAAGACAGAGACAAAGAATATGTATATACACACATAGACACTGGGACGCGACGTCGGCAACAGCAGCAGCGCACACATTGTTACAACGCAAATCGCGTTACGTAAGCTCCCGTCGTCGCCGCCGATTTAGCCGGGTTTCTCTTCACTCTGACTTTCTGTGTATATGTGTCGTTCCGTGTGTGCGCAAGCCTTAGAATTAATAATATACCGGGTAGGATAAAAATTAGATTTTAACTATTCAGCGCGGAAGGAGTCCAGTGAATCGCGTTCTATATATACGTATATATACACACACATACACACACATATACAAACACGGACCTATTTCTTTCAACGCGCGCACGGCCCCACTTCTTGCGCTTCCATGCGCCACTCGCGAGGAATAAAGTGTAATCGATACGCCATCTACAACTCCTTCTTTTTCCCTTATCCATTCTCTCGATCGTTATAGACTTCTCTCTCTCTCTCTCTCTCTCTCTCTCTCTCTCTCTTTCTCTCTCGCTCTTTCTCTCTTTCACTATAATAATGATTGTGCAAATGTAAGAAAATAATCATTTAATATTCCACTAAGAAGTCGGTAATAACAGATAAAAACTTTTTATACTGTCGCTCACTTGGCTTTCCCTCTCTCGTTGCTGCTACAGCCGAAGTGTTAATAAGAGGAAGTTTACGTATTAAATAGCTTAGACTCGAAGGAACACTTTTATATTAGATATTTCTCCGAAGCATTATTTTATACGCTATAGTAATCGGAAATATTTACGATTTCGAGGGCGACTTTTAACGCTTCGTAGCTTTCGGTTGTTACGAGAAACTTTATACTTGCTTGCTTTTTATTCATTAACTTCCAGCGGGAACTGTCGGGACACATTTTAAGTAACTTCGAACAGCGTAATCGTGCGAAATTGTCAATGTGATATTACCAAGGCGAGATATTTCAAATAAACGACTGTACGCCACAGCAAAGAGATGTACTCACCTGAAACAGAGAAAAAAGCGGACAAACGGATTAGTTGTGAAAAATGCAGAGAAAGAAGAAAATAAATAAATATTTTTCAAGCAGTTGGCGACGCGCGGATTACAAACAACACGGGGTGGAAGTCCGAGCCAGACAATGTTTATGAAAAGACTGCAAAGGGTTTTGGACGGGGTGTGGATGGATTCAGGAGGGGGTGGGAAAGGGAACAAATATATTTTTGATAGATTTTCGACGCGGAACCGGTTGCTGAAAATTGTCAAAAAAAAAACGAAAAAGGCAAAAAAACATTCACAACGAGGGAGAGAATCTCGCTGGGGAGCCTATCGAAGTGCGATTAAAATATAAAATGGTTTTGAGGATCCGGCGGTTTTACGTGCCATTTCAATTATTGTCCCATTCCACTGGCCTTTTTTTTGCTCGCGTGCGAGCTCTCGCGCTACGATCTCGCGAGCGAGGTTTTCCATTATTTTTTTGCATTGCGTTCCATTTGTCGATCGCAAAAAGCGCAATATCATTTTAGTGTCCGAACGAGCGACGAATCGCTGTAGCGCTTTTGCCCAAATAAAATATACACTTGAGGAATATCCGTTTTCTCTCTCTCTCTCTCTCTCTCTCTCTCTCTCTCTCTCTCTCTCTCTCTCATGCACTATACTCTATATAGCTATACAGTATATACACTATAAGCGTTGTACGAATACACCGAGAGAAGCGGTGTACGTATATGTCGTCCTGATGTTATATCGTAAACGTCGTGTTTATAAAATAGCATTTCGCGAGTTTTTTTCTCGAAACGATAAAAATAAAAACGCACGCCCGCGCCGCTGCAGGGAATATCAAAAGCCCTATAAGTAGGAAAGAAAAATAAGTTCAAGTGGCTTTCATGGAAAGGAAACCATGCGCGAGTTAAATAAAGTGCTTGAACCGAGCGTAGCATACTTTCATGTATATATAAAAAAAATAATGAAAAACAAAAAAATAAAGTCCTTACATATACTTAATTTGGAGGAAGGCAAACTCGTTGCGCTACTTCTAGTGAAAAGGATATTTTATGTGCGACAGAAATCATCGTCGTGGTAGTAATGCAAACCAGATCGTAAGTGTATATATATCGGCGGCCGCTGTTGCTGTTTCTGCGCGAAGGCACTATGGGATAAAAAGTTTCCGACTGGATGAGTTTAGTTAGAGGGAGGAAGTAAAAGAGAGAAAGGGAATCACTCGATGGCAATAAAAATGTCTTAATTCGTTGACAAAGCTCATTGCGAGGTGAATCGGCAACGTGCAACTTGACTTAATTGTTTGACAACTAGCGCAAACTAAGCAAGTTTTCCGAAAGCTAAAAAAATGAATAAAGAACGAGCGAAGAGAACGAGCGTGTGCGATAATCCGACAAAACCTTTGCTAGCTCTCGCGATTAAAGGGAAACAAGTTTCCAGGGCAAACAATGTATTCGACAACTATGGAATATTTTATAGTTGTGTGTCTCATTCGTGCTTTACCGAATTTTCGCCTTTTGCCGACTACCGCAAAGTCAGTGGCAAAAGGGCACAAGAGTAAAACGAGGGTAACAGAGCGCAGAGGAAAAGGGTACACATGGAGTACGCATAGAGTACAGGATAGAGAAGGATCAAATCCATTTAAATATCGCTATGGCCAATACTGTAGTCGGCTATACGCACTAGACTCGAGAGTGCCAGAGAATCTCGTGTACCGCGGTTATGGATGATTTTTACCGCGCTCATTTGAATAACCCCTAAGCTGCATATTCTTCAATATGTATGCGCAAAGCCTACGCGCACTTCATACACAGCTTCTCCATCGTTTTTTACTAACATTTATCCCCTTGTGTACAGCATCGAGCTAACGGGAGAAAAACAAATTCACGAATTGTGTAGAACGCAAATAGGTGCGAAAGGAAATTTCACTCGCGCGGAAGCTTCCCACTTAAATAATTGTAAATATTTTACGAACACGGTTATTGTATATAAGTCTCTCTATCCACCCCCTCCTTCTTCGTGTCGAATGCACTGTACGTATGTTTTACAGTATGCAGATATATAAACATTGATGCTTGCTTTTGAAGCATTGATACTTCAACCCGAAGGAAATTGGAAATTAATTATTTGTTATTAAGAATAATACGATAAAAGCAGTTTAATCAGACATTAAAACCCATTTTCTCGATAGTAATCAAATAAATGATATAGCAACAAAAATAGTTTTGCCGTTGGCGATAAAATGGCTAATTCGAAAGTGTAGTAGTAGTTTCAGTTGTTAAATAAGACGAGCCGGCAGTCGATAGTGTTGATGTTGAATCAGGCTTTATACGCTATGTGCGTTCGTATATCAGAGAAAGCGATACATTCGCCAATCCGTTGCCCCGATGAAAATCCATTGACCGAAACATATAGGCAGCGCATATAGGCAGATTTAAGCTGCGCGGGCATACAGCCTCCGCATTAATCCTAATGATCAATGAAAAATCTCATCTCTTATCTACTGAAAGCAAGCGCAAGCTTTTTCCTCCTTCCGTGCTACGAACGAGCTTTCCCCTCTTCGTTTTCCCCTCGTGGTTTTCTCCGCATCTGCAGCTCTCGCCATAATGCGAAACATTATCTTCTTTTAATTTTCGAACCACACTCGTCTACGGTCTATCGATAACTTTTATTCGAACAAACAACGAATTTTCTATTTCCAATCGATTTTCAAATTTAAAAGCTACAGTCCTGACAAATATCATATGAGCAACGCGATGTGAATTAGTGTGGAACCCGCGCGTGGCGGTAACTATATACGACAAGTATAAGGCAAATATTGCTTGGATAGTAATGGGTCCAGCCTTTCTGCCTCTTGACGTTTTTTATTCCCCTTTTCTATATATTCGTAGATCCAGTAGCGTTATCTGTTATTTGTCTATAAGCAAGTCGAGCGTATATTATCTAAACGACGACCACGACAATAATGCAATCTTTTTAGCAGCTAAGAATATTAGCTTTTTCATTGGAAAATTTTAGGCAATTCGATGTAATCTCTCTAAATGTATGTATTATATATATATATTTTTTTTTTTATCACAGTAAATAATAGTTATGCTTTATTGTTGGCGATGTTGATGGTACTTCCAAGAAAAATGATTTTTTATTTTCTTTGAATAATTCATTTAAACACTGTATTGAATATTTGATTGATATTATTCACATTTTCAATGCGAGAAAAAGCAGTTCTGACGTAATAACGATATCAAAAAGAGAATGAAGAGACATAAACGATTAAAATAATATACACATGTGAGCGCTGTCGAATCCGATGATACAATTAATACGTGCTATATCATTATTTTTACGTTGATCAAGCGAGAGAGCGAGGGAGAGAGAGAGAGAGAGAGAGAGGCACACAGACATACAGACGGAGAGACGCATTATAAATCACCTTGAAAGAATAAGCACATTATATATGTATATATTACATAAAATTAACGAACTCGGCAAATATTAGCTTGAACGCTGACGTTATATTAAAAGAAAAGGAATTACATCGTCGCTTACAAACAATGTGTACATAATAAAATAATAATTTATTACCTCGCGATCATCGTTGTCGACAACGATAACTGCTGGTGAGACTAGAAGCTTGCACGTATGAACATACGACACTGACTTACTATTAAATATTCATACATTTGATATTAGCCATCGCCTATCTGTATCAATCTGATAGCTACCTACTTCATTATATAGAATAAAAAATATAATTAGCAGAAGAGATAAAAAATTGAACAATCCAAGTACATGAGTGAATATTTTTATAAAAGCAGAAATTTCAATAAAACAGTTCTCTGTTTCAGTGACTCCTTTAGTACAACGAAGACGGCGGTTTGCTTGGCGGCGCCCTTTTATTATTTATGAAACCTGGGGTCATTTTAATTGAAAAAGTTGGCTCGCAAGTTTAAGACAGCGAACGTTCTCCGAGACCATCATTCATCTCCCATCGATTAAGAATGCATCGAATAATTATATTATTCAAGTCAAGTTATTGACTGCAACGTACAGAGAAAGAGAAAGAGAGAGAGAGAGAGTACGTTGAAAGTTTGTCAGGGCAGTTTTTACAAAATTACAGTTGAGTGAATGAGAGAGTCTTTCGCTTCCATAAGATATTAAAGTTGTTCTTGTTTTCCAACCACGTTCTTTGCTTCATCGTCGACAATTTACATTAAAACGTTTAAAGTCGAACTATATAATGCGCTACGCGTGAGGAAAATTCTCCAAGTTCGTTCGATCGTGGTAGCATTAATAAAATAGGATGTTTTATGAAAAGCCAAGCTATGGCCTTAGAGAGAGATATAGGCGGGGGGGGGGGCAGGAGGTAACGTCGCGCAATGGATAATTGAGCGACGAGTGAAAGATGAGGAGGAGGAGGAGAAGAAGAGGCTCCTTTGAGCGAGACCAGGAAATAATAAACGGCCTCCGCGAGAACCGAAGAAAAAGAAAAGGTTATATATAAGAAATCGTCTGGCCGCTGCACATAATAGTCGTGCCTCAACTTCATACCCTTTGCTAGCGACAGTATATCAATGATTCATATTTAATTGTAGAGAGCCGACATCGCGTATTATTCCCTGCGCGCGCTCGCTGACGTGTCCGTTTGGATTTTACCGGCAGCCGACCGCAAACGACCTCTGAGATTCAATGTAATTCATTACTCGCTCGCTAGAGAGCGAGAATGATAAAAGACAAATAACAATATTTCCAATATGCCGTAATAACCCATGTGAGTTGTGTATATACGCGTGTGACGGTGAAAGGCAGTACACAAACATATATAACTCAGAGGGCAGAGTGAAAATGACATCGATCAACGATCAGAAAGCTCGACGGTGCTGTTCGTCGAAAGGGAGAGAAGAGGAAGGGGATCGAGAGAGCAGGTGTGCGTATCTCTGAGGGAGGCTCATTGTGCCGCGGCCTGGCGAAATGGCATCGGTCATTAAATATCCCTATTGCGTTTATATCATTTCGGCTTTATGTTTACGTTTACGATTACGGCACAGTCGGATAGTCGCCCTGTCTCCTCCCCCCTCTCTCTGCGGCCCATTTTTGACATTACTGTCTCTCTGTCTACATTAGTTCTTTTTGGCAAATATAATCGAATCCTGGCGCTTGTAACAGCTTCAGTGTTTTGCATACCGAAAAAGGGAGCTTAGATAAAGGGAGAGATTAAAATACGCGCGCTCGCGTAGAAAAGTCGAAATAAAATGGTTGAAAAGCGATGAGGACGACGATATGGAATAGAAAATCGTTGGCATCACAGAATGAAAATCAGAGTCGCTTCATAGTAGTCAGAGGAAGGGAGACGTTTTCAGGCAGCGATGCCCAGAATCGATATCGCCCCGAGTCATTTGATAGTCATCGAAGCTCGTTTCTGGATGCTGTCTCGCTTTCTCTTATATGCACATATTGCTCCGGCTACGGAGTGGAAGAGACGAAGAGAGAGAGAGAGAGAGAGAGGGGGGGGAATCGGGTGGTCCGCTTGAGCACGCATAGACCGCGAAAGCTCGCATAACTTGTGTGCGCGGTGCTCTGCAATATATATATATATATATATAAATATATATATATATAAACACACCACGTATTCGTGTATTCGGATGTGAGTATAGGTTATAACGGCATAGCTCGTCGTCGAGGGTTGTTTCGAGGCCCCTTCCACCGCCTGGCTGCTGCTGCTGCTGCTGCTGGCATACATCGGGCGGCAGGACGTAGCGGTACGCTCGCGTACAACAATGACAAACCGTGAAACAATGCTGGGCGCCACTGGAAAAATTCCAAAAAAACGCGAATAATAAAAATGAGAGCTCGAGCTCCGCTGTGTGTGAGCTGCTGCAGCAATGCACAGTTTTCTGTCCTCCCCCACCCCTTCCCTTTCTCTCTCTACATCCCCTCGTCGGCCGGCGCTTTCTAGTCGTTCCGTCGCTCTGCAAGTGTGCGCTCACAGCGAGAAACAAAAAAAGAGAGAGAGGGAGAGAGAGAGAGCGAGGAAAAAATGTAAAAGCTCTAGCGCGAGCCGAGTACCGGCGCTTCGTCGAGGGACAATACGCCGCTATGAATGCCTATTATATTTATCTGTAACAGGCGTTCCGTAAAGCAAATAACACACGAACTCGCGTAACGAAAAAAAAGAGTGCACTGCTGTAGCTCGACAAAAGCCCTCGAGTTTTCAACATTTTTTTTCCTGCAGCAATAGCTACTCTATCTATTTCTCATCCCCTCTCTTTCCCCTCCCACTCGCACGCTCTCTTTCTCACTCTCGAGTCGAATGATCGGTGTGAGCCAACTGCCACTGTCTTATCTCGTACGGATCGATGCGCAAAAGTGCTTTTGATTGTCATCGCAGCAAGTGACACGGCCACGAGAGAAAATAAAGAGGAAAAAGAGAGGAGCGCAGCAGAGTGAACGTTGGTGAGAAAGGAAAGCTTGCGCGCGAAAGCGAGGCAATGAGAGAGTGAGAGAATGAGAGCTGATGCTGCTGCTGCTGCTACCGAGGTGTGTGCCAAAAACTATAACCTGTTGCGTCGCGCTGCTTCTGGTGGCGGCACGAGCCGAAAAACGCCCCCAGCTCTCCCTCTCCTCCTGACGCTCCCGCTCACTCTCTCTCTCTCTTTCTCTCTCTCTCTCTTCTCTCTCTCTCTCTTTCTCTCTCTCTCACCACGGTTGATGCTATGCATATACTACAATATTTTAGCGGTCGACCGCACGCGGTTATATTCGGCCGCCGCATCGAAGAAACGATAATAGTAAACAAAGGAGCGCTAATATTCTACGTCATCGTTTGCACGTCATAGTACAATACTCGAGATAAGCTTTTTAATAGAAAAATCAATCTTTGTAATATTATCTTTGCAAAATGTTATATAAATTGTAGAATGCACGGGTAATCGCCCGAAATAGCCGAGAGAAATTTGAATTGACTTGCCGATGCTAATTGCGGATGGCGGATCCTTAAATTTGTCATATTTCGGATGGATGGAGCGACGGGGAAATGCAATTTCAATGAGCTTCAAGTAATAATGCAAAGCAAGGCGTGACTACAGTCTGCAGCAATTAGCCTCCAAATCCCTGGTAGATATTTTAGACAGTTGAGAATGAGAGAGAAAAAAAGTGGGGAATGGCGGGGGGGGGGGGGTTCAATTTTTACTCTGCATAGCAGGAAGAGAGAGAAGGACAGATAGTATAACATCTCTTTTTTGCTTGTATTTTTATGAAATCATTGTTTCGGATGACAATACGCCGGGATGAGCAGAGAACGCACAATGACTGTCTATCTCTGCGTTTGCGCAGGAGAGAAAATGATAAGGGGGTTGGGGTAGGTTTCTCGCTCGTTCCATCTATGTCTCTTTACTCTTTGGTATACGCTTCGTTTCGCGGTGTTCATTCGCATTCGGTCTTTGTGTCGCGATGACTGTCGATGAAACGATGACATATTTTTCCGGTTTCCCGCAACGGCGTGCCCGCGAGCTACGATGCTGCCGGCAGTCTCGCTCTCTCTCTCTCTCTCTCTTTCTCTCTCTCTCTCTCTCCAGCACTCTTTATTCGCGTGTAGCAATTCCTGTATATTCGACGCATTCTCTCAGCTTTTTCTTCATATTCTTGCTCCTTTATTCTTTTCTTGGGCTTTAGCTCACGTGTCTTTTTCATTGTTTTCCAAGCTGGTATTGTCGCAGAGGCTCATGCAATTACGCAACCGTTAAAACTATAACTTGAATCGACTGTTTGTAAAAGAGCCTGCGGTACACGCACATGTATAACAATTTTATGTACTTGTATTGCAAGTGTAGAGGTACACATGCGTGTGTACCGTTACGGATCATTATGGACTACTGCGGAATGTCCAAGCCGCACCAGATTCCAAGCATAACAATCCGTTCCAGGGTGTTATCGTTATATTACTATCCAGTACGTTACTGAGCGAAACATCCTCTCTTTGAATGCAGAAAAAAACTTGTATATGCATTTAGCTTATGACATATGAAATTCATCAAGTGCGTGTACGCATTAAATCGAAAGTAAAGAAACTCTGGAGATCGAGAAGAAAGCTATTTACAATTTCCGATGTCGGCTTTGATGTTAATTTCGCAAATTCTTGGCCTTGTGCACGTGCGCGAGGCGACTCGACGAGCGCGCACCTATATAGTTATTACGAGCGCTCGCTAGCGCTATAATTAGGGTAATAAGCGAAATCGAACGACTATAAGCATGTATATACATACACTTATATATATATATATATATATATATATATATATATATGTATATATTGATTTATTTATATACGGACGTGGGTATATTATAATCTAGTGCGAGTACCTTGGTTAGGATGAAAAAAAGTAAGTACAAGTATAATTATGATAATCTCGTTAGAATCGAGAAGCAACACTGCTGTTCCCGCTCAAGAAAATAACTGTCTCTCTCTCTCTCTCTTGCGGATGTATAAAAGCCGGTCCAGCTGCGCTGCAGCCGTTCTCCGATGCGACGCTTTACTACTACTACTGCTGGTGCAGCTACTGCTACTGCTACTGCTACTACTGCTCCCATATTTATAACCCGCCAAAATATTCCAATTCGCAGTGCAGTAGCTCTCATTTTTTATCGCAGCAGGCCGCTTCGACCTTTATTAAACGATGAAAAGTTTATTGCTAATTGCCGTTGGTTCGATTTTTCTCTTGCCGAGGCTTTGTTTTGCTCTCTCTCTCTCTCTCTCTCTCTCTCTCTCTCTCTCTCTCTCTTCCTCTCGTCGGCTTATATTTATCGCAAGTCGTTTCCGTTAGCACAGCTCGTTTACAAGCCCAGGAGTGAAAACAAAACAAACAAAAAAAATATCGAAATTCAAGTCGCTGCTGCATAGGAATATGGAGGGACTGTTAGCTTTCTTATCGGGGCTGCAGCCGTAGCTAGAGCGACATGTACTGGGTTCGACCCCCCATTTCCAAAGCTAACGGCCCGTCATTCTTGGATTTACGATTTGAAACGACAGAAAGAGAAAGAGATGGAGAGCGAGAGAAAGAGAAAGAGAAAGAGAGAGAGGGAGAGAGAGAAAGAGAGAGAGAGAGAGAGGGAAAGAGAAAGAGTGAGAGAAAGAGAGATAAACACGAAAAAATAATAACTGTAAAAAGTACTCGCCTCTACAATGCGAATCCCTTCTCTTTTCTGGACCTCGTCGCGCGTGGAGATCCAGTAGCGCGCATCAAAAGCGCGTAAAAAATCGTTCATATTCATTCCGGCGCGTACAACGCGCGAACATTAGTTCATATCTGAATCATAGCTCTTCTCCCAGTGAGGCAGAAAGAGAGAGAGAGAGAGAGAGAGAGAGAGATATCACGCATCGCCCTTCTTTTTTCTCCCCATATTCGATCTTTCTCTCTCTCTCTCTCTCTCTCTCACTATGCAAGGCCCATCTACCATTCTTCATTAGCCATAGCGCCTGAATGCAAAATGCCAAAAAGCTCTCTCTTTCTCTTATTGTCCTATAGGTTATATTTATATAGCAATAGTCTACTATGTAGACATATGTACATATTCACATACACACGTTCTCACACGTATTTTAACGGGAAAAAATCAAATAATACAATCAGCGGTTTATTGCGCGCGAGGCTCAGACTGAGTCATGCGGACAAGACGCCTTCTCTCTCCTTGTCTCTCCTTCGCTCGCTCACTCTCTATATTGCATTAATGTAAATTCCAACGGCACATTTATATGCAGATGAAAAATGTCATTTGCATTTAAAAGATTATCTCAATTTACATTATCTTGATCGTCGGTTTTTTCTATAAATTTACATTGGCTTTGCGTATTTCATTAACATTTAAATACATGCAGCCAACAATGATACATTTTGTATGACATTTGCATATAATAGCGCGCACAAGAGAGAGAGAGAGAGAGAGAGAGAGAGAGAGAGAGAGATAGAGCAGGAGAGAAAGAGTGAGTGGTACATGTTTCGTATGTTGTACGTGCTCGCGAGACTCTGGTGAACGATAAAAATCGTTAGCTGTCAAAATTCGTCCAACTTATAATATGTGATCTGTTTCGTGGCCACTGCCTCAAACGTTAGCTATACATACATGACGTATATATATATAGAATTCAGTATCAGCTATTAGCGCCCTGATGGAAATTTATGACATCCACTTGATTGGGTTCAACGTTCTCCGTGTATTTCATCATCGAATAATGTAGCCTCTTCTTCTTTTCGCTTCTAGTAGTATAACGTTCTAACAAGTATATCTCATCTCCTGCGCATGCTCGCAAATGATTAAAAGTCAAACAGAGAGCCGGTCTTGCCTTTTCTCTCTCGTGTGTACTTAACGAATTCGAGATAGCCGTCTAAGTGGCATTTTTTCCGCCGAGCGCGCATCACACCTATATATATATATATATATATATATATACAACCATTCACACATGCACGTGCTTATACATACAATCATACATACTCTCCGAGGTGGCATATCTATATATACTTTAACACTATTTGCAAGTGAATTGCAATTGAAATAAAAGACGGTCGCATGAGTGTTGATCTTGGAAATTTCGATATTCGCACCGTGTCACATAGAGATAATGAAATCGCGACGTACACGCGGGCGCGAAATCGATCGCTAGCAGATAACAAAGCGCGACTGTTGTTGCTTCTGCCGCAGAGAGAGAGAGAGAGAGAGAGAGAGAGAGAGAGAGAGAGGTAGAGAGACAGAGAGAGACAGAGAGAACTGTAGGAGGGCCTCGCACAGCACCCGCTTCGTCCGGTGAATATTTATATAGAAATGGTTACCGGAGAACATATTGAAACGCTTCGCTGGGGGCAGATGCGTCCAATGATATATTAACGCCAACTGCGCGCGCGATACGCCTCGAATAAATTAGAGAATTATTGTTTTATCGCTCACTCGCTCGCGCCTGATGCCTATACACACTGGCGCAATCGTATATTCATGTATATATACGTACATATATGTGTGTGCGCACGCGCGTGTGTGCTCATAAGACACAGAAAATTTACAGACACATACATTTTTACAGACCGCTTATGGTGTAAATACACATCAACTATCAGATACTTCTAATTCCTAGAGGACGCTTGTATTTCTTGCGCGAATGATTGCGATTGCCAAGTGAATAATATCGAATGAGACTACTTTATAATTGCAATTCGTTGCGCAAAGTAGTACAAATCAATAGTTATATTTTTATATAAATATAATAAAAATATAATTAACGAGTACGATGATCTTAAATATTGTAATAACAAAAGTTCGTGACATCGGGTGCGCGCAGGCACTTTAAATGACTTTTGAATTTTACAACCTTAAGTGAAATTTTTAACAGAAATTTCTTTAGAGTCTGATAGAAGTTAGAAATTGGACCGTTTTTAGTCATTATTTAGATAAATATATACATGCATTTTGTGTGCACAACTTTCGCGGCTCTCTGTAATATATATTACAGAGAGCCGCGACACTTTTTTGAGCTCATAAATAATAGAGTGGCAGCTATCTCATTACTGCACATCGTTGTTTTGGTATTTAATAGCCGGACAGGTGAGTAAGTATGCATATGACTGTATGCATCACGGAATTTGTTATTAAAAAGTATTCTAGTTATCACAGAACTAAATCATACATCATGCTTTCGATTTATGCTTTGTGTATGATTATTTAGTAGCCGGTGCAAAGGAAGAGAAGGAGGTGGAGGGAAGGGTCGTAAGGTCGCTCAGTTTCTTTTTTCCACTCTAGAACAAGCATGTAGTACATAAATACAAGCCACAGGAAAACGAGAGAGAAAGAGAACTGTACTATCTTTTTAATTTATTCACGGCCAGGTGAGGAAGAAAAAGGAAACATTACATTTTTTATTAGCTTCCCTGCTAAAGCCGCTTGAAAATTATGAGAAAGAGAGCACGGTTAAATTAGTATATAGGACTATCTCTGCGCGCTTCTGCTGCTGCAGAAGACAGAAGAAGACATGGATTTTTGCGCGGCAGCGGCAGCGGCAGCGGCAGCGGCAGCAGCAGTAGAGAGCAAAAGGAACACTCCTGCGCGCGATGTCTATATGCATAATAGAAGCTATATAGTATATACATGCCGGCTACGCGGAGGAAACATTCGCGAAGCCGAGGCGAATATATTTAAATAAGCCGGTATAAATATAATTTGTTGGCGAATGGGGCGGCGCTTTCTCTCTCTCTCTCTCTCTCTCTCTCTCTCTCTCTCTCTCTCACTCTCTCGCTCTCTCGCGTTCTCGCTTCGACTCGGCGCCGCCGTCGCCGCGGCGACGTAACTCGTTAAAATATCTACGCTATACAGCCGCGAATATATTTTAATATTTCGGAATACATTAAAGTTTATCGCTGTCGCTCCGGCCGCCCCCACTCCGCGCGCAAGTTCGCAGCAGCCGCCGCGGCACCCCCTACTATCCGTTTTCTTCCTTCCGCTTCTCTCTCTCTCTCTCTCTCTCTCTCTCTCTCTCTCTCTCTCTCTGTCTGTCTGTCTGTCTCTCTCTTTCTCTCACCGCTTTCCGAGTATAGTAGTAGGCGAGGTAGCGGACTCTCAAATGACCTCGGAACGAGCGCTTCTTCGAATATTTTATGAAACTTTGCACTTTATACCGCAACTCACATTGTATATTTCGCTCGTACTAGATAAAAAAGGGAAAAAGTTCTGCTCCTGCTACAACGCACCTACCAGTTTCCCACTAATCTCTTGAAGGGACTTTGGACAAATGTCGATGCAGCGGTTTTTATCGCGCATTAATTGTGGAAAGTATCTTAATCATAAATCAGTGGGCAAATAATATCCGCGCGTATGCTCTTACTCTCTCTTTCTCCCACTGTCATTCTCACACACGCACACTCTCTCTCTCTTTCTCTCTCTCTCTTTCTCTCTGTCGATGTGCGCGGCGCTCGCTCGCGCTTTTTAAAATTTGCATTTAAAAAATTTTTTTATTATTACCGTTGGGGAGTATTGCAGACTAAAAGTTTTAAAAGCCGGCAATAAAAGGCCGCTCCAAGTGCTTTTTACGATAAGTTTAACTATGCAGTTCGTCACTACTTAAAATATATTGCTACAGCTGAATTTCATATTCCGCTGTAGCGTTATCGCTAGCTCACTTGCTCGCGCATGGAGCTGCATGGAATGAGGTTAGTGCGCTGCACACAGGTAATTATCAAAGATTTCGTCAACTAATTCAAAGCGGAAAAATGTTTATTGTGCGCTGCTACCACCGCGAGATGGTGATTTGAATAATCACTGCATTGACACTGATGATTAGCATAGATTACGCAATATTTCCACTTTCTCTGTCTCACTCTCCAAATTCTTCTTTGCAGTCCGTTGATTTCGATCGGGGAAGAGGACGTGATTCCGTATTTTCTTTCCGATTTATATGCACGTAATGGGAAGTAAGTCAATGATCTGATGATATGGTACGATTTGATGATAAGTATTGAGCAGGCATTGGACAAGTCTAGAGTAAATATATTTATATATCGTTAAAATATTAAAAGCCCGTGATGCTCCAAAATATAGATGCTAGTGAGGAACGGAGAAGGGCGAAAGCGAGAGAGAGGAGGGGCGAGTCATAAGAAAATAAAAGGAAAAAGGGGATCACAGAACTCTCGAGAGGCCGGCGAAAAGTTTGCCTAACGGTAAAGCGATGAGTTAACATTAATACATTCCGTCTAAAAGTTTTTATAATATTCTACGGGCATTGTCTGGCACGGGGAACAATAAAACGCTCGCGTTGTTCTCCTTTACGACGGCTCATTTTTCACCAGTCCGACTCGCCTCCTCCTACTCCTCCTTTCCGAATATATATACATGTCGAATAATTTTCAAACTACGTGAGAAAGAGAGTGAGAGAGATTAAATAAATCTGTAGATTTTACAATGAATTCTTAAAATTGGCAAGAACGCGTTGGCAGCGTTGGCGGCGGTGGCGACGGCGGCAGTTCGTTATTAAGGGGACGGTGGCGCGGAGAGGGTGGCCAGAGGGGAAAATGAGCGAGTACGAAGAGCGGTAGCGGCAGCGTTGGCGGCGGCGTTGGCGGCGGCGTTGGCGGCGGCGTTTCGGGCGGGAGGGGGAATTAAAAGTAAACACGTCGAGAGCTACGGGTTCTTCTGGTTAAAGTAATTACGTGCCACGCCAGCTGCCGCGGACTTTAAATTATAGAAATTATAAAACGCACCAAGAAATGTCCTAACTCTTTTCCTTTGCCAGCGGCGCGGCAGTAGTTCCTATACATTCTCCCTCTCTCCCTCTCTCCCTCTCTCTCGCTTTCTCTGTCTCTTGCCATCTCTTACTTTTCACAGCAGACTTGCTGTTTTTCCAAGCACAACTACATCACTTCGTCTCGCATCAAATTGAAATTTATCTTTAGCAATTGCCGCTAATTTCATTTGCTATATTTTTCCCACGAAATAAGTCCCTCGACGTCGATAAGATTGATAGTGGCAACGGCAGCCAATCATGCGCGTACGACAATGCGATATTTGCAAAGGATGGAGCCTTGAAAGCGACACAATATATCGTATTTATAAACAGCCTTTAATAACATGAGAGAAGAAGAAGAAGAAGAATAAGAAGAAGAAGAAGCAGCAGCGGAAGAAAAAAAGAATATACAAAGCCGAGAAGCAGGCAGGTGTATCGGTCGTTACAGCAGGAGTAAGACGGACGAATGGAATAATATGCCGGGTCTCTTTCTAAATGTGTGTGTGTGTGTGCGCGCGCGCGCGTGCGTTGCTACTACACTACTGCGCGAAGAAAGGAATTTCTTAACCTCGCCTGCTGCCGCCACAGCTAATGCCTTCGGTCCTCTTTGTCTCTCGTACAAACGTGCGAGGGAACAGTGCCATCATTTTTCTCCGGTAATATATTTTATTGCCGTCCTTCTCTCTCTCTCTCTCTCTCTCTCTCTCTCTCTCTCTCTCTTTACCCCTTTCTTAGCCGCGCCTGACGTAAGAATTCCCGCTGCACCCCTGCGCGCCGCGCTCTTGTCCCTCTTTTATCTTTGCCACTTGACTCCCACTCTTGACTTCTCCTTCACCTTCTCCTCATCTCGCATACTGTCGGCCTCCTCCCCCTACCCTTCTGCAGAGAATCTCTCTTTCTCTTTCTCAATCTCTTCCTAGTTTTCGATAAAAGACAGACTATTTGTCCATATTTTTAATTTATATAATAAAAGTGAGTCAACAGTGCGGAGAGGTGAAAGATGGCAATACCAGGTTTTCCATTTTGAGCGCGTATCACTGAATTATAAAAAATCAAAGTAAAAGAAACCCCTCCTAATCTCGAGTGTAGAGTTAATTATATCTAAAAATTACACAAATACATGCTTCTTTTTTCATAATCTCATCTGTCTCGGGTATTTTGCCCTTTTCTTCGTATTTCTATTTTAATATCTCATCTTTATCATTCCTGCCCTTCCATCCACATTGCGAAGGCGCAAAAGGAAAAAAAAAATAAAATAAAATAAAATAATTCGTTGCCTTTTTTCCTCGTATCCTCCCGCTGTTTCTTATGCTTTACTCTTGTTCGACTGACTCTCGCTTCTTTTCGTTCTGCTGCGTCCGCTGCTGCTAAGAAACTTTATTATATGTTTTCTCTCTTCCTCGACTGCTCTCCGTCTCTCTCCCTCCCTCGCTCGCTCGCCGCCGCTCTATTTTTCTTCATCTCCTGGCCAATGCTGCTACAGCTGCGAGGAAACGAAGGGAAGGAGGAGGGTGGGGGGGCGAGGACGCGAATATAATTGTATCTAAATTATAATATACAAATAATAACAGCAATAACGGCAGTCTGACGCCAGTACAGCCGGTCTGGAAAGTTTTTCACGATATACGTGACTCCAAGGCTACAGCCCCTCGACAAAGTAGCGACTTGCGAAATTCTTTCCAGTGGATATTATACTTATATGTATTCATTTGTATAAAACATCTCGACGCGCTCGATCATTTTCTCGCGCTGAATTCTTTCTCATTCCATAAGAGCTTTCATTCGGTTGAGAAAAAAAGCATAATAAATAATTGTGCATTCGCTCCGCGAGAGCAGTAGCTTCGCGAAACAAGAGAAGCCGGACATCAATCATGAGCGCACGTCTATATTGCGCTGCTGCTGTATATTCGGGGTCTCGAAAAAAATATTTTTCTGTACGTCGAGCAATAGCAGTCTCTAACGCGTATTATATATATATATATATATATATATAGGCGTGTGCGAAAGAGGGAGAAAGAGAGAGAGGGCCGCATATAAAAAGCATAACGACTTCAAAGATAAATTCCTCCCAGGCAAGACCCCTACCTGGAATTCAACTTGGACGAGAAGAAAAATAAGCTTGGAAGGAGTAATAATAAAGAAATATGTTTCTCTTCAGTCAGAGCTCTGCGCAACCAACGGCAGCAATGAACAGCCACCCTATACCCCCCCCCCCCCTCCACACACACACATATGAGTTGAGCATCTTCTTCTATACTTGCTCATGTGCGTATATGCGTTATCTCTCGCGTTGAAACCACCTGGTTTGCCCCATCCCCCCGCCCACCCGATCTCTCTCTCACACACATACACATTCGTGTCTTCGTATGTGTATGAGAACAAGACAAAACTAATTGTCAATTTTACTTTCCTTCCTTCCTTCCTTCCTTCTCTCTTTTCCTCGTCTTACACTCACTTAGCTCTTTTTGCTCACGTCTATTATGTCTGTGTGAGCTGGCCTTTACAAACGCGCTGCTGCTGCTTGCAGAAACATAATGAATGTTTTAAATTTTCTTAAGTGCACTTTACATTGCTTTTGGACTGAGCGCTTCGTAGAAAACTAATAAAAGACCTTTTGCTTGCAATGCTGAAAGATAGATAGAGAGGGAGAGAATGAAAGAGAGAGAGAGAAAGAGAGAGAGAGAGAGAGAGAGGGAGAGAAAGAGAATCTCAAGGAAAAAATTACATTTTTATTCTATAGTTTAATGTGCTCGTCTTTTGTCATATAAGGCAGACATTTTTGTCAAAGGACAAGAAAATACTTTATTACTCGAATAATCGGCAGTTGGGCAGGTTATTGGATTTCCTGGCGTGATCTGAAGCCGCGAGCGACAGTAGACGAGAAGGCAATAAATAAAACACCTTCATTTTCCTTGACTTTGGTAATCTCTTTCGACGGCTTTCGTCGAATGCATATACCGTAATCAATTCTCGCCTTCCTCAACGTTTACTATCGTGATATAAACAGAACTATTTAATCAATTTGTATAAATTTTTGTTTAAATTAAAAAAATCCTATTCTTCTATTTTTCACATAAAGACTCTCTTTTTCTATACTACAACGTATATTATACACACGCTATGATTGGTTATATAACGTTATATCTAGCAAGAATAATTTATGGATATCATGCGAATTAATCAAATACTGCATATGTACGAATATGGGTACGTTAAAAAATTCTATCCTATCTTACGAAATCATATGTGTATGTAATTTGTATATATATATTTTTTTTCTTGTCATATTATAATATTCAAATTCTTTTAAATTCTCCTTTCGTCTTTGAATAGAGAGAGAGAGAGAGAGAGAGAGAGAGAGAGAGAATATCCATTTATATAGTCTAGTGGCTATGAATACGAAAATAGTTTTTTATTTATTCAACTTACACACACGTAATACACATAAATATACAAGGCACTATGGGTCGTCTCATAATATTCTGTTAAACCGTTAATTTAATATGTTTAAAAGTTCATAGGGTAATTTAATGTAGAATAATACATTTCTAAAAGCAAATACGATGACATAGTGTTCACGCGCAAGAAGAGCTAAAGAGAGCGAGAGAGAGAGAGAGAGAGAGAGAGAGAGACAGCGCTCGAGTACGCGAGAGAGCAAAAAGCCTGATGGAATATTTGAAAAGGTAAATTTGTAAAAATTACAGTGAAAAAAGTGGTCGACGGTGTCGTTTGTAGAGTGCCGGTTAAAGGGGTAGGGGAGGAGGGCAGAAGGAGAAGAGTGGGAGATAACGTTTATAGTGCACTTGTCACAGAGAGAGCAAGAGAGAGAGATTGAGAGAGAGATTGAGAGAGAGAGAGAGAGAGAGAGAGAGAGAGAGAGAGAGAGAGAGAGAGAACGGAGTAATACACATACAGGAGAATTCTGTTGAGCGAGCCAATAATTATTGTTTTTACGCGGCAGCAGCGGACTGCAATTAAAAAGTGTTTATTTATTCAAGCCCGGCTTTTTAGCATGCTGCCTCCCGCCTCTCCACCCCTTGAATCCCTCAACGAACAGTCGACTGCGGAAGCGGTGGTCGATCACGCAAACACAACGAGAGTGAGTGAGAGAAAGAGAGAGAGGGAGATAGGCCAGTGCTCGAAAATCCAGCTACTACGATTTTTTAGCTTAAACAAAGTGCTGCTGCTGTACGGTTGCTTTCCAATTTTTACCGGGCGATGCCTGCGTGTGCGAACGCGCGGATGAAAAGCAAAAAAAATTATTTACGCCGACGCGACGATAAAAATTGTCGACACACGTGGAATCGCGCCGGCCGCACGGCGATAAAGCGCTGACGCCGCTAATAAGGAAATCTTATAAAATATAAAAAAAAGATACGATTTTATAGTGGTGTACGATTGCGTAAAAAAAGAAAAAAAAATGAAGAAGTAGTCAAAGTTATACACTGGCCAGGCTTTCGACGTGCGACTAATGTGCAACGTCGAAGAGCATGTAACAATAATTGTACGTATGTAGGCGAGCGCTCGACGATAATAAAATAAAAATCCAAGATAACAAGGTGAGCGAGTGTACGTGTATATGTGCGTCGAGTCGCTTGCAAAACAAATCGCGTTCAACTTTTATATTATACTGACGGAGCATATACATACATATCCAACACATGCACAGATACTCTCTCTCTCTCTCTCTCTCTCTCTCTCTCTATCTCTCTATCTCTCTCACTCTCGACACGACTCTGTTTATACAAGACTTATGCAACGCTTCTCGCGTTCTCGCGTATATTGTTATTATCATTTAGTATATACGCCGATTTATTAGTCTTATTATACAATTTTCGAGTCTCGGAAAATTACTGCTGCTGCTGCTGCTGCTGTTGTTACTGTTGTTGTTGCTTTCGTATCGCAATTAACAAATAGAAGCGTAGCCAAAGCATCGTATACGTAGTAAATTTTATTATATAATGTAGACGAAAATTATGCGATTAAATATATAAATGTGCACAAGCGTTAAAAACGCGCTAATGATAATGACGGCGGTAGACTGTACGCGCGGAGAGCTGCGGATACAACGAAGCAGGCGAGTAATAATTTCATTAATTTTTATTATAATTGCTCGAGTGTAATTAGATGAATGTCAGGACGGTAAATCCCAAATGCAACTAGCGTACATAATAATACGATGCGCGTACAATATTCAACGGCTATGGAAAGCGCGCGCGCTCGAGAGAGAGAGAGAGATCGAGAGAGAGAGAGAGAGAGAGAGCTGCTTTAATGCGTGTGTCCGTTTATCATTATTTACACGTAGCACACTCACTCTCTCGTATGGCTTCGACATAGAAACAATGGAATTTGCAATATTTCGCTGGAGTTACAAGTGTCAGTCAGATCATTGCGAGCTCTTAGGAGAGTGAACAAGAGAGAGGGAGAAGAGCCGGCCGGCAAATCGCAGGGAGCACGTGCCTCTGGCGTGCAGTCAAATTCTCTCTGTCCCCCGCTCTTTCGCTCGCTCTCCCTGGATGATGCTGTGTTCTGGCCGTTGCGAGACATTTTCTGCACTCATTATCAGCGATAAATGTTAATGCTCTCGAAACTGGAATGGCATTTCCAACAATTTCAATAATTAATACTTGTATATTCAGTTGATGCTGATACTGCGCTGCGCTCCGCTACTGTTAGGATCGGCCACTCACACAACAATGGAATCTCCGCTAGCATCGTTCTCTCTCTCTCTCTCTCTCTCTCTCTCTCTCTCTCTCTCTATCCCTCACTCCCTCTTTGTAGCAATATACGAAATTCCGCTAGTAGTTACCCGAGCAAAACCGGATACTGATTATTAATTACTTATGGTGCGTCAACTGCAGCGCCGGTGGTTTAGGGAAATTATACCGCAACGCATAAGAAACTACGTTGTTGCTGCTGCTTGATCTTTAAGCCCGCAACATCACACATATACATATTTTTACGAGAATGCTCAAGTGCGCGGAAAACAATAGAGTTGCTGCTGCTGCAGAAGGGGGTGGGAGGAAGTTGAGAAAAGGTGGAATTCACGATCGAAACGACGGCGACGACGACGACGACGACGACGTCGGTAAGGGAAGAGAGAGAGAAAGAGCCAAACGTTTTGCTGGAAGGGGAAGCGCGCTCGCTTGACTCGCGAAGGGGAAGGAGAGAGAGAAAGAGAGAAAGAGAGAAAGAGAGAAAGAGAGAAAGAGAAAAAGAGAGAAAGAACGGAACGACGGCATACGGCAACTGGTAACGACGTGGGCGGGCGGCACGCGGGGAGGACGTGAGGTTAGAATAAATAAAGCGATAAAATATAATATTACATCGCATTGCGCCGACTGGCTGGCTGCGCCGTATATTCCACAGGGTGCATTGGCCTCACAAATACTCGGCCTTCAGACGACGAACTCAAACATACATATATATACATATATATATATATATATATATATATATATATATATATATATATATGTATATACACACACACATAATATGAGTGTGTTTTACACCGCCACCTCCACCGCACATACATACGCATACAGCTATTATATGCGAAGCCCATGCGTAGCGCAATGCTGAATTACCAAACCGATCCAGACAAACCCCCATTCTAGTCCAAAATTTTTATAAGATAAAAAAATGCATTCAGTCTTATGTATAAAATACTAGACCAAATATAAATCAATTATGTATGGAGAAAAGTACAAGAGGTGTGCAAAGCTAAAAAGAGTCGTCTCTCTGCGCGCTTGCGGGAGAACTATATATAAAGGGGACGGTAAAATAATAAAATAAAATAAATAAAGGTGGCGCGCCCGAGCTCACCGCTTCGTTCTCTCTCTCTCTCTCTCTCTCTCTCTCTCTTGGCTCAATGCGCTATATATACATATGTGTACACGTACGTATATACATTTATACATGTATAACATAGAACACAGAGAGGGCCTCGCTAGCGCGCACATAATGATATACAAATAAAATATCCCGTACATTGCGCACGAGAAAGCTCCGCCACAACGTACACTTATATTTCTCTCTCTCTTTCTCTCTCAGCGAGTTTGTTCATCTGGCTCTGGATAATAATCATAATACAAGGCGGATGGTAATAACAATAATAGTCCACGGGTAATAATAATAAGAAAAAGAATGCAGCAAGATTAATAGAGATAAGTATATACGTGGACGTCGAGTGTCGGACAGTGTTTTCGCGTTATTAATATAATAATATTCGAAGAAAGAATGCGAGAGGATACAAAATGGTAAACTGCTTGCGCTATAGTCGTCGCTGCAGACGAGCACTTTTGCTTCTACTCTCGATGCAGGAACGGCAGCACAGCGCGGCAGCACAGCGCGGCAGCACAGCGCGGCAGCACAGCGCGGCAGCACAGCGCAGCAGCAGCTGTACGAACCTCGACTTTGGATAATATATAAATGGCTATAGGCCATAAATTTCAATAAAATAACACGAGTGTACGGGTGGCGCGGGCGGGTGGGCGCCGTGCGGCGGGAGAGCATAGTAGAGAGCGAGAGATGAAGGAAGAGAGTAGCAGCAATGGTAAGGGAGAGAAGCAGGAGAGAGAGAGAGAGAGAGAGAGAGAGAGAGAGAGAGAGAGAGAGAGCGAAGGGGGAGGGAGAGAGGAGAACGGGAGGGGAAGGCGAACCGAACAACGCCGCCACCGCCACCGCTTCGACACGATTCATATACGTTCATTACGAATGCATACGAGCACGTTAGATTGTACGTTAGTGCCTTGTAATAAAATATTGTAATGCTGGCCTACTTCTGCACTCGGCATAATATCTCCCGAGGCATTCTTATGCTCGCGCTTATTTATTCTCTGCAGGCTGCACACAATAGCTGGCCAACTAAAGCAACATTTCCATATAGCTCTAGCCCAGCAGCAGCAGCAGCAGCAGCGGCAACAGCAGCAGCAGCAGCAGCACCTCATCGCTAATTCGAAAAACCTGCACAAAATCTCTCGACTCGCGTCTTTATGCTAACTTTATAGTTTGCGCTGTAAATTATTATTACCATATATCATAGCGCTGCGAAGAATAAGATTTATTAAAAGCCTATAGATTAGCAGTGGTAGCTGGCAATATATTACGCGCTTGGGACGAGCTTGTGTGCGTATGTGTATTTTCGCTTCTCTCTCTAACTCTCGCTCTTCTACTAGTATACCCAGCTCGTATATATGTGTACAATCACGGATAAATCGAGTGTTCCCATTCATGTATGTATGTATGTATATATATATATATATATATATATATATATATTGCGCGCACTTTTGTTGCATGCACCGACAATGTATACGTATGTGCACACGTGCCCCCTTCCACTCTCTCTTCACTGTCTCTAACGTATGTAAGCATGTATTATCTATACATAGATTTTTATTGAGGCTTTTAAGCAAAAACGAAAGGCTCCCTGGCTCCTAATACTGTCTCTCTTGGATGTGCTTGCGCTAATCATTCGTCATTGATACTTCTCAATGGATTCTGGAAACATCAATTTTATTATAATCCATCTTTTAAACTCTCTCTCTCTCTCTCTCTCTCTCTCTCTCTTTCTCTTTTCGTCTTTTTAGAGAATCTTATCGTAAGTTTTTTTCTAATGACGATGCACGTATAAATTCAAAAACACGCTGTTGAAAGTGAAAGAGAGATAGAAAGAACCGAGAACGAAAAACATTAAAACATTGCGAGCATATGCATATACGAAGTACACATACGTATTAGAAGACAAATATACAGTGCGGAACCAGAGCCAGCACAATTCCAGCAACAAACGCACGCTCATAGAGAAACATCAAAAACGCGCGAGTACAAAGCGAGATTCGTCGCCAAGGAGAGGGAGGAAGCGCCGCCAGAGAGAAAAGAGCGCGAGAGAAAGAGAGAGAGAGAAGAAAATGGAATCTTGGCACTACACAGGCGCGAGCAAAAGAGAGAGAGAGAGAGAGAGAGAACCCCTACGTACATTAAAATATTATTCTCAGATGAAATACCGGGTGGGGCCCGCCGGTATAGCCGCATGTATATTTTTAGACCTTATATAAATACACGAATCATAATGAACGGACTCCCTATGTGTGTATGCGCGAGAGCGCGCGCTCGTCTCTAGCCCGCTCACTCGAGAGCGACTCTTTGTGTTTCCGTTCCGAGAGTATAAAGTATAACGTATACATACAAACGCTCACGATACGAGAGCGGCGAACGCCTCATATGGACTCTTACACGTATACACATACACATGTATATACACACATGCACTAAACATATATAACGTGCGTATTTTACATCTTCGAGACATCCGCTTTATGCTTTTTATCGATGATTCTTTGCCGTTGCTGCCGCCGACGCCGCTGTTGCTGCCGCTGTTGCTACTGCTGCTGCTGCTACTGCTACTGCTGTTCTATTGCTTACCTTACTTTTTCCCTTCACTATTTTTACTCTGAGCTAAATTTAATTTAATTGCCGGATCTATAGAAGCTCTCTCTTTCTCTTTATACATGCATGTATATATGTGCACGTATATCCCTTGTAAATCTCTGTTGACTATAGGTCGAACGAGCATATCGCTGCCGCCGCCACCACAAATAAATACGTTATTGGAATAAAATATAAAAAAAGCTACTAAGGCCAGTTCTTGTTTTCAGTTGCGCGCGCGCTCGCTCGTTCACGACACACAATGTATACGATCTCCTTCCACATGCATATGTATAAAGTGTCTGCTTGAAAAATTGATCGCGACCTCGAGAAGTCTATATGACAACTATAATTTTAAATAGTTACGAGAAAGCCCTGTACACGAATTCGATTGCATAATTAATCGAGCGCCCGAAGAATAGAAATACGTTTATCTATATGGTTTAGGCGAAGTGTACGCTGAAATGCGCATGCGCGCAGGCGACGGGTAAGAGCGCGAAATTTGAACAAAAGCGCGCGCTCTCGCTTGCACATTCCTTTAACATAAGTAACACAGATCCTAATACCAAGCCAACGACTACGAGAGAAGCGGATGGGGGTGTGGGAGGGTGTGGGGGGGGGGGGGGAGTGAGAGACCGAAGTGACAACGTTTCTGCGGTATACTAGCATACAGCAAGTGCAGTCCGCACCGCAGCCGTAATTACATTAAATTATATGCAACGCGACTCGGTCGCACGAGAGAGAAAGAAAGAAAGATAGAAAGAGATCCAGAAAGTAGAGATCAGGCGCGCAGATAGAGCAGAGAAGCGGCATGACATGCAACGCATATGCTTATGGACGCGTTTCTGTGGCTTTATACACTGCGAGCACATATTCTGCTAGATTTATTATATATTTAGCAGAGGAAGTATACATATTGTAACGCCAACCTGTACCTACATATGTATTGTATACATGAGACGGCAAACTAGCAACTTGCCTAGACAATGTACTTTTTTACTACTTCTACCACTACTACTACTAATACTACTACTACTACTACTACTACTACTACTACTACTACTACTACTAATATAATCGACAAGCCGACACCGTCGACGTCGGAGAAAAATTCACCGACAGCCCTTTGGCTCATTAAAAATCAATGCTCTTAACGAAAAGTTAATTCTTTATCAGAGCCTCTGTACAAGACCTATATACGTTATATAGGCTTGGCGAAGCTTAAAAACTTGGCCAGATTAATTTTTTCGCCAACCAGACTGATTGACTGCTGCTAATCGTTTAAAATCTAATGGACATTAAGGTAGCGGTGGCGGTACCACCGCCAACACCGGTAACACCACCAGTGTCTCGTAAAATGTTCAATTACTGGTATAGCAGTTGACGAGAGTCGTCGATTATTCCTTTGCTTGTTCTCTGATTCTTCGAGATTTTTCAACTCATCAGAGGTTTAGCAGGAAGACGGAAATTCTTCATCTATACATTCGCATAAGAAACTGACAAATACACAGTTTCTTGTATTAGCGGACTACGCTGTACTAGCTGGGACAAATTATTATATTAGGAATGCAAAAAGCTCGAATACTAAGTTTTTGCTTTGCGGAGAAAAAATGCTTTACGCAGCGCGCTAGTCATTTAAAATTACACGCGTCGTGTCTCCAGCTTTTTGTAGATTAAAATTTAAATCGTGACACTAGACATTAGCTGTGATTTTTTTAATATTACAAACTTGAATGTTTGCCGTCTAACAGCTGCTAGTCGACTACTCGAGTAGATTTTCCTCATCTTTATCCCAATGAAAAATGATTTTATCATCGCTACAGAATAATAAAATCAAGACAACTAGTTTTTTTCTTCTTCTTATAAAATTGGCGAATAATAATGTTATAGTTATTTAATCATGTCTGGAAAAATCCACTCTCCTAGATAATTGGACGTTAATAACTTCTATATGTGAAATAATTAATTATATAACTCGCTAGAGCACAGCCAGTGACGACGCGTGGGTCGAGAGTACGCGCGTTGACGTGAAAACTCGTTTGCTTCTTGTGCACTTGTGTCTCTTACATCGTTCTTTTTTTCAATCGCTCGCAAGAGAGGACAGTTTGTAGATTTACATAGAGAAAAAAGGTGGTTCTTAGAAATACAAGGATATTTATTCTCATAACGAGGAGGAGATGAAGGAGAAGAAGGGAAATGCGACGAATAGAAATAAAAAGGCATCGAAGCTAAGTAAAAAGGCTTTAAAGTCATAAATTTTGCAGCAACTCTAAAGGGTGGGGGGACGCCGAGTGATGAATATATTTAGTAAATTATCGATCACATAACGCGCGTGCAATAGCTAAATGACGCATGCCGCGTGACCTCCAAGACAATAATTGTATACATTTTGAGAGAGCGCGCTGTACTGAAAAGAGAGAGAGAGAGAGAGAGAGAGAGAGAGAGAGAGAGAGAGAGAGAGAGAGACGATATTCCGCTGTTCCCGACATTGAAACAAATTCAATTGTACATATTCACACACGCGCATATATACATACACTCGCGCGCGCGCACACACGCTCTCTCACACACACATACACGCACCCACCCACACACACACACACACACACACATATATATATATATATATATATATATATATATATATAGTGCAGACGGTTAGACGAACAGTATTGTTGTATTAGCCAGTTCCGTGGTACGAATAGTATAACCCAGATTTGATGAAATAGCCACATCCTACCAGCTGCACTAGCTTAAACGAACTGAAGCAGTAGCGGTAGTAGCAGCCGCAGCAGCAGCAGCAAAAGCAGTAGCAGCAGCCGCCCGAACCAACGCACACGACGAACGAAAGGGAGAGAGGGAGAGAGACACAGAGACAACGCGAGGCAGCAGAATATAAAGTAGAAATTATAAAGTGTGGAGTAAATTCGACCCACTTAACAGTACTTAGCGCCTAAGCGGAATACATTATGTTTTGCACAACATTATATCACGGCTTACGCAACGACGCCGCAGTAGCGATTCTCTATCTATCTATATAACAGTGCCGCAGACTATAGAGGGGAGAAGACTTTTCTTCCGATCATCTAACATTCTCTCTCTCTCTCTCTCTCTCTCTTCAGAGCGGAAATATATTGGACGCTGATAAAGACTTTAGAGAAAAGTAGACTACTTTGTTAAGGCCCGAGTAGGCTACAGTTTTGTTCCTGCAGAGGTGGATAGAATGTATATAATATGTATATGAGTGTGTGCAGAGCTACACAGAATCTGCATATAATATTGATGTAATTTGCCATTAGAATGGCGGCTAGCTAGGATGTGGGCTCCATTCTGTATGCAACGGCTGAATAGAGCGCTTCAATTAGAGAATCATAACTTGCCCTGATAGGGTCATCCTACAGATATTATTATATTCATATACAGTTGTTCTCTCTTGTACACATCATATATATACAGACATACACGCGCACACATATGACATAGTCTTATGCAGGCGCAGCCGATTTTTTAAAATACACGACAACGCTGCTACGTTGACATTCAACCGCGGCCTGGCTATTATTTCGTAATCACTGGAATTTTTCATTCCGATGAAATAAAGCGTGTCATTATATTTATTATACATCGGATCTCTCTTTCATATTATGTACTAGTGCTGCTCTTCGGTGTGCAATTCTCCAAGGAAAAACAAGCGATTATACCAGTTGGCTACGCGATGCCAGTTGCGGATTATTTCATTAAATTTTGTCGAGTAAGCTTGCTATTTTTTCTTCGCATTATATTTTCTTTTGCTATACTTATATCTAGATATCGCCTAGTCGCCTAGTCGCCTGATGCGAATACTCGAAAGACAAAAAGAGCATTTACATGGTGCATTCTGTGAAATCTTTTAGTTCTAGAGAAAAAAGCGAGATAATTGTGCTCGCGTAGATATTCACTAGATGAGCAAAAGAGATAGATGTATACAGCTAAAACAATCGCCGTTGGACAAATTATTCTTAATAGCGCGCATGCGCGTGTTTTAATCGCGCACATACAACGTTCGCATCTTGTCAGAAGGCAAGAGTGCGCCCGCGAACATTCGTTTGCTCTCTCTCTGTTAACTCTCTCGTTCACTTGCTCACAAATGCTTGTGGTACGATAATAGCGACGACGTCAACGACGTTTTAATGCAGATTTCATTATAGTGCGCCCAATATCCACCCCAAGTTCTTCCTGTCCGTCAGGAATATACTACTAAGCGCATCCTGAACAGGTCTGAAATTATTTACTATATTTGTATAAGAGATTCGACATTGGCGAAGAATGCGCTGGTGCGCGATTCTGCAGTGCGTATGAAAAGTTTGCCGATTCAGCAGAAACGCATCTACATATGTATAATAAACGTACGTTTATTAAAATAACGCTGACTGGAACCCCTACTTTTTGTTTTTTTTTATTCCGATACAAGTGGTTCGTGTATATATAAGCAGTTTTAGTTTTTATTTTCTTTCTTTCTCGTTCAATCAGTCGCTACATAGCTAAATTATTAGTTTAAAATTTATTTATGTAAGATTAAGCGCTGCTGGAGATCGGAGATACTTTCACGCTATTCAAAGAGAACTGGTTGAACAGAAAAAAATTCAATGACTTCCTGTACAATTTTATTATCAAATAAATTGCTCGATGCGAGTAAATGCCAGGCAATTTTGCAAGCCGTATAGTGCGGACTGCAGAACGTCGTCTTGCTTCTTTTTTCTTCCCTCTCCAACTAGTGCCCGTTTACACTTGCCGGATTCCGCATTAATCAAGAGACGCGAAACAATGAGCGGAAGCAACAGCAGCACATGTGCTTCTAGTCAAGTGTAAGACGGACTGTCGAGTGAAGAAAATAAAGACACACACGAGGTGTTTAATGACTCGTCGACTGTCGACGAGAGAGTAAGAGAGAGAGGGAGAGGGGGGAGGGGGGGGGGGAGAGAACTATAGATATATGCACGAGACAGACAGCACATGTCACGCGTCCGATTGTAATTACTATCGTTATCGTGTTTGCAACTTTAACCTATTTAATAAGAGTCAGAACTGAGGCCAGATGAGACTTTTATCGCTGTCATTAGACTCTAATGTTTACATGTAGTATTCGAGCGAGTCAGTATTATTCTCCTCTCCATAAACGAGAGTAGAATCGACTTAAAATATATAAGACTGCTACACGAGTAGAATTTTAATGTATTAGTTAACTATAGCTGTGCACGCTAATCGCGTCTACCTGGTGTCTAGCATGATTCGCCTAACCGCGGAAGAATGACAGTAGCTATAGAAGACGAGAACTACTATTCTCTTTCTCTATATAACTTTTATATAAATACACATACAGAGACGTAGGAGAGACACAGAGAGTCTAGGCTGCAGGGATTGGAAAATTGTATCGCGCAATTGTGTGTGCACGTGTACGTGCACGCGAGGGACCGGCTGGCTAGCACGACTAGATGGTAAAGAGACAAGCAGACCAAGAGACGACTGCGGAGAAGCGACACATATACGCACGCTTCTACATACACAAAGAATGTACTAGTCGTCTGTATATATGTGTGCGTGCTACATATAGCAGAGGCGGCTCTCCGCACTCCGCAGTCGAGAGCGCGATTCTACGCTCCAAAAGGTGGATTATTAACCAGTAGCGGATAATTAAGTCATTAATATTTAAGAATCCCGCGCGCAGCAGCTAAACGCCTAGCAGAGAAGCGATGCTTTCACGTGCGCGCGTTCACACACGTGTATAGATCTCTCTCTGTGCGTGCGCCTGTGTGTGCATATGTGTATATATTTATATATATATATATATATATATATATGTATATGTATATATATCTAGACACAGACGCGAGCGCGAGTACGTAAGAGCACAAGAGCAAGCCGGGCTTTTCTCTCTTCAATTCCTGACTGGCTTTCTCACTCGCGACTCTCTTTTTTTCGCCAGCTTATTCTCCTTTCTCCCCTTGCGCGATACGCTTTTTCTTCCAACCTCTCTTTTCCTGCAGTAGCAGCTCAAAAAATATACATTTTCATGCGGCAGTAGCCTATAGTACGGGCAACCTACTATACCTTCTCATGGTCTTTAAAAATTATGAGAATTAAATAGTATATTCTCTTTGAAAACGATTCCAATTATAGGGAACAGTAGCCTTTCATACTCATTATTATTATTATTTTTTTTTTAAATTTGCTGGCACTGCAATTCTTCACATATATGCGCAGATATGTTTAGCCGAACTACACGCGTAAACAATTTGTTTTATTGATCGATCGATGAGCCAGTTACGATATTTTCGTAATGCGATACAACCGATTTCCTCTGAGCCTGTGTGCGTGTGCTCGTGCGTTCTTTCCATATGTATGTCTGTTCGTAACACGCAGGCAAAAAACGAAAACTGAGCTGGAATGTCGATCGCGAAAGGGGGCCAAATTTACAAATTCGGTCTGGCCAACACTTTTTTTATGTCACGCAGTCCATGTATTATTACAATAAATAATAAAGATTCTTTGAGAGCTGAGCTAAATATCGTCGAAGCAAACGCGACGACATGCTCACCTTCTCCGCAAAGTGTATACAAGTATTTATCAAGGCCTGGTGGTGGTACTGGTGGCTTATGCACTGTACATGTATGCTGGAACTTCTCACACGCATGAGCATGTGCACACATCACACGTGAATTTGAATCTATCTTTCTTGTGGTAAACAAATCTAGTTGCTGCCGAGTCGTCGCTGCTATATTGTATTTTTGTCTTCTTATTCTTCTTCTCATTCACTGCCCGAGGAAATAAAAGTTTAATTTACACCTGTGGAGAACAATGGAATTCGAGGGAAATAGATGGTGGATTATTGTTATCATAAAAAAGGATCGTTTGAATTTGTAATTGATTTGCCGAGGAAGTGCCGAGACAGTAGCGGAAGCCGCGGTAACAAAGCGAGCGCGAGGCGGCGGCGCGGCTTTCGTAAGGTATACAATTAATTCACGTTCAAGAAACACTGGAGCTTAAAATAATAAAAAGCTGGTGTACGCGCGCGCGCACGATTCCCTGTGTCCGCGAGTATGTGTGTGTGTGTGTGTGTGTGTTGTGTGTGTGTGTGTGTGTGTATATGGAAGTAAGAAGCCGCACTCGAAGCAAAAGCCGTAGGAAAAGGAAAAGCCAGACATCTATAGGCATTTTATTACTGGCAGCCGCAAAGTCTCACGAGGTTTCAACGTCAATTATATCTACAGAATAACTTAACGGTCCCTTAGAAACAGCCTGAATGGCCTATTCAGCCGTTCGGTCGAGCTTCTCGAGTGTTAAATAATAAAGATCGTTCTCGACTCGCATGACGTAACATCTCCTAGGTATAATACACACGCCCGAGTAAATGACTGAAATATGAATAAATATGTATTAGACATTCTCGGTGAATTAGAGGAAAGGCGAACGCGCGCTGCCCACTGTGTACTCGAGCAGTAATGCAAAGTGTTGGCTGCTGCTGCTGCTGCTGCTGCTGCTGCTGCTGCAGACAACACGTCGTCGTCAACGTCGACGGGTTAAAAAAAGAAGTAGAAGAAGGCGAAGAAGGAGAAGTAGCAGAAGAAGCGGAAGATGGGACAAGATGATTTTGTCTGAATATACATATGTATAGTGTGTACAGTGTAAGCGAGGCTTTTCAGGCTTTCCACGGGGAGGGGCATGGAATATGACGGCGATGACGTCAGTCTGAATATTTCAAGGGGACGAAACTTCAAAAGAACACGAGTTACACGTTGCTGCTAGGAGTGCTAGGACGCCGTTTAAATAATGCAGAGTCAACTGACTGACTCTCTCTCTCTCTCTCTCTCTCTCAGTATCTCATCTTTAGCGTTTATCATCCTTGATACTCTATATTACAAATGCTGTGGTACATATTATTCACATACGCGCGCGCACGCATTCTTGTAAAATAAGTGTCTTTTTACGATCTACAGAAATGATTGCGTAAACCATAGCTAATTACTGACGATGGGAAAACTTTCGGACAACATACGAAAGAAAGAGTACACGTGCGGAATACACGTGTGCTACGGATTTGCAGCAGTAGCTTTTAGGACCACCCACTCGTGTATATTTGCGATCTACGCTTTTCAACTAGCATTTTTTGCTTTGGCGATTGGCCCATTTCGAGCACCGCCTCCTCCTCCACCTCCTCTCTCGTGTTCTGATGTTGCAGTTCCTACTACCCCGTTGCAATGTAGCTTTCTGTTTTAACGTATGTATCTATGTTTGCAAACTGAATGTATTACGGTCCAGATTCAATTAATAAATGGGAAAGCAAGTAAACTTGTGCTGTTTTTATGTAATTGACAAAAATTCAATGTAATTATCATAAATCGACAGCTCTTGTCGCCTTTTCAGTGGCCTTACTAAGATGCAACTTGAAAATCTGACCGACGAGCCGCGAAACCTACTTTACATTATGCTTATCTCTTCGCGGCTCTCTCTCTCTCTCTCTCTCTCTCTCTCTCTCTCTCTCTCTCTTTCTCTCTCTTATTCTTCGCAGCTCAGAATGGATAATGTCGTTCTGCATTATTTTCATTTTATCGTCAGCAATCGTGCTTAATGTACCCTCGCCTCTCTTTCTACCACCGCTTCTCGTGCTCTAACTTGTGAGTATACAAACTCATGAATGTATATAGGTATATACACACACATATATATATATATATATATATATATATATATATTTCATACGTGTGTTTGCGCGTGTACACACACATACTCTTGTATATAGTTATACTTTCAGTTGCCGAACCCTTTTTATCTTCTATTTGAATATTTTATATGAGAAGCGCCTGTGCTTTCCGGCGCGCGCGCGCGCACAGAATTGTCGCGCTACATCCACCCCCATCTACCTCTATATATACAGTTATAACCCATCTACATTCCAAGTAGACAACGACGAAGTAAGTAGTAGCTGAACTTAAAGGTATATAACTCCCTCTTTCTCTTTCTTCAGTACTGCACTAACTTTGGCTAAACTATACCGTTCGTGCTATATGCTCCGTTTTTTGTTCCTTCGTCGATGTAGACAATACATATACATATATTACGCATAGACGCATTCGTGCATATGCATGTATATCGTTCGGTATATACGTGGGTGTTCGGTTAGCACATTTAGCAATGTACCGATGCAATGCAGAAAACTTGTGTGTATGTCGAATCTATTATTATTTACTAATGTTTGTATTGTTAAAAAAAATTATTAAATAAAGACTTTGCAAAGTAGCAGAAGCAGGAGCATCAACAGCCAATAGTGATATCTAGAGTTAAGAGAGGCGTTGAAAGGCGTCGTCGTCGGTGGCTTTATCGATCGACTGCACATTAATTTGTAGTCCAGACAATGGGCCGCCTATTCTCTCTCTCTCTCTCTCTCTCTCTCTCTCTCTCTTTCTGTCTCTCTCAAAAGCGTGCGGCCTCAACACGTAATCGCGTACAATAAGTCTCAATGAATTCGACAACTATTCGTAGCAACGACATAGCAGCAGGAGAATAGTAGCTGCATTAGTAGGAGAGCAACGTTAGTAGCAGCAGCAGTAGCAGCAGCAGGCGGTTGAGTATGGCGCGTTGGTAAGCAGAACACGAGAGAGGGTAGCTAGAGGGAGAGGAGGAGGGCGATCGATAGGCCGAGCATTAATAAAATATTGCTTCGAAATTGTCATATCATATCGAGTTTGCAAGGTTTTACATTCGCTAATTGATGTTTCCAAGTATAACTTTATGACTGCTGGCCGTATGATAAATTAATGTAGTGTATGTGGCTCTTGATCGCGCCCGCGCGTAAATACTGTATCCCCATTTTTCACTAATTTTCAATATTTATGACATTATCGCCAGATCGCCACAGTCACCGCCACCGCCGTTGCTCTTGCAAAATTTATATAATAATAGTCAAATGGAATAATACTGTCATCCACACACGTACACAAACAAATACTATATGAGAGAAATTATACATCCATTAGTGAGAGAGAGAGAGAGAGAGAGATGAAAAGGGGAAGAGAGTAGGCACTGAAATAATAAAGTCGAGACCGAATGAATAGATAAGAGGACATTGGCGATTGTTTTGACCAAATATATATATGAGTGTGTGTGCGTGTGCGCGCGTGTGTATGGGAAATTGCGAGAAAGCAAGAGAGTGGGAGGAAGCGCTGCCGGCACGAGGGGATAATCGAATATTCTAAAATTTAATTTCTATCGGCCGAAGCGACGCGCCGTTCGACTCTCATATCAGCGCTTTTTGCGACAGCAGGCCAAATCTAATTTATTTGTCGGCGTTGTCGAATCCGTTTTCGGACGAATATAGGGGTAGAGGTGGGGGCAGGATCGCGTGGAAAGGGGCCAAAGGTAGAGGAGAAAAAGAATGCAAGTGCAAGATGAGATAGCTAGAGCAGCAGCAGCAGTAGTAGTAGTAGTAGTAGTAGCGCGAGGTATAAATCTCCTTGCTATGTGTATGCGGGGCAAAACGAAGCAATCTGTGGAATGGTCATCCGTCCATCAAGTCTCCCTGCGTATATAATATCGTGCTCGCGCAAGCAAGCTCGCTCACTGTATTTATGCGAGTTTCGATGGGAAAAGGCAGGGCTGTAGAACAGCGTGGACGCGACAAGATAATTTCTGATTTACCGCCCCGGCGCCTCGATGCCATTTTGGAAATGGAAAATTTAGCAGCCTTTAGGCTGTCTCCCTTTCCCCTATAGCCTTCCTCACTCTCTCTCCCTCTCATACTGGACTTTGACGTATCGCAGCCAGTATCTGTGTAGTAGTATCAATCACTGGCACTAATGTTTTCGAGGCGAATTCCGTGCAAAAGTCTGTGATCCATCGGCGAGATAGTCATGCTGAGGCGCGGCTGTAGCAGTAAATACCGCAGTGAGCCGATTGGGAAGCAGCAGTAGAAACGACAAAGAAAGGATAAAAAAGAGCCGTTCCAAAGAGAGCGGATACTGTGCAGAGGAAAATGCAGCGAGACAGAGACAGAGAGAGAGAGAGAGAGCGAGACAGAGACATTTTAATACATCAAACTTTTCAATTTGGGCGTACTGCTGCGCGCACATAACACGTGCGGAACGATCCTCTTCTGATATATCGCTTACGTGCAGCTGCAGCGGAGTTATGCTCTCACTCTATACTAGAATATATGGGAGGGGGTTGCCTCTCTGCTTGTCTCTCTCTCTCTCTCTTTCTCTCTCTACAGTTCATACATATAGGATCTGATAGCATCCGAGAGAGTAAGCTCGTTTCTTCCGCGCCTCCGGCTATTAGAATAAACGAAAAACGACAAAATTTCGCGCACTTATGATCAACCTGATTTATCGTCTCTACTATTGTTTAGAATTTAAACAATACTACAATATGCACGGAGTTGGTGTATTAAACATTTACGAGGTGCGAGTTATTACTCACCCTTTCCTCCTCGCGGATCATTTCAGCGATGCCAGGTTTAATCTCAAGGTCGTCTCCTACGACCGGTACTCCGGCCTGATGCTGTTGTTGCTGCTGCTGTTGGACCGAGAGTTGCTGCGCCACCGCGTGGGCGCTGAGGTGATTGACGGCAGAGGCGTGGGAGCCGGCGGCGCTCACGTGGCCGCCGGGCGACACGTGGTGCCCCAGCAGCGAGGGGTGAGGTGACTGCTGCGCGCTCTGTTGCTGCTGTTGCTGCTGTTGTTGTTGGTGATGCTGTTGTTGCTGCTGATTCGAGCTACCTGGCGGTGGCAGGGGCGGCGGAGGCGGCAGAGGTAGACTCACCGGCAGCTCTTGCAGGTTGATTTGAGGCGTAACGCTGATGCTGGGCAGACCGCTGCAGGGAGAGCCGAGAGAACGCGGTGTCGAGGAACTGCCGAGACCATGGCTCTCGTGGCCCGTAGATGCCGAGTCCTGCTCGTCCCGGTCGGAAGCTCGAGCGTCGGGACTGAGGCCACCCGCGCTAGGCGAGCGATCGCCCGAGGCCAGTCGACGCTTCTTACGTTGCTGCTGTTGCTGCTGCTGTTGCTGTTGCTGCTGTTGTTGCTGTTGTTGCTGTTGCTGCTGCTGCTGCTGCTGCTGCTGCTGCAGAGTGCTGGCCGCAGCCGCTGTAGCCAGGTTCAGCGAGTCATCGAGACCGGCTCTGGAGGCGAGCTCGTGCTCACTGTTGACGTCCGCCAGACCGCGAATTTTGAGACTCTCGGCTACCTTGAGAAGTGGGCCTATCTGCTCCTGTGACACGTTGATTTCGCCCTTGTACATGAACTCGACAGCAGCTTTGAGCTCCGGCCATTTTATGTCTTTCATGATGACGATCGGGTGTTGACAAGGGTTGTCGAAAAAAAGCGCCTGGAAGTAAGGGCTGCAGGCGGATAGAACCATTTTGTGGGCCTTGACCGAGTGTCCGTCGCAGGCGAGCGTCACGTCGACGAAGCTCTCGCTCTGCAACAGCTGATCAAACACGTTGGTCAGATTGGTTTGATAATTGTTCCAGCGCAAGCAAAACTGCTGGGGCGAGCCGGCTCCGCTTTGCTGCGTCATTCTGCTGCTGGATCTTCTCTATTGCTGTCTTGGCTCAATGAACTTCGACGATGATCACGAAGGTGTCGCACACTCCCTTAGTTGTCCAAGTACCGCATCACCATCTGCAATGTCCAAACTCTCGATCGTAACTACTTTACGCGAAGAACTCGGTAGTCTCAGTCAGTCCAGTCACACACTAGTACTGCACACACACTGGGAGGATTCGCGAGAGCAGGTGGCCCGCGGGCTTGCGCAGCCGGCTGCCATGCTCCGCTGCCGCCGCTGCAGTTCTACAACTGTCAACAAGTGAGGCTGCGAGCACGTGGCTGCGCGCGCGGGCGCGTGTACCTGCCGCTACAGTATACAAATATCCGAACGCGACGAGGCTGCTCCCGATTGCACACTATAAACTAGTAGGTCAATAATAATAGATTTACGTAAAATAACGTTAATAAGAGCTGCGGGGATCGGAGCAGGACGCGGCTCTGTCCCCCGCGATAACGAGGACGACGACGGCGACAACGACGCTGCTCGTACTCTCTCGAGGACTGCGTCGAGTGACAAGTGCACCGCGTGAGGAGCGCGTCGCGACTGAGGGGCCCCCGCTGCCGCGGCCGGCCGAGAGCGAGCGCGTGCGCTAGTCGCCCCCACCAGACTCGGGAACGATCCCCACCCCCCCACCCTTTGACACCAGTCGCGTCGACTGCTCTCGTGCTGCACACACGCGGTGAGCGCGAGCGAGAGCTTCGACGACGACGACGGCGGCGACGACGACGGCTCTGCAGCTGAAGCAGGACGCCGACGACGCCGACATGCCGCCCCCGGCCCCACACCGGCAGGCCCCGCCTCCCCCAGAGACCGCCTCCCGCTCGTCCTCCTCCTCCTCCTCCTCCTCCTCTCTCTCTTTCTCACGTTCTCTCTCGCTCTCTTTCTCTCTCTTTCCCTCCGAGAGCGCGGCGTCCTCCTCCCCCTTCCACAAGCTCCCCACCTCTACGGTAGAGTATAGAGTATAAGCTGTACCCGCGCGATATGTTCACGCGCGCGGACACGGAGAGGAGGATCGGCACACGATGCGCTGCTGTGTATACTATACACCTCCCGAGATCGCGCCCTCCACGTTCTCCACACAGCGCTACCGTGCGATTCTTACAGAAACGCGACAACACCTTTTCTTTTTCTTAGCCGCCGATTACGGAGAATAACGCTACCGAACGATGTTCTTTCACTCAATGAAACTCTCTCTCTCTCTCTCTCTCTCTCTCTCTCTCTCTCTCTCTCCTCTTTCTCTCTTAGGTATGAGGAAGATTTTTTCGCGTACTCCCCTTCCCTGTACGCATATACCACGTCACGAATCTCACGACTAAACGCAATATTAAAAGTGTAAAAGTATAACGACGTTGCGACATCACGTTATATACACCCATTGCGTTGGTTCGAGCCAAAGAGTGCGAGGGAGGCAGAGAGAGAGAGAGAGAGAGAGAGAGAGAGAGAGAGAGTGTAACGATGTGCCACAGCGTGTGAGCTGCTGATGAAAGAATATTGCTCGTTTTTTATAGAGCTGCACTACATAAAGCTGAAAACAGTATCTACAATAGTATGTCTTCTTCAATATATTTGTATAAAATGTTGGACTTCGACAGGACTCGATACTAAAATAGCATTGTGTAATATCCATTCTGAAAGCATGAAATCCTCAGAATTTCTAATGTACATGAAAATTGTCGAACACATCTTTCGAGTTCATTAGAAAATGCATCTCATGGAGTGATATGCCTATATCTATATGTCTATAGATTATACATAGTGTAAATATATTTCTAGAAATGTGTGTATATTATAGGAGAAGGAAAATTAGATGAGTCTACCGCAGAGTCGCGGAAAAGCATGCAGCTGCTGTGCGCGAGCATGGCCCGTAAAAAAAGCCGAGGGCGCAGTACCGGTCATAACGCAAGAGTATTTCTCATATCGCGCGTTCGCTGATACTTTTTTTCTCTCACTACATACTCTTTCCCTCGCTCCCACGCACTCGGTATTCTGAAAAGACAGCGAGCGGGGCAGGGGCAAAGTAGCCGAGCAGCCAGGGCCATAAATTTTACTGCGTAATATTGTTTAACTGCAAACAGTATACTAACAGCTAAAGGGGGAAAAAGAAAAGATACTTGGACTATCCGCCAGTCCGAAAAAGTCATGTATGCATAGTGTGCGTGCGTGTGCGGCTGCCTCTGCGTAAGCGCGTTCGCGCATACGTATATTTATGTGAGCATCTACTGTGCAGTCTTTCTATCATACGCTTGCAATAAATATAATAATGACTAAATTTTAATGGCGGTGTTCACTATAGAAGAGTTCGTCGAACGTATAAAGAGAACGAGAGAGATTCTAAATTTAGAGTCATATAGTTGGTCTAAGATTCAGCCTCGCGGATTAATAACGAATTCAGTAATCGTGTCAAGCGCTATGCGCGGAGCTTTTAATTCATCTATTTCTGCGCGAGATTCGAGCTCGTTCTCCTTAAGTTACACGCGCTCGTGCTAAAAGAAGCTGCTATATTAGTGTTGAAAAACTAATTCTCTGGGAATACCTGCAACCGCGGACTTGAATGCACGGGCGCGTACTCGAGCACACGACGAATTTTGAGATACTGAAATATTAAGTACTTGCCGCTGCTTCTAGCCTTTCTGTCTAACATTCACTCTAGTGTAGCAGCAGACTATATAGCATATGATACATTCGGAGCCTCGAGCTACACCGACACATGTGCGACAAAAAGAGTCTCTCTTATACTGGCTACGTGCACACACGCATACACGAATACAGCACCCACCCCCCTTCCACCGCCCCCTCCCCCTCATGCGTTCTCATCAATATTTCTCTTTGCTCATTGTTCTTGTACAATATGCCAAGCCTACGAGCTTCGGCCGGCCTATCCAACGAATTCGTGTACGGCTCTAAGTACTTGTTGAGCTATACGATATATTTATATATATATATATATATATATATATATATGTGTGTGTGTGTATATATATAAGAGAGAGAGAGAGAGAGAGAGAGAAAGGGAGATAGTACGCGCCGACGTAGGTCTATAAATTGATAACGAATCCGAGCGCGAGTTCCCCTCTAGGCTACTTTTTTCGTCACTTTCGCCAAGCGTATATATGCTGTAGCGTGTTCGCGAAGAAAGCGAGCAAGTGAGAGAAAGAGAGAGTAAGAGAGAGAAAAAGAGAGAGAGAGGAAAAGCCGTCGCAAGGCATATCACTTATTCATCAAGTGCCGGCGTTCATGCAGCATACCTTCTATACAGCCCACTACACAGACGTTGTTATTCATGTTGATTATAGGAGAGAGAGAGAGAGAGAGAGAGAGAGAGAGAGAGAGAGACAGAACTACTATTGGCAACAAGCAGACAAAAATAATAAAAAAGATCGGTGGCTACTTGTTCATATAGTTTCCAATGCCTAGCATCGATTTGGTTTTTATCGATCTCTCGAATATTCAAATTTAATCAACATTTTTTGGGAATATTATGTATCTAAATCAGAACGTTACATACCATTCGATTCAAAAATTGGAAATACCTAAAAATATTTATGTTTAAGAATTCAAATCTTTCTAATATTTCAGATTCCACCTACATTGTTGATAATTTGAAAAATGTATTAAATTTCGATATATGCATAATAGAATATTTGTATTACGTAATAGCAATAGTTTCTCATATTTCAAGACCAAAGATCGTTTATATAAAAAATAATCAACAGACTAATAATTATGAAAACAGGATTCAAAGTAATAATTGACGAAAGCAATGTACAAAGTAGCTGCTTTTTAAAATTAAACAATATTTGCTTCTACGGTTATTGATTGTGTCTATAATTTTACATGTCGTATTTAAAAAGTTTGAAAAAGCATTTCTTCATAAAAATATGCAAATTTCTGTTTTCTACTTTCTGTAAAGTGCGTCTCTGAAAAGTTATCCTTTTTATAAAATATCGTCCTTCTTCAATACCTCCTTCCGCCCCTAGCAGCATGTGCGTGTATACTTGCGTGATGTACTATATTTATTATAAACGAGTCACCGAACAGTCGAGGGGGAGAGTGAAAGAGAGAGCGAGAGAGAGAGAGTTCGGCATAGTAAGATAGATGTATAGGGATGCAAGAGCTTGGAGGTGGCTCGTAAACAGCCGGCCGGGACAGCATATATAGGCGAGTAACCGATGCACATATAAGAGCGAGAACCAAGGGACGAAAGCCTATCGGAGCTCGAGCTTGTAGCTATCGTGTATTGCTGTAGGGGCAATAGTTATTAGGTAGTCGTAGTTGTGGGTTGGTCGGCGCGTTGTACGGGTTAACGTTGCAGGCTGAGAGCGAGTGAGAGCGAGTGAGAGAGAGAGAGAGAGAGAGAGAGAGCTAGCGAACAATGATATCGGCTATTTGATTTGCAAGCGACGACAATGCAGCAGCAATAGTGGCTAGGTAGCGGCCGTTGCCTAGCTCTCACCCTCTCGCTCTCTCGCTCTCTCTCTCTCTCTCTCTCTCTCCCCCCCCCCCTGTACATTATATCTATATGTTCCGAGAGGTCCGTCGAGCAGAACAGTCTAGCCTAGAGAGGCAGAGAGGGAAAGAGTGAGCGAGAGAGAGAGAGAGAGTGAAGCTTGTCAATAGCAGCAACAGTAGCCAATACCTCGAAACGCATAGCATACGCGCGCGCGGACGCTGGAGACAACCTTTCCTCCTCCGTTGCGTTGCGCGAGCATGTGTGCCCTTTTGATCTGGTATACCGGCAAAGGCGAAAGAGACCTCCGTACCAGCAATATCGCGCGAGCGCAGTTACCCCTTTGTACTGCGCACATTCTGCAACAAAGTTTTGGTTTGCACTTACTGCATTCTCCCTTTACTCTGACCCTCTTTCGAAGCAACGAATATAATATGTCACCGAATTTCCTATGCTTAATGCAACGTGCAACCGCCCTGCTTATTTATATTGCTTTTATTAGGAGGATGCAATTGAACAAATCGGTCAAAAAAATCCATAGTGACGACATACATCCTCTATCCAAAGATATTTTAATGCATTCATTGTCAGAACATACTTAATATCACACACTAGACGTTTATTTTTGTTGTACTTGTTAGTACAAGTACTAAGATGTACGGTTAAAAGAGCGTTAAAGTCTAGGTTCATGTTAAAATGTAAACAGAGTGGATATTTTAATCTTCAACAAAAGCCAGATAGTTTTTCCTTTTCAATAAATAAGTCTAAAAAAGGAAATTTTAAATCTTTCATAATTCACGACTTATCTCTATAAACATTTTCATTTCATGCACTCATTGAGAAACAACCTCGAAACTCATTATTTGTATGTATTTAATAAAATTAAAATTATTAATTGAAATTGTCGTAAAATACCGATTAAAAGAATATTGCTAAAACTTGTATGTAACCTCAAAAGTAAACCAAAGTGAATTTCGATAAACTCAAGTCTATTTTTGACACCCATAAAATTAAAGAAATCAAGAAAATTATTCAAGTACTGAAAAAAAAACTTATTTTATATTAAAATCAAGTGATAAAATCAGTGCAAGTAACTATTGACGAATATCACTAATTTTGAATTTGACACAAATCCTTGAAAAATCATTTATGATAGAATTTACAATTTTCAATAAAATTTGCGTAATTATTCAAACATATCATAGGATGCTTTTAATAAAGTTAGCAAATGCAATATATTATATAATAATCTTAATAAAAGTTAGTGAATAAATAATATAAAAAAATAAATACAGGATACAACCTGTTTGGTTAGGATATTAGAAATGAGAGCCACCCAAGGTTTAATTCTTGTGCTTTCGTTATGAAATAACTATATTTAATATACATCCTTGTTATAATTTAATAATTATAAATGGATACTGAAACTTCCATGAAAATAAATTATGCCTTGTTTAACAGTATGTTAAAATTATAATTTCCCAGAGCGAGCAGATATTAAAAATGATTTGTCTTAAATATTCTGTTCCATATTTACTTAAAGTTAAGTTAACTAGTTAGATTTTATTATCGATCGTTTTCTTATAATTAATCGAGGTAGAACTTTATTAAAATCAAAGATTATTTATATTCCTTAGTGTTGATTAGAATAAATAATATATGTATTGTATAATAATAATAATAATAACAATAATAATAAGACATTAATTGTTTAAGGTCGTTCCAGCAAATGATTAAAGCCTATGAACATTCTTGATCTATAACGTAGTAATCTTGTTCTCAAACCTATTATCGAGTAGTTTGATTTGTTGGCTCTTTAATAATGCTGAGTATAAAAAGCCGTCGAAGACTTGTAATGCACCTTAAAATAAATGTTGCACTATTTACTTAATTATAAATTGAAGAATTGTGAGAAAAAAAAGAGATAAATTGTTCTGCGAATACGACATGCGTCTGATTTACTATATTAAATGCCTTAATAATTGCAATATTGAATTACTTATTACACTGCTATGTAATTGCGAAATTCAATACCAATATACCAAATAATCCATAAATGATCGAATACGGATCGTTTTTCAAACGATATTTTGATCTTAAGTAACAAATTATAAACTTTTATGGCATTTACCAACACCACGAGAGAAAATGGAAGATCTCGAATTCGGTAGCTGGATATTTGTAATATAAGTTAAAAGTAAGGAGCTTGTAGTCTAATAATGTGAAGTTAAATATTAGAGAAGCTTAGCCAGTTATTGATAAAATGTATTATTGAATTATATGAAACCAGTTTGTCAAGCTACTATGAAACTCCTAATTTTGTTCGCCAATGAGGGATGACTAACGAAGAATGATTTACAAATTTCATAACCGCTGCTTCAATTCAATTAGAAAACCTAGCAAATACTGTTTTTGAAACTTAATTTTGATAAACGAGGAACTATTAAGATGTCCAATAATAGGATGCTACTACGAAAATTTTCTACAGCTCTTGTATTATTAGCACGCTTCTTGAACGACGTAATAAATCAGGATATTATTATTAAAGCTTTATTTTAGCCAAACAGGCCTAGAATTAGACTACAGTTTATAAGCAGATCTTACCTTACAGATTTTATATTCTTACCGACAGTGTTTCCACGTGAACTGAACTTAGTTTACTTCAGACAATTAGTATACAAGGCTCAATCTTGCGGATTAGAAGAGTTTGTAAAACTTGGAAAATTGAATTTAATACTGTAGCAAGCTTCAATCATATTTTAGCTATTATACAAACGTTCGAGAAAATTACCAATTATTAACGTGACTTAGAGACACACGTTGCACCGAGTTATAAAAAAGGGGGAAATTAGAGGATTAGCGCATAAGACAGTGGCAAGTACAAATTTGACAGGTCATCATCTCCGAGTGAGTGCAAACTATTTTTGTAATAGACTTAATTACCAGACCGTCTATTCGAAAAGTATAAGCATATACCATAACGTGATTTGCTGGTGAAAATAAGTTGTTGAAACGATTTGGAAAATAATAAGAAGACAAGAGAATTCGAATGTAGAAAGAAGCATACGTACATTCGAAAGGGGTGACTACTAATAAGAAATTATGAACTTGTGCAATTTTCAAATGTAGTCCTTTAGTCGAGGATTGATATTCGGGGAAAAACAAGCGGTAGTCAGGTGCAATGGGCCTATTGACGCGTTAATTGCAGCTGAATAATTAAAGAAAGGAAAGCAAGTAGCGAGCGAAGCACTTGCGGTAAAGCCTATCCATTTAAAACTCTCACTACAAAACAGCCCTCTTGAGTTTTCCATGCATGTCCCTGACTTCTTTTAAGGTGCATACCATGAATGCGTGCGTAGGTCAAGAATTGTACCGAGAACACGAGGAATGGAGAAAATAAAACGAAATAAGTTCTAGCCAGATGCGTAAATAATGAAGAAAAGCGTGAGACTATCAGAAGGGAACCATAATTAAACTATAATTAAACTGTACGATTCTCTAGCTCCCTTTCTGCTTAGGGGTAAGAGTACAGAATCTTTCGTTCTTCATTTGGCATTCAAGTCTTTTCGGTTGTTAGCTGGAAACAAGCTTTCCTCATCTGTAGCAGCAGAATGTATAGTTGATGAAAGCGCGAATTTCAAAGGTCATAGAAGCGCTCAAGGATGGTTAGAGGCTGAAAGAGGAGGGGGTGGGAAAGGGCTCGTGTCATCGATGGTGCTGATCGCCGGCCGTGTTGCTGCTCAGGATTTCGAGTAGGTTCGATATAAACTGTGATTGATATTTAGGCGCATCAAGCGCCACTTAAGAGGATTAAGTCGAGGCTGCTGCGAGAGAGCTTCGGCGTCCGACGGCAACGGACGAGCTACACTCTTGTTCTCTCTCTCTCTCTCTCTCTCTCTCTCTCTCTCTCTCTCTCTCTCTCTCGCACTCGCCTCCCCCGACTCTGATTACAGTTAGTTCAGTCTGCCGGTCCAAATCCCCGTAACCCCGACGCGCTTACCTGTTACCAAGCGCACGATATCCCTCTCCGCCCGAGCTGCAATGCTCTCTCTCACTCTGTATCTCTCACTCCATGCGCGCTCACTTCGCTTCTTCCCTACCCCTTATTCGCTCTGCTCACACATACATATACAAGTACAATATATTCGCAACAGAGAGAGAGTGAGAGAGAGACAGAGAGAGAGACTGGCTTGCGGTTTTTGGCTCGCTTCTCAACGCACCCCCGCTTTGAACGTCATTTCAGAAATTACCTTCTTTTCTCGCTCCTTGATCAAATGTTGATTGACTGATTGACAAGTCTTGTACTTACTCCTTGCATCTCTCTTGATAGTATCCATTACTCCAGCACTAAGTTTCCATGAAACTTCTTTCTTTTTATGCTATCTGCAGTCGAAACTCGGTCATATTCAAATAACTTGCAAACAACTTGTGTTCGATGTGTCAACGTAATTACTCAATAAGATTTACCTGTAATGTTTGAAAAAATGTGAGCCTCACATGCAAACGAAGCGCGGTCCTTCGGAACGTTGAAATCCACCGACTACTTGTACTGGGAGAATCTGCAATAACGAAAAAAGTCCATTACAAAGCTCTACCAAACCGGTATATTGCCTATAGTTTAGGCGACGCACTTCAGCTTTATAACTGCTCAACCGGTGAAGCTATTATTTTCACATGAGCTTTGCAATTCAAAAAGTTGCTTCCATTGAGTAGGCTATATTGAAAATCAGTGGTGTAAATTAAAAAGAAATGAAAAGAAATGCTAACACCGAGAAGTTGCTTGTGAGATATAGATAGAGAGATATAGAGAGGAGTGCGGAGAGACAAAAGAAACGTGAAATGATAAAAAAAAGAAAAAATGAAAAGAAAGGAGAAAGAGAAAGCGATAACTGCAAAAAGAATGGTCGCAGGAATGGTTACAAGCAGAATAAACCTCTCAATAATGAGTAGTATCGCGAAAGAGAGGTAGAAGGAGGGATGAAGCGAGTGGAAGAGAGAGAGAGAAGAATCCCTTGGCGAAAACCCGAGATGATAAAACAGAAACAAGCGAGAGCTGCAGTGCAGCGCAAAGTAATAGCGGGCCAATAAAATGTAATGAAATAACATCCAATCCAAGAGAGATATTGTGAAAATATTATTACTAACTTATTACTCTCTCTCTCTCTCTCTCTCTCTCTTTCGCGTTCGCTACCGACGAGGGAGTTCTCCCCATCTCTCTCCTTCTCTGGTCTCTCTCTCTCTCTCTCTCTCTCTCTCTCTCTCTATCTTTTACGCCGCTTTTCTCCTCGGCTTTCGCCTCCGCAATTCCGTTCGCGGTTCTCTCTTACTCACTCGTAGCAGCAGTAGCAGTAGCAGCCGTCGGGATTGCTTTCTACTTTTCCAATTCTATCTTTAACCTGAAATATTCTATTTCGAGGCTCGACGTTCAATCTCACTGATCATATCGTTCAATAACCACCAGGGTATTCACGGACCGAACTCCAAACCTACAGCAAAACTTATACGCGAGGGCTTTCATTCATCTCTTATTTTACACGATAGCGCCGCACCTACAGACTCTCTCACACACACACACACACACACACACATATATATATATATATACACACGTACACTCTTAGCTTTCAGTCTTTGAATGCGAAAAATCCCTGCATCCAGCTCATTAATACTGATCAACCTTTTTTTCCTTCATATATATACTCAGCGCAGCATTCGATACAAGCACTAGGCCAGTATAAAATTATCGAAAATTATCCTGTCCCGCTTCTCTGTCTGGTCTGTCTGTCTGTCTCTCAGTGTGTAACTCTTGATTATGCTCGATCGATGAAAGCGTGCGCGCGCGGCTCGCGTATTTGAAATGTAAATGTACGCAAAGTATATTATCTCTATCTTTCTTTCTCTGCCTCTCTCCCTCCCTCGCCCCATTCCCCTTCGCTTGCGCGCGCTCTCTCTCTCTCTCTCTCTCTCTCTCTCTCTCTCTGTCTCTCTCTTTCTCTTTCTCTTTCGCGAGAAAAAAAGAAGAGAAGCGCGAGCTATATAATGATGGGAGACATTATATAAAACGATGGAATGGAATTGTGATGAGAGACAGTCTCTCTCTCTCTCTCTCTCTCTCTCTCTCTCTTTCTGTACATACAAACTTATATCCTATATATATGTGTGTGTATGTGAAAATAAGCAACTATCTGTTTTATCTGTTATAAGTGGCAAGTTGTTTTTTCACTTGATTTCAAACGTAAGATGGTCTGAATTTAGTTAAGATAGAAAAAAGTGAGTGAATGCAATCAGCTGCAACACGCACAAACGAACACACCTATATAACCCTAGCGATATATGTAATGAAGTTTAATACAGTTCGTTGTCCCGTTCTTTCTTCTGAGTGTATGTGAGTGTGCGCGCGTTTATAAATCTCGCGGCGTATGAATAAAATACTCGTCGGCGCTCCTAGTACGTTCAGCATTAGCATCTTGCGGGCATTACGAACTTTCTTGCGCAATATTATAATTCGCGCGAACGATCTAACAAATAATGATGTATACATATGTGTGTGTGTGTGTGTGTGTGTGTGTGTGTGTGTGTGTGTATAGCCATGCGTAAGACACACATACGCATGTTTTGCGATAAACTTGTGATAAATCGTGTAGCATATGGTACGATTTTAAGAATATTTCTCTGAAGTAAATAATCTAGGATATGACGAAGCGTAAATATTTTGGCGTAAATCTTTGTGACTTTTAATCAAACCCGCGATTAATGAGTTTAATATAGATTTTAAATACAGATAAATAAGTGATTTGAAAGAAATATCGAAAACGCCGAGAGCAATTTTGTAGTTACGAGTACAAAGTTAGCTATAACGAAAGAAAGTACAGTAGAACATGTTGAAGTAAACAGTAGTGGACATATTGTCTATGTTCTCTGCTCACAGGTGGTTGGGGGATTTTTGTATTTAGCACGCGGTTGCAGCAGAAGCAGCAGTAGTAATAGTAGCGGCAGCAACAGCAGTAAGCGTTTACACGTTTACACGCCGCGGCGCGAGTTCTGCATTATGCATGTTTGCGGTGTGACGGAAGAGAATTTAAACTAAGCCCCTCTGCACCCCTCAACACCCCTCTCCCCAACACTTCTGTTCTTTTTCACGCGTTCGTCTAAATGTAAATAATAATCGATAATCGAAAACAGGACGAAGTGCGGCAAATCCAAAAGAATAATTAATGCGTTCATACCGTAGCTCGTGCGCGAGAGTGAGATTGCCGCGCGTATATGTAACATACCTACACACACATACGCGTGCTTATATACAACAGGCCTGTATATGTAGGCATGTATATGTAGGCATGTATATGTAGGCATGTATATGTATAGGCATCTATACGAATATCCATCTACCCTTGATCCCCCCGCACACGGGAGGAAGTATATACAGAGAATTGGAAGTGCGGGATCGGTTTGTTGGCATTTCACGGGTATGCGTGTCGAATCAAAATGTACAATGCAGCCAAATCATTTGAAATATTTCATAATGGGTGCAAAATATCATTAGTCGACTGCTGCTACGACATAACCCACGGCATTTCTCAGCGCGAGAACGACGATTCTATTCAGAATTCTCTTTCAGTAGCGATGTACTAAAATTAGGATGGGAAATAATGAAAAATCAAGTAAAAAAAGGTAAACGCTTGGAAAAACCGGCATAAGAGGTGAGGGGAGGTGTAGGCTACTGTACTCGAGACTGACGAACAAATTTGATTTAGCCTCGATCTAGTTTGAGCGCCGCTATGCAAATCTTGTAGAGAACAGCGAGCGAGCGAGCCCGCGTTTTTCTCTCTATGCAGAGGCATTCTCCAAGTTTGACGAAGAGAGCTGGAATAGAGGGAAAGAGAGATGCGGCAACGATGGGAGGGAAAGGTGTGGATACTGAAAAGGGGGAAGGTTGGTGAGTATAAGGGGCGTAACTTCAAATCAATGCTATGAGCATGTACTAGTCTATACATACATATACATAGGTTTATACATCCACGCATAGACTAGTGAGTGAGAGAGAGAGAGAGAGAGAGAGAGAGAGAAAGCGCTGAACAACTAGCAGCGTGGAAGCTGCACATTAGGCTCATCGGTCCCCCAGCTATATAGCTCTATCTCTCTCTATCTTTCGATAACCTCGTCATGGTATTGGCGATGGTATACAGACGGCCAACGGGCTACTCGAGTTGCATTGCGGTCTCTCTCTATGTGCGCTTGCACTCAAACAGGCGCACGTACATTTCATTCGGCCTCTGCACTCGCGTAGTTTCCTAGACGAGAACGCGCATACTCTCTCTGCTCGCGCGCGCATCGATAGCAGCAGCAGCAGCACCAGCACCAGCAGCAGCAGCACCAGCAGCCGAGGGCGAGGGAGAGATATCGTTAGCATGCCTTGCTAATCACGGACTCGATAATAATACCCTGATTGATAGGACGAACGTAGCTCGCGAGAGTCCCTCTTCACTTCTCCTCCGCATACGCGCATACGCGCACACACAAACTCGTATACAGATGAGCTATATAATCTCGCTTTATACTCTTCGGTGCCTTATCTTTATTTACGCATGTTTTCATTTTTCTATATATAGTTGACTGCTGTACATACTTAATGCATTGGAGAGAGTGACTTTTTGACAAGAGATGGATATGACTGACAGTCGGAAGTGTCCAAGACTGCGGATGAGAATAATTCGACTTGTATAATATAATGTCACGATTATTAGCTACGGTAGAGCGAGAGCGAGAGCGAGAGCGAGAACAAGAGAAAGAGAGAGAGAGATGGAAAGAAAGAGATGTACACATGAACGTACGTTCCATACTCGCTGGTATTAATTATGCAGTGTCGAATTGCTAATGTCGTTGTAAAACAAACAGCTGCTCGCGCGGGCGCATTAAATCGAGCCATAAACAAATAGCGCAATCAGCAGTCGACTCTCTCTCGGCCCCCTCTCATTCTCTCTTTCTCTTTCTCTCTTTCCCCTTTATATATACATACATCAATTTTCCATACCGGCAGTAGTAGTAGCATTACTCGAAAAATCCGATCGATCTCCACTATACACTTTGGAGAGAAGGAAGGGAGCGGCTGCTACTACCGCTGCTGCTGTCGCAAACCTCCAGACTGCAGGCAGGCACACAGAGCTTACAAAGCGGCGCCCTCCATTAACTATTTATTAACTTTACGAATTTATAGATGCCTCATGGGCGCAGGCTTCCCAGCTTCCTGGCTTCGCTTCTTCTTCTTCTCTTGCTCTCTAACTCTCTCTCTCTCTCTCTCTCGCGCGCGCGCTCTTGTGTATGTGCGCGCACCAGTATTAAAATTAATTATTTAATATTAAACTTGGTAATTTTTAACGCGGCTGCGCCGTATCGCGCATTATTTATCATCCACTTCGGCTCTCACCCCCCCCCCCCTCACTCTCTCTCTCTCTCTCTCTCTCTCTCTGTCTCTCTCTCTCTCTCTCTCTCTCATTATTTCCAGCTCCTTCCTTCGCCGCTACTGCAGCTACTTGCCTTCCAGCCGACAGAAAGTATTTCAGCCCTTTCAACTCGCAAATAAAGCAAGCTTCTATTATACATGTGCTATATTATTTGTTGGCGTTTTTCCTTTTTTGTTCTTTACTTTTCTTTATCATCATGCCCTTACACCGGCGCCACTGCCGAATTAATTAATTCGCTAATTCATTAATCATCATGTACGTGCGCGCACAAGTAACGCACTAGCATAATAATATTGAAACACTATCTAAACAAACAAACAAACGAACAAACAAGCGAAGGTGAAGTGTAGTTCGCAGCACGAATGATTAGCGTGATTCCGAAGCGAGATATGGGATACGGCGTGGTACAGTAGCAGCAGTAGCGGCAGCGGTTTCGCCGATATCCCAATATAAACTATATGCACCTATATATCTATGTATAGATGTATCTAATGTATATGTATATATAGTATATACTGCATGCATGCGCATGTAGTAGTTTATACATATAAGCTTTTGACTACTGCTACGAGCCGCGTATTAATTATTACGACGCGAAAAGCAAATAATTATTATAATTGTCTGGCATAATGACAGAATTCGCGCAATGCTCGACGATTATTATAGCCTAGCGTCGAAATACATTAAATTAATGTGTGACTGTGTAAATGTATGTATATACTACCATTATAATAGCCCGCAGTAGCGACTCGTTGAGTTGTAAGGCGATTTGGGAGCTTTTTCATCTGCGCAATAGCTCTATACCCAGCTAACAACATCAAATGATAGAGAAAGGAAAAGAAAAAAATATCAAGAATATAATGACTTAGCATTTGAAAGAATAGAGCTTTTCTTAATAATAGAGCTGACCTCTCTCATGGGGTTGCGGCCCCGGTGCATTTTATCAAATGTTCATCGCGAGTCGCGTCAAACAGGCTAAATGAATATTCAAAGTCGAAATCATATAGCCGCTTTAATTTCATTCTCAGTACACGTATTCGCGTACAATATATACTTACGCGTGCATTACACAGCAAGATCGCACGGTTATCGAAAACACCAACCAAATAGTATCTCTCTAAATTTAATTCAAGATGACGCTCAATGTTCCAAACAACGAATACGCTTCATGCAATATGCAAGCAAATATATTTTCAATTACTTTTCCTACGCTGCTTTGTTCTTAATTTAGCAGAATCGGAAAAAAAGATTTTCAAAATTAGTATTTACACTATTCGAATTGACAATGGTCCCAGTCTTATCTTACTGATTCGGACAATACGAGCATATGATATTCTGAAATTTATTTCGGAGGATGCACATTCTGAAAAACACGTTTCATTCAAATGGATTTACAATTAATGCACGTGTACATCAATTTAAATAGATATGCATTTGAAATTAACAATTCATGTTATCAAGTTCTTAATTATAATATAAAAAACATTCGAATTAATTTTGATACTTACAGATTTATCAAATTAGAAGAAAAATAATATTAACAGTATCCGGATTTTTCATAATATACGTATATTATATATAAAATGCGATTCGGTGTCTATAAGCAATATAGATTTTCCTAACAATGTACTGCAAATACATTCCGCGTAGCACGAAAAATCTGATCGACCGACCGACTATTTCTAATATATAATCATTTCACGAAATTATTCCTTTATTCTAAGTTTATAATTGCTTTTTCATCCTCTCGTGCTAAAAGTATACATACAAATGTACAACAAATACCTATAAGCAGAGTGTACCATTAAGTAAATAACAATCAGCTGAGACTCATTTTTTAATTTTTCTAAATTAAATACTCTTTGCATTTGCGATAGTAATAAATTGAGCACGTTGACTTTAAAAAAATATATGTGGATATCGTATATCGCAATAAATAGTCAAGGTTCACTGAATTTCTAGCGCATATAACGTGCTGCGTAGCAATCGCTTTACTTCGTGAGACATATATATATAAAAAAAATTTCGTGTACTCAGCAATATATTCCGTCTTGATTATAATGTTCAAGTGACGATTATTAAGTAAATTAGTTATTTGCTAGAAATAAATATAATAGTGAAACGTATCGAGAAGATAAAATTTATTGAAATATAGTATTATAATGCGTGTTCAGTGTACACTGTACATGGCATGGCGAGTTTCTCTCGTCGGACTGCGGCAGTGTGCATCACGAGTCGTGTGTGTAATATTAAGGCAAACATCCTTGAGTGCAGTCGGCGGTTATTAACGTGATACTAATGCATTTGTGTATTGCATGCAAGAATAATACGACGCCGGCGACGACGTCTGCTCTGTGCGACGTGGAGGCTTATGTAAATTCTAAGGCACGCTCGGATAAAAATTCATGCCTGCTGAGCAAGCGCTCTCGCTTCCGCTTCCGGCAGTGCATCGCTGTTACGATGAAATAGGCCAATACCAAGGGAAATAATCATGCGAAATCACATACTTATGCGCGCGAATGCGAGAGAGTCAGAGGTGGAGGGAGAGGTGAAAGAAAATCTGCGAGAAATATTATGTCAAACAAAGGATCCACTCTACTCGCAACTACGATCCTCGCAAAGTAGTAAAAAAGCGATGTAGCAAGTGAGTGGACCACACACATACACAGGAGCAGCAAACGTGACTCCAGCACCCGTGAGTCCAAGTTCGTATTGTAAGCGCGCTTTCTGTACTCTCTCGCAGTATTATCGTACAACCAGTGGAGAGAGAGAGAGAGAGAGAGAGAGAGAGAGAGAGAGAGAGAGAGAAAGAGAGCCAACCGCTTCCGTCCGTCCATCTATTTATTCTGCAAATAATTTCCAATTGTTCTGCTGCCGACGGGGCCAGCTCTCTTTGATAGCCAACAAAATTTATTTCCAGTTCTCCGTAGCGAGAGAGAGAGAGAGAGCGAGAGAGAACTGCAGCAGCGCAGTTGGTAGTTGCAGAGAGAGTATAGGATTGCGTCGAGTAGAATTGAGTTGCAGAGAAGAAAATTGAGGGGCGCGCCTTGCAAGATAAACGAATCACGTATTATTATAATGGCCAGTTGCTAAATGGTTTTTTCAATCCCTCGCTTTCGCCTGCGCTTGCACATACACACATGCACACATATACAGTCACAGAGACACACATAGCTCATTGACTGCGGCTCTCGGTTCGCTGCAGTTCGTTTCCCGTTGTATTCACCGCTCGCTTAATATTTCATTATAAGCACGTATATGAGAATAATAAGATGGAATTTGTGTCCAGGGCAGCGGCTCGCGAATGTAAACATCGCAAGTAATTTGCAGTCTTATATCGCGGTAAGAGAAGAGTAAGAACCTAAAGCTCTCCGTGCCGTCAACGGAACGATGACGAGCAGGACGAGCAGGACGGCGACGACTATGACGACGACTATGACGACATCTACGATCATTTAATGTTATTTATCTTACTCTGTAAGTAGGATTGCGACTTTTCGCAGTAGCAGTAACAGACCTCCGGTGAGAAACTCGAGATCGAGGTAGTTCTTTCAGGACGAAAAAGACCAAGTAGGATTTTCATTAGCATAAGTTGCTTCATTCGCTGCATCTCGTACTTGAAAAAATGCACCCCACCCCCTCTCGTTCACATCACTCTCTTTTTCTCTCTCTCGCATACAACGCCAAGCAGCAGCGCCAGGCATAGCCTATCATTATAGAGAAGGAATCATTGGATGATCTTAATCATGCGAACCTCTCTCCGTGCTTGAGAGTCAGCCAATCGCCGAGGCCGATTTCAATAATGGTTTCCATCCAGCCCCTCGTGGAGTTGCTACTATACATTGCTTCTACTTGATATTTACCAAGTTTGGCCTTGACCCCGGAATCCCAATCGGCGCTGAATAAAGGGCATTGCATAAAGCGGAGAAAAAAGAAAACTATACTAGAAGTCGGAAAAGCTTACAAAGAACAAGAAGACAGACATAGGAAGCAGCAGCGGCGTGCGCGGGAAACAGAGAGAGAGAGAGAGAGAGAGAGAGAGAGAGAGAGATGACGAAGGTGGGGGTGGGTGAGGTTCTGGCATGAAACAGCCCGGTGATACCTTTCATCCTCGGGAAAACCCGTGAAAACCACTACCACTTGTTGCGTTACTCTCTAACTCTCTATCCCTCTTCCAAGCTCTCTTTCGCACTGAATATACATATTTATTTTTAAATTTATTTTTATTTATAAAAATTTTTATTACAATACGTTTGCGCATATTTTTATTCGATAGTACTGTTGCAAAAAAGCGAAAAATCGGAAGAGAGAGTAATAAAGATCCACGATCGGTTGAAAAGTAGAGGCTTCTGCTGCTGTATAAGATTTGAGACTCGTCGAATTTGCATGAGCAACGTACAATTTCTCTCTCTCTCTCTCTCTCTCATCACACTTTCTCAAAAGGCGTTTTTCTCTTTGTTCGATCACGATATATATATATATATATATATATACTATATGTGTGTGTGTGTCTGTGTAGAAAGACAGAGAGCAGTAGCTGAGGTCTTTTCGCGGGCTTTTGGCAGGCTTTATATAACCTGCACTTAGAGGCTAGACGGAAAAAATCCCCGACGTCGAATGTGTCCCGATGCCAGTGATCAGGTTAATAGCAGTGCCCGCAAGCCAACCGAGCGCCGCGCAGCGCTTCAGACACGTACATTTTCTATATATTCCACCGAAAAAAAATATACGATACGAGAGAGAATGCTTACTTATGCGCGCACATATAATAATATGCGAAATGAGCTACCGTGCAATAATACAGAGTTTGGTACTTATATGCGATACCAAGTCTAATCATCGGTCTCTCACCCCTATACACCGGTAATTTTCGATGTCTTAAAAAAGAATGAAACATCTTTTAAGATGCGAGTGCAGCACACTATAATATACTATATATATACTCTGCGGTGTCTGTAAAAGAGAGAGATGAATAACGTGCGTTAAACATCACCGCTTATAATCGAACTCTATCTCTGATTTATAGACCGATTCTCCCTTTCTCTCTCTTGCACACTCTCTCCACTATTATGCTGTCGGGCTAAATTTTCCATTGGCGGTTAAATCATCGAACTGCTCACTGCTCTCTTGCTGCTCTGTACTAACAGCGAAATCACATCGATATTTTTCAATAGCTTGTTTGTGCGCGAGCGAAAGATGCGCCTTTGAAGCTTTCCGCGTAGTCCAGCAGACTTTTCGGTTATTGGGTTACCCATCTCTTCGTTCTCCTGCTTTTCGTCGACGTCGCGTCGTTTCAAGGCAAGTGCATGTTATATAGTCAGGAGAAAAAGGAAAAGCCCGATGGTACTTGTAGCAGAGAGAGACAGAGAGAGAGAGAGTAACCTCTTTACGGTACGCGCACATGCCGAGACCAGGTAAAGAGCGGCCCAGTAAAGACATTATCGAGGGCCATCGTCAAACGTCTTGCGTTAAATTACGTTGAAATTCTGCATCTCTCTCTCTCTCTCTCTCTCTCTGTCTCTCGATCTTTTGTCTTACACGAAAGCATGTGTTTCTCCCTTACTGCACGAGTCATGTATGAAATTGCAGTCGCGAGCATTTAGATGCCAGCCAGGACATAGAAAGAGGGAGAGGGAGACAGAGAGAGAGAGAGAGAGAGATGAATACATATACGTGTCGGGACCACCTTGCGCGGCCAAGCAAATCCTTCTAATACGATTTGCAGCTGCCCGCGTCTCGTCCCTTTCTCAGCTCTCTGCATACGAGAGTTGACTCTTTTCTCTCCTTGCCTCATCTCTGTATCTCTCTCTCTCTCTCTCTCTCTCTCTCGTCCGAGCTCGAGTAGTTGCATTACGTGCCGATGGCTTTCCATACCATTCGACTAATTTCAGGCTCGAAACGTTCCATTAAAGATTCAGCGTGTAATTGCAGCGGACGATCGCGCGCACAGTCCCCCCTTCTGCCCTGTATTATATACACGGCAAAGCTTTCTCCGCTATATCTGTTTCTATCTCTCTACAGTCGTCATGCGAGAACCTGCAAAAGAACCTGCAAAAGAAGATGATGTTTTGGAGAACGAGTCACCTTTGTTTCATAGTCTCGTATATTATAGTATCTAATCCGATGTGCGCAATGATATAATTGCCCAGACGAGAGCAGAGCCAGAAAAATCAGTCAGGCTCACGCGCTTGTTATATTACGATCGAGGGAGAGAGAGTTGGCTATATTGACGCTCCGATATCATTAATAATAATTATACAATTATATATGTAGCCCAAGCGCACACGTGTACGCGCGCAGGCGTATATAGGAAATTTCTCGGACGCGCGCAGTTTAACGGCGTGTTATTATCTCGCGCCCGCCTTATAGACGTATGTATATACGCATACACGTTATTACTTATAATATTTCATCTTCGGAATTAGCGGTTGCCCGCTTTGTTTATGCCATGGGAATATGCGCGCTGCACCGATGCGGCCGCGAAATAAAATCGGCGCCGAAGCCATGATCGACGTATATATACTATATATACCAAGTCGGTGTACGAGAGCAATGCGATACTCGTATATAAAAGTCCGTCAAGCGCAAACCTTTGTTTTCCTTCGCTAAATCTTTTCCTATGCTTGTATATGTGTCGTGGCGTTTTTTTTCTTCACCGGCAGTACGAGCAATAAATTTTCTCGGAAACGTATTTACAAGTCGTAAAGGGAATTAGATGGCAATAATAAATTCGTTATCGCAATTCGATATCGAGGCGGCGGCAGAGAACCAGTAAACTAATTACCTGCCGCCTTATATACCTACTCTCCTTCGCTTCCGCGCGCGAGCTTTTTTCAGATAAGGTTATTTCTAGCTCTCTTTCTCTCTCCGTCCCTTTTTCTCTCCCTTTCTCTCTCTTTCTTATTCGCGATGTTTTGCCATTGCAATTGTAATGGCCGCTATTATGAAACGCACTGCACTTTTCTGAGTATTTGAACTGCATGCTAAAGACGCATTTATTGTGTTTACATAGTGTATATATATATATATATATATACATATATATATATATATATATAGATATATATATCTATGTATGTATGTATATACAATGAGTGTATGTGTCGTTGTGTGTATGTTTATGTATAGCGATAGAGTGAGAGGGCGAGAGAGAGAAGCTGCGAGAGCGAGACACGGCACATTCCAGAATTTCATTGCGCGGCGTACCGAGAAGCAATGAAATTTCGCGAGTCGCGTCTATACACTCAATATGTACGAGAACTCCGCGCATTCTCGAGTTTACGGGCTTCGCACACGCTCGGGATGAAGATTTTTCCAACGGAAGCGCAGTTATTTTTGCGATAATGACCATAAAATCGATGGGGAAAATCGTCGAAAATTTCGTCGCAAGTATATAATATATAGTAACGATAATACGGCACATGCGTGCCGCTACTACGAAAAATATTACTATATACGATGTATAGGTATATATATATATATATATATATATATATATATATATAGGATCGCGAACGAGGGCCTCGAGGCTCTAAAAAAAAGAATGAAGTGCGTCTCGGTCGTTATGACGGCGGGAAAGGATAATAGAGCCGCGTAGTAGCCGGAATGATAGTGCATACGAGAACAAGAACGAGAGAGAGAGAGAGAGAGAGAGAGAGAGAGAGAGAGTGGCTTCCGTACTGCATATACACATACACACGTATTGGCCGTCGTCTATATTTATTCCTTTGGGGCCTTGATATTTTTTAAAAGCGTCGATCCATGTATTTACGCGGGCAGGAGCAGCCGCCAACTCGCGAGGATGAGAGAGTAATGCCAAGGGCCTATAAAACGATATATCCAAGCGAATAATAAGCCAAGACTGGTAGCTGGGATCTCGCGCAAAAGGCCAGAATTAGCAGAATTGCTAACGCGCATTCCTCTTCGCCGAACAAAGGAGCTTTGGTTATTATTAAAAGTTAAGAGAGAGAGAGGGAGAGGAGGGGAGGGGGAGGAACTCGTAGTATAAGGTATATATGGTACTTTTTTCGTCGCTCTCTATTATTCCTCCCGAGAGAGAGAGAGAGAGAGAGAGAGAGAGAGAGAGAGAGAGAGAGAGAGCGAGCGTAAGAGAGCTGCGCGCAGCATATTTGCATATTTATAAGGGAGAATGTGTAATCGTAGAGTGCAACGTGTTGCTAAAAAAATCGGCAGGCCGAGCAAGATGGCGGAAAGATTTGAACGGCCGACATGCGATATCGTCGATTTCTCAGCAGCAGCAGTAGCAACAGTAGCAGAACAGCAGTAGCAGCAGCAGCAACAACCGTAGCAGATATAATTAACGGCTATACCTTATAGAGAAGAAAAGCGTTTCCGACAAACGCATCCTGCCTCAAAGTTCAGCTGCTTCATATATTTGCCTACTCTTTCTCTCTTGCATCTATAATACATATTTTGTAGAGAGAGAGAGAGAGAGAGAGAGAGAGAGGGAGAGAGGAGGACCTGGGAAGAAGAAGCTAGTTTCTCAGTAGCAACGGTCACGATCGGCTTGTTATACCGCCACCGCCGCTGCCGATCACGCAGATCGTGAAATCATCTCCCTATCCGATTTCCGTAAGGCTCTCTTTATATTCGAAGCCTGCCGAACATCGTACAACTGCATAATTCCAGCAGCAGCATATTCCTTCTCACGAGCTCGTGACTATAAGGGCTCTTCTCAGGCTTTTTTCCATTGGACAAGAGGAGATGAAGAAGACGAAAAAACATATCCTCTCCTATATATATTTGTACGTGTGAAAGACACGAGACAGCTGGGGGCCATCGGAAATGAAATTTTGATTGACAAGTGCGCCTCGTCACGCCCAGGGAAAGCTACCCTGCGATTCGGATGCCCATTAGATTTCCTGATATATACCCTCGCGACATCAACTCAGCGTGTGTGCGAGCAAGTTTGCAGCATCACCCACTTTAGAATATATCCGCCGCCGGTTGCAATCTAATAAACTTCGCTCTTTGTCGTTAAGAACGCTCGAAAGCTCTTCATCTGCGAACTCTTTAAAGTCTGAAATATGCTATTCTCATTGGCGACTCTATCGCGACAGATCGGCAATTGCGAAAGAGAGTCGGTTTTACACTCGACTAAGTGTTTCCAAATCGTCAATCGATTTCTAAGTCACTGCGTATGTCAGTATATTACTGCGAATATAATTAGCATTACCTTTTCCGCCTGTATATACATACGCACATATATTATAGGTATTTCTTATAGCACGAAACCACTGAATGTTATCGTTCGAGGCTGGATTCCACTTTAGTATTTTGTCAATACGACCTATGCTACTCTTTCTCTCTCTCTCTCTCTCTCTCTCTCTCTCTCTCTCTCTCTCTCTCTCTGTCTGTCTGTCTCTTTCTTTGGTTTTTTCCGTGCTCTTTTTCCGAGTCGTTTCCATTCTTTGTTTTTCTCACTTGTCTTTTAACAATAAGCAAGAACACGGGACGACTCTATAGATTTGTTGAAACGTGCAAGAATTCCGCTCATTGTCGCCGGTGAGCAAACAATGCTGGCATCAGAGTCGCGCGTCTTGAATGCGACATAGTTCTATATTTGTCTGCACGCTTGTAATGTATAGCTAACGGGAACCGATGAGTCCCCGATCGTCGTAAGAGCACCGAACAATATAAATCCATAATATCTATCTATCTTTAGTGGAGATAGATAAAAAGTTATATTTCGTGAAGTTAAAGGAAGTTAAATCCGAACCAATACCAGCCACGTAAAAAATTCGAAGAAGAAATCCCGCGAGCAAAGAAGCAGTCGAAGGCGAAGACTACGAAGGGGGCAAAAGGGGCAAAGGGGGCAAAGGGGGCAAGCGGGAAGGGGGGAAGGGGGGAAGGGGGGAAGGGGTGAAAGGAGAGGGTTAAGGAGGGCGGAAAGCACGAAAGCGCGAATCGATTGAACTAACATTAACGTGCGGAGGAACAAAAAAAACAGTAATTTACTTAGTAAAATATAAAGTCGCGGCAGCAGCAGCGGTAGCGGTAGCGGCCGGCTAGTGAAGGAAGGCAAACACATTAAACATTTAGAGGGCATAATAACTCGTGTACGCGCTAGTATATGTGTGTGTTTCTTTGTGTACATGTACGCGAATACTTATATATAATATGTATATATATGTAACAGCAAGTTACGCGCGCCTTTATATACTCTCGGTAGCCTTATTCTTGCACAATAGACATATAAAAGATCAAAATTAGCGACGAATTTTTTAATGGAGCGCGCGAGTTGCCTCCTCCGATGCATGTATTATAGAAGTACGATTAGAAAACAGAGAGTGGCTGTATAAACACAGTCATTCTAATTTCCTTTTCGGTGAAATTTGAAAAATATTTAAAAGAACCTCCGGCTCCATCGGTAGATTGTTTATCTTGCAGAGGAATTATTTATGACTCGTCTCTCTATTCGCGTCTCTACCTCCTCTCTCTCTCTCTCTCACTCTCTCTTTCTCGGTGGCGTATAACGGCCATAAATATAATTTTGCCTTATCTTGCTATACTATACGTCTCAGCTCGGGACTAACCTAAACAAATAATCTTTGCCGCAAAGCGAGAGAGAAAATAACTCGAGGGCGCGGCATACATCTCGACGGACCCGTATAAATATATGTACACATGTATACATCTACCGATGAAATTGTATGTATGTAAGTTGGAACATGGCTGTAGCCTATAGCATACACAATTTCAGATTCGAGACATGTGAATTAGATCGGTAGACGATGAGATGGAGAAGAGCTAAAAGTTGAAAAAGCAGCAGCAGCAGCAGTAGCAGTAGCAGTAGCAGTAGTAGCAGCAGCGCGAGTCAGAGCATAACTAGATTACGTCGCGAAACAAGCTCGTGAACGTCGTAAAAATACAAAGCTCGCGCGCGCGAACTAGGGGGTGCGAGAGCGCTCACGGTACGGCGGGACGAGGCAAGGGAGAGAGAAAATATAAAAAGTTAAGGGGAAAGAAAAATAGAAGAGAGCAAGAGGGCGCCGCCGGAAAAAGTTGGAAGCGAGGCGGCGGTGTCGGCGGCGGCAACGAACAAGGCGAAGGCGCTTGTACGAGAGAAATTAATATATCCGGGGGATTTCGCTCTCTCTCTCTCTCTCTCTCTCTCTCTCTCTCTCTCTCTCTCTCTCTCTCTCTCCCTCTCTTGGACGCGATCGCAAAAACGAGCGAGCGCGCGCGTGCTCTACTATAGCTTGCCTCTGAAAACCGAACACCGAGCGAAACTTTGGAATTTACTGCCCGACATATTGGCTGCGAAAGCAGCCGAAATTAAGGCTAGTAAAACATTCTTCTGACACATAGACCCCCTCCCTTCTCTTTATACACTATATAGCCTGACGGTACTAGTGCTCAACGCCCTTTTCTGACCCCTTCATCAAATGCTACATACAGATACATATTGTTTTATAACTATACGCACATGTGTGTGCATGTTAATGTCAAAATATATTTACCAAATAAATGTAATTATAACTATATTGTATTATTATAAATATAAAAAACTACCGATGTGTATTTAGGATTTTCGTTTTTAAGCAAGACGAAAGGGAAATAATGAATTTCAAGAATATGCACATTTTTCAAATAATGGCTTACAAACTTTCTCCTTGTGTGACAAATGCTAATGCCACATCTCGTCTACTACCCCCCCCCCCCCGCTCTCTCTCTCTCACTCTCTCTCTCTCTCTCTCTCTCTGTATGTGCTCTGCTCTCTAGTCCTCCCTTAGGCTTAATTAAACTATTAAAAATTCAACGGCTCGACAAAGCCACATCACTTATTCATCGGCCAGACTACTTTATTTATCAACCTTTTCTACAATAATAACGTAATTATTTACTTATTTAAAATATCATTTGTTTACATCGTTGCCACTATTGCATTATTGCAACTATAAGCACTAATTATGTTAGCAGTTCTTTCTACTTGTACTTGTACTTCAATGCGCTATACTATTCTACATCCAAAACGGCAAATCCTCGCCATCTGTCGGCGAATAACACGTCCACATCGTTCTTCTATTCGCTCATATGGTAAAACACACACAAAACCATAAACTTATGAGAATTCAGGATTCATTATGTTGCAGTTGTTCTTAAGTAATACGCCAAAAAATTAAATTTTGAGAAAAAAACTCACCTAAAAAGAAAAAGATTACGGACTCTGGAATAAAATCGCCGTCTGAAAGAAGAAAATAAATAATAAAAATAGTTGTCGATAAATATCTTATTCAATATTGATCAATCTGTAAGAAAGTAGCCTTTTGACTTTGATGCACTGTAAATAAGACAAGTAATAACGAGTAGAAAAATAATAATGTTAATCTTCGAAAAAGAACCTCGATAAGGTAGGCGCGCAACGATATCCAATGTACAAACTGTGAGGGTGTCGGGACAGGGGACGACCACTTGTGGATTGTTGTGAAACGTCAGACTCACTTCGCCGATTTGTGATAGTCTGTGAGAATAGGAAAAAACAGATACAAGTCTCCGAACGAGTCATCGCTTTAGCATATGCATACACGCAGTAAATTCTTCTCTGTTAAGAAAGAATGACGAAAAGTCGAAGAAACTGTTGAAGCAACAGTGACGCTACGCTAATTTTTTTCGTGAGAAAGAAAGGAAAGATGAGAGAGAGAGAGAGAGAGAAAGAGAGCGAGAGGGGGAGTGGGGGAAGGAGGGGGATTAAAGAGAGAAATCATAAGATTTAGAAAACAGAATAAAAAAGGGCGAAAAACAATTGAAAATGGTAAAAAAAATCGGCGGCTTACCGGTCTGTCTGACAAAGAAAAATCGCGACAATGACGACGACGACAAAAGATGCCCTGACGTTGATTTCTTCGCTCCACCGGCGAAGAAAGTCATTGGTTGTCGGCGACAATCATACGAACAAGCCGAGCGCTATATGTATATATATGTAGGTGTAAATATATATATTGAAAAGTGCAAAATACGCTGATTATTTATTACAACTATCCATCCGGTCCACTAAAGATAAAGTTACTTGTCGCTGGCTGTTTGCTCTCTCCTTGCAGCTCCGCATTGCACGCATTTCTTGCCGGGAACCGTGATCAGAGATGCCGTGATGTGCCAAGGGGCATCTCAACTATCCAAGATCCGTCCACATATGAATTGCCTCTGTGCGCAATCGGTGCCGCCATCGCACGGCGACTTCGACGCGATCGTCAAATTTCCTATGTTCCAACGGTTGGTAATTCCGTACTGGCAGGTATTGGTAATTAATTGAAGTTCTATAAATATACAAAAGTAATTATTCACTTGGTACTCGGCACGGCCAAAAGGATGGCATAAAACAATACAATGAAAATAAAATGTATATATGCAGTTTGCTGCATAGCTGCATAGCTGCGTGGCTGCAAGCTGCAAGAAAAATGAGAGTACGGAAATTCAGCAGACGAATTGCGCAGACGCGAACTGGCGTCCATAGCTGAAATTGCAGCCTTGCAAGTTGCAGGTTGCAGGTTGCAGGTTGCAGACGTTTTTCTTGCAGACGAGAGATTGAAGGGCTGAGGGCCGAAACTGAAGTAAGCTCTGTCGCTTCCGTTAAAGAAATATGCTCATTCATAATATAGTCGTAAGGAAAAGGGGAGACTAGCAGGAGTGTATAGTGAATGGTGATTCGGTGGTGCTTCGATGTTCGATCCTTGCCCTGCACATCGCTCGTCTAGACCCCCAAATGCGTGCGTGAGTGTCGAGTGACATTTGCTTACGTAATGAAATATTTTCGCGGCTCCCACGTAGCTCCGTGCGATTCTCGCGGTTGAACCGGCGGCTGCCTGAATCTCGGAATACAGAAATATACACGCGCCACGGCCAGTAGCAAGCTCACCGAGTGACCCGATTCGCTGCTTGCTCGCCTCGTTCGCTCGAGCCCCCACTGCAGCACGCGCACCATTAAGTATTTTAGCCACAACAAGCTTTTTACGCCTGCACGTTAACGTATCCTCAAACTTTTCATCGAATTACTAAAAGAATTGCCATTATTGCAATATCGGAAAAACCGAGAAGCGAGATTTAGCGCTGGGCGCGCAAATTATGACAAGAGGCAGAAATTATGGAAAACTTCAATTGGGATCCTGGTGAGTCAACCATTGCATCACTCTGCTTGCTTTTTACCTAGTTTATTGCTCTATTGGCCGTAATGTTTCTCATCCCTTTTGCAGCTTTGTCCAAACTACTAAGTGCCTTGGAAGCCAACAGAGCTTCTATACCCAACTGCTCCGACGAGGAATTCACCTTTCTCAGCGAACTTCTGCAGTCCAAGGAATTGAATGCATTAGTACACGTTTACAACAAAATATTGCGAAATCTCAAAGATGACAAATTCTTTCCCATCCTTTCTAATGCCATGGAGATCAACGTTGAAGTTCTGGGACTATTAGCATCAAAGACACATGTCTCTGAAGAATTTAAAGAACTCTTTCAACTGCTCCAAAAGCCCCATGTGCAGGTCAGTCTATTATATATTTGAAACTTTATAATGATTATTTATTTTGCTTATTTCTTCTTTTTTCTTCACACCACTGTTTTTCTAGGCTTTACTGATAGCACACGATACTGTTGCCCAAAAAGACTATTATCCAAGGCTTCCAGACATTCCTGTGGAAGTCGACGAAGACGAAGAAACTGTTAAAATAGTGCAATTAGTCAAGTCTGATGAACCCTTGGTATGTTCTTCCAAATTTGTATTTTGTGTTTGTCTTGTAAAGATTCATTCAACAAATTACCAACACATCTAACATTTTACTTAGGAAGTGTGGTGCTAAATTGTGAGATAGCAAATTTTATTGAAATTTATTTTTTGTCAACATTGCCTATTCTATATAAGTATGCATGCACTTTGTCGAAAACCTTTTTTTTCTATCTTTTTCATTTCTCAGATATACATAACATAGATTTATCTATTGGCTTACACACACAAACACATATATATGTATATTTATATATACATATATATGCCTCTATTGCGAAAGTACTCTATTTGCAATGTTGCAAGTAATCACGTTCTTTTTTCATTGTCAAACTTACTCCGAAGTCTGGTACTGGCATTGAACCAATCATGGTAAGTGTTTTCAGAATCCAGACTTATCCAAGACAATTCGCGATTTAAGTTGTTTTTACAAATTGCTTGCAATCTGCTGCTGTGTATCGCTAAAACCAAATTTACTATCAGTGACTGTGATGAATTTATCTCTTTTATGTTAAGGAAGCAGTTTTGTAACATCTACGTAATATGTGATTTTTATTGCTTTTTGTTGAGCAAATTCAGATTTTATATGTGTATATAAGCGAATTTGTGTTTATTGTACGTAATGTATTTGCTTGTTGCATGTTTTTGTTTTTTGTTGAATCACGTACATTTATAAATAAACTATTAATTACGAAAAAGACTGAAAAATCGTTATTTGACCTGCATGACTTTGTAAGAAGCTGGATAGTTTAATGAATCGTTGAATCGCCTAATAATGATGAGAGATGCAATGATTTTGAATGAAACGACGATGAGTATGCTTAACGTGTTGCTTGAAATTAGTCGAATAGACTCGCAGTGGCGATAAAAGTTTTGATTAAAAAGAAAAACCATACCATTAATGGGTAACAGGGAGCAACCATAAAGACTGACGAGCAGACTGGAAAAATTGTCATTGCTCGGGTAATGCACGGTGGAGCTGCAGATAGATCTGGACTTATTCACGTTGGGGACGAGATACACGAAGTTAACGGAATCGGCGTCGAGGGCAAGACACCAAACGATGTTTTGAAAATTCTGGTAATCGCAGGAGGAGTGGAGAAATGCCATTTTGCAATGAAGTCCGATACAGTTGTTTTACGATGAATATTTGCATTGTATTTTTGCAGCAAAACTCGGAGGGAACGATAACTTTCAAAATCGTGCCAGCGGATAGCAAAGGCATTTTTCGAGAAAGCAAAGTAATGAACGAAATGGAAAATCGAATAAGAAGGATCGACAGGATGTAGAAATATTCAGGCAATAAGTATTGATAATGCTTTGTCTATCGCAGGTACGGGTACGCGCACATTTTTCGTACAAAGCGTCGGATGACCCGGAAACGCCGTGCACAGAGGCAGGTCTGGATTTCGAGAAGGGCGATGTTCTTCACATCGTGTGTCAAGACGATGCTCATTGGTGGCAAGCCAGAAAAGAGGGCGACCGCAACATGCGAGCCGGTCTCATTCCTAGCCGAGCTCTGCAGGAGCATCGCATAATAATGCAAAGACAGCAGCTACAGGAGAAATCGGATGACGAAAAAATAAGTAAGAGCTTGATTAATGTTGTATCCATGGGTAAGCTATACTTTTATAATGTACGTCCAAATGACAAAGACGCATTCGTACATTACTTCATTAATAATTAACATAATGTTGCTTGCTTGGCTTCGATCTAACCCGAGCTTCGCGATCAGGCTTGTGTTCTGTTCCAGTGCCTTTGCCCACGCTGTGCCCCCGTCCCCGTACCTCTTCTTCTTCTTCTTCTTTGCACGAATCGCCCACGAAATGCAGTTTGCAGGGAATAAAAACTAAAAAAATCATGTATGACGCTGCAGAGAACGACGACTTCGATCGCGAAGAGATAGCCACTTACGAAGAGGTGGCAAAACTCTATCCGAGACCGGGTCTATACCGACCAGTTGTTTTGATCGGTCCTCCGGGTGTCGGCAGGAATGAGCTCAAAAGAAGACTCATGGCCACTGATCCTGACAAATACAAGACGCCAGTTCCCTGTCAGTATTCTATCAACTTGCTCCGGAACAATCATTTCATCATCAGCTCCCATTATCATCGCCAGATTTTTTTCACAGATACTTCGAGACCTCCCCGACCCGGAGAGATCGACGGCAAGGAGTATTTTTTCGTCTCGCGCGATCAGATGGATCAAGACATAAGCTCCGGAAAATTCATCGAGTACGGCGAGTACAAAGGCAATCTTTATGGAACTAGTGCTGAGAGCGTCACCTCCTTGGTCAGTGCTGGTTACGTTAGCATTCTGAATCCGCATTATCAAGCGCTGAAAATGCTGCGAACGCCAGCATTAAAGCCCTATGTCATTTATCTAAAGCCACCGCGATTTGAAATCCTAAAGGAGACGAGGAACGAATCTAGAGCTAGGTCTACGTTCGATGAAACTAATTCCCGAGGATTCACCGTAAGTCTTCGTCAGCCTGCTTTTCATTTTGGCTTTTTCATTTTCATCTTTTTATTACGTTCGCAGGACGAGGAATTCGACGAGATCATACGCAGCGCTGAGAGAATAGAGTTCCTTTATTCGCATATGTTTGACGAAACCATCATTAACGCCGACCTGTCAATGGCTTTCGAACAATTACTCGCCATAATACATAAACTCGAATCAGAGCCTCTCTGGGTTCCAGCTTCGTGGGTCTAAAAACACATCAACTACATACGTACACGCACACGTACACGCACTCACACGCACTCACACGCACTCACACGGACACCGACACCGACACCGACACGATACACCGACACGATACACCGACACGATACACTAGCTCGAGACTCGAGAGTTACATCCTACCAGTCGCAAATTATTGTCGAATCTTACAAATTTAGATACATGATGTCTCGCCTATTTACGCGGGAATAAACCTTGGGGAAAAATACTACTGGTCTCTTGGTTAAGAAAGAATACAAATATTATTCGTGCAATTACGTGTGTCTGTAACTATATTCTCTTATCAGATTTTATTCTACGTGTATATATTCTTTCTTCGGCAGTGTCTTATCCCTCCACTTTACCAATAGTTTATACAGCTGTGCATTTATCAGATATACGAAGAAACTTACCAGTAGTAGTTTTCAGAAAGGAATACCAAAGGCAAAGCAAATAATATATCCATTTCTATTTCTATGATTTCTACTAATTCATCATTCTTGTGAATTTACAAATGAGTTTCATTGTCGTCGTGAAAAGTCGAAAAAAATTCAACGACTTTAAAATGTTACTTATATACATCTGAAAGAGATCGTAACTTTCTTTCATAACTTAGGTAGATGTATTTCGATTGCTCTGTACATTGGTACAATGCGCGTATACTCGGTCGCAAACAACACTTGCCTTTCTCGCGTTTAAACACTCGATTCTTTCTCAATTATATATTGTCGATTGAGCGGGTTTGAGAGCGATAAGAATCGTTTTGAAAATCCATTATCAAAAATGAAAAGTACAATAAACCGACATATGTGGATTTATAGCGAATAAGATATTGAGTTTGTTTGCGCAATGATTTAAATGAAAAAATTCAATTGACCATTCATGAAACTGCAGAAGAATATCGACCGTTGTTTTGTAATATAACAACAAATTTTTATCCTTCGAAAATGTCAGAATAATGCATATTATAGCGTTGAAACTACTGTATGAGAATCGAGAGAAAACTACGACGAGCGACTCTATTGTACTTCGTGCCATATAATAGCTTTAATAGCTTTATTATAGTACGTAGTTATATGAAGAAAATGAAGAAAAAAAGTATTAATATCTATGAACGACTCTCGGTGCAAATATCACCACTATTGAGAATAGTGATTAAATTTCAATTGTTGTTAATTGTTGCCAAATGCATACGTTAGAAACTTATGAAGTATACATAATTCAACGTGTATATTGTAAATGAATTATCGAAGAAAACCGATGTATTAAAAGTGATTTAAGAAAATAAAAAAATGAATTGTTGCATGATTATATCTACCTCGTAGATTCTTATATATTGTTATATTGTTGTTTATATTGTTGTAATAGGAAGAAAAGAAGAATAAAAGTTTGGACAACTCGAAGCGCGCTTGTAAAAGACGCGCTTAAAGAAGGAAAAGGAGAAGTGTCGACGATCAGACGATTGAAATAGACGACCTAGGCCGAGTTGGCCTCCACGACGCGCGACGCGTCTCTCGTCGAGATGCGTCTCTGGCTTTCTCGGTTGCTTCTGCGTTAGTTCTGGTTAGTTGCTCGGCGGTTAGTTGATCGGGGCTTAGTTGATCGGGGCTTAGTTGATCGGCGCTTAGTCGATCGCGGGGTTTCCACCGCGTTATACGCACGGCTTTCTATAGCATATTCGATGATTAGAGAGTTTTTGGCTTGAGACCGAGGCGGGAAAGTGTCGTGTACCGCGCGATGCCAACGTCCGAGCTAAATAAGAGGCTTGTTGCACAAGTTGCTAGCGAAAATAAAAGCCGCGAGCACGTTGCGCGTCAGAGGACTGGTTATTAAAAGATCAGCCAAGTAATCGCGCATTTTCCTAAGAGAAAAAATACGATATTTATATGCGGAGGAGTTTAAGTGACGGTGCATTATTAGGTGTAGAAATAACGATAGGTATACTCGGACCTCCGGTCACCCGGTCACCCGGACACCCGGACACCCGGACACCCGGACACCCGGACAATCGGAGAAATGTACCGAAGGCTCATATTGCGCCTGCGTCAAGATGTGTCGTGTATATATTTAGCTAAACGCAATAGGTGAGTGCGCTGTCTAGTGTGGCGGAGACGACCTGAAATTTGAACTTGGCCCAGTAGCCAAGTTCGAGTGATCTAGTGATCGAGTCTTTCGAGCACGTCGGCGCGAAGAGAGTCGTCGCTCGCTACTAACGCTCCATTCTATACACTGGAATACGTCTGATAAACAATAAATATCATTCTAAGAATATATTGTAGACGCGCAGAGCGAGTAATCGAGTCGGGAAACGTGCGCGGCGCGCGAAAGTTTACTTAAATTTCGCATAATTCCTAGAGACGAGAAAGAGAGAGAAAAGCACAGTGAATATACAGAGTACAATTACAATAGACCGTACTCCGACTGCACAGAGCGTACCGAGATCACGATGACCTACAAGCATCATCGGAGCCGACGAAACTTTCATCAAAACTTTTGATCGATTATTCGATTTTACGTCGCGTCCGACACCGGCTATTCTTCGCTATATACAGTCGCTTCTCATTGGACAAACCGTGTCCATGTCTGCTATACAGCTCTTTACCTATATAGCCTTACGCAGCATTACCATTCTAGTGCAGCAATCGAGAGGCGCATTGAGTAGCTGCAAGCTGCAACGGATAAGAATAAGCCAGGTGGGTATTATATACCGTTATGCACGCGCGCACACGTGTGTCAAAAATAGCGGCCCAATCTTGAAGAGAATTCTATACACAATTACACGTACAGCCATTTGCAATCTAATATAAAAAGCCCGGTGGGCAAATATTTTCTCATCTATAACTCTGTATTGACCGTGTAGACTGTTTAGACTGCATAGCGATATAACACACGCTACAGTAGTCTAGAGCATGCAAGCTTGAATGTGCGCGCCCTGGTCAACCGAAGCGAATGAAAAGCAAATCGATCCCGGATACATGCCGCTCTTACGCGTCATTTCGTTCTCGAAAAATTTCAGATCATTGCTCTCTTCCAAAGGCGGTCTGCATAGCCTTTATCTCCAAATATTCTCTGCGCAATTTGGGAGGAACGTGTGAGTATATATAGTGTATATATAAAGTGCGCACGCGGCACACGGAAGCGTACATTATGCTACACGGAAATATATCTATAGCTGTATAACTATGCGTAGAGATAGAGAAGAGTTTGTTTGGGCAGACGAATCGTATGGATAAAACAGCGTCGGAGCTGCCAAGATCAGGAAATAACTATCAGGATGGCCGAGCCAATGACGAGTTACAGGAACCGCAGAGCAGTTCACCCAGCAACTGTAAGATTCGACTTTTATAAACACATTAAACATTACTAACGCAGTTACTAGTGCGTTCTGTTAACGCTCGTACACCGTATTCGTACGGAAATGATAAATAGCCACAGGGAATATCCTACGTAATTTTATGAAGGATGTATACATACGATGCTTGAAGCGAGTAGGTGATGCTCTTTATGTATTAATAGCCGTGAGAAAATCATACAAGTGTGAAGTAGCTTTGAAAATTGCCAATAAATCGCAGAATAAAGAAACCTTGAGGGTGAGTGTCTTTGTGCGTGTGTGTGTGTGTGTGTGTGTGTGTGTGTGAGAGAGAGAGAGAGTGAGAGAGATGAGGTAGAAGAAGCTAAGGGAAAACAAACGCGCGCTCGCTCGCTATATTTATCGCGCGCGCGGTGGCGGCTGGCGCTTGCGCTTGCTCCGTTTCGCTCCTGTTATATGCTTAAGTATAAGTAAGTAGTAGCCCCTCGGCTGCTGCTGCACAGTCGTTGGCGGCTGCGGCGGCAGTTGAAAAATCCCGCTGACATTTCTTTTTCAGAGGTTCCGCCAGATTCTGATACAGGAGAAGAGTAACGATACGATACTGGGAAGTGGAAGTAGAAACGGCAGATCCTCACCGATTCTTAGTGGTCCAACGCACTCCGCGTCCTCCTCCTCGAACAATCAGAATAATCAGCATAATCAGCATAATCAGCGCAGTATCCTGAAACGTACAACTTCCTGCTCGTCGAGCAAGAGCGTCTCATTCGAAGCTGCCGCGGCTGCCGCCGCTGCCGCCGCTGCCGCCGCCGCTGCCGCCGCCGTCGTTGCTGAGAATAACAAGAGTCGCGTCCACGAGTCGAAACTCTACAAGCGAGGCGTTCTCCAGGGTAAGGAAGGGCACTTTTTCTCAATAGTCTCATCGACTTTTCGTCTCATTGTCGTTACTTTCCGATCGACTCGATGCAGCGATCAATTGTTGCGCCAGCGTCGATTTTCCGGCGAGAAATCTGCCTTTGTCCTGGGAGGAATCCCTGGGAGGGCCGAGGGCCCTCCTCGGGGCAGCGCAGGATGGCGACGACGAGCTCGCCGAGAGGATACTCGCGATTGCCGGCAAGGCCGGTCTCGGTAACATCGAGCTCAATGCCTACGATAGCAGCGGAAGGGTCAGTATATGCATGCACGCGACAATGACCATTATGTGCATGTGCGCGCGTATGTATCGCTTTTCACTTTTTCTATATATATTGTTTTAATATGCGAACCTGCCGCATCGATTCCCGATTCGCACACTCTACAGGAGTTATAAATAAATGCGCGCGTATATTCCACATTATCCTCTCCTGGCTATTATAGACAGCCATCAGCTACATGGCGGGCAACGGGAGCGCGCTCGTACTGGAGACGTGCTTGGCGCTACGCGGAGTCGATCCCAATCTGCCGGACAACGAGGGCAACGCGCCGCTGCACTTCGCTGCCCAGGCCGGTCAGACCGAGTGCCTCAACGCGCTGCTGCAGCGCTGTCCCGGCATCGAGGTCGACGCCAGGAACAATCTTGGATTCACGCCTCTCATGAAGGCCGCGCTTCAGGGTCGTACCAAGTGCGCCAAGATCCTTCTCTTCGCCGGCGCCAATCCAACCCTGCGCGATCATGGCCGAGGGCTCAGAGCCGAACAGTGGGCTCGCTTCTGCGGCCGCTACGTTTGCGCAGAGGTCATCGAGAGGTTTGCCCGACACAGGCTCCTCGAAAAGACAACGTCGTGCCATTGGGGCAGCGAGCCCGAACTGGCCGTTCAGCTTCTCCAGGGCAAGGTACTTTAACTACACAGTATTATTTGACAAGTATAATATCATTTCACCGTCGCATTCGCACTGTCTATCCCCCTATTTCGTTTCAGCTCCTGCCCATCCCACCGGCCGCTGCGCACCAACAGCAGCCACCAACTCCGTCGAGTGGCCTAAAATCCAAGATCAGGCGAGTCTTTCGTACTTCCTCGAGCTCCTCCCCGAGTTTCTCACTGGTCTCGCAACTGACGAGCGCGGCACTGTGCGCCAGCAGTCCCGTTCTACCGAAACCGAACAGCGACTCAACCGTCTCGCCCGTGGTCCAAAGCCTTCTCCGACCGCTCAGCGTTCCTCAACTAAGGTACATTGCCTCACCTACATATACTGTAAACTTTCTCAACTCTGTTAAATACCTCGTATCTCTCTCTCTCTCTCTCTCTCTCTCTCTCTCTCTCTCTCTCTCTCTCTCTTTCGCTTTTCATAACTTATGCTTTTCTTCATATGTGTTTCAGTTCATAACACACTTTAGTTCGTTTGTACACAGCTTAACGCTCGCTGTCTCTCGCTCTCTCTCTCTCTCTCCCTCTCTCTCCCTCTCTCTCTTTGTCTCTCTGCATCGACAAGAACTTCTACGATCGACGCTATTATTAATTGACTACTGAATTAAAATAAATAAATACTTTCTTGTACACTAACATTGTTCTACTAATATACTTAATCTTAACTTTTGACTGAATAATTCGTTATACATTAATTGAATTGCATTTGCTTTTTCATTCTTTTTCGAACCCTATCTTGTCTTCTCTCTGCGCACTCCAGGATTACACTTGTAGCACCCCAGCAGGACGTGTTAGAGAAATCAAACGACAAGTACGAGCACAGCTCTGGTTTGAGTGAAAAAATCGATAGCACAGTATCCAAGCCACCAAGAACGAAAAAGAAGAGTAAATAATGATCTTATGGAACTCGCATTACCAGGCCCGAATACCGATGCGCGTTCTTATCGTTCTACAACTGTTAAAATATTTACCAATGCATTTCACCATTTATTATACAAAGACAATCCTGATGGTCAATTTTACGTTTATTAAAAACGTTATATGATCGTTATACTACTGTAATTGTTATATGTATACGTAAAATGTTGAATTGCGCGCGTGCAATATGCACTCTATCTTTGTTATATGGAACCTTTTATACTGATAATGCATACACTCACTCGCGCGCACTCGCGCGCACTCGCACGCACTCGCACGCACTCGCACGCACTCGCACGCACACACAGTGACACATTGAAACAGACACAGAATTTGAAAATATATAACTTATGTATAAACGTATAATCAATATCCAGATGTATTCGATCAAAGTGCGTAAAATATAATCATAAGTTTGAAATACGTTTACTAAAGAAAAGGAAAAGAAGTTTGGTTCTAGCGTAGTCTGTATAATAATTTAAAACGAGATAAAAGTAGTGTATATAATATCTGGTTGAGAAGGAATTGCGAAGCAAGCGTTCTCTCTTACTTCGTAGCGCATTGGACACTCGCTGTGTAAGCGAGTGCCTAATCGGACTTTTTATTTTTTCTTTGTCGCCGATTCTTCGCACTCGAGAGAATCTCGTAAGCCTGCTGGATCTCGAGAAATCTCTCCTGGGCCTGACGTCGCTCTTCTTCCGTACCCTTCACCTTGTCGGGGTGGTGCTCCCGAGAAAGCGCCCTCCACTTGGTGGTCACCTCGCTTTGCGATGCAGTTTGCGACAGACCCAAAACCTACGCACAAACGATAAGGAAAAATAGACGTATTTTATCGTTATCTGATCTTTACGTTAAAATACAAGAGATGTAGGTAAACTCACTCTGTAGGCATTGATCTCGCCACGAGGATCTGTCAGATCGATGACTTGCCTCCAGGTTGCCCAGAAACCCTGATGCTTAGCCTGTGTCCAAGTATCCTCGAGACTCGCCTGTCATCGGTTCAGTTCAATTAAACGTACAATATACATATATATTCAGGAGAAAGCTATATATGCTAATATGTCCTATAGATTATCGATAAAACGTTAGCAATAAAACGTTAGCAATAAAACGTGTACCGACCTTCAGATCTAGCCAAATCGGTGAAGTTAAAAAGTGTTTGATGGCTTCGGACAGTTTAATTTCCTCGCCGTCGCTATCCGTAAGCGTAGCATTCAAGTAAAAGTAACTGGCCCAGAGAGCAGCATAGACCAATGCGAATGTGAGAAAAAAGCCGACCCGGCGAGACTTGCTACGCTTCACTCTGGGCTTGAGCCTCCACTGCTTGGAGAACGTATCGAAGGTCAAGGACGAGGCAAGGACCATCATCCCGAGCCACGTGCTCTCGTCACCCATGTAGTAGAGGCTCGGGTAGCAAAGGTACGAGACAATCAGGGCTAACCAAATGGAGCCTTGTTCTCGACCTACGTTGCCGACCAACCAGGTACCTGCAATGCGTGGTATTTTCTTATTATGTATACATTTACATCTACGTAGCTATTGCAGTCCTTATCGCTAGTCCTATACCTCGCGTCGATATATTCACGTCGACAACTTATCGCGAGTAATTAAAACGAAGACTTACCATACGCTACCGCGAGTGGTATGAAAATGATCAGTTGTTTGAAGTTTATTCCATTTATTTCCTCCTCGGGAATAGCCATTAGAACTAGCTGGCCAAACAAGTACGAGACTATGATAGCTCCCAAAAATCTAACCGTGCTGAATTGAGGCTGGATCCGAGAAAAAATGGAACAATTCGAAAAATCTCCTTATTACGATTCCTTATTAACCTTCCTAATTCAGAAGAGTCAATAAACAAATAAATAAATCAATGGGTTGAACCTTTTTGCTGAATCGGACTTGATGCTTGAACCAGCTGAGAAATTCGGGCTCGTCGTTGGCATCGGCCACGTACGTAGGTATCCTGTAAAGGTCCCTCAGCCAACCGATTCCGAAATAGCCACCCAAAGTGCAGAGCCAAACGAGCGCGTGTTCGTCCCGTTCGAGATAAACATGATGAGCTCCGAAGACGCCGCCAAACAACCACCAGAAGTACGCCCAAAACTTGGACTTTAGCTTTGGCTTTTTGTACTCCATCCCATTCGAATCGATCCTCTCTCCTTAAATTACTAGATTTCCCCCCTCAATTCTATTTTCCGCGAAGACGTTCAAAATGACATTCAATGAAATTTGACCCGGTCAAATATTATCTGCACTTTATATTGCATAAGAATATCACTGGTTCGCGAATGCACACTCTCGAATCTCCCGGCATGTCAGCAAGTTATGCTTGTAGCGCGTCCGGATCCAGCTGAATTCTACATACTGACGCTCGAGCCGAGAAGGAGAGAAGAAGGAATTAAATAACGGTACCTATACGGCCACCTCATTCTTAGTGCGCGCGACGACTTCCAACCAAACGAGTGGGGGACTCTCTACATCCAATGTATATATACCTATACCTCTATTTTCTCTCTGCCTCTACTTTTATTTACTATTCTTACTATCGGTAAAAAACAGAAGTAATACTTCTGCAGTACTTCTCTTTATCTTTGACCAATGAATAGCAGGCAACACGTGTACGTCCACGTTTCTACTCTTACACATATTATATATACATCGCGCTATTCTAGCTTTCCGAATTCATACACTACATTTTTTTAACGTTATCGACTGTAGTTTACCTTGCAAACTGCATTAGTTGCTCTCAAAATCAATGCTAGATGTCGCATATGTCGATACTTTTTCTGCTGCGTAATTTGATGAACTCTGCGTAATTTAATTGAGAATCGCGTGTACATTGATGTATATATTGATTTATATAAATATAATGAGAAAAAATCAATAAAGAGCGCGAGATCGTAAAGAGATAAGTTGAACAGAAATATAAAGAAATCGACTCAGCGCCCTCTTTTCTTTGAGCACAATAGCGCATGCATCAGTTAGAGTGACAGAGAGAGAGAGAGAGAGAGAGCAGTGTGTAGTATATGCCTAAGTTTTACATAGTATTGTAACTTCGACGCGTGACGACGTGAGAATAGTACTAGACAGAATATCCTCTATTGGCGTCGAAAGAGGAAATTAATCGATCGGTGAATCGGTCTATAATCACAAACTAGTATAAACCGTATTTGTGTAGTACCGTAGTACCAGAGTAGTACCATCTCTGATCTCTGGTTTCTGGTTTCTGGTTGTAAGTTGCAACTGTAGGTAGGCAGCTGTAGCGCTGTAGGCTGTAGGTAGTACCGCGCGCATGTGATTGAGGATTCAGCGATTGCCATTGCTGCGGTGTCGCTACGATCGTGCATTGCGTTCGAGACTACGCGTGCATGCCGTGTTGTGCCGTTATCGCCGTTCGCCGTCGCCGTCGCCGACGTCGCCGTTGTTGCCGCACGCGCGCACGCGCTCCTATTGAACCGAATAGGCGAATTGCGAATACCAGGCGAATACCGAGTCTCGTATTGTCGACAGTAAGAGTCCGCCGAATTACGACTTCACCATCTTCCATTACCGCCTAGCAGTTAAGCTGGTTAAGCAGTTTGTCAGTGCGTATGCGATTTTGTTCCGGCCCAGGGTCCGGGATCCAGGAGCGAGAAGCATTTCTACGATTACTCGTTACAATAAACGTGTTTCATCCGGTCGCTTAGTTTATCGCTTTCTTTACTCTCCTGCGCGCTATAATTGGACTATAGCTAAGTCTGGAGGTATTATATACACACAGGTAAGAGGCTTTTGATTAAAACAATCAAAATGTTCGGTTATGGAAAGCGAGTTTCTGAAGCGGCCGGCCCATAGGGATTGGAGGCGCGAAGCAAAAAAAAAGCGACGCAAGCGCCTGCGACAAAAAGCCGCTCGGGAACGCGACGAGGAAGCCGATCATTTGAAAAAGACACTTTTACAGTCTAGTGATTATTTGAAATGGCTGGACGAGCAAGATAGTCAGCGGAAAGACGAGGAAAAACGCGCTCAGGAGGAGCACGCGCAATTTGAGAAGGCTTGGCTAGAAGCCGAGGTAAATTCTATTCCTTTTTTATGTCTTCTCACAATATATCAAAACATTTATTTTGCATTTCTATTCCAGGAGAAGTCACAGAACGAGTGGCAGATATTGCAAGAGCGCAAAGCTAAAGCACGAGAAGTGCAATTAGCTCAAGAAGAAATTATTAGAAAAGAATTTGAAGAAATGCAGGACAATGCTCGAAAGAAGAAAGAAGCCGAGAGGCGTAGGAGGGATGAACAGAAAAAAATGTTTGAGAGGATGAAGAAGGAAATCGATGCTTACATTGACGATGGGGCAAGAACTCCAAAGGCTCTAAGATCTTTAAATGAGACCCAACCTGGCAAAGAAATCTGTCCATTCTTTAATAAAACTGGTGCTTGTAGATATGGCGATATTTGTTCTAGAAATCACCAAAGGCCTGGACTTAGTACCGTTATTCTTGTTCCCAATTTCTATACTCATTTCTCTCTTGAGCGGCATTCTCATGAATATGACACTGATGTGAGGCTTGAGTACTGATCACAGGGAGACTCGCAATCATTTTAGGGACTTTTACTTCGATGTTGTACCAGAATTAGAAAAGTTTGGTAAAATCAAAACTCTACAATATTGTAAAAACACTGAAGCTCATCTGCGAGGAAATCTTTATGTTGAGTTCAATACTGAAAGAGAGGCAGCAAAGGCTTTGCGAGGCCTTAAAGGCAGATGGTACGCTGGAAGGCAACTGCATTGTGAATTTGTCAATTTAAAGTCATGGAGAGGAGCTATTTGTGGAATGATGCGTTGTCCCAAAGGAAGTGCTTGTAACTTCTTGCATGTCTTCAGAAATCCAACAGAAGATTACGGAGTTAAAAGCCCACCATTATGGCAAAAACGTCAAGAGTTATTTGAAAAATCTGGCTCTTCGCGCAATAGAGGCACATTCAGTAACAGGTATCACTATTACGATAACAAATTTTAATTTTACTTTATTTTTATTCAATCGATGAATAAAAAAAACGAAAAAATTATCACAATAATTAATAAATTAAACTAACAAATTTAAATACCTTCTTCATACTCATTTCTTTTTTTATTAATATAGAAAGCCACAATAGTTTTAAAGTTGATTATAAGCTGCTTCTTATATTTATGGAGCAACTGAATAATAATAATATCGATTTGAATATAATTATGGTAAGTTAGTGTGTTGATAGTATTGTATTTTAATGTTTAGAAGATCCAACTGGGAAGAGTATGATAATGGTCAAGGGAGAGATCGAAATTGGAGGTGGTCTGAATCTCCCGAGCCAGATGATCGGCGTCAGGGTGGAAGATCACATCAATACAATAGACCACAGATGCAAAGAAACTTTCACCAACGCAATCAGTACAATAATCGCAATAATTTTGATAATCGGAGGAATGACCGAAACTTTTACAACAATAGAAGACCAAGAAATTTTAATGATAATAGAAATAAATATTCTGACGAAGACGAGAATCGATTCAACAAACCTCAAAGAAGGTAAAGACATTATTTGTGCTCTTTATTATGCTACATTCCATTATCATAAAGACTTATTTTTAACCTAAAGATATTGTTTCGCAGACAATTTAATTACAACGACAGATTGAAAAGAAGATACTCTGATTCAGATGGTAATGAAGATTATGGTAAAGTGCGAAGGAGGGAAAGACGTTCGTTGGATAAAAAAAGTAGATCTCGATCACGATCTGCTAGTAGATCTCCTTCAAGATCTAGATCTCGATCAAGATCGCATTCTCGTTCCCATTCACGATCCGTATCCCGATCCAAATCCCGATCACGCTCTCTTTCTAAATCTGCATCAAGATCTCGAACTCGTTCCCGAAGCCCGATTCACGAAACCCCAATGGATGAGCACGATTTTCATTCGAAAAGATTAAGACTTAGAGAAGCCGCAAGAGCTAGTAGATCTATGTCTCGAGAGAGAAAACGCCGACCTCCTTCTCCATTATCATTTCCCAAAGAAAAGAGCAATCCAAAGGTAAATTGTTTGATCAGTAAAATTTAACGGAATCGTAAATAACAATAATTTAATGGAGTATCAATATTTTTTATCGCGTAGGTTATGAGAAAGACTCCAACTAAAAATGTGTCCAAATGGGATAATGAAAAACGCGAAGATTCAAGCACAGAAAGTAGGGATTCTCGATCTCGTTCACGTTCTAGATCGCAATCAAGATCAGCATCTCCTTATAAGACTAGTGAGCATAAGAATAACGCTATTGCTCAGCAGCAAGTTCAGCATAGAGATATACAGCATCATTCGTACTCAAAACCGCCACAACCACCATCATCATCATCAACAGCGAATGCTGGTCGATCGACCGGACAAAAGGAATATGAGTGGGACACAACTGATTCAGAAAATTAATGAATTCTTAAAAATGTAATAATACATGCCATCAACTTTGATCGATTGAACAAACTATACCATGTACAGTAATAAATATTTTCAATATTAGATTGTATGGCTGTAGAGCTTCCGATCGCTGAAGATGCCAGTATAAGATTATGATGATTCGACGTTAATTAATTGTTTGAATTTTCGTATTTATCTATATTATGGTACAACATTTGTTGTGTGCTTATCTTGATCGTCGTGTACATTGTAATGGGCTTTTTACAGTTATACTTTATCAGTCATTTGTAAGCTATGCGCGTTCATCGTCTATCATGATAAGTTATCGAACGCTTCGCATTTGATTGACACAGATTTCCTGTTAGAAATACGGATAAATTAGCACCAAGTTTTCAGAAAGATCCCAACGTTCTTACAATTCGAACGTTATTTGTTGACAGTATAATTTGTATAACTTAAAACTAAAATGAAGATTGCAATGCTTTGCCTCTATGTGAAATTAGTATTGGTGTTGTTCACCACAGTTAACGCAGTAGGTTTTCATGGATTTCACTTCAAAGGGTTCGAAGAGCCCGTGTGGATAGGACCTCGAAAATTAGATCAGAAGTGGATCGAACAGCCTCTAGATCATTTTAATCATCGCGATAATCGAACCTGGCAAATGGTATGTTTGTACAATAATAGTAATGTTTATTATTGGAAAAAATAAATACACATGGCGATATTCGAAATTGTTAAGCCATTTCTCATTATTCTCAATAAAACATTTAGCGGTATTATGAAGAGGACAAGAATTTCAATGGCACAGGCCCCATATTCATAATGCTGGGAGGAGAATGGAAGATTAATCCGGGCTTTTTGCAAGCAGGTTTAATGCATGATATCGCGAAGCAACACGGAGCTTTAATGTTTTATACCGAGCATCGTTATTACGGGAACAGTAAACCGACGCAGTAAAGATCACATTCTCTCTTCAGTATTCATATCAGATTATAGCAATATTAATTCCACATGTAATAATGTTGATTTTAATTGTAATGGCGACAGGAACATGAGCTCAGATAATATGCAGTATTTGAATGTCGATCAAGCATTAGCAGATGTCGCGTACTTTATAGATAATAGAAAATCAGAATATAATATTACAGATTCGAAAGTTATTGTTTTTGGTGGATCTTATGCTGGTAATATGGCGGCTTGGATCAGGATTAAGTATCCGCATCTCATACAGGTAATCATTCAAATTTATATCAATCACACTCAATACGATTCTTCGTTAATTTAGCATCAGAATATTTCACAATTTATCGTTATGTAAGTATAAAGTCGAACCAGCTTTACAATCATGATTTCAACGTAGAAAGTCTAACTAAATTGAAGATTAATGAGCCGTTTTTATATCATTCATTTTCAGACGTATCTTTTTGCATACGTTTTTAATCTACTTGTTTGCTTTATAAGTGCCTCTAATCTAATACGAGTTTAAACATTAAATAATCACTGTTCTGTTTAAATGACAGGGATCTGTGGCAAGTAGTGCTCCAGTTTATGCCAAAGCCGATTTTTACGGTAATATCTCCATTCTTAAAAGAATAAAAAAATCTAAGCTGTAGTTTGTATGATTTAACTTTATTCTACAGAATATTACGAAGTAGTAACAGAGTCGTTAAAGCGACATGACGCCCAATGTGTTCTGGAAGTCCAGAAGGCATTCCAGGAGACCGAAGAGTTACTGGTTACGGAAAGTAGTCCAGAAAAAGTCCAAAAGATCTTCAAGTAAACTTTCGAACACCTAGTTCAATTCTTAACTTAACGGCAATATTATCTGCGTTATATATATAATTTATTTGTCTATTTTAGTCTCTGCAAAACTCCGAATCTAAAATCAATGACCGATGTTGTTTACTTCTTAAATTTCTTGTCGGAAGTACGTAACATCATCTAGTACATCCATTTTTTAACATATTTTTATGATTTATTTTAACATGAATATACAATCATTTAAAACTGTTTAGATATTCGCTAGCGCAGTTCAGTATAATAAAGTAGTCAATGGAAAAAGTAATATTGGAAAGCTTTGCGACACTATGACAGAGTCTAGTATAGGAAAACCTATTGAACGATTAGCTTATCTGATAAATCAGGATAAAGAATGTAAAGATATCAGTTATGAAAATATGGTGAAAGAGCTCAATGAGAGTTCTTGGGGAATTTCAGAAAGTAAAGATATGCATTGATTTTTAATTTTTTAACGATATGGAAACTTTGTGTTTTTTTTATCAGCTCAATAGTTAATGCATACATGTATTTTCTTATGTATATATATATAGCTAATATAGCGAGACAATGGTATTTCCAAACTTGCACTGAATTTGGATACTATCAAACGGCAAATTCTAGCCGCTCAGCGTTCGGAAAACTGATGAATGTCGACTATTTTGTTAACATTTGTCAAGACGTATACGGCGATTTGTAAGTACATCGAAGATATTTTATACAGTATTAATGTACGAAATGAGGCGGTAAAGCGGATCTAACGTGGCTTATTTAAACATTTGGATTTTAGTTACAAAAGAAAGTTACTGGATTTCGGTATTAGCCGAACAAATATAATGTATGGTGGAAAGCTTCCCGATGTAAAGAATGTGGTTTTTGTCAATGGCGACGTCGATCCTTGGCATGTGCTTTCCGTTCTCAGGGATATCAACAAATATTCCCCTGCGATTCTTATCGAAGGTACATAGAGCTTTCTCCGTATATTTCACGAGACGTTGTCAGGACCAAAGAACCGTCTAAGCGGTTTCTTTTTTAATCATTGCAATTCTAGGTTCTTCTCATTGTCAAGATCTTCAAGCTGAGAATGCGAGCGACGTTCCTGGATTGAGAATAGCAAGGAAAAGGATAGAAAATCTTATTTCTGGATGGCTTCAATAAAAGTCAAGACGATTTGATAATGATTTTTTGTGCACTCAATATGAAAAATACAATCGTTTACTACGACAATGACTAAAATTATCATCTACAATACTTCCCTTAAACACTAAGTATTTTGTACAATGTTCGATGTTATCAACACCTCAATTAAAAGTAAGAGAAAAATTCTAGCAGAAACAGCTAATTAGCTAATTTAGCGTTATGAGTCAAGGACCAACGAACGTTTTAGATATGTTCATTTGATGCTACCATTATTTCTGCATACAAATTGAATAATTCCATCATATAAGAGGCGCATCAACTTATATTTAGACACTAAATCGATGTAAGTGTAGATAGAATGAGAAAAAAAGAAAGGAAAAAACGGTGATGAAAGGGAGAACCCATTCCAATGGACAGATTTGTCAGTGAGCAGAGATAAGAAGAATAAAAGGAATAAGAAAGAGAAAGAATAAAAAAGTACTAATAGGAGAGTAGGAATTGGATAAGAAAAGAGATCAGTCGACTTCAAGTTTCCTGAAGGAACCACAAATCCCGTGCATCGTCGATTCGCTGTTGGAGACACTTGAACAAGCAAAGCCCTGTTTCAGCGCTGACACAGCTCCTTCGCGAGCTTTTTCAGAATAAAGTTCCGGTCTGACTTTCATCTTGTCGTGAGTCAGCAGAGTTGGTTTCAAATCCAGTAACTCTTTACGCCAAAGATCTAGAAGAACACAAGAAAAGACAATTTAAAAGATCACCGTGTAAATTAGAATAGTTGATAATTAATTAGACGATTAGTAGAATAGAGTAAGAGTCCTTGCATCCGTAGCTTGCATCCCTACCTTGCATTCTTACCTTACATTTCTAGCTTACGTCCCTAACATTCATCCCTAGCACTCATACCTACCTATCATTTCTTTCATGGGCATGGTACCGCCATACTCCTTCGGTAGCATACTCGTATCGATTTTATTGTTTTTCGCATCTTCGAGACTCGTGTAAATTTTAACTCGGCTTCTAATTTTCTCGGATATTAGCGACATACCAAAGTCCAAGGCGAATTTGAGGGAGGGATGGGCGTTGATGGCGTGAACCTCTTTGTGGCGCATCGGCAGAGTTCTCTGAAAAAGAGCACGAGCTTAACCGGTTTCCAAACAGAGTCCGAACGATCGTGTTTTACGTAAGAGCGCGACCTTGAGAATCCTTAATAGACCATAAGCATAAGCTTACCTCTCCATTTTTCACGATGCGGACAGCCTCTTTCGGCGTGAAGAGAGTAAGGTGGGGAAAGCTGACACCGGCGCCATCGGCGAAGTGAACGAATCCTCGCACTTGACTCTCCTCGTCCTCCATCAGGGCTTCGTACGTAATAGCGTGGATCTTGCACATATCAGCGTTGGTATACTTGTAAGGATCGAAGACACCTGTAAATGGTTTCGCACGCGCAGAGCGTGTTCTTTACTATCGTAATTTTCCTATTCTACAGAGATGCGTAGAATGCAGAAAAAAGCGAGAGAAAGTCAAATGCGGCTAGTCATAATAGCGTTATAATAATATATCGCCGCAATAAGCGGGCTTTCTGTTGTTTACCCGGTCTTGCGACAATGACACGGCGACCCTTGGCATCTCGTCCGGGCACGGCAAAGATGTAGCTGAAACAGTTTCAGGATAAATGAGCATGAGTCACTGCTCCACGAGCGATAGCTCCACGAGCGATAGCTCCACGAGCGATAGCTCCACGAGCGATAGCGCGTTTGTGTTTACCCTAATTCAAGCAGTTCGCTCATATTTTGCTCATTGATGTCGAGATTATGAAAAGCGGGGTGGTAGACCTGGCGCAAAAGCAAATATCTCTCGATCGCCTCTTGAGCCATGGGAACGTTGAACTTTTTGCAGCGCAGGAATCTCAGCAGAAAACGTGCGTCTGAAAAATCGTTGCACACGTGCGATATTTTCTCTTGAAAATAGTTCGATCATAGGAAGCGCGATCGGTGTGAGGAAAAAAATGATAAAACAAAGTCCTGTACCCATTCGACTGTTCTCGATGCGCGGATTCAGCTTTATCCAACTTCTGACCTGCTCGAGAGCCTGATCCCTCGCATTCTTGTCTTCTCTCAATTCCTCCTTGGCCAATTTCTGACTGTCCTCGGATAAAGGACACTCGTAGGCGTCTTCCTCGGAAACGTACTCGACAGCACCCATTTCAGCTATTGTCCTCTGCGAAAGAACCAATTATATAGATATCCGCTTAGACGGTTAATTAATTTAGTTAATTATTTCTCAACGGGGACGCAGTCTGCAGCGAATTACGCGCGTGCGTATTCGTGTAATTAACGATTTCCGACGGCTCGGGTCTGCAGAACGTTTAACCCAGAAATACTCGAAGACAACAATGCGATTCGAGACAGAAAGTGTGAGACGAGAAGGTGATAGTAGGAAGGGGGAGGGGGACATAACCCGAGGCGATGCTGTAATATCTCCAGTCGGTGGTTATTATATATTTTCGTTACGTCAGCTGGCATAATATGCTTTTCGGGCTATTCGATTATATATACGGCGTGTTGCGCGCGAACGGCGGAGTCATATTATAATGACATAACACAAGCGTGTGTGCGCGCTCGCTCGCGAGCTGACTAACGTCTGTTTCGAAAGAACTTTCTCTCTTCTGGTCCGAGTCTGGAGAACGGGCTGCGCCGCTTATGCAACGGGCAACGGCCAACGGGCAATGGATAACGGGCAAAGAGCTCGAACTCGCCGGTTCTTCACTTTTACATACATAATATATAGCTTTGTTATAATATTTTCAACGACGTTTACCTAATTTCCTTCGCAACGATTACAATTGCGACACATCGACTATTCGATAATATACTTGCATAATTGCCCGATTGATCATTGCATAATTATATTATTGTATTATTCGTCACGTATATATATATTGGGCGCGCAAATTACACGAAGTTCAAAGAGGATGGACTCTCTCTCTCTCTCTCTCTCTCAAAAAGCGATAACTTCAGTAGAACGAAATTTAAGATTAATAGACGCGCGAATTCGCGTAACACTCGATAATACTTGCATTTTACCGTTTCGCTCAATTTAGTATATACATACAGATTGTACATAGAAAAAATCGCTGTAGTTAATCGTATTTGAGTCTCGTTGACGCGATCAATCGCAAAAAGTGGTTTTCCGCGGAAAATAAGTAACGTAGAATCACGTTTAGAGTTTCTCGAATCGACAAAAACTACACGAATGCAATCTGCATAAATATGAATATGCGTATGGGTGAATTGGAGAAAAATGTGTGTGTACGTGTGTGTGCGTGACGCAACGAATGAAAAACATACCCTGTATAGAATAATCGGCGAACAAGAGTGTACAAAGAGACTGCGGATGTTCGGCTCTAGAGGAGAGAAGTAGTTGTCCTGACGCACTTGGAACTGCGACTGCCCCCTTACTGGTTCTGCAAGCACTCTTTTATAATTTCACTCGGTCCTCGTCGATCTTGTTACTCTCCCTCTCACTCTCCTTCGCGGCTCTCCTATACTCGCTTGCTTATATACTGACTATACACAAACCACAAGTTCGATTTGCGCGGGCTGCGTTATACCTATCCTATCCTATACTGCCCATACACCTATATACTCACACCATTGAACTTTACTCGCTTAGCTTGGTGCGATGGTGTGCTCCTCTCCAGTTCCATCGTGCGCGAACGTCACCAATCGCGATCGTCTACTTACTCGATTTCAACGCAACATGTTCTCTCTCTTCAACCGCGCTTACTTCTCATAATAAAAGTATCGTATAATCTATGCGATGTCTTATAACAAGACTTAAGTTTTACCCTCTTGACAATTATATGGCTCAGCCAATTCTCCAAATTCACTGTAATGGGGTAATGGATTTATACATTTTGTCGTATTTATACAGAGAGAGAGAGAGAGAGAGAGAGAGAGAGAGAGAGAATTTAAAAAGGGATGGAGAACACAGTTCGCTTGAGGGTGTATAATTTGTTTGCGCACTCGCTCGCTTTTCCGGATTTCGTTTACGCGCGAGTGGCTTTATTACGCCGATTAGTTATTGCGCAAATCCTCTGCTTGTCTATTGGTTTCTCATTGTCATTTGCAGGTTAAAAAATTGAACTTTTGTTTTGTTTTGTTTTGTTTTTTTTTTTATTTCAAAATACTCAATAAACGGCTCCGTGCTCGTCTCAACGTTGAATATGTTCGTTCATTTATTGCCTTTTTTATTAGTATTGTAACGTTGTCAAAGTAATAAAAAAAATAGAGCAGTGAAAGGCCCATGAAAAATGCGAAGAGGTCGAGCATTCGTTTTCCTCCTCTTGCTTTTTAATCTGTATATATATATAGGATGATATAAATATGCACAGGATGAGTACTGACCGATTGCGCTATTATAAAAATACTATTATGTATTATTAGCTAATTGATGGGATGAGTTTGCGTAGAGCCGGTGTCGTTGTTGGATTCGTGCGTCGATCATGGAGATCATAGAGATCATAGACGGATCTCTATAGACAGGGAACATAATACATAACTTAAATACGACGAAATATAGATTGAGAAATTCGTCGTCAAGTGTAATAATCTCGATGGATGATGCATTCTATCCTTGAAGAGCCGTAAGCAAGAACGGTTTTTTTCGTTAATTGAGGTCGGGAGAAAGGGGCCGAATCGACTACTAATAGAACCGGCAACTTATTTATCGCTCGAGCCAGATGTATACTCACAGACATAATATGTAAGTATATTATACTGTTTGCCGCCTGCTCTTTGCATAACGGGTATATTACAACTGTGGGTGTCTATATAACGCAACTACGCGTATATCCCCTACCCTAGTCAGATTATTTTCCAAAGGATTTTGAGGAACGCGAGCGAGCGAGCGCGCGCTTCGAGCCGCAAAGCGCGGTTGCGTTCTCTCTTCTCTATATCTATATAGCTTCGTTCTTATAATCGGAAAAAGTGAAAATAGCATTATACACCGCAAGGAAGCTTATACTCTCCAAACTATACATTACATAGCTGCTGCTATAACCGTCCGGCCGAGCCGTCGACTTTAAATGTTTTCTTAAACTCCACGTAATCCACGTAATCCACGTAATCCACGTTATCCGCGTTATCCACGTTATCCACGTTATTCACGTTATCCACGTGCTACGTCGACTGTAACAACGTTAATTATTGTCTCATGCGTGCACATATGTTCTTCTCATAATTATCGATCTCCTAAATCATTACCTCCTATACGCGCATCTCTTTTATAGACGTAGACGTTTACAATTTACTGTAATAAACTCAACAGAATTCATCTCGCTGAGCTATACATTACTATACATTACTATATATGCAAGTTGACGATTCGCAAGTCGCGCAAAACTGGTTTTCACGTTCACGTCGAAGATAACAACAATTATCATATAGATTTGTTTTAAAAAATTGCACATTTACCTACACATCAAAATTACGTACATATGCTCATTACAATAATTAGACCTTTTATGGTTGTAGTTTCTCTGCTCGTGCTATAGATATGATGTATATTCAAATGGTTATAGTTACAATACATAGAAAGTTGTTACTTTTACTTTTCTTTTATTTCGATTTCTTAATGTTCTGAAAAATCACTGTATAATCTTTCTGTTTACCTTTTCTTTATTTTCTTCATAGTTATTATATATAATAGTTGCCCGATGACACATTATTTTTGTTACTGCTGCACATTTTTATAATATTACATCATTTTTACAAAGTTGAAAATGACCGTAATTGAACTTTGGCATATACGCCTTTACATCCGTTATTCGCTATCAACAAATCATGTAAAATGTTTTTCACGTCCGTGTTTGTCAATTTGATGTTGCTGTACCTGGCTGCATCTTCTATGCACTTTGTCAAAGCTTCGCTGCCCATTGATTTGTAACTTATTAATGTCGGCTTTAATTTTCGTTCATTAAATGCTTGCTTGATCAAAGGAATGGACTTGTCGATGTCCATTGTCTTTTTCAAATTCTCATCTGTTATTTGAGTGTTGAACATTGCTATTACAAGAACGCAATAGTCTTGGACTTTCTTTTTTAACTTGTCGACAAATGCAGCTGCCTCTGGAATATTGTCGGCTTTTAAATTTTCCAATCTTATCAAATTGCATCGACATATTGATAGCGATGCATAGATTTCATCATCTTTGTTAATCAATGGTGGAAAAACATCGATAACATTAGTAGTAGCATTTATGCTGTTCTTTATTATTTCAGCAGTGTATGATTTCCCAACTCCTATTCCACCGACTAATACAATCATTTCAAAATCAGTTTTGTTACTTTGATCTATTAAATACTCAGTTAATTCATTGATTACACTTTCTTGATGGTAAATATGCTTTCTTAAATCTTGAGAGATCTTTCCAAATTCAAATCGCGGATTACAAAATTTATTTGATAAATTGTCATCATTAAAAAAGTATGTTAAGCTGGCAGTCAATATTGAAAATATTACTATAAACTTGAATGACAACCAGCAACGTAAACTCATATTTTTATTCTTTGATTTTTGGTTGACTCTTCCTTCGAGTCTTCTCAGTCTTTTTTTGAGCTCGGTAGTATCTACGGTGCTCTGCTGATCATACTCATCGTTATTACCTTTATCTTGTATTTCTGTCTCTTTGAAACATGCTTCATTTTTCATAACATCACTATTGTATATCGGAGATCTTCTCACTGGCGGTAACAATGGCATTTTTGTACGAAAGTCCCATTCATCATTCATATTGTTAATCAAAGGGTTAAAATGATGATTATTAAAATGTCCTAATTTTTTAACATTTGACAGTTCTGTTTTGTTTCCATCGATTAGAAATTTAGCAGGTGCTAGAAGACATTTTGCTCTTCTGCTATGTGCAGGCTTGACATTATGATTTGGAAAAGAAAAAGTCTGTTGTAAAAATGCATTTTTATCTTGCAACGAGCTATCAGACACTTTTGTAGACAGATTCGTTGCGACTGTTTTTATCCAGGTTTTTTTTTGTTCTTCATTATCAGATTTCAGTACATACGATATTAATTGCCTATTAAAAGAATCTAGGAATTATTGAATTGTGGAACTGAAGAATATTTGAATAAAGAAAATGACATATCTTTTACCTAGTATTTTTTGATTTTTGATCATAAATCTTTTCACAACTGAATTGTTTTATTAGATTTCCACATTTTTCTGATAATCGGTGCTCATCAGTAGTACTCTCATCTGTTCTCGTAGACAATTCAGAAAAGCTAGTAGACTTTGTCAGCTTACTAGGACTTTCATTCAAGGAACTTGGAAGCAAGAATCGTTTATCCATTCCATTAAAACAATCGAATTTTGTCTGAAAATGTATAATGATGTTCTTATAATATAATGCTGTTCAAAACGTAACCTTTGTGAATAATGTATTAGGATTACAAAAAAGGAAATTAATATAAGAGTTGGAATATTTTTTTAAATATTTTCACGAGTTATAAGAAACATCTACTGTTAACATGAAAAAGTATTACGAGCACAATACCGCGAAAACCGCAAGCGATAAAGCGATACTATACAAGCCGCAATATAAATGCTGTACAAATAGCAATATAAATATGTCAATGTACATATATTACTTACAGCGTATAATATGTAACCGATTGCAGTAAAGTTTTGAGCTTGAATCCGACCTCCCCCGTTCCAGCCTGCAAGTATAACAATTTTAAAAAAATAAATATATCGGGTTATAGATATTAAATTGCCCTTTCAAACTATGTAAAAATTTTAATTTGCCAGTTTTTAGTTTTTTTAGGAAAAATAAATTAGTAGTTAAGATTTAGCTCAAACATCAATTAGCTGTATTTTTTTAATTAAACCTTTTTGGAATATCCAATTAACGCGAAAAAATTGCCCTTAGGTCGATTTAATTTGCCCGCTATGAAAACACAACAAAAACTAATTAATTATTCTTTAAATTAATAATTTTATTGCTACGGAAAATTAACCTGCAATTTGAACGATTCGTGCGCATATGCAGTGTTGCCAGTTCTCGAGTGTGCGCAGTAGCGCATTAGATTGTGGTGTACTCATTGACACTGCATAATCGCGCGCTATTTGAACAGTAGAGAAAAAAACATTGCATACCGTTTGTTATTTGCAGTTTTCACATTTCAAATAAATAATTATTTTATGATTTAAATACTTATTTTGTTACAAAAGCATTATTAACGTGTAATACTAACATTTTATATCTAAAAACAGCGTGAAAAACTCGTAATAACAAAGAATGAAGCATCATCCGTTCGTGATACTATTGAAAAGCCGCGCGGTAGGGAGAGCAAATGAGCGCTCGATTATCGATCGATAATCGCTCATTGGTTAATAATTTGACAAACTTGCTCCTCAGTTATAACCTTAATAAAATAAAATAATTAGATTAATTAATAATATCTATAAAGAGGATATTAGATAAATTCATTAAATTTAGATACTTTTCAGAATACAATAGAATAATACTATAAACAGTTTTAAAAACATGAAACTAAATTATATTATTTAACATAAAAATATCTTTTTAATAATAAAAATTTAATAATGATGAAAAATTACGTTATATTCGAGTAAATGACGATTCTAAATTCATTAGAGGCAAATTTTTCGATGTAAAGATTGTGGAGACTTGCATACTGTTGTAACATGTTGCTTCGAATGTTAACATTAGAAGCAACATGTTACACAGACTTTTTAAATCATTGACTTTTTAAGTCATACACTTTATGTATTCCATGAAATGTAATACATTAATTTAAAATTCATACTAATCTAGATTAAACTAGAAACACATTTGAGACTATTTGCGAGTTATTTTATTTCTAAGAATGTGGCATCCCATTTCTAAGCGTGTTGCTCTCCCTACCGCACGGCTTTTCAATAGTATCACTAACGGATGATGCTTCATTGTTTGTTATTACGAGTTTTTCACGCTGTTTTTAGATATAAAATGTTAGTATTACACGTTAATATTGCTTTGGTAACAAAACAAGTATTTAAATCATAAAATAATTATTTATTTGAAATGTGAAAACTGCAAATAACAAACGGTATACAATGTTTTTTTCTCTACTGTTCAAATAGCGCGCGATTATACAGAGTCAATGAGTGCACCACAATCTAATGCGCTACTGCGCAGACTCGATAATTGGCAACACCGCATATGCGCACGAATCATTCAAATTGCAGGTTAATTATTCGTAGCAATAAAATTATTAATTTAAAGAATAATTAATTAGTTTTTGTTGTGTTTTCATAGCGGGCAAATTAAATCAGCCGAAGGGCAATTTTTTCGCGCTTATAAGATATTCCTAAAAGCTTTAATTAAAAAAATACAGCTAATTGATGTTTGAGCTAAGTTTTAACTACTAATTTATTTTTCCTAAAAAAACTAAAAACGGGAAAATTAAAATTTATACATAGTTTGAAAGGGCAATTTAATATCTATAACCCGATATATATACTTTTTTTAAATTGTTATACTTGCAGGCTGGAACGGGGGGGGGGGGTTTGAATCCGTTATAAAAATATACAAGGAATTTTGAACTAATGGCATTTCAATTTATATTCATATCATCAATGAAGATAGATACGCATAGAAGCGGAAGCCCTATCTTAAAGTGAGGCACCGAGGCACCCCGACCTCAAGTACGCACCCCGACCAGGGGAGTCGCCGCGATCTGATTCTTTGACGCGATGGTACAAGTAGCAAGCGGTCGATTACGTACCTGTTGGATGATAACTATTAGCGGAATCTTTCAATTTCAATATGATATTCTTCGAATGTAAAATCAAACCTTGTGTACCCAAAATTCTTATTCTCTAACTCAAGTGCAAGCTAAGTCAATATAATATATACACGTGTCTGGCTTTCCATACTTTCGACCAGGTTTCGACTCCCAGTGTTTTTTTTATCTATAACAGTTTAGCACAAGTGTTTTTAGTTACTTCGTATATAATGTATCAAAAACATTAAGTCATTTACTATGAGAATATATACAGACGCATACGTTAATCATTAAAGAATATTTTAAAAACGTTAATGGAAGAATCACAAAATATTTTACTATTCTACTGCAAAAATATCGATTGTAGCTCGCGCGCACTTAGCGTGGACTTTTTATATGATATTAAATTGTACATAACAGAGATATAGGCATATAGGTCAGGGAGAAAGAGAGTAGGAGACCCAACTTCATAATGATAAGCTGAATGTGGTCCGTTTTTTCCGACAAAGATCGACAGGCATGCTGAATTGAACGGCATTGATTTAACGCTTTTGAGTGCCATCTCACGACGATCAGTTGAATCAAATATACTTTATTATCGACTAAAATTCAAATCCCCTGTAGGTCAATAAAAACTGTATTTGATCCGAATGAAAGAATTAATCAAAATTCATCGAATAGAAATCGTGTTCATCATACATTGAGACATGTTAGAGAAGGACATTTCTCTCTACTTATTTACAGAAAGTAACATCAGTATTTATTACGAGTGTACGATGAAATCGCTCATATCGTAGATTTTAAATTTTGTTTTATCCTTAATCCTTGCTTGCTAGTCATGTTAAAGGTTAAATATTTTATTTAAACTAGTAATTAAGATTAAATTTCCTCTTAAAACGCATATGCTGAAGAATTTCGGGTTCAAATCCTAGTGCGGCAAATTTTGTTTTCTTTGAAACGCATCGTAAACCGGACGACTTTTGCCCTGAAGCCTGAAGGTCTGATATAGGTGTTTACCATCAGTTACTACACGTACAGTATATACTACGTTGCTTGCTCTGCGTCATAATATATAATATATATATATTCACCAATCGCCGCAGTATTCACGGCAGTGTTACACTAGCGACTCGCGACTCGCGACTCGCATCTTGCTCTTGCATATATCTCATATATCCGATTACTATTATCTCAAATAGTGACACACGTTGTACACGTTGAATCGTCGACTTCAACTGTCTGTTTAATACCGCAGCTAACTCTTCTGCATAATTGGCAGATACAGAGCCATAAGTTTAATACAGATCTTGTACACCATATGTATGTGACTATTTGCACATACATCGAGATTTTGGAGACTAGTACGATTCCTGCTTAGTATAAGATTAATCTTCGGAACAGAATAAGCGAAGTGTAAAGGGAGGGTGGAGTTCACGCATTATCAAGTAGTTTTGTCGAACTATTATTGAGTTATTCTCGTGATGTAAGTAGTCTTCTAATATTGAACAATTTGAGTGCAGCAAAAATGAAGCTTAGGCTTGCATTTGCTCTTGGAAAGCTAATTCTTTTCCTCAATCTTCATTTGTCTTCTGCCCGAATTCACAAGTTTGACATAAAGGTATGAATTATTCTTATCATGTTACTTGTCTATTGGTTTTCCATTAACAATTTTGATTTGTCTAAAGAATGACTACAGACGCATCATATCACTCAGTACTTTTGGATTTTACAAGGATGGCATTCTCGATGTTAATTTGATTAACTTTAAGGCTGCTCCGTTCGATGAGAATGCTGTGGTGAATAAGCTTTTTATCATTATTTAATCTTATAGTAATTTCCTTTTTGTATAAATTAAGTATATTATATTGGTGATTACAGTTTGGATTCAGTTTAGACCGAAAACACAGTAGCAATGTAATGAATCCTTATATGGACAGTCATGATAGATGTCTTCTTCAAGATCTATTCAACACTAAATCTGATTATGAACAAAAGGATGAAACTGCAGTTATATTCTTTACCTTTGATTTAAAAAATTTAAAGTACAAATAATAATAATATTATTATCAGGTAAATAAATTGGATATCATCTAATTATCAACAACTATTTTTTGTGCTATAGGTTAAAAGTGAATTGCAGTAATAATGTACGCTCGGTACATATTTATCAAAATTCAACTGCTATAAGATTTGATCGAAACAAAAGAACTTTACCAGGAAGATTGAGTGATACAGCATTGTTTCCTCGAAGAAAGAGAGGTTCATTCCCTAATGGTAGTTTATATTAGAATTTAATTGTAAAATCTGTTAATTCATATAAGCTTTTAAATCTTACAAAGTCTAATAATTGATGCTTAAACACGGGGCTGAAGTTTGAATGTGCTTAAAAAAAATTACTAACATGTGGTATTTTATAGTTTTACCACATGTAAGTTATTCCTGTTTTAAAACTTGTAGATACAGAAATAGAATAATTTTATGGTTTTTTCCAGATATTGAAAAATCTAATAATATAAAGGTTGGAGCTTTGTTTCAAGAAACCAATGCATGTTTGCAGACAATGCCAATGTTTATTAAAGAAGTCAATGGTGAAAAGTATTACAATACTAGTTTTGCTATGTATGTTGCCAATGAAAAAGAAGAAGGATTGTACAATTTGTATTTTCATAGTTGTCCTAACTATAAACAGCATGTTTCAGTAAATTTTTCGGTAATACCACGTCATACACGCTGTTGTATATTTTTACTATGAGGCTATATTTTTACTAGTCAATTTCAATGTTGTTATACTATATCTTTTACAGATGGAAATCAGAGAAATTAATAATGACAATTTCTTAAGCGCTGGTGAAATGCCTTTACCAGAACTTTACTTTATGATGGCACTTCTCTTTTTCCTATCTGGATGCTTTTGGGTATTCATTTTGAAAAATAGCAAGTAAGTTAAATCACTGCAAATTGTTTGTTACATATCCGTTATTATGTACACAATCCATATTAAAATGATACATTTTTTACAGGCATTCCGTGTTTAAAATTCATTATTTGATGGCAGTTCTCGTTTTTCTCAAATCGCTATCCTTACTGTTTCATGGTATTAATTTTCATTTCATTCAAACAAAAGGTGAACACGTTGCAGCTTGGGCTATACTTTACTACATTACTCATTTATTAAAAGGAGCTGTTCTATTTATTACAATAGTTCTTGTAGGAACTGGTTGGACGTTCATTAAACATATTCTAGCAGATAAAGATAAAAAGCTGTTTATGATTGTGATTCCACTACAAGTAAAACTTTAATTTGAAATAATTTTATTTCGATTATTAGTCTTGGTAAGCGTTATTAACAAAATATTTATCTGTTTAGGTGTTAGCAAACGTTGCAGAGATTATTATTGAAGAGAGTGAAGAGGGTGATATTGAACACAAGAGATGGCGCGATGTATTTATTTTAGTCGATTTAGTTTGTTGTAGCGCGATTATGTTCCCTGTTGTTTGGAGCATAAGACATTTACAGGAAGCAGCGCATATTGATGGCAAAGCTGCTGCTAACTTGCGTAAACTAAAGCTTTTTACACATTTTTATATAATGATAGTTTGCTACATATATTTTACCAGAGTTATAGTTTATTTATTAAAGGTGATTCTTTATATCACGAGCTTAAAAATTATATTTTGAAGAAAATTCACAACAACTTTTAGAAATATAATTATGTTGTTATAGATAACTGTACCATTTCAATATGAGTGGTTGGACGAAATGTTTCGAGAAATGGCTACTTACGTATTTTTCGTATTAACTGGTTACAAGTTTAGACCAGCATCAGCAAATCCCTATTTCACACTTTCTGCTGAAGAACTAGCTGAAGTAGATGACGATGAAACTGATGTTGTGTACGTTAGAAACAAATTTTAAAATAGTATTTTTGAATAGTTTTTTGTTAATTTTTAAAAGAAACTGCCTTAGTTTATTTTCCAGCGTATCAGGCAGCAGTGGCGTAACCGAAGGTCTCAGTAAAGTCAGCAAAGTAGTTAAAGTCAACAGACCAATAGCATCAGAAGTGCCATCTACTCAAGAGGAAAGGGACAATTTAATCAGTAAGAGGGAATCCTCGCACGAATACGACTGAACATAATTTTTTCTATTCCTAAGAATGCGTATGATTATATTTTCATAAGTATGTTAAACGAAACGTTGCATAGAAATAATGTTTTATCAGTTTCATCAATGTTTGATGTATGAGCAGTAAGCTTAAATCGAGGGAACAAAGCTGTTGTTATAATAACGGGTTTCGAAACGTCTTCAGTATATTCATGGATTGTATCCTAGAAAAGTATGAATATTTAAAGTGACTTTTTATAGCTATCTTCTAACTCAAATTGTACGAGTCTTTTTGTATTCTCAATGCTTTAAATGAAAACTTTACTCTGATAAACATAAAGATATGGCATTTCGAGCGCAAACATTTCTTTAATCATAAGTAAAGTTAGAATCTCATTTCGACATTCCGTTAATGCAATATTCAATTGAACTGTTATTGTTTTAAGGACGGAAAATTTAATGAACAACATTTTTATAAAAGAAAAGTAAAGAAAAGATGCATTGGCTGATTAATGTAAGACTAATTTCAAAAGAGCGGTGCTTCTAATTCTATGCGGATAATGACCAGTGAAAAATGAAAAATAACTCCAAGACTTCATGAACATATTTGCTATTTTTACATTATAATGAGACTTTTGAGTGAAATGATATTCTATCTCTTATAACTACATTCCAGTTATTCGAACAATTTGCAGCATTTAATATATTTATCTTAAATGTATGAAACCCAAGATTTTTTAATTGTGATAGTACTAGCAGGACTAATTACCTGTTATAATACAACGCTATGTAACATGATTTTTTATTTAATTTTTGCAGGTAAATGATAAAAGTTTTTTTATACTAGGGTAATCAATAGCGAGTATTTCTGGGACGTACGAATTATTCTGGAATTCTTGTATTCAAATATTTATAGATTAATTGTATATACCGTTGTAATGATTACTTAAAAGAATCTTTTACATGTAACGCTATCGAAATTAATTTAAATACTTTTTTTTCGAAAATTGGCAAAATGATCAATGACAAAATCAATGGTAAAATCGTGTATTATAAATAAATATGCATAGAGAGTATGCGAGAATAAGGATTTATTTGAATAGTTTGATTTTGATTGGTGGAAAAATGAAAAAAAAGAAAAAAAAACATAAACGAATAAATAAAAAATAAAGGCAATGGAATTGTGATTTCTGCTTTTTATTTGCCCTTGACTGGCTTAATTACTCTTAAATGAATAGCATAAACTACAACTGAACAAGTTTTAGACCCGCATCCCGTTATTGTAGGTACATATAATCGATTCTAAAGCGTTGACATCTCAGTATACGAACGGTTGCGCTGCCGAAAAGAAGGTTTCACATTTGAAAATGAGCGAGGCATTGGATCAATGTTTTTGCTTGAGCTCGTCGAAGAATGGGACCGACGTTATAGACGACGATGAGGACATTCGCATAAGCAAACTGAGAGAAATCAGCTACGGATTTGTCATGCCGACAATCTGCATCCTCGGGATAGTTGGCAACGGATTGAACCTTGTCGTTCTAACAAGACGTCACGCGCAAGGGACAGCTTACATCTATATGAGAGGTAGTTATAAATGTTATAACTAATTGTCCAAGTACGCGATTGAATTTTTAATTTGACGTTTCTTGAATGTAATACTTGACAGATAATTGTATGGCTTACAGCATATTCATTAGCTTCATTGGTGGCGGTATCATTTTGCATACCGTTTGCCTTGCGGGTCCTCATCGACAAGGAGAAAGGTAGCTGGAATAATTGGTTTCAAGCTTTCTACCACGTTCACCTGGAGCTCTATCTCAGCAATAGTTGTCTCGGTTGTAATACTATTAATAACAAACTGAATAAAAACCCAAATTCTATTGCCTCGAAAAAAGCGCACCCAGCTATGCTGCAAAATATGGAAAATTGCAAAAATGATTGTTTAGTACAGGAGCTTGTACAGGGTTGTAATAAATTTATTACCTCTTTGCTCGTTATATCGTATACTAGAATTTGAACGGTATAACGTAATGTATAATGTAAAGTATTAAATATTCCAAAGGATAATAATAAATAATGCACATAATACGCAGGTGTATGCGTAATGGCGCTTCTAGCTCTGACAGTAGAGCGTTATACGAATGTCTGCTGCTTGCGACCAGCTTCTAACTTGGCCTCTTCGATTGATAAAAGCTTTGATCGCGTGATCTCTCCGAGATCGACGCTCCTATTACTCACCGTAGGAACTTTCTTCCTGTACCTGCCCACTATCTTTCGAGCCGAGATAATCAGCTGTTTGTCCGTTGAACCGGTCGAGCGGCTCTATCAGCAACGTGATAATCAATCGCTGCTCCGCTCGACCTTCTACCAGGTATGTATCGTCAAGGTATAAGGTATAATGGTAGGAATGTACGATATATGATGAGCAATAGGTCTATCGGGTAATGTTGGAGCTAATCTTCAAGATCGGGCCGACACTGCTGCTGGCAGCTTTGAATCTTCTGATAGTGTTGGCTTACCGACGCGCGTGCAACAAACGCTGCTTGCGCCGACCCAGCAGTAGCGCAAGCTACTTGGCTGAGGAGCGCAGATTGATATTTCTTCTCGGTAGTACTAGTGTGCTTTTCCTCGTCTGCGTCAGCCCAATGGTGTTTCTCAATCTTACCCTCAGCCAGGACAAACTCGCTCACTTTTCTTATCAGGTATTATCTTGCTCTAGCCGCACCAGCATTCACCCAATGCTCAAGCTGCAATTACTCATAATTAGCATAATTATAATACAATAACAGGCTGCACATTGAATTTCAGCTTTTTCGAGCACTAGCGAACTTGCTCGAAGTCACCAACTATTCATTGACATTTTACATCTACTGTCTCTTCTCCGAGGATTTTCGCAGTACTCTTCGGCGTACCTTCCTAACAACATCGTCCTCGGTTGTCGTCTCTGTCTAATGAGCTAAAAATAAAGCAATACCGAGCACAAAGCCATTTTCATTGCCTCCTGCGTTTGTTTTGCATACCCCCAGTGCCAGCGATCTCCCTTCGGAACTTTCAGGCCCTTCCCGCGTTCCCACCCTTCACCCGTTACGCGTTCACGGTTGACCGCCCGTTCTCGCAGTCTCACTTCTCGCGTGCGCACCAAGGGCTGCGCAGATTATAGTCTCAGCTGAGCAGCTGAGCAGCTGATGACTGATGAGTCTGACTGTCTGAGTCTGACTGTCTGAGTCTGACTGTCCGAGTCTCTGAGACAGGAGGCAGGAGACAGCGCATAACCGGACACCCGAGAGACCCCATACAAATTGTAAAATAATTTACCAAAAGTGACTTTCGAAACAGATGATTTTTTTCTCCCGAGAAAGCGAAGGAGAGTAGTTTCGATGTGTTTTTACTTTCCTCGATATTTCAACATACAACAACGATTAGTACTATCATCCTCATTGGAATTTCCATTTAACCTTCTAACGTCTGTATATTTTGAATATATATTACTTCAATAGTTCCTTTTTTAAACTTTCAAGCCGTTTTGGCTGAACATCCTTACGTTGTATACCTATTCCTTCAACATTCGAATAAGCGTGAATTTCGAGACGTATATTACGCTTACTACTACGTTTTATACAAGAACACGGAACGCGACATAGTCATCGTATAGAGCAAAGGGTATATAGGTGGCTTCTGCTGCTGTTGAGCAGATTGAGCTCGAGCTAGTCAGTTCGATGTCCAGCGCCGGGACGCTATGACGCGAGGGAACGATCCGCCGCGATTTATGAATGAAAAATCCGTCCATTTGCTTTAACAACCCATAAAACACTGTGTTATTATTCAACTGCACTCGGTAACCAGCCATCTTAACATCGTTGATTAATGTATTATTAAAAATTGAAACTTAATTAAGATAATAAATAGTAATAAGAGAAAGGGGAGAGAGAGAGAGAGAGAGAGAGAGAGAGAGAGAGAAGAATTTGTATTATCCATCAGCGGGAGTTAAATACAAATAGTCCTGTGATTTTATAAGATGGGTTCAAAGAGCACCAAACACCAAGCACCAACTTCCAAACTCAAGCAAGAGACGGTCGACAGGTTAACCAAAGACACGTATTGTAAGTATGCGATGCAAGGCCATTGGAGCTTTAACGAGACAAGAGTAGTTTTAAAAGCACAGTAACATTAACTCTCGTCAACTCTCTTTCTCTCATTGTGTCGTGTACAGTCGCGTAAACTTATTATTGTTAATCGCCTCGAGATTTGTATTTATTATAATAAACATTCGAACATCCAGAATTTTAGTCTTTTTGTTCACTTGTAATGCGAGCTTTGCCAGGCGCATCGATTTCGCGCCAGCGTGTAGACTGCCAAACGAAGATTAAAAAATGACTCAATACGTGTCGCCCAATTATTCAACGACCCCCTGCGTCTTGACTATACTGCTGCTTTTTTCCTTACACAGACGGTCAAGCATGTCGAAGACGCAAAGGAATATCTTTCGAATTGCTTGAATTTCAAATCGTTGGATAAAATAGAGAAGTTGGATGAATACAGAAATTTGTATAATATTTCAAGATTCTTGTCCATTCATAATGAGTGCACATAACCTTTTGCGGGAAGTAAATTTATATATACGTTGCAAAATTAATTTACAGCAAAGATTTCGAGCACATTAATAAGTGCTAAACATTATTTCAAATTAAGAAATACTTTCTCAACTCCTAGTTACGAATGAGTTATAAAAGTCAATTTTGTATTTATTTGACGTTTTACTTCTAGAACATTCCCTTCCCAGATTCTTAATACTATCATTATTATTATAAAATAACGCAATAATTATGATTCGATAATTATGATGCAATAATTATGATTCTTCCATTTCGACGCGAACAACATAAAAACCAGTAGGGAATGGTAAAATAAAAAAGAACGAACAGTTCTTCGACTAACCCAACTACATCAATTAGTGATTTGGCGTGAGAAATATAATCGAGAAAATGATGAATTGGGGTCTTGATTACGAAAGTGACTATAGAGAGAAAGTGTAAAATAAGAAATGAAAATTTGGTTATTGAACGGAATGAGTTACTAATAATTGATGTTTTTTTAAATTCATTCAATTCATTGAAGGGATAGCTTGATTCGTTGTGATAGCTTAGCTGTATAATATATGGCTGTATAATAAACTGTATAATATACTTTAAAATGCAGGTCTTATAAACTGTCTAATGAAAACTTGGTTTTTACAATTTTTCAGTTACGGAGAAGGAAATCAGGCAGTGGTGAGTATTATTTATCTTTTCGACTGAATAAGAATCGACATATAATCTAAATTTATAAGCATAAACGATCCTTTTTTTCGATTTCATTGTTTTCCACTATAGGCACAAGGGCTTTCTTAAAGATTGTCCGAATGGATTACTGACAGAACAGGTGAGTGTATATAATAATAAATATGGTGTACATTTAAAAAACTGAAGCATGCTTTGCTGAAATCGCTGACAATGATATTTCAGGGTTTCATCAAGATCTACAAGCAATTTTTTCCTCAGGGCGATCCCTCGAAATTTGCCTCGCTAATATTTCGCGTCTTTGATGAGAATCATGTACGTACGAATATGCATGTAATACAATTATAAAAACGAACATTGCTTATAACATCTTGTACGTAAACTGTATAAACGAGTTGTCGTTACCGCAGGACGGAATGATAGAGTTCGAGGAGTTCATTAAGGCGCTGTCGGTTACGTCAAGAGGCCAGCTGGATGAGAAGCTACATTGTAAGAAAATGTTTGCCCGCAATTTAATTATCTACTTTTATTTTCGCTTCGATGTACTAAACAGAAATCATTGATGGCGATTATAGGGGCGTTTCGACTCTACGACCTCGACAACGATGGTTTCATTACTAGGGACGAGATGTACAACATTGTCAACGCGATCTATCAAATGGTGGTAAGTTTAGCGATATTGTGCATTCGAGTAATAGGTGCCACAAGTAGAAATTTAGGTACGTTTGTAGAATATGAGACAGACCAATTGGGCGGGGCACTCGCCATTTGCCTTTCTTTTTCAGGGTCAGGTGCCACATTCGGATGATGAAAATACACCACAGAAGAGGGTCGATATGATTTTCGATCAAATGGACAAGAATCACGACGATAAGCTAACCCTAGAAGAATTTCGCGAGGGTAGTAAAGCCGATCCCAGAATAGCTCAAGCTTTATCGGTCGACTGTCTACCACCCATAGAAGGTTGACTCCCACCCCACTACTAGTCCTACTAGAGAAAGAAAACGATGTAAAACTTAACGAGAAGAGTATTTTTATTTGTAGTGAAGGGTGTGTACCACCGCGGGAAGCTGTGTTATGACGGAAGCGATAGAGAGAGAGAGAGAGAGAGAGAGAGAGAGAGAGAGAGAGAGAGAGAGAAAGAGAGAGGTATCTTGCGCTTATCGATCAGCGCAAGCCGCCCTTGCTACTACTACTCATCTTTGTTATATAGACTCGCCTACCTTCTATGCGACTTTACTACCCTTTAGCTCTCTTTGCACTAGTTTCACTTCAGCTGGCCACTGCAATCTTAAAACCCTTTGACAATCTTTGCTCTTAGATAAACGAGTTGTAGAAAGTTCTATGTAGAATTTCAAATCGTCACATTTTTCCAATGCAGACTAATGAAAAAAGGAATGCCTTTTTCCCGTTTCTTACTGGATTCTTCTAAGAAACTCCGTCAATTTCTATACGTCGAATGCGAGAACAGCTATATACAAAGACTCGCATGATGCTTTGACAAAAAGCAAAACAAAACGTTTCAATAATCCCAATCGACGTGGGCTTTAATTCTGTCCAGAAATGCTTGGCATAGCGTGCTTAATAATATATAAAAGTAATAATAAATAAAAGTAAAACTATTAAAAAACGAATTGTTAACATTTGCATCGCAGTATATTGTTTTATTGATTTTAGCTTTATAGTCCGAGAAATATTACAGCTCCGTCGAGCTGCTCAATTGACACCATATCGTTATATGGCTGTTAATATTTTACCTTATCGTATTAATATTAAGATATGTCTTAAATCTTAATATCTAAAAAGTTTTTCTCGATCAGAACATAAAAAAAAACATCAAGATAAAAGAAAAGAAATAGACAGCTGCATAAAAACTTTAATTCGTTTGCATTACAGCTAATGACAGTAACGGATAATTTAACAAAACTATTCATTTGTCTTGTTAATTTTGACTAATCAGATTATTTCGTCATCAGGATCTTGATTTGCTAATCTAGAGAGGTTTACTGCGTATACAGATAATACATCTGTGGTGTCTCAATCTTATATTCAAAGAACGTTTTTACGATATATAGCTGATATAAAAAGCCCTTTTTCTGATAAACAATAAGTTTATGCTACGAAGATTCGATGAAGATATATAACATACATTATATATATTAGGCATTATTCTCATAAATTAACATTTAATAACGTTCTTGGTAAAGTGCCGAATTATTTGAAAATGAACTCAAAATAATTTTCGCATACAAATTGTAGAATACGTCGTTGTTGAATAGATTGATAAACGTTTAGTTTTTATACTTATTGAAATATGAATATAACATGAATTACCGAAAAATTATAGGAATTACATATTTTATCAATGTAATAGGCTTGTTAGCGATTATTATCAGATAACTAATACCGATACGTATGAGTAAGTATATGAGTAAGAATGGCTATTATACGAATATATTTAATATTAGAATATGATATAAATACCTGAACATTGTTTTAATCATATAGAAAGTCCCGTGCGACTGTTTGGACGACGAAAAATGACTGTTTGAAAAACGACAATTTTAAAGGCACGTTTTAAATTAAAAAATAGCTCTTTATTCAGCACAAATGAATAATTGATATGAATCAATTTGACGATTTACAATTTCACAATCAGCATTTAAAATCCTCCTTATATATACACTATTGATCATCGAAATAGTTGATCGAATGTCAAGTAACATTTGCATAAATACGCAGCATTTGATTTTATTAGCATTTGCTAACAATAAAATGAGTAAATCAACAACAGTTATATAACATAAATCTCTATAGATTCATTACTATTACATATTATTACATTAAAAGTTAAATCTGTCAACATTACATTATATAGAATAGCAATGATAAATAAAATAAAATATTGTAGCGATACTATAAAACGATTTAATTTCTCGAATAATACGTATGAGTATAAAATAATATCAGGATATATCAAGCATAAGTAATTAAAACAAACGCGAAACCTAATTATCGAACTAAATAAACGAATTATCATAATTATTAAGGATTTCTTCAGCTCTACGCGCGTTTTATCATTACATGAAAGCAAATAGTTATATTTCACGTTTGAAAAATATCAGATATTATAAATTGAAAAAATAAACGCTTTCAAATAATAAGATAATTTTGTTGCTTGGATTGCTTACGATATACGCAGAAAAGAACTGATTATGATGTAACATTAATAGTTTATTTAAGTAATTTATTTAAGTAATTTCAATAGAAAATCAAATACTGACATTCTTTGTCTATTAATTCTAATGAAAAAAGCTATTACTGCATATATGGCGTGTTTGTTGTCAATCAAATTAACTTACGACTTAAGAACTTTTGCGACAGCAAAAGGGAATTCCGTGCAAACATTATCATTTGATCTTAAACTTCAATTTAAAGTACTATATAGGCATCAATACAATAAACGCAATACGTGTATTATTATATAAAGATCAATAATAATTCACGAACATTATTTTATAAACTTTCTGTGATAATTATTAACAATCAATAAGTAATGGTGGATGGTTATAATTAGGAAGCGAAATAAATTGATGTCATAAGCTATTTTCATTCGCAAGTTTTTTAGGTGACTAAATGACGAATTTTCAAATATCAAACATATCTTTCGAAACTATACAATTTATTTGAAACGCATAATACGCGAACACTAGATAGTATCTAGACTATATATGTATACGTATAATACGTAAAGCTTTTTACTAGTTCATCCAATTTGCACCAACATTACTTATTTTAAGTTTATATAAGATAAAGCTTGCCTTGCGATTTGACACTTTTGGTTATTAAAATTCGCCGTTTCATGAATCACAAAACTAGCGAGTAAAATAGATTTTGACACACACTGTCGTTGTGATCTGGTTAATTGTATAAACTTATATATATATAACATATATTTAAAGAAAATAAAAAATGTTGCATGCTCACGGATAATAATATTTCTGAGTATGTGTAAAATAGTATTAAATTTGCCGCTGAGACAATTTGCGTCCCTACCATTTTTAAGAATTGCAACAATTGTTATTTATTTCTTAAAGGTTAAACATATTTTCAAATATATACAACAAAAATTATATAAAAATTGTATACTGCAGCTGTAACGTTTGCTCGAAAAAGACCTTACGTACCTGCAATCACAGAATTCTCGTTAAATCGCAAAAATTTAACAATTGCAATACAGATAAGCACGAAATGAAAAACAGGTTGAAAATGTTGAAAAGCCTGAGTCACGTAGGCTATTCTGATTCCGATAAGAATAATAAGCAGGAGAAGAAAAGATAATAATAAAAAGTGCGAGTAAAACACGTGCGAATAAGAATAAGCAATGTGAATGTCAGACAAGGATCGGCAATAACAAGCAGCTTTTTAAGAGCATTAATACGACCAGGAAACGTGAATATGGGGAGAGCAAAGACAAAATTTGAAAAATACTGTATTACACTAAGCTAATGGAGAAAAGCTAATGCTCGTGAAATAAACTCTGTGTCTTGCTAGAGGATAATTGTTATAGTATGTTACGCTAATTTCTTAAATGTTACGCCTTTTACAATTGTCAGCGACAACGCGATGGGCAAATTAAATAATTTTAAATAAATTATTAAGCGCATTGTTATTTTTTATGGTCTCGTACATTTTTTGTAAACTATATTGTAAAGCACATTATACAGTTATACAGTTATGGCGATGGCGTATATTAATAAAATCATTTTAAGCTAAGCATCATGGGTTTCAGCTTTACTTTATTATGTCATAAATATGCAAACGTATGTCGATTAAATTTTCTTCCTCTTTTCAGTTTACTGGACATACACCGAGGTAAGTTTGTCAAAATGCTTTTGCAAACAATTTTATGTTCGATCAGCAGTTTTTAGACATGAACGTTTTTTTAGTCATTTCATTGTTGACAAAAAATTAAATGTTTAAGTTGTAGATCGCCAAAAAATACAACTCTTTCTCGTTTACATGTATCACAAAAAATGTTTAGAAAAAAAGTTGTCCAATATTAGTTTAATAATAGATCGTTTCCAAGCATTCGGAAATATTATATTTAAAAAAAAAACGAATTTTTAATCTACATTTGATTTGTATATTGTTTGTTGTTGTCGTTTGTCTTAATGTTTGACGCGACAAAAAAGACTCTATTAAAAATTATTATTTTTAGAATGGGATAATTGTATTTAGCGAGGAAGCTCTTGAGTTAAATGCAAAACGCGGTACTTAGTTTAAAACCAAATAATGTAAAAAGGCCTGATTTTAGAAATTGTAAGCTATTAATTGTATATATTCAATCTGACCATCTCTCTTCCTTCATCTGACTTTTGTAATCCGGCAAACGCGATGGAGGAAAAACAGAACATTTTCTCAGACATATTATTGCGACCTTATCTCTTTATAGCGACTAGCGTCGAAAAATCTTTAATATTTAAATCATTTAGATAAGTCGTATCGATTTATCTTTCGTAATATTGTTACGTCCGGGTGACTGATCTATACGTATATATCGTTTTCGTGCTTAAACAGGTTGCTTAATAGCACGGGGACACTAGAAGCAGTAGCGATATGAATACTAGGGTAATTCAAAGATTTTTGTGCGAGAGTGTTTGGGATTTAAGAGGATTGAAATGAATGCTCATTGTTAACGTAGTTCAGAAGATCGTTAAAGAGAGACCGGCAGGTTTTCTCTATCAGCGATATTGGCCGGTCCTTCGTGGCTGATGTTTCGAGCAGGGACCGCAGTTACGCAATTTAACCGATTTAAGTTTGAAAACAAGTTTATACTCAGATTGAGAGAATTGACTGGTTTTTATATAAGGTAATATTGTTTCACGGTAGACTGATAATTGTCTGAATTGGTAATATAAGTATTTGTTCACTGGGTAATTGATTGAAATAGAAAAGTAGAAAGAGATAATCAATAAGAACAGATATAAAAGACACTGAATTCTTATTATTTTTTATTACAAATATAAGCGTACATCTGGATTATAATTACATGTCTAACGCCGGACTGATCGGCAGAGAAACCGATTAATTACAGAGCGATTAATAAGCTTTCGGCTCGTATACAGGGGCCTTGCCGGCTTAGCTCACCGATGCGCGAATACACACATACCGTGTGTCCACGGTGAAACACTCGATACGACTTGTGTATGTGGAAAAAATTTTCCCCGTGAATCGTCACTGAGAAAAAATTGTAGGCGTTTACTAAAATTTTACAACTCGTAATGAGGGTCAAGACCTAAGACAACGTTTAGACCCCCTGCTGGCAAAAAAAATTAACATTATTGAAATATCATTAAACCCATTGAAAAATTTATATTTGAACACATCGTTAGTATCTACGTAAAATATCGATTATAACAAAGTTTGAATGAGAAAAATCGGATCAAATTTACCTAAAATTTTTAAGCATTCTGATAATTATGTAGTAGATTTTCCATGATTTAGGAAACTTAAAAATGGTCCGATTTTTACCATTTAAATTCTGTAAATATTACTGTTTTTTAAGGAAAAATATTGATCTATAATTTATATTATCTATTTGTTATAAATTGTTCGTTATAAAATTGTTCCACTCTAGGACTCTAGTACGGTCAAATTTTGTTATAATACCCTTAGACAAAGTCCGACTGCCGTATTACTATCACCCGTCATAAAAGTAAGCTTTCTTCAACAATTTTCAGCATTACAAACTTTGGAATTATTTATATTTTATCATAATTTCCGTATTTCGTACAATTTACTGATCATATCAAAATTAGAATGGTAGAAATCGGACCAAATTTGCGTTACCTAACGCATTTAAAATCAACCATAAAATTCTTCGAATTTTCAATAAATATACGTTAATGTTATCCGATTGTTTTCGTTCAAATTTTGTTGTAATCAATATTTTTCATAGATTTTAACAGGTTTATTAAATATCTATTTTGCAATAATTCTAATGATATATTCGTAAGATATTTTTTATATTGGCAAGGGATTTGATTGTTTCTTTAGGTCTCGACCCTCATTATGAGTTGTAAAATTTTAGAAAAAATCTCCAATTTTTTCATAATGATTTTTCACAGCCAAAATTTTTTCCACATACACAAGTCGTATCGAGTGTTTCACCGTGGACACACGGTAGAAGAACTCTTGTAATATTGTAAGTTAATGTGACGAGTTAGCAAAAGCAGAGAATTAACATCGTTAAAAATGCAATAAAGTAACTGCAATAAAATTGTTGCTTGTACGATGTTCAATAAAAAAAAAAGAAAGTCGAATATACTTTACTGCAAAATTTATTTTGCCAATTGCGAGAGCGTAACTCAAGTTTCAAACTGAAAAGAAAATTGTTTTCATTGAATTGTTTGCTCATTTCTCTTAAGAATGATCCTAGTACCCTTATAGCAGAAAAAGGCAACCGTTTTAAACGTTAACTTCGATTTCCAGTGGTTGTAAATATTCCCGAAGGAATGAAGATCATTTGATATCAGTGAGATAATATTATGATAGCTATTATTATTATTCGTATTAGATAAGCCAAATTTAGAGTAACGCTCAGAACGAAAAACATTGCCATTGGAATGAATTGTCTAAACGTACGTATGTGTCAGTAAAAATAATTATGCTATTATTTTCAATTATAATATATGCACTGCGATTGATGAATTATAAAACATGTCTTTACTACGGATGTAATAATACGCTCTGACTTACTATCAAATAGAACGATTTAAAGAATTTTTAACATCGTAAATTATATAATTATAAAAGATGATTCTAAAATTATAGACAGTTTTAATAGCCTATTGCTGAGTATAGATTAATATATGTCGTTAGGTATTATTTGATTGTGTTGCACGCGTCATCCAGTATAATGGGAAATGAATTGGCAAGATCTAGAAACGCCTAGAAGTACGCGTGTACGTATGTTCAAAGCTCTCTTATTTTTTAGTTTCATTCGGTTTTTCCAAGAGTTTGTATCAGTTCTTCTTTGTTAAAACATCGTTATTCAGACAGTTACGATGGACAAAGAAAGAGAGGGCGTAGGATAATTTTTTTTATAATGATTCTTGAAAAAGTAGCAATGTTCAATATAATAAACGTAAAATAAAGCGTATTTATTGAGAACTTAAGTTGGTATAACGCATATAATTTTTTGCAGAAGAACAAATTATTTTTCAAAATGGAAGATAATATACTTCAAGGAATGAGTACACCTCTGGACTCGTCGAACTACGATATTGGTTCTGTTATATTAAAAATCTTTAATGAAAGGCCGAAACACGTTGCTCAGGTAATACGCGTGTATATTAATAATAATAATTAATATAAAATATCGTTTACACTTGACGGGTTAAAATATTCAAAGTCTCAAGTATTGCCAATTATTATTTTTTGGCAAGATATATTATTTCGCGTAGAAACGCTATAAAAAGCAGCTAAAAAAGTGTGACGTAAGAATATCTTTATATACCTTTTGTGACAGATCGACGTGAAAAGAGGTGAAAAAACATTTTACGAAGACATGAAAGAGAGTACTATACGCTGCGCATTATGGTTACAAAAGGAAAATATTGGTACCGACGATGTAATTGTAGTTTGTACCGAGAATCAGCCGGACGCTTACATTCCTTGCATCGCATCCTTTTTCGTGGGTGCAATTTACAATCCTTGGCATCACGAAGTCACCTTAAGTATACTAATGAATTATTTATTATTTCAACGCTTATACTAATAAATAATGTACTATGTACGTTCTGTAAGTGTCTTTACAATGCAAGTATTGATTTTTAGAAACCGCGCAATATCTGATTAGTCTAACGAGACCAAAGGTAATTTTCTCTTGCGAGGGTTCAGTAAACGTATTGATAGAGGCTGCAAAGTTGGAAAAAATTGATGCGAAATTCATTGTTTTCGGTAAATATCCGGAGATGCAAAGTTTAAGAGATATAATGAAAGTGCAAACGAATGCAGACGTTGCGTCGTTTGAAAGTAGACAGTCGATCGAAGCAAACCACATTGCCATGATACTCTTCTCCTCTGGGACAACAGGTATGCCCAAAGGTGTCGCGCACTCTTATCAATCGCTTATTCGGAGTTTAGTGTCGTTCAGTGCCATCGGCGCTAAAAATTGCATCTCATTATGGTACTCGTCACTTTATTGGATAAGCGGAAGCTTTTGCATGCTACAGTCGATACTGACTAACGCAACCAGAATTCTTCACGATAACTTCGATCCCGAGGAGACTTGTAAAGTTATCGAAAAATATCAGGTATCAAACCGGTATCAAACCAAATGGCTAATTCAATTCTCAACTATTTTTTGTAGCTTATCTGTAGCTCTTTGAGGGCTCACTGCGTATTCGTTTTTCAGGTTAACTGGTTTTTCATATCGCCAAGTGCCTTCAGTATTTTATACAAGTCGAACATATTAGAAAAATATAAACTTAAATCGCTGAAAAGCCTCTTTACTGGAGGTTCCAAATTAAATCCCGATGCCATAGAAGCTTTAAAAAAGAATCTTCCACATACGGATATCGCTCAAGGATTCGGTAATTATTCTTACTTTTGCACTACCAGTTATAGGAAAGCCGATTTCTACATCGTGTAAATATCAATAGGTATGACAGAGCTCGGAGGACTCGCAACGATTCAAACGAGCAATTGTAAAATAAGTCATTCCGTAGGATTCGTTGTACCGAATATGCAGTTAAAAATTATTGACATTGTAACCGGAAAAGTTAAAGGTCCAAAAGAAGAGGGAGAAGTTTGCATAAAGTCGCCTACCGTCATGTCTTGTTATTACAAGAATCCAGCTGCAACGAAGGCAACGATCGACGAGCAAGGTGTTTTTCGCTTATCTTACGCTAAAACGATTGATCATCGACGAAAGTCAAAATTAGACCTTGCAAAATTATACGCGGTTATTATTACAGGTTGGCTGCACTCAGGAGATAAAGGATACTTTACCGAAGATGGCGAGGTTATTATTGTCGACCGAATCAAAGAAGTTATGAAATTTCGAGGACATCAAATTTCACCACACGAAATTGAGGAAGTGCTTATGAGACATTCAGCGGTGATGGAGGTCGCGGTAGTACCGGTTCCACACGATATCGACGGTGAACGACCCATGGCTTTCGTGGTTAAATTTCCTGGAGCCGAGGTTATATTTTTCATGGCTATATCGCGTTAACTTTCGATTCTGTGATATACATATGTCATTTATTTTGACGACAGGCGACAAAAGCAGAGCTGCTAGAACTCAGTAAGAGAGAATTGGGCGAGGCGAAGAAACTATCGGGAGGAGTCAGTTTCCTTGAAGAATTACCATATACTGCGTCGGGAAAAATTAGTCGAAAAGCACTTAAAGAAATGGCTATTAAGATGGCCTCTTGCAACAAAGGATGCAACTCGTAGACATATGGCCCACCATATGTTTATATATGTATTTGCAAAAATCGAGCGAATGTAATAAAAAAATGAAGAATACAACATTACATTGATGCGGTACCGAAAGCAAATTGATTCAAATTTGTATATTTATTTATTTATTTATTTATTTATTTATTTATTTATTTATTTTTCAGAAGTATTGGGATAACCGAGTTTCAGAGCTTCCTGAAACATGGCTACAAATGAATCGAGAACCTCCTGGCAATTCGGAATGATTTGATTGGCTGGAAGGATAAATCCATGTTTGCCCTTGTCACGCAATTCATAAGTAAAGGACACTGGTACTTTAAGAGTATCTTTAACCCAGTCCATCGAACCACCACTAGCGACGTCTGAAAATAACATTGTCTATGCAATTAGAATGTTGTTACTAAAGACGATTAGTTTATAAATAATAGAAAGCTCACAAATCGTCTCGGCAATATTCCCTGTTACGTATTTGGTACCGTATCGCTCGGCTAAGGCATTTATAGCTTTCAAACCAATAGCTCTCTGTTAAATAAAAAATAAACACTAATTTAATGTATTCTTAGAATCATTAGGAGTGCCGTTCAAATTTCTTATAGCACAAAACAATATTTGTTGATCACAACCGTTCTATCATTGAAAATGATAATTAGATGGGGTTTAATCGTTTCAAAGCCCATCATTCGAATGCTAGATGGCGTTTACTTACAGATTCATCGTAATTATCAAGATGTGCAGTAGTGTGGCCGTATGGAAAGAGCAGAAGCTGTGAATAACTATGAAAGGATATGTAGGCAAAGAGTTTTCCTGATAGAGACTTGATGAACTCGGACATGGTTTTGGTCTCGATTTCAGAGAAGGGGCTCTTTCCAGCGTACGTTTCAGAGCAAGGGTTGCGACTGGCCCCTCCGCTCATCCATTTGTATCCCCAGTTGCGATTGGCATCGACACCTCTGCAGCGTGCTCCGCTCTTTGACAGAGTTTTACGCCAAAGTCGGTTCTACGTGCAGGGCAAATTACACTTTTCATGAAATGGTAGATAACTAGTAAAAAAAGGGCGATCCATGTACTAACGCCAGTGTGAGTGTAGACATAACCATCCGGATTGAAAGACGGGAACATGTACCAGTCATAAGACTCGGCGAGTTGTCTGATTTCCGACTGTTTGCTGTTAAGGAACTGATCGATCAGGTAGGTGACAGTAGCCGGTGAAATCCATTCTCGAGCATGGATGCCACCTTCTACAAAGACAGCCGGCTTTTCTTTACCAAAACTTAATTTCAAACCTCGGATCTCGCGGCCTTGATAAGTGCGGCCTCCGACGAGTACTTGGACTTTGTCAGGATTCTCCTTGGCTAGCCGATCCATCCACGAGTAGATCTCTTCGAGGCTGTTGTAACGCGTCCAGTCAAAGCTATCCGACTGGCGAATTTCGCTGAAGCGCTGTTCTTTGTCGATGAGACTCTGCACGTCGTCCACGTATACCTCGTAGCTCATGTCCGTAGCGTTCATCAGCTCGTTGAACTCGTCCAGCTGATCAGGTGCGATCATCAGGTCGACAGGTTTTGAGACTCGACTCGGTCCGATCCAGTACGAGTACTGTACGATGTGTAAAAAATGGAAAAATAACAAAAATAATTAAGGCTATTATATAAAAAGTCATTTATTGGGTATACCCACACCGCCGGCATCGCTGGTATCTTCGATCTGACGAAGAACCTCGAGTTGTTCAAGGGTCGAGGGAACGATCCTCAAGACGCGGTAGTCACGGAAACTGGCTTGCTGGCCACAGGTAGTTACCGCCGCGTTTAAAGCGATCGCGGTAATCAACGTGAACTGTAGCATCCTAATGTGCTCTAGTTCTGCCATTCGAGTAATCCTGTTTGTATTATGTTATTACTTTGTAGACAAACGATGCAGAAGTTGTATACGGGCCGACAGATTGGCGACACAGCTATTTATCCGAGTTGGCGAACCCCACTCTAATGCAGCCGCGGGCGTCAGTATACACGTGCAAATCCACGCTAAACTGATGTTTTTTTTCTCTGTGTATCCATCTTTTTTCCATATAAAAATAAATGTCTAAACTGAGCCGAATTTCGAAAAATTAATTTCCACTGCAGCTCTTTTAGTGGGCTGCATTTCGATACTTTAATGGAAAAAACATAAACCTTTTCCAGTTTTTTCAACAGCTGGATCAGTTATTTGAATCGAGCTACTTGTCTCGTAAGGGGAAAAAGGAAAGTCGACAAATCTTCGAGATCAAAGCCATAGAATAATATTGAATGAACCGTGAATTTGGATTTGTTCATATAAGAGACTCGTGCAAGCAGTAAGCAGCGGAACAGCAGCGGTTTGTAACGACTCTTTAAATTAGTATCAGTAAAAAATGGACGCAGTCCATTATGCTTGCAATGACTGTGTATACACGCAGTTATGAGATACACGTAGGTCGATACGATGTCCGATTAATCGAATGAAGCGTGTTGACATTAAGTGGAAGCATGTCTTCGACGGCAATCTAACCCGATACGTTGACCTCATCAATCACAGTAAAATAAGAACGATTTGAAAATCGCACTCGAGCGATCTACCTATGCGGAATAATGATATTATCTATATAATATTATCGCTGCTATGGAATTAACGGATGTGCATTTGAAATTTGAAACCTTCAGGTTTACGCATGGACAGCTATCTAAGTAGATTATGAAAACACATCACGTAGAGCTGATTGAGTTTGAGCTACGGCGAAGCTCGCGAAGGTTACATCGACGATACGATAAGGAGTAACGAGTCGAGCTCGACAATGCGGGTTACGCTTTAGGAATAGCAATTTTTTGCTAAAGCAAGCAAGTAAGCTAGTCTGTAGAACAAGTCATTCCAGACGGACATTCCAGAATAGGCGGTAAAAAATTGAGCGATAAAAAATTGAGCGGCCGCAACATTTCGCACTTCCGCCACTTGACTTCGTTCCTATAATGTCTCTGTCTTTACTTTCATCTTGACTCTATTGGTTGGACTTGCAGTTCGTATGTACATTACCATTACCAAACAGCGTCATACTCGGACGGATCGACCGAATAATCTTTTCGCAAATTATTGTAAAACTCCGACTGACGTTAGAGTCGACTGAGTTACAATTTTTCTCTCTATTTTTTCCCGGATCGATAACTTTCACGAATGACCCGTTCTTACCTGCGTCTAACATAACTGCGGTGCGCGCGCGCGCGCGCTATTATTATGCTGGTATTATTTTAAATCCAGGACAATCATAATTTATTATATTATCTGAGAAGTGTGCCGCCAAGTCTTAATGTACTTCGCATGTACAATTATTATTATATGTGCACTATTAATACATGTATGAAGATACTTCGTCGTCGATTATTTCATCTCGTTTCTCAAATCGAAATTCGCATTAAAATCACCGATTTCCATGCAATGTTGTACGATACATGTAGTATAGCAGAGTAGTATAAGCTTTATAAGCCGATTTCAAATGGCCAATTCCAATATTGCCTATTGACGTACCGAATAAGATTATTTCCTTTGTTTGCGTCATTTAAAGTTTCACCTAACAAAGGGATCGATACGATGAAGATGCTAATTTCATCTCAAATCATACAATATGCACTTCGAATTGAAAACTCAATTTTAAGACTTTGGCAAAATATACAGATATACTATTATATTTATTCTAGCCCCTCTCTATCAATTTAGTCTATTTAATTTAATCAATTATCGCAAAAAGAATAAAATAATAAATCCACTCTCTTATTACAATGAAGGAATGAACATTGAATGGATATGGAATGGATATGCCTTACAAATAGCTATTTTCATTTGCATATGAATAAGAATTCTATTTTAGTTTACGCCAGTCGAAATGCTTTTTTTTTCTTACTTTTTAGCAATAATTTACGAAAGGTTGTAATACTATAACATTATTGTTTAAAAAACTGTAAAGTTTAATTTTTAATTATAACTTTAAAATACCACCAGCCTGTAAGACCAAACCCTTAGTTCTTAATTCCAATCAATTTTCTCCACAGACCATATTACTTTCGATGATACGGATTATCTCCACTCCAAAAAGCTCGTGAATGTGTGTGCGGGTGAACCTGTACGCGCGCGATCGTGTCTAAGGCTGATTTTACAAGAAGGTAAACTATTGGAAATGAAGAAGACAGTGTGTCGTTATTAAATCGTTGTAGAAATTTTGTAGTTTTTCGTTAAAAACTTGATATGCTGAGAAGCAATGCAACGATCAAATCATAGCATAATTGTCATCGCTTTAAAGTTCGTCAATTTCGTTTTAGAAAATAAAAAACACGAACAACCGACAGTAGTCCCAAATTGAATTAAAATAAGTCAGAGATATTGTATCTATATTGTTACTAATCCAAGTCTTTTATCGTGGATTTACATACATGTTAGGAATGTATAAAAATAAAATTTGCTTTAAAATGAACCTTCAAATTCAACATAACTTAACGAAATCCTTGCATAACATACGTCTAAATTATTATAAAAAATCTATTTAAATTATTTTTGCAAAATATCATTCAGCATAATAAAATGATTTTACCCAATTTACTATTTATGTTAATGATGCCAACATCTATTACGTAAACCGGTAAATTAAGCCATATATCGTCATTCTAGCATATAGTGTAAATTAGAAAATATTGAATCGTTTACTGTGACTTTATACTAGATTACTATTAAGACGTTAATTTTTTATATAAAATTTGAAAAATGTAGCTCAGTAGTATTTTATAGAATGACGTGTCTATGTTGTTAATTAATTAATTAATGTTAATGTTAATTCTTCTTCTCATTTGCATCTGTAATACTAATTTATTTCATCATTCAATAACAGAATTTATACAATTAGTTAGTTTTGTTAAGCTTTGTAATTTAACTATGAATTCTTTAATAAAATCAAAAATATTGCTATGAACTATCAATAAACCGAAATCTGCAAAAACGTAATCGGAATTGCGAATTATTCTTCTAGGCTAATGCATTGGATAATTTTGATTTCTTGGACTTACCGTTGTTTATACCAAGGAACAGATCTTGACAAACGGTAATATTTTAAATCCACAGTATTATCGATTAGAACAATTCTTAATTGCTATATTAATAATGCTTTTTTTATAAACTTCAAATTATTTGTATGAAGTAAATAAAGATAAATTTTATTATCGTTTATTAAAAAATCTATTATATAGTAGTGTGCCAAATTATTTCAAAAGTAAAACGTCCGAAGTTTATTTTCTCATAACAAATTCATAATTATTACGCAACACACGCATCCTTCTTCTTATCGACAACAGGTAACTTTTAATAAAAAAAACGCCTTCCTCACTCATGTTTATCATCTCGTTATTTTTTATTATTTCTCATATAAAATTCTATAGAATACGTGTATACACATGGGCTGACCCGTAATAGACTTGACAAAGAAATTACTCCAAACTTGCTTCGTCAATACAATTGTTCAAAATGTTCACCTCCGCGTGTGTTTAAAAAAGAAAACAAACTTTTTATTTTTATTTTAAGAAAATGAAAAATAGATATTATAGCACATTCGTTAAATTTTCGTCAGCGCTTTATTTATGCTCTTTCTCTCTCTCTCTCTCTTTCTCTCTCGTCTTTTGTGCAGTGTCAGATTTACATGAGAATGCATTTATATCTATAATATTCATTCATCGCCGTAGTTTGGAACGAAGGATACCTTTGTGATCCTAAAAAGCGCAGTACTGACACTTTGGAAGACACTTCCATTAATATTTTCAGTTTAATTATTTTTTTTTTATATTGTGGAAGCTCGGAATCATTTCCTTTTCTCGCAATTAACTCAGTTAATTTCGTTTTATTAATTGTAACATGAAATTTTTAAAACAAGAATTCTGCAAGAGGCGCTACGAGCGACCGTTCAGTCTAAATGGTAAGCAAAAGTTAAACTTTTATAAAACGAAACATGTTTTTTATTGATATTTATTTAAAAATATTATGTAAATATTTATAATAATTAATAAAGAAGAACATATCTTTAAATAAATCGCGATTCCTCACATATAGATTAAAGTGAAAATTTTCATGAATTGTTAAGCATAATTGGGAATGTTAATTTCAGTTAAGAAGCCCTAAAAGTCAATGAAAAATATAAATTATGTGCCCAGCGAATCAGACAAATTCAAATATTTTGTTGATAATGTCTAAAAAAAAGTTAAATCGCAAAAATTACAAAATGGTTATCCACCATTGCTCATCTGGAAACATTAAAAAAATTCACGTTCGTATTGTAACATTTGGTTTGTAAAAAACGAGTAATTATTTTATAGTTTGTTGTCATTTCATTATTATTATTTACCATGGGCGATTTTGTATTTTTAATTGACTTTCAGACTCGCTTAAGAGAGTTTTGAGGATGAACTTAATAAGAAAATCACTGGATTGGAAAGTGCAATGCCTCTTCCAGTAATTCTTGTTTAATTTTCATTTTCTAAACAAACGACTTATACATAAATTACCTAAGTAGTCCGTATATTTATAAACTATAAAGTCGCATTAAGCGCGCTTCTTAGCATACTTCATTTGCTCTCTCATACTTTCGACATGGATATACTGAACTTAAGCTCAAAATCATTAACTATTTACGATTGAACTTAATAATTCAATATTTGAAAAAATATTTAATCGACTTACTTTTATACGACTTATTGAAGTTTATACCTTGAGCATTAAGTTCAGATACATATATTTACAGAATTTACTTAGTGCCCTTAAGCAAAAGACTATGGTTATAGCAAATAATTTTTTCCAAAACCTTCAGCTATTCACAAAATTGGTTTTGTACATAAAAATGTATTAGTTAATATATTGTATAAGTCGATATCGTGTATCAAACGCAATAACAAGGATTTTAAATTAGTCTTATCATTCGATTTCCTTTTTTCTCTCTCGAAACGAAAACAATAAAAAAAAAATTAAACAAAAACACAAGTTTGGATAGTTTGTGTGTACAAATGTAAATAATCACTGTAGTACCAACAATGGTGAAAAACGACATGGTCCGTTTAGTCATTTGATCGAAACGGATTCGATAAAAGATTCTAAGCTAATCCAAAATACTGCAGTAGGTATTATGACCACGTATGAGTAAACTAAATGTAATTGAATATGCTCATCTTATTTTACACAAGCTTTAACAATCATTAAAAGAGAAGAATAGTTCCTGATTTTCTTAGTGTTTGTGTGAATTCTCGTAACGGTCGAAAATATTGTAATGATCATGATAAAGCATGAATTGTTCGTTTTAATATTTAAATTATTACCTTTTTCTGTTTTTTTTTAATGAAAATTTCGTTCACTTCTCCGTGGTAAAAGTATGACTGAGATTATTATTTAAATCCTAAACGTGAAAGTATTGTCGCCTCTACATGCCTTATATCGGGAAGAGTTTTTATTAGATTGAGGATAATTTACATATCATATATCGGGAAACCAAACACTAATTGTTTGTACCCTAAAAAGACGATTTATTTTATTTTTTGTTTCTCGCGATTGAAAATAAGATTAGCGTTGGGTGGCTTTCTGATAAGTGAAGGTAGACAAATTAATGCATGCACATATCACCTAAGCAGTAACTCATCGTTTAAAAGCTAGCGATCATTTATTTGTTTATATAACCACTCTCTCCACACGATAGTATATGCCTCTAATGTCCATTCGTTAAGATAGCTATGTTCGTCTTATTCTTTCTATTGCAGCGTTTCGTCGTCAAGTTTTCCCAAAATACTAATAAACAAGAAACGTAAAAATGCCAAAACAAAAACTTTTAACAGACGAAAAAGGGAATCCAATAGAGTGAATTTACAATTCTATATGAAACGAATAAACATTTAAATAGTCAATAATAGAAGAAATGCGATTTTCTATTTTTTGGCGAATCCAAAATAAACTACATGTAATAAATTTTAAATTATTTATAGCTGCATAGTAATTATGCAAAATACATGCATAAGTTCAGGGCTTCGTAAATTTATATTGCACCTTTTTCTTATATACCTGAGGTATGCACTTTGCAATCTTACAAACTGTAGGATTGCAATATAAAAATCCATGTTGCTTATTTGTGGTTCAAAGATACAATATAGTTTTTTATTCACGTTATACACTTGGACGAGTATGAATTATTCAAATCACAAAGGAATCCTTTTTCCGCCAACAAAGAGTAAGTCTTCTAAGTAACACACCATTAAAAGTGTTTCAAAATTCGTTTTACATATGTATCTTTCATTTCAAGTATTGAGAACAGTAAAAAATAACAGGGATCGTGAGACCGTTACAACAATATATATTTTTTTAATTTTACAAAAAAGTGTATACGATACTCAAAAAGAAATTGTGACATTCTATTACAACTGACGCGATTATATTGTATTTCAAAATAAGATTAGAATTCATAGAGAAATACTCTACTTGTAATCCTCGGCACACCGAAAAAATACAACAGCGCATATAAAAAGATATGATTCCATTTAAATTAAACTATTATTTATAAAGATTTTCGGTATGCAGTGGATTTTTTTTCAAATTCAAGTAAAAATACTGTACAAATACAAACGACAGCAAATGAATAGAAATCACATTCTTGAAAAAATGCATGTTATGAAAAATATCGGTATCGGACCTCCAAAGGAGATCAGGCCGTGAAATTATCAATCGAAATATGACTGTGTTTACGTTTATGTAAATGTATACGTGTTTATTTATTTATTTTTTTTTTCATTTTATTAAAAGTTACGAGATTTAAGCATGAAAAGTGAAGCAAAAAATGAAATAATCACCAACCCATTTGGGACAAATAATAAAACACACAGGTGCTCACGCTCCCCTGGCTGTAAATAAAAAAGATTGAACAATCCTCGGCTTGCGAAACGAAACGTTATCATCGTCTCTTGTATGCCTCACGCACTCAAACACCACAAACACGTTCGTCTTTGTCACTTGCGATCCATCAGCCGCGTCGAACTTTCTGTCGGGAGTGTCTGTACGATCACAAAATGTACGTCGAGTAGAGAGAAAAATTAATAGGTCCCCTCAACCGATCAAAGCGTATCTGCTGTGGTTCTCCGGGTGCTGCTGTAGAGGCGGCGCTTGGAGAAGGTGATCCGAGCCTCAGTCGAATCATTTGGGTTCTGGAAAGGCCACCTGGCACTTGTACACCTCCTCGAGCATGACAGGCTGCCCTTGGCTGACCGTTACCGGTGTCGTAGCGTTTACCACCACGACCTGTTGTGGTTGGCCCTGTTGCGCTTGCTGGGATTGCGTACTCGTGTTGGCCTGAGCGTTGCTAGAATTGGCTTGGCTATTGCGCGCTGCCGTCTGTCCATACTTCTCGTGGATCGCCCGATGTCGTTTAAGAGCGAATCGGTCCGAAAAGCCAATTTCACAGATGTCGCATCTACAGGGGAGATTAGCAGTCAGGACTGAAGATTACGTGACTTTTGTGAGTATAAGTGTTTTTGCCTCTTACTTATTAATGGTTATTTATTCGGAAGGAACAATGCCAATTGATTTCGCGAGCTCTTTTGCCTAATGTATGTTAAATTCATTTTTTGTTTTCAGGCAGTTGATAAACCGACAAGCCAAACTGTCTTCTATAATGTTTTCAATTTAATTTTTTTCATATTTTATGTTTTCGAAAAAAATCCGACACTTGGGAGCCAGTGCCTGGACGTCAACTGATACGGTTTGTATTATTTTTGTTCTTAGCTGAACGAATTATTTTTCGTTAAGTATACAAATTGATTGTATCGCGTAATTAAGCTATAACGAGTAACGATACCAAACGATACGAATCAGTCGTGAGTTATTAGTTCCAGTAGCAATAAAGTAGCAATAACTTACGAGTTAAATATTTCATCCAGTTAAAAGCAAGTATTTGTATCGGAAACAACTTTTATTTAAATTCTTTATTTGCTGGCATACGTACACGAAACAAATCAAAAAGTAAGAGACAAAAATATCTATTCTGTAAACACACACACACACACACACATATATATATATATAACATTTTTAAACTATATACTCTTTTGTTTTAAACAATCTAGAATAATTAAATAGAAATAATTGTGTTTAGTTAGTGGTATAGTGGTGAGACTGGATGATATAAAGCTCACGAATAGTTCATCAAAAAACCTCTAACTTTATTCAATTAACTCTGAAAGAATAATTAAACATATATTGAATGAAATTTCTCATGAACTTTATTAAATGTAAAATCTGTACTATATGTCGTGAACTACAAAAGTTCAATTTGTCCAGGCATTGGGTCGGTGACGTCAGAGATAGTTGAATATTTTGCGAAGATTATCATCATAATAAAACTAAATTACTGTGAAAGAGGTAAAAGCGCAAAAATACATTGAAATGATGTTTTTTTTAATTTTATCTCAAATAATGAGTTATTAAATATTTTCATTAATTTAAAAATTTTAATTAGCATTCCATTACATGAAATATTTAATAACCCGTTGATAAAAACATAATTATGAATGCTTCAATAATAATAATGATAAATACTGATTCATTAATATATTTGTAATATTAATGGAAACATACTTTTACACTATGCATTTATGACTTTTACCTACCTCATAGAAGATCCTTTAGCTTGTCGTCGCCTATGGGTATATAAGAAATTAGCAAATTTTGTACCTTAGTGACCGTAATAAATGATGATATTCTTTTTCAAAAGAAGTCACTAATAATATTGTCACTTACTTTACGAAAACATTCAACTATCTCTTGTTTTATGAAAGTTTTTGCCTAATAATCAAATAATTGATTTCTATAATTCTAAGATTTCTATGATTCTAAGATATTGGTTTTAGAAAATAGTAATAATTATAAAATGAAATACAACGATGACTAAAAGTGCATACAAGATCACATGAATAAAGCAAATATTAAGCAAACATGGTTTCATGAATAGGCCAATCATATCAAGCATCGATTCAATTAAATTGTGTATAAGCTCCTAGGGAAACTAACGCATTGTTTAACTAATATGTGTATTCGTAATACATCCTTAAAGGCGATTCTTCGCCTAATCGTCACGTTAAAACATTTTTTTCTATCTATTTTTAAAATGTTTTAATGAAATTCCAACGAGTTCTCATAAATGTTATTACAATTTTTAAATTTGTATTACTTTTTAGAGGAATGTTTGCCATTAATTACATATATTTTTACGATTTTTTAAATGATGAACTATCTTTTCTTTTGAGGCACTTTTAAGTTTGAATTCGCCTATAAAATGAGACGTTCATTAGTGTGGTATTCTTGATATCGAGTAAGTTTCATGTAATTAAGTTTTTAATTTTTAATTTAGTCTAATCGAAACAAAAGTTTCGGAAATAGTAAATTTCGAAACTATCTTATAAAAAAGTGTTAACCAAAATATTAATAAAATTGATTTACACTCGTGGAAATGCCATTAAAACATTTTTTTATATACATAAAAAAAACTTCATAGTGACGATTTGACAGAGAATTACTTATAACATTGAGTTTACGTAGAACATTCAACGCATTTACTGTATAATCAAAATAAAAAAGTAACATTTTTAATTTAATTTTTTTTAACAATAGAATTTCATATAAATAAATTAAATATACTTAATTGAAATGAATTAATATGAAACATAGAATTGTCCAAACCCCGTTTGAGCAAACATTTTATTTCATACACATTTCTGCGTGTATTTCTTGTTATGCCTTTAACGAATGAAGCTTCATTTTCATGACTCAATTGAATCGGCAACTTATACGTAGATTAATAATACTCAAAGATAGGTGATACGCGTTGGCTGTATTTTCTATATTGAAATTAAATTCAAGAAGTCACTCATCATCGCTATATACATTTATGAGGAGCCCACTTCAAGCCCCACCAGCAACATAAATGTGTAAAAAAAAAGATTAAACGCCAAAGTTATTATTACCCCCGGTGAAACTTGAATTGGCATTGTTCGCAACTGATGATACAGCATATGACCCTGTGATGATTCTTTTACCTGTGAGGCTTTTCGCCGGTGTGAACCTTAGCATGATTTTTGAGGTGTGTAGCCTGATTGAAGGCTGAACCACAGATATTGCATCTGTAAGGTTTCTCGCCAGTGTGAATCCTGCGGTGATTCCAAAGAGTTGAGTGCCTGGCGAACGTCTTTTCGCAGACCTCGCACTGATAGGGTCGTTCGCCAGAGTGAATACGCTCGTGATTTTTTAGGTGTGGAGATTGCGAGAATTGCATGTTGCAGTGACCACACTTGAACGGCTTCTCACCCGTATGCACGCGCCCATGATTCTTTAGGTACGCCGCTAAAATTAAAAGAAAATAAAATTTACATACCTCCGTGAGGAAAGAAAAATTCAACGATTGGAAATACGTGACCGATGAAAATGTGTGTCTACTTTTTGCTTATTGTATGCCTTTAATTCACCTATGAATTTATAAACTAAAATCAAGCATCACGGGGATGTCTAGTCGATCCTTACCCTTAGCAAAAGCTAAGCCGCAGACTTCACATTTGAACGGTTTGTCGCCAGAGTGCAGTCTCTTGTGAGACCACAATGAGGAATATCTTGAAAACGTGCCATCACAAACGTTACAATGAAAAGGCTTCTCCTGATGCTGACTGTTTGCTTTCCCGCCTGCAATTGAAAATACAAACCGAGCGTTAGATTTCCTCAAAAGGGCCAGTTCTACAAAAAAGATGTGCTCGACGTCGATTTCATGAGATATATTGCGAGTCACGAAATGTTATCGGGCTTTTTTAATATCTTTTGCGATACAAACTGAAGAGGAGCTGTACACTTTTTAACAAACATTTCTTTTATTTAGAGATTGTAATCTTTAGTTAATAAAATAATGCTTTTCTTTTTCTTTTTCTTTTTTCATCTACAAATATTGTTGTATAACATTATCAGTATGTAACGCGTGATCAAACACTAATAGTTATTTAATAATTTTTTAAAAATCATTTTTCTCGAACGTCTCGAAGTTAGTAAAACATGTACATTGAATAATTAAAAATCACTTATTAAAAAAAAATTAGAAATAAATATATACAGCCAAATGCAAGTATAAACTCTTCTTTTTACTTGTATCGAGAAAGAAAATATTCAAATCTGACAAAGGTTTCAATTAATAAAGCCGTTTGTTCACGAGCAAGAGTGTGAGTGTTGAATCGTCGGGATATCAAATTTATAAAACTGTCCCTTAGGGGAGTGGTTTTGTTTTATGCAATTGACTTAAATTTAGATGCTGACAGTTCAAGTCATATTAAAAAAATAATAAAAAATAATAAAATAAAAATATTATATAATATTTTAATTATACAAACTAAACAGTGACACACAAGTATAACCAATACTCGTTTTTTTTTAATTAAACAGTAAATCAAAAGGTAGATTACCTTAATCATTAATACAGGCTAATACAACTATTTTACAAGTTATTAATATTATACTTGATGGTCACTTTAGAATACTGCCAATACAATTCGACTATTATAGATAACTAATATTTTAAAATAAAATCTATCTACAACACAAGAAGCATGCAGAAAATGATATACTTTTATGTAATTTCATTTGCATAAAAATAACTAACTAAAACCATTGAGAAAAATTTATAATATCACGAAAATAAAGTACAGCTTGTCTAGTAACGTACGAATTATTTTACTATAATAATTCTTCATAGGTCACGACAAATATTTTGTCAGAATTTCGAGTTTATAATTTTTTCTCAATGTCGCAGAACAAATCCAACAAATCCTTCTAATACCCCAAACTTATATTAGATGGCTACTCAAATAATAAAACAGAATTTATCGATCGAAAGGTTTGAAAAACTAAAATTAATTTTCAAGTAATAAGAAGAACCGATAAAAACAGAATTTATAGAGATATAATTAACAAAATCAAAAGTCGCAGAACTGTCACCATCTAAACAACAAACAAACCGATAGGGATTTCTTTGTCAATAAAAATAAGTATAAAAATAACTTCAATTTACAGAAATTCATAAAGAAAAAAAAGAGATCCCATACAATTCGTGGCTGTGAGTTTTGTCCAACTTACTTCCTATGATGATACGGCCTGTCGCCTTGCAGCCGCTACACTTCGCGAGGGAACTGATTCCGGAATCTAGTTTTTCGTTGTGTTTACCTACCATACACCGACCGATGTACGATCATGACAGCAATGAAATGAGAAATGGAGGAAAGGTGGCTAGTGCCTTACAAGAAATGTTACCGAACTACGATTGATTGTGTTTATTAATATTTTTGACAACAAAGATAACTTTAACCAGTCCTCAAGTATCTTTGCTTCGTTAAAAAATCATATGTTAAATAATAAATTAAAATTTTGAATTCTTTGAACAAGAATTTATATAAGTTGCCAAGAATAAAATTAAAATTTCTTTTGAAAAATGAATAGTCCGAAAAAATAATAAATAGATTTACAACTTATATCACTTGTACAAACAAAACAAACTATTATTGATCTATTATTGATTTTGTAATGGAATAAAATAAAGCCTTGCCTTGTGGGCTAATTTAAGTGGTAACATCTCTTGTTTTATTGAAATAAATTAAGCATTGAGAACTTACCGATAAAAATGATGCCGGTGCCATTGCACTTGTGGCACTTGGTAACACTAGTGACACCGCGCCGTTTTACTGGATGATGGCCAGGTTTGATAGCTAAATAAAAAGAATCGTTTAGTATAATTAAATATTGATATTCGAACGTGTTCAATGGAAAATCAAAATGACGAAGTAGATACTTCGTATATCTGTCCATAAAAGATTGCAAAAATAGTCATTTTAACCTTTGTATTACATAATACTGTTGATGCAGTGTTAGTATACAGTTATTAAATCGTTTAATTAGTACCAATGTATGTAAACGTTAAAGTTTAAGTGATATTCACTATGTTAGGCCAACTATGGTCAATAAATGTACACTGAAGGTACTTTTTTGACGCACACGATTTTATGCAATCTTTCGATCGGTAAGTGAAATAGTATACTTTAAATTGTGCTTTTTTCGTGATAAAGAAAATTGAAAATATCTTCTAATAAACTAACCAATAACTTCATTATATTGAATACATTATCTAAACTTACCTTAAAGCGTTCTCTTTTAATTTCTTTAAAACACTTTATATTTTAATGTTCACGTATGATTAAAAAATGATAAGCATAATAAAAAGCACTTAAACCAATGCAATTATCAAACAATAGACAGCTTAAATAGTGAATCTATTAATGCAAAAATTGACCATTTCATTTTGAATTTTCATTTTCATCAATCACGTATTTACAGTCTGATCGTTTTCGTACCGTAGTTACCGAGGTGAATTTAAAAATATGTATATATATATTTATTAACGTTCGAAATTTCAAATCTTGTCTTCGTACATTATTTTGGTTGGATACCACCTCGGTATCTAAGGGGTATAAAGACGATGTAGAAATCAAAATAATGAAAATTCTCTTACTCTTCTTGATTTTGGTAGGGTGGTGTTCGCAGGGATCTTCGCTACCGCACTCCTCGCATATCTGGACCTTAGGTTTCTGATGCATATTTGTTTTATGACTTTTCAACTCTCCTGGCAAAGCAAAGCAAGCACCGCAAACGTCGCATGTGTACGGCCTCTCTGGCGTAGTCGCTACAGTTACGGTTGTAGGTGTTTGAACAACGACCTGTTGAGGTTGCTGTTGCAAATTACTCGGTGTTGAATTGTGAATGCGTTTATGATGATTGAGAAGACTCATGTGTCCAAATACGAGACCGCAGATATCGCATTTGAAGGTTGTGTTGGTCGCCAAATTCATCTGATTGATGAGCGTGTTGTAGCCAACCGGCTGCACATCGAAACGATAACAGCCCTTATCGTCGGTTGTAATCGATCCTATTGTGCCCACTGCATTTGCTTGAACCTTTTGTAGCATATTGACATTATAGTAGAAGGGAAATTCCGTCGTTGCAGATTGCTGACCAGACTTATCCTCTTTCTTATCGCTTGTCACATACATCTGCTGGGCTTGTTGTTGCTGAGTCTGCTGACCTTGTGCAGCTTGCTGCTGTTGAATTTGTTGGGGATCGAACATTTTTCTTTTTTACTCCTGAAACAAAGATTTACATTAAAACTAACGACTTGGAAAGAACGTAATTTATTTTTATAAAATCTATCACAATTTATTCTCATACAACAAAACAATAATAAGCATGGTAGTAATTTGACGACCCATATTTGCACCACAACGTTGAAAACTTCAAGTTACAATTAGTTTTTTAAATTTTACAATAAAAAGAACAACTTTTTGGCTTAATTTTCAAAATTTATACAACAAATTAAACCTCACCTTACCTGCAGCTAGTCAGGATATTTGCAGTTATTTTGTTTAGTTTTTATAACGTTGTTGATCCACTCCGTTTGCGAGAACATGGAATATGTTAATTTTACTTCGACTTGCTAATCCTATTAATTAAAAAAAATTATTAATTAGTCCAAATAATAGTTAATTTTAGAAGTAAATAACAGTCTAACCTCTTTTATTAAACATAATGGATAATTTATTACTTTTAAGAGAAATGTAATACAGATGTAGTACAACACAGAATATGCCAGCTGGAATTGCTCGATGCCATTAAATAGCAATTCTTCATTTCTATGCATTCGAAAGTCAATGAATAGTAAAATCTATTCTTACAATAGAAAGACCTTATGTACATTATTTATGTGCAAAAACGTTATTTAAAACATTATCAAAACATCAAAATATATTTAACTATATCAAAGATATACTAAAAACTAGAGACTCTAATTATAGAAAACTTTAAATAAAGATGTTGAATCGGGTAAACCTATTTTAAACGAGCCCGATTCAATGTATGGAATCGAAAACCAGACGTATAATATATATCTTCAGTCGTACAACAAAATGCAAATTCGAAATGATAGTCCCTGATAATCCAGCTGTTCGCTCTCAACTTAACTATTAAAAGTAGGTCTTGGATAAATGGTAACTCGAAAACTTCACAGCACTGACTCACCTCCAGGAAAGCGATTCATCTCTCCAACTTAAGAGGTCGATCGGAAAAATTTGTGAGTAATGAAGATATAAGAAAGTAAACAAATAGTATGGCCAAAAAGAATTCGCGTGCGAGAGAAAGGTGCTGAGAGAGAGCGAGTGAAAAAGAGCAGTAGTAACAACAGCGGCAACAGCAACAGCAGTAGCAGTAGCAACAGCAGCAGCAGCGGCAGCGGCAACAGCAGCAACATCAGCCGGAGGCAAGTGGCACGGCCGCAGTAGCAAGAGCGAGACGGAGGAAAAACACACTGTTGGCACGAGTCTCTCTTCAAAGCAGAAAGCACACGCGAGAGAAAAAGAGAGAGAGGCTAACTCGCGGATCCACTATGTATGCAGCAGTACATTCTATCTATCTCGATGAAAGGAGAGACAAGGCTAGCCGCGGGAAAACGGAGCCGCGCGCAAGAGAGACACACAGAGCCCGCGAAATGGCCGCTGTCTGTCTCTCTCTCTCTCTCTCTCTCTCTCTCTTCGTTCGTTCACTGCGCGGGAGCGAAAAAGAGAGAGGCGAGAGAGGCGAGAAAGGAAAGCGTATACGTCTGTCCTACCCTACCTTCTCTCTATACTATCTCTCTGTGTGTGCGCACCTATAAGTATATATATATATATATGTGCAGCGAGCGGGAGAGCCGTCTTCTTCCCTCGCAGCGGCTGTAGACGAGCAGCCTGCGTGCTTGCCAGACAAGCAACAGAGAAGGAAAATGGCCGCCGCTAGGCCACAGACGAAGAGAAGACGCGCCAACGTAACGCCGTTGCGGCTATGCACCGAGTACCGCTGAACGCGAGAAACAGAGACAGAGAGAGAAAGAGAGAGACGACGCTTAACTCTTACCCCCACCTCAGAACAATATATCTATATACTACGAGCTCTCTTCGACTTCTGCCTCTCTCTCTCTCTCTCTCTCTCTCTCTCTCTCTCGCTCTCTCTCTCTCTTTGTATATAGGTATATGCGCGGTTCCGTCACGGGACTCCCGTCACATTATGCTCATATATATACTATACGCATATATACAAAACATACGTTTACTCATGCACGAGTTCTGCAGTGCATAGCGTATGTTATAGCTCTTGGTGTGATGAGTATGAGGATAGAACTTACTACATGCGAATTAGAATAAAAACTACACGAAGATCAAATGAGATTAGAGAAGGGAAAAGTATGCTACTAGTCGCCATCTGAATGAATGAATAAGCCAAACGTATGTGTGTACACCCGACAGATATGAGAGAGAGAGAGAGAGAGAGAGAGAGAGAGAGAGAGAGAGAGAGAGAGAACCCGTAACCCGTAATTGAATGTGGCGCTGTGTAGGTACGTTTAAGTACGCACACGCATACGGCTCTGATATAATGCTTGAAAAAGTAGATATACAGAAAAGTGTGTGGGTGTATGCGTCGAAAGCAGCGTAGAGAGTAGCAGACAGATAAACAACAACTGTTTTATGGAGTATGAATTTTCAACTATCTTTCGGTATATAAGCATGTATGATACATAAGGCGCATCGAAGTGAAGACAATGCAAGCTATATAAATGAGAAGAGCAAAAGAACCTATAGGCCTATGTGGGCCAGGAGAAACCTGAAACACTCGAGTAGTGTAGAGAAAGGCAGACATTGCATGCACACGTATGTGGTGTATGGTGAAGTGTCTATGTGTGTATGTGTGTACGTGTGTATGCGGGAAAGCCAGAGTCGCCAGAAAAAGAGAAAGAAAGACCCGGCGACAGAGGCAGGGCTATATGTATGTGGAACACAGCTCACTCACATGCGACGACTATCTCTTGAGTAGCCTCCCGATGACGGTACCTCTACAGTGGTAGTTTTGCTTAATCGCTGCTGCTATAACTGCCATGTCGACGAGGACGCCTAGCTTGGCGAGTATATGTCCTATACCAAATCGACCTAGCCGGACAGAAAAAGAGAACTGTGTAGCTACACACTGACACACTATATATGCTCCGGTTTCCGATGCACCGTTACAATATGTACAAAAGAGAAAGACGGAGCTTCGGCTGAGCGAGCGAGAGAGAGAGAGAGGGAAAGAAAAAGGTCCTTTCGCACGAAGTATACGTGTGATATATATCATCATACCTCACGCACTTACAAGTGCATTTTTTTTCTGCCTAACAATTAATATCGGTCACACCGGTCAACACGAACGTAAAAAACATCATTTAGTTTCAGAAAGATGCACTTGACCCCCGAAACGGGCAAGTAAGCAAACAGAAACGTGCGTGCGGCAAAAGTACGCGCCGTGTACACTATGCGTAGCGCGAGCGAGAGAGACACATCCAAGTGTGTATATACACAGTAAGAGTAGACAGCGCACTTGCTCCTCGCTCGTCGCCTCCCGTCCCGGGCGTCCGTTACGTTACATGTCAGCAGCGGGGGTGTTCCGGTCCGGTGTGCAATACTATACCTATATCTATATAGCGACGAAAAAAGTCAAAGTACAGAGAGGGAAGACGCGCATTCGGTTTTTTCGGTACCTGCGCGCCGGTCATCTGCGCAGCCGCGAAAAGAGAGGTTAGGTCGATCGTTTTCTCTCTCTCTCTCTCTCTCTCTCTCAGTCTGTATACCCTTTTTCCGTACGTCTCACTTTTGCTAACACTCCATTCATCGACCTTATTTTTTTCATCTAGCTGGGGTCTCTCCATTTTCAGTTATGTAGGTTATAAGACGCTAAATGCTGTCCTAACCTAACTTTACAGTACGCATGTAGCAATAAAGGCAGATTATTATTACATTCTAGATGTTTGAGAGAACACATATATTTATGCATTATGTACGAAAGGAAAAGAGATGGCTTCCGCTTGCGAACGATTTACCGTTGTTCCGATCTACACATAATTGCGTGTACGTGTAGTTAAGCATTTAATAATGTGTGCGTGTGCATGTATGTACGAGCAAGAGAGAGGGAGAGAGACAGAGAGAGAGAGAGAGAGAGAGAGAGAGAGAGAGAGAGAGAGGGAAAAAGAAGGACGCTTACACAACATATAGACCTGGCTTACTTTGTGTCGTACTGGCGCGTATAAACGCGTTTTCTCCCTTAATGTGCACGCGACTGGTCTTGTTTAGCTGTTCTCTTTTCCTCTCTCTCTCTCTCTCTCTCTCTCTCTCTCTCTCTCTCTCTCTTTCTCTCTCTCGTTAGTCATTCTCTATATTCTCTTTCTCGGACTGCGCGCACACAGCTACACAGACAGAGATAGAGAAAGAAAGAGAGAGACATATTTTGTATATGTGTGTGCATACATACGTGTGAGCGCTCTCCTCTTGTCCGTCTCTATCTATATACGTCTGTCTCCGTCGGCGAGGGAAGAAGAGAGCAAGCGACAGCAGCTGGCTGCTCTCCCCCGAGAGAGGGATCCCTCGATGTGTAGGTATATAGCTAGGTGTGTATATATCGTCCTCTGCTATCGCGCAGAGTAGCGACGAACCTGTACAGTGGCCGTCCTTTTCTCGCACACTGCCCGACTAGCTGTTTCAGTCGCTCTAGCGCCGTTGCAGAGGCTTTGCTTCCGTTGGTGGGGGTAAATGAAGCATGGGAGGGAGCGAGACAGAAGCCAAGGTCAGAAAGAGACAACGCCACGCAAGACCCGGAGCGAGCGAGAGCGATCGAAACGACGCCGTTGAGCCTTGGGATTGGATAAAAGGAAAATAGGGGCTTCACGACTTCAGCGAGTGGGGAGACATCTAGAGTCCGTTGCGAGAGAGATCGTACGAGTATGGTGTGCACAGCCTGTTGGGAGAAGGATAGACATATTTAGCTCGAGTTCCATCGTACCTTTCTAGAGAGCGTTTCTCAAGAGTATCGCTAAGTATTCAGAATATCGACATTTCAATTACCGCCATATTCAAATATCAAAGCAGCTTATGGTACCTATGGTGTATTCTGGACGATTTCTTAAACTTTTATATTAAAATATAAAAGTATGCCTCTGAGAAAAACCTCTCTTCCTGTATTTGGATCATTATTACATTCAATTACACAGCGACTCTTAATCGCATTCTAATATGCGGTATCTCGTATCTTCTTGTTACATACCTACTCTACTATGTATACTTCTTGTTCGGCCGAAATTGACATAGAGATTTCCTAAGAAAAACAAAAGCTTCGTACGTCTTCTAAATTGATTCTTTCATTTTAAACATCTAATACTTACGTATTAAATAAAAGAAAATTCGTTATAGCTAGAAGAATTGATCGCGCGACTCACCTAAAACAATAAGCTAAAACGAAAAGCAGAGAAAAAGACGAAGCAGAAGAAGAAGAAGAAGAAGAAGAAGAGGAAGAGGAAGAAGTAGAAAGAAAAAGAAAAAGAAGATGACAGATGCGGTGAAATTTCTACCGAATGACTGGGAAGACAAAAATAATACTTAGGTAGCATGCATTATAGTGTTATGTACATTTCAGTGACTTGTCATTTTGAATCAACCGGGATATTCGTTAATGAGATCGTTTCTAGCCAATTCTAACATGGGACATGCTATAAAAAGTATTTGTAATACGTAAAAATTACCTACTTGAAAATGACATCACCCTTTTAATCTCATGCCTTTTAATTATAAGCCACGAGAAAAAATATCGATACCCAAGAATGTTCTGCAAGAGTGTGCTAAAGAATCTCATCTTTTGATTATTATCGCCACATTTATCAATTTTATCATTCATCGCAAAAAAAATGCAGAAATTGAAATTTGTTTAACTACGTTCTCTAATCTATTATTGAGAACTCATTAAGACATTTTGCCCTATAAAACGTTGATTAGACATCCAAAGTGCGATTAGTGTAGAAAAAATTCTGAAAAAAATTCATTTGAACATATGCATTTTTGTGTTTATATTGTTAAAAATAAGTAATTTGCGGTCAGTTATTGATGAATTTGGCGATATCCAATTTGGCAATAACCAAAAGATACGATCGTTGTACAGAAGAATATGTATCCCAATATTTGTTCACATGGGTTATGATTGGAAGGTAAGAGGTTGGAAGTTAACGTTTGAACGTTGGCCATCCGAGCTTTAAAGAAGGGTTAACGAAGTCTGAAGAGTTCAAATTCCAAAGACTGCACACATTCGTGCACGTCTGATCAAAATCGAGCATCTCTACTTCGCAACGATTTAATATTTGAGGTATAATTTTGGCTTCGATACTGTTTGCAATTCAATATAAACTCACGGATTCTTTGTGCACTGGATTTGCATTATCGTTCGGCTTATGATGGCCTATTAACAGTGTATTCTTAATGACAACTTACTTAGTAGACAAGTTACTAGTTGTTAATTGCTAGAATTCAAGCCGAACATCGAAAATCGATACGATATTACAGCTGGAAACATATCACGCGATTTAGCCTGTTTTCAAAAGAACAATTATACCTATATGAATATCATAAGCAGACAAATTTGGAGAAATCGAATATTACTTGCGGTCAAGCTACATAATTATCAAGACTAATTCGTTGCTTTGAGCAAATTCAACTCAAGAGGTTGTGGGTAAAGTATTACGTGAAAACGAGCTAGCATTATTCGAATCAGCATATGTAAGGATGTTGCAATGAAAAGGTCGTTTTGTTAAAGGATTCTTTACTATAGAGTTACGCGTTCAATGAGAAGCCATTACACGACATAGTTGAGGGTTTAAATCCTTTTTTGCCAATTCAATTCGAATGATTAGAATCTATTGCAATGTTTTATTTCGATATTATAAGATAAGAACTTGAATAATGTAAAAGATCAGCCGTGTATATTGAATACGACAAATGTATGTATATAACATTGTTTAATGTATAAACGAGTATGTGTACATACTGTAATACGGAAAAAAATTCTCCTGCATGCGCGCGCTTTGCGAGCTCTTCCCTTCAGCGCGATCCCGACTCCCGGACTCTTCTGCGGCAAAATAGCCGTTCAGTCGACGTCGCGACTCCGCAGCGTAAACTCGAATCTCGCGTCCAGTGATCTGACCCCGGTGACACGTGCGCCTAGGTTTAGCTATATAGCCATTTTAATTAAGTGTCCATTGCATTCTTGTGCCACGCATGTACAGTGTCTCTGTAGGCTCAATATTCATACGTACACTCGTGTAAGTGCAAGTTCTTTCTTCGAATCTGCTATTATCCAAGTGTATCTGACGTTGCTTTTGTCATCATTTTCAAAACTTCCTTTATACGTACCGAAATAATAAACAGAGCGAGCGATACCACCTTCTGCGCGAACAAGAAACTTTTCTCGTGACGTCTCGATTTTTTTCAATTACAATCCTCATTCACCGACGAACTTGCCAGCTTCAAGAGAAGATTAATGAAAACTTGATTTTTTTTCTTCCTTTGCGAAAATAAAAATAGCTCGCGCTCACGAATTTGAAAATAAATATAGAATATTCTACACGCCTCGGGAAACCGCAGCCGTTACACAAAAATACTAATACCAACGCCTTTATTATCGCCGCCGTACTGTAGAGCATTATTAAGAAAACAATTTTATGCACTTCCGATACCTGATGTCGGACAGGTCATCATCCATGTATAAGAAAATAAAAGAAAATTAGAAATATATATATACCAATATATTTAGGTCAATCATCGAGCAAGAAAAATAAATACTTGTCATATGTGAGTGATTTACAGCAGAAGACGAAATTTCAGCTTCAGTCTGGAATACATGTAGTTCAGTTATTTTTGTCTCACTTTTTCCCGGTATTGTTTTTACGTGTAAATCTACTTTTTGAACTTGGAAAATTAACTGAATTTGTAATGAAAGCTATACGAGTCACCTCCACATGAACCTCTTACGAGAAACTTACGAGAAAGAATATTTGTTATTTCATTTTTCTGATTTCGTTACATCGTCAAAATCGTTCAACTATATAGTTATAATAGATAAACAACTCGATATATGCACCTGGGAAAACTATATATTAATAATAAAAGGTACGTCTGGGAGAGTTCCCTTGTTATCTTGGAAAACTATACAAGGAGCGATAGAAGCGTTTGATTATACTTTTCTGGTATAGACACTAAATGAAAGTTGGTAATACTTAAATGAAAAAAAACATTTTTTTCGCAATTAAATAAAATAAATGAAAATTTTGTTGGGAGACACCTTGAATACCGAGTAGCCCATCAACACTGGAACAAAATCGTAACTTCAATCAAGTCGTCGTATCTCAACACAACGTTGTGGTTAAGTGCACCCGCACTATGAATAACCTCGGGAAAATGACTTCGCGATTTATTCTGAATAATCTATAAATCATAATAGGAGCCTCGCGTTAAACACTCGCAATGCGCAAATTTTACGTGCCTTCGTCTTGTTATTTTCTTCAAATCCGCACATTTCATTTTATTATATCCATTTTATTATATCCATTTTATTATAATCATTTTATTATATTCTGGATGCTTAGGCGAAAAAATGACACACGAGCAAAGTTTCTGTAAAGTAACGAAAAATTGGAATTCCCTCGCAATAATTGATAATTAAGATAAACAGATTTAATTATAAGAATACACGATGTGCATCTCAGCAGCCATTTGACATTTTACCGAATTTGCCGCATTTTCTGCATTCGTTTGATTGCTGAATATCTGTCCACGTCGGCGTGTTAAAAAAGTTATTGAAAAGTTATTAAAATGTCGAATTCGCCAAAAAACCGCAAGTTGCCTCCACGACCAAAGGTCAAGCTGCCGGTACCTGGTCAATTTTACAGTCCACAGACACCAATGAGTTTTGTCACAACGCCCTACGGTCAAACTCCAGTCCCTCTGACGCCCGTTTCCGGCCAGCCCACGATTGTATACAATAACAAAGCCAGTGAATTTGTCTTTGGCCACTTCAAAGGATTTAAGGACTGGACGAAATCGGGATTGAGTGTTGGAGAAAAAAGTGCATTCTGGCTTTATGAAAAGGTAATTATTATTTTATTGTATCATTCAGAATCGGCGAATAACAAAAATGCGATTCGCGCGTTTCTCATAATTGAAAGTTCAAATAATTTAAAGTACACGATAGCGCGCCGACGTATCGTATTCTACTAATACTTGCATATTGCGCATGAACTCTCAGTTCTCCGCCTCCACATGAAACATCAAATGGTCATCAAGAGTAGTTTCAAACAAATTACCGAAAAATATAGGTCAAACGCCTCGAACGGATGCGATTGACACCAATATTTGTTCAACTCGAGCACAACAATCGAGCGTGGATTTAAAATCATGGAATCAAAATAAATATCACTGACATCTTTAGTGCGCATTTCAAATGGCTTTAAAACTCTCGTCTCTATGCAATGTTTATGCCTTTAATTGCTAATCATCGATATTATAAAAACTTCTAAGACGACTCTTTAAAAAAAACTATGAGGTACATATGTAAACCCCAGCAATATTCCATAGCAGGCTTCAATACACAATGCATACAGACAGTTGATGATCTCTCTCTCTCTCTGTCTATACCATATATACCATATGCGTGTGTGTATAAAATAATATCGTGTGCAATTATGGTTTTGTGCGTAGGTCAGTTCCTGGAGCAAAAGATGGTTTACGCATATATTCCTTTTTCTCGTCATGTTTCTCTACAGCGTCCTCGGAGCTTTTCTTTTTATCTATATTGAAGGCAAGTACGAGATGTCTGTCAAGGATGATATTAAGAAGGAAAGGTAATTTAATTTTCTTCGTGTTTTTCTTGTGTCGTTAAATCTGCGCAAACAAAAATCAATTGATTATAGGTTATTTTATGGAAAATAGTCGAAAATATAACCAAAACTTTTCTTCTGCGTGTAATCATAAAAGAACAATGTAAAAAACATTGATTTATTAAATTACACGCGCGAAACGGAATATTACATAAATATACATATATTATATAGCAATAAATGAAAATTCAGTTTTATTTTTTGTATACTCTATTATATACACTTTCTAAAAGAGCATTTGTGTATCTAAAAAATAAATCAAATCTGTTAGTTATAATCAAATTCGGACAAAGAGAATCATTATGCTTTAATTTTTGAGGTATCAAAACATTTGCTATATTGCATTTAATATAGTGCAGAAATAACGGTGAGTTAATAAGCATGAATGTTATATTTAAAATTGGCTTTCATAAAGCACCATACTTTCATAAGTTTTAATAGGTCTAATGCGTCAGTTTGCTTTACAATGATATCACTAGCTTTTTTAATTATCGTATTGTATAATTTATTGATTAAAAATACCTATAGATTTTTCAATCGCAAGAAACAAAATAGAGCTTACGCACTTCTTGAAACTTCTTCTTATATATATACTACGAGGGGTTTCCCTGCAATATAAGAATTGAATCCGATTTCCAAGGATGTTAGATTTTTTTCACAATATTATATCAGTGTTCAATATAGTATTGAAATTTAATGAAAATCTTTGAATCGTCAAATTCACAATCGTCACACAATTTCATTATACACAATATTTAATTTTATGCAATGTTCCGGTTAGTGCCAAAGTAAAAAAGGGCCATTATTTTCAGAGATGAAATGATCCAGCAAATACGGGATCTGTCGAACGATGCTGAACTCATGATGGACTCAGAGAAATGGAAGGGCCATGCAAAAAACCACCTCATGTTGTACGAGGAAAAACTCTACCAGTTCCTTAAGAAGCTTAACTTTCAGAATCGACCAGGCGAAAACGTCAATTGGGCCTTTTGGAATGCCGTTATATATTGTAGTACTATTTATACGACTATTGGTGAGTTACTGATTTCCTTATTGCATTCTTTTATACATGACATTAATCGCATAATTTATTTGTAAAATAAATATTACAAATATTTGAAAGTGCAATCGAAGCTTCATCATTAAAATGAAAAGAGCGTTTATTCGAATTAGGTTGCATTTTGCAAAAAAAAACCATATATTTCCGATTTACAGTTATTGCGGGTAAAACATACTTGTAACGAAAGTATAGGAATATAACGTTTGCATTGATGCAGAATCCGTGCGATGGAATATTCAAATGTCGTGATATCATTGCATCTACAGCAATGGAAATTCCCTGTAACTAGTCTTTAGCTTTTAAGGGGGCGCATAAAAAATTTATCTCAGACCGCTTCTAAAATTCATGAAATTAATTCAAATTTCTCTATAAACTGGCTTATTTATGCGGTATACTCATTCATCCATTTTGATCTATCTATTTGTTCTATTCAAGCTACAAGTGTAAAACAGGCAGTCTGCCGATTAACTTGGAATTGTTGAATTAACAAAATAAACGACTAAACTAGGTATTCCGATTGTTAATCATAAACTTTCTGCTGATGATCTTCGGAAAATGTTTGTCGAAATATAAACGACTTAGGGAGGCGAGCACGGATGCACTCAACCGTGGTGCATTCCACGCATTTTTCTGTACATCGAGTTATTTTCAGTTGTCAGTCGAGAATATGAGAGGGCAAAGAGACGGCGCCAAGAGTCGATTGCGCAACGAACTCGTGAGCTTGCGTGGTCGACTTACTTTGTTATGGGAATCAGCAGATGTAGATAACTGTTCAACTCACATGATTCAATGACATTTCAATAATAAGTGAAACGATGATTTTAAATTACCTTATTACCGAAGTTTTTTTATGAAAATTAGTTTTAATTTATTTGATCTATCTGCTAAAAATGTATCGATAGAATAGTCGGTATAATGTAGATGACGATCGTCAATGAGTAAGTCTGAGTTGAGTTCTGAAAATGATTTACGTAATGATTTATTGGCCACGGGACAAAAAGAGCTTAATCTAATAATTAACAGAAGAATCAAAATAAAAAAACTAATCCAGATAATAGTCCAAGTCGCTGCTTCAAAGGAAAAAACGAAAAAAAGCCTGGTTCAACTAAGAGTAAGACAAGTAAAATAATTAGTAAGAGCGGCCAATAACAAAGCCCAGAAGCGCTATGTGGACTGGTTTAGGGATAACTAATATCATGTATTGGTAATGCACTTGAAGTGTATAAAGTCACAGTTAGCTAGATAAGGTTGTCTTTGCCGTGGGTCCCCTAAATCGTTGCTTATCAGTTGCAGAATTCAACTCAGGCTTACTCCTTAAGTTATAAGTATGTGACTGAGAAACAGTAAATAGTCACTGTTTCAAAAAGTTATTTATTTTCACTTATTCAGAAAAGTGTAAATACACGGATTCAAAGTTTACATTGTTAATATTCACTAATTGATAACGTGACTATTCACTATTTTATATTCATTGTTTCACAAAGGATATTCAAGAATTTATTGATAGGATAACAAAAACACCACTGCATGGAATATTTATTAATATTATTTATTAATGTTAATATATAAACATGTTCTAATAATTAAATGAAGATTCTCCCTCTTCTTCAATTTGCTGGCTTCTTGAACCCACCAGATCTACTGCATGGCTAATACAATCCTCGATGCCGTCTTCTTTTTAAAAAGATTGACATTAACGCAGATAGAAATAAAACTACTATTTTCCTGTGGAAGGACCAAGTTGAAGGGCAGCTAAATACTACGTTACAATGTATATACTGTTCTTTGGCACTGCATCTATCTTCCAGAAATTTTTTCAAATTTTTCATGAAGTTCTTTTAAGTTACAGGATGTCAAAGGTGACATTTGGGACTATTTTCACAAAATTGAACCTCCTGGGGGCAGCGTTTCTCACTAAAAATACAAAAAGAGCTTTTGTAATAAAATCGGTTTATAAATTTTTAGATTTTTTGACTCGCGAATGAACTGTCTTACATTTAAATTTGAATACTCAGATGTCTTTCGAGATTATCATGATATACAATATCGACAACCTTAAACGTATTTTATTCGCAAAGTTCAAAGAAACGGATTCAGTGCCAAAGAACGGTTAAAAAAACTGTAAAATAAAACATCATTTTTTATCAGCCAATATATCAGAGAATAACCCAAATAATAATGTTACTAAAAATTAAAAATAAATACCTGTTAAAGCTGTTAATTGTCAATATTTATTATTGATATTAATATATTCCTTATTAAATGATACACACACACACACACACACACACACACACATATATGCAATAATGGTATAGTGCACTTCGTATAAACATTAATACGTTTGCACAATAACGTATGAATATATGAATAAATATATTTATAAATATATATGTAATATAACTTTTAACACATTTTATATTTTGAGCGTCGATATTATAATAAAAAATAATTATAAATTAAAAATACGTACCTGTTAGAAAATTCTCGAAGGTTCGTTGATAATTCATCATTTGTCAATTTGGTGAGATCGTCCATAGTTAAGATCTAAACAAAATTAAAAAAAAAAATTTCAATTGTTCGATTTATATAAAAAAAATTGACACAACTGTTCTTACTTTTGTAATTCTCTCTGTAATATAGCGAATATGCTCTGAAAAATAAAGTGAAAATTATTATTCACCGTTTCTAAGTGAACGAGTTCAGTTAAATTTCCAAATTACAATGTCGCTACTTAAATCAGTGACAATTTCACTGATTCAGTTTTGGAGAGCTGTTTCAAGGATACGCAGATAAAAAAAAGCCGACTAAGCTCTTTTTCTACCTCTTTTCTTCATTAACATTATGTCAAATTATCTGGACAGAGTGGAGTAGAGGAAATAACAAAATCTTTTCCACGTTCTGAATTGTTCATTGCCTATATGGTAAATGTTGATTTGATGAACTTGAAATAGTGGAACATGTACTGCTGGTAAATTCCTGCAGTATATAATGCATACCACTGTACACGCGATAATTACGAGCGTTACATATACTAAAAAAAATATACTTTCGACAATTGCACCTTGGACATAGCTCTATTGAGTGTGAAACTTAATTTCTGGCTGAACAACTGCAGTAACACTTATATGATACTGGGCATTACAACTTGGGGGGTTATTGACTTGCTCCCAGCTATTCTGGGGCAACAATGGCTTTTTCACGACTTTATCTGTGAAATTAAATCGTGTACTGCTGATTGTCACTTTGAAATACGGACATAGTAGACATAGTAGTATTATTATTTCAAAGAATTTGAAATTTCCCTAAACTGATTATATGCAAACTATAATCGTTTTTTTAAATATAGGAATTTGATTTGTCCTGGTTAAGTACGACTAATTAAAGTAATTACATTAAAGCGACATTTTCGAATTTCACGAATTTTTGACCGAAAACGCAAATTAATGTATTATTTTCTACAAAAGCAATTATAACAATTAACATGATGAATGAGTTTTGCCTCGATAAATTGAAACGAATATCCATATAAGTATGCACGATAATATATGGATAAATATAAGGATGTATAAGGATATATATATATTATATATGGATATGTATCCATATATATCCTTATATATCCTTATAGCAATTTATCTATTTTGTAAATACATATATTATCAAATTATATTTATCTATTCATAAATATATTTAATATGAATTTACACATCTTTTATTTTTTTAAAAGGCGATTTGTAGCTTCTAATGACTCAATAAGTATTCAATCTAATCTATTCATTATAAGTTCCTGTATATGATTGTGTGCTCCGTAAAGGAACACTTTTACAGAGTTTTATAATTATTTTAGAGTTAATTTGCCTAAAATAATTAATTGTCTGTGAGACATATAAGTAACAGTCGAGGTTAAATTATATTATATTACCGAAAAGACTTTCTGAAACGAGCGTGATCTTAAAAAATATTTTAATGAGGAAAAATCTTATTATAATTTGGTAACGATTAGCCAGTTATAAAATGTGATATCGCGATAGCGAAGATTTTGGCACTTTGTAAAGTGTTCGTATGAAAATAGGTTATTTTTCAAAGCTCTAAGAGGATGCGTGTCATTTTTATTATGACTTTTCGATGAAAAGAGTTCAGAAAGTATCCCTCATTGTGTGTACAATATATGAGAAGATTCATTTACTCAATCGGCATTTGCAAAACTACTGCAATTGTCTAGAATGTCCGGTGAAAAAAGGAAACGCAGGAAAATGCGCAAAGTTCCGAGAATTGATCTCTCTCTCTCTCTCTCTCTCTCTCTCTCTCTCTCTCTTTGCGCTACCCCTTTTAAAAATATCTTCTTCATGAGAGGTCCCACGCTTTGATTCTACTCGACGACGACGACGACAGTTGTGCGCCGGTAAATACTAAATACAGCGGCGCTTGCGTCTCGGTTTTATTTCGAGCGCTTGCGGATCTGGGACTCTAATACTAGTCGCGAGAGCTTGAGTCTCGTGCCTCCCGCCGCCGACGATGGAGGATAGCTACACGGTGCACCGGCGGCGCAAAGCTGCGGCCCGACGCCGTGAAAAGACACCCGAGCCACGCGTCAATACTAGTACTTCTCCTGGACTCGAGGAAAACGACGTCGATAATAACAAGATTGATAGCCTTGAAAACGAAACTAGTAAAGTCCTCGCATCACCTTATCTTGCTTATATGCTTCAATGCAATACCGCTTATACAAATACTTGTGTTATAAATACTTCAATTTCTCGTCTACTTATGCTGCAGTCGGGAATGCGGAAAATAGAACGATGTGTAAGTGCCTAAGGAAGCTTTGATTTATAAATATAGGGGCTTCCGTATACCGTGTTGCAGTTTCTTGATCGGTGCAGTGCGAGCTTTAACATTGCTCAGCGAGAATCTGTAGCTCGTCATCGAATTCACTTTTAGTCGTCTTAAATTTTAATTAAGGCGCATAAAATAATCAAGGTTGTATATCAACGGTGTGCGAATGATTCTTTTATTAGAAACATTTTTTCACGAGAGTATGTCAAGTTGCTGCAAAAATCAATGGACTGAGAGTAGCTAGTTTTCATAAGATCTTTCATTTACTTGAGAGGCTGTTTAATTAGTAATCATTAGATTGTTGGAATTAGATTGTTGGAATTAGATTGTTTTCAATAGTTGTTTACGTAGCCAAGCTTGTGTAAATGTATTATTATTGATCATGATGATTATGCGGTTTGGAAATATACAGTTTGTTTATTCATAAAACTCAATGGTAGTATTAGAGGATTTATGGATTTCAAATTTAATGTCCAGCTCGCAAAATTAATCATAATAAACAAAATTGACAGTATATGTGCCACTAATGCAAAGCTCGCAGATAACTTGTCGTTCTCCCGTTTATAAAAAATTGAAAATCAAATATTGCGCGTGAAAATAAGTGTCAACTGAGGAGACGTTGGCACCAGCAGCAATACTAACCCCAGCGGCTGAGATGGACGAAGAAGTGGAACGTCGCGCAAGAATGGAGAAGATGGTGGAGGATACTGAACGTATGGAGATGATGGCTGAGGGAGAGCAACAGCGAGTGAAGCCTATATCAGGACAATACGAAACAGAAAAGGATCCGAAACAAACCAGATCGAGATCTCCGGCTGTTAACAGGTCTTTTTCCAGTTTTTTATGTTTATAAAGTGACTATTATTGTAGTTGATGCGCGATTTTTATACTCGAAGTACAAGTTTAAACGGATACAATTATTACAACATATTAATACAAGATAAACAATAATACGGTGTTAACACTGGCCTAAGCTTTATTTTTGGTTAGATAAATAGAAAATAGATGAAAGGAAAAAAGGATTTTAAAAATCACTGAACTTATTTAATATTAACGCATAAGGCTGGAAGCTGAGAGAAAGACAGGAGCACAAGCCGCTGTATCACCGGCGAGAAAATCTAATGCCAGTGAAGAAACTCCCGTAAAGGTATCCAAGAGATCGCGAGACTCTAATACTGGTACTGAGCTCAGAAGAAGAATTTGTTCACCTGAAGCATCAAGTAACCGCTGCAGCAGACACCTGTCGCCATCGATGTCTCTGTCGGTAATTATCGAGATAGGTGCAATTTTTCATGGGCCATTACCGAGCCATTAACCATTGGAATTTCTCATATTCGATTACTCCTTTACTGTATTGTTTACGTTCATTTATGATCCCTTGTTTATCTAACAATCGCATCTTCACATTGTGTGCCATTTATGACTAATGTCGTCATTAATCAATCAATCATCCTCAATATCAGGACGAAGAAAGAAGTGAACTACATCGAACTTCCAGTAAGAAACGAGGACGCAGTGGCCAACGTTACCAACACCTATCCGATGAAGAGGAGTTACCTGAGGTACCACCCATTAATAGATCCCGCAGATCACCTTCCCAGCCATTAAAGAAACAAATCATTCCATTGAGCGACCACAGTTTAATCGAAGATGTGGCTAGGGCCAAAAGAGCTTACGCTCACCGTGAGCCCAACGATGATTACGAGTATGAAGATGAGGAAGAAGTCGAAGAAGATGAAGGAGAACTCGATGAGTATATCAGACCAAGACGCAAAAGAAATATTACTGTGAGAAAGAGAAAGAACAGTATAATACATACAGATCACGAGAAAGAACAGATTCGAAAACATGTCAACCAGGTATCCTCCTGGTGGTCCTGGATTCCCTTTTTTGGCAGAAGAAAGAAGGTAGAAGAAATGATTAAAGAAGCGGAAAAGGAGAAGAAGAAAGGCAGAGAAAAAGTGCACGACGATGAGTCGGTAGGGTTAATAAGCATGTACATATGTCTTAACATTGATTGTATATTTGTCATTTATTTGTTTTTTACAAAAATTTCATCTTCATCAAGAGTTTGTGAATATGCAACCAATGTGTCAGATTGAGCTATATAAACTATAGACATACCTCACGGACAAACTAATCGTATTATAATTCAATTCGTTTAATGCCTAGCTGACACCCCAACGTAATCTGGAAAAGCTCTCTACAACTGTCACAGAGCCAGAAAAAAACACGACCCGTGACTTCTTCCGCTCTATCGGCGAGATCAACGCTGAGTTCAATGAATTCTGTCGTCAAAACCCTCAGGAAGTTCAGATTATTTGTGAACTGCGTAACCTCTGTATCGTTGAGACTATCCTCACCATTGTAGTTTGTGGTCTCGGTGCTTTCGCTTTTCGATTCACAGAAGGGGCTTTCGAGCAGTTTTACAAGTGTGGCGTCAAACGTGTTAAACGGGACTTCTTGGACAGTCTCTGGAACTACAGTCACAATTTAAAAGAAGATGACTGGAAGAGTATGGCTAGGAGAAAGCTCATGGAGTTTGAGGAACAACTTCATGCTGCTCACGAGGCTGGAGTCCAGACATACAGCGGCCAGAAAAGTTGGACTTTTTTGAACTCGATGGTTTACTGTCTAACTGTTATTACAACCATTGGTGAGAATGGATTCTGAAGTAACCATACGTACATCTCGATCGTACAAAACGACAAATAGTTGCATTCTTTTAAAATTCCCAAAACTACTATAGACAAATCGTTTAGTTTACGAAGTTGTTGGATTTGCGGTAATATAAAGTAGTAGTAATGGTTAATTGTCATTGATTTTTGTTGGCTCCACAATTTATTTGCGACTCTCGATTCCGAAAATGGTTTCGACTTACTGCCAATAACAATAACAGCGCCAAAAAGAGCTGCAATTTTCGTCCACTTCATGTATATTCGAAACCTTGAAAACCTTGCCAACTAGCCAAACTAGTGACTTTTTCTTGTATATGTTGCATAGCTCAATACTCTCCCAGATTCGAATATCGTCTGACTTTTCCGCGATTCGGTTTAGCATTTATAAAGCTTATGTTATTGAGTTTTATGTATATGTACTTTTATGTATATGATGATATTGCAGTGTTGGCGAGAGGACGAAATTACTTAGAATTAAAAAATTTTGCTATTATCGATCTACGCTAATTAAATGATCTCAACAGGTTATGGACACATTTCACCGAGTACGACCACGGGCAGAGCGTTGACAATAGTCTACGCGATTTTCGGCATTCCAATGTTTCTTATCGTACTAGCTGACTTCGGAAAATTATTTACTAGAGGTATCAAGTTTCTCTGGGCTTTTGTACGGCGACTGTACTATACTGGTAGTTGCCGTAAAGTTCGCAGAAACGTTCAGATGCAAGTAAGTTTTATCTTCATACGATAACTTTGAGTTTAATTTACGAATATGTAAAAAAGACATAAAAACTCGTCTCTGTCAGGAAATGATGAAGGGTGTACAACTGGTATATGATCTGGCGACGTTCAGACGTCCGTCGCAGATGACTCCGGAAGAATTACAGGAGATGCAACGTCAGCAACAAACTGTTTTAAGCCTCGACGGCAACGCACCTCAGCAGCAACCTGAATCACCATCAACGCCAGCCATGTCTACTTTTGAGATTGATGACGAGTTCAATCTGCCGATTTCTGTTGCTATCACCATACTCGTCGTGTACATCTTCATCGGAGCAACGATATTCAACATCTTTGAAGACTGGACTTTTTTCGAGAGTTTCTACTTCGTCTTCATATCCATGAGTACTATCGGTTTTGGAGACTTCGTACCAATGGTATTGCAACACGTGGCTTTATTTTAAGTTAATCGATAATTGATAGACATACCTTTGCTAAATTTGACTAACGTTCTCTGCAAGAACTGTCAAATAATCGTGATATTTCTTTTTGCTTCTACTGGTTAAACGATGACGTAAAGAGGGTAAGCCGATGACCGAAAATAATATACCCAGCACGCAAAGTTTTACTTAAACTTTTCACGTTTACCGATTGTTCTACACAAAAATTATGGACTACAATGTTATTTACATACGAATATCTTTATCTACGTACATGCATTTAGATACAACTAATACTTGTTCTCTTTTAGGAACCCTTGTATATGATGCTGTCCATAGTATACTTGATATTCGGCCTCGCGTTAACTTCTATGTGCATAAATGTTGTTCAGGTAAGTCCTTGAATTTAGAAATCGTTAGAAAAAATTCATCGAAATGAATCAGATACCGCAGATTTGGTAATCTAAAATGCGATTATCCAGGTAATGCTAGCCGATCAGTTCAAGCACGCGAGTCACAAAATCGGCGCAACAATTGGCTTCCACGTCTCAGAAGAAGACGGTTCCTTGAAACCTGCGCCAGCCGAAGTAGTCGAAGTAGTCGAAGTAGCTGAAACTGACGGAGCTGCTGAAGCGGCGAAGGAAAAAGTTCCTCCTAAACCTAAAGAAGAGGAGGCCGTTCTGTAGCGAAGGAACGGCTGCAGCTGAACTAAAGCAATCGCATACTCGCTACGTTTACTATATACGCGGTTCTTAATAATACAATTTTAATTCACATTGAAAGCATTAGGGCATGGGGATCGGAACAATAAGTCTTTTAAGCCAAACCTTTTTTGCAGAAGTTCGATGATAGATACAAATTATTACTATAACATTACAGAGGTTGCATATAATTATATGCATATAATCCATGCAAAGCGATTGCGTATCGGGTGAATATTAAATAATAATAATATAATAATAACCAAATGGTTTGCATCGCAGCGAATTTCAACAAATTCATTGTGTAAATAAAATGAAGTAGAAACAATCCTGAGCTTGGGCTTAAAATACAGTGCTTTCAATCGATACTAGTGGTTTGTACTAATATTTAATTAATGCTTTCACCAGATAGAGCTCTCTTCATTCTGAATAGTTTACAAAGGTTCATTCTACTGTATATAATAGAAGATTTATGCGTGATATTGTATTGTGTTTCCGTTTTTAGATGCTAATTTTTATTTACAGTCTACACGCTACTCAATTATAACTATTATAACTCATACATATTCTCGATACTCTATACAATTTCTATATGAATTCATTGTATCCATTAATCTTTTTTTTTTTTCAAGTTTTATAATAAATAGGCATTTCGATCATTATCTATTTGCGATGTAAAAATGTACAAAACTATAAAACTATAAGAAATGCCGTAGCGAGTATTCGCGTCAAACTTGAACCATATATATTATATATTTTTTGCGAAAATGCTAATATGATAACTACGTACTATTTTAAAAGTTCTCATTAACCTCAACGTATAAGACTTGTTTGTAAATTTTCTATGCCAGATGTTATATCTAATAAATTTTCTCTAAAAATGAGTAAAAAGAGCTTATTAATATTACAGAAAAGTATACTTAGCCATGAGGATGAAATCGATATTTGCGAAATAATATTTGTAATCTAATGAACGGTGAATTGCGCAACGGTGCAATTAAGTTAACGAGCTGCCTCAGGACGAAGAACTTATTGGGAGATGAAAGAGATCGAGACAATCAATCGTTGCCGTTCAAAGTCCACTTATTAATTTTTAATTAAGTTCTGTTTATTATCTTGAACGATGCTCTATATAGAGCTAATTTATACACTATATCCATTGGTTTTATATATGTATTTAGAAGTTATATGTGAGGTTCCTCGCAGGTTGAGCTGTAAGGCTGAACCTGCAACTGTAAGGCTCTGGAGAAGGCGCGGGGAGAGGCGTGACAGGTAGACAAAAAGATAGACTAAGTCGAACTAATGCCAATAGACGACAGACTTTTCGAACAAATTCAAATATCATAGAACCTGGTCTCCCATTATACGTTTCTCATATCAGAGATCTCACAGCAGAGCTCATAGCAGAGCTCATAGCACGACGGCACGGCCAACTGGCCAACGGGCCAAGGCGGATTGCCAGTGGTGCTCGAGACAGGCGACCGCGACTAGAGTCAGAGCTAGAATAAACCGCGGGACAAGCCCCTGCTTGCGCGGTCGGTACAGATAGCGTCCTACTGAACCCCCACGCGTATGCCGTGTGTCCCACCCGACTGGTCCCACTGTCTGCGTGGCATCTCTGGCGTGGCATCTCTGGCGTGGCATCTCTGGCGTGGCATCTCTGGCGTGGCATCTCTGGCGTGGCATTTTGGAAAATGCAAAAAGAACAAATTTCAACAAATTTCACCCAGAACGTTTTACTAAAATTACTAAATTCAAAAATGTAAATAATATTTATAAGCATGCATTTAGTTAGAGAAGACAGTTCATACGTTCTATTTGAAAGGGCTAGTTGAAACTATAGCTCTTCTCTAGTCCCTTTGACATAGCTATACGTACTATAGTTACAATAGAAAATTCCAAATTTTAATATTGCATTTGAAAGCTGTTTTGCCCCCTTGATGAGGCTTAACTTATCCATAATATAACAATTATATAACAATTATATAACAATTATACCATAAAAGTATTCCAAGATTATTACTAAATAAACATTTAACAAATATCTTTTGAATCTGAATAAATGCTGAATGCAATAAAGTTTGAATGGTAGAAATCGGATGGTATTTACTTGCGCTACTCAATTTTGCTAGATGAATCATTTTTCCTCAGTCACAAATTATACAAATTATCTAAGCTCGACATAAGAACCAGAATAAGAAAATCACAGTATCGAGAAAAAGTGAGGATATTAAAGTCTGTTTGATGGTCACTTTTCGCAATTGAGTAAACAATTATTTATAATTGTTATTATAATTATATTTCTTAATGCATTTACTTGCTTTTAAAAAGTATACTGGTGATAAGCAGTATTTTTGCCTCACTGAAATTAGTATTCCTTCGGTAAAATCATCTATCAATCTTGAGCACTCAAGTAAATGTAAGCCGATTTCTCTGCCAGTCAAACTTTATTGAAATCAGCATATTCTATGTATAAAATATTTGTTTCGCAATAATTTGACCATCAGTTTAAGGTCTATCCTTTCCTCCGTGGACAAGTTAACCCTCTTTAGAGGAAAATAAATTTGATGACTTGTTAACTATTTGTTTACGATGGATTTTATACGTATCCCTATTATATATATATATACGAGCAAAAGGTTACATAATATGCAATGCAATGCAATGCTTGAAATTATGATTATCGAGAGTTTACTTTTATTCTTGTAAACGAAGGTTTTACAAGAATGCAATATCGCAGATCGCAGCTTGTGCTCGACTACTCCAGTTGCGCTGGTATTTCGTTATTATAGTGATTTGTAATTCGCGCAGTGATAATGAAAGCTCACTCCTTAAATGAATCAGGAATTCGGGAATTCGGGAATTCGGAAATTCGGGAATTCGGGTATTGGGATCTTTAGAAAAAAAAACGCGAGCGGCGAGCGCGATGTTGTCGGATTTTCCCGAGTACCGCGAGAGGCAGCACAGCAGCACCTGCTGCTGAGCAGCTTCAGTAGCAGAAAAATGGCCAGCATTGGATGACAACACGCGCCGCGCGCTGTCAAAATAACAAAAATTCCTAACCGTTAGCTCGAAAAGAAAAGTAACTTGTCCGAAGATCGGAGTCGAGATGTCTCACGTCCAGTACGTCGACGAGCTCGTCAAGGAATACTTGTTATTCCGAGGTTTTGGTCAGACCCTCAGAGCCTTCGATACTGATCTCAAAACTGAGAAGGAGAAAGGCTTCCGGGTAAGTAGACGCGTGCGTTTCTTTTGATTAACAGCCTTTTTCTTCTCTCCCCTTATTTAACAATCTTACAATTTCTTTATTTAATACATTTTTAAAGGACAACTTATTAGTTACTAAAGCCTACTTATTTACTCGAATGGCTTGCTAGATGCTTTCATTTTTAAACATTTTTCCAGGTTGATAAAATTGTCGATCAATTTATGCAACATATACACACGTATGATCTAGTTGCATTACGTGAACTTTGGGGACATTTAGATACTAGATTATTTTCTCGTTTGGAAAACCACTTTGTACCTGGAATTCGCAAGTTAGAGAATGCTGTTCTTAAAATGTACCTTGTTAATGCGGTCATTAACAATAAACCTGACAGAGTTCAAGAATTTTTCATTAAAATGACTCCAGAATTACAGGGACATTCTGAGTGGAGGGAATGGTTTGGTAAGCACTCATATAATCTTTTAGCCTTACTCTTTTAACCGATAGAGTGGTTTTATATCAAAATAAAGTTATATTATTACAGCACTTCCATTTATAAAAAATCCTGAAGAGAATTCCACATTTTCTGTCCATTTTAGCCGCCAGTGGCAAGATACAATGCTAGTTTCTCTGCATAATTTTTTAGCAACTATTTTTCAAGTATGTCGATAAATTATTATGGTCTAAATTAATAATACTTTATTTTATTTGAATTATGTTTTTAGTGCATGCCAATGCCAACTCTTCTAATGATTGACGAAGACACTAATAAAATTAGAAGGTTACAAGAAGAAAATGAAAGGCTAAGGCAAAGACTCAGTGAAATGGTGAAAATTGATTCAATTTTAGATGTAAATGCTGGACCAACTCCACAGCAACCTCCTTTAATGGATGATTTTTATATAATTGCTCAGTATGCACTGACTCTAAGCATATTGAATTCAATATTTGTAGCTTTTTGTACAAAGTTTCGATTAAAATTTATATATTAATATTTTTCCAGAGAATCTCCAGTAGTAGACAACCCTAAGACCTTGAGAAATCTCATTAGAAATATAGGAGGTGGATCAAGTCCAATTTTAAGTAGAAAATCCACTGGCAGCATTAAAAAATATTCAGAGGTAGATACTAATATAACCAAAAGAACGAATACCAAAGGAAGACTTACTTCGTTAACCAAATCAGATTCTGTAGCAAAGAGAAGTACAAGCTGTGATTCCAGACTGACTAGGAAAAGAGACTCTTCTGTTGACACAGGCCGAGAACCCAAAGCTAAAGACAAATTAGATGGAAGCTACATACTTTTAAGTCAAGTATATAACATCCAATAATCAATATATATTCTTGAAAGAACAAACAATATTCAACCAAAAAACAGACTATTAATATATTTTATTTTTATTTAAAGGAAGAATATACCGAACATAAAACATCTATTATTCAGTGTAAAAGTAATGCTAGTGGATCGTACGTTGCAACTGGAGATGCAGATGGTGTAATAAAAATTTGGACACCTATCCCATCACCAAAGACTGTAGCAACATTCACATCTTCAACAGCAAATTCGAACAAAGCTGTTACAGCACTAGACTGGATATCCAAAAATGAAAGATACTTTATCCATGGTGATAATAATGGCGCGATTCAGTTGCATGACACCCGCGACTGTAAGACAATTTGGGAGATACAGCACGAGGGCTCTCGCATTGTCAGCCTTGTCTGTAATCCTACAGATTCCACGTTTGTTTGCTCGGTGTCAGACTCAGGAGAAGGCAAACTACTTCTCTACAATATTAAAACAAGAAAGGTAGAGCGAACTCTACCCTTGGAAAAGAACCTCACTGCTCTTTGTTCCAGTTTCAATCACAATGGACAGCTTTTAGTGACTGGATTATCAAATGGCAATGTATTAATACATGATTTAAGAAGAAATGAAATCATTGAGAATTTGAGCTGCCATTCAAGTCCAGTTATCGATATAGAATTAACCAACGATTTCACAAATATATGTGCTCTTAGTGAAGATGGAAAGTTATGCCAGAGAAGTCTGAGTCAGACGGGTAAGGTTGTATGGGAGACCAAAATTAATATCGAAAAGAATGCAGTACACGGAAAGCTTTTTACTTTCGACCAGAGTGGAACACATATGTTGCTTTGCACGCAGAATGGAGGCAATATTTATAAGGTACATTACTATACTTACAGGAATGTCATTCTCAACTTTTATTGACTAAACCAATATAGCAGTAGGATAGAAAATTCTTGAATCTTAATAAGTCCACTGAATTAGACAAAACAAATAGTGAATATGTTATTTCATGTTTGCAGATGCCACCAAGTCCCCAGGCCAAAATTTTAGAACTCAGTGGACACAAGGGAACACTTTGTTGCGATTGGTCAACAGCCAATCAGTCAGGCACTTGTATAACAGGAGGAGCAGAGGGTAGAGCACGGGTTTCTACATTACTTTCACCATGATATAGAAATAAAATTAACATTTGTATAAATTCATAATGTAAAAATGAAAAAAAGAAAAAGAACGGAGATTCGTTGATGATGTTTTTGTAAATATAATTGAGTGATAATGTGCAATATATCATATAGAAAATAAATATTTAGTTAAGTACTTTCATTCTTGTGTACTTTGCTTACAAACATAAAATTAAAAAACAAAAGTTATTTCTAGAAATTTACAAAATCAAAAGCAATTTTAATATTTACAAATTATAATTAACATGTTAAAAATTTCATATGTGAATTTTTTAATGTCCAACGATGAAAAGGTCCAGTCATCTCTAACTGAGGTGACCAGTAACGTCGCAGAGCCTCGTTGACTTCTGCTGGAGTTAGGGGCTTTGTCATAATTGGCTAAAAATAATTATTTGTTTGCATTTTTGTTAAATAAAAAATAATTTTTAAATTAATTAATTTGAAATTACTTTGGTATACTGGTATGGTTTGTAGGTGATAGGATTTGGATAATTTAGTTGTAGTCTGTCTATTACATCACCATGAATTTTGTTTTGATCTTGTCTCACAAGAAATGCAAGATCTACAATTTGTGCTACAGTTTCATAAGCTAAATATCCCAATACTGTGTAGCCTGTTTTGGATATGGTAAAATCTCCTGAAAAACAAATGATTTTAACAATGAAAATGATATCATCATAAATCTATATTTATAGTATACAACTAACCACTTGAACCAATCCAATCACTAAACTTATGCCTATTTTTATTGGAAAATGAGGCACACCGAGCTTTGCTAAACTCCAGATATCTTGTTTCATCCATTTTTTTTGTTATTAAATCCACTCTCACACACCTCTTATGTTTTACATGGTCTATCAAATCCTTGTCATTCAAAAGCTCACCAACATTATCCATATGTTTTAAAAATTTAATATATGGAAGCTTTGAGGTATCATCTTTTTTCTGAATATCAGTTAATGGGTCCACATTATCCATTTCCATTGTCTTGAACATGGTGGACTTAAAATCTTTTAAACCTGTGATAGTAATAACATTTCCTTAAACATGACTTATTTTTCAAGATTGAAAATTGAAGATGTTTGCAATTCTTACTTAAATAGTTGACTAGCCTTTGCAATTTTATTTTGTCCTTCCTCAAAAGAAATAAAAAGTCTTCAGCAGAAACAACCTGACACTCTCGCATATCAGCAATTTCGCATGCCCTGTGGATGATTGCTCGCATTTGATTTAAAACAACTTCTTCAATGATCTTTGCAGTTTCGATTAATGGTTCTGAATGATCTCCAAACCCGTGCATCATCTGTCTCACTTCTGTAAATAATTAATAACTTATGCATCTCTTCTCAAAACTATGTTGTTGTCAAAAACATACCTGTGAGGTAATTCGAGGTTATAGACTCGCTTTTGAAGTCCTGAGTGTCAAGTATTGGCTTTAAAAATGTCTCCGACATTCTGTTAGTTTTTCTTTTACTTCATTAAATAGTTTGTTAAATTTTTAATACAGTGTCTGTACCACAAGAAGAAATGTAATATGTAAACACAGGACTCAGAATGAATACATCCATGCATAATACATCTGTCACAGATGATCTGTGTACTGTTCCGTGATTCCGTCATCTAATCTAGATGATTCAAGATTCAAGTCTTGAATTTCAAGATTATGTCTATTGTCCAATCATCTTTGCAATTTGCGAATTCACGTTACAACAATTCTACAAATCTTGCAAAAATTATAAGATAGAAATAAAATGCCACTAATGAACAATATACATAAATATATTAATATGTATATAATTTGTTAATGCGAATAGACTTAACCATTTGCACTACAAGCAAATAACATGTTTGTTTATATACAACTTCATACTCAAATATTGAAAGTCAGTCCTTGTCCAAGCTGATTCAACTATAATAGTATTTCTAATAATTTATTTGAAATGTCAGAATAATCCTAGTTTATTAGTATGATTAATGTGGATTCAATATTAGAAATCCATAAATCAGATTTCAATAGTTTCACCAGGTTTCACCATATTTAATAGAATATATTTTTAGGTAATAATTTTATTCTGAGAAATTTAATTTGATTCTTAAAAAACATTTTTTCATGAAAAATAATATTTATAAAACTAGTTTTATGGAAAATTATTTTATGGAATTATTTATGTAAAAATTTATTGCTGGTATGTGTGTGTGCTACTTGTTCTACCACATTAAAAATTGTCGTGTTAAATTTCAACTAAATTATTGTAGTTTTCAATCACATTCAATTATTTCATATTAAACAAATTTACAAAGTTTTAACAATAAACCCACATATATAATTATAATGAACATTGGAAAGAAAATAGAGCACTCGAATAAGTACCCTGTCCATTACCTGAAATAACATCAATTGCATCCGATTAGACTCCATATAGACAGACTATTTGTTTTCTATTCTAAATAAAAAAACGAATCGATTCAGTTAAGGAAGTTAGCAGTGATACCTTAAGCAACAAATTTTCTGAATAGAAGATCAATCGATCAATGTTCATAAAATCGAATGCTCTGTATAAGTTAAGTATTACAATTTTTTAATTTTAGCATCTACACAAATTATATCATTAACATCAATTAAATCAATAGAGTTATCTAATGGGGTAGCAAAAGACTCGTCCTTTAATAATAAAATGTAATTAATTAAGTTATTAATTACATTTTTTACCACAAAACTATTGATCATTAGAGAATACGAAACTATGTACTGTTTAGCTTTTTCCATATCTGTATATGGAAGTATAATTATATTCCATTACACTAAGAATTTGATGGCAGTTATCAATTGAGTAAATGTATTTGGAATAATTCGAGCTATCCTTGTTAATAAGAATGACAAGTTATTAGAAAATATTAAATGAAGAATTTTGCCACTAAAATAGATAATAAACGAGAGCCAAGCGCCATACTACTTTCAACCATTATTATTCCATCTATTGATTATTTGGTAAATTAAAATCATCAATCATTAGTATTTTCTTGGTATTTTTTAAAAGAGTAGACAATTAGTTCTCATTATAATAAATAAATAAGGACTCTTTTGGAGTTGGGTGAGATAAGCATAGCAATAAGATAAGAATATTGATTTTACAAAGGCTAACTGGCAAACAGAATACATTCAAAAGAGTTTGAACGAAGAGTTTGCTTTTACAACTGGAATAATAAAATATAATTCATTACGTATGAAATTTGTGATTTGTTGAATACTTTATCTACGTCGAGGATTCAATTGGTTAGGTGCTTATATTTAAATTTTCAATTTCATCCTTTAGACTTTGAGCAAATTCAAATTTTTATGCTGGATTTATTAAAACGGCCTCATTATTGCTATATTGACAAATTGGCTTAAAACATTAAAATGTATTATCGCAAGTAAATTGCGGAAGTTTAAAAGAAAAACATATGTAGATATCTTATAATAAATTTGTCCGAAATTGGATAACGGAATTTTTTGAAAAATCTAAAATTCGTAAATGGATTCGCAAATTACTTTGAAAAACAGTGGCAGAGAAAGCTGGAAAAAAATAGATTTGGGGAATTATATTAATGTACATCGCGAATTTGTCTAAGATCGTTGCTAAGATTGAATAGATCTTGAATAATCCGGCAAAAAAGACTTCGATAAAGTATTTTAATTTTTTTCAACGGATGCTAGCGTGTAGTATATGTGGAGTATGTAGAGTCTAAAATTACTAATCGTAAAAATGAAAATATCTATAAGAGTTAGTCTTATGTTACAACGTGTAAAATGTAATAGTAATAAACGAAAGAAATAATAATATGAAACGTACGAAGATGAAGAGCTAGTTGAAAGTAGCTGGCTTCTTTCTGCTAGTTTCAGTTAATAGAATCACTTTGAAAAATGTGAATAAACATGAATGAGAAAGAAATTTGATTGGCTGCATGCGTATATGAAAATATTCATATCCACAATTATAGATTGAATCTTTGTCGGCTCGACGATTTCGGTCACACTCACACCTGCACTTGGGCCAGAGATGTCACATGTCATATGTCAAGAGAAGAAGATGCGACCGGGAAATTTATACCGGGAAATTTATACCGGGAAATTTATATATGTAACTAAAGGAGCTACTTTGATGCAAAGCGGAAGACAGCCAATGACCGCGATAACTTTGGAAAGATCTATGATCGTACCCGCAATTCCTTCGAATATTAATAAATTTAACGCGAAGGGAAGATCGGATCGCGTTATATCTCGTCGAATGGAAATCAGCTCGAAAGCTGCTCTGTGTATTTAAAGCCCTGTGAGCTTCATGCTATAGTGCATTTTCAGTGAAGACTCATCCAGGTGAGGAATCTTATCGCTATGGTTAAGGGATCTGCTTCAGCAAAATCCCGAAAATATTACAAAATCATTTATAACTTCATTTTTTTAAATAATAATACAATAATAAACAATTAACTAATTTAATCAATTCTATCTGCTTATTTCATTAGGCTGATGATCCCCTTCAATTCTACCGCTATAATTAATACTATAGTACAATATTTATTATTTTTTGACAATTTTAACGCATTTCTTTTAAATTGTCTCGCATAAGTTAAAAAAAAACAACAAAAATGCCGAAGTGGAAGATTACGGAAAACGTTGACGATGTTGAAGAAGCGGACAACGTGAGTAACTTCTTTACTGCTTTTTACTTTAAATTTACTTGTTAGTTTTTCGTCTGAAAAATCTATATCGTTATTATATATCGTTATTACATCTGAAATATTTTAACTATGTTGCAATTGATATTTATATATATATATATATACATGATAAACAGATTGCAAGTGAATCTAAAGTTAATGAAGAAAAAATTGAAGAAGAAATAAGTGTTTCGGTGAAGCTGAATTTACCACTATTTAAGGCTAAACTAACAGTTGATGACAACAACGATTTTCAAAAATGTGACGTAAAATCTAATAAACTGGAAGCCGGTAGTGAATCATTAAATCATCCTTTCAGTACTGTTCAGAAAGACAAGATATTTCAAGAATTAACGAATGAGGCTAAAGACAGATTGAGCAAATACAAATCTAAAATAATTTCACAATTGTACGAGGTAAAAATAACGCTGGCTTTCCATAATTTTGAGATACATTTTGGAAGTGTGTCATTACTATTATTATTGTACTTTTATAGGTTTTCAAAATATTTGACAGCAATCACGATGGTTTTATAGATGAAAATGATTTAAAGTTCACCTATGTATCAGTAGGAGAGGTGGATATATCGGATGAAAAAATTAAAGCTATGATAAGTGAAAGTGCCAAACCGATTGATTTTAATACATTTGTCGGTTTATTTGAGTAAGTAAGACCTTTGTTCTAACCATGCTATACAGTGGATTACTTCTATACGTCTGTATGATTCATAAAAACAAATTAATCAAGGTCTAAGGAAATGGAATTTGATTCTGAAATGGAGCTGTTGACAGCTTTTTACAAATGGGATATGAAAAGTAATGGTTTTTTACTAGAGGAAAGGTAATTCAAAATTTTATGAAATAATTATGAAGAGAGTTATTATTAAAATAAAATAAACTAGAATTCAATTTTAGTTTGAAACAAGATCTTCAATCTTGGGGAGATAAATTTTCAGAAAACGAAGTTAATGACGCTTTGGAAGAAGCTCCTGTATATCACCAAGACGACAGTAGTATAATTGATTATGTTGAATTTTGTGCAAATATTTGTGGATTGCAGAATATAAGAAAGAGTAATATTTACCGAGAATATGAAGAAAAATTTCTGAATATTCAACAAAATAAATAACCAACAAAAATGAACTTTATAAAAAAAAGTATGTACATAGTTAACAAAGTAATATTTATAGTTTTTAAACTACTGTTACTTATGTAGTTTCTCATTAACTTTTATATAAAATAAAATTTAGTTCCATTTACATCTTAAAAGGATCAGATTTTTTTTGGTCTTTCTCCAAATATAGCTGTTCCCACTCGCACTAAAGAACTTCCTAAATAAATCTAAAATGAAGAAAATGTCAATCTATTTAAATTCTTATAAAGTCTAATACATATTTAAAATTTTAACTTACAGCGTGTTCAAAATCTGTAGACATTCCCATCGACAATTCAACTTTTTTTAAATCAAGTTTTAAATCATTGCAAACTTTTGCTTTGCATTCGTTTAAGGTCAAAAAATCGGGATTTGGACCTTTGGATACATCATAACCATATTCACCAATTGTCATTAATCCTCTGAACTCCAAATTAGAACATTTATCAAAAATGTACCTCACCATAGATGAGGCATTTTCAATATCACATCCACTTTTTGCTATAAAATATTTTTATATATTATTTCACAACTATAAAATCTGTATAAACATAAAAAGCATATTATGACAAACCTTCTTCTCTACTGGTATTTATTTGAACCATAACTTTTAACTTAGTATTATTATTTTTTTTGTTGTTCTCCCAAGCTTTATCAAGTGCAGTAGCAATTTTCTCAGAATCAACGGTTTCAACTAGATGTAAGTTAGCAACTTTTAAAAGTTTATTAACATTATTCTTTTGCAGGTGGCCAATAAAGTGCCACTTAATATCCTTACACTTGTCTAATATTTCTGGACTGTTAGCCTTACTAAACAATTCATTTACATAATTTTCTCCAAAGTGTCTTTGTCCAATTTCATAGGCAGAAACGATACTTTCAACTGGATGAAATTTACTGACAGCAACAAGTTCAGGTTCAAAATAATGATATTCCTAAAAAAACATTTCCATTACTCTCTATAGTTATTTATCGATCTTTCTGGTAATTCGATTGCGAAACAATTTTATAGAATATTAATAAATATTCGATTAATACTCACTACTGCTCTTGTCGTTGATGCAATGGAAATTTTGTCACGAATGACTTGAAGGTTAGTTGCGATATTTACCATTTTCATTTTATTTTAACTTTACTATTGCATGGCGACACTTGCAAATATTGTTAAATACTGGCGACTGATAATAGTTACGTCTGATAATTGCTTTGGACAATCATCATAAATAAAATATATATATAAAATATACGCTATCAAAGTATCAATTCTTGATGTACGTATATTACACCACTACGTTAGTGTGCACTGCGATGTGCACTGCAGACTGCAGACAGTGAGTCTATAATATTATAGAAGTCAGCTACGTATCTCGTAACTCAGGTCATACCTAATCCTCATTTGAACATTGTACATTGGCGGTATATAAGAATTTATAAAGTAAAGTCAATAATTATTAACCAAGTATTAATGAATTACTATGATGTCGTCAAGGGTAAAAGAAGAAATCCTTCATAAAGATTCGATCCTGCTTCTTTCACCTCTTCTAATCTCAGCTTTTTCAAACGGCGCGCATAAGAAAAGACCAATCAGCGCGCGGCAGCCGAGCAGCATAAGAGCATTACTGCGCAAGCCCCAAAACTCAGTACGTCGAGCGTCGACTGATCAGTACTGTACGATAATACAATTGTATTATTAATAATGTAGAAATAGCTTCGCAGTGCCTTGTACTACGATTGGGAAAATTGTGAATAAGTTTAGGAATTAATTACTTTATCGTTATCGACACTTTATCGTTATCGTAACATTAATTATTTCTTTATAATAACTTTGATTAGGGTGGTTTATAAGAAATTACTGTATATTTAAAATTTGTTTTCTTTCACCCTTTTTTTTGACAAATATGATTGATTTAAAATTTTCGCGGTAGGCGGGTGCCACTTTTGAGATAATTGTTCCCAATATAAAGTGCGTATTTTATTTTGGTCCGCAGAAACGAAGCTCGTTTACCGACGAGATAATATACATGCACGTATTATACCTTACAATAGATGAATCGAGAGACCTCTTGCGGCGACAAAAATTAATAGACTAGTACAGGTACACAGAAAACAGAATGCTTCCTACTTACGTTACGAATGACGATGAGTTACAACTTGATCACTATAATCAGTAAAAGCGGAAATAATGGAACTGGGGATAATGGACAGGGATTGTGCCGTTGTCATTTGATATAATATTGGGTTATTGGATTATACGTTTAATTTTATACGTTTTTTCAAAAGTAAATTCTTTAAACATTAAACAAATAAATAAACTAATGAATTTTAAATTAGCAAATTTTAAATTTATAATCCGATAATGTTTTCTATGTATAAGTCGTGATTATACCCCAAATTAAAATATGTATACATAATATATTTTTAATTAGGAGTTACTCTCTCAGTCTCTCTTCTAACGACGCTAACATTAGATATTTCCCTACACCGACGCCTTGCAGAAAAACCCGCCAGTTCAAAGTACGTTTTCAAAAATCAGTCATCATAAACTTTAAAATGTGTAAGAATTTATATTACATTTATTTATAAATATATAAATATAACTTTAATCGTTTATGAATATATTCAATTGAGCACTCATTTTACTCTTAAAAAAATTGTACGTCTGTGTGCATTTATTATAACAACATTGATTTAACAATTTTATTTGTTTAAAAAAGGCTTTGAAATTCAGCTGGATGTTCATGTACATGTTTCATTAATTTTCAACCTGAAATTCTAATAACTCAAAGTCGGCAGTACTTTAGTATTAGAAGATGACATTGATGAGATAGATCTATTTTTACTCGTATAATAACTTTTCTGCTGGTGGTTATTATTAGTTGTCATTTCGTGGTTCTGTTAATTACTTGTGGGAATGTATTTTTTAAGTTAATAATTAAAATAACTAATATTTTTCTTACCGGTACTGATAACTACTACCGTTATTTCATTGATAACATACAAAATTCATTTTTAGAGTTTTCCGATATCGGTATTTATTTCCAAATTGCTTTAGTTATACAAATTTTAGTTATCCCTTATTTATAGATAGTAGTATAATAAAAGTTATTCCAACTAAAAAATAAAAAACGAACTTTTTGAAATTTTTGTTTAAGCCTTTTTTTATTAATTTGTCAGGAAATTGCTCAGGAAAGCATTTTTCATTAAAACACAAGAATATTTTCTTTTCGAGAATTGTCTAAATTTTTAAAGAAAAATAATTTTAAAGACTTATTAGTCTGTGCTTTCAATATTTAGTTGTATATCTAGTTAAATCTCAAAATGTTCAAAACTGACAGCTAGAAACAGACTTTGTGTACCAAATTATTTTTAGACATACCTTTTAACAGTATACAACTGTCTGTTAAAGATGGCCTTTAATTTATTACAAAGGCATTCGACATTTTTTTTACTTTCAATAAAATAATTAATTAAATAAAAGAATTATACAGTACTAATTACAAAATCGAACTATAGTACTCGTATGCTTAGATCATATCTAAAATACTCGTAATAAAGTTAATAAAATCAAATAAGAATGATACATAATTAATTTGTATATTTAGTAGATATAATAATGTGTTTGTTAACTCAGATTATGAGATGTTCACTGCAAGATTTAGGAGAATACCGTGTTTCGATAATTGATAGACCGCATATCAAATATGTTTTCGTGTATTTTTTATAATCATCTCGTAAATTAATTCATATTCATTACATATTATTATTGTTTGATCAATATTTATCATCTTGACCCTTCATAAACAACTTATTAGGTGTCCAGTAATGTACATTACTGGAACGTATATTTTCTGGTATGATTTGAGTGTTCGCGTACAATAATATAAAATATAGTAATATTGTAGTAATATTGTAGATTTGAAATAAGAATTTAAATATTATATAAATATTATAATAAATTTTCACAACAATTTGAATGATTTATATGTGATAACTTCCCTTTCACAGGCAGTTTTATCTTGTCAAAAGTACTTGTATATCTCTGATTTTGTTGGTATACGGAATCTTGTTTAAAGTCTCATTTTTGAAGACTTCAAAGTTCGACTTAATTTTTCAAAAAATTGAATTCTGATTAATTGATTCTGATCAAAGTGATTGAGCTCAAAGTTGGTAGTAATACTCTTTGATACACACCTTTCAATGTGGATGTAGGGATTTTTAACGAATGATAAAAAAAATTTGACATTCTAAAATGTATAAATTTTGTTTAATAATGGGTTAAAAAAGTAGTTTTTTATTTTTAATAATGTTTCTATGCATTAAATTCTAAATCCCTAACATTCACATTGAAAGGACTACATCATAGAGTACGACTAGCAATTTGGAGCTCAATCCATCCATCGGTTGACTATGAATCTTACGGTAAGTGAATTTTTTATTTCATATTGTAACTAGCTATCGAAGAGACTTATAGAAGAGTTAGACCTTATAAATTGTACAGAAAACTATCTTCTGTAAATATAAATTACAATTGCATTATTATAAGCATTTAGAATTTTGGAAGCTTTTAAACATGCCTTTGGAAAAAATAAAGGTGAACCCTGGGGATACTCTTAGATATATAAAATCTTTTGGGGTGACCCTATCTAAGACGGCTGCAAAAGTCCTGCATTGAGTCATATACTAATGAAACGAAATAAATATGAAAGAGTTACTTAAGTTTCAAATAGGATTGTATGATGGAAGACTCTGTAAATGAACTTGGGCGCCATAAACACTCGCCATGTCACTCGTTATACATATATGTAGTATATTATAGGTGAAATGGCAGGAGGATAATATATATATATATATATATACTATATATAAATAATAGATATCGCCCTATCGCTGAGTCGATATACCGCAGTAAAACAATCAGTAGACGTAACGGTTCTACATTGGGTGGCAGAGATGGCGAATAAAGCGCCACTCACCACATAGATTAGATACATGGATCCCGGGACACCATGGTATCAAATGGAACATGATAGCGAATGACCCAGCAACACTTGGGACTTTCATCAATAACTTCATTGGACTCGAATCAACGCTAAAAACTAGCCTAAACACATAATCGGATCCATCAAGATCAAAGCCAAAATGTTAATGGGACCCTTCATAGTCTGTGCCGATCTAAGGGCATACAAATATACAATATAGATCAAACTACAGACTTATCTTTTATTAGTTCCGTTATTTGAAAGAGGAAATGAGAAAGCATTTTGTGCAGCTTATCATATAAAAAATATGACATTATTTCTGGGTCCATCCTTTCTGAAGGCAAAGGATATCCAGCATAAATACGTCCTCGGAATACTTTCCTTACAGGAGGCGATCGACCTGACTCAACACAGTTAACATACGCGCACATATGAAAGAAGTGAAAAGACCATCGATGCGTATAATAAGGTATGACGAAGTCCAAGTTATCACAAAAAGCAACCAAATCACAAAAGGTAATACATTTAGGTATTGCAAATACATATTGTAAAATATTTTTAGTTTAACGTTATGTTTATTTTATATGTGTTTGCGGAATTATTTTGTAAATCTCAGGGATAGACTATATTAACGATTTAACGACCGATGAAAGTAGATTATTAAAGTTTTGTATTACTATATAGACATACCAATTAATATAGTATATCGACGCCTTGGGGGAATAACCGCAGCCAACTCGAAAAATAAAAGATGTATACATTTATATTAAATAAATTTATGAAAATATTTGTAAATATAAGAAAATATACTTTTCCGAACTGGCTGATTCTTGAAATCTTTTTTCGATTAAATTTTTTGTTTAAACATATTGTTAAAACTTTAATAAAAGACATTAAAAGATCTTTCATTGTAAATACTTTTCAAATTCACAATTTTATAGATTCCTACATATAGTTTTGAAACGCATTCTTTTACGTTGGCATTTAAAATTTCGACATCTGCATTGCGAGAAACTTTAATTTAAGAGGTGTAGTCCTATATTTGAATGCTTATAAAGAGTCAGCGTGTACAATATGACCAGCGATAGGTATAATTTGAGGAGAGGCATGATCTGACGGTAACGGGATGTCTTGATCAGTATAATCAACTCATCAAAATAATCTAGGAAAAGAGGCTGAAGTAAAATTTGTATTCGCTTAACAATGTTTCGTATATCTAAATAAAAATCAACGAATCCTAATGCAGAATAGTTATAAGTATGCGGAGCGTTGGAATTGATCACTAAAGCGCGTTTGCATTTTATCAGCGTTCAAAATCTATATAATACATATTACAGTAGCTGATTTAACAAGTTACAAACGATTATATCTTGATGTTTGAATATTAAAACAGCACAGAGCAGTCTATATCAGTATATATAGATATTTATTTTATTTTAATTTATATAATAAAATAATATAAAGTAGTCGGTACATATAATTATTAATAATAATGTTAATAATATTGAAATGTGTAGACACACGGAATTTGTATTTAAAAATGAACTAAGTGACTATGGACTCGAAAATTAATTTCTTGATTTTCGAGTCCATAGGGGCGCAGGAGTATAAATGACAAAATGATTGAAAAGTATAATCCATACGAACAAGCACCTGTAAATTATCTCTTTCTGTTCACCAAATGGGTTGCGGCCGCTACTCCTTGCTCCAACTATCTCACTCTATTCATCACACGCTGCTTCTTTTCGATCGCTATACACCCACTTCTCCTTGGCTCCTTTCTTATTAACTTTTTTTTATTTTCTTCCATATATCTATCTTTTCATTCATATACTCAGATGTGCACAGGCACATGTCAAATCGAATATTCAAGTATACCGCGACGAGTTACGAATTATTTTAATTTTATATTCATTTATGTAATTTCATTTTTATGTAGGTTAAATGTCGAAACTTCTGTTTCAATTTAACACCTCCATCCCTAAGAAAATTTAACTTTTATACAATATAAAATAACAGCAATATTTTGTTATTTTCATCTCTACATATAACGGTAAATATCGTTGGCGGCGTAGGACAGTGATAGAAGTTTTGTACAAGATTTCGTACATATTATATGTTTAATTATCTTTTTGTCGACGTCATTCATCACCTATATTACACAAAATTTCAATAATTATTTTCCCCCTGTCTCGTGTGCTATTTCTAATATTATTCTGTGTAATTTAAAAAATAAGAGATTACTTTTTATCAACATTTGCATTTGCATTTGCTCAAATGTCTCAAATGCATATAAAACTGGATAAAAAAAGAGAATCTTGTAGATTTAGATTTACACGTATACATTAATAAAATTGTGCTGAATCGTATGTATTAAAAAAATTATATGCTGACTATTCACTATATCTTATATCTTTTCTTTTTAAATTAAATGTTGTGCAGATTTTTCGGTGATGCATATGCCAAACCCTCCCATATTTCGGGATAATTATGGGTTACGGGAAGTATTAGGTCGGCATCTAAACAAACCGCTTCCACGTCTACCAACAGTTTAAGCCCACGGGGCGTGTTAAGGATGCACTAACTCTTTTCTGCTTCAGATTCTTCACCGAGGCTCACCAACTCTCCTATTATTTGTAGTGCTTCATAGAAAAATTTCTAGTAATTAGAAAATTCTTTTTATTTTATTCAATCCGATATTTACTTAATAGTACCTAATGTTTCGTTGCTGAGCTCATTTTTTCGATAATATTTTTTATTAACAATTAAAAAAAGTTCGGTTGAAGTAAAAATTTAGTGGCGACCTTTCAATATTAATTTATTTATTCCAAAATTCGGTCTAAAAATGCTATTTATAAATGAGCTGGTTGTTACTAAAACTTGAACGAACTATACATATATATATATGGATGGCGTCGTCTGTATCGAAGCCGATCAGTTTGTTCGATAGCAGTGCAGAAGAGCGATCAACGCTCAGCTTCGATGATTGCAGGGTGCTGGCAGTGTTTGCTTTATAAATCGTGTGTGCTGAGAGAGAGAGAGAGAGAGAGAGAGAGAGAGAGAGGGGCGATCATTCCAATGTCTAACTGGCGGACAGCAGTATGCGTAGTACATTTATATTATATTACATACTATAGATGGAGACACAAAGGGTACGATTGTGTGTGAAATCGATCTTAGGGATTTGTAGCAATGTGAGAGTTTCAGCTATGGCTTTTTTACAGTTTTCAAGATTTTTTCATGTAAATTTATTTTCAAAATAAAATATATACACAAAAGTATACATTTTATTGATATAGTGTTTCTACACGAACAACAAATTCCTTATCGCAATTACACAGTACTTATATACGTAAATCATGTCGATTTCTTAACGAAACAATAGCCATTACGAAAGCAACGATATCCGCGGTCTATCCAATAAGATATTCAATCAGAGATAAAGTGATATTTCGGAATACACTTTAAAATTTTTGCGAATCAGAATAAAGAAGTTGTAATGGCCGCGCACATTCCCTTTCACAAACCACTGGAAATATCGATATATCGAAGCACATGCAGATGTATATATATATATACAAGACACAGACACAGACACAGACACACACACACATAAGACACAGAAACTGGGTATATATTTTCGCGTTTACAATTAAAATTAAGAGCATCGCGCAAGAATGCACAAAGTGCAAGCGAACCAAGAGAATCTTTTTGCCCTGGGTCGTAATCGAGTTTCGAGAGAGAAAAGACTCGCGCGAGGCCCCTCATCATCATCATCATCATCATCATCATCATCATCATTATCATCATCATCATCCTCTCCCGCGGTGTATAGCGTGTTTGCTCTGGAGCGTCGAGGCTCTGCGAGCAAACAAAATGAGAGCAATCGGAACTGAGCCCGTCATTACCGGGTTATTACCTAAGTATCGGCGCAGCGATTCGTCCAGATAAAAAATTCATTCCTCTCGGCTTCTCTCTCCCCCTCTCTTGCTCCCTCTCTTGCTCCCTCTCTTGCTCCATCTCTTGCTCCCTATCTCACTCACTCTGAAAGCCTCTTTATTATCTCCTCACCTTAGCGCACTTTTATTCTCCCCACGGCAGCAGGTTTTTGCAGGCGAATGTGCATAGCGTTAAAGTGCAGGAGACGTAAAACGCTAATGTGTGCTACAGCGATTTTTGACTTGCTGTATCGCTCGTATACGAGTAGGTATACCTACGCCTCGTACACGCCTGTACCTTATGTACAAAGTACGCGCATATGCACGCAACCAACATCTCTATAGTACATATATATTTTCGCTTTTATATCTATTTATCTGCCGATTAGCGATTTCGGTCATTTAATTTTGTCCCCTTGCTCTCAGAGATCGCGCATGTATATGCGTGTCCTCGCACATATTCGAATTGAAAAATAATGCACTGACTTGATCAATATATCATGCATGTGCGGATACACGTGTATATGGCGCAGCTCACCAGCTGAATTCTCGAGAGAAGCGAATGCAGATCCCTTTTGTCTTTTTCGCTTTTTATTTGCTGGAATGCACGGGCACCCGTAATTCAATAAATCACAATCCAATTTCAAGCGCGAGATATCAATCGGTGAGGCTCGATCGTGTTTCGCTCACTTTTGCCCTTGCGTCTCGATTGCGGTTCTCTCCGCCACGGCGGTGGACTATACATACATGTTGTTCTACGTGCGTTCAAATCTTCTCCATTTTATATGTGGCTTGGTATATATTACTAATATGCATAATTGACAAGGTACTTATATGTGTGTATGATAACATAATATGTATAGATACCGCACAAACACGTGAAAATGCCCTTCGAAAAAAAAAGTCGGAACTTTGTAAGCAACGAAGTCGTGTGTGTGAGAGAGAGAGAGAGAGAGAGAGAGAGAGAGAGAGACTGACAGTATGCGAAAAACTCCGTAATGCTCGCACAGAAGTTCACTGAAAACTGGTAAATCGTGTTTTTAATCAACATAAATTTTGCGACGATATACGGTGTTGTTAAAAAAGTCGAACGAAGGTATACACTACATACGTATATACGCAAACACAGGTTGCATGTACACGAATACGACGAGGCCCTCCTGAAAGCAACTGCAGCAGTACGGCGTTATATAGTCACGCGAGCGAGTCCGCAAAAACGTCGCCCGGAGGTTCGTTCAGACCAGAAATGAGCCGATCAATTTGCTTAAACAGCCGCTAATTCCCGGTTCGAGTTGGCACCTCCCCCTGTGCACATACACGTCTGCATCTATATATATACACACGTATACTTACGCATACATACATACGCACGTACATGTGCACTGTCAGAGCGGACGATTTCGAGCTTACAAGCTGTACTTCGCGTCCTTTTTTAGCTCAACTTCTCATCTTGGATTTCTCGCTCCATACCTATGCATTATATCAGAGCACAAAACTTGGTTCGGTAATGAGCTATAATGAAGTAGCCACAGCTGATGCGTCGAATCATAGGTACATAATAACACGTGTTTGAGTGCGTGCACGAATGCGTGTCGAAATTATCAACAGTTATTATTGTTGCACCGTGCGGGGAAGATGATTTGATTTTTTCATCATTGGTCGATAGCGATCGTACTTTAATATCTCGTTAATGCTTTAATCACTATGAGGTCTTTACAAATTCATCATATCAATTAGTTGATGGTAGTCTAGTATTTATTTTGATAGACCAAAATTTGACAGTAAAATTGAATAGATTGGTGAGTTAGGAGTTGAACTACACGATGCGAGATGGCGCTAACAGTGTCCCGAAGAGCAACGCTTGTACGACAAGATTTTCCATATATCACATTGTAATTACGATAACTGCATGCAGTTAATTATTCACTTTAGCATGCAGGTAAAGTGAAAAATTCGGTGTCAAATTGTAGATAGTAGAAATCGATAATTATACCCAATCGTTATCGTTGATTTCGCTTTCATATCTTATACACGCGTATACGTTATATATATACAAAACACGTTGATTGATCTTCGAAGAGCACGATGTGTTATGCTATATGCTACTCCTATAGTGACGTTACGTTTCTGTAAAAATTCGTTTTTCCGACAAAAAACACGCTCGATAATCGTAACAATTGTTTGGTAACAGTCTCTGGGATTCAGTTTCATACCAGTCAATATTCTCTTTCAGCCGTTTTCTTTCCACGTGCGCAGCGCGGCTATTGTATGGAAATGAAATCTGAAGGGGTGAGAAAAGATTGGCAAAGGAAATGTGATCCCATTGGCTGTGTACTTTTGGCTCGATCATTTTGCGAAAGGTGAGCGACTATGGGGCTTTTGTCATTATTCTAAAAGGCTCGACATTTCATCGTATACACATAGAAATGAAGCATTAAGTTCTTTCATAATTCAGTCATTTGATATGATATCGAATGAATTATAGGCCTCAAGTGGAAGATACAAAGTATGGCAAACGCCTTGATTTCTGAACTTTTAGAATAGAAAAACTATTACAGCTTTAAAACAGTGAATTCGTTAGTTTGCAGCTACTGTATTCTCATGAAAGATCTGTGCCACCTATACACGCCTGCTCGATGTTCATAATATTCTTCGCCTTTTTCGCAAAGAATTATCATTGCACGCTACTTATATATAGACAATCTATATTTTTAGAGGGGCGGCGTGCCTTCACTTCAGCGGCATAATTGACCATAATTTTTGTTATTTTAACGTTATTCAAACATTATTCATATATATTTGTTGAACATAAGCTTGGAATCAGGATAAAATTACTCGTGTGCATAGTGTGAACATGACCGGTTATCTCTGTTAAGTTCTTGGCAAGTCTGCTGATATAATCGCCGTCGATAACAGGCTCTACGCTTGTTCTCAAGATCCTAATTATGAATTTATGGAATCGATAAAGAATGGCTTGTAATTTTACGCGGTAATTGAGATTATACGCTGAAATTACGCCGATACCAGGAACATGTTTTCTTTTATTTTTTAATGCTGAAAAATTTCAGTGAACGTATATATATAAGTGAAACAAAATTTTAAACGACTCTGTATTTTGTGCAAGCGACTCTTGGTTTTCATGTGGATGATTAAAATTAACGTTCCGTTAAAACAACTAATGACAGCTTTCTAAACAAATACGTTTAATTGATATAGCGCTCGCTTTCTCTATCTCTATTACGTATAGGGGATAATTTGTTTGGACCTCCTGAAAGATACGTCGACATTATTCGAATTATTTTCTATATATATATTATATATAGATATTGTATTAAGTTACCATTACGCTGCTAGCGTAAGTTCTTAATTATATGCATGCATTCATTAATGCATTTTATAGTTATGTTCGTTAATTATTCCTTTCATTTTTATCCTAATATATTGAGCGTGTAAGATATGTGCAGTAATTAAAAAAAATGTATACATTTGTACAAAACATATGTTGAAGCCACGCGAAATTTGACAAAAAGTAATCATACCGCGTCTTCAAGCTTCTACTCAAGTTCAACTGTCTTAATATTGCAGAGCATGCGCTCAAAATGATCGTGTGCACTTAGAAATGTTATAGGACGTGGTTAATATCGAAAGAATTCTTTAAAGTATATAAATAAACATTCCTTACGTACAGTCTTTCCGATGAATTGTTATAAGGATTCGTATTATAAATAAGTGGCACGGGAAAGACATCTTAAGATGAAGTTATGAAAATCCAGAGAAATTTCCACCTATATTATATTAGCTGCGGTTTTTATAACAGTAGTGAATGAATGTTGATGAGAACATTGACCTGTTCAATATTTGTGGCTAATACTTTTTTAAATGTGAAATATTTAATTGTATTTCAAAAATAGTGTGTCACATCGTATTAATCTATGGTCTTTCTTCTGCTAGTTAAATATACCGAATGTCGTAGAGGAAAACATAAAATATATCAGATAGATAATTATTTGAAAGTTTGCTATTTAGTGACCCCTTTGACTATGGTGATCACAATTTTAATAGATTTCTACATGTATACTTAATGGATATTTCTTTTTTTGTGACCCGTCATTATGATCGTATAATTTATGGTAGCCGCGTTAATTTATGTTTTTTGCACAATCTTTTTATGATTAATGATAGTAGCACCTTAAGGCAAAGTATGGAAAAAGTTGTGACGTTATTAAAACGTTTACACTGTATAAGACACATTAAATATTGCGTGACTCGATCGTCGTGGTTTCACTATCACACACGCAGATATGATGTTCCATCCTCTCAGCTTCTATAGTAATGTATTCTATTCGCGTGAAAATTCATTCAATCTATACTTATATAAGAACTTCGCGGCTGAATTCCAAAAGCCTCAATTTCGATTTACTATACACGGCAAATAAATGAATTTACATTTAATACCCGGTGTAACATATGCAACATAGGCGAAAAAAATCTCTCTAGCTCTCTCTCTCTCTCTCTCTCTCTCTCTCTCTCTCTCTTCTCTCTTTTGCTTGAAATATAACCCATGCATATATACGCATATTCGTACAACAAAAGCGCTCGACAGCGGTGAAAAAGTCATCCCCTCCCATCTCTCGAGATCTCGGTCCATCCTCTGTTACAATAAAAGAACGGATCGAGAAGCCACAGCAGCAGCAGCAGAAGCAGCAGCAGCAGCAGCAGCTCATATATACGTGTGACTTGAAACACTCCAATCTCTCTCTCTCTCTCTCTCTCTCTCTCTCTCTCTCTCTCTCTCTCTCCCTGGTGAGCTTCTCCCAGACATATTAATTAAACGGTTCATTTTCATCGCTCGGCAAAAAAGTCGAAAGAGCCCGAGAGAGGGAACAAAGGCAAACGAGGAAGCGCACAGCATCATACACCGGCTCAATAACGCCCATGGCTCAGAGGGAGAGAATGAGAGAGTCGATGCTCGCACTCCCCACTATCCCATAACCTCCCCTTCCCTTCCCGCCGCCGTGGTTTTCAGCCAATTGTATCGCGGTGTCTGCTACTTGCCACGCTCGAGCATCTTCAACGTCGGCGAATCAGAAACGTTGAACCACGCCCACTATTTGACGCCCAGTTCGTGACGCCCACCGTTGTCCGCAACACCGTTGTCGTCGACTCCCTCGCTTCTGCTGGCGAACAGTGATGCTGGTGGGGGGCGTAGGCTCGACTCCCCCACTCTAGGAACTGCCGGGCGAGCGCCTCTGAGCCGTTTAGCCGGTAATTTTCTCTCAAACACCAGCAGGCCTTCGCGCTGAGCACGCAGCTCTCTCTCGCTCGAGTGTCTCCTGCAGCTCACTCGGCTCTCTCGTTGTTCGTGCTTCGTCAACGAACTCTCATACTCGAATATACGCGAGTGCGTCGATATATCGCTCCAAAGTATCTCTCTTCATCCGAGGAGAGACAAGTCAGCAGTGTCGAAGTGTTGTCTGCAGTGTCTGATCGATATTCCGCGCAGTGTTCGTTGCGGTTGAGCCAGAGTGCGCGTGAATCACGGAGAGAAAGAGAGAAAGCAAGATAGGTAGAAGAGATGCAGGCAGTCAGCGACGATAGTTCGGCTGAACAAGACTCGAATGGTGCAACTGTGATCGTCGATCAGTGTTGAGTACAGTAGTATATAGTGCGGTTGACTCCAGTCCCACGAGGCTCCAACTGTACAATTGTTAGCCTGCAAATATATATTGGTTGCTCAATAACGCCCATTCCTCAGGTTATTCTGTCCGTGGACTCTTCGCGCGGTGAACTGAAAAAATGCGCGACTCCTAATAGCACTTTCTGCTAGAATAGCAAGACAGTCGCACGTTCCTTTTTCGCATTACCCAAAAGTGTTTTGTAAAAGCCGTCAAGGTGATACTTAAGATCGGTAGTGCATCGCCGGGCGTCGCGTCGCCGCGTACGATGATGCCGCTCGCGCCGACGCCAATAGTTCCGGTGCCCTCCAAGCCGAAGATCGGCTTCAGCATCGACTCCATAGTGGGTGGTGGTCGCGGTCGCAACGACGACGACAATAGCTCGACAACGAGGCTGTCCGATAGGCTAGACATCGAGCGCGACGATGCCTCGCCGATGGACGTGGTCGAGGGCGGAGGCTCCTCGTCTCCGAATTCGCGAAAGCACGCGAGGCTCGCGAGTTCCGGAGCTCGCTCGCCGGGGGCTCACTCGGAAGAGTCGGACAGGCCGCATTCGCGGAGCTCCTCCGTCGAGTCGTACCCGAATTCACGGCGCACTCCCTCGAGCTCTCACCACCAGCCGGCGCATCACCACTCGCTGACCACGCAACACCCGCACCACCGACTGAATCACCAACAACAAGCTCAGCAGCATCGAGGGACGCAGCAGCAGCAGCAGCAGCAGCAGCAGCAGCAACAGCAACAGCAGCACCACCACCATCACCTCGACTACAGCGCCAGGTCGCTTACGAATCGAAGTCACAGCGGCGGCTCGACGCCCAACGACTCGCCGAGTCCTCCGGCGCACAGGCGCAGCAGCGAGTCCCCGGTCTCGACGCCGACGACGGCAGCCAGTCATCCGCAGCCACCCCCAGGGGTCGTCAGGCCCAGCCCGAACTATCTGGGCCCGCCGCCGGGCGCCGCCAGTGCCGCTGCCGCTGCCGTTGCCGCTGAACAGCTCAAGAGCCTGTACGGACTACCGGGTGCGACCCACGCCGGTAGTGGGCCTCAGGCCCAAAGTGAGTACCACTCGCAGCACCTGGCCCTCGCAGCGAATATAGCGGCGGCCCAGCACTTTCAAGCGGCGAACCTCGCGGTGGCGCTGCAGGCCCACCATGGACCCCCGCATGGGCCCTATCCACACGCCGGCGCGCCCGGCGGGCCCCATCCACCGCCGCATCCGCATCAGCCGCCGAGGGATAGCTATCCGCTTTATCCGTGGCTCCTGTCCAGACACGGGCGCATATTTCCGCAACGGTTTCCAGGAGGTAATTCTTTTTCTACAAATAGTTTACATTGCTCGATAATTATCGATAATTACCTTTCGACCGTACGATCGTCTATAGCCTACGTATATGTATATCCTAGCCAATGTATATCTATATGAATATGTTAATTATATAACGATGCGCGAGATGTTTCAACAGCATTAGACACTGTTACTGCCAATTGAGATAGAACTTCGATATGTTTTCTAATCGTAAACAGATCGTCTCGTAATAAGGCGTAAATATTGTCAGTGTGTTACTGACATACAATAGTATGCCGACTTGGAGTATATATTATTGTTACTGAATACTTTATGGATCTCTCCCGTTATCTTAAACTCGGAATCATAATAGCAATTACAAATGCATTAATTTACAACGGAATATAAAGTCATGCACACACCTACACCTACACACAGATACGGGAGAACCGACACACTCGCGCGACAAACTACTTATTCGATCTATAATGAATGATGCCATTAAAGACGCACAAGTCATTTCTTCTTTGAATCTCGTTAGAGACAAGACTCTCGAATATTATTAACTCCATCGTTCTCTCGTAGAGAAAAAAGAGACCGGATGATGTGTGTAAAAACGGCTGGAGAATAATATTTTCTAACCTTTTAAAATGAGATACCTTTTAAAATGCATTAAGTGTAATTTATATAATTATATTAATTTACAGGTTGAATTGACGATACTGTAAATTGTTGGCTTTCGAACGAGAAGAGTGTTGTTGTTGTTGTTGTTGTTGTTGTTGTTGTGTTGTTGTTGTTGTTCTGCTCACGTACCGTAATCAGTAGCACTAATACTCTCTGAATTCGATAATTCATTCTACGACTGACTATAGAGTAACAAATACGAAAAATGAATAATTTATTTGAATTTGCACTTGAACAATTTCAAATGCAATATTTCAAATGTGCTTGCAGAGAACAGTCATGGGAATGAATGAAAAAAAGATCTAGCACGCGATGATTTACCATAAAAATGTTGTACCGACTCGATATTACATTATAGAAAGAATCTATTGAGAGCGCGCATTCCTCGTTTCTCTATTTCCGTGTAACTAGAATCGAAGAATTGTTCCAAGTACTTTTACTTTTGCAACTATTATTTAGTAATCTAAAGTATAACATGCACATGCGTGTAGCGTGAAAAGTAGGCTCGCGTAAAGAAGACCTTGCGCGGATGAGGTAAAAACGCGAGTCGACGAGGGAATCTCGTTTCATCATTGTTTTCTAGTCAATGACGCGCATTAAATTTAATCACTCTTTTCTCTCCCCTCCAGATTTAAACGATCGATATCTCGTTGATGTATCATCTCGGTAAATCATTAGCATTCGCATATTGTCCCACAATTGTCTACACATTGTTCTACAATTTTGTCCGAAGACAAGAAGAACAACAAAGTTCTCGTTGCGCACAAATAATACGAGTAGATTAGTGATTTTGTAATACAAGAAAACTGCACGAATGCCTTATCAGGCACGCTTTGCCAAGTCGAGCGTGAACCGACGAGTCGAGTCAAATAAGAGTTCCGTATGTTATTTATACCGCAGCTGCGGTAATTGAGTGATTTTCTTCTCTTCTCTTCTCTATTATCCAATGTAGTTCGTATCGGAAATTATTACATCCATCGTAGAGCGATGTATTGGATTTTTTACGCAAGCATCATCTACTCTCGTGCGGTAAAAATGTATTGCTTAGTCTGTGCAGTTAAAACTCTAATGAGGTCAAATGCGTAATTTATCAACGAGTACAGTCGATGAATCAGAGACGAATTCGCAATATACCCCAGTGTGTTAAATTTATCGTCGGCGATAATTTAAATATTTACACTGTACTGCTAATGGCTTCTATATAACCGAGTAATTCTCTCTTGAGTGTATATTGGAAAAGAAAGAATGATTTACGAAAACAATAACCCACATTCACATTCACGACCTCGCGCAGTTCGTGTTGAGTTACATTTGTACGCAGACTGTACCGCTGTGACGGCGTCGGGCTTATCCGACGGCACAAGCACGCATACACAGCTCGAGAAAGTGCGGAGATTGTCGTGTGTGAATCGGCGCGAACCAATGACCTTTTTTGGCGTGATGCTCGCGCAATCGCCGATTAAGCTTGTAATTATACCTGAGTAGAGTTGCGCACGCGCTCGTTTAGAGGCGAACTTTGAAAAATCTTCATCTATACAGGCCGTTACATCGACATATTCATAGCGAGATCCACCGGATCGATCCCATAAATCACCCCCCCCCCCTCTCTCCCTCTCTCTCTCTCTCTCTCTTACTTTTTTCTGCGAAGTGAATTTTAACAATTAGTTAAGGAAAAAAGCATTCAAAACATCGAGCGCTAAATTGTCAGGAACAAAAGTATCATTCGAAGGTAGACTGAGCAGCCCCTTCCTCACGCGCAAGGGCGATTGGAGATTTGCTCACACCTGCGTGCAGTGCACACACGCGATCGTATTTGATTGGATGAGAAGAGTAGGGAAGGTGTCGCGTAAAACTGGTCCCGGCGGAAAAATCGAGCGCCATGTTGCTGCATTTTATACATCCCAAGGGAGAGCAGTGTTCTATAGGTAGGCGCAGACGATGAAAACAAAGGAACAGTGCTGCAAATGTAAAGCGGTTCACGAGTGCGGCTCAGTCAAATCGTATCACTCGAATTTTTCATCGCGTGTATATTATGCAGAACTGAAGGCGCGTAATGCAATTACCAGAATTACCAGAGAGCGTCGAGAATACATTCGCACAGCTTATTTATTCGCAGGCCTTTTTTAAAGCACCGCCGCGCTTGTTCACTTTCAATTATATAAGTAAACTAATAAACTAGAGATTACTTCGCTCAAAGACTCCGTATCATTCTTCCTTAGTTAGTCTCGTAAAGCATCTCACGTTGCACTACGGTATTCTACGTACGCGGATAGTTATACCCTATCCTACAAGTATAGCATAATACATGATCATTGGGCGAGATAGGCTTATTGTAATAGGCTGCTATATTGCACAAATTTTTTCCTTATTTTCATAAAAATTCATACAAATTTCTTCCCTTATACATGATTTGCACTTTATCTCTCGTCCGATCATCGGGGGATGAATACTCAATTAGCTTGTCGCACTTATCTGACGCAATAATGGAGTTGTTGTTGGACCGCTTATTTTATTGAATTTCATTAGGAATAGTTAATTGAAAATAAAGAGCATCGCTATTCGCAGTTTGTACATTGTTATAAAAGTCTGAATATAATAAGGCATTGAAAGTCTATTCGAGATAAAAATTCTCCGAAATTAATGATAATTATATCGAGCTGCGTTGTTGCACGCGTTACGCGCGTTGCGTACGCAATATCGCATCTATTATTCAATCAGCATTCGATATTCTCTTCAAATCTTCTCATCCTTTCTGCAAATACCTTCTCGGTCGTTAGTCCTATTATACACAATATGTTGTGTATAATAATACAAGCGCTTCGGAAGATTAATGACTTTTTCGGAGAATATAAGACAGAAAGTTACGCAAAGTCGTCGGCAAAGTGAAAATATAATACTCATTCGCTCATGTTGTGGTGTGCGTGTGTGCTTCCAGGTCCGGACATTCCCGGCTTTCTACTACAGCCCTTCCGTAAGCCAAAGAGAATAAGAACGGCGTTCAGTCCGTCGCAGCTGCTGAAGCTCGAGCATGCCTTCGAGAAGAACCACTACGTCATCGGAGGCGAGAGGAAACAACTGGCCCAGGCGTTATCACTCTCCGAGACTCAGGTGAGATATATATCTATATACTTCAACGGAGTTTCCAATTCAATCGATTTCAATTCGCATTCTTGGCATCCGCTCGTTCGCTAGTCTTCAAAAATACGTTTGCGATCATAGCACGTCAATTCACAATCAATCCTGTACTTTGGTAATCCGTGAATTTTTGTAAAAATTCATCCGAGCGATTAATATAAGATACTTAGCCCCGGAGAACGAAAATTTCACACCTTGTCTCCGTTGACACTACACTATGTTATAGACACGTATCGTTACGACAGCATGGAATCCGATCGGCTAGAAAAAGTCGATTTTCAAACATACTCTTACTTTCACTTGAACAACCACGACAAAAACACATCAACGACGTTGTTTACAATATATCTTTATGCATACATAATACATACATAGTTATTAGAATGTATGTATATGCGTCGCATTGAGCAATTTGAATTTCGCGAGACAAATGTCATTTAAATTGCGTCTATTAGGTAATATCAAAATATCGAACATGGATATCGAGCTGTGTGCGGGCTATTATGTGCGCCTCGTCGGGTAATTAGCCAGTAACCTCGCCCGGGACATTCCTATGAATCTTAATGAGCCTCTGTGCGTGTGCGAGTCTCGACTTTTATTTTTTGCCGCTACCGTGTGCGCAAAAGTGTCGGCTATTAACAAGCGATAAGAGTCACCGTGGAGTAGCTTTTTGAAGGAACAAAAAAATCGTTATACTCCGGAAGCATTTTCCGAAGAAAAGATTGTGTAAATATAGCAAGGGAGAGCGAGATATATAGTTGGTCGGATTAAGATAATTTGTCTATCAGTGCATGCGCATGCTGTAAAAACAAGGAAAAAAGATAGCGGTCAGAGAAGATCGCGGAGAATGGAAGCTCGCGATAAGATAAGAGCGCTTTTGAAGGGCGTAGCATATACGATGCTTCTCCTTTTTTCCCGTCCAATATAACCAGCCGTAAAACGGCTCGAGATGACTTTTGTGATTCAAATGCTGTTTACGCGCGCGTGCGCCCGCGACAAAGCTACTTCGTGCGCATAAAATACTCGCTCTCTGTGCATACACCTATTTCTCGAGCGAGAAACGATTTTACGACGATTTGACGAGTTAACGCGCGCGAATTTTGTATTGTGTGTATCTTTTTTCTTTCGTGTCTGTCTACGAATAAATTATTTACCATATTGCCTCTCTTCAATAATGAATTTCAAATTTCCCGCCAAACGTGTATTCGTTTTAAAAACTCAGCTCGTCAGTCAGACGGTATTATTATCGAATTTGAAATATAACGCGATTTATCGATGCTTAACGATCGTAAATAGGAAAATTGAATTTCTCTATATACAGCTAGACGCGTCGAGTGTATATCGTTTCGAAAAACGACCGAAGGAACAATAACGCGAAAGGTAGAAAGAGGGGAGAGCGAGAGAGAGAGCGAGAGAGAGAGAGAAAGAGAGAGAGAGAGAGAAAATGAAAGATCGCAAGGCATAAAACGCTCGGACAAGTGTCGCTAATAAATTCTTGCGGCGCGTATAAGTCTCTCTTGCAGCGCGTCGTAATTAAATTCACTAATTTATTTACTTTCCACGGATTCGATGGTCGAATTTACGATATAAGATTTCTTCTCATATTATTCCCCGTTGAATTAGTATCTCGTTACACACATCGGCTATACGAGCCCATCGTTTTGTCTCTGCGCGTTGCGAACAATATAACGCTTCGTTAGCGTAATTGAGTTATTAGCCGAAGCTATTATGTCACTAAGCTATCTCTGCTTTAAGTCTTTTGTTGCTAAAACTTTGTAAAAGAAAATAGAAAAACAATGTCTAGAACGGTGCTGCAGCTCTTTCTCTACAGAATGTTCGGTGCATTACATATGTAATAATGTTAAGTGTCGAAAGGAGCGAGTTGGCGCGTTTACAAACTCTGCACCGAACGTACATATACGCACACGTACACTCAGTTTTGTATATACCGCTGAGACGTTTGAAACGTAAATCAAGCGTCCTCTTTTACACACGTGTGTTCCAAAGACGCAGCTTTCTCTGCCTCGCCCCCCTCCCCTCCCCTCTCCTCGAAAGAAACTAACGATAACGAAGAGAAGAAAATACCGATAAGGAATTTAGCCTCTAATCAGTACCTTGAATTTTGAGCGGTTCGCGTGAGCCAGATGCCTCGCGTGTGTAAATTGGATCCTTTTCTTATCTACTTAGGCTTGAACATTGTTCTCTCGCCTTCAAGAATGATTATTACCACACAAATCTAAGAAAAATTTACCTACATGTCCTGTCGTCTAAGTGAAAGTTCTAAATAAAATAAGTGTAGTAAAAAAACTCGGCGACTCTCCGAAAATTTCGCAAGCGCGCTCGCGAGTGAGTGAGTGAGTAAGTGAGTGAGCGAGAGAGAGAGAGAGAGAGAGAGAGAGAGCGAGCGAGGGCAATAAATCGGCGCCGGTCGGACAGGATAATCCGGTATGCGCTTGAGCTACGCGGCGAATCGCAATGAATTAAGGTTAACGCCGAGAGAAGCACAAATAACGGAAATGACGAGAATATATATATATATATATATATATACCGCAATAACAGTAACTATAACGATTTTCGACTAGATCGTTTCTTTTCTTTTCGTTTTTATTAATAAAACACATGAAAATACACACACGCATATATATATATGCGAGTGTGTATAAATGTCGATGAATGTTCAATGCATCGACTATAGAATTATGTAGTAAACAGATGGCATAGACTTGCGCACTCGGTTTATTCACGAGCGCTGCAGCCGTCGTCGACGCGCCTCATTATGCACATAGAGGCTTGTGCGCGGCCTGCATAATATGCAAACCGAGTTCTTCCCATTACCGTATGCTATATATGCTTGACGCTATATATTCACCGGACACTGTATGTGTGCGCGTAACGTAATAACCAGTAATACACGACGTATAGCTAATTGCTTCTATTCGATATTTGCGCTCTCTATCTTTACAAATATACATAGACAATTTGTATATATATTTATTATAGAACTGTTGGAAAAAATAACAGACGAGCTAGCTATACGCGTCTTGGTACGTTCCTTCATACGTTTCTTCATAGACATCATATACCGATGAGGTGGACTATCTAGTGTATTATATAAAAATATCATCGCTAATAAAAGCGAGGGTACACGCAGGAGTCCTAACAAAACATTCTTCCCTGATCTCTCTCTTACTTCTTTTCGCGGCCAAAGTGCCAGGGCAATTCGCCTCGGAAAACTTTGGAAATAATATACGTAATAAAAAGGTGTGGGGGAAAACGACAGTCTGTCCCCGATGTATATCATAATTTAACGCCGCATCCGCGTTGTATATATGCGCAATGATACTTTCGATGTTGCGAGGGACCGAAAAATAATACGTCTCGCGTTTATTTAGCCAGGGTATAGAGTATAGCTATCACGAAAGGGATTAAAAGCGATGTTTCGAGCGTGACCAGCGCGCGCCGCGGGGATTACCGGGTTCGCATACAGAGCACACATGCTCTTGCCTATGGTGTACCTACCTACCTATACACGTATATATACGGCTACTATGCCTATATATACTATGCCTATATACGTGTATATATGTGTACACACACACACATCCATATATACCATATACCTTATACGTAGCTGGAAAAAATAATGCGCTCGATTTCTCTTTTATTTTCACAGCTCCGCGTGTTTGCCTTTGTAATATTACACCCGACGATGTATATTTTTTCGCTCGATTCGACCCTCGCGTTCGCGCAAGGATAACTCTCTCGTGTATTTTTATGGGAGAGAGGATCGATCTCATTTTTCTCTAGCGTTCTCGTTTATTTGCCGCCTCACCACGAGGAGATCGATCGGTAAAATAGTTTAATTTACAAACACCTTTTCGCGGAACGGGTTAACGTCGTTCGCTTTAATTTTAATGCGCCACGGCGTGTAATTTGATTTTATTAGATTTGCCGCGATCGAGAGAGCGAAAAATAGAATATGTGTACAGGTATGCTTTCTCGCTTGCGCACGTACGCGCATGTGTATGTTGAAACTAGTTTTTGCGTCAATGATCCGTGTCTGCGTACTGGTAGGTGTATTGGCCGCACAGCCAACAGATCGATAATGAGACTTTATGAGCCTAATCCCGTAATCGAGCCGGCATTATAACGACGATATTTATGCATTGAAAAATGTCGATCGGTTTAATGAACGAAAAATACAATGCAAATTCGGTTTCGGCACTATAATCGTGTCTAATGAAAATAGTGGCGTTTACTTAAATACTCGCTATAGTTAGAGTTAATGGCTCGGCTAAGGAATTTCTCATGCGCTAGCGGCTTGGTTACGCAATTTTCTCCAATTCTATTGTTTTACTCTTTGAAATTTTGAAAGCACGATCGACGGCGAAACGACTTATATCGAAGCTAGTCTAGAAGGATAGAACGCGACGATCGCATGCGAGCTGGCGACGATGCAGCAACTTATAGGCACGTAACGGATCGTCGAATGGCGGTGAAGACCTTATAAGCTCGTCGCACGCAAATGGACGTGTGCAAGCGCAAGTATAGCGATAATCGAACTCTATTAATATATATAAATGTACTCGCTCGTGGTTGGCGCACACCCACGTACTAATGTACTACGCGACTATACTCTATTTGACCGAGAGCTCGTCTTTTGACATTTTTGCTACAATTATTCCTGTTGGCATATCCTAAATTGTTAGCGATTCGATGATTATCCGTGGCTCGTCGTCGCCCGTCGCCCGTCGCCCGTCGCCCGTCGTCCGTCGCCCGTCGCCCGTCGCCCGTCGCCCGTCGCCGGCAAAACTAAACGAACGAGCCGCAGCTGCGGGGTGTGTCTCCTCCCTTCTTTTGACCAATCCAAAGCCTCCAGCCCTCTGCGCGGGATCGGGGATGTTGTCATGGCAACGGATCGTGCCCCGGGGGTGCGATTACTAAATGGCTTCTCTATTTGCTCGGTTAATCGCTCGCTAAGTGCCTCGACAGTTTTCCAATCCGATTATTCTACGAACTTTCTTCGTTCACCTTATATATATATACACACACATATGTATATACACCTTATATTCCCCAACTGCTCACGTACGTAGACACACGCAATGGAAGCTGCAAGTAGTTGCTACTTAATTTAGCCAGACTCTAATTCGCGGGGATAGCATAGCTTGGAGCGCGTGCGCATGTTTATCGTTGCGAGAATCGATCGAGCTGCTACTTCTCTGGGTGCAGTTTAATATAGAAAATGGCGACGCATGCTCGAACACGCGTACTCACCTTATTTTTTTTCTGTGTTTCGCAGGTGAAAGTCTGGTTCCAAAATCGGCGAACGAAGCACAAACGGATGCAGCAAGAAGAAGAGGCCAAAGCTCAACAGCAGAGCAGTGGCGGCAACAATTCGAGCGGTGCCAATGCGAGTAATAACAACTCGGGAAGCAACAACAACGCTAGTAATAAGAACACGCACCACGTGAGCAAGTGGCAGCAGGAGACGGGCGATTACCACCACGAGGAGGACGACGAACCGATCGATCCCGAAGCCGACGGCTGCTCTAGCGGCTCGGAGGCGTAGCTGGACGTCCTGTGTCTGGACTAAAGGCACTGCTAAATACACTACTACTTCTACTACTTCCTCTAATTGTGATTGGAATTTCTCTTCTTCGAGATCGTTACGAGTGGGGTGAACATTTCTTCATCTCTTCACTTGTCAAACGAACCACGAAAATGAAGGAAAACGCAAGAAATCTGAATGTCTGTGTGTATGTGCGTGTGCGCGTGTGCGCGTGTGCGCGTGTATGTGTGTATGCATGCGTGAATGACGGAAATTCGAAAGGAGAGGCAAACGATCGAACGCGTGTATAGATTATCTCTCTCTTGACTGCCATAGGATTGTAGCGAGCGACTATGTGTGCCAAACTTGACGATTATAAAAAAAATCAAGCCCAGTGTATATGTTATTTAGTATAAGCGCGTATATTCGAATCGAAAGCGGCAGCAGCAGCAGCCACAGCAGCAGCAACAGCAGCAGCAGCAGCAGCAGCAGCAGCAGCAGCAGTATTTCCCTGAAGCGAAGCATTATATATTATTGTATCGACGACGTTACTTAAATTATACATATATACATATGATGTTCATATATAGATATACATGAACATCATATATAGATTCTTTCTTTTCTCTCTCTCCCTCCTGCCGGAGACACTTTGTATATGTACACGTATAGACAACGCTATCCAGATACGAATATAAAAGAGAAAGACGTGTTCGTTACCTGATATTAATTCACTGAAGCAGCTGTCTGCGCGCACAAGACTTCTCTTGATTGCATCTTATATATATATATATATATATATATGTATGTATATATATGTATGTATATATATATGTATGTATATATATGTATGTATGTGTGTGTCTGTGTATGAATATTGTCACCGAGAGGGGAGAGCGACAAGCGTGTAAATAATATGTACATATGAAAATGTGATTTAACTCAACTCGTATACGCGAGAATGAGCAGCAGCGTATAGATCTGTAAGACGATCAAAGGAAATTTAGTTCGTGTTCTAGCGATGACTCAATAGCAAGATAAAACCCAAGAAAAAATTATACAAAAAATAAATTATATCACGTCTCAAGATAAAGAAAAACAAATATTTAAGTGGCGTACACTTCATTTTTCCGAAACCCACTAACACACACGCACATGTCTTCGTCCTTTCTCACTCCAAAGAAAATTTCAACGACGAATCGTCATAAAATAATAGATCATCTTGAACAAAGAATTGATGGTACGAGAAAAAAGTATGCTACCGCGGAATCATCGAGAGATTGCAGCAGCCAATTACATCGACTATGGGATAAACGTTCTCTCTCTCTCTCTCTCTCTCTCTGTTGTATGCGCGCGCGCGCGCGCATATAATCGCTGCTGGGTATACAGCTCAAGAAAGACCGAGCAATTACTTACGGGCGCGGCGCAAGCGCGAGATGCCCTCTTGATTTCTCTGCAATTAAACCGAGAGGATGATCTTCGCAAACATAACGACGCCTCGCGTTACTTCTTTCTATATCCTTTGTTTTTTATTTTTTTTTCGATTCACGCATTCCGCCGCTGAAATGTTACTAGCAGGTCAGATGAGCAGGTGCTAGAATTCACAGAGGGATACTTTGTTTTCATCCTCATCGTTATAAATGGCGTTACGTCACAGAAAATAATAAAAGAGATAAGTCGTTTGTCTTTAATTAATAAAAAATGGGGGGAAAATAGTATTCGACGTTGATTCGGTTTGGAATTAGGAATTTGGAATGACCGAGTCGTTTTGCTATTCTAACCGTTTCCATTAAAATTGCATCTTCGAATTTGTCGTTGCAGAAGAAAGATCAAACGAATATATAAATACCGTTTAGGAGAAACTCTTGTATGATTCACGATTGATATTATAACGGCATTAATTTTTGCCTTTACAAAAAGTGCGGAATAACAATCGGGGAAATTTTACGCCTAACCGAGTGTTGGTTTTGCAAGCTTTCAATGCTTTACTTTGCATAACGTTTTGCATCCACAAGATAGACGTAAATCATGTCATTTTCTAAGCGTATTTCAAAGCCAACGCAGCGTGAAATTCCACAGCTTGGATTATGTTATAAACCCCTTGAGAATGAGAAAGAGAGAGAAAACATTTTTTCGTATAACTAAGCGCGCAGTCGAGTTCTCCGAAAAGTGTCTAAAACAAAAAGCTGTGCAGCAACCGACGGCATAGCAGTATATATATATAAATGCACACGTATATAAGAAGGTGTGCACATGCGCGCTCAGATTGTGTGCAGAATGAACGCAAACTGTGAGGGTAATTTGCTACACCGGCAATTTACATAATTAGCAGTTCTCTCTCTCTCTCTCTCTCTCTCTCTCTCTCTCTTTCACAACTTGCTCGCAGCCGTCTACTCTCATCCTTTTCTTTCACTTTGTCTTTCCTCCGCAAGTGTTTATCTCGAAAGTCTGCTTCTTTTCTCTCTTTCTCTCTTCCTTCTCTCTTCGATGCTTCCAGCTGTAACTCGTTTTTACGTTTTTTGTGCGATTAATTCTTTAAAAAAATTAGTTTCTTCTTATCATAATTAGGCATAATAAATTGAATATCGATTATCTTGATTTCTAGATTGAATACCACTCGTCCAACACTATGTATAAATGCATTGATAGATATTAATTTTTCTGGAATAATATTTCAGGAAGCAACTGCATTCCCTCGGAAAGCACGAGCGGAGTTAATGATCGTTGAAAGCTGTTTTACGCTTCGACTTCGGTCTTCCGTTGCGAAAAAACATTTTCCTCGTGCAGCCGATCGGAGAATCGCAAATTTTAACGGAAAAATAAAACCACAAATGATGCAGATTTATGGTAAAAACACGCTATTATATCGCTTTATGTATATGTGGTTTAAGCCTTTAGTCTAGAGTCGAACTGACAGAAACTACCGGAACGAAAAGCGCATTGCATTGGGTTTTAAGATACGCTTTTACATGAATAATCGATTTGGACTTTTTAGCTTTCTATGGCTTCTTATGACTTTTGAATGATAATTCGGAAAAATCTAACACTTCTTTATGTAGAGATGAGATGTTTTTCAACATTTGAATTTACATGCTACATTGAAATTGCTTTCGCCTTTCAATAATCAGCATATAGGATTTACGCCTATGTCGGGATTCTTGCGAACGGATGCAAGAATTGCATTCCTGGATTTTATTTCCAAAATGAAAAGCTTGTAATTGACTGACGCTTGAAGTGATTGACCAAATGCAGAAAAAAGGCCTTCAATCAAGTTCAGGGTATAGTTTTTCTCCCGATAATCGGCTGGAAAGCGTAATTTTTTATCATAATTTCCTGAAATGTCAAACGGGACATTTTTTTCATAAACGTTTCAAGATACCTATATCGAAATTAGTTTCTTTTATTTGTGCATTATGTACACAATATTATAAAAAAGTTAAATAGATGAAAATACAAAGGACTTATCTGACTCTCGAGTATATTATGTATTTTACAAGAGCCGACCAGTCGTTGATGTTTATCTCACGTAATTATCTCTCACTTTCTTCTGGTTCTGTCCACTTCTTTTCCATCTTTCTTCTCTTCATAGTCGTCGTCAACGTCGTCATCGTCCCTTTCGTTTGTTCTTCTCGGTAGGAGCCCGTTTTCCTTGTAAAAGCCAAGGTTCATCTGTCCTAAGTATCCGTGAGCGTCGGCAGGTCTAGACGCCGCCGCCACATGCCACAGTGTGTGTGAGCCTCTATGTATACCTATGTTGAGCTGCCAGCCAATCTTTAAATCTCCATTTTTTCTTTTTTTTCCTTTCCTTAATCCTTATAAATATATGCTCGTTTGAATTCACTATGATGTAAGCGTGGGCGAAAATGTACAAGGATAAAGCTACTTTCGAGGATCGAAACTACTACAGTGTTAGCCTAATATAGCAGATTTTCGAGTCTTTCGCCGTTCGAAACTGTCATGCTCAATTTGTTGTTGGGGCCTCTATGTAGCCTCTATGTATACCTACGCTATGTATATATATACGCATGCGTGTGCCCTTTCTGCTCCAGTTTACTGGTGTCATTACTTCAATCGCTCTTAGCGCAGAATTAAACGTATCTCGAATAAGAAGTAAAAAAAGGCTCCAAACTTGATAAGGCCCAATTCGATACAGACTTCTCTCTCCTCCCCCAGTAGAATTTTCAATTCACGGGACCTTGTTCTAACCGAGTTGTAATTAGAAATCGGATCGGGTTTCCGATTGATTTCGATCTCGAATGCGAGCTTTATCGGGACACGCTCTCGGTTCTCCAGTATTTTATTTCAGCTTTACACGCTCCGTGCGTGTGTGTTTGTTTGGAAGTCTTTCGTTTTTTTCGGACCTGACGTGTCCGAAGCTGGAAATTCGGCTTGTCTCATTAACGCGTAACGTGAGAGAATTGGATAAGCTATACACTCAGACATGTTTATTCATGCTCGTTTCTCCCGGTTATTCCTCAGATTCACGATGGTTATATTTTTATTGCGAGCCCTCGAACGCTGCATATTCGCCTGTGTGAGAATAAAAATTCATAAAATATATGTATAAAGTATAGCTTTGTAGGGATCAAAAGTCTGAGGCTGCGCTGTGTCGATTACCGAAAATCCATATAACTAAAAAAGCGCTTTAAGAGGAAAAACTGAAGGGAGAGAGAGAGAGAGAGAGAGAGAGAGAGAGAGAGAGAGAGAGAGAGAGAGAGCGCGCGATGAAAAGCGAAAAACAAGCTGACTGGTGTTGTATTTAAATATAACGAGCTCAAGCGCGTCACGATTCTGTATTTGTGAGTGTATACCGAACCTACACGCTCTCGCGAACACATACGCGTATACGATATATATAGTTATACGGTCGGACTCGTGACGCGAAACGCTTTTTTATAGCCTCGAGGACGAATCACGAAGGTGATTGGGCTAACTCGGAAACTAAACAGGAATTTAAATTCTTATTACGTTAAAAGATGCTGTTAGACCAGATATCCATCGGAGTCGTGTGCCGCCTGGGCGATAAGTGTATGGCTATGCTGACCATCGTTATTTTTCATGTTCCTATTTTATATGTATTTCTCACTCTTGCTCTTTCTCTCTAGTTTTTTTAGTAAATTTGACCATTAAAAATCTTTGAAAATCTGTTTCCTTTTTTCTGCTTCGAATTTGCATGTAGTTATCTCTAAAAGTCGAGCGAGCAGAAGAAGTATATTCTAATTTAGTCAAATCGGAATGTAAATCTACGTTTGAAAGGAGGGACCGATAACTAGAATAGAAGGAAAAAATACTCTTGTCTAGATAAGGTAATTTAAGGTTGCAAGCCGAAAGCAAGCTGCAATTACCTGTGAAATTCAAACGAAATAATTCAAAGTCGCGTATTTATATTTCTCGGAAAAAAAGTCGCATTTGATTTTCACGCGTTCTCTTGGCTAATTAATCGAGTCCACCAGGGCTATAAACAATCCGGCTTGATGTACCGCAAAGGGTTATAAGATTAGCTCGCACTCGTCTGCCATGTAGCGACGGCGGAAAGAAAGTCGAGGGCCACAACACGCATGTTTTGCTTGAAAGAGAGAAAGAGAGATGTACACTAGAGTTTGTATATCTATAGGCTTGTGTGAGTTCGCTCTTTAGGGTGTCCGGTTACAAGTGCTGAAATAATGGTACCATTTTGTTTACAATATTTCTTCTGATATGTCCCTATCCTTGCAAATCTCGTAACAATAGTCTTTGATGGCAAGCGAGCACGATCGGTATTCTTTTACAATGTAGTCCGCCGATATGTAGTTTTAAGAATATCAAAACTGTAGAGAAAAAAGAAATCTATCCTACAAGCTCGACAAGATACGCTTACTGCTCTTGTCTCTCAATATTACAACTTTTATGGACTATTTGTGGACGAATAGTCTTATATAGCTTGTATGCTTAGCTGCAAGTCTTTTGATCTGATTTTTAACAACGCGTAGATAAAACTGTTCCTAGTTTCTAAAAAGAGTCTCATTTAAGATTTCACAATGCCCATTATGCATAATGGTATGCACACACGACGTATCAATGCTTATCAAAAATTCAGCGTATACAAATGCGAGCATTACCCGAAACGTCGCTCTGAAATATATAAAAATTAGCATATGCGCATTATCTCGCAAAAATCTTTGGCACACGGAATGAGCCAAATAGCTATACGTACACACACACACACACACACACACACACACACACGTATATATATATAAACAAGTGCACAAGAATGCTAACTATGGAAATACTATCCACTAGTCGTCCGCAGTTTTTTAGGCTATAGTCAAAATCCTGAATAATCTCTCTCTGTCTCTCTCTCTCTCTCTCTCTCTCTCACTTTCTCTCTTTCTCTCTCAGCCGACGCGCAATACATAACAAGGCAATCATCGCAAGAAACCGCTTTTAAACAAACAAAAGAGTCGACCGCAATCATTGGCCATCACGAAATAAGCTGAAAAGAGAGAATGAGCATAATGATTACAGTTGTGTGCTTGCCTCTTCACGAAAATAATTTCAAAATCAGCTCGAATCTTGCTTTCAAAACTCTACAGAACAGTCCAATTTTGCTCTCTTTCTCTACTGCAGTGGTGTAGAAAAAAAGAACTTCGAACTAACAACGACCTACTTAGCAAAAATCTCGAACAATATAAATATATGTACGTGTGTGTGCGTGCGTGTATATATAACCGGACATCGGAAGAAAAGAAATCGTGCGCATGTATATATATAGCCTGACGAGTGATCATATCAGGCCATAACTCATATAGAAGCGATGCAACAGCAGTTGAAATGCAAATTCGCGAGTTCTCTTAGGCAAACATGTGTTTAACCCGGGAGAGAAGCTGTCTCACGAGTAGCTGTATAGGTGCTCGCGTGGCTAGCGAGCATTATGCCTGTATATGAATGCTAGAAATTCCGCCAAGGATGGATATGGACTCTCCTCTACTGCGCTTATTAGACCGAGTGTGGGAGATTCATTTTCAAACTTGTTAAACATTTCTCTGAATCCTATTATATCAATAGATGCATTTATCGAACGCTCTTACCTTTTATATTTATGAATATACAAACTTAGAACAATGTATATCGATAAAAAGCTGCATAATCTTAGAGTATTTTTTTAAATTCACTTAGTGACTACGATGAATCATAAGGTTTTTTTTTAATCTTCCTATTCCTTACATTATACGTATCATAAGGATCAGAATTACTATTATATCGCTGAAAAAAGTAATAAGAAAAAAATAAGTAGTTGTTTCGTTGTCAGTATTAATTTTCCTCTATTAAGATCTCAGGGTCAAATCTATCTTTTGAATAAGTTATGAAAAATAAGTAATAACAATATTGGCAATGTTTATCAAAAAAGTTTTGCACTAATTCCTATGAACAGTGAAAAGTTAAGTATTGAAAAGTTCGTATACACATCGAATGTGTTATTAGTTAGTTTATTTTGACAGATTTGTTATGCTGCATGCATTAGTAGGTACTGTCTTAAGAGGAGTGCATCCATTTTTTAGTTAAGTGCACGCAAGCATAGGGCGCCTACACAATTTATTACAGTGGAGTTTGAATGACCAACTGGAGTTACAAAGGAAGCTGTTCTTAAATGTTTGTTAAACGAATTAAAATCTATTTCGTTTTAGAGAATTTCTTTTTATCGATGTAGGTTTTGACTTTGTATCTATTACGCGAGCAACCCGTTAGCTTGCGCAATAATTCTCTACTGATTCTATAAAGGAAGGAAGATATTATTATTATCAGAGTTGCATAGATTTTAAAATAAATATTCTATATATGATAAAATAGACTTCACAGAGCATAGACAGTCATATTTCGTTTTTCTCTCGCACTCTCTTTTATACACTATTTTCGCAGAATCGAGCAAAGGTGATTTATCCAGCAGCAATTTTGCGCAGTGAAAAAAGATCGCAGGGCGCATTCCGCGCTTTCGCCCGGCAAATGGATGAAAATTACGGGACACCTCGTCGGATGCCTCGTCGATAGCTGTGTAAGCGCAGGGGCAGCCTTGGAATTCATCAGGTCGAGATTTCCTGCTGTTGCCGCTGCAACTCGATGAGAAAAACGTGTATAGCGAGCCGCGGTTTTATCGATGGCTATTTCGTGCAGCAGTTTTTATGCCTGGAAGACTATTCGTAGTTGAAAGCGCGCATACTCGTATAGAGTTTTTCAAAATTCGATATCGCGTAACGAAAATATAAGACTGTCGATTACTGCTGAACAAGGTATACCTATGTGCAGATATATGTGCGTAGTCTAGTAGAGGAGAGAGCATATAGTAGGCGAATAATGCAAACGATCTTATTCTAGTCGTTCGAAACTGCCCAGCAGATGTAGGTACGCGTGCGTGTCTAATTATGCAAATGGGAAGACTACTCGCCGTCGAGGAGTCACGAATTTCCCCCGCTTCAGAAATCCAAGTAGTTCGCTAATCTAACCGCTAACTCTTAAATTGCTACCTTAAATTCTAATTCCACCGCGAATGGAGAAACTAGTATTTTGGAGGAAGAAAGAGAGAGAGAGAGAGAGAGAAAGAGAAAGAGACGCAAATAACCGGTCTCATCCGTTATCAGCTGCTTTACACGCGTCCTTCATGAGAATGAATTTCCTGCGTCGGAAAAATCGGTCCTCGTTCCTATTATGCCACGATTTCTCCGCAGTTCTCTTGTGAAATCGACGTTCAGTAAAGTGGCTACGAGATTCGCATAAAGACAAAACGAGCTTGCTCACGATGATTCCTGTTCCTCGTTATATTCGTATATGTATATGTATATACACCACACACACACACTTTCACATACACATGCTCACATACACAAATATACGCAGGTAGAGTTGAGTTGAGAGAGCGGCTGCACGAATCCATTGACGTGGTATACAGTGTGTATACGAGCGACGAACCGTAATTAGGCCGAGTGTAGCGACTATTCATTAAACGAGATTACACCTTATACACCGGCCTTCCTCTTTCTATCTCTCCGTCTCTCTCTCTCTCTCTCTCTCTCTCTCTCTCTCTCTCTCTCTCTCTAGTCCTTCTTGCGAGTTTCTTCAAGTGTCGAGAAGAATAGACTTTCGGACTTTCTGCTCCTTTTTCAACAGATATATATATACATATACAATATATACATATCGTTATATATACTATATATAAATAGTTGCAACATTTGTACCACTGCATGGAAGCAACTGCCCTTTAACAAGGTATCATCGGTAATATAGAGTTTCGAAAGAGTTTTTCTTCTGATATCAGACTGCATAATGCAGTTCTCGCGGTATTTAACGGAGAGATTCTGTGATTTTGTTACTAATTTTTGATCATGCGCGTTATAATCATCTCGCAGAAAATGCTAACGGTTCACACCGTTCAGTTTACCGAACTTTTTCTTTCTCCGCCCAATGGGAACTGCAGCTCAGTTATCGCATTTCTTAGTTACGTCGACGCATATAATAAAGACATTCGCAATGAGCCATTTCCTTCTAATAATCGCTAAAATTCACTCTAGCTTAGGTACCAGAAAAAATAATATCTAACCGATATGCATCTGAATAAAAAGCATCGAGCATAGTTAATGCAAGAGTTAGTTCTGAAGAAGAAGAAGAAGAAGAAGAAGAAGAAGAAGAAGCTGCAGAGTAACGATCTTCCGTGCGAAATCCCGTAATTTTTCCTCTCTCCGCCTCTCCCCCCACTTTTCTCTTTTGAAGCAAATGATCGTTGGCGTGTAATTTGGCGCGATTACGCAAATGTTATGTTTGCGGAGGCCTAAGTAAACGGCTGGAGAAGAAAGCCGATCGCGATCGGCTATTGAATAAAAGCGATTCCCATAGCCGATCTTTCGCTGAAGGAAAACGCTGCTGATGGCGCCACGCGTGCGATAGCCGTATAATGTGTGAGCGAAACAGCTCGAGACAAGCGGTTTTGCCCTCCGGCAGCTAGACTGACCGGCTACAACCGATCTCGTTATTCTTTCTATGCACATGTGTACGTGTGCGTGTCTTGCCGATTACCGATCTCGAACGCAGCCAATCGGTGCGTATGTGTTTCGGTCTTGCGTAAAACCCTCCAAGATGTACTTGTGTACAGCGTACGCTTTATTAGAACGTGCTAGATATGTACTATAGTTATGTACATATACGATCTATTTTCTTAAAATCGGTTGTTTTTCGCGATACATCAAGAGTGCATGTATACTCTGCGCGGTATTCACCAGTCTTTTAAAATTGTGTAATGTCAACGCTTGCGAACTGAATTCCTGTATACTCGCGTGGCGTTTAAAAAAATAACCTCCGCTCAAGGTATAAAATCTTTAACTGTTGAGATCGTTATATACAAAGTTGAAGTCATACGCCATTTATGCTAATCAGTTGTTGGTGGCATGGAGAAAAAAAAAATTCCGCACCCATTCGCAAAAAAGAAATGTCCGAGTCATGTGTAACACATACTGCACAAACACTAAGAAAATCGCTTGCCTGGAAAATCGAATCTTTCCACACATGCATCTCGGACTAACAAAATAAACTTGGCCAAAGAAATCAGCAAAAAATCGCTCTTTGCCTAATTATGCATCTTTCCACTTGTCTGTGTACGCGTGTGCGATAAAATTCCCGTCAAGCTTCCTTCTCCCTCTGTTTTTTGTTCTCCCTCTCTTTGCGTCTCTCTCACTCTCCCGGACTCCTATGCGCCGCGGGTAGGTTATCGTTTGCGAGCCTCGGGAACGTAGCAATTATCAGCCATTCCTCGCAAATAGCTGATGGTTAGTGATAATTATCTGCCGCCACGCCATTGGGGCAACATCGCGCGGCGCAATCTGTATACCGGGTGATCGGCCTACAGCACCTGTATTATATTTTCCTTGCTACGCTCCCTCTTTCTCTCTCTCTCTCTCTCTCTCTCTCTCTCTCTTCATCTCTCTATTCATCTCTCTCGCTCCTTCGGTCTTTAACACTAGTATCCTTTGGCGAATAACGCGTCCAAAAAGTTTATTAGCATTTTCTATTTATTCTTTTCGAATAACAAAAAGTCTTTCTCTACGATATCTCTCGCAGACAATGCAACAGCCTCGATTTTCAGCATATCAGAAGCCTGGATAAAAGAGAAGGTGATATAAACCGTAAGACACCCGGTTGTTGGCACGGCAAATAAACGACGAATATGTGCAGCCAACAGTGTGTTAAGTACTGGCATTAGGGTAATAAGCGTGCAAAGGATGCTGCGTGCGTGTACACGTGTTCGAGAGCTCGAGTAAGCGAGCGAGATGCTAAAAAGTAACAACCAAGCGCTTGCTGTAGCGGCTACGGCTGCAACCGTATTATACCTGATCGCGAGCTGCACTTACACCAAAGAGACTCTCTTCGACTCTCTGCCTCCGGCTCTTCGTCTCTCTCTCTCTCTCTCTCTCCCTCTCTCTCTCCCTCTCTCTCTCCCTCTCTCTCATTCTCCGCGTCTCTTATCTCCTCCGCGTTTTCTACTTTTTTTTGAGATTGCGCTTCTATAACGAAAGATACTTACCTCTCGTACTTATACCCATTGAACAGTATAAGATCTACTTATACTACTCGTATCTATGTATATCATTGTACATGACACCTATATATAAGAATGGAATCTAGGAATTGTTTAAATAATATAAAAATATAAATAATAACTAGTGGGTCGTTAATTCAAGTATATAAAAAGAAGAGAATAACAATACTCGTACACGAATAATTAGATTAAAAATCTATCAGAAAAGTTGGCAGCGCAACTGCTGCTGTAACAGAATGCCCGATGCCTTCAGCACAGCGGAGGTTGTGGGAACATTTTAGGCTTGAACATCGGCGTTTCGCGTGTGGTTAACTACGCGATGACCTGCGGCTCCGTTCTGTCTATAATACGTATCATATATATATGCTCGTACACCTGTCTCTCATCCTCTCTCACTCACTCAGTCAGTCTATTCATTTTTGTACACGTACAGACAGACATTGTTTTGAAAGAAAAGTGCAACTTATCGAAGTGTATTACGGAGCAGTAGTTCGACGAATTCCCGCAGATCGCATTTTGTTGCGCTTAAGCTAAAACGACGCAGTAGCGATATAATCATCCAAAACTCTTTGCAATGCGATAATTCGTATTTAATATGAGCGACATGCGCGCGCATAGAGAAAGAAAAAGATCTGTTATTTCGTACACACCACCACAGGGTATATAATATCGCGCATATACGTACAACCGGTTTCTTCCGCTCGAACGAACGCTACTCGAAAGTAATTGCGTCAAAGCTATATATACACGCGTATAATACATAAATCGCCGAAACGAAGTCACGCGCTGCGAATAACCATATTTCGCATAATCCACACGTATAATGGTAAAAAACGGCTACTCCCGGTCCTATTACACATATACGCGTGCAGGCCGGGTAATTTAAATTTTTTCTTTTAATTTCATTCTCTTCACCCCTCCTTTTTCCTTCTCCCCCTCTCTCTCTCTCTCTCTCTCTTGTGAGTAGTTAATATCGCTTTAGATTACAATATTGTCTCGACCGGCTTGACGAGCGCGTGCCGTAAATTGCTGACGATATGCCTTCTGAATTTATTCGTTCGCATGAAATTCCAAATGAGAGGCACCGTTTTAATAAGTAATAAGTTCGTAAAACACATAAATTGCTATATTTGTATTAAAACTGTATAGATAGCCCTTGGAATTTACGACGTTTAAATGTAATAAATATTTACTAAAAGGTAAAAAAGAAAAGCGTTAGAAATGAAGTGGCGCGCAATTGAAAGAAAACGATGGAGCTTTTAATCGAGCCATTAATATGTAGGAGTTGACGTTCGCATCAGGAATCATTATCAGTTGCCGTACAAGTTTCGTTGCGAGTCTCAAGCGCACTGACGAAACTGCCGCACGCGGGCCGCGTCACGTTACGCATTATAATCGACCATAATACCGGCGAACGTCCTCGTATAATGTATACCGTAAGCTATACTCTATAGACGCTACGCAGCCAGTCGAAAATGTCAATGCGGCTCTCCGACTATAAATATATCGAGCGACACTTTGCGTTTTGTAACGATGTATGTATAATATGTATATAATTGCCAATATATTCATTCAGTTTCGAGGTCGAAAAAAGCATGATTTATATATATACTGACTGTTGAATTATTCGGCAATAATTTTATAAGGGTTATTGCGCATTATTGATAATCTCTTTTTTTCGACGCGTGCGCCTGCTTTATTGTATTGCACTGCATATACATATCAGATCTAATAATATCTGAAGTAATAGGTTATTTACTGTGAGACGACTATTCGAATATTCAAGCGAGAATTTAAATATATCATATTATAAAATATACAAATAGCAAACGAATTCTCAATTTGTCATTTTTATCACACATTTAATCACTACATGTATCCAAGATAATCGCGCTGAAAGCAGCTCGTCCTCCTACTTTCAGCCCTTAACAAATGACGCTCTTCAGCTTTCATAAATAATACATTCATTCAGTTGGTAATATCTATATAATTTTCCAAGCGTCTCTCTCTCTCTCTCTCTCTCTCTCTCTCTCTCTCTTGAATATAAGGATGATTTCTCTCACGAGTCATATATCACCGACGATGAAAGATTAATCTCCGCAGCGCCGGGGCGTGAAGCGCGTATAAAAAAGCACAGCGATATTGGTCAATCAGCGCCTCTCTGTTAAGAGAGAGAAAGAGAGAAACAAAAAATAATATTTTTCGATACTCGAGGCGCAATGCGTGCTTAACCATAGTTTAGCGCGAGTGAGTTGAACCGATGATTATGTTGTCAGGTAGAGCGGAGAGCTGTGGGTGGAGAGAAAAGCGATCGTTCACCGGCGCCCTCGAGAGAGAGACAGAGAGAGAAAGAGAGAGAGGGAGAACCAGCTTTCTCGCTCTTACATACTTGAGTTGCGCAGGTGTATGACATGCTATTGCTGCGTTTGAGGGTGGAAATGGTGAACTCGTGTATGGAAAGAACTACGTTAGTTGTGTCTTTGTGCAGTTGGTTTCTTCTCACCGCCTCTTGTCTTTCCTTATGGACTTCTATATACTTGAATTTTAATAAGAATCGTATTGGTTTGGACTTTTTTATATTTTGAATATTTACAACTTTCACCTTTTACGAAGTTCTCGCATATGAATCACAATTATAACTCCATTTTTAGTTTACTATTTGAACGACTATAATATTATAAGTGAACGTATAACACAATTTATTTTATCTTTGTTACTAGTATTAAAACTAATAAAATGTGTACATACTATCGATAGATTTTATGATATATAATTATTATAGGCTGAAAATTTCTGATATGCCAGAGAATGATCCACATATAATACTATTATTTGCAATTCATTTACGAATTCATACGTTCGTCTAATAAAAGTTAATACGCAAAGATGCTTTATGCACAACTTATTGAAAAATGGTAGTTATTGTATTTTAGATGAAAATCTTTCTCAAAAAGAAATTTCTTGCGTGGATTATATTTGCTATGTAAAGCATATGGCAATATCAACCACAAGGTCTATAAATAATGTATTCGCGTATTATTATATATTATTATTATATTATTATTATTTTTAATACGCTACCATTGTTTTTATTGTTTCTAATTATTAGGAACTGAGAAGGCACCTTTGTTAATATTATCATTTTTGTCAAAAACACTTTTGTGAAAGAGGATTTATGCCGATTTTCAGTTCAAATTGATCAATTAATTCGCTTTAGATCTTACGGATAGTGAATTTTCATCAATTTACTATAAATGGTCAACGAAGTGACTTGGTCGACGAAATATGAAACAAAGTTCACATTAAAGGTATATAGAACCCACAACTGAATTCCATTATCTCACAAATACCAAACATAAATTTACTAAAAGTCAAGATGGACTGAAATGTAGACACATGTATGTTTATAAAAATTATTTGTTAAACACCATCTGAAAATTTTGCCGGAAAAAAAATTTGCTTGCCCATTCCTAGGTGTCTTTTTCGAGAAAAAAAATGCTTTACTTATATATTTCAACTTTCCATTTGGGTTTTACAGCCAAAATAATAAAAAATGTTGTTTAATTTATCGTATTTTTCGAAAATAAAAGTATTATACTTTACATACATGCTTTGAATATTTCCCGAAAATTTTGAAGATCTTTTACACCTAACACTTTCCAAGGCAACTTTAGGATTTTTATATTTTATGCCTATTGTCAATAATTTACAGCTCCCCAAGGGCGCATGTTTTACTACAAATACAAAAGAAAAAATATTATTATAAAAATGACTAAACTTTTTAAATAAAATACATTCCAGATCATGTATAGGAAAAAACATTTCTTGCCCAAGCTACTTATTGCGACTTAAATATTCGAGTCACAATAAATTTACAAACCATCTATGTCTAAAAATAAAAATTTGAAATAGTTTGTTCCGTTGAAACAGTATAAAACATCCATGGAGATACCTTTATTGATTACAAAACTATCTATCACAGTCGCAACCTGTGAATCGAGCCCTTTTTCTAGCTGGAATATTTCTAAGTTATCAGTCAGGCTGTCTCATGAGATAATATGCATATTATAGTTTCAAGGTATTTATGAATTAATCTGCATCACTTATTAAAACTGAAGGAACAAACGAAATGAAAACTGTATGAAATTTGGTATTTTCAAGTCTATTTAGAAAGTGCAATGAAAGACTAGTTGCGTTTTAGCAATAAAAAGAGAAAAATGTGGAAATTTTGTTTAAAAAATTGCTTAATAAAATCGTCTGCATCCATTTCAATTAGTGCGAAAAATAATTTCTTTTGGAATTGGATCTCTTTTAGTACATCCTTGTACTCGATTGTATAGTGAATATTTGATCTAATGAAATTGGACAAATCATTTGAACGTTGTTTGTAACTCCAGCTATAAAACCGAGTAGAAAGTTGAAAAGTGCGTGTAAATGGTTTTTTAACATGGATGGCACTCAAGAACCATATTAGTACAATAAGGCCACCCGTCCAGGTACATACGCTCCAGTTGAGCGTAGATTTGCTCAAATACAACCCTGATAAAAATTGATGCCAATTGTTTGACATTCGTGGCAGTATCTACTGGCGAAAACTTCTACTTGACTACTTGCATTTGTCTTCCAGCGATATGCCAGTGGGCTAGTCAAACTAACAAATCTCGAGTAAACGTACTAAAACTACGCTTTTACTGCTCATAACCTCATATATGTATGCACATGTAAACATACATATATGTATATAGTAATAAAACATTTGTTTAAAATATATACATATGTATAGATCGACCGGTCGTTTGGTAAGAATTGGTTGAATTTTTACCAGGGATTAAATAATAATGTATGACGGACTCGAGTCAGTGACAACAGAGAGTACTAAATACTGGATTCATATTGCGAATAAAATAAACACTATAGGAGAAAATGAAACATTTAGTAAAAGATGTTACCGCATATGTTCGCGGATCACACGAAATTTGTATAAAAAATTACAAAAACTAAACTTACTTGAGCAATTCTAATATAATTTATAATTTATTATTTTATGATAATTCCTATTCTACGCTTTTTCTATCTGATATAATATAATGAAAAAGTCGATTACTGTCGGAGTTCTTAAACTGCATTTTTATTATTTATTTGACTTTGGGCTACTATATAAATAAGGATATATTGACTGAAAAGACGACGTGGTTAAGGCCATTACCGGTCTTTTAGCATTTACTGACTATAGCAACTAGGCGATAAGGCAGATTAGATTATACGGCATCAAACAAGATTAAAGCTTTATAATTATGATGTAATACAGCGTCGTTTAGTTGGTTCAATCTTGACTCATTGTATCAGCCGCATCTGTTCCGCAGTGTTCCTCGAAATGGCAAAAAAGTCATAAAATCGAAAAGTTCTTTGAACGTAAATTTGCATTTCCATCAAAATCCATCCCGCAGAACAAAGGAACAGAGGCCAGAAATAAGAATTACGTAAGAAAATAAGAAACCGTCGAGCTAGCGGAGAAATAGAATTTCTTCTGGCCATTTCAAACCAGAAGGTTTGCTTTCCTCACATTTCTTTTACTTTTACAGTCATAAAAAATACGGACACGGCGCTACATCGCCTTCGAACGTTCTCGCGCACGCGCATACCTATAACGCCCGTGCAATAAAACATAAAATCTCTTTCTTCCGAAGAGGCATATTCTAACGTTCGTACTTTTTCTTGCTTCTAATATCACTTTATGCGTTTGCAGTATAAATTTTTTTTTAAACGAGCGCGAAAAAATGCAAGCGCAGCTGTATAGCTTGAACGAAGAAAGAATAAATAAATTAACGCATTCTTTGATGAAAATCAAAAGAAAGAGAGATTGGCCGATAGACAAAAGGTTAGAATTAGTCGCACACTACTAGTGCAGTGTACATTCGCCGCATGCCGCATGCCGCATGTACATTGAGCTTGGCTCGTTACGGTTCTTAGTGTCATTAACAGAAGCCAGTTTTCATGCGTGTGTTATGTACTTTTAAGACGATGTTGCAAGTTGTACGGAAGTTGTTAAGAGTTGGGCCACGCTCTCGAAGGCAACGCAAAAAAACTTGAGTTTCGATATATATACACTCTCGCGTACACAGACACACTTGTACGCGAAAGTGCGGAAAAGCTTAATTAAAAGAGAACCACTACAAGTGCTTGGCACTCTAAACTGTCGAGGCATAAAGTTTAATGAGATTCGAATTAGGCATTTCTTTAAACTCCGCGCGCCAGTATTCTCGTAAAAATTTTTCGCCAAGAACTTAATTAGGTCCCGAAAGAAGAAGAAGAGGCAGTAGAAGAAGAAGCAGAAGAAGAAGCAGAAGAAGAAGCAGAAGAAGAAGCATAAGAAGAGGCAGAAGAAGAAGAAGGAGAAGAAGAGGAGGAAGAAGAAAAAAGTGTAAAATAAAGGGAGTAGCTCGTTTCCAAAAGCAGCAGTCATACCAGTATATGCCTAAGTCGTAAACGAGAAATTCCCCTGCTACATAGCGTTCTCTCTCTCTCTTCTCCTCCTCTTTCTCGCAAACGACGACGAGTCCCACTATGTAAATAGCTGCAGCAGCAGCAGCAGTACGGACACAGACATTCCGCTCGCGATCCCTCGTGATTGGCCCGTAAGAACAAGGTGCACGAGTGAGTAACGAGTAACGAGATAACTAGGCAGTGAGGAGGTAATGGCTCGAGCACGTAGCCTCGCTCATTCTGTCTCTCTCTTTAACTCGCGGAGGCGGTCTCTTCTTAACATCCGTCCCTCTTTGTCCTGCGCTACGTCCCCTCCTTCTACCCACACGTATATACGTACAGTATATTTGCGCTTCTCGCACTCCTGCGCCGGCGACTGCCAGAGGAAATCGCGCTTGTGTGTGTCCGCGTGTGTACATACAGCTACACATAGCGACTGGTCGTTCTGCTTTTGTTCGCGCGAGAAAGTCGTAAGGACGCTCGTAACTTCGGACGCTTAACCGCGCTGATGGTTAGGCCGGGTTTCGTGAGCTAAAAGTACTCCGACGTTTAAATCAACAATCTTTGTATAGATCAATGTAAAGAGAGAGAGAGAAAGAGATAGATAGATAGATATATAGACAGAGAGAGACCGAGAGAGAGAGAGAGAGAGAGAGAGAGAAAAGTGCAAAGCGAGACAGTTTATTTGCACAGTATATTACTTGTTTTGAAATTCAAAAATAGTCGCTTCATCGAGCCTGCGACGAGCAGAAGGGAATTATACGCTCGATGCTTTTTAGAATGATTCGAGCTGAAGCTTAGAGAGGTGAGATTAGCGTTAGTGCGAAATTGCGAGCACAGGATGAACTTTATTGCTCGTAAATATATCGCCTCGTATATACGAGCGCTAAGAGGGTACATACCAGACTACTTTTAGCCATCGAGATATCGCTCTTTCAACTGATAGCGATGATTTACTGACTACCCTTTGTTTATATTGATATATAATTTGTCTCTTTTCGGTTATGTACATTTTGCCCGCACGCATACTTATGTTGTTATATGAAGTTGTTATATGAATTTTTTTAAATATCTCGTTAATTCATCCTTTACGTTATCTAAAAAATTTTAAATATGATGTATATATTCTAATATAGCTATATTATGTAATATCCCGTTAAAATTTCATAGATCATTCTCTGATAGAAATGACCGATCAACAAATTATATCAACAAGTAGGTTGTCAAAGTTGGCATTTTATGCTTATTTTCAAAATATTGTTCTACTGTGCTCTGGCACTCATCTGTCAAAAATGTTCTTATAAATATTAGGGAAATTACAAGATAACTTTATTTCGAGCTAGTAATAGAACTTCATTCACGACTTGTGAACTTCCTAGCCGCTTGTATTAACCGAAAGCATCTTCATGAATTTTTTCCTTTTGAGACCGAGGATCAAACCTTCTTAAAACTGAATTTCGAGACTTTTATGACTTAGGAGATCGTATATTTAGAAGCTCGAAAGTATTTGATTTCTATGGTTTAACTAATTTTACAAGAAAAGTTCCTTTAGTGTTTTTATTGAGAAATGCTTCCCTGAGAAGTAAGAATTTTTGACAATCTGTAACTTTGAAAACCTTGATGAATAAAATCTAAAAGAAATTCATGAAGTAGATGCAGTGCCAAACTATAGTTTAAAAATATTTAAAAAAAATTGTTTGTTCGGTCAATCTGTCAGAGAATGACTCATTTATATATAGTGGGAGAGAGAGAGAGAGAGAGAGAGAGAAAGTAAAGAATTATAACGTTCTCAAAACGACAAGATTTACAATGCAAAAAGCACAGAAGCATACGGAACGATCCTCTAATTAAGTAATTTATCTGTCAACGCGCTTGTCATCCCTAAAATGCATGCATATATACGCTCTGTTCGTCCAAAGCCTGCGGAGAGGAAGAAAGAATGAAGGAGTGACGAAGACCGTATACTTTCATAAACGTAATTGCATTACAATTTTCAGGATCCAATTATCTGTTAAAGCACATAAAAACCTGCTTAATGGCCCTGATCCCTTTTTCTTTCTGTATAGACATAGGCGGGCGCGCTCCTGCAAGAAAGTGCGGAAATTATAGATTCTAAAGATCGGAAGAAAAAAGGTATACCGCACACTGCAGGTGGATGATTTGAATATACTATACTACTACTACTATATGCGGCAGTCGTTTGCTACTAGGTTATATTAGTTTTGATGGAGACGTCATCGTATGCGATATACGGGTGTCTATGCTCTTATCACGAGAGGTTTTTGCGTGGATCTTATCGAAAAAGGCTTCGAGAATCTACTCGAGCCCGAGAGCCGAGTTGAGTCGAAGAGATATATAACCGCAGAGAGACGAGTAATTATCAACGAGTTTGCTTCATTACGTCATGTATGTAAGCGTGTGTAAGTGTGTAACTATATATGCCCACGGTATGATGTTACGATCACTAAATACACACCAACGACGGAATCTCCCTAGTGAAGATATTGACTTTTTATACGCGAGCGAGCGAATAGAAGAATCTTTCCTGGATGTGCACGTAACCTCAAGCCTCTCTGCAGGCTCTTACTTATGTGCTCGATAGTTTTTGCGACTTCGTGCAGTTATTATCTCTGATTACCGTCTTTTTTACTCCAATCTCCGATCGTACTGTTATATTTATTCTAGTAGAAAGAAAAAGATTTACAAACGAAAAGACCATTTTGAAGCTGTTGAACATAGCTATGTGGCCTCTAGCATCAATCAACTTCTGCACCGCTAATCCGCGAGTTTCTCGTGATATATCGTGATATATCGTGATATGTTCTGTATAGAGGAAATAAGTGAAAGAGCGCTAATTAGAAACGGCCAAAGGGCGCATATCGTAAACAAATAATGAAAAATTCATTTCATCGCACATCGGATACAGTCGCATTGCGAGGTGGGCTTTGGAAGCCTTCAGCTCATTGTCGATCAGATCATTAAAATTCATTTGCCGACGATTCACTCGGTTGATTCTACGGTGTTTAATCGCCGTAGCGAATCAAAGTAGTCCCCTTCGGAACCCGTTCGCGAGCAGATTCCATTTGAATCGAAAGGAGCAGTAGCGTCGGCGGCTACAACGGCGGCTACAACGGCGGCTACAACGGCGGCTACAACGGCGGCTACATCGGTGACTGCAGTACCAGACCACAATAGGGATATCACGATGATTAATGACAATTTATGCCGAGGAGCCAAGGTGCTCTTCGTTATACGCCGCTGACTCGACGGATTTACTAATTGGCCTTTCGAATAGTTCTAACTCGACGCACATACATATTATAGTACACAAATATGAGCTTCGAATATTGCGTTAATTCTACGCCTCGTTTGTCTCTAATGTGTATTAAATCCTTTATATACAATATTTAGGAGACAATACTTTATGTCTCTTTAGACAATGGATCAGAAATGATAAGTGGGTGTGCTTAAATGAAGTATATGCGAATGAATTTTTTGTACTATCAACAGGATCGCAGCTCTTTCCATCGAATATAAACTCATGAATAATTTTTGGAGGCGCAGGGCGCTATTAATCATTTATAACTCGAGCAAGCTGTCGAACAACATTTTCGAGATCGAATTTATAAATCTGAGTCATCTGCACACGATGTCTATCTTATATACAGCAATTCGGGCGACCAACAAGTTAATAAAGAGAATATATTTATGCAGAAAACAACCTCGGAGAAAACTTATTGTACGGTATATATACCGTAAACATTTTTCCCAACAACTTTCTCTGTTAATACGCGCATTATCCTCTTATACGTAATAGACAACTGAAATATAATAAACGATATCCCCGATAATTATTCGATGTATAACTAGATATACATTTAAAATACCAGATTTTGAATTAATTATTCATGCTTAATCAGCGTTATTAATTAAGTAAGTGTATATAGATATCAATCTCGTCTGGACAACTTTCTAATAGCCAATCTAGTCGATCTAAAAAGACTCACCGAAAACCACGTATTTACATTGCCACTTACAAAAAGAAAACAATAAAACGTATCGAAACAAATTGCAGTTAATTGTTCAGAGCATTAATACTTATCTGATTCCCATCGATTAGATGCACACGTTCTTCCATATATATATATATACCAAAGCATGCGAATAAATAATGTCTATAATATTATTTATATTCAAGAGTTTTAGCGACCAAGTGTATCTGCTGTGTAATATTGTGTACACAAGTATATAATGTACATGGAAATTGTTTGTCTGATCAAACTTTATTAGGCCTTTGCAACCGTGTCTGTAAAAGTCGATTATATTATCCGGAGGCACTGTAGGTAAGAACGATCGAGGGAAACTAAGTATTCGATACGTGTGTCTCATTGCGTTGCTTCATCATTCCTTGTTATACTATTAGTTTATTACTGCAGCTTTATAGAAAACTAATTAAAGAATGCAAATTAAACTTATCATTTTCATCAATTGTATTATTGCGTAAATAATAGTTATAAATTCATTGTGCCGAAATGAGATTCTTCTACGATTGTTAGAATTAAACTGACAACAACTGAAAACAAATTTCTATTCAAACTGATATTACGATCCATACACTTAGCATAAAGTTAATTTTAATTAATTTTTCAATTAATCTAGATAAAAACAAACTTAACTGTTTTAATGTTAAGCGTCTTATTATATTAGAAGAAAGCAATTGGTATAAAGGTCTAGCAATCTTTTAATTAAGATATTTACTACTTTATTACTGAAAATTGTACTAAAGATTTTTTTTAAAAATGAATTCAACAAAGAAACGACTGCCGATTATAAGAATATTTGATACGTCGAAAATACGTGACGCGTTCTTGATAAAAATGAAAAAAAAAACTGAAAAAATTTGAAAGTATTCCATAACGATTTGTATTATGTCGTATTATTAAAATATTTTTACTAAAGTTCACGTAGTTTTTGATAGATATATTTGGGGCATTTTGTTAAAAATTCTTTCTGAAAAAAACACTTCGCTTTTGTTCGAAAATTGGATCTACCCGAAGGATTCATTGATACATCATTTTCTATATATGAACTTGTAGTTTATATTACTGTATGACCATCTGCGAACAAAATTGACTTAATCATTCTTTATTTTCATATATTTATTTTTACATTATTTATTTATATGTATCCTCGATAAATGTATTAACTTAAATGAAAAAAATGGAATAATGGACTGCCATTTTGATTTATTAAAAAGTTTTAGGGCTAATCGAACAAAGCTATATTAATAGGGAACCTGCTTTAGAGGTACAAAAATTCTATTTTTTTTGAAAAAAAAGTTTAGGATACTGATTTGAAATACTTTCGGAGTTAGATCGAGGGGTTTGATTATTCCTCAAACTATTATTTGTTTATCATCAAAGTTTATCATTAAGGTCCATATTATAACGGTATATGACTGTGCTCTGCATTGTTATCGTTATCATTGTCCAGCAAAAAGGCTCGAACATCGCGACGACTAGAACATCTGAGTCGAAATCAGTTTTATCAAGAGTCTGAAGAGTCTGAAGAGTTAAATTACGAACCAGGAATTGCTGATTAACATATCAATTCTGTACGCACTAGAAATTCAATGCTTTTTGTAATCGAAATCTCTAACTCCCGATTTCCCACTATTTCATATTCTAGTTTTTTATAAATGACGTAGCAAAAAAATGAACGTTGTATCGAATCAATATAAGATTTATCTTCAGTATTAAATTCTCTCATATATGAACAAAGAAAACCTAAAATAAAAGTGTATATTCAAACAAGTTTTTATACCATGTAAATTGAAATTTTCTTTCAAAAATATACATTTTTTTTCATTTTTCAAAATTGTCGAACATCGAAGATTTTCAGAATCACGTTCATATAGAAAAAAAATTTATCAAACATAATATTGTTTTTAAAATATTTGTTTTACGATGCAATTACGGCCTGCATCTCCTACAGGATGGATCGCTTGTGTACAAAAAGCGCGACGGGATTTTGAATCTTTATAAAAGGAAATAATTTGTTTTTAATTCTGAAACACATATCTATAAACGTTTTTTAGGCCATCAATATCAGGCTCTCCCCTTAAGTTTCGATTTCGAGAATAGTTTTTAGATAGACTTTACCGAGTGGATATAAAAGTTATTTTAATAAAAAAAATTATTTTTTTTTATTTTTAGAAGCCAGACAATTTATATATATATATATATATATATAATATATATATTCACACCTATGAAATGGCGTATTAACGAGTCCTATAGGTTACTTTAAACTTTGGACAACGGAGAGACTTTTTTCACAAAGAATGTCCCATATATATATATATATATATATATATATATTTATTTATATTACAATTAATTTTTGTTCTTTAGATATCGACTAAAAAAATAACATGAAACGACACGTCTGTAACGAAAAAGTTATTGGTCCATAATTAAAATGACGAATAATTCTAAGATATACAATTATCTGCATGAACGTATAAAAATAATTATTAAATATAAAATAAATATAATGAACAGATCGACACCATCCAGACGAGGGAAATGAATTTTTGAAAAGAGGGCATTATGATATGAAAACATAATAGATAAATACTATGATATAAGAATGTTTGAATCTATGAACGAGAAAATTATTTATTTAATGATTATAAAAATGTGTGCATTGATGATTCAGGGAGCGAGAGGTTATATAATTCTTCAAGATAGGTAAATGAAGCAAAAACATTCAATTCTTCCAAATTATTTTGAGTCGAAGAAACAAGCAAAAAGTTATGTTCATCGATTAACAATCTGTCGAGAAACGAAAATATGTCAGGTTCAGTATGATACAAGGTGTGGTTCAGATCACCTGGAAGTTGTGAGTGATCGAGTAGACGATTAAATTGAAAAATAAAGCATCAAGAATGAAATTCAAAGAAAATGATGTGAGTCGGATATATAAAAATAAAAAATTAAACAATTTAAATAATTTGTGAAAACTAGGAAATGTCCTAATTATAGAATCTCGTCACACATAAAACATAGTACTAATTTTCATTTTTAAATCGCGCTGTAAATGTAATGATGTGTAAATCATGTAGATTTGTGTACTCTGCAATTATACATTTCTTAATCATATTCTACTAATAGATCATCATAGGATTGCAATGTATTTAATCTAACTATATCTTGTATGTCTAAATTGAGAATTTGAATTTAAATCTTAATTCTCAAATTTATTACTCTTTTGTCGATCATGCATAGTGCACACATATACAGACTCTCTATAAAACTCAATAAAACAAATATCTTGAAATCATTCACTATAGATATACATCACAATACCTATACTCACCGCAATAAAATAATTCATCTCCATCGCGTGTATAGCAATCCTTTCTGTCTGTCTCTCTCTCTCTCTCTCTCTCTCTCTTTCTTAATAAATAGTCTGGCACAAAAGCCATCTTTCACGCTTTCTCTCTCTTCGCTTAAATCAAGATAATTTTTCTATCAATATGAAGTACCTCTTCTGCCAAAAGCTCCTCTCTTTCTCTCTCGTGATATCTTTATCCCCGTATGTATATAGCATATCTACGTTCTCTTCTCTCATTCATTCATTCATCCTCCTCGGTAGCGTCGCGCCGCCACAGGGGGTAAATTAAGTTGTGATTATCTGTCGATGTGATTTAGCCGATGTCTCGAAAGAGCGCATGTGTATATGCCTTTACTAGCCACACAATGTACATTGAGCTCGAGCACTTAACAATAATACCTGCTGGGGTGGAAAAGAGGATATGGCGGGGGGCGGGGGGCATCGAAGAAGAGGAGGGATGAGGCTCCAAGCTGCCGTAATTGTTGTTAGTGCTCGCGTTGGTGCAAAAGTCAGGGAGAGAGAAAGAGAGAGAGAGAGAAAGAGAGAGAGAGAGAGAGAGAGAGAGAGAGAGAGTTATTCAAGCTCGTTTAGTAGGTGTATATGTGCGCGTGCGGAGGCAGAAACAAATAGCCATTGTCTGAATGGCTTGGGCCGCAAGGCCCCGAAGCGCATCTATCACCCGCTTATCACGATTATACACACTACTGCGCTCGCTTCTTTTCGTGGATCCTCCTGACTCTTGTTCTCTTGATTTCTCTCTTATATACATACATGGAGTTTATCTCAAGTAAAGCGCCGGGACGGCAGCAATTATTATTTCGCAGTTACGTAAGTCATACTGCCTTTCCCCGGCCGAGATACCATAAACTTTATTATGTTTATGAAAAATGTAATTAGAGATAGAAGTGTTGTTACTCTAGCTTAAAGATAAAGTAGAGTCTTTGAGAATACATAAGAGATACTTAATAAACGCATTATATCTGTTGTGTTGAAGCTCGAGAAGTCTGGCATCGTTGCCGGCGGTACACTGTTGTTGCTGGCGGTGGTGGTGGCGGTGTGGTGGCGGTGTGGTGCCGGTGCTGCGCGCGAATAAGATGTCTTACTCTCTTCTTGCTCTCTTTTCACGTCTCGCATTGACCTTTCCCTCCAGCGGCGGCACTTCTTCGCCTCCTCTTTCTCTTCCTCCTACTCCTCTGTAAAGTGAATTAATGACGCGATGTTTCTTTAGAAAGAGACGAATGGGATTTAGCTTCAGGGGCAGTTAGTACGCGCGCATATAAAAAGCGAGTTAGCGTAATATTTTTTCTTCGCCGTACTTTGCGCACACGCCTTGTTAAATCGAGCGTTTAATTCTTACGCTCATTTTATAGCCGAAAAATTAATTTACCCACGGACCAAAACAACGCAAAGATGCGTGTTACGCTCTACATCTGTATATATCGTAGTGCCAAGGAGACGATAGTGATCTGTGCGAGGGTAGGACCATTTGTCGCGGCTCGTGTTTAAACGGAGCGAAACGCGGGCTTCTTGAAAAAGAAGAAACAAGCAGTAGAAGCTTAATCTCCATCTTGCGTTTCTGGAAGTCGAGTCTCTGCCTCTCCTCTTGTATGACTAAGCGATCGTCCCGATTCGCCAAGCGGTATAATTAATTGTCTCACGTGTGACCGTAAAACGCAATGCGCACAGCGTTACTGCTTTAATTTCTTCATTTTTCTCATTTTTCTCATTTTTCTCATTTTTCTCAGTTTTCTCATTTCTCAATTCTACAAAAAGGAGGAAAGAAGAATACGAAAACAAACGAAAATAAAACGAACAGGCCATTTTGATGGAAATGTGTAGAGATGATGTTTTTCGAAAATCACAGGTAGATATAAGTACGCTTATATGTGGGGGCCGCTGAGCACCTTGGTTGGACAATGAAGAGATAAAAAAGCGAGCCGGCGTGTAAATGAAAAGATCAGAATCACAATAGAGACTCCAAGAGATCTGTGCCTTTGATTGCCAAGAACTTCTTAATACAATATGACATTTTTCAACAGCTAAAACCTTCGTAATTAATTCCTAAGGATATGCGCCACAAGCACTGACTGGTCTCTCTGTCTTTCTCTCTTCTATTCCCTTCTGCCCCTCGTCTCTATCTCTCTGCAGGAAGTCATCGTAGAAGAGTCACGTGGCGAAAGAGATTCGAGATATACCTTTCCACGAAGAAGCCGAAGGAAATATTCCGAATTTTCGAGAGAAACGAAGGTGTTTAACGCGACCATACTGTACACTATCCCGAGGGACGATCTTGCGGTCCCATTGCGGGACACACTACTATAGCTTAAAACTTGTTCCACTGCTAGATTGTCTTTTCATTCTCAAACAACGTTTCCATCTCGGTTTAAACGTTTATAATCTAATTCATGGCAAACAATAAATTGTCAATCGAAAAAAAGAAAAAAGGAGCTTGTACGCATGAAATTTTTCTTTAACCGATACATTCGTAATATTCATTTTATGAGAAAAGCCAAAACGATTTTACGATCGACACTCGCACAATGCTACAGGCTTGCGCGTTTGTATTGCTGTGGTTTCGTTAATATAAATTAAACTTTATCGTTGGGACTTTCGTTTATACCGGCGATCATCGCGCGCGGGTGCGAATCTTAAGCGGAATCGCGCGGAATATTTCACGACCGCATAGCGATTGAATCGCTACATTTTACAAGCTTGAAGATTTCTGCTGAGGCGCGCGCGCACTCGACGTTTACTGCGTGGAAATTGGAGAAGTCTTTGCTACAGAGGCGTCTGGAAATTTATGCGGAACGTTTAAGTAACGCCCGCCGCCTACGCCAAGGGCGTTACATCATTGTGTGCGTGTATGTGTGTTTTTCTTTCGGTCTCTGTCTCTATATCCTTTGCTGTTTTACATTATTTAAAACAAATCATTTTTTACTCGATTAAAGCACCACTGCACCATAGAAAAGTTGTTGAACGAGGGAATGTAGACGACTGAGCTTGCTGTATATAACGTGACCGGTCCTAGATAAGCATCTTTAGAACCAAAGTCAGGAGTGTTAATGAAGATAATCGATGCTCATAGATCTTTGGGGCATCGATTATACCAGCGAATACCTGGAATCGACACTGAGTAAGATTTATGAAGAAAGTTCGAGGGCGACCCTTCCTCTCTGCGTTATGTACAAATCTCTATACCTGAACTGTATAACTGGATTAGTGGGACTCTTCATTCCTGCGTTCTTTCGCAAAAGTTTCGATAAATTATTCAGGAATAAAAATTAATTTCACTCTAATACATGTGTCAGGAAAAAAAAATCGCAACTCCCGGGCAAATTAATAGAGACTAATATATCTCATAATTAATACGTGCAACAGAACCAGAAACCAACACCGAACGACCCTGATGATGCCGAGGGAGCCGATAAATGACCTTTACCCTCATGAATGCATTTCTTTTTGATAAAAAATAAAAGGCTATAAATTATTCATAGTATATTATTACGAATAGACATGTTTAAGACTGCAAAAGTATTAGCTCTAATTCGTGTCAATGAATTGGTATATAAGTTTTTTTGAGACTGTCTACTTTTACATATAGGTATACACCCTCGACAAAGCGCGAGAATTTCGGAGTGAGATACGGCGAGTCAGTCTCTCGTTAATAAAAGCGAGCTGAGCTGCACACAGTCTCTCTCTCTCTCTCTCTCTCTCTCTCTCTCTCTCTCTCTCTCTCTCTTGTGGATGCAGCGGGGGGTCTGACTCTCCCCGGCCTCCTGTGGTTTTGACGGCTCTATCCTCTCTTGGGCTTGTTAAGACTTGCGAGGGAGAGAGTAAAAGGATTGAAAACGGCTCCCGTGGAGAGAGAGAGGGGGAAAATGCGCGCCCCGCGTCACTATCGCGCGCCTAAACACACCTCGTGCATCATCCGGCCCTCGCAGAGAGCTGCTTTGTTTTCTTCAACAGATATACATGTACATATAAATCTCTAATTTTCCTTTAATAGACGAATAAATTCCATGCATTCTTTTTCTTTTCTTATTTTTATAAACGTCTTATACCTGCCAATTAGTCGGTCAGTTACTCATCATTGCGCGGGAAAATTTAATTGCTCAAAATTTATATCGTCGAGAGAGAGAGAGAGAGAGAGAGAGAGAGAGAGAGAGAGAGAGAGAGGGAGAGAGAGAGGGAGAGAGGGAGAACCTTCTTCTTATCCGAGCTTACCATCTCGAGGAGCAGAGGATTCGTAATTTATAAGTTGAGTAATTATAACTCTTGGAAGACTGGTCGTGTCCTTTCCTTCTCTTCTGCTTCTTTTTTGCTCCTCCGGCTCGAAGCGTGCGCTTCACGCCGTGTAAGTACTTGAGTGCGTACATATACGTGTGATGCTTAAGTTTTGTCGCTGAGGTATATAAGCCTGATTTGTAACGTGTTTCTCGAGGTATAAACTTCGTGGTGGAACTATCAATTTGCCGTACTGCGAGATGAGATTCCGATCCGTCGTATACGAAGATCCTTTCAATTAGGAATGATAATATTGACTCGAGGTATATGAAGGTGTTTTTAATGTGGCCTAGTGATTTGTGAATATTATTGCAGCGGGTGTAATTATCGATGGGATTGATGAGACTTTTTATATGCATACATTTAGTCAGTCTTGATAGCATACGATCAATTTTATGACTGCGACTCTTACAGTTGAATAAAAATAGTATAGCTATGATATATTTTTCCATTAACCATCACGGTAAGTCTACATCGCTGTCGAACAATTATTCTAATGGATGTTTAATGTCACCTACCAGCCACAACGATAACGCCGTTCGTAATTTGTATTATTTTGTAGTACTCGTATAAATAACAAAATTTAATTTTATCAAAACAAATTTTATTAAATATATATCGCACGATGCTATCGTCGTGTATATAATCAGACTGCGAAGGCCAAGGGATCGTTGCGCCTCGCCTAACGACTCCATTAACGTAGAAAACTCGATTTTACGATATCCCTCTTCCTTTTGAAGCTTCAAATCCAGCAAATCCCAGTCTAATAAAAGGATGGAACGCGCAATCTCGCCTCGTTACTCACGACAGGCGTGCGCGCGCGCGCGTGCAAGAGGGAGAGAGAGAGAGAGAGAGAGAGAGAGAGAGACTCCAATTTAAGCCGTGTATTATCATCCTGAATAATCCGTCGTGTGAATTAATAGGCTATATTCTTACAAACAAAACAAAAAATCCACCTCGATTTATCTCTCTCGTGGCTTTAAATTCGTGGAGTGAGTCTGAAACTCGTGCTTTTATCCAATATAACATTAGTTGATGTATACGTGTAAATTCGCAGGCAATTCGAAGCTTTTTAATATTAGATGCTACTCATTTTTTCGATAGACTCTATAACTACGAAAAATATGTTTATTTACTAAGCGCATTATTTGTTTGTAATTTGAGGAAATGTCGTAACGAACTCTAAAAAAGTGCTGAATGCTAAATGCATCCAAGGCGAAAATAAACTTGAGCTTACGACTGTGAGTTTATAGGTGAAATGCAATTGTATGTATGTGCACATAAAAAGTACCGGAGCCCTTTCGGGGGGCTTGATCTTGATTAATTTATCGACTAATAGACCCGAAGGGCTTATTTTACTTAATTCAAATATAAATTGATTCCATTATGTTTTAGACATAAAAATAATCGCTTCCGTATGTATAGAAAGATACTAGTAGCTTATGACGGGTGAAATATGATCAGCACGAGCTGCCTCGTCGAAAGAGACGATGGAAAGGCTATCGAAAACTCTTGATTATATCGTCATAACAGTCTACAACATATTATAACCTCTTCCTCATCTTAGTTTACCTATCGGGAAGAAAGTAGGGGTGGAAAATAGGGGTATTGAGAGGCGAAGTTTGCCCGATATAAATACTTGGGACAAAAGTAGTAAACGGGCTGATGAGCGTCATTACCCCCACCTATGCAGACGTAGCACTGGTGGCGGGCATTTTTCTCCCCTCATTTGCCGAGTGAGAGGAGTAAGTTAAGAACTCTCTGATCTCTGACGCGAAACTGAGGTTGGTGCCTACGCGAGAGAATTACTATAGAAAACATAGTACGGTCCATTGAAATGCAAAGAAAAAGAGAAACATCTATACAGCAAGTGCAGAAAGCACGCGTCCCAATCGTTGCACAATCTCATTGGTTGGCATGATCGCGTGCTGATGCGCGACTCTAACGGTTCATTAATTAGCCAACGAATTACCAGCGGACTAGTGTAGATCTCGTCGAAGAAGTGTATGGCGCAAGCGCTAGTCACGCTATACCGCACTCTATAGCAGTATTCAGACATTCCCGTTGGCATCCGCTCACAAGACTTGGATTCTGATTTTAAATACGAGCTGCGTAATATATCGCGTCTTGTATTATCGATGATCTTTCGGAGGGCAGTTTCGCGCGAGGGTAATGAAATTCGAGATTTGTGAGGGGCGGTTCTCGTTCACTCGGCCGAGCTGAGTTACGTTATGAGTGTCGTGTAAATGGGCCGTTTTGCTCTTCATGTATACATATAACCATGTGTGTAGACGCGCGGAGAAGATGCTTTATGGGTCGATTTGACGCAAGTGATTTCACACGTTATAACGTAAAGTAGAATATATACACACTCACTCACACACACTCACACACACTCACACACACACACACATGTATATACGTATAGTCGAAAATGGAGAAAAAAAGAACAAACAAGTTCGCAGTAGTTGGGTCGATTGTAAGTGAAGCGAGACACGCACCTCCTAAAAATACACACACAAACCATTGGAAAGTTTTGCTTCATTTGTTTATCGGACAGCGCTTTATTACCGGCAATTTGGCGCGAGCCGCCGGGTAATTTCATATTGGTTTTCCGCGCTCCACCTACTGCTGCATCATCTCCTCGAGCACAGTTTTTTACGAGGCTGTAGACTCAGGGCTATATTATATATTACGCATACACAGACCAGCGTGTTTTTTGCATAATTGCTCGCGCGTAGTTTTAATTTGTAATAAAATTTTAAGCGCCTGCTTATACACTGCGCCAGAGAAATTTTTCACTAAAACATATAGTTAATAAATTTCGAGCTATACATATCTAAAATATGCAAGTGTATAAATCTGACTGAACGGAGTCGACTTTCGAAAATGGAAAATCGGTGGAAAAAGCTGGAAAAGGCTGGAAAAGGCTGGAAAAGGCTGGAAAAAGCTGGAAAAAGGTGAAAAAAGGTGAAAAGGGTGAAAAAAGCGAAAAAAAGTGGAAGAAGCTGGACAAAGGATTGAATAAGTCGATAATTTTTCGGGCGCGAAATTATGCTTCCTCGCACTCTTGGATGTTAAGCTACTCTTTTTACCGTCATCCGCAGCGAAATCTTAGCTTGCGCGTTCACGCCCTTCCGGTCGCGGTAAAAAGTATACAGTTCGAGCCTCAATTTTCTTTTAAATATTTACAATCATCGCGCTTATTAACATACACGACGAGATCAACAATCAGAGATTTATTGAATTTCTCTGGCTTGGCCCCTTGAAAGTCAAAGAGAAGAGGATGAAAAAGAAAATAAGCAAAAGTAAAGCAACTGGCCGAGCATTACAAGTATTTTGTACCTCGCGTTGTTTGCATTCGCAAGAAGGAGGCGAGAGAGTCGAGCGAGAGAGTCGAGCGAGAGAGTCGAGCGAGAGAGCCGAGCGAGAGAACCCCGGTGCAAAAAACAAGAACAGGAGTGAAACAAATGAAGGTAAGACGAGCGCGCGAGAGATAGGCCCGCGGGGGGAGGCTGTTGGTTATCCGGCTGGCAGAGGTGATTTAAAACTCAAACGCAAGAACGCCACACCACGCCCCGTCTGTCTCTCCCTTCTCTTTCGCTCTCTTCGAGTTAAGAAAAAGCGAAAAATCCAAGCTTCCACTGCAAATGAAGACGCGAGCGAGCTTACTTTGTTGCGCTGGATTCAAATCCGCACGTATGCATATTTTTCCCTGCCCGTTACCTCTCCGCGAGTGACGATCGGAGTGAGTCGTTTGCTCACGCTAGGTGGCGCATCGTTTCAACCGTGTCCCTTGATTTTTGGCTTAACACTTTTAAGTGCTATGGATATGGATAGGCATATAAGTGCTTGCCCGTCGTCTCGCAGCCGGATAGTCGACTGGCGACTTCCCTCATCCTCGAATCCTCTCATAATACTTCATGATTACTCAGTGGATTTCAATTATGGACACGGTAGTGCACGTGGCCAATAGTTCCTTCCTTTTCGCAGTCCATTGAAGAAGAAGGGAAAACAAAGTGCTCTCCAGCTAGAGAGCTTAGTCGTGCACGACAATACGTCGAAAACATGACAATGCTAGGCAGTCGCGCGAACAAAAGTCCAAAGGATTTCGAGACATTGCGGAGGCGGGCAAGTGATAATCTGCGGGTGTTCCGAGACAATCGGGCCGATGATCACCCGGGCGGAGTCGCACGCGACCGAGGGACTGGCACAGTGCTTAACGTTTGTAAACGTGGAAGGGTCGACGACGAATCGGCTTAATGGCTGTGCGCGAGCGATAGATAACCACGGCACCCTCTCTCGCTAAACTGACCTCTTAATCCGCGATCATCTTTCGAAAAGCAAAGCTTCGAACATCTCTCTCTCTCTCTCTCTCTCTCTCTCTCTCTCTCTCTCTCTCTCTCTCTCTCTCTACTATATATAAACACACGCGCCTGTCTCTTTTTCTGTCTCTTTCTCTTCCTCTTTCTCTTCCTCTTTCTATTTATCTCAGCTAGAGATGAGATTATCCGACGAGACTTATAATAACTCGTAACGAGATGAGCGGAAGACAATAATGTCTGCGACGACCTGTAAAGTAGTGGATTACTTTTAAACGATTCTTACTTACTGAGTTTATCCCATTCTCTTATCCCATTCTCTTATCCCATTCTTTTATCCCGTTCTTTTATCCCATTAATACTAAAAATATAATGATATTACGGATGAAGATTCAAATGTACAAGTACTATGAGCGAGTACGATCGTAGTACAATTGTTTCAGTCTCGAGACTGAATTTTTCAAGCACGATGCGTAAACTATAGGCTGAAAGTCTTGTGATGAAATATCTGTAAGCGTATGTAGGTGCGCGCGACATACGAAATTTGTCCGCTTAATTACGGCTGGCAGTCATATTTCGTGCGGACAGAGAAGTCGATTTATCGCTCCTTTTTCTCCGTGACGTTATTTAGATCGCATTATTGGCTCGGCCAAGTCGACTCCCCGCTGCGTAACTAAAACCGGTAATCTCCCGTGACTTCATCTTTCCCTCTCTTTCTCTTTCACTCGAGACTCGCGTGCGAGCATGGTTAAAATGATTTTGACGATTTTTCATCGCGGATTACGAGCTTCTTCTGCCCCACGGCAGCTGCTGCGAGCAAATTGCCCGGTCAAACGAGCTGGATAAATGCTCGGTTGCAGAAAGAGGAAGATGTATGTACAGTATGTACAAGCTCGAAGTTTGGGAGCTCGACTGTCGCGTATTATTACATCGATGCTGAACTCTGATATTCTTTGAGATGTGAGGATTTTAATTGACTTGCGAACTTTTTTTTAATAACAAGTATCATTTTTTTTAATAACAAGATAAGAACAACAAAAATGAGATAACGCAGGCAGTAGCGTTCGAGCGCGAAGCGTGCTTAATTTCGACTTGAAATTCGAATGATTCACCTTTCGCGGAGATTGTTTTTATCAAAATTCGACTGATTAAATTAGGTTATTCGGATAGCTAATGCTATCGTTTTGCGAACTAACTGTATGCTGCGTAGAATATCGGTGTAGAGCAATCGAATGACAGTACGAGTGTATACGTGTATATATACGTATATACTCCTGAGCTGTCTTTTGCGTGTATACACGAGCGCGTAAAGTGAGTGGGAGAAAGTTGGTGTTGGGATCGCGTGCGCTAATTGCTGGTAGACCATCGGCGATAATTAAGATTCGCGAGCTGACTTTTTCGCGAGTCGCCGCTCAATTAGTCTCGCAAACTCTCGAAACACGCAGGAGTCGAGATTTTTTCACGAGACGTATACGTCTCGCTATAGGTAGAAGCTTGCGTGCATGGCGATATATGCCTTTTCTCTCTCTGTTCCTTATCTCCTGACAAATATATAAGTAACATCGTGTCGATCCCACTTCGATACCCCGTACTCCTTGTCCATAATGTCCATCCAACAGCAACATCCTTTTTTCGTCATTCGTATACACTGTAGAGGACTATACGAATGTTAAAATGTATCGCGATTAATCCTGGAATAAAACACAAGGGCAAATCAGAAGCTCGCGCGTTTTATAATTGTGCGCGCATAAAAGCCTTCACACGCACGGAATATATTCAGCTACAAGCTGCAGCACATTACGCGGCCGCAAAGCAAACAAGGAAAAAGGAGGATCGCGGACATCGGGGATTAAGATGTTCCTTTCCAGCGCGAATAAATTCGATATCTTGCTCTGCAGTGAGAAACTGAGGGAGAACATTCTCTATATACCTATATACATTATACATATTACAAATACGAATGAAGATTTGGGATTCAGTGCGGTTTCGAGTAACGCCCGGAGTCGAAATAATAAAATGCCAAGCGAGCTGCGTCCATGCAGCTGAGCCCGGGCATAATTTGGGAATATGAGAGCTGTCGGACTACCCTCGTGAATCACACCTTCGTTAACCTACGTACGCATCCATCATGCGTTTCTCGCCTTTTCTCTTTCTCCTATACGCTTATCTTTACTAACGATTTCCTCTCAAAGCACATTCTTTTTTCTTTACTCTTTTTTTTTTTTTTTTTTTTTTTTTTTCAATTTTCCATCTAGTAGCTACAGTCCCTGTATTTCATTTTTCAGGAACGATCGATTCGCTCTATTTGCCTACAATTTTATTTTATAATTACTCTAGCGATGCGAGAAGAAGATTCCGAGAAAACGGGACAGACATTTATATACGACGTGCATATCTGCAGCTTTCTGCAAGTTATATACCGCGAGAAATCATTTTTTTTTACCATTGCCAATCGTAAACAATGATTATAAGACCGAGTTGGCACTTGGCGCGTGAATCTAAGTTTAGCAATTATTTTTCTAAAAATACATTCACGACTTATATGTATTATGGATTTTCGGAACGTCTTTGACACTTACACTACGCACATTGACTCTCTACACGTGCACACTTGTGCATTGATTAATGCGAACGAAGCTGAGGATACCCGCGCGCTAGCTTGAGAAGAGTATATAATATACATAGCGCGGGTAAATTGAAAATTTCTCTACTAGACGAAGATATGATCTGAGTCGCGAGGGCAGCAGCAGCAGCAGCAGCAGCAGCAGCAGCTGTCTCGGTAACGGCTCATTCAACGAATTATAAGTGCGTGGACGAATTGAAAGGGTTATTGAGCTTACGAGTAAGGATAAAGCAGACTTGGGCACAAGGATCTGATAAATTCACGCTTATATATATTTGTTATATACATACAGAAAGGTGTATTATTGTCATGCGCATGCGTTGCAGCGGTATATGCTAATTCCATGATTAACAGCGACTAGATAAGAGTCGTTTCGTCATATCGCTGGGTGTCTTAGTGTCACGAGGGATTTGTACGATAATTTTCAGACGTAATATAATAATTCAGAACGTGTTGCTTGCGAATTGTCCGCCGACTACTGTACTTCTCAATTCTCGCGGAGTATAATGAATAGTTTGCGCATACTTTAGATAACAGTAAGTCAGAGAGTTATCCACGAAGAGAGAGAGAGAGAGAGAGAGAGAGAGAGAGAGAGAAGCGCGTTCGTGCGAGTAATCGGGGAGAGCTAGCCAAAAAGCAAAATTTATTCGCGTGAAAAAATTTTTATTATAACCTACACAGTGTATATAGGCGTACCTATTTGAAACTTTCGCGGGCAACTATCAATCAATTTATCCCTATATAATTTAGTAGAGAAAAAGATAAAAGCTTCACGTTTTCTGCGCATATGTATAGCGTTTTCTCGCTAAAACTGCATAAGTCGCGCGCATAATGACAACGTAATACTCATATCCCGCCGCGCGTGGAATTTCCGCGGCGTAAAATGCCTTATTAAATAAGGCCGCCTCAAGGAAGTATTTACGAGGTAATTGCGCAGCGAGCGACATTAGCCGTTTGAAAATGATCGAAAGACAAGAACGGGGCCGAAAGACGCATTATACAGTATACGCGTTGCATGTTACCGACGACTGGTTTTTCCAGACACTTTTCTCTTAAACACCTGATAGGATGTTTCGCAGCCTCATCCAGTAGTTGTATTGCACGCGCGCGCACACGCACGCACACACACATACTCACGCACGTATTATATGCATTCGAAAGAAATTTATAATTGAATCGTGACTTCCCGCAGCGCTGAGGTGCGATCACGGTGTGAGGAACTCGACGTGGTGAACACCTATTCCCCAAATATGCCTTATACATATACACCTATACCTCCACATATGTATTGAGCAAGAGAAAGAAAGAAGAGAAGAGATGGTTATCGACGTGTATGGCTGCTTTTTATTTATGGTCACGAAACAGCGGAGATTAGGAGGGAGTCGCTTGAGTTTAATGCGAGAGAATTACCGGATGCGTGTGTATGTATACCTGATCTTTGGATTTTATGATGCTACAGTGGGTGTGGTTGGGATCATGATGATGATGATGATGATGATGATGATGATGATGATGATGATGATGACGACGACGACGACGACGATGAGGTTGGTGATAGCAGTGGTAGTGTTGGTTTCACGAGAATTTAGATGTTTTCCAATGCTCTCGTCATTTTCTTTTCGACGTGGGATACGGCTTGTTTGCCCGGCCGGCCGTCATTTTACGGGATTTGATTTTCGATTGGGTTTGTTGATGCTGGAAGTGCCAGTTGAGTTAGTTATTATAATTTAACTCTTGAACAGGAACTCCGTCACGAAATTTACGACTGAAATGTATCGAGATAGAGGAAAAAAATACTATCGATTATATACGGTTTTCAATGCAAGAAAATTACTTATGTAAGGAGGTGCGACAGGTAGCGGATAATGGTTAAGACGTATATTTCAAGTTTTATGATGATGGTTTCATTAGACTGCATTTTTTAAGCTGATGCGACTAGAAGTTTTAACATTCTTTAGAGATTTCCTTCTAACAGTAAATGGCTCGATCGACACATTTAATCGTATCCAAGTGCGAGTATTGGCTCTCTAATACATTGAACAAATATGTGTTTTACATCGATATACCCATATTATATTTATACGTATATTTATATTTGTACATTTCATTGGAAATTCGTCTTGGGGCCTTTTTTAGCCAAACTCTTGTAATTATCGAGCCACAACACACATTCTCCTTCCACCCCATAAATTTATCTTATAAATCCGTTCTCTCCATTTCCCCATAATCCCCCTTAAACAGTCCAAAGTAGCCATCCATAAACATCGGAAATTCTCACCCGAAATACCGGCATCCCGCAGAGAGAATCTCAAGTTTTTTTTCTTTTTCTATCTACTCTTACGCTACGTTATTTTGTTGGGAGAATGAGAGAAGGTGTTTGGATCGACACCGGGCGCACAGTGTGACGTCGTATATGTATACCTATATAAAAGAGTCTACATCCAAAAGCCGAAACTAATATAGTTGTCGTGAATATCTTATAGAGGCTTGCATTCCTAAGGGCAGTCGACGGGGTGCCCGAAAGCATCTGCTAATTCGGAATCATGGGAATTTGATTAGCTTGGGGAACGGGTCTGCATCCTCGACATTTTTTAAATCACCAAATAATCTAGATTAAGCTGTGTATATACACGTAAATACGAATAAAAAAGAGAGTTAAATTAATTGTCAAGGCTAATTAAGTGCAGAGCGCTCACAAGAGGATAATTAAGAAGCATATATATATATATATATATCGTTCAGCTAGATATTCTACTGCTATTAATGCTTTCTCTTGACACAGAAATCCGCAGGTAGTCGCTTGTTCGAACATCCTGGCCTTCGTTTCGTTTTCGATCGTTTTTTTCATTCTCTTTTTTTCGCCTACATTATCAGCACTTCGTTGCTCGTTGATGTAGACCATTTTTGAACCTATCGAGCAAGGTGGACGCGCGCGTGTGTGTGCGTGTGTTCATGTTTGCGTATACTGAAAAACCACGCTAAAATTAATTAGTTGGGAATGCAAAAGCCTCGATTTTATCAGCAACGTCTAGTCTATCCGAGGAAAAAAAAGAATACTGCTCATCAGTCAGCATGCGTGTGCGCGCACACGTGATTGCCTAGATGTATGGAATATCGACTGTTCGAAACTATAATGAACCGCGACCCGATCGCAAGCGCTAATTACGCGTGTCAGTTTATTGAAGCCGCAAATTAGTTGGAAGAACGAAAGAAAAAGGAGCTGAGAACTATTAGACCGGAGTATTTTTCGTGGGACACGTGTTGGTTAGATGGACCAGACATAGATACAAAGAGTATGTTTGACTTTTGAGCTTTCGTTTTCTCACATTATCGTGCGTCGGATTCTTTCGAATTATATGTATCATGACACATATACAATATGCAAGTGCTTTTTAAATCATTCTTTTTGAAAAAATGCAGCAATAATAAATCGAAATCGATTTGCAACACGCAAAGCAATTAATTGGCGGTAGTATCGACATGTGGATCTCTTATAGCGGCTCACGCAAACGAAACCCTTTTTCAGCAGCAGACGTTCGTTAGGGCCCTAAGTGAGAGAAAGAAAATGAACGAGTAGAGTACCAGAGACAAATAAAGCCCTGCCAATTAGCGCTGCTCGGCGCGTCGAGATAATCGACGTAGCCCGCGAGGAAATGCAAAAAACCTATATGTATAGGTGTACGCATACGTGCTGTAGGTTGTAGGCATAGCAAGAGAGAGAGAGAGAGAGGCTTGTTTCTCAGCTTGCTTAGCATCACGAGCAATTTGACGATTGTTTTTTGCGAGGCTCAAGGTGTATAGGGGAGCCGCAGGCGGAGATGGAATACGTGCTGTTTGAATGTGGATATATTTTAGAATGCGATATGGTTCTCTTCTCTTCTTTTTTTCTATACAGCTCGTGTTGATTAACGTATCCTTTGATGTATCGATGAGGATAGAGTTTATTGAATACATATACCAGAACTTTTTACACGCATTGAAATTATTTGCGCGATAAGAGAATAAACATATTAAAAGAATGACAGTTAAATGAATTAAAAGTTTACGAGTCATTACTTACATTATCTTCGATCAGCAGCGCTGCATTAGACATGGAGATCTGCTGAATGGGAATATAGCCAGGACTTCATCCCGTATAAAAAAAGGGTTTATCACGGGATGCGCGTAAAGCTCTAATAGTCTATGTTTCCCAATCAAGCCAATTATCACTCGCGACAACGTAGTTCGACGCTAAAACATCGCTCGCCTTCCAAAAGCCAAGAATCCAATAAGGTGCAGCGACAGTTTATAGACGTCTCGAGAGTATTACTATTATAACCAGCTTCGAAAAGCCCGAAAGAAAAAGAGAGAAGAATCAGAAGAAGAAACATAACCCGCAGACTTTGTATTCGAAAAAAAGAGAGAAGATACTGCCAACGGCGTCACGGGCGTCTCGAGCGCGCGCGTAGCTCATATCCTCCACAAGAGATTTATGTCCGGACGTCTGGAAAATCAAATGCAGGTGTGTGTGGGCTAAAAAAGCTCATTAACTCGCTGAATTCGACACCTTTTTACATACAAAACGTTTTTGGCTTTTATTGTCCTGATGCCCTTGAATAATTTATGTATATGTATGTGTACATGTATATATATATATATATATACTTATGTACATATATTTATGCATAGATTTTTTTTTATTCAACACAATGATGATAAAATCGCACGGTAGCCGAGCAATAAGCGTGAAATTCTCTTCGTCTCTCTATCTCCCTTTACTATTATATATATATATTCCCTTAGCGAGTTGCGAGTTGCGAATGGGCGATTAGTTACGAGACAATAGCGGCACTAGCTACCGTGCAGGATTGTACTCGGAAGTCCGGCAATTGATCAAAAGTCGAACCAGCAACGCACCAAGCGAAAATGAATTGCATATACGTCGGACACTTGCATATATGCGACCAGTGCCTTAAATCCTTGTTCTCGCGATCTGTTTATTATCGAAAACCTCGAGAGCTAACGAGATTATACTTGGAAGGAGGATATGCGTTAGTCAGGATAAGGATGAGTGTCTCCTTTCAGTGAACGTGGATGCGCGTCTCTCTATGCATATAGATAAAAATCACAGCTGTCCGTAACTCCTTTGTCTCGGCTCGTGTAGAGAACAAAATGCAATTTGAGAAAAGATCAATAATTATTTTCCACACTAAAAACCAAGAAAAAGAATATGTGTATAATACACGTGCTCGGACGATTGATAATCTAATAAAATTGCACTACAGATGCATCGATTATAAAATATATATAACTCACTGCACTACTGGTTCTGTTCTGGAAAAGGAACGATACGTACCAATATACGGTACTGCAAGCTTAATTGGAAAATTAACTCTAGCAGCACTTATATAGATCGTTTCGGATGTGACTATCGCAGCTCTCATATGTACCCGATGATGATTTAAGCAGTCGATTACAATTATGAGCTGCTCAACTTAGCGAGCCCGCGTTCGCGATCCAATCAGCTTAATCAATCAGGCGAATTAATTTCTCACCGCCGCCACCGCTACCGCCGCCGCTGCCGCCGCTGCCGCTGCCGCCGCTACCTCATCACATTAAAAGCGCACGTTTTGCTTTATTAAAAGCCGCAATATAACGTCGCCGATAAGATATCGAAGCTTGGACCATAAAAATCTTTGAGCATTATACCTTGTAACCCAGATAGACGCAGAAATTTATTCATCAACGAGGTCTGCGCGTGCTGATCCTTTTCAAAATCTCTATGTATCTTGCAGTAACCAATACCCGCGTGCGGGTTCATACACACACACACACACACACACACACAAACGCTTATACGCAGTGATGGACTGCACTGTTCAAGCGCCAAGCGTCAATGAATAATTCCGCGAGATGTTATCGTTAATTACATGGCGAGTTGAGCTCTTGCGTGTAACAATGAACATACCTAACCGGTGCGCGTTCGATGTATATACGCAACGCACGTTGGACTCTACTCACGAAACTGTTAGGCCCTGAATGATGTTGTGTTTTATCGATTATTTATTGGCTGAAGATAATCATACTTAGGCGTTTTAACAAAATCGTATTCATCGCTTAAGTAAGTATACTTAGTAGTAACTTTTTTATCTACTAATAATATAACTGGTAGGGTGATTTTGAGGGAGACCGAGAGAAAAAACGACAACGATCATCTTAAACACACACACATTTTTTTATTTGAATTATAAAGGTTTACTATAAGACCGTTCACAATATAATAAATATGCTTCTCAAAAATATGATATACATACATTAAATCTATATGCAGATCTAACATCTGTATGATGAAAATATTAATATTAACACTTTTTATCGTATATATATATTCCTTTGTACAAATTCAAAACATAAATATATATGTATTTTAGTAACTCTCGTTAACAAACTCTTTTACAAACTCATGCTGTAATACCGATTACGGAAGACTTCAAATTTTCACAAACCCATCGATTTAAATAAATGCTGATAGAAATTCCGAAAGCTTAAAAAATCGATTTTTTTTTCTCCTTGAGGAGACTCGAGCTCGCGCGCTGCGACTATCAACAGTCTGTATTATACCTTAGAAGGTCCAGGTGTTTACCAACCGTTCTGTGCAAGATAATTTGGAGTTTTAAAAGGTGTATCTAGTAGAATGCGGAGAAAATATAACATATTTTACAAGTATCCATAGTGCTTTTCCCTATTTCTGAAATGGCTGTATGCAGAACTTGCAAACAGAAAATGAATTTAGTGGAAGGCGGACACCGACGAGGACTCGGGTTTAGTAGAAGCGAAATCCATTTCGGAACTTGATTCAAGACTGGAAATGAAATAAATTAAACCTTATTATTGACCAGTAGTGCACACGTTTTGCAGGATTAGTCGACGCGAAAATCGGCGTGCATCTTTTTCAAGTAAGGATTTGCTGCTAAAACAGCAAGAAGATTGCAAGCCCTGCACCAGAACGAGCTTTTGATATACGGGAAGGACTACTATGGCGCAGGAATTGCAGATTAACATAATTACTGTAAGTACTCGAAAACTTTTACTTATTTTTTCTGACTTTAAAGCACGTTTTCTCTAGTTTTACAAAACTATGCGTCCGATCGAAATGCAAATATAAATAGAAGTGTTCTAGATTCCTTATATAATTACCATCTATATGAACTAAATCATTCGGGGAAATTATTATTTAAACTATTATTTTTGCTACTTAAAATGAATTTCTTCGTTCTTTTTTTTTCAAAAGTAGTTAAAAAATGTTATTTTGACAACTTTCTCGAAATTTATTTAGTTCTTGTAGGAAACAAACTTAGAAAACAAATTTTACGGATATTTTTTAAATGTGTTTTTTTCAATACAACACAATTAGCTAATTATTTATTGTATTTTTTTAGGTAGAATGAAGACATAATAGGCATATTAAAATAACATACCATTTCAAGATGAAAAATTGACTGACCATATACTTGTCTATCTATTAGTGAAATGAAAATTGTTGTCTACTTAAGGGTTCAACTCCTTTTCTCACTCTACAGTCGTGTTTACCAAATAATTCCTCGCATTGCTGCATAATCTATATCAATAGATTCAGAATAGATCAAATCAGTCTTTTGAGAAAATTGTTGCTTTAGTGTTGAAACAAACTATCCCAATTTAGGCATTCTTCTAATGTTTATGTTAAGTATATAAAAAAAGAGGTATTGTGACAGAAGTTGGGAAAAATCATACTTGAATATTAATAATAAAAAGTAATTCCTTTTCTTTAAAGCAGACTCGTAGAGATGTTTTTTGTTCTCTGTTGTGAATCTAGGGATGTTTAGCGAACTCGTTCGAGTGCCTCTCGAGTCGATGGAGACAGGCTTATATAAGCATTCAACGATTTTTGATCAAGTGTCGTCAACAAAAAGTAAAAATTCGATTTTCTCAGCTGAACCGAAAGAGTAAACTAACTAGTAAACTATAGTTTACTCTTTCGAACTAGAAGTCATGAAAGGTCTAGCGTGTGTAAGATATATTGAATAGAAGCATAGAGTAAAAGTATAGAGTGTAGCCTGTTGAATTTTTCCGGGAAACAAGCTATAGGTGCGCGCCCACCGGTCTGTAGAGCTATATACATGTAGAGCTATATACATGTAGAGCTATATACATGTAGAGCTATATACATGTAGAGCCACGCGTGTAGTACGTGAAGCTCGTTAAGACCGAGTAAGGGCGAGCTGCGGAGCCAGAGCGCAAATTCCACACCGTCCCCGGAACGTGCACGGAATTCGACTGCGACACTGCCGCGGGACACGGGGATACGACATGATGCAGTGGTCATGCACGGGTTCTGTTTTTTCGGCTCCTCGTTAATACTGTCCGACTGACGAACGGCGCGACTCGATATTTTCTTCTTATGCTCGTAAAAATTGTTAGAGATTTGTCGGCCTGTACAGGCTTTCTTTGAATTTTTCGAATTATTATTGTCACTTCGAGAAGACTTTATTGAATTTGACGAGTCAATCGCAGATTGTGCACTGTAGCGAAATTGTTTTCGTTAGATTTAACTGAAATTTTCAACGATGGCTCGCATGATTCACTCGAATGAGCTTCATTTCAATCCAAGATACTGCTAGCAAACGCACACTTCCAGGTATAGACTCAAGAGCAATTACATGCAGTCTCTCGCCTCGTTATCAAGAGCTGCTGAACACGCGAAAGAGATTATAAAAAATCTTGATGATAAAAGAAGCAAGAACAAATTGAATGCGCTCGCTAATTTTCTCTCAGGGTGCAGCAGCGCAAAAGGAATAACGTCTTCTTTGAGGGGACGATTAGCGCGCATTAAAACGCGATTATTGCATACTGCACGACTCGCTGCTGTCATTAGCGATTTTCAACGAGGATGACGTTTTTTCGTGCCTTTCCTCGAATCAATTATGACGCGGTCGGCATAATACGTGCTGGCATCTTTGCGCGAAAGTCCACTGACTCTAAGTAGTACGAGAGAGAGAGAGAGAGAGAGAGAGAGAGAGAGAGAGACAGACCAACCGTGGCGTGCATTACGAGTATTTTATGGCTCTTGGACTGCACACAAACGACAAGGTGAGCATCGAGGTGCAGAGTACTCCGAATGTTCCTGTGCTTATCCTTGAAAACAAGCGGATCCTACGTATTACGTAATTGTTTATTCTTCTTTTGCAAAAACTTTAACTTTAACCAATTATTAGTACTGCCATTCCAGGACATCCATTATTGTGCTATCGCATTATTCTCCTTCGAATAATTCTAGAATCATTCTAGACATATTCGCGTAGATCCTGCCTTACTTTTAAAAAACACGATAAATATACTAATAAAGAGCAAACTTCGTGATAAATGAGATCCGAAGGATAGATTTCATTCCCCGATTATTTAATCGATCAATATGTTTCAAAGCCCAAACCGACGATGGCTTGCCCAAGCGTGTTCTCTATACGAAAACACGCTGTTCTCCATTATGAAGAATATAATCAGACATAGAGAGAATCGCAAGCAAATTCCTTTTCCCCTTTCTCTCTCACCTTTCTTCTTCACCCTCCTTCCTCGCCCTCCTTCCTCGCCCTCCTTCCTCGCCCTCCTTCCTCACCCACCTTCCTCACCATTCTTCCTCTTCCTTCCGCTCGTTTTTTACGACAAACCTCGTAAATTCTAATACACCTCGTTGTATGGGCTTGCGCTTGTATAACGATACGACTGCTAGCAAAAGGGTCGAAGTAGCTGCAACAGCGAAGACCTTACATCGAGCTTATGGACAAGCTTTTTTCTCCTTAAGAGTTTGATCCATTGCAAAATGTATATTCACCTTTATCATGCATTTTTTTACGATTTTCGCATCGTCTATACTGTAGACAAGCGTATGATATAAATAATGCATGAAAAGCGATAATTTGGTTGTGCAGGCATCGTGAACTGGTAAATGACTCTGGCGCCCCTCTCGCGATACATGGCTCTCGCGATACATTGTCAGTGAAATTCAAGTCGAGTTTAGTTTTTTATTAATCGTTATTAATGGTTCGCAGAATGAAACGTAGTTTTCATTCGTAGAGCTTGTATTTCTTCTATTGTGAGAGTCGCGTCGGGAGTTAATCGCTAGGATAAACTTTTCTGCGCGAGCGATGAATGACTTTTATTCGAAACAAGATCGTGCGGTCGCCTGGGCAAATATTTCCATAGTATCGAGTGAAATCGTGAACACCTGTCTGGTGCGTTGAAAATCAAGTCGTCCCGCTGTCAATAGAGCAATAAAGCCACAGTTGTCAATCGTCGAGTTCTCGCAAAATCAACACTACCACACAGTAGGGCGCAGTAGCTCTGCTACCGAGTTGGAAAAGCGTTTCAATCGAAAACCTCAAAGGCGAATCTTATCTCCAAATGAATTCCAAAGCGAAGCTCGCATCTGCTCCTGCTCCAGCTCCTACTGGTGACAATGAACTACTCTCAAAATATTTATTTTCCGCCGACGGTCAGACTGAATGGGGCCCGCTATAATCTCGTTAGGCCCTGCAGCAGCGTTTGACTTTAGAGTTAAGAGCTGCGGCTTTTGTAATGCCTTTCTCGCTCGATCTCTGGGTCTAGGCCAAGCGGTATAATGCTTTGCTCTTATTATTTCTCACTTTACGGAGAAGTGACCCACAGTATCTGCTGGATATCATCTGTGCAGAGGTTCTCACGTCAGATTTTTTTCGACTTTCTCGGAAAGGATGCACTTTTCAGTTGAATTTATTCAATCGCGTCTGGGGTCCTTTAACATTCTCTGCTTATTGCTCTAGTGGTATTATATAATTATTACCACATACATCATTTTGATATGGTAATGGATGTGTGCAGTATTGTGCTTCGACGATTCGAATGATACTTTGTATGCGAATTGATTGCGATTAAGACCAGTAGGAAATTACACCTTAAACTTAAATGATTTTCATCTTCGTTTACTCTCAGTTCATAAAACACTCTTTAACTCCATTCTCTGTAATATAAGAACACACGACGTCTCCGTCACCTCTGAAAAATACGGAGAAAAACACCCAGACGCGCACGTACACACCTTCAATAAAAAATCCAGCTCACATAATCTGTATTTAAGAAGAAAAACGCGCTGCATGGCACACAAGAGTTATGGCATTTTTAGGGAAAGAAGCTAAGCGCGTGTAGTGCCTTAATGGTGTGCGTATGCGCTTAGGTATATACAACTTTAGATATACATATACCACCAGGTACATATACAAACCAGGCATATACCTGAATATATCGCGGATCAACCCGAAGACTTTAAGACGTGTCCAGAGGAGAGCAGAGCTCAGTGTCTCGCGCGATTTGGGATTCTGAGACTGGCCTCTGGTGAGATATGTAAACAAGGGCCGCTTGTCGACGTGATCGCCATGCGCGATCCATATGGGCAGCTGCGCTCACGCGCGTGCGTTCAGGAATTAAAAATCTTTTATACCGTCATTTTCCCAGAACGATGAGGTCTTTCGCTCTCTCTCTCTCTCTCTCTCTCTCTCTCTTTCTCTTTCTCTTTATGTGTGTGTGTGTGTGTGTGTGTGTGTGTCAGTGTTTACTCGGATATACCTATGCCTATAAGCTATTCAAGGAAATAGGTAAATTATTCTTTTTGATTTGTCATTTTATGCGAAAGACGTTTCTCATCTTTCGCATTGCGTATACCGATTATAGGAATTACAAGTAAGACAAAATTGTCGTGTTGAGAGAATTTTAATTGAAGACACGTGCTTAATCGTAATGCCTTATAGACCGAGTTTTTTTAAATTGCAGAAACTTTACAATACGCCGTTTCGACAAAGGATATATTATAAGAAGGAATACTGGAGTGTCCCATTTTCAGAGAAAAGTTTTTCGAATGCTATTATGAAGAAAATCTAATAGCCGTTTGACGAGGCTCTCACAAGAATGGAACCTTTAGAGCAGCGACTCGAAAAATCATCCTCTTCGCATAGATACTGTAGACTCTATTTCATTAAAAGACTTCGCTTTCTTCGGACACATTCGTCTATACCTAGAAAGGAATCGCAATGATTTTCCAATAACGACGGCGCGATATTCACTGTAACCAAGAGCCATTGTGTTTACATAGGCCGCTGTCGCCTGTCGTGCACTCTCTTTCAAATTCAGCAGCGCACACAGTCGACATGTTCCCAGAAAAATAAGATCATTTTCTCCTCCATTTTTTCCATTGACTCTCACGAAAGGCGCATCTTCAGAAGCTCGTCCAAGCGAAAAAAAGTCATTCTTCACACATATACATACTCAGCGTAGCTATCATTCTAAGAGTTCACTCGAGGGAATTTACAAGTGGCGGCCGGCTTTTCAAATGGGAGATTAATCGCACCGACCGCGTAAAAGTCGACAACGTTTCACGCCCAGAGTCTCCTTATGTTCATTGTGTATCATAGACTTCTCTCACTCCAAAAATTACGCCTTTAGCTACAATAAATCCGAGACGTCTAATACACTATATACATTTTCTTCGCTACACTTATTTCTATTTAGGAAAAAGTAGTTGCATTATTACTGTAATATACAAAGTGCTGATTATACTGTATTCAAGCATTACGCATTACGTGCATTTAAGTTTTTTCACTTGGCCTGGAAAAACAGCTCGTTCTTTTCTTCCACATTGCATTTTATTTTCGCCCAATAAAATATCCAAATTGCTCTTCCTGTAAAACTAGTTCATCAATATATATAATAATAATCTTTTAAATGGTCAAAGTCTTCAAATTCAGTTTTGAAAAGATTCGTTCATCGGTCTAAACATCGAAAAATTGATGAAGCTATCGCACGAGCTATCACGTGAACTATCGTGTCATAAAATATGAGTTTAATCAGTTGACACCCTTTTTTATTGATATTTTTCTATCGATACAATAAGAAAAAAATGTTGACCGGTCAATCTGTCAGAGGAATGACCCATAGCACAGTACTTTAAACCAGTACTATGGCAAAATTATGTTAGTATTGAACCAGTATTATGCTAATATTGTGTCAACTTTACTTTTCCTTTTACTGTCCGTTTTGATATGTAACTTTGTTTTTAATTCGCATATACTACGTTAAATAAATTATATGATTTATTTGACTTTTCGAATGAAACACTTCATTGACTATGTTGTAAGGGACCCAGGGCCTAGAATTACATAGTTCGGACCTGGTTTGCTTTATGCTTAAAAGGCGTTAGTTGGTGTCTCGAGAAGACACTCGCGAGCCATCCGGTCGCGATACAATATATTTATATATTGACGAGAGAACTCGCTTTATTCTAAGTTTACGTGCGTATATCAAATTATATTGGTGTAGACTCAGTTCATTATTAGCCCAATCGGGGTAAGTTAACAGCGTTCTCTTACTTAAAGTAACTATTGTTTATTCAAACCTATTTTTGTAGAAAATAAAATATTTACAATATAAAAATACAGTGAAGGCTGATTTTATTATCTAGAGGATTCTCAAGAATTAATAAAAACAGGAATCATTTAAAAAGAAAACTTCAACTATATTATAAAGAAGAAAAGAAACAAAAGAAGTTTCTCTCTACACCAATAGGTATGTCCACCATACCACGTTATCTTGATATTAAAAAGACTAAAAAGCATATTGTAATATATAAATTATCTATTGTCATGAATTGCGACCGTTTAAGTTAATTGTTAAGTATAATAAATAAAAGTAAGGTATTTGTATGGAGATCTGTCTTCATCAAATAAATATATACAATGTTTAACTTCTCACTAGCAAATTTATCGATACTGAATTGTAATGATTAGGTCGTCAGCAAATGGTCAGTATTGACGTACAGTAGTCAACCGCTACAGTTTTAACTTTGGTTCTAATCCAACACGTCAGTATTTCACCTCCGAACCGCTCTTATTAATCCGATGTCGAAACAAAGTTTGACGGGTACTGGTAATCTGAAAATCAGTAGTTGTTAACGAAGAACCAGTATTGTCTGACAGTATTAGGAACAAGTACAAAATCCTATTCGGATAAATGAGTAGAGAAAATAAAGGAATAATATTTGCAAATTGTCTTATCAAAAACAACTTTCTTCCAACATCAGTTTTTGACATTCTTTTTTTTCGTTCGTATGAAATTTATTATACGAATAGACGTTATGTATATAACGTCTCAGGCAGTTTTATTTGCTTCTCTAGCACCTCGTTGTTCTCCCCTTTTCCACGAAGTTAGCCATCGGATTTTACGATAGGTTTATATGACTAGAGGCCGCTTAATTAATGAAGCCGCGCGAATGGCGCGAAAGTCAAGATTGACCGCCAAATTTACGTCACCTTCGCCTTCATCGTTCTTCTCTAGACTATATAATTTTTCTCTTTTTTCATTTCGTTCTGCGCTCTCTCTCTCTCTCTCTCTCTCTCTCTCTCTCTCTCTCTCTCTCTCTTTCGAATTCTTCCATTTTACGGGGCACTAATAGTCGACCAAATTAAAACGAACGTTTCAAGATAAAAAGATTGTATTATGACTCGACGATACACGTTAAATTCTTAATTTGTTCGGCCGGTTTCACAGCAGCGGATGATTGGGCATGCGATCGTCGGGATTTCGGCGTTTTATGATCCTGAGCGGTTAACTGAAATCAATTACCGCTCCTCGAGAGAACTGCTGCTGCTGTTGGTTAATTTATGCTGTTGACCATTTTACAGCCCTGATGGGACTTTATTGTCTTGATACACGCGTTTCTGACTTTTTAGGTTAGAATTATCAAAACATAACCTATACTGCTTGTTAGAGTGCATGCAATTCGTTTAGTCAATTCGTGTATTTTGCTACTGAACTTGAACAATTCTGATAACGTAACTTAACAACCGTTTAATTTACTGCATTCTTTATTGGGCTCGTACACTTACTCATATTCTAATACACTTGATTCTCTAACATATAAGCAGAAAGAATGTTTTAAACAATATATTATTTTTAAACTTATATTTCTTATTTCTAATTGCAGTCGTTTAATTTCATCTAATCTTCCTGTATTATTAGATCAGAAACTGGTTTTAAAAAAATTTAATATGATATTTAAACGAGAAAATTCGTATGGTATCTTAGCAAATCAAAATTTTTTTTCATTTTCAAACATTGAAAAGAATTACATTTAAACATTCATTGTTTTTAATCGGCTTGGTTTTATGAGTTGAACAACCTTTTTGGATATCAAATATTATACTAATAACTGCAAAATTACAATTATCAATATATTGAATACTTAATTGAAACCTTAAAAATACAGTCGATAACTACTTAATTAAAAACCAGTAGAATAGTCATTATATATTGTATGGATAAGCAAAGAACTTTTGAGGCAGAATTTAATTTCAAGAGGTAAGAAAAGCAATTAACCTTTTACAATGGACTTACGGCGAACCAGTGGCATGAGTAGTCAAACAAAACAGTCGTCGATTTAGAAGAAAGAAAAAAATGAAGGTTTGAGTTTCGAAGGAGAACCGTTTCATGAGCCGAAGTGCAGTAAATCTCCGACGACGAACGTTTACGGGGTTTTCGGGAATGTTGAACAAACAATTGACGGCTAATAAAGGCTCGATGTTCACCGCGGGGCGTCACGTGGGAAGATATCAGATTAAAGACGCAGAGAGAGGGAGAGAGAGGGAGAGAGGGAGAGAGAGAGAGCTTAAATATTAACGTCTTTCGCGCTACGTCTTTTAAGCGTGAAGTTCTGGACCTATAAATTCCGCGAGCTATAGTCCTCGCTCATTCTCTCTAAAGAAAGCCGTTTGGAAGATTGCTGAATTCATTATCTCAACGGTTTATTTACCTTTATCTTGTCACGACTTTTTATTAAACATTTAATGTAATCATCGTTCTCCAAACTATACTATATACAATTATACATGCATGGTTGAAGTAGTAAGAGTTCTTTATAAACAATTATCTGAATTTTATATAGGGAAGAGCATCTTTATAATATGTAATTTATTTACTTAATTTCTCGCGATTTAGTCTAAGATTAGATTACTCACGATGAGTTGTTGAACGCAGCTTCGCAGATTATTCACTACGCACATTAACGTATACATACTATTATGATAATGGCTTTTTAAACGAAAGTCGTAAATTGACTGGTTTGATGAATATTTTCTCCTACAATCAGGTACGGCAATGTACTATCTATATGTACTGTCTATGTAATTCTCAGTCACTGCTTTAATGATCGTTAAAATATCGAAAGGTGTGAAAGCTAAACTTTCTTCGGCAAACGATACAGGTTCTTCATACATAATTTAAGGGCCAAAGCGAAACGTATAGCGAATTTATTTGATTCTTTCCGAGTACGCACTTCATCAGAGTTTCCAAGACAAAGCGCGCTAAGAAATACTCGGGTAAGCAAAACATTCGAGAAACAATCTCGCGCACATGCTTTTATGACATAAATTATTGCTTGGTAAAAAAGAATTAATTATGTTTCTCGCGTTTACAGTCTCACGACTGTTTCTGCAAGGCCGCGTCAAATAAAAAGTATACGTAACACTTGTACAGAAGCGAAAATCATTTGTCAAAAAGTTCGATCAGCGTATTAACGCTTCATTGAGCATCGCACGACGTTGCATCAGGAGCAACTGCAGCAGCATTATAATGTAACGCTTTTGCTCGCGAGTATATACTCTTTCTCTGTCTCGCTCTTGCTCTCTCTCTCTCTCTCTCTCTCTCTCTCTCTCTCGCGCGCGCGCGCGCGAGATGCGATGCGAGCGGGGCGATCGTTGGTTTAGTCTCGGGAGGAAGGTGTCTGGGGAAAAATTGACGGCACGCATAAAACGTCGGGTTCATTAAATGGAGAGACGAGATTGTCATAATTTATAATTTAATAACGGTCTAAGAGGCCCATTAAGAGGCGGACGCTTTCCGAAATGCCACTATATTTATTACGACGAGTTTCGCTCGCTCTCGTGGGCTCGTAAAAAAATCATAAATAGAGGGAAAGAGGGGCATGAAAGAGAGGGACGATACCATAAGCTTGAGAGGGAGGCTAGGTAGAAAGGGGGGGATCTAATGATGGCCGCGAGCGCGATCTCCCGATAGGTCCGGAATTTCCTTCCAGTAATAAGATTTATTAACTATCGCGAGTTGTATGAGCTGTGTAGCGAGCGACTAGATTTTTTTATTCCCCACGCTGATTATCACGTTCTTTCGTTATCGCTTTTTTTTATTTACTATTTTACTCTTTCACGTGATTTTTTGGCTCGCACAATAAGCTGAAAATATTTTTTTTTCTCTTCAGTACGTATACAGTGTACTATGCTAGTTAAGTGATTCAAGTTCGTTTATTATTATACGTTCCGGTAAAACTGTTGCAAACACATATTTATTATGTTTGTGTAAACGTCAAACCTAAAAGTTGAACCCACCTGCAAGCACTTTAATAACACATCAACTCTCCTTCGCGCAGGCCATTATTAAAAACTCATCAACAATGCACAGTTAGAGAAACAGTAACACTCCGACGCACATATTGAAGAAAACTTTTTTTGCGCACTCTCTTTCTCTCTGAACGGTACATTAATTCATCAAGACCATACTCCTATATGTACATATACATAAAGCCATATAGTAATTTCGCGATCGACTTGGCGCTTATTATTGCCATCGGAGAACCAACCGGTGTTGTATGCTGCTGCCGATAATAAATGTAGGAGAGGCCATTAGTTGGATTATTAAATTTCTCGCTCGTACACGTGCGTGTATATATATATATATATATATATATATATATATATACATATACACATACACACACACACACATATATATACGTATACATAGGGGGTTTCGCGTTTAGGCAACCATTAGCCTGAGATTTACGTCGAGTCGTAACTCATCGTACTCATTTGTTCCTCTCTCGCCTCCTTTCTGCACCGGCCCTTTCTGCGTGTGTAGAACCTTCTTTTCAGTCTCTTGCTCTCGCTTATATATTCTTGCCTCATGGCTTGGCGAGTTTCTCCTTCGTGGCTCGTTTCTCTCTCTCTCTCTCTCACACACACACACACACACATACACACACATACACACACATACACACACGCCTTGCCTCTTCCGTATACACGCGTGTATATTTCTGCGTATGAGAAAGAGACCCATGAGACCTCGAGGCTTGTCTTCATTGATCGATTAGCGTTGAATTGAGTGTTTGTTCATCTTTACCGTCTTATTTTGATGGGTAGAATTGGTCCGTTCATTCAAGAAAAATATACCTGATCAAAGAACTGGTACATTTTTCGAGTCCACAGATTTATTTTTACACTCTGTAATTGAAAAATCTCCATGCATATCCGTAAAGCTTTTGCATTTATATACATATTGAAAGTCAGTATTAGCTACTTTGTGTGTACGATTTCTCTCAATCTTTCTCTTTTTCTCGCCAAATTAGAATCCGAGCAACACTAATTCCGACACTGTTGATTTTGCAGAACAGCAGCAGCAACGGCAGCGACAGTGGCAGCACCAATAAAAAGCGAAACCCATCGCGTCATTAAACGGCCGTTTGTATCGGTTCGAAATAATCCCGAGTCCAAACTCATTTCGCGCCGTCCTCCCGAGTTATTACGGCTCTCCTATACTTCAGAGCGTCTTTTTTCCTATATATATATACATTGGACGAAAACGATTGGAAAGACACGGCAAAGAGATGAAAGGACGCCAGCATAGGTGTCAGCGATAAAGTTAGAGCGCAGAAAAGTCCGGGACACTAATGAGCCTGTAATACAGCTTGGGGTTATCTCTCTTGACTTTGCTAAGATATTTGTAGCTCCTGTTTGCCTGCATTTTTCAACGGCCTCTGGCACCCGTTCGTCGCTCCTGCGTAAATGTTATCCACGTTCCATTTTCATTGACGATGTATACATCGATTTTTTGTTAAATTCTGCGCAGCGTTAAAGTCGACTATAACACGATATATCCTTTGAAAAATCGTAATTCATGCCCGGAGAATGATCAATACTGCGAATATCATTCAGGAGAGCATTGCGTGGTATCAATGCAGCCCGATAAATCGTAAAAGAACGCAGTCGCGTCTCGACAGTTAACAATACCATCAAGCTGTAACGGTGCGTGCATTATTTTCAACAAATCGAAAATCACCTTGAGCGAACACATCCTGCAACGAGACTTTTGACGGATTGCGCGATAATAACGTGGGCGCTACAACGAACCGAGAGAGAGAGAGAGAGAGAATATCACTGGAGAGTATATATCGACGCTTAATGGTCCTGGCCATTATGCTTATTTATTGCCGCGCGAAGTTCCGAACATCGAGCATAAATAATCGTCGCGGTAATTGTGAGAATAACCGAGCTCAGTCGTGTGCATAAGGCGTGAAAAGAGACTGCGCTATTCAAATTTTACGCAAGAAAATTACTTTAATTTGTTAAATTAAACGATGCAGCGGACGATCGCGGGTGTCTTGATAAGGGAAAAGCGAGGAAATTTTAATTGACTTTCCGAAAGGAGATTGCAGCTTTCGAACTCGCGCTCGCGACAACTTTTTCATTAGCATAGTCGTTTTTATGTCTTTAGTAACGCTATTAGCATTTTTATATATACACACGCCTGTCACTACGCTACACACGAACTTAATCAAATGTCGAGGAAGATTAGTCCTCCGTTTTGATACTGTAACGAGCGAAGAATTTATTTAACTCTTTTGCTTCGTTCTCTCTATTTCAAATTTACATAAACTTGAATTAAATAATGAGCAAGGTATATATCGTAACAGAAAATCTCATCGCATTTTGCCATAAACCGGTATTTTCGAGAATTCAATGTTAAAATTACGATTTATCCTACACAGTATAAATACGAAGCATACTATACAAAGAAGAAGAAAATCAGACACGTATGCATGCATGCGCACTATATATGTATATACGTGTGTGTGTGTGTGTGTGTGTGTGTGTGTGTGTGTCTGTGTCTGTGTGTGAGTGTGTGTATATATAGTAGCTCTCGCTCGTCGGTCCATAATACTCTGCGCAGCATATAACACAAGGCGATGATTTGTACGCGAGCGTCGGGTTGTTTATGGAGGTCTAGGCAATTGTTTAACTTAATTGCACGCTGTTACGACGGCACAGTTAGTTTCCCATATAACCAGCTCTCTCTCTCTCTCTCTCTCTCTCTCTCTCTCTCTCTCTCTCTCTGTTGCGCGCGCGCGAGCAAACTGGCGAGCGACTCGAGGCAAATAGAGTTATTACCCGTCCGAGACTTTTAGAGCCGAGCTCGTACTTATACCCATGACTCGCGCCTCCGACCTTTTTCCTCCCCGTGAGCCACCACCACCTCTCGTCTGCATGTAAATACTCATTTGTTGCGCGCGCACGCGCAAGCGAGAGAGAGAGAAAGAGAGAACCTAACTTTTTACTTGGCACTTGTGTGCGTAGGAATTTTCATCGATATAAAAATGTCCTTCCCGATAGCACACTCATAATATTTATCATTAATGAAGAGAATAAGAGAAAGCGAAAAATAATGTTATTATATGGAGTGCGCACGCGTGTCGAAGTATTTCTTTAAAAAAAAGACCGTGAGTGAAAGCCGAAATGTTATTTTTGATTATAGCAAAAAATCAGAGCAAACTACGATTAAGTGTAATTTGTTTGTGTAAAGATCGATGTATACGCCGATTTCTTATGTATGTAATATACCAGTTGCGCAAACAACGATTACTTTAATATATCGCAACATCGTTCGATAGAGTGATTACGCGCTGAAGCTAATATAATTATAAAATACGTGATTACCAAAAAAGACGGTACTAAGGAGTGACTTTCCATAATCACGCGGCCATTGCTGTAATTGTTTCAGCATTGCATTTTTACGAATAGCGATATATACTCGCGCGCACGCAATTGCCTGCATCATTAGACACGCACACTCGTTTCTTGACACGCCCTTACGATGTACATTCGTTATTAGTAAATGCCGACTATTAGGATTTTTCCTTCGCCTCTTATAGCATATATATCCGGATCCCATCACTTACATCCAATTTTGCTATCTTTTGTTCCTTTCGAGGTTAAATGGTCCATGATTTACGGCGGCTTTTTTTCTTAATGGGATGGAATTTGCAATGGAGGCGGAGGCGCTTAATCCGCTAAGAAGTCGTTAAAAAAACAGCGATGCAACTACTTCCTAATTGCATGTTAGTATACTCGAAAAATATGGGGTGCGCTATATTTCACATCGACGGCCTCTGCTTACTTTTCCCCTTTTCTTCCCCCCCCCCCCTCTCTCTCTCTCTCTGACACTCTTTCTCTATCTATCTCTGTACTATGTAATGATTCTACAGCTGTTTGTTTTAAGCCGGACGAATACAAATTGTCGCGTAAAGTTGAGCGTAAAACCGAAAACCGCTTTCACAGGTCCTTTCATTCAATTCACCTTTCAACAAACCAAAGCTGCGAAACATTTATTAAAAATAAAAAAATGACCAATAAGGATTTTCGTTGAAATGTATCGCTTTTCATTCACACGTGTATATATACAGCATGTAAAACGACAATGTCAGCTAAGCCTCCTACCATTGAAAATCTACACCGAACTATAAAAACTTTTTCTTTCGTTATACTATATAGTTACAACTTCATAAACACCGACACTCAAACGTATCTATTCGAGATTTCTTTGTCGCCCGAAAACTGACAATCGCAGTTATCCATTATATTTTCCATTCGTTTTTCTCTATATCCATAAACTCATTCTCACCTATAGGAAAACCAATAAACGTACAAAAAAGAGGGGTACTCTGTCGATTTATACAACACCATAATCAATGACTTTTTTTAAAGCAAAAAAAAATGAGGAACGGATGTACCCCAAGTTTATAATAGCGATCATATCGTTTTCCGGGTATAAGTTCTTTGATTTTGGACAGGCGCACGACTCCTCGGCGACACGTATAGGTATAGTTCTACATGTATGTTACAGGAGGTGGGGAGGGGGACGCCATTGGCGTGTCGCATTTCTAAGAACACTGAATGCGTGTATCATAAGATAGCCAATAGGGGATGACGAGGGATGTATGGGGAGGGAGCTATGGTGACTCTGTTAGTTGTCGTCGTTTTCCTTCCCTTCGCAATCTTTCGATCTGCTTTTTTACGGGTATAAGATGTTCAGCAGAGTTCTTAGGCTCCCCGATAACAGTTTTCGTTGTTTCCATGTGCTGAAAAAGCTTTTCAAGGATATTGATATTCTATATGTGATATATACAAATACCAATAATAAAATACACCGCACGGTTCTTTCCAAAGAGCACGGTTTCCGTGGTTAAAGCCTCTCGAACGAGATCTATTAATAAAATTACGAATGTAGCCTGAGCAAACGATGCCAAGATTTACGGACCGTGTCATATTTTTCATTCTTTTCTTTGGGCCTCCCCCCATAGTCACGTCTCTCTCTCTCTCTCTCTCTCTCTCTGCCTCTGTCTCTTAACATACGGACACACACATATAGAGACACATGCACGCGCGCGCGCGCGTCTCTATTATTTCCAACCGTTACATCTTTCCTGTTATATATCTATATACTTGAGTATATTATATACTGCATATAGCAGCCGCTTGGAGTTATACTTTATTGGGCAGAAAATTTTCTACAATAACGCCAACTTGTCCGGACTTTTGTAACGTGCCAAGGACGAGGATTTATTGTCGCCGAAAAACTACTAGTCTCTCTGTGCAAAGTATCGATTATTACCGCACGGCGCCTTTTATATTCCCTGGCGTATAACGCGCGCTTAGCAGCAGCAGCAGCAGCAGCAGCAGCAGCAGCAGCAGCAGCAGCAGCCGCAAGAGCAGCAGCAATAGCAGCAGCCTTTCTCTCGGGCGAGATAATTGTCGACTGGCGACTATTATCCTGTGTCTGTATATATATATACGTGGCTTTTGTTTCTCGCGAGAGTAGCTTAATTATGCCACCTCGAAGTGTGTAAAAGTCGTTTCGTTTGCTAATTTTATAGAGGCGCTTTTCTTTTCGTTTTTCCGCGCAATGCATATGCGGCCTAAGATTTTTTACGTCTTTTCAAGTGTCTTGTTTATAGGATAACTGCGTTCGAATTATGTAAGACTCTTACTTTTCTACCGCTCCGCAAGCTATTATTACTTATTCATATGTATATAGTAGACTGAATTTTTATACCGTGTACAGAGAATAGAACAGTGTCAACATACAGATTTTATTTCTTCATTTTTTTTATTTTTTATTCAGATTTTTCAAGTACGCGCTTATTAAGAGTTATACCGGCAAAAAAAATATTCCAAACGAAGCATAGCTGAGCTATGGCTATAATAGCTCTAGCTGAAAACCTTATAATATATACATCTTTCGTAGTGTATATTATAAAGAAGGAGGCGCAAAAAACATTCTGCTAGGCCGTTTCGGTCGCTGAAAGGTGCTAAGGTATTATAATGAATGAAAGGACGATGGCACAATAGGGGCGAAGGCGGAGGACCATAGGTCGCGAGCGCGCGAGAATTTTCCAAATGAATTGGTCCCATCGTCGAAAATTAGATTCTCATGAGCCAAGTCTATGGAAAATCTGTTTACAAGCCGTAAAAAGGCAGGTGAGCATGCTCAGCGGAATCTCTTTTATACCGTATTATGTTCTTCGTTTCTGCCTCTCTTTCGGAAAGTCAACCTGCGTTTTTCTCTTCATTGTTGCAGTACATACCGTATTCTTATAGAAAGAGCTATATGTATAGGTGTGTATAGGTACCTCAGACGCGTGTGCGCGTGGGTAAGGGTGTAAATTTCAAGGGCGCTTTTCAGCTGCAAAGGTATATGTACCTCTCTCCCGCTCTCTCTCTCTCTTCTCTTTTCAAGTGGCCGGAGGCATTGTCCGAGTCAATCTTTGGCTCGTTAAGCGCTTATTTTCGCACTGCAGCCGGCTCCCTCTCTCTTTCTCGAACGATTTGTTACCCCCCGTTGGGTTTTTCCTCGTAAATCGAATGCGTCGTTTTTCTTTGAGGACTCTATACTGCACGCGATCATCGAATTCGTTTTCTTTATTCTGGAGACACGAAAGTTTCTTCCGTGAAGTTCTGCTTTTATTCTACACATTTTCTTGGACTTACAACACAATAAACTGACGAGGTATAGGTATGTATGCGCGCGTGTGTGACGAAACGATCCGAATCAATATATATATATATATATATATATGTATTTGAAAGTATATTAGGAAATTCGTTCGACGTGAGCGAGAAAATATTGAGATATCATCCTTTTGTGAAAGAAAATTTCATTCGATCTTTAATGCCAGTAAATATATATTCATTATCATAGTTATGTGTCTATAGTAATTATATGTATATATATATATATATATAATGTAATTATTTATTTATGTAAGTATGATTTATCGCATTTATTTACCGGCACAGATTTGCTTAATTATGCAAAAATACGTGTCTGTAGACATAAGAATAAGAAATGTTCGGTACATTGTAGCGCGCAAGCAGAAATAACTGAAAAAAGTTTGAGATCTTCTGCCTTATCCTGTTGAAAGTTATATCTGTTAAAAATTCTGTGGAAATTCTAGAATTCTGTAAAAGACAAATCGTCGTCGTACGTTAAACGACGATTAACCAACATCAATGATATCATACAAAGAAATATAATGAACTTTTTTATTGAAACAAAAGACAACTACTTCTAATATTGGCAAAGATATTTCCTATAATGTACTAGTGAAAAGTAAGAAGACGAGCTGCCGTTAGACCTGCTGATGTTAGATCGGTTCGTTGAAAAAAATCCCGAAAAATAATGTATGTGAAATTTGAAGAGTGGAATTTGAAGGTTCGCCTACAGTAAGATCAGGAGCTCGTTCGCACGACCTAAGAGTCAGTGTGCCATCTCCTAAAGAATGAGGAGACGAGGGCGTGCGACACGAGAGAAGAGGCACGCTATAGGTTTCGTAGAACCGAGGGTGAACGAAAGATCGGCGCATAATAAGACGTCTCATTTTCAAGAGGATCGTCTTTAAAAGCGGCTGCGGCATCTTCAGGGAGTCAGGGATTTCCACAATAGCTCGATGGGGCCTGTTTTTCCGGGGCTCGGCTCAACTGACCGCGAGCAAAAGAGAAAGACTCTCCCACTTACCTGCCAAACAAAAAGTCCACATTATAACGCCACTTGAGAGTCGTCTATTCATCCTTTATTCGATCTTGAAAAAAATGTCATACACCCCTACACCTTGGGCAAGATCCGCTGCCGCTCGAGACTACTTTTTCCAATTATTCACGCGATTCGAAAGATTTGAAAACGAGTCTTAATGTTGGAAAATCGTCATGTCGAAAAAGCCTATATTGTAATGGGTAATTACAATTAGAAATAAATAATAGCTGTCGGGTATAGAATGAAACGATCAGAGTTCATCAGTCAAAAATCCTTGCCCAACGAGCATTTACATAAATAAGTCAAATCAATCAATCAATCGAACAATCGATAAATCAATCGTTCGATTTCTTATTAACTTTTTTCCTTCTCGCGTAGCCAGCTCCTCTCTACACATAATATGCCTTTCACTTTTAAAGACGTGCACGCGTGTGTATATCTTTTTCTATTCATATCTATTATGCGACGCGTACATGCGAAGAAAGTGATAAAGCAAGAAGTGAGAGCGAGAGCGAGAAAGGATGAAGGGAGAGAGAGAGGGAGAGAGAGGGAGAGAGAGGAGAGAATAGCCGGCGGTGATGAACGCGCTAATATACGCACGGTCCATAAACAATCATCATAAATATTTCGGTCAGCACACATTAGCCGTTTGCGCAGGAGTGGGCCAGTCGAAGGGCTGCTCGCTTGTATTCATCGCAAAAACTCAATATATCTCGCCTCTTTCCTTTCCTTTCTGCTTCTCTTGTACTGACACCTTAGCGTTAGCCCCCTGCGTGTCTCTCCCCTTTCCAGTCCATCCTCAAAGTCGCGCTTCTCTTCTTTCTTTGTATTAACTCTTTGGGGATAGCTTCAGTAGACTGAAAAGATAACACTTATTATAATTCAAAATTATTAATAAAACCTTTTTTGTATAATGCTATCTCCAAATTTCCCTATGTACTCAATACTAAATAAACGAGCAACCAATCGACTATGTACACATTCACTATAATAAATAATTACATCACACAGTATGAGCATTACGGAAAATATGACACCAAGGAGATAATTGAGCGTACCTTTGATGCTCGTTCTTTTTGTCTTTCTTTCGCGTGGGGGCGTTCTCTCTCTCTCTCTCTCTCTCTCTCTCTCTCTCTCTCTCTCTCTCTCTCTCGCTTGTACACATACCAAGTAAGTATAGCTATATCGCATGCGAATATGCAGAACTGAACGAGGCTTGTTCGCGCGCATTCGTATATATGTTCTCGCGCTGTAAATTATTTTTTCAACGAAATCGCCGTGTATTATCAGAGCATCGCGCGAGTGCGATGCCAGATCGAATTCGAGCGATGGACAATAAATATTGCAGTGTACCAACGAGCTGCAAGAGCGTGTATCGATTGTATCTTTTAATTGACGATCGCCTGTATGTGAGATTTCGATTAAATGGATTCGTGCGGAATTACGTTTGTATAGGTTTTTTTTATTCGCACTTCGAGTTCCAGTCGGAGGGTTGTCTGCATTTTTTTTTCATCGAACCGATGAATTTTTTTCCTTTAATATAATTTAGTAACAATAAAGTCGAGAAGTCTAATGAATGAGAAATTTATTATTTGTCTGTGGTGATCAGGATTCTCTTTATTGGGATTTATGTACGTTTACGACTTGATTCTCGAGTGGTTAGAAGAATGTTAACAAGCCTGCTTTTATAGCCCCAAAATCTCTGCTTTTATTGAAACGATACACTGGTGCGCGTGTGTGCGTGTGCACGTTTATATATGTGTATATAGTAGTTGCAGAAAGTTAAGCGCATTATTTACTGTTTCCTGTCGTAAATTCATTAAAGCTGGAATATTTCAGGATTGAGAGAAAGACGCAGAGAAAACGTATAGCAATCGAAAGATATTGTAAAAATTTTGAGGCAATCACTGTGAAAAAATTGAATCTCCCCACCCGCAAAATTCAATAGCTCTCGCGAAATCGAAATGTGAAAAAATTCTTTTCTCGAATTCCATCGCGCGAAATTTTTCAACCTTACTTTAGACGGATTAGGTTACCTTGTTAGCTGCATGTCGTCCCTTTGGGCACCGATGGATCGACCCTCGTAAGGTAAATAAGCTAAACGAAAACCGCGTCTCACATAAGAGAGTCATTAAGGGCTCAGGCAATTTGCAAAGGCAAATAGCGCGGCTCGAATTAATAAGATTCGCGCAAGCTTGCACTGATGGTTTTGAAGGGCATATTATGCACGTCTTATTTCATCGTATATTTCGCTCGAGGCTCCTCTCATACGAACACACACAAACATACGTACAGGTGGTGTATTCAAGTTAACGAAGCTACGTCATATCCCCGAGTTGACAAATTTGTTTGCCTTGATAAAAAGTATACGAGAAATATTAAAGGATCGTTACGGCGAGTAATAAGACAGAGGCGTTTAATGAAAATTAGAAGCGACGTTCGACGATTTGTTTGAACTATAAAAACTCGAAAAAGGAGAAAAATAAAAGAAGGAAATAAATAAAAAAAGAACGTACGTAGCGTTCGCTGCCGGGGTGCATATTTCAAAAACGCGTTTCGTACCTCATTAAAGGTAGCTGCGTGCGTTCGAGAGAGAGAGAGAGAGAGAGAGAGAGCAAGAGACGCGACGTAGGGATTATTATAAGCGGACGACGCTCAAATTTGTGGCCAGTAAACCCGCCGGTTTTACGAGTCGAAATTTACAACGTTTTCGCGCCCGAGTATAACAAAGTGCTGCATGTACATATATATATATATATATGTACAGTCGCAGATATACGTATGTATAGGTATAATGTATACGTATATATTAGAGGAAAGTTGATGTAATACTGTGCGTGAAAGGATGCGTGTGATGCGATATTTCTGATTGCTTCGACGATGTGCGTTCGATTTGAACGACGACGAGGACAGATTTTTTTAAGTACACAACTGAATGATTAAATTGCACGTACAAAATTGAATTTCGAAAAATCACTTGAATTTGATTGTTTCTTTTTTGAACGTCTGCGCAGGGGCGCTATAGTTAGGTGGACTCTCTTCACTTTTGTCTTAACTCTCACGATCCTTTTGTACAAATAAACGTATAGTTTAAAAGTATATTTTTGAAAAAACAGTGACACGCACACATATATATGGACACAGGTTATTGAGATTTTATAACGATATACAAGAAGCGAGTTCTCGTTATTTCTTACCCTTGAAATAATGAAAAGTAATAACAGCGTGTGTAGCATGCAAAAATGATCGACACTGTAGAACGAGCTACGCGAAGCATCTCTTCCATTCATACCATTCTTCGTCGTCGTTCCACAAACTTCACGTCGTAAATCCTAGGCAGTTATGGAAGGCGCTTTATGTGGGGCTGCATATCTATATTAATAGAGACTCTCGAGTCAGACTTGCGTACACACACATAATTATGTTAATCAGCCCAGAGCGAACGAGAGAGACAGAGAGCAGAATATTATAACGTTCGAAGCTATATATTCAGTATGCTGATAAAGATTGATGTCGTTTCCGTGACACTTTATATATCGGAAAAGCTGCGTAAATTGTTAATACGATATTTTCGTCTTTCTTGCAAAAAACCTATCGGGTGCCTGCAGTTCGCGAGACAACGAGAAATATAGGCGCCCGGTAGTCGACGTTCGCAGTAATCCAGGTGCAGACTTTGAAATAGATTTTTCTATAGATTTTGAAAAAAAGACAAGTTTCGATTATTGTATTTATTGTTAACCGATGCTAGGGAAATAAGATATATATTATATATTGCTGAGTAAACAACTATGTAGATGCGGATACCCAATCTCTTTCCGGTGCGTTAATTTATACAGAAACCAGGTTAAGCGATTTCACGCTTCATCAGTCGGTATGGACTTGCTGCTGCTCTCCCTATTTATTTTTCATATCTTTCCTTCTCTCTCTCTCTCTCTCTCTCTCTCGCTCTCTCTCTCTTTCTTTCTCTTTATCTCGGGTTCGTAAATCTTCTATACGCCAAGAGATGTTTCAATCAGAGCACAGGCTATTAAATTGTCGTTCGTTACAATGTTAGAATTACCATTAATATGTGCCTATTAACATATACAAAAATAACAAAAGTCATTGTAATTATGTCGATTGTATTTTTTGTTCTGGCATTAGCGATGTACGCTTTCTGAACGAGCTTCGAACAATTTTAATGAATCTATATAAGGATCTTATATAGATTAATTTACCATGTCACGTAGTATTTAAAAGACTCGTGTAGGAGAAATCTATCTGTCTTTCGCTATTCTTAGTTTCAAACGATACAACACAGCGTACCTATATGTATAATAACTCGATTTCTACGTAGAAAATTAATTTAAGCTCGTCTTCTAATTGTTCTCATTTCTAATTAAATTAATCTCTTGCTTATATTATATCCTATATGTAGGATACATACAATATATATATATATACATAATATTTATTATTTGTATGTATCGATGAAGTTTTAATCTTTTCCTCACACTCCTGCGCAATAGCTACTTCGGCAGCTGTCCTTAACGACTGCGAAAATCGCCCGATACGCTCGTATAATTAGTGACGATTTTTACGAGAGACTCCAATCTCTGAACAAAAATACCGTACCTTCAGAAAGAGAGTCGGGAGAGGAAAAAAAAACTAAAAAAATACACATAACCCTCTGAGCCCTGAGGCCGTATACAGAAGTGATAATTTCGTGATTGAATATATCGAAGGAGGCACCATGCTGACTCAAACTCGCTTCCAAAACCGTCGAGACGCTTGCAACACTGGCCGGTAAAACATACATATATTATAACGCCATTAAAATACCGAAGAGTGAGGAGAGAAAGAGAGAGGGGGGGAGGGAGAGAGAGTGCTTTCGAACGTTTAAGCGCAACTAATCTCCTTCTTTCTCTCCCACTTTCTCGGTTTCGACTATTCATTCATGGCTTGTAGTTTCAATAAACGGTTATTGTCTCGTTTAGCTTTGTAATTGTTTTCTCCTATTGCAGCAAGAGTAACTGCACTATTACAACGAGGAGAAAAAGTAACGCGTCAATATAAATACAATTTTAATTATGTTTTTATTCATAAAATAAATAAGACTACTCAATACAAACTAGCTAGAATAACTTCGAGAGGCACAATAGTTTATCTTGTAGTATAAACCAAACATTCCTATACTGAAGAAACTTTTAAGTGTAGTACGTTTCTTGTGGAATGTGCGAGTTTATATGTATTATATGTTATAGGTAACCATATACCAATATGCAGGGAGAGAGAGAGAGAGAGAGAGAGAGAGGACCCTCTCCGTCTGCTTGGACTGTCCGTGTGTAATTAAGAACGAGCAAAAGCGCCCAACTAATGCACGCAAAATCTAGTTCTCACGACGATAATAGTAATTTCTACTAATCGCAAGACGAAATCGACAGTATAGAGTCGAGCTGCACAAGCGAGTCCACATATAAATGTCACGGGCTGCTGCGCAGCTGCGAGGTGATAACTATCTCGGCGATATATCAACTAAACAAACAGTTTATATCGGCGCGCCTCCGTAAGAAGTTCATTCGACGATCGCCGGATCTCTCTTCTTTATTTTTTTTCACTCGACACACGGCTCCGCTGTCTATAATTCGAGCGTTGCGAATGCTTGTTGACTGAACTATAGAGGGAAGTTTTTTTATTGTTAAAGTAAAGTGCGTCTCTTATCCGCCACACGATCGATAATATTGTAGGAAAATCGAGGTGATTTTTCGTTCGTGCAATTGCGTCAGGATATATTTTGCAGATACCAAAGCGCAGTATCCATCAGTTGTTTATTACCCATAAAGATTTAGTGTTTTGTAATGAAATAATATTTTCACTAACGAGGCTTTTCTAATCGTTATTCAGCTATATTCCACATTGCTTCAATATTGAGAATTTATATGCTTGCGATGTACTGTACACTTTCTTAACATTAATTAATTAACATGTCATACTTACATTCGTTAATTCGACTTATAGAATAAATAACGGTTATACATCTGATCAAGTGCATGATAAAAAAACGTTGTTCCTTCATATTCGAACTATGAACAACACATTGTACATGAAATTCATTATTAATTGTACATTTCAATGTTACATAATTCGATCGATTTGTCTTGAAACTTTATAATATGTATGCGATTTTTTCCGAACGAGAGTTTATTTAAATATCAAACTCTCTATTGTAGCTAAAATAGAGAGCTAATCGTATAAAGCGAAGACTATAAAACTATAATAAAACTGTATAAATTGATAAACTTGACAGAATCGACAGAGAGACGTATAATTTTAATTATTATTCTTTCTTTCTTATTTTTTGAATGTTAACATATTTTAGGAACGTTGTACTTCTAAACTATGCAATCAAATATTCTCAACAGAATTTCTACCAATTTGTATGATTTTTTTCTATATTCAAGCTGGAAGAAATAATTTTCCTTCGACCAAGTTATCTCCTGAATGAATTGGTAGCGCCTTTACAGTAAAATGATTTTCATACGAGTTCATTTTAAATTTAATTATCTCGACTGCGGTCTTCGTTGCCTTTTTGAGAATTGCCAACATTCCTTATTTTGCATATAAATCGACAGTATTTACTTTAACGAGAATTCGTTTAATCTTACGACATCGTTGACAGTCTTCACGAAGACACTGGTTTATTGTGCCAGTGAAATCATGCGGCGTATCATTTACAGATAGATTTAAAAAAAGTTAAAAGAATATACTCAAGAATCGCATATAGACTTTTTTCCGAACTTTCCCTGTAAATGATTCAACTATAATAGTAACGGTTGAAACGTTTGGAACATAATCCAACATGTTTTTTCAAAATAATGATACAATAAATCGAATATGCCACAAATAGCATAGTGGTTATGTTGATTATAAAAAGGAAATGCAAATTAAATAAGATATTTCTAAAATAAGAAATAGAATACTTTTTAATAGATTTTTTTTTTAAGATAAAAAGTATTTTTGCAGAAAAATTATTGTCGTTGAAAAGTTGTTGAAAATACGAATTGAAAGCGAATATTCAGTTGATTAATAAATCACGTTGCCATTTATAAAAAATGTAAAACCAGTAAATTTCTGTACAATGAAAGAAAGTTTGAAAAAATACAGTATTATTGTGATACATACTTGGAGTAAAAGAAAAGTATTTTGCAAGGATACAAGAGTTGGAGCGTTTATATACTGTAAAGGTACATATCGATAAGCACACAAGTATCGCGTATCGCGTACTCGCACAAAGGATTGTATATAAGTGTATAGGTGGAACATGGCATTTGGAGTGTGGGGTCCCAGGACAAGAGAGACATCCATCCCAGCCGCAGGGGGTCCACAGAGTAATTGTCTGCCAGACACCCGGCCAATCCCGTACCAGCTACTCTTCACCTTTTCTTCGTCCCTTCGCCTTCGTTCAACAAAATCCACTGCCAGTGGTTCTCATGCAATTTCTGTACAGATGTGTCTTTGTGTGTGTCTTTATACCTGTGAGTGTGTGTGTGTGTGTGTGTGTGTGTGTGTGTGTGTGTGTGCATATATATATATATATGCAAGTTCCGCACATATCTGTAGTATAAAAGTTGCGAAACTGCCTCCCCCGCATTAATTCAAGGGCCGGATTAAGACATAATACGGCCGGGAGATTTGAATAATGTTACTGGCTGGTCGAATAAGAAATCTTAATAACTGCGGGTTTCGGGCCGACACATTATAACGCATATGTCGAAATATCCGAACACGCTTTTGGGAAGAGTTATTAATTTTGTTGAGACTCGGCCGCGCCACAGTAAGCTTATATTATCCGGCTCTGTACATACACGACGAAAACGAAAAAATGCATTTCTAATTTTACGAGTTCACAGCAAGACAAGTGCGAGAGAAAGGGAAACAGGAAGCTGAAGTCGCTTTTTCAGTCACGCCTAAAGGTAATTGTTATTTTGTTTCTTGTTTCAACCTCTCTTCTTACTTTTCCTCTCAATATCTCAATGGCATGAGTTCTTTAAGAATTTTCTCCATTTGAATCCATATTAATGCTTTTGCAAATGATAATCAAACGAACGTGCATGAATGAAATGATCTTGCAATTGCGTTAAAAGGTTATATATAAAGAGAGAGAGAGAGAGAGAGAGAGAGAGAGAGAGAGACAATGAAATAATATACACATTGCAGTAGGCTTATATGTATAGTTACCACACTTTCATATTTCACGCTAGATATGACCTGTCAAATAAATATAAGTGAAAGAAACTTTTGGAATGTGGTAGAAATTTAGTGCCGGCGTATTGTCAATTTAACCGGCAGATAAATAGGTTTATCAACTGAGCATCAAACATTACAAACATAAATTCCTATAATCTTTTCACAATATTACTTTTTTCTTTTCCGTTCTCACCCATTCTCTCTCTCTCTCTCTCTCTCTCTCTCTCTCTCTATCGCTCGTATTTTCTCTTCTTCGAACATGTTTATGTATTTATGTAGTCGCTTGTATATGTATGCGTGTATACGCACGTTTCGATGTCTCTCGGTATTTATGCGTCTTAACAGTGACAAAAACGAGGAGATAAAAAGTATACGAAAAAAATGAGAGAATCATCGCGAGAAGGTGCGAGAGATATGTAAGGAACCATAATTAAGCCGTCATTATGCACACGTTGCAATGCGTAAAAAAGTTATTATTTAAGATTTATGAAATCCGCCAAGTATTAATGGGCCGCAAGGATTCCTGGGGTTCATACTTATATTCCAGTGTTGCTTTCACTGCAGCTACTGCCGTTGAGATTGCGCTGCAGCCTCTTCTCTCGATTTTATTTTTCGAGACTTTCAGTGCTCTTTGTGTGTATACGTATGTGTGTGTGTGTGTGTGTGTGTGTATGTGTGTGCCTGCATATGTGTATAATACTCTGCTATTATAACTCTCACTTATATATACTCTCGGTCATTGTAAACTTTCTATACTCTCTCTTTCTCTCTTACCCTATGTCTCTTTTGGTTTTATTGCTCTTTTTGCAGCTTTGATATGCTTTTAATAACTTAATTTTCAACCAGCACTCTATACTTTTTGAAGCTTATTTGTTGCAATTTACTTTCAGAAATTATCTTTTTACGGCGCGGCTTTACTTCACTTTATTGGCGTTTATGGCTCTTGGATGATTGTTTAAAAAAAAGCAAAGCTGTGCTTTGCCGAGTTGATTACGATATCGACTTAATTCTGCTTAGCTTTATAAGGGTGAATATTATTGCGAGTGTAAACGAATGGATCAAGTTATTATTTCATTTTCAAGAAATTCAAATTATATCCGTTTCTCCCTCTATCTTACGTATATATTTCTTATATACTTGTTCATTATAATATGTGTATCATTTAATCATTTCATTAAAATTCTTACATTATAAACGCACGTGGGAATGATATAGAACGCCTGAGAAGTTCTCTTTTTCTCAAAATTTTCTCGATAATAATTGCCTGTCAAATCGATAAGTTCAAGTGTGGCGATGAACATATAATAACCTACTCTCTCGTAATTTGAACCAATCATTATTTTAAATTTCACCAGCTCTGATCGCTATCGGCTTATCCGATGTGTACCTTTTAACAAGCTAACTTGAGAAATCCACGTTTTCCAAATTTACAGCCACAATAAGTAATAAAAGAATTCGCGACGATCCCTATCGGCATCGCTGTATTAAATTTACGTTGCATAAATTTTCTCCCAACACAATGAAATTATTTCCATCCGAACGAAACACTCACTGACGGCTTAGTCGAATTTTATTGAATAACCTCATGATTTTTACGGTTATCGATTTTAATGTGGTTATAATGAAAAAATTCAGTGTCAAGTATATTTGTCCACGATTTTCGAGCGAGTTATAGTCGGTTGGGCAAGATCGATTATATATCTTAATTACTTCGTACATTTCTCGCTTAATATCGTCTCTCGTCGGATGATACGCTTCGGCTGATTCGTAGAAGCGCGAGAGAAGAGCTTTTTACATGCTATACTGACGGCTTTGTGATTCGATCGATCGGGATATACAAACTCACGCATGTACATATACATGTGTGTATACACATACACGTCCATACTTGTGTATATATAAATATATAGCTATATTTGAAGCCTACTCGCTGTGTGCATTCTTGGCTCTGGAGGGTTAATCTGTCATTGTCAGTTGCTACGTCCGTTTGACTTTTCCTTTGTCCTATGTGGGCGTGTTTCATTGAAAGGACAATCAGATTTTGCAAAGTTTTCTGTCTAGTTTGGAATAATTTTTAGTCGAGCGGAAAAAGTACGAGAGCGTATTCTGTTTTCTCTACATAAACATTAAACATACATAAATATATGTATAGTGTTCGATTGTATTGCATTATATATAAGGTATATTAGACATTAGTAGAGTATATTTTTTATAGACACCAGGGTGACATGGGTTATACCCGATTGTAGATACAAGAATGTTTTCGGGTCTGCATACGATTAATTATGAAAAGGTGATTTTGACGATCATTATCTATTGTCATGTTTGATTTATCCTACAAAATTAATTGTTTTGATTTTTTCTCACAAATGACGTACACATGGAGAGAGCGAAAGACGATGAAATATAATAAAACATAAAAAAATATTAAAAAATTCTATGCTAGATCCAATTAATGAACGTAAACATTCCGGTGGTGATTTCCCACGTTGATATATTAATTATTTATATGCAGCATAATATTGACTTTGAAATGCCGTCTCAGTGATTCACAAGAATCGGGAATTTGCCACGTCTGTAGACACAAATTCACATTATCCTGATACATATTATAGTTTTGTCTTTTCTTTTTAACGAGTCGACGAGAGAGAGAGAGAGAGAGAGAGAGAGAGAGAGAGAGACGATAAAAAAATTTGTCGCGAATGTGCGATAACGATCCATCCACACGGAGATCCGAAGCAGGGAAATCTTGACGGACCGACTCGTAAAACGATGATAAATCCCTTCAATCCCTTTAATACCCTTCTGCAGTGACTGCCAAGAGAATATGCGTGCTGTTCTTGTCCGAGGACCAGTCGATGATTGGGATTTTAAGGTCGATGCGGGAAAATACCGCTCTTTATAGATTCTTGTAAATCTGTCAACCGTCAAAAGTCAGGGAACAATGCGGAGAGATTATGATTATCTTTGTCGAGCTTTTCATTTCGATGGCTTAGTAGCTTCGCTCGCACTTAATATCCTCCGTCTTCCAAGTATTTTTTCAATAGTCAAGCGAACTAGTAGACCGAAACTTAAAAGTAAAATCCTTAAAATATTATTTATTTCGTTAATTATTGTATTAGTGAAAAATGAAAAACATGATGAAAAACAGAAATGAAATCCGAATCCGTCACAACGAAGCAAAGAAGGGCTAATCACATTAAGCCGCTAATTACACATTACCGAAGGAATTCGGTTTTCTCGTATACGCGGTTGCTCACTGTTATACTTGTATCTCGACAGATCGAGACACGCAGCACTATAATTTGTGTCTTCGACATTTTACGCGCATTGTATACACGCATTATATACACGCATTATATGTGGGCAGCTAAAAGTTTTTTTCAAAAGAGATAATCGTTGGTAAATAGAGAAAGTCAACGAAAAGATGTCCAACCTCAGGAGAACCTGCACCTCGGTGCTTCTTAAGATAGGTTTTATAGGTTCAATAGCGAGTATATTCGAAAAAATATATCCGTCTCTATTATTAGGAGCGAAAGAAGTATGTATACTCATGCTAACGCGTAGAGCAAGGGGCACGTATAGACGGCGCAATCAGAAAATAGCCAGCCGATTTTCTGGGATGGCGCCTAATCCTCGGAGATAATCCGTAATGTGTCCGATGGTACCGGCAGGAGGGATACGGGAGGGATACGGGAGGGATACAGGAGGGATACAGGAGGGATAGGACCGATCGTCGTCGATATAAAGCTTGCATCTCGATTTCATTGTATTAAACAGTCATCCTTATAGCTGTATGCGATGCTGTATACATATTGAGTTAAACGTGAGCAGGAGAGAGAAAGATAACCGGTTTGGCGACGACGGAGAGGAACAGCTGCGACGGTGCGTTGTCCCGAACGAACGAGATATTTGTCTTTCTCTAGTTGCCCTGTGTGTATAAAGGTATACCTATATTGTATATGCGTAGCTATATATACGGGGACACGAGAGTCTGTGTTCCTTTATTTTTCTCGACTCGCGGCGTGTTGTATTACTGTACGATTAGCCGATTAGTTAGCTTAACTGCTTGATTTCTCACGTTTTCGACTTCATTATTTACCTTAATTGATTGGGGAAAATCTCAGGTACAAGGTTTGAAATTTATTTTTTTTTCCAAATGAGATATAATTATAAAACTGACGTTCAAATTAGAAGGGCTACCTGAGACGCCCCACGAAAATCTCCTTCATCATAATCTCACGTACGAATGAGATATCTCTAGCAGTTGTGGTAAGAGCGTTTGGCGTAGCATGCTCGTCCAATCGTCAAATCGTCAAATCGTCAAATCGTCAAATCGTCAAATCGTCAAATCGTCCAATCGTTGAATCTTTAGTTAATTATACGCCTGCCTATATTGCAAACTTTTGTTATGAATCATTTATGTATGTAAAATGTCAATACAAATGCAACTGAAAGCTTGTACAGTTAGCGAGCTTAGATCCATTCGAAAAAATTCGGAGAAAAGATTTGGCTTAAAAGCGATTCGACTAATAACATTTGATTAATAAAATAATCAGCTAGAGCATCTCTGTGTATATAGGTATGGGGTATGTATGTGGGGAAAAAAGAATAAGTGAAAAAATGTGTCCCCTCGCCGTCGCGTCTTTCGAGCTCGTACACTTTTCATCGATCTTCGAACGCGAGAACGAGTCAATTAATGCTCGGTAAAACGCGCAAGGTAATCGGCGGGTATAACGAAGAGAAGAAGCTCCGGTTTAAATAAGCGGCAAGCCAATTATATTGCGTTTAAAATTAATTACTAGATCGGTCTGCGATAAATCGTACGAGTAGCGGCGCGGCAGCTCATAAGGCATTCATTGGACGGCAAGCGCGCAGCCGAAAAACGAGGAGTATCGTGTGCCTATGGTACGAAGGAGAACGGATTTGAAGGCTTGAGTAATTGCTTATTATTCGACGGTGGCTAAGTGGGTAGATGGGTGGCTAGGAGGTCTATACACGGAATATTGTTCAAGAACTCGCGCGATCTATATCTAGAATACTTTCGATAGTGCCATTTCAATTCTATCATTTATTTATGCGCATTTGTGAAACAAGAATTTCGGAAACGTAATCGCTTCCGTTGACTTTTCCTACTAAATCTCGACCGTTTAACTAAATATTACAGGCTACTGCGCGATTAGGGAATACTTTGTTAAAAAATTCACGCCCACGTAAATTCCGTCGCATATACCGATGGTTAATCGTGCATTTTACAGTTATATCCACAAGACCGCAAGCAAGAGAGAAAGACATAGACAGAGAGAGAGAGAGAGAGAGAGAGAGAGAGAGAGAGAGTGAGAGAGAGAGAACCAACAGCCATTGAATTTACACCGCTGTCGAGTCGACATTGGTATCGCCTAAATCATTTCGACTTAGAGCGCGGTATGCATCCTCTACTCGGGCTCACGGTATATGTATAAAGCGTATACCTATATAATATGTATATATATACATACACAGAGACGAGTGACGAGGGACGCAAAAGTGCTGCAGCGGCGCAGCTTCCCTTATCTTTCGGTAGTATCGGCGAGCGCTGATCGCCAATAATTATTATTCCCTCATATATTAATCCTCCAGACGTCACGGACCCTCCTATTAGAGCTGCTGTAGCCTTCTCTCGACTCGTTTTTGCCTTTTCCCTTTTTCACCCGACTCCCTCTCTCTTTATATATTATATACCTTTTCGCTTCTTCGGGTCAACCTGTACGTATGTACATATATATATATATATATATATATATATATATATGTATATATATTTGATGCGCATACGCAGATGAAAGCATAATGAATTTTTCACTACTGATGCTCAATTTGCTAATTTTACACTGCTCTCGCGTATCGCAAACACTGCTTGTTAAAACGCTTAATTATGGAGTTGATGAGAGCTACAGAGAATTTACGTTGATTGAGATGTGTGCGGGAAGATATTTTTCCGAAAAATGCGATTGAGGTTATTTGAGATTTTTTTATTAATGCGCAACACGACAGTAAACTTTAATCGCATTTTTGATACCTGATTGATTTACGAATTTGAATAATGATTTGTATAAATTAATTTAAGTCGTCGTATTCAGCGCAAGATGTATGGACTCGAGCATATCTAAGCTTCGATAGCACAGCGAACATAAGAAAATGATGCAATTTCATTTCGAGATTGAAATCGCATATTAGCTAGAGTCGAATTTTGAAATATGAGCCCGCGACATTCTGTGATTTTGATCAAACGTTTTCGAGCGCGAGACACGCTATAATTAGGAAATGGAAAATACCATTGCTTAATGTGTTGAGGTTACTTTTTGAATGAATTATTATGTAGTTGAAAATACTTCTGATAGGTATATTATATAGCAAAAGTATATAATTAAGATTTTTCACGCGAATGTAGACTAGAGAAAACAAGTTTGACAAATCACTTTTCACTTGGTATAACTATACGTTTATTAAATTACATCGTGAGAAGTATTAAAGAGAAGAAAATAAGGCTAAATAATCGCAGCTCATCCTCGGCTTATTTGACTTATTTGAAAGAGAATAAAGTGACGCGAGTTGAGCTGGTCATCCGCAAAACGAGCACTACGTTGTGAAAAGAGCTATAGGAAAAGCCGCTGGTTTTCTATATACATGTGTATTATAGCGTACACCTAAGCGATACAAAACCGATTTCTCGGAGGTCGAATGTTTTAGCGCGCAGGTGGAATTTAGACGAGTGCAGAAAAGCAATTAAAGCATTCGTCGAATGAGTGGTCGTGGTCGCCGAGGCGCTTAATAAGGACCATTTGTATTCTTCGCCAGCGTCACGATGCCTGACTGACATGGAAATGAAAATTTTAGTCCCGGATTCCAGTTTACCGGGTGTCGAACGACACACACTGCCCGCGACTGCAAAATAATTTGCAAAATAATTTGCAAAATCCTTTCGGTCTGCACACTTTACAGTCTTCTTTCTCTCTTTTTCAATTACATACATCCTATTTCTCTAGTTCAATAGCTTAACTTGTGGCTTTGTCGCAAATAACAATCTTTTATGCCTATATATATATATGATTCTCTATACGCAACTAACTTTCCTCTCGGAGCGCATAAGCTGCCAAACGTTAATCACGGATAAATACTACCGGACAACTTAATCGTTTTGCTCGGCGCCCCGCGAATTGCTCTCTCTCTCTTTCTCGCTCTCACTCTCTCTCGCGCGCGCGCGCGCAGTTTGTTTGCAGATAATCGGCTTGGAAATTATTACAAAATCAAGATCCCAAACGCTCACGTTTGCGCGAGCGCTCGAACGCCATCTTGTGTACACATCAAGCAACGGCTAATCGGTGCACTAATCGTTCGACGACCCAAAGAGGGCGCTCGAACAGATCTGTGTACAATAAATTGCCTGTGGGCACAAGAGTGCCGCAACACCATAAGACTGAGAGAGAAAGAGAGTTATAAGGATTTATTGTGATTATTATGACACCTTGGTATTAATGCGCGAGGCAGCTGTAGTTCCGCGAGGAAAGTCGTGAGTAAGAACTTCGTTTCACTCCAGAGGGAGATTGGCGAGTGAACTCACTGGGCTTTTGCTGGATAAATAACTGAGAGGTCGATCGGCTATCTACTCTATATATCTATTGGATTTAGAGCGAGCTCTTACCACTATTGCTGCTACTTTTTTCCCTAATTTAGATGCCTAGACATTTTATGGCGGATTCTCTACATCGCGCGAACCTAACCTCAAATTTTTTTAAAATGTCTGTCATAACTTGTGGATTTGAAACATCGCGTTCTTCCTCGTGACATTTGAAGAATAGAGAAAAAGAAAATATTTTCTCGCTTGACTTTGGAGAAAAAACGGATTTCCGCAGCTCATTATACCCCCCCCCCTCTCTCTCTCTCTCTCTCTCTCTCTCTCTCTCTCTCTCTCGCTATCTTACTCTCGTTCTCCATAACTACAGCAAAAACAAATTAGATGTCCGCGAGTTTGACGCTCTCGCGTTGCAAGCGCGCTTGCGGTCGCTTTAACAAAGTTACACGTTGCAAGGACGCCTTCTTGTCTCCCTTCCCGGTTTTTGCAGCTGCGGCCCTCGCTTGCAGAATCTCGCATTCGCGTCCTCTTCTCTCTCTTCCTCTCGTACCTACAAAAAGTCGCACGAATACCGCCCGTCCCTCCACCTCTACTACTAGCTATATATCTCGTCAGTCGCGTCGGCGGTTCGTCTCTTTCGTCAATCGTCGTCTCCCTTCGTGATTCTCTTTTCTCTCTGTTTTGACGTTTTTCTCGTGTAATAGTCCTTTCTTCCTACTTACTGTGCGCGCGTTTCATCGCTTGTTTAAGGATTCGCGGCTCGTCTCGTTTTATCTTGCTTCTTTGTTTTCAGCTCTCTGCAGCGTTGATATACATGCGCGTGTGCGCACACGTGTATTTCTCACAGTCACAGAATGTCTTCGGAAGAATATGCTTTTTTGTTCATTTCATTTTTTTACAAAGATCTTCAAAATACTTAGCACTGTGCAGGCGTCGTAGCGCTCGCGATCAATTAAAATTAACCTCTTTCATTTAAATTATAATCAATTAAATCGCAGCAACTCAACTTTATGCATTTTTCTCGCTCTCGCTTCGCACTCTCTTTCTTGTGGCTATCTTTCTTTCTCTCTGGGGGGCCGTCGGCGTTGTGTATATTGTTTTTACCGCTCGTTGGCACATTAAAAATGTATCAATCTCCCGCGGGACAGGACCGCTTGCTGTTTTGTCCCTCGCGAAGGCGATGATCGGAATTCGCCTTTAATTTGCCCTATTATATATATATATATATATATATATATATATACATAGATATATATGCGCATGCACAACAGGGCAAATTAGTGCAAAATACGCAAGATTGCGTACTAATAATATTTAAAATAATTAGCCAACAGTTGAACCGACAATTTTTTCCATCGCATCCTACGTACAACTACAGTTAGAAAACAAGTCTCTTTCGTTGTATTGGCATCGACTTCTCTCTTCAAGTTTATTCGCACTTATACAAGGCTCTTTTTGCTGGGGCGCGGCTTCTCTCTATCTCTTTCTCGCTAACAAGCGGTCGCTGCTTTACTTTTCCCTCTGCCTTCAATCGTGCGCGCGCTGTTATTTTCTTCCTCGTTTGAAGAAAGAGAGAGAGAGAGAGAGAGAGAGAGAGCGCGCGCGCGCGCTGCGGGAATTGTGATGCAGCTACTGACACTTTAGTGATGTTGCTTCTGCCTCGTTTTCGGAGGGGACATATCCACAGTCTCTCGTCGACGCTCCATATTCGGAACCGAATTCGATCGTCCTTTTCTCTTGTGGATCAAGGAAAGCGATAAGGATTTTAGTTGGCAATAAAGGATTCCTCTTGTATATACGGCTTATATACATTTTACCAGACTTGCGCACCTGCGACCGTCTTGAATCAACGTATAACGACTATTTTTTTTAAATTACCGAATTCCTTCATTCTATATATTCTTTTGTCGCGGACTTTTATTAAATTAATCTGTTGAATCTTTTGCGATGCCGCCAGTCTCTCACCGATAAAAATTATTCTACGAAGTCGCCACAGTTCTATTCCCGAAGATTTTTTTGTATTTCTGAAAAAAGAGAGATTGGAGAGAACATTCCTATATCAAGATCCTATCATTGAATGCGCGTCTACGATTTTATTATTTTCGTCACAGTCCGATACTGATGCCATTAATTTAATCAACGCACTTTATAATATATATTTTCGTGCTTTTTATATACGCATAATATTTAAATTATTGTACAAGCATATATACCTATACCTATACCAAAGTGGAAGCAATAAAGGAATATATGATGTGCAAAGTATATATGTATTGAAAAGAAAGAATTGTAAAGCTTCGGAAATAGGATATTTGGCCGATAATTAAACTGAGGCTTAAAAAATCGAAGAACAATTTATGTAGCTATATAGCTACATAGTTATCGCATTACCCGTAGATGCTTTCCCCGTGACTTATAACACACCGTTATGTATACTTAAGCTATCCAGAAAACTTGTTGTTTGATATCTTTCTGTATATATATACACGTATAGGTATAAATACTTACTGTGAAAGAGTCCACGGCATTCCGGGACACGGTAATTTCGAAGCAGTAAAACCAAAACAGCCGTATGTAAAATTTAATTTGTTGAAGGAGCGATAAAGAGATCAGTGTAAGTCGAGCTCTTAACAGCTGAATACAAGATTAATATTGATGAGGAGCTTATTCTCGTAATGGAAATGTTCAGAAAACGACGACAGCGCATACACAGATATGCAACTAAAATTTCTATATCCTAATTCAGACAGTCAAACGTTTGTATACAGAGAAATGAATATATTCGCATTAATAATTATTTGACTGAAATAGATCTGTTACAGAAAATAGCTATTCTGTAGGATATATATATATGTGTGTGTGTGTGTGTGTGTGAGTGAGTGTGTATATATCCTAGTATAGTGTTTATGGCTTTTCTTGTGAGCGGGTATTTTAAAACCGGCTGCTCGCGCTTGTCCCCTTATGGTAATTTCACTGACCGCTTCATCGCGCGCCGCGAGAAAACTTTCCCCGAGGCGTTGTAAAATCGACTTCAGTTTATTGTTTTTCGAAGTGTTCTCTGCATATACACAGCGCGTAGGTGAGAAAAGTGATTTTATTTCCTATGTATATACCGAGATTTTTATACTAGAGAGCACTGGAACACACTCTGATTTTGCAAAAATTCATCCGGTGAAATTCTCTCTAATATAAATATATGTATATATTCTCGATACATATTTCGAAAATCTTCTAATATAGACTATCACAGCATAAGCTCGTGAAAGTCGCTTAATAAAAGATTCAATTCACGATCATGGCAAGTCAGGCGCGACTAAACAAATGGCCGGGCTATAATACTGGCAAGCTCCTTTGAAACGGTGATTGACGGGGGAATAAGTAATTGGCTTTGTTGTATTCATCGAATTGCACGCTGCTGCTGTGTTCTATGCGTTATTGACTTTAATTGTACATTCGCTTCGCTGCTGAGATTATTCTTGAGTTTTCACTTTGCAATTGCATCATTTAGAATGTCTTAATTTATATGGAAGAAAACGGCAGTTTACGCGTGCTCGCAGATACATGCCTGCACAGACACACACACACACACACACACACACTCACACACATGTATACGGAAACGGGACGAAATTGTAAAATTGTTTTGTGGGTTAAGGCGAGGATCGCCATAAATTCTAGAATAAATGGATCGTTTGCGCGCACGACCGCGAGTGGAATTGAATTAGCAAATGTTAGTGACGACGATGTATACCGTTGACTCGCTTGAAACGATTTAATGATCTTCTTAGTATTCTTCTATTTACATAGTCCTGATACTTTTCTCATAGCGATTCGATATTAATCACTCCATGTATAAATTGGCTATATTAAAAAAGTAATGGTTAGTTTGACTTTGTCCTATTTACAAGTATTACATTTATAAAGTGTTTACATAGACATTGTATTCCTTATAGTGATGAAAAAGTGATGAATGAAATAGAAATAATTTATGAAAGCGCATGAAATACACGTTGAAAGATAAAGATAAAAGTACGCTAAACGAAGGAGGAAATGGAGGTGGTGGTAGGAAGAAGCGGCTTGTTGGTATTTCGGTAATAGTAGCCGTTTACATTGGCTTTTAACGTCCTCAAATGCAAATCACACATTGTTTCTCTCGCTTAGCGCGACCCCCATCGACGATGAGCCGGATCTCTTTGATCCGATTTCGAATTGATACTCCTCCGAACTCACTCGATATGTAATTCGCATTTAATTTTAAGTGGCTACCATTTCTTTCATTTATTGATTCGTTAATGTTACTTTTTATAAGCATTTGAGCTGATTGTACAGTGTCTTTTTGTATTTAATCGCACGTTACTTGTTTGTATTGTTCAACTTAATAGCACTCGGTATCTATTTTTTGTCATGAATAACCTAATTCTTATTAGCGAAATCGAATAGTATTGCATGTTTTTTAAATTCATTATTTCGATTTGTTCACATTTCGTAGTGGAGTTTCCGGTGTAATATTATTCGTATATTTAACGATATGATCAGCAGATATCGCTTGACTTTGAAGTCCTCACTTAATCACAAGTATCGTAAACAAGTTTTGTATTAGGACAGAGCAGTGTTGACAATGAAATTTCTCTTCATAATCGGTTTCTAATCTATTACGAGTTATTTACTGATTTTATTATGAAATCATGAGACTCTTATTTTTTATACACTAATCACGCAATCTCTTGAGGCATCCGCTGGACAGGCCTCTCGTACGAAAAATATCGTATATTTATATAGATGAGAAATATTTGATCGCATTTCTTTGCGACACCTAGTCTAGTACCAGAGATACAGAAGCGCGGATGTACAGCAGGCTACACCTCTTCTCTCTTTCTACACCTAATTGTCTCATCGATGCGCGTCGGCAAAGCTCAAAAAAAGTTTCTCCCCGACTGGAGTCATCGCATATTTTCGGAAAGAGACCGGTCCCGGAATGTCTCGTCCCCGTGCATTCAAATCGTCCCTCTATTTTATCTCCCTCTTGGCGTTTTTTGCTGCTCTTCCTTCTCTCTCCCTCTCTCTCTCTCTCTCTCTCTCTCTCTCTCTCTTATTTGTTACTCTGCTCTCGTTCGCGGCGTCTATCTGCTCGTCTCTATCGGGGACGACGATTCAGATTGACGTTGAGGAATGACGCGAAGCTCTGTCGGCTCGTCGCATCGTGAGACTGGTCGTTCCTGCGTCTGTATTTCTGTGTTTCTTGTTTCTACGTGAGTATGTATCTTTACTACCTGTATACACTGCAGTACAATCTGAAAATCTTCAATTTTGTTAATACACATTGCGAGTTGATTGAATAATTTTTTCCTATACTTAAAACACGATGATCAGAAACCAAATCATCGAAACTAAAATTTCGCCTGTCATTTGTAAGTGCGTATATGTATATTACAATTATACAATTATACATATATACATATCTCGCTAAGAAAAAGTTATTTTACGGCAAAAAGCTCTTCCGCTATTACGAACTACTCGATCGTCAATTCAAATGATGATCGGCTCGCTCAACACTTTAAAGCAACTTCATTTGAAATTTAATGTGTGAGCAAGAACAAACGAAGCCAAGAAGTGGAAGAAGAAGGAGAAGAAGACGAAGAAGAGGAAGAAGAAAGTACGAGGAGAAAAAAGGCTGCACATATATGCGGACTCGAGAACACACAAGTCCATTCGATTAACTGAACCGAAAAAGCTTTGCTGGAATGCCGAAAAATGTGCGCTGCGTATCGAGGACCTTTGATGCACTCTTTCTTTGTACAAAGGCGAAGCCGAAAACGAGAAGAGAGAAAGAGAGAGAAAGAGAGCGGAGTGATGAAAGAGTGCAACTTATGCATACCGTGTAAGTGACGCGGATGAATAATTCATTCTAATAAAATAATGCGCGCACGAGAGTGAGAGCGGGATGCCGCGACTCCGCGAAACTTGACGAGTGTAAAAAAGCCAGTGCACACTAGGTAGCACACACGAAAGAATCAACCTCCTTTCATTTTTTTCTTCATTTTTTTCTTCATTTTTTTCTTCAGTTGCTTCTTTCCAGAGAGTATTTTTTACTCGGACTACACTGACTGAACTCTCATACATAAAGAAATTAAACAATTTATACTGCAACTTAAAATTTGCATCCTTCTTTACGGGCTACATAGCTAAACAAATTCTAATGATGCATTGTAATCCAAATATATATCGATAATATATTACATACTTTTTATTCGTTCTCGGGATATCTATATAGATGTCAATGCTAATAAAAAAAAACAGAATAGAACTCTCTGCTTTACAAAGCCGTGCATCTCTATACGTCGTTACGTATCGTTGTCGTTTTTACAATTTCGTTCGCAATAACTGTCAGCTCAACATTAGTTTTACAACTTCGAGGACTTCATATATCCCGTTTTGTAGTGACTTGCTTTAAACTTATCTTCGATTCTACCAACAGTTGTTATTATTTGACTCGAAACGACCCATACTCAACCAACGACATAGTTTTCCCATTCAGATGAACTAATGCTTAGATCCAGCACAGATAATATGAAAAAACCATGCAAATCCGATGCATCTCACTTTTATCTCACATAATTTTTCATCAAAATCAGGTGTCAAAATGCCTTCAGAATTAGAAACAGCAGCACCTCTTCGGCTTCTCACCTTCTGTTCAATACATACATTTTTCTCTCCAATTACAATCTGTCTTGCTCGTTTCGAATCCTTGTCAAAATTCTTGAACCCTTGAATGATATAAGGACACCATTGTAGATGTCTTCTGTAAACGGCTTATTCTAATCGGAAGCGATCTCAAAGGGTCGAGTAGTATTATACTTATTCCAATATTTATGAGGTCGTTCTTTTCCATTGTAACGATTAACGTTTCATCAAAACAAAACTTACCATTTCAAAATAAAAAATTTTAGAATCTACTCAATGCCATTTTTAAGTAGCTTCGAGTAAAAATAAAATAATGAAGAGAAAAATATCGTAACTATTTAATTTAGTTTCACATATAGACGCGATATTTAGGCGTGATTTAGTTAGCAAGTATACTTTGTGAAAACTACACATTTACTAAAAATTTTCGAAAATCGAAAAAAAAACATCGAATTTATCACATATTACCTGCAATTGTTTTCAATCTCAACATTTGATATTCAGATTGCGCAATTTTTAAAAATTACAAAATTGTAAGCAATCGACCGGAAACAATTTGAGAGTGTACAATTTGATTAAGTCTAATGCGACAGAGAGTCGTCATTTAACTTCAGTTTCCGTAACACTGAGATATTTTTGTTCTTTCGATGTTTTTATAAAATTCGACATTTTTCGCAGGAACCGTCGCTTAGTTTGATTAATAAATGTTCTAGGTTACAAAAATCAGGATTATTTCAATTGTATATTGAGTCAATATCGCAATTTAAGGAAACAGAAAATAGTTAAAATAGGTGCTTAAATGGATTTTCTTTGTTTTTATTTTATATTCAAGAATAGTAAAAATTTGACCTCGTTAAAAAAAAGGTTTATCTCCTAGACGTAGGTATGTTAGTGCACATGTTTTCATTTGCAGTCTGTTGGCTTGTGCGTGTGTATACGTAGCGCTATTATATATAGTATAGTGTATTTATATCGCCTTAAACCTACAAAGACTACAATCAAGAACATGTTTTCTGACCTTTGCACATTAATTATAACGTAAGCTGATTGATCAGTATGAATATAGTTTTTGAATTGTGTAAACGTTTGATTATCAGCTATAGCTTGACGAAATTCTAATCGAATGATGACCGCGTTCACATCTTCTACATTTGAATAAATATAGGGTGTACAAAGTACTTGTATCGTACTCGATTGTTGCATTATCAGAACTATATCGCATGAATAGCCACAAAGATCTCTCCTATTAACGAGTGTATAATATAGATACGGTATAGTATATACCCGAGTATAATATACTCGAGGCGAGAAATAAGCCGGTGCACATCGAATTCCCCTTGAGGGCGTGTAATACGATAGAAAAAGATTTCTCTCCCTCAATCTCTGTCATCCCCTTGCAAATGTATATAGAGAAAAATAGAGCGAGAAAGTAGAGCACTCGACTCGCGAAATAAAATCCCATTTTCGAAACTCGATTTCCCGGCCCATAAACAGAACCCGCGCGGAAAATAGAATCGCTCTCGGTCGCAATCGAATTCCCGGCGCTTTCAATTCCCGACTGCAAAAAAGCAACGAAACAACTCGCGCTTGCGTCCAGGGAGACATTTCGCGCGTGACTCTATAGTCCGAGCAGAAGACTGTTTTCCGCCGGAAGATCGAGTCAAGAGAGAGAGAGAGAAAAGGTTGTCGCGGTTCCGTCCGCTTAATCGACTCTCTCTCTCTCTCTCTCTCTCTCTCTCTGTCTCCCTCTCTCTTTCTTATTCTACGGATCTGACCAACGATTTATGGATTCCGAGGGATTTCTATACAGGAGGGATTGGCTTGTTTATAACAGGGAGATCGCGAAGGCGGAATTGAGCTTTGGTTTATTGGGCACGAGATATTCCATGTAAGAATCTGAGGTTAGCTTGCCTGGTTTAAAACGAAGATTCAGAGGGTTTAGGGCGAAGCTCGGTTGTCTGAATTTCGGTTGTGAGATAATCTATCGAGTAATAGCAGAGAGTTTAGTCTCTCTGTACATGCTATCTTTGTCTTGTTATTAAGTTATAATTGAAATTGTTATTAAGGGTCGCGTTAGCATATTGCGTGTTCATTGAGTATAGACAAATAAAAGGTGTGTGTATATATATATATATATATATATATATACCTATATAGGTGTATGTATATATAGGTGTAAATATAGATAAATGGTTGCTTAATGTATTGGACAACTCGTTAAAATGGAATAAATTGAATTATGCACAATGGAAAGAGCAGCAATTTCGTATACTTTATCTAATTATAGTGTGTAATGTTATATAATGTCAATACACGAGCATGCCGAGAGCATTGTTGGTGATTTCGCGCAGTGAAATTTCTTGTCAAAAAGCCAATTATCGGAATAGCCCGTAATCCGCCAAAATTGTACACTTTCTCGCAGATTGCATCAGCTGTAGTTATGTGGAGAAAAGAACAACTAGCCAATGTTACGAATAAGAGACCGAAAACCATAGGCAAAAAGGAGCAAAAATGGCGTGGCAAACATTATAATAAATCAGCCGGAGCTTCGACGTGAATGTGAAATTGCCGGAACCGATATGCTCGTGTACGACACGAGCTGTATGTATAGCGTTCGTGTATAGTCTATAGTCGACCATAACTGGAAAACGAGTTGGGGATGACACGAGTGACTGCACAGCGGGAGAAAAATGAAAGTCGATCGTTGGGGGTCGATCAAAGGAAATGGGCCATTGTGAACATTATTTGTCACGCGGCAGCCTCCGAATCTCTACCTATATGTGTCTACAGGGACGGCGAGGAAATTTTTTTTCGAAATCAAGTCAATCAATAAATTTATTATGACTCGACAGTTGTGATTAACGGTAAAAATATGTTTTATTTTTAAAATAATGCGTATTAAAAGAATTACAGAATTACCATTTTCATGTTACTCGAGCCTACGAAGTCGTACAAGTTAGATTAATTAAGAATAAATTAAATTGTTATTATGTATAAAATTATAGTGAATAATAAACAGGTTTAATGGGTTTAATAAACACTTTATGCATATACAAGAAGTATAGCAGAAGTAAGAAATAAAATATTGTGCCAAGTTAACGGTACGTTGAACGAACAGCAAAGTTCTATCCTGAAAATGTGGTAGGTATGTACTATATAATATAATACAATCTTTCGCACCATCCCATCAAAAATTTCATCCCATAATCCGAAAATCAGAGTACATATACTCTCCCGTGGCTAACGTAATGTCATATCTCTCCAGTGGAAGCAGCCCCTATTTACTCCACAGCCAACGCAGCTATGTGTCTGTAGTTATGAAATCCCGTAGCGTGAAAGTATCGGGGTCGTCCCCGGAGTATTGTTAGATATTGTTAGATATCTTTGAGCCATGATTGGCTCGTCGATTAGACACACCTGATGCGAGAGATTCGAGTTTTAATTTTGTTTTTATTTTACAAGAAAAATTCTTAACAAACTCAACTATCGTAATTCGCAATTGAAATCTTACACTGCATCACAGCGCATTAAACGCAGTCTCGAGCATATAAAAGCTCTTTCGGGACACAAAGAAACGGAAGCTGAATCATAAAAGGGCAAAAGCGAGATCCGAACGAAAAAAGAAGTCATAGTATAGCTCATACCTCCCTTGATACAGTAGCAGTAGCAGTTTATTGAGCGGAAGGGAGTGTATAATTTTGTTCCTCGTTCTTTTGACGAATCGCCGAGTAGTATCCCCCCTCAACACATTGTCACGCCAAAATGGAGTCTGAATATGGAAGAGCGGTTATATCCTTTTATTCATTGGCTCTGCGTTTCTATAGCTATACAGGCTGTTACCGCTTCTGGAAGTACATATACATATATAACGAGTGCGTATCGTATACCATACGCGGTATACGCACGATGGCTGGTAATTTGAAACGTATGGACTTATTTACACTTGATTTTCATGCTGAATTACGGTTCAATTTATAAAGGACAAAGAACGAGAGGCAATGGTCTGTAGGCCAATGATTATACATATACGGTTTGTGGAGGAGAAAAGCAAAGTGTACCTGATGTGTAATGCAATTCTGCAGTGTGCTTATGTGCAATAATGCGATTATTGCTTGATACAATAAAAGCTCGTTTGGGCTGTTTGATTTTTTCACTTCATATGTATTTTTGTAAGCGATATTTTCATCAATTTTATCCATTCGATGTTGAGCTTCGAAAAATAAGTTTCAAAGTTAAAAATAGAGAGCTTTTAGGCACACAAAGCTTGCGTCAAGCTACACAGGCGAATTAGAAGTCGCGACTCGCTTTTCCACGCCGCAGACATAGAATAGACAGTCCACTATATCGATTGTAGGGGAGGCTGCGTTGCCACTGCTGCCTCTGGTGCTGCTATATAAAGAAGGGGCTGGCGCTGTTACCATGGCGACGTTCTCCGCAGCAGCCGAGGGACGTTTACCTTAATGCCCTGGAATTACGGTACGTGATTTCAGCTTGTTCTCGATGGAGGACGTTTTAGCGATAATGTAATTGTATCCCTCTCTCCCTCTCTCCCTCTCTCCCTCTCTCCCTCTCTCGCTCACATGCCAGCGTCAGCCTCTATCTACAAGTATAGACTTCTACCGACACTTTAAATATGCGTGTGTCAACGTCTGCGCTGCATATTTTCAACCGAATTCCAGATGATCTGCGCATGTGGATTCTCGTGAAATCTCGAAAAATCATAACTTTTATAAGAATAGATCGCAGCCTCTGCATTATCAGCAATACGCCGATAGATATAGCTCTAATCCCGCGAATTACCGCTTTCGACTGGCTCCCGGTGGCGGCGCTCGACATCATCGTCTCTAGGTGTAGAGACTATGGGTCTCTCTATCTGTCTCTCTTTTCCCCACCAACTCAGCGGCAGCAGCAGCAGCAGCAGCAGCATCAGCATCAGTAGCAACACGAATATGACGATGTAGTAGTCTTGCACGATATACGTAGAGGCGCAGGGACAAACACAGGCACATAGACTTACACACAGATACAAGTGCAGACAGAGTATCAGCCGGTCGACACAGCTCCGCCCCCTCGAGGCAGGCTTGCTCTCGATTGATTGGCCAACGTTGCCTCCGCCCGACTCTCCTCGTCCCCTCGAATCAACCGGCTCGACTCGTTAGCACGAAATTGCGAGACATTAACTCTTGCACTACGCTGCTTGTAGCCACTTCAGCTTGGAGTAGGGGGCAACATTTTGTACTCGTCTTTTTCAGTTCTCGCCGCCACTGCTGCTGCTGCCGTTGCTGCTTCACGACGATGTCTTGATTATCGTGAGCGGCGTAATTTGCCCCGATGACTAGGAAACATGTACGAGAGACAGAGAGAGAGAGAGAGAGAGAGGGAAAGAGAGATAATGGGAGTTCTCATTGGGTAATCGCTGGCTGTAAAAAGACCATGTAATTGCAGAGGATGACGAGACTGGGAGTCGAGGGTTATGTGCATGTGTGTAGGTATGTATAACTTACGCGCGAAATTTATTGCGAGTTCAGAAGGAACGAACTTGCTATACATATTTATCTCTCTCTCTCTCTCTCTCTCTCTTCCTCTATCAGAAATAATTCTGTTGTATATGATATTTCGTAAACGATATGGTATGCTGTTATACTTTGCCGATAACGGATATGTATACACACACACACACACACACACACACACACGCATATATATAATATATATGTACAGCTTAAGAGTAATTAATGAAACGATCTCTGGAGAGAGACAATCGAAAGTCAATCTTGCGATTACAACCGCTCAGCAACTCCGTTATATATGTACGCAGTGCTGCCATATACAAAAGCCTTTGGGATTCAACGTTAAGGGAGTCTTATAGAGCTGTATTTCGTATTAGCTAACTATGCGCTTGCTGATCGCAGTCGGTCTATAATGCTTCCGTACGTACCGAAAAATATATAATAAATCCATCTGCAAAATAAAAAGCAATTAATTCTTCGAAAACTTGTACCTTTAATATACGCATCCGTAATCGTATGAAGGGAACTAAAGTTAAAAAAATATCCCGGCCGATGATGTTGACAGAAATTCCAATACCACAAAAATTTCACATAAGTTTTAGCTGTAAAAGAAAAAACTTTCTGGGCCTACGCTCCCAGCAGGCGGTCCCAAAGTATCTGCTTAATTACTGGAATTAGTGACACAACAGGCTCTACATGAGCTCGTCTCTCGAGTTACAACTCCACGTTCTTTCTCTCTCTCTCTCTCTCTTCTTTGCCGCTTCCCCGAAAACGCGTAAACCAAAAGAAAGTACGGTAGTGTCCTTTTTCGGATTTTTCGGAAATTCATTTTACTGCGACGATTCTCGAGTTATAATAAACGTTATTGTTCCGAATCGTCGCGGTAGCGAAGTGGTCGTATTATATATAAGTGAGCTGCGGGTAATTATCGCGCTTTATTTACGGCTTCGCCGAGGTTTAAAATTGAAATTTATCGTTCGGACTGAAAGGAGCTAAAGTTTACGCGATTTTTACGGCTCAAGCCGTAGCGAATTAATAGTTTATAATTGAAATTTCTTTATTTTTCTTTGCAGATTTTCTTCTTAAATAAATTCTCTCTCTTTCTCTCTTTCATCTCTTTTACAAGTGCAACTTTTCAAATTCAGTATTATGTATAGCTAGTAGTGAAATTGTGGGTTCAATCGGCTCGCACAGTATTTTAGACTTGTTATTAGTCGCTGACAATCGATTACTTATTTTATTATCATTACCTTTTTCGCACGCTGCTGAGGCGATGCGTTGAAAATAACCTGATCGACTTCGAGTTAAAGAGTGGGTGGATTCATTCTCTCGCAAGAACGAGCTGTTTGAATAATTTAACCAGGAATTTAATTTATTATTGTACATATTTAACCCGAGCATTATATTTATATAATATATTATATATATATGAATATATATTATATATTATATACATATATACAGCATTGAATCTTTTAATTAAAACGAACTGTAATCACTTGTACATTACCGCGTAGTACATTATATGACTTATATTATAAGGCAATTTTCAAGCTGTCGAAATAAAACGGCATCTATCAACTCCCCTTCTCTTGTACCTGCGAGATTCGTCCCGGTCAAAGTAGAAACACACTTTGCGCAGGGCGCCTATAATGACCAGGTAACTCCCATCTACGGCGCCTCTAAGCCCTCCGTGCATTATTACTAGTATAATGTAATATATCTGTGTATTTATACATTGGAATATTGACCGGGGCGAAAGCAGGTTTCTAACGATATAGGATGAGAGGAGAATCCTGCTTTTCCCAGTAAGCGACCGCCTGGTCTCTGATCTCGATCTGTATAATACGCAGTGATTCAAGAAAACACGAGCCTCCGAAAAAATCATCGTTCATGCTCAGGTGGAAGCCGCGACTTGCTTTTATTACTCGAGGAAACATTAAGTGTTGAAACAGAAAAGGTCTTCAAATGTAATTATTATAAAAACGTTACTATGTATTAGGTGTATAACATTTGTCATTTGAAATAATCTGTAACGCGAAAAATGCGAGTGAGCACGTCGGCCGAGATGAAAGTTTGGTTTTTCATTTAGTATTGTAATATTATATATGAGTTAGAAAAGTAGTTATAGGTAAGTTTGGCCAGTTGGTTTAATTTTGAAGCGCATTGGGACCCGTTCCACCTACGCAGACCGAGAGTGAGAACGCGGCTTGCACGCACGACAGTAGACAAGAGAGCAGCTGAGTGTATAGGTATAGCAGTAGAGAGGCGCAAAGTCGAACGCTGGCTCTTGCTAGCTCGTAAAAAGATCGAGAGATTGCTTCGGCGCACTTTACGAGCTTGCTCCGAGATTATTTGAGAAAATGGAATCCTTTGCGAGATCGCAGCTCTCTCTCTCTCTCTCTCTCTCTCTCTCGCGCGCGCGCGCGCGCCCTTCGATTTTACGCCCACGAAATCGCTCCCGGCAAATGCAAACCAGCTGCGGAAAATCGTAAAGCACGCAGAGGCGCTCGCAAGCGAGGAAACTCCAACCGTTTTATTACGATTTTCTTTCTTTCTGGCTTTTTCTTCACTCGCACTGCGTTGCGGCTGCGAAATATACAGAGTCGTCGTTTCACAAATATCAACCTCACGATTCGGAATTTACCTATTGCGATTAACTATACCTATACATAGTCGTAATAAGTGTGAGCGATAAGTAGGTAATTTACAGCATTAACACTCTCGCTGCATGTCTAAGTTATTTATTCGTAATGAACCACGATGTTATCGCGTTCCGAAGTCGATTGTGCGCTGTGTAATTTATAGGAGTTGTAAATTGATAAATGAAAGTTTATTAGACGCAAAAGTTGAATCAAAGTCATTATCGAGCTACGATTATGCAGAACGGCAGAAGTTTCGCGCCCATAAATTTAAATTTCATTAACGCAATCGATGCTAGAGTGAAAAAGAATAATTCGTTGAAAGTTGCGTAATATAATTTGCTAAATCGGAAATAACGTCAATGCGTTAGCTTATCCTTACGGTATAATTGAAATAGAACATTGAAAATAGCGGCGTTCGATGTGAATGATGAGAACTCGGACCGAGAAGGTCAGAGCGGTGCGAGAGAGTTTTATAGCGCATGTTTGCGGCGTATTGTTAGATGCGTGTAATTTAAAGAAGTGGCTCGTGAAACGGGCGACAGTCGCGATCGAACGTCAAGTTAAAGGAGTACGAGGGAAGCTCGTAAATTCATTAATAAATTACGCCGAGCCAATTATAATTCTGTCCAATTCTAAAGGCGGGCGTGGAGCCGCAATAAATCACGGTAAATCGAACTCTCTTCCACGGCTGTTCTGCGTCGCTCTTGCTTGCACTCTTTCCTCCTCGAGCCCTCTGCTCTCTCGTCGAGCAGTCGCTGTCCCCCGACCGATTAAATGCCCACACGACCTTTACCGTCTCTAACATTATTTCTTCATATGGCTTTTTCGATCCTGCTCTTTTCTCATTTCATTTTTCAATCTGCTAATTGGCCTCTTGGTATTTTCAATTCCTCTGCAGTTCAAAATGATAAACGACTATTGCGTATTATAATACTGTATCATATATAGTATATACTCAATAATGTCAATAGTGTCAATATACTACTTTGCAGTGTCAAAGACTATAATTATTTGCGAATTATTCAACGTTTGTAACGTCAACGGAATAGTTGTTATATGTGCTATATGTGTACTGTGATCGATGCGACGTTTATTTGTAAGCGATGGTTGGTCAGCCGGTAAATTAAAGTTACGCTCTCACAGCGATCGATTCCCTTTGCTCCTTTTGCGGCACACCGCCCGATTTCGCCATTTGTAATTCCTTCCCCGACGCTCTCTCTTCCCTGTGTTTACCTCTATGATAATAAGTCGTACCCCGACAACAACAACAGCAACAACGACAACTACTACTACAACGACGACGATGACGACGACGACGACGACGACGACGACGACGACAAAGATATGCGCGTGCGCACAAGTTGCGAGGTTTCTTTGCAGCTGCAGAGCTGGCTTCTGCTCGATTATACATTTTCAACGAATAACCGATTTTTTTTCACATTTCTTGCTAAGAAGTGGAATGATCGGGTCAAATTCTGCTACTGGCTCGCCGCTGTTCAAGAATCGCTGCTCAGAGAATATAATTGTGGCGCTTCTCTGTGCGCAGCGCAGCTTCTCTTAAGTGATGGGTTCTTTCGCTGCTCTTTGTATTTTACGACTTCCGGTCTGTTCAACGATGAAGAAACCTTAAGACGTTCAATCGGATATCGAAGCAAAAACTTTTTAAAAATATTCTCCAAGATAAGTGTATTGTCTTTTTTATGAAACTAAAGATATCGCCGCTCTATTTTTTCGCCCCGCAGTTCCACACTATATGCAATGTCAAATAAGTCGCGACCGGATGCTCTTGCATGAAATGCCTGATAAAACATTTTTTATGCGGCGCTTATCTGGATCCTAACAGTGAAGAAAGAATTTTCATTAAAGAAAAAAACTCCTCGCACACCCATGAGCTGCACGAATGCCATGCAGTGCAATGCTTTACCTTTCATTGTTCCATCATTAAAAATTTAAACGCAAGAAATGAGGCAATGCATTCATCATCTCTTCAGCAAAAAGTTTATGTACGTCTCTGATAATGTGTGTGCGTGTGCGCAGAAGCGCTGTAGTTAAATCCTATACTTACGAAAAATTAATATTTTTTACACTTAGTTGGCATAACGATTATGACAGCCGGGTAAAATTAAGAGAATCGAAAGCAACGTAGCAGCTCTCAATCGTAAATGTTTTTCCACGTCGATTCTTCGAATCAATGTATTACTTACCGAGGTAAAACCAGAAGTTATTTGCGCGAACATTATGCTCGAGACCATTCATTTACCAACGAGAAGTAAAATATAAATTCCTCGGGAGGATAACGATCGCCTCTCCTTCTCCATTTGCTATATATATATGTACATATATATATATATATATATATATATATATATATATATATATATATACATATATTATATACTCGTGAAAAAATAAAACTCAGTAGGTGAATATTCATTTTGCAACAAAGCAAAACGATAATCACGAGGATAAGAATTTAAAATTAGTTCGTCATCATCGTTGTCGATGTATGTAAAGAGAAAACCATCGAACGAATTCCACACTTTAATACCTTTAGGAGTATCGATTTGCAGTCACGCTCCGAAACACATCCGCTGAAAATGGCCGCAACTAAAATTTGCATTTTCTTCAATGAGCTACAGTTCGGATGAAAAAAAATCGGGCACGCGCAAAATTACTCTACAACGAAATTCTTCTCTCAACGCAGTCATTCACAAAGTCTCCCCCCCCCCCCCCACCCCATCTCTCTCTCTCTCTCTTTGTTTCTCAAGAAAACGAACAACGCTGCCAGAAGCAATTCGCCAGTCGAGCATTGTTTGTTTTTACATACGATTAAACGTCGAGAGGATGATTTCTGCGCATAAGTCGTAAAACGCCGACTCTCTCTCTCTCTCTCTCTCACTCTCTCAAGCTCCCGTCGAAACAATGAAAAGCCAAGAGAAGAGTTCCGGGCAATTTCAGTCGATAAAACTTAAAAGAGAAAGAGGGGGACGAAACCGGCAATTTTCACCTGCGGAGTAAAACGCGCGACGATTACCGACGCGTGAGCGCTGCGCGCCGGAGAATCGCTATTTGCTTAGCGCTCAGTTGAGGTACTACACCTTTATAGCTTTTACCGCCTTCGATACTTTTTCTATTTTTCATACCGAGATATTTTAGAGCGAGAGAGAGAGAGAGAGAGAGAAAGAGAGAGAGAGCCGAGAGGTTCACTTTGTTTTCGACGTTCATGAATTACACTTTATTATATTTTCTCCTGGTTTTTTCTTCAATTTTATTACAAATTTATTGCTCCCCTCGTATACACATGTAATTATAATACGATTCAGTTTATTCAGTTTATAATATGCAACGAATTCGCGTAAATATTGTCATGTGATACATATGATTAAAAATGGAATCACCTGCTCTGTTGTGAAATGATAGATGATGATGTAGATATTGTGCAGAAGTATTATGCGACGAGAAAAAAATTGTCATAAGCTAATTAATCGTTAGAAAACATCGCGTACCCTTATGCATCGTGAAATCGGATTCGACGTTTCGGTAATTATACAGGACTGCAATATATTGTAGGAGAAAATATAGTATGGGGATGAGAGCAGGCCTTATTACATTAGCAGATATAATTGTGCAGTAATATGGGCGAAATACTGACGGATTGGTATAGCTTTTAATTATATATAACTAGATATTTTATGCGCGCGAACGCGCTGCTGCTCAAAATTTTAAAATAATAGTTTTTATACCCGACTTTCACGTTTTTCGATGTAAGCGCATAGACTGGTATATTTAATAAAATGAATTTCCGTTGACTATTAGTGTTGTTAGATTTGTAAGAATCTGGCAATGCTCGTCTGGCAATCGCGATTAGGCTAAAAATTTCCATTTTAATTGAATTCAAAAAAGTATAAGGTTGCATGTTTCTACTTGCGAAGGAAAAAGAAGGAGGAGGAGAAGAGGAACCTGTTCGCCGTCGCGCAAATGAACACGTTTATTGCTAATAAAGTCCCTCGTGTGCAAAAGCCACAAAATCGTAAGTCAATCAATCACGCGCTAACAACATGTAAATTACTTTGCGTCGACGCAATGCGTATATGCGTATACGCGTATATGCGTATACATACGCACGGTAATTATCCGAAAATTACCGAAAGTCGCCTGTCCTCTGCATGCGCTTCCCTGTACTGCTTCTTCCTTATGTAAGGAATATAAGCTTGCTACGTAAATTATCTGTTTCGGTATTATACGTTACACACATATAAATACACGAGAAGGGAAAAAACTTTGACAAACTACCACGTGAGATATCGCGCATGTTTTATTTCTCTTGCGTATAAATTTGTTCTTTTATATGCGGTTAACAATAGGTTATAATGTATATTTGAGCACTGATGAAAATAAATGTTGTCCAATCAAAAGATTGAAATTGAAAAGGTTTTCTACGACATAACAATAGAAAATCGGTATGGTAGGAGAGAACGATTAAATTCGTTCATATGTGTGTTCATACACTATACACGCACTATACACACGTATAGTATCCAACTGCATATGTGTCTATAAATGAATATAAATGTATATAAATGTACGTGAAGTTTCTGTACAGCGATGAGTATTGTCAGATTGGGAAATTGCGTTGCGGGAGGCCTTGCAACCATCGGAAAATCGCTCGGGCGCATCTCGTCGCTGTCGCGGGGCGTATATGGATCAACGCGGTATTGTGAACAGCTCGTGTGTCTGAGCTGGTTTTGGGGTCGAGTAACTATTTGTTTAATAGGGCTTGCGCGGGAATTGAAATCAAATGACGCGCGACGTCGGCCCCTATTATGCCCCTGCGTATATGCCCCCGGTACATATGCGAAACGGATAATGCTACTATACATATGTATACTTGCTCTCTCTCTCTCTCTCTCTCTCTCTCTCTCTCTCTCTCTCTCTCACCCTCGATTTAATCGAACGGGAATTTAATGTTCGTGTTGCGCTCTCTGCGCAAAGCTCGATTATGCGCGCTGATTGACTGATTCGATGGAGTCTCCGCCATACACACATATGTGTGTATAAGTGTGGCTGAATAGATGTTGGCTTGTTTAGTCGACCTTTAGCAGTTCTGCGTTTCAAAGATTGCACGCTCTGTACAATTGAAAATATCAGTCTGCGTCATTATTTCTTTATATGGGATACGGCAGATACTGCAGATAACCACGACAAGTATATCAATAAGCCGTATCAAATTCATTAGCGTCCTTTATAAAATTTACATATTTATTCAGCGTTGTACGACACAACGCTGAGACTGTGTCCGTGTACATTTGAGAAAATAGTTATATTAAAAAATCGAACAATTGAGAAACGAAAAAATGTTTTCACCGAGAATCTGTAATTTTAATAGATGATCTACTTTCCGTAGAATATCGAATATTCTCACTATACTCTGTATCTCTGTAGATGCTGATGCAATTGTCATACTTTTTAGCGTCAATCCTGGAATGAAAAACATATTTCTTAAGTTTTTCATCGCGAACGATTGTGAAACAACTACGCTGACACGAAAGTCTCGACAAAAATAGAGTACATTCGGTCTTTTTTTGTACTTTTTTTTAAGCAGCGAAAGAGGATGACGCAAAAATGATGTTTCTTGCGAGCGACAATAATCTCGAGCGATATACAAAGAGGCCATTAGTTTGGTAATTATACGTTAATTATGATCTTGAGGAGGAAAAAGCAACTAACGGGTCTCTGCCATTGACCTCGACTCTTAAACACAGCGTATTTATTCCTTTTACATTATTACGTCAATAAACTTTTTATGCTTTGACAAAATACTTCCCTTGCGCAATGCTAATGAGACGCTCATTTATACAAATTAATAAAGTTCAAATCGTAATTTTTCCCACTAATCTTACGTCTTATGTTTGCGCATTAATACCACAAGTTTGCAATCATCAGTTACATATTTATAGTTGTGCCTAAAATACATTATATTTATAATGGATAGTTTACCTATTAATGCTTATTAAAGAAACAAATCTCACTTAATTATCTTATCTCTTCCAGCGGTATGTATATCTATGTGTGTGTGTGTGTGTGTGCGCGCGCGTTCATGTAATAATGAAAAAGAAAAAAAATCGCGATAATAAAGACGTAATTATTTCGCAGATAAGATATTCCGCAATCTGTGTATATATGTTTCATGTCGCTATTTATATGTTCATAAAATTATAATGTGTCTCTAGTCCGATAAGATTTATTTCAAAACAAATGTCGTTAAATAAGCTCTGTTTCCTAAACAAGTGATATCGGTGTTATGCAACTATCCACTTGTAACTTGAGAACTGCCATGTAATCGTGATTTGGAAGTAAGCCATTTCTGGAGTTTTATATTAATTAACGAATGTTATTGATATTATACACCGTATACATTATAATAACAGCTAGTCGGCGTTGGAGATAAAATTCGATTCCGTCCCCCACCGGTCCATGTATGTAGAAATAAAATATAAGTGCAGTCACAAGCTCCATACATTTTTATACATATCCGATGAATATAGTATTTTATTTTCTCATTACTCGAAAAATCCAAGTCGTCTTCGATGTCGCGTAACAAATCTGCCGAAATGAAGACGAATCTTCCTTCGCATATCTCTTTCTTTTCTCTCTTCTCTCTTCTCTCTCTCTTCTCTCTTCTCTCTTCTCGAAAGGGACGAAAAAAACAGCTCGGTCCGCAGGCGGTGAATCATGAAACAAACTGTGTGTAAATCCACGTAACGGAGCCTTTATTCCCGCCGTAAAAAATCGATAAACTCTCTCCTCTCGCGGAAAAATGACGGGGCATACGACGCCGTCGTCGGAATAGAATGAAGAATATCAACGACGGCGGAGACTTGCCGTTCGCGATATAAAAGCCAGCCTCATATACATTGCGAGAATCACGAGCCGATGCTTATCTCTTAAAAGAAATACGACGCACGAAAAATGTATTAATAAGCCGTATCCGCCCGATGTTGTAACTATATTGTATGCAGCAAGAGTTCATTTTCGAACAGTATGCGGAATATTTCAATTCGTCTTGCAATATTTTTTCACTCCGATGAATATGTTTTCGCGATTGTCTAAATACTGTCGACGAAAGGGAGATAAAAAGTCTGAGGGGATGTGAAAAATAGTTTCGTAACAAAAAATTTTAGACATACAGGAGAGATCATTATAGCCGCGGGTAACTAATACGGATCGGCAAACTTTACGCAACTAGATCGTTAGATACAGGTAGTAATTACAGGAAGCATTTAAAAATAATAGTTTATTTGTACGACCGATATTCACGAAAACTCGAGAAAGAAAGTTTTCTTTCAATGAGCATTTTTATTCCCCTCTATATGTGCCAATCGCTGTTTTAACGCAAACAACAACAATACTTCGTTAAATTGCAATAACAAAATTTAACATTGAAGGAGAAAAACCTGATTATTCGCATAAAAAGTATCACTTTTCTCCGTGCTACAGAGAGACGTTCCTAATTATTTAATATTTATACAATGATACAGTGATGATTACAATGATCAATATAAGAAAAGTGAAATAAGCCGTTTTAGGCTCGCTTTTCAGTAGCGGTAGAAGAGAAGATTCACTCTCAGTTGACACAATCCCTCGGTAGACTAATGTCTGCGCTGTGTAAGCGAGCCTCCGACTGCTATAAGGAATTATTATTTCAAAGGGTTCCGTTCAGAAATACCTACAACGGTAAGACCAACAGTCAACACAATAGACGCAACTTTGATCTTATTTTATTTTTTGTTTGAATATGTATTACACATGTGCAGGTATTTTTTACGGGCTACTTTTTCGAATAATATTTATCTCTGCGAGACGTTGGTTTTTTGTATCGTGTGTTTGGAAAATAATCTCGATACTCGGTAAAGATTTTTCCATTCAAACGAATATACCTATTTTCATACAACGTTTCGTAATCGACGCATTTGCAAGCATAACGAGCAGACGCGTCCCTTACGCGCTTTCTTTATAGCCCAGCTAGTGAACGCCTCATTTGTGAAATTTACCCAGTCCCAAAAACATAAAAACTTTGGATAGTCGAAAATTACGCCCGAAGTTGTGGCTTTGAATTGCCGCCGTTATGCATGGAGTGTTCATCTGTTCAAGCTAATATCTTGCTATATCTCGAACCACGCCTTTGCCTTTGACAGATAAAACTACCTATTTGAAGAAAAATCGTAAAAAGTTTTTCCCTTTTCTTATTTTAGGATAAGACAAGTTCCTTTGTTATTAATAGAAAATAAACAATAAACTTTAGCTAGATTGTCAGGAAATTGTGAGTTGCGTAAAACGCGTACACTACTCCTATAATGCGCGTTATATTTTTAAATTAATGTAAAACATCTTTCGGCGCGTATGGCTTTAACGTGTAAAGCATCGGTTTTCGTTAAGTGCTTAAAATCTGCAGCTCAGTCAAGAGCTCGTATAACTTCGAGGGCGGCGCCTCGTAAAAAATCCAAAAGCTTATGTACAATCCGACGATTGACTATGCTTTCTATTTGATGCGAGACCATCTGTCCGATGTTTAGAGCGATCAGAAATTCTAATTTTAAGCTTTTTGTCTGCATGTGAGCAAAATATTTTTCATTTTACAAGAGGATCTACGCTCTTACAACGTGCAAGTCTTTTTAATGTTTATGATATCGATTATCTATGAACGCATCAATATAAATGCTATGTTGCGTATAGTTGCGATCTATGTCTAGAACTTGTTCTACACATCAGAGATAGCCATCATTCGAACGTGACATTGTGTAACGAACGTACGCGAGTGAAATAACTTTATATATTATGGGGAATTGATACATACCAGGTCAAAAGACACTATATTTCTTAATCAGCTATTTCCTACACAATTGTAAAGAAATAACATAATAAAGTATCCATAGTACATTCAAATTACCGGAATCGACTTTTACGTTCTTCTCTACGTACTTTGAACATTTTTTATTCATTATTTCGGATCTTCTCCCTAAAAGTAGGATCCACGCCAGCATAGGGCAGCTTCTTGCAAGCAGCATCTGCGCTCATTCAGACGTCTTCGCATTCAAGTGTGTGTGTGTGTGTGTGTGTGTGTGTGTATGTGTGTGTGTCAGTGTGTGCGCACGCGAGAAAGAAAAAGATGGCGCGTACGCGCTTTTAAAGCCAGCCCTTTCTCGTTTCTATATGTATATATAATGTACATACACGCGTGTACATACACAAGAGCACTCGCGCTCGCGCGTTCAGGATAATCTCGCCAGCGGAGAGCACGGGGAGTGCGAGGTTTAACAAGGGTCTGACAGGCTCGTTGCCGTTGTTATTTATCGGTTATGTCGGCACATCTCTCCCATCTCGACCTGCTGCTTCTGCTCTGTCGAAGAGAGAGAGAGAGAGAGAGAGAGAGAGAGAGAGAGAGAGAGAGAGAGAGAGAGGCGAGAGGGGTGGGGGAGAAAGAGAGACAGAAAATTAGAAGGAGACGGAGAGCGTTTTCTTTTTTCTTCCTATTCTTTTGCTTCATATCGTTCACCTTCTTCTTGTTTCATTTTTAATTCTCCCCGTCTCTCTCACTTGAATGCAGCGTGTATTTGAAATCATTCGAGCTTTAAATTTTAATTATCCTATCGTATCAGCCATTAAACGAAATCATGTGTTTAAAGTATTGCATTTTGTAGGTAAAATGTAATCCAAAGGTTTGTCGCGTAAAGAGGAGAAGGGAGGCGTGCAGCGCGTGGCAAAGATTCACAGCTGTGAAATAGAAGACACAACGCACACGCGTTCGAGACAAAAAAGTGCAAGCGTTTATGACTTTGGAGTGTCCGCTAACTGAACTCGAGGACATTTATATTTATTTCTAACTCCTCTTAATATTGACTGATTATCGTGTAAACTGTTTTATTTCTAGATTCTAGAGTAGTATTTTGTACGAATCATCATTACGAGGACGCATTTTCATTAGTTAATAAAGGTATAGGTATGAGTCGTCGATAATAAGCAGTTTTACGCATGCGCGATCGTATGTGCCTATTTGGATGTGTATGTGAATCCCTAAATCAAGTCATCATGACCGAGCCCTCGAAAATCGCAGTAAACGCCCCTCAGCTTTTCCGCACATATTTGCCCCGAGGGACTTGTCCCTTCCGTGACCGAATGGTCCCCGGAGCTGCGGTGAAATGGGAAAATTTACGAGGTCTGTTGGCAGTTTTAATCGTTTTCCATCGAGCCGCGATATTGTCTGTGTTGTGTCGCGCGTCTCATGATGAGCCACGATTTGCACTGCAACTTACTCACGAACTTTGCACTTTTATCGAGCCTCGGGGAGAGATTGAGCGGGTGCGTAGGTGGCAACATATGCGCGCTGTGGCTTTGATTAAAATGCAAAAGACGCAATGATGGTCGAATATTTTTTCGTGTTTTTTTTTTTTTTTTTTTTTTTTTTCATTTTTCCAACAAAATATGACGCATGCGGCTTTTATATTCCATACGATTTAAACCATTTTCTTTTATGTTAGAAAAGCGCGATCTAGTATACATAATTTGAATAAACCATCGTACAAGAAAGTGAATAAATAGAGAAAGAGAGAGAGAGAGAGCGCGTCGCGGCCGCTTAAGATAATATTAGAAGCGATTCGTTGAATTATTTCCATAACACGTCTGCGCTAGCTGAAACGAGCTAGCCCAAAACAGAGTCATCCTCATCATGAGGAGGACAGCGCGTAGATAAGAACTCTTTAAAAAATGGTCGCTCGTTAGAAGGAATAAAGAAAGGAAACGAGCCACGTGCGTATCTACCTCGAGAGAAAAAAGCAGAGATGCATACGTAACGAAGGAAAAGGCTTTCGTTCCGGGAAGAGATTTAAGATCGACGAGGGAAATGGTAAATGAGCGGGGGCGTCGCGTTTCGTACACACGCTATTTCCACGCTGAGAGTAGCGCGAAGAGTCGTGATCGGCATTCGAAATCCACACCGTCTTCGATGGCTAAAACATACCGCACAAGAAAGACAGAGCTCCGATACTATCGGCGTAGAATTATGTCTTTATTAGACGGAATAACTCTTCGCAAGCACAGTCGATGACGATGTAACGGATCACGCCATAATAGTACAGACTCGGATGCAGAACCAACTGATGCAAATTGACATCGTATGAGATACCTTTTTTCTCATGAGGTCTGTTTAAACCATTTTTTTCTTAAATTGATGCTATGCACTTCTTCTTGAATTGTTTGTATTATAAATACTACTCGTCCAAAAAATTAGCGCAACCTATTAGGAGTCATTTCGACGGTATGAATGTATATACCTTTCATAAAAGTACAAATTGGTTGAACATTGAAAAATCAAAAACTAACAAAATATTTAATTCTGTCTTTAATTTATTACTTTAATCTTTTTTATAGACTCAACGTCTATCAAAATCGTGTCCTCGATGTCTAAACTTAAAATATTTCTGATGGTTTGACCCATCAGAATTGTATCTTTCGAAAGTGGTCGAGAATCAAAATTTAGTATTCTAGGATTAATTGTAATATATTTTTGTTCATAGAAACAAATTATTCAAATTAGAGGCGCTTGTTTACGTCATTAGTAGGTATTTTCGAAAAACTACGCATTCATATCCACAAAATACGACGTATCGAAGAGGTTCTTCTAGATTGTTTCAATTTTTGGACGGAGGAGGTGGCTTTTTTACGGCGAATGATCTATATTAATAATATTTTGTCCAATGTCTGAAAACTTTTTTATAGTACTTAAAAATAAATATAAACAAGTTAGAATTGCTGAAGTAAATAATACGTAACTTAATAATCGAAAATTTAAAAAATCATTAAAAGTCAAAATAAAAAACTTATACACGAAAACATTTCTTTAAACTCTCATCTCTCAATGTCTCGAGAGATGAGAGTTTAAAGAAAAATTTGGCACAATTGAAATTTTCGAATATTCTGGATCTGCTCCAAAACGGGTATTTTCTACTTCTAAATACAAATAATTTTTTTACCTTATATAAAGAAATGATTCATGGTTCTCTGCAATACTTTTTTTAAATAATACATCTTAATGAATTGACACACTTGTAGCAGTATAATTTATCTAATTATCTAAGAAGATTATCATTATGAAGCGGAGAGAAGATATACTATGCAGGCGAAATTTATTAGGTACTTATTAGAAAGCTTATTAATATCTTGTATGTATTACAAATTTTTGGGCTCGTTCTCGATAAATCAGAAATGATGAAAATTTTGTTGAATGATCTGAAAAACAATGATTTGATAAAAAATAAGAGGCATTCTAAAGTCTGTGAGGTATTCTAAAGTCAGAAATCAATGCGTACGAGTAACGTAACAAAGCTAAGAAGCACCTGGAAAGAGGAAGGTATCAAGAGAAGTTTAAGGGAAATGTCACCGGAGCTCGCGCGAATTGCCGAGTATAGCTGAAGTACAGTCAAGAGCAGTAGCAATAAAATGGTGAACGCGCACGTGAGTAACGGAACTAGCAAAAAGTCCGACACAGATTTACGAGCCTTTGCTACCGAACGCCAATCAGGCTTCCACAAAACCTCATCACTTGGTGTGTATAGGTATATAGATTTGAAAAAAGTATACAGTTGAAAAAAGCTAGAGTATCCGCAATTTCGACCGATTTACCGTCATCGCGCTTCCATATCGTTTTCGTTTGCGTATCTTTGCGTTTGCCGCCTTTTTGGGAGAAAAATTTTTTATGCTTTCTCATTGCACTCTCGTCGTCTGGCCTTTAACGCATAAGGATGTGCATTTAAACTGTGGAAATTCCGATGAAATCATATAACTTTTCTAATAAAAGAACATTTTTTACTCGTTTTCATTTCTCTTACACAGAAAACTACAGGGTCTCATCATTTGTCAGCGATTGAAAGTAATTAACCAGTAGTACTATATACATAGTATATATATATATATTATATATATAATGTATAATATATTAGAAGAAAGTATTAGATGAAAGCGAAAGGAAATTCGGGCAAATACTCTTCTTGAAAGACCAGCTATGGATAAATATTGGATGCGAGTAAAGTTGTTGCTATCTGAATTGATATTCATAATTTCTGTCTCTGCATAAATTATAAGAAGAGACGAGTTCTGAGTTGAAAATCTATCCTAGCGTCTGTCCTTCTTTAAAATCCATGAAAGAAGCGACGTCGAAATATAAATGCGATATGAAATATTTAATGTCCAAATTATGAGTCTGGAATAATTTTAATCTTTGTTTGTAAGAGAGCTTGAGAGAGTTTCATATAACACGTAAATTTATTTTATACCGTTGAAAAATAATAAAACAGCCGATAAATAAGAAGCGGATTAAGACATTGCGCTCTGCAAATCGATTAGACATAAACATTTTATGGCATAGCCAAAGAAAAGCATTTAATGAATAAATAACGAAATATACGTGACCGTTGTGAAGTAATTGTATTTTTAATCTCGTGTGAATAAAAACGATCAAAAGCCAATAAAGGCCGCGAAACGATTGTTAGTTATCACGTTCTTATTAAATTGATTGAATGGAAAATTAAATCCCACCGACGGTATTATCTTTACGATATGAATAGTGTTATTTTTATTGAAATTAAAAATCAAAACGTTTATTTCACGCTTTAATATACAGCAATAGGAGAGGGATAAATCCGCTTTTACCACGACTTTTCCTGCAAGTCTATCAGTTCGCAGCAGCAAACAGAATGCATCCGTACTATACTATACGGTACAATAGCTTATAAGATATTTGCTTTAACGGCATAATCTATAGAGCAAGGCTCACGTCATTCGGTATAGGGAATAAGTCGAGCAATCGATCAGCCCTACAAATCACGAGAACCATCCAGTCTGTCGAAATGGACCAAGTTCATTACCGCAGTATCCCCCCTCGACTAGTCAACTCTCTTACTGAACTATCCAGGAGAACTCATTGTTCCCTCGAGTTCGGCCGGCCTCATTCGTTGCTCGAGCAGCGTCTTTGACAAAGGAGCGGCATAACGTATCGAACAAAAGTCACTTCTTTTCATTATATTTCCCGATCCACGGAATCGACTGCAGCCGATCACAGTAGTTCCAATCGTACCTTTATCCGAGATCTCGTTTCCTCTTACATTTTTGCATTTGCATTTTACTTTCTTCTCTTCTTTTTGATTATGCCGATTATTCATTTTGGAGAATGCGATGTATGTATTAACGATAAGTATTAACGATAAGTATTAACGATAAGTATTAACGATAAAAATGCCGTTGTTAATCATCCGACTGAAAAAGCCTAGCTGCTAGACGACGGTCCATTTGGCATATCGGTTTACGGTCTATAACGTCATTACGGATCATTCCTAAATAGCCTCCCCGCGCGGTCATTATTCTTCCTCTGCATTCGCTTGGACTTGCATTTGAACAGTCTCGACCTTGACTTTTCCAGCGATATTCTCCAACTGTGTATTAGAAACAGCGAACGCGTGAACTGCGCAGCCGCAATATATAACTCGGAAACTGCCTGCAGGAATCATGCGCGTGTCCGACGTCTGTCTCTCTCGCGCAGCAACGCACAGCACGACTCTATTAGCTATTATACATATATCCAATCCTCGAATATTTCACTTTCGAGCGACACTCTACTCGCTGACCGGCTTTCTTTCACGGCTACTCTCACCTGGAACGTAGGTGGCTAAATCGCGTCGTTAAATCTATACAGCTCGCGTTACGCTTCGGAGTTTTGCCTTCGGAGTTATTAGTTCAAATATGCAAACTATTTACCAAAAAATTTCGTTACTTATCTTTGTTTATTTATTTAAGATATTTCTTGCGACAATAACGTGCATTGTGTTATTGTTATGTATACTAAAATGACGGGTAATATTTCGAATAGAATATCCGACGTCTAGTCCTTTAGCATCGACATGCGGATGAACAGATACACGTAGAGTAATAGCTGCAATGAGTATATAGAATGATAATTTGAGTCGCAGTGTAAAGTCTGAAGAATAAGGGAGCTCATGCGAGATAAGAGAAAAAGCTATAGTGAAGAGGCGGAGTGTTCGGTCAATGTCAGAAGCGTTTTTACGACGCGCATCATTCGTACAACCGAATAAGCTACACAGAGAATATGACATTGCTGGTTTCGCGACGAAAAACCTGATGTACAGCACGTAATAAGTCCGCGACTTTACTATAGACACCAACCGGAATCGAGTCGTTCGTCATCTTGCTCTCTCTCTCTCTCTCTCTCTCTCTCTCTCTCTCTCTATCTCCACCACCAACGATGTCCGATGCACGGTAGCTGCGCTAAATAATTACCAAGGAAATAATGTCTATACATACATGAACATCCGAGAGTTTCGTTTAGCAGCGCACCTATAGTTAGGATTATTCTCGGAACGGCTGAATATGAGTATTGGACTTTATGACACTATGTTTTCAGAAGCTGGCCTGTAATGAACCGCAAAATTCAAGTCTATAATAACTTCTTGTCCATGTATCGATTTTAACATTTATATGTACAATTATTTAATTCACACAATTATTTAATTAAAAATAATTCCGTGAGTAATATCATATAGATATAGTGCGTTGTGAACAGAGAGGGTGAGAGAGAGAGAGAGAGAGAGAGAGAGAGTCGATTTGAATTAGCACGGACTGCGTATCGCAATAAGCAACAAGCGACAAGCGACAAGCGACAAGCGACAAGCGACAACCACAACGACAGAAGAGACGAGGCTTATTCGTCACGAGGCTCGACCTATTGTGCGACGAATATGAGCGATGAAACGAGTTTGCATATTATATGCTGCTATTCATATACATCTCTCTAAAGTTGCACGCTGTCTGTTGTGCATACGGGATTACAGCACGTATTGTATACAAACTTTGTTTTCAAGATGATACGGCAAAAATGATTTTTCTGCACTCAAACAGTGATAGAAGAGATGATGAGCGCTATCTCCCTGCAAAACTGATTTCCCGAGAGATGTCGCGACTGCAAGAAACTCTGCATCTGCAGCCTTCTGTGAATAATACGGTTTGAAAAAGCGTGCACTAGTATAAGACACAAGTATAGGGTTCAAGCCTGATGTCTAACCTCGTTAACGCGTAAATTTCATCTCATTGTGTGAGAGTTGCGTATATACAAGAAGTCTTTCCTTCTTTATACCATGAAAGATACCATGAATGTGTATAGTTTGTACTTGTCAACATTGTCCAATTAATTCTTCTTGTTTCATATTATAACGTGTGCATAAGTGGTTTAACGAACTTTTCGTTAAAAAACGCTCTTACGTAATAAAAGCCATACCGAAAAGAATAATTGATAATGAGGTATTGAAAATTGCAAGCGTAGAAGACATTTAAAGTACAGCTATCGGAAGTGCAATAAATCAGAAAATAAAAACTGGAAGCTATATAATTTGAAGACAGGTAACCGCGGAAATTGGTGACCTTATCTCTTGTTCTCCCCAACAGTGAACCTTATTAAATTTAAATAAATACACCGGCCCCAGAAAGCGATGACGTTTTCAATTAACCAGTATGCACCACACACGCGCGCGCGCGCGCACACACAGACGCACAATATGTATATAACTAAAAGCGCACCTTTCTCTCCGCAATCCTTATCGGGAATGAACGAGCGTTATCTGCAAAGCTCAAGCTGCGAATCAGCATAAAAAATACAGTAGCTCCGAGCGATAAACACTAGCAATTACTTTATGAGCGAGTCACAGCTCGCCTACGATGAATAAATTAGCGGAAAGCAATTATACGCCTTGCGCATGTTATACTCCACCTTGAAATGCAAAAACTTGGAGCCATCTCGCGCGCTTTGTACTTTCGACAATAATATAGGGATCGGATACCTTCATTATCTGACTAACTTTTTTCACGTCTTTTTACATTACTTTGTAATAATGCGAGTAGTGCATCGATATAGGAAGATAGTTAGAAAGACTAATTGTAGCTATATTGTAAGTTTAAAATCCTTTCTAAGATTCAGACTGATATGAGATTAGAATCGTATATACGATATCTGTGCAATTTGTCAAACGTTGTACTATATAGTGTACTGCAATCTCTTTCTTACAATTCCTCTCTTAATACACCGAAATACTAAGTGCGTATGTGAACTGCGTATAGGGGACGATGCGGCGTATAACAGCCGAGGAAGTAATAACGTCGTGACGCTTCTTAATGGAACCTTCGATAAGATCACCCCCGAGTATATATATACTCGTATACTTGTATATATTATGAAGCTCGTGTGTACGATGCTCGTGTGTACGATGCTCGTGGTTCCGTGACGCGAAACTAGTCGGTCAATATGTACTCTGCTCGATAATAAATTGGCCAATAAAGAAACATTTAATATCGCGTATACGTCGACGCTTTGATCATTTTTACCTACGCCTTTTTACCTTTCTAACAATCTAGACAAATTATTCGCGATCATTTTATAATTGTAAATTCAAAGTACTATGGACCGGAAAATTAAAAACTAAATCACATCTTTGTTTAACTTTTTTATATGTAAATAGAGTCGAAATTGTTAAGTCACGCACACACATACATCAAGCATCTGGGTAGAAAAATGGATCGTCATCAAGGTGGCAATGCCATTTATATGTGCAAGAGCAAAGTATACAGGAGCCATTGTTGCGAATTAGGTAGCATTGAGGGGGCCATTGTTGATGGTCGACGGGGGATCGATGCGCTCGAGCGAATCTCCATTCGTTAGGTCAATAGTTCTCTCCAGCTCTCCACCGCTCCAGCTCCACGCAAACTTACGCAAACACATTTCTATATACGTATACCATACATTTGGTATATGTACAATAAGCATGGTGTGTACGTGCATGCTCGCGTAAGCGTATACATCTATACATGGGAGGGGCAAACGGTACGCAACGCAATGTTGTGATAGGAGATCTTGTGTGCCATGTTGCGGGCACATGAGTCTCAGTGGGAGGGGGGGGGGGGGTTGGAGGGAGAAAAAGGATAAAGGATAGGTAATCGAGATCTCGATTATACTCGTTAAAATTCGACGACGACAGTTACCGAACTTCCTGATGGTGATTATATTTCAAGAGCTCCTGCGGATATGAGTCGCAATAATGATGTGCAATTTCGATGTTTGCCTTTACTACTTTCTTTCCAGAATTGCCGAAAATATTTACTTCCCCGACATAAGAGTATTCAAGTCTTATATTTGCACACTTACAATTCGGAGTTATTAATTATTTAAACAAATGATACATTCAAAAGGTTCAAAACGTTAGTATGCCAATTCAATTCAACTGCATCATGGATGATGATCCATTTCATTCAAAATATATATAGTTGTACAATTTTTGTTGCGTTTAAAAATCATTTTCGTTGGGCCACGTTAATAATTAACACGACGAAAATAATACTATACAAAAAAACATACTAGTTTATTTAAAATACAAATTATAATTAAATAATTTCAATGAAATGTAACAGAGAAACGTATGTAACGAACGTATATGTAATGTATATGTAAACTTTGTAAAATATGCTACTCATTATTCTGTCGTGGAAAATAACAAGCCTTTCAAAGTTTTTTAATGAATAATAGTCTCGTCGTATAAAATGAGAAATAACTTATGTAATCGACAAGTTTGAAACTTGTATAACTCAAACTTGAATTAGAATAGCGTAAATTAAAAAGCAAACTCTGAATAATCACAAAATTAATGACGCTTCTTTGAATTTATTGAAATACGTCTAGGAAATATTGATATCCCGACGCGATTACTACATTTATTTTAGTATTTAATTTGTATTTCTTCTTTGTTTTCCACTAATGAGATAATTCAATTTTAGACTTCGTTGAAAGTCTTGTTATACGGACATAATTAATTTAATATTCATGTATTTGAATGATTGACTATTTATTAGTGTACGGATTAAGTACTTTGGATAAAAAAAGAATCTCTTCTACTTTACATAATATTTGATTTTATTAATTTGCACGCCACTATAGAAATTATACTATTTGTCTATTCGTCTATATATTCGTCTATATACCTAAGATTCTCATTTTATTAAATGTATAGTTTATCGTTGATAGTTACTATCAACTATCAACGATACTTCATACGTACTATTTTTTTCAATTTATGATAATTGTTGACCATTTAAATTAATTGAATTAATCAATACATTACATCTTTATTGACATTAAATATCGAGTGGTTTGTGAATCAAGATCTGCGTTACATCCAACGAACTATGGTGTATTTATTTATAATCTGCCCTAAATTATATGAATTATTATTGGTTTGGGCCAAATATATAAGTTACGTAAAAGCCTATTATCCTCTCCATAATAGTGATGCGGCACCAGCGCAGACAAAAAGACTAAGATCATTTTCTCACTAGAAGAAGACGAGGAGGATTAGAAAAATTTGAGTGAACTGTTAGTTTATAAAGCGTATGGAGTCAAGCTCCATAAGCTGGATGTGGTCCGCTTTTTTCGACAAAGATCGACAGGCATTCTGAATTGAACGGCATTGATTTAACGGGTTCGAGAGCCATCTCACGACGATCAGTTGAATCAAGTATACTTTTATATCGCCTAAGATTTGAGTCTGCTGTGGGTAAATAAAAATGTAATGCTTAATTGAAGAATTAACCAAAGTAAATTGATGTATATTAATGATTTAAAATGTAACCTTTGTAAATAATTTTTATTCTGCAAAATTAAACTACACTTCCAACGGTTTTATTTATTATATCAACTCAATTGTTGGTATCATCAAAAGTCATGGACCACAAGTTGTTTCCAAATTTACATTTTAAATAATCGTTAATCGTTTAATGAAAATGGTATCTACGATGCACTTATAAGAAAAATAATTTGCGGCACAAGCATTTGAACCCGAGTGCATAAAAATATTAACATTTACTTTGACAACTTACTTACTTACTAGTTTAAATAAGTTATTTAAGCTTTCAAAAAATAATGACCAAATACTGATGTTACTTTTTTAAAGGAGAGAGAGAGAGAGAGAGATGTTCTTCTCTAGCGTGTTTAAATATACGATGTAGACGATTTCTACTAATATTTGAATTTAATATGCATCAATTTATTCTGATTAATTCTTTAATTCAGATCAAATACATTTTTTATTTATCTACAGGAGATTTGAATTTAATCGATAAAAAAGTACACTCGATTCAGCTGATCATCGTGAGATGGCTGTTAAAATCGTTAAATCAATGCCGTTCAATTCAGCATGCCTGTCGATCTTTGTCGGAAAAAACGGACCACTTTTGCCCGTATGACAACGTACGAGCAGTATGATAAGGTATGAGTGGAGTCTCCTTCTCTCTTCCTCACTGCTTAATGACACATTATATATATATTAGTTTTCTGCGTTATATTCAAAAAGTTAACGTGGAGCCATCTTGTTACATTTATCCAAACTATAAACGCCGGTAACGAACCAAACAAATCTCTAAATTATCAACCAGACAAGGTAAAACAATTAGTTGTCCATTTGACGGTAAGATTAAAAAATAAGTTAGTATTGGATGATCCACTTTAAATCCACCCCGCGAAAGTTAATGAAATTCAGTATTACGGAAATTAAAGTGAAGAGACAGAGTCGCTAGAAAAAGGTAGACACGTCGAGGCTCGAACCGGGGCGTCCTGAATCAAAAGCAAGTGTTCTAACCAAGGAGCTAACGTCTAGTCTAAGATGCATTTATTTACAATCGCTGACTCTGCTCGCATACTCGGACTGCGCGAGCGTCGTGGACTTATACGTCCGTAACAATAGCATAGTGACTGGAAAATAAACATTAATTTTTCAAATTCTTATTATTTTGCTCCCTCTAAACGATGTATACGTGATAAAAAAGTATTACCCGAGATGCAACTCCATTAAGTTATTAAAAATTTTACTAATCAACTGCATGATTCCTGTATTAATTATGCATAATAGCTTTATTAAACGTACTATCTGATGTGTATATCAATTTTTAAAATATCAAGTAAATTTACAATTTATTCTGGATTCCAAGTAAACGTGATCAATCCTGATATTATGATGTAATAACATTTGCCAAATAACATTTCGTATTTTAGAAAGATAAATAGTGCATTTTGTTTAGAAAAAGGTCATAAAAACTTAAATTTTATTTTTATGGGTAATATTATAATTAGTAGTCTCGTGTAAGAACAAATTGTGAAGAACTTATTTTCATTCATTTTTTTCACCTTTGTTTTATCTATTGTTTTTTAATGTATCAAACAGGGTAATATTAAACGGAGAAAAATTAATAATAACGGAGAATAGCTCGAATGTATATATATCGAAATTAAAAAAAATTTCTTTTTACGTATAAAATCTTTGATTTATTGTATATTCTCAGGATTGATGTAGTATCTTTGGAATCACGTAGTTTGATTTATTATAGATTTTAATTTTGCGAAAAATATTCGCAACGTTGCTTGGTTATTTTATACCACGAATGAGACGCAAAACGCCTCACTTATAACATAGATGACAATAGTTAACATTTAAAAAAATTAATTTACTTAAGTAATATTGCATAATAAATATTACGCATGGCTTATAATTACTAGATAATTGATAACCTAAACGAGTCATTATAAAACAATAGTTTTATAATGACATTTTTTTGTATTTTAAAGTACAAAATGTGATAATAACATTTACAAATGCTAATGATACATTCTAATAGGCAATCGTTTCCCGTAAAATAGCAAATAAACAATGTCAATTATAATGGCTATTTATCCGTGCATTTAAATATACTTATTATAGTGACAAATCGATGTAAATTTATTTTGGACAATTGTTCCCAATCCTTGATTACCCATTAGAGAATTTTCATGGAATAAAAATGTCGAAAGACGCCAGGCCATGTAAAGGGAGAAACATTTTTCCACAATTATAGAATAATATTTTTATCGTCTTGTGTTTATTTCTTTTTTTTTAAGTAGTCTCGTTAGTTTTTCCGACGGAAGCAAATAAAGTATGAACTGTTAACATCTCCCGGCAGTATGAACCACATTCTTTTGTTTAAAATTGAAAGTTTTCTGGTTTCCTCGTGGTACACTTCCTCATGGCAAATTATCTTCAAACTATCAGAGAACATTATTCTTCAAACGCCCAAGACCCTCAATTTCAGTTTCTAAAATGTCTCCTCTCTGAATAATGGAAATATCAATTTAAAAAAATGCGTTGCTACATATCGGTACATATGAAATATGCATTATTGTCGAACCTTCAAGTACTCTGGGGGATTGCGCGTGAAGCCAACGCCAGCTGGAGTTCCAGTGAGAATCACATCTCCTGGCAATAACGTGAAGAATCTGTAAGAATGTAAATATGAATGTAAATATGGTGTAAATAAAATGGAGAACATCGAAAGAAATCGACGATTTAATAATGAATTAAATAGATAATGGAACAGACTGCGAAAGATAGGCGACGATGTCATTGGTTTTGAAAATGAGTTCAGAGGTGTTGCCGTCCTGCTTGAGTTCGCCATTCACCCAGGTCCTAACAGCAAGATTTTTCACGTCGGCGATCGACTCTTTGGTAACTACAGCAGGCCCAAGAGGGCAAAAGTTATCCATTGCTTTGCCCAGAAGGAATTGGCCACCGTTACGTTTGCCTTTTTGCCAGTCACGTGCCGACAAGTCCTGCGCAACAGTATACCCGAATATACAGTCCTCGGCTTCGTGGTTATTTAGTCCTTTGCACTTCTTACCTATAACAATAGCCAACTCTGCCTCCCAATCCACTTTCTGAAAAGAGAACAAGTACTTTGTCTATCAAACTGTTATATATAAACTTGATTTTCTCACTAATCTTTTGTAATAATGCGTAATAATAGATAAGATATTTTTGAGTTTCTTTAAATACTTCCTAATCGGCAGAGGACAAGTTCATTAACGCATTACGATTAATGCACTGACGCTACGGCATTAGATGATCGGATTTTAAAAATAACAATTGACGTTGCTTTCACATTAGCTCGAATATTTTTGTTGCGATTAAAAATTGCATAAAATGGATGGCAGTGCGGAGAAAGATACTTAAAAGGTACGGAGAAAATCTTATTATTGTATAACAATTGATTATTTCAAAAGAAATAATCAGCGAGCATTAAATAATATTTTAGGAATTTTATGAAAAGTAGACTTGAATTACATCTGAAATAGTAGGCAGGTGAATATCGTTGTAAGGGCCGATGATGTTGCTGGGAAATTTGCTGAAAATTACAGGAGTCGATGGGGGTTCTACGTTTTGCTCTTTGCAGTGTCCGCTATAATTTAAACCAACACAAGCTAGTTTGTCCATTTGCGTAATAGGTGGCAGGAACGTCACATCTTTCTCTGGAATAACGCTTCGACCCTCCGCCACTATCCTGTGGAATCATATTTTGGTTCTATAATAAAATGTAAAATGAAAACGATATCACTACAGTAGTATACACAGGCGCACGCAAAGTAGTTGATCCAAACAGATAAGATGAAATCCTGATTAAATCCTTCTATATTATTTCAGTTTCGTATATTGCTCAAACAAATCAGATGGCTCATAATATCATTCAAATGTAAGTTCCAATCGGGTTGAAAAATATAACTATTAACAGATACAGAGTTGACAGTACGATTTTTCTACGTTTCGTTTACTAATTATGCATTTAAAAAATAGGAATATTTGGCAGAAAATCGAGGAAGGATAAAAGATGTTTCACGCAATAAGGTTCGTCATTTTTCCGATGAAAATGTCTTGTCCGTGCCAAGACATTATTGGTCAAATAGTACGAGTACGAAACGAAATTCGCTCTAGCTGGTTTATCAAAATGTATCGAGGTCAGGGTGAAAGCTGTCGATTATACGAAGAAACGTTTCACTCGTCTTTCTATGCGAACAACTAAAGCCAGAATCAGCTAAATTTTCGATAAAGTTCGAAGGTGATAAGGAGGTGCAAATAAATCACGGGGAATATAAGAAACACGCATATTATTCAACAAATAATATCGTACAATACGTACGAGCCTTCGTTTTTGGAAGGATTGATGTATACTATATTATTATTATTATACCATTCATCACAAATTGACAATCAATGTGATAAGGAAGACAGTTCAATTCTCAATCGACTGACCTTTCAACTTCAGCCTTTAAGTTGTAGTCATCGTTTCTATATACAGACAAAATACCAAATTTTCAAAATGACTCTTATCGGTATCAAAATCATATCATATAAAAAGACACTAAATAATACGTCATTATTACGATGATACTGTAACGTTATTATTACGATGATGGCATTATTATGGAATTTTAAGCAGACTCTTTATTGAAAGTGAAATGTTAAATATTCTTCTATGTTTAAGACATTGAGATTAGCAAATAAATGAAATTGATCGACTTGCCTCTTAGCCTTTTTGAGAAATTCTTCTCCTCCTTCGAGGAACGTCTTCAATGTGTTGGGGACGCGCGAATTCAGTACCGATATCGCTATTATGTCGCCGCCTTGTTTTAGCTGAACTCCCAGATGTTGAGGTCCTCCATTTTTGTTAACGAACTGTATGAATCTGAATAGGACAATAATATCTCAATGATGATACCTCGGCATTAGACAAGCAATGTAAACAAGTATGTATATTGATAAAAATACATATACTATAAAATCGCTGTGAATACGCGTGACTAGTGTCAGCTACAGTTTCGCTAAATCGCGATATTTATCAATAACGTACACGTAATTAATTATCATCGATCACTATTAATAAGAATAATGCTCTTTTAATAATAATGTTCTCGGTCGATTGTCAATTATTGCTTACTTGGCAAATAATCATATGGAATTTCTAATAATAAATTATAATAATAAATTCCATATGACTTCCGTTTGTATTTGTTCAACGACGACATTTGCGAGTGAGTTAGAAGAATTTCGAAAATTGGTGAATTACTCTTGTCGCTCGATCCAATTGGATTATTATCGTGATAATTTTGTTTTTCGAGACCACTCCCTTTTCTCATTCAGCCACCTATCTCCCGACAAACAGTATTCTTCATTCTGATACGCTAGTCAGACTAATAAATAATAAATCGAGTTTAGGTCTAAAGATAGATTTACGATGAAATATTGAAATTACTATCGAAATGTATTATGCCAGTTCATGCTCATTACACGTCACTTACGGCAGGTAGGTCACGAAGCCGATACTCGTTAAGTATTTATTGAAGAATGAGTAGTATTTTTCGAGTGCATAAATGGAAGAGAAATCGAATAATGCTACGCGTAGTGGTAAACGTGTTTAATGGTTAAACATGCTAATGAATTTAATGGAATTATATTTTATTATTCATTGTATTTTGAAAGTTACACGATAAGTTTTGCTCGGAAAACATTGTACGCGAGTAGAGAGCGTTTACATAATCTTGAGAGTAAAAGAAAAAAACTTTCATTTCGATTTAAAAATAGCGAATTCTCTACTTTATCGACATAGTGAAAATTCTTCTCAAAAATAGCCTCTATTTGTTCGTCTAGCCAATTATTTGTTTCTTTAGTACTTTGCCTTGGCTTAGCTTAGTTAAGTTTTTATCGTCTTCCAAGAACGTTCAACGCTTGGCATAGAAAACTTAACTCTAATTGACAACGATTTCAATCCGCCCGAGTGCAAGTAAAAAAGCAAGAACAATCATCCGCAAGCGATGAAGCGATTTCACATCTAAAATACAGTCTCTAGGTCTCTGTAGTCTGTACCTACGGACTACAGACGTAGGTAGACCTGGTAGACGTAGACGTAGAGACGTAGACGTAGAGACGTAGACACATAGATGCACGCACGCACACAAAGCACATCATTGAACGAATCGAATATTCGAATCGAGATTCGAGACTGGAGGAGCAGCTCGCTACTCACTCCATGTTTTCATCACCTCGTGCAGACGCTCGCCGTTCAATGTTCCAGCTATACATACGACATGTATGACGAGCGTCCGCACCTACATTTTCGTTTTTTTTTTCTACGGCGTAAACTTTCATTGGAGTGAAAGAAAGAATAATCGTAGCAACAAACCTCATATTGAGCGCGTTGCCCGTAGAGAAATTACGGCCGGTAATACGTGCGAACCAATGCGCGCCGAGACTTTTGTCGACAAACTGGCAGCACAATCGGAGCTTTCCGTGTAGAGGCATTTTTAATAATATACTTTATCAGCTGCTATTATCGCTGCGTGGATGGTTCTGGAAACGTGTGGTAAGATTTTTTGTCACTGCAATTTTTCAGAGAGTTCGGCACAAAACGAACGGCAGAATTGTACACCGCGAAGGACGAGACAAGACTAGAGTAGCCCGGTAGTGCAGTGTGTAGATCTGTTGTAGAAGCGCGACGGCCGGCGGCGCGCAAACAACAAACCTAAATCCGACGAAGAAGGAGAAAGGAGCGGGAACTTACCTACACATCTAATATACGCGCATATATCAAGAATGTACACGATTCGCGAGAGAATTTGCCTCGTTCCTTCTTCTCATTTGTACGATTCCATGGATCATGCTTCATGGCCTTAAGGCTGATAGACCCCTCTAACAGGGGTTAGAGGCGTTCATTTTTCAGCACATCCGTCTCAAACAGCAACGATCCTATTATTAGCACATTATTGCGGAGCACTTTATAAACTATTACATTATTTCAGATGTTTTTCATTCGTACATGAGTGATGCAAGTGCATAATGAAAATTTCATTATTTCCTCGAGATTAAACTTGCTTTTTCTTTTTTATTTCGGTTTAAATACTTTCTATGTAGACGTGTAGAGCATATGCAAACGTTTGTTCCTACGCACAATGATAAAAGAGTAGCGACCTAATAGAAAACGAATGATATTTATTTTTCTTAAAGTTTAATGAATATTACAATAATTTTCGCTTATCTTAAAGTAAATCATCGGGTAAGGGTTTAGGTTTCTTTTGCGTGTATTTAAACTCTTCTCTCGTATGATAGGGCGCATAAGGTTCGTCTACCCAGAACTTTGGTCGTTTCCAAAATTTAGTCACCATTTTATCTAACATCCAAGATTGAGTGGAATTCGTAAAAACGTGCTGCTTTGCTCGTTTCTTTTGCGAAGAACTTTTTTTCCAAAGATGCTTATGACGGCCGGCTCTTGTTCGGATCCATATTCCCCTACGGGTCAATTTAATTTTATCATAATATGTACAATTTTCAAACATAATATGTACAAATTCAGTAATAGCGTAAAATAAATTTACCAATGTAAACGGTAAAATCTTTTTAATACAGTTTTCACGGATTTTCGTTTTCCCTTTGACAAGGAAAATTTCGTGACTGCTCTACACGGTTGAACTGACGTTTGCGTTTGTGGGTGTAGCAATTTACCAATAGAATCACTAGAAAAGATAAATCAGAAATGCATAGATCTCTTATTATATATTAGTGGAAGTTTCGTTGATTAGAGGAGGAAATCTAAACTATATATATACCTCAGTATAGGTGTGTAAGAATTTTGTACGTTAGCAAGTGCACCGAAGCATCGGGTTTGATTCGTTAAGAATAGATGCGATTCAGTTCTGGTAAAGTTGGAGAAATTCGTTGTAAGAAGCTTCCTTGCGCCGTCTAGAGATGGATATAAAAAAAAGATCAGAATTGAATTGGAAGTTGAAATTTTCCCGCCCAGACGGTATCGAACTGCGCGAGTCGTTCCGCCATTTCAGCATGAATTCAACATGGCCTCCAATCGTTTCCATCAAACTTAACCTCAATCCTCTCGAAAATACACGGATAAATATTGAAAAGAAAGATATGTTTGAATTTGAAAGTTTGAAAATGAACGAGTAAAAGAACGCATCAGTATTAAAGAAAGTCAATGAATTAAGAATTACCTCTTATTGCTGCACTGGCAAGGCGTAGCATACTCGCACTCATCGTTGCTATCGAGCTCCTATACTCCTATGCTCCTATATGCCCCCCATGTCCCTATCCTCCTAGCTGAAGCTGACTCTACGTCTGTCGGTTCGGTCTGATACCATACTTACGCGACGCTCGACACACAACGAACACGGACGAGCAGGCCAGCTGTTTTTCCGCGTGCCGCTGTTCCCCTTTTTTCCTGGGTAGCCACCCGACACACCGGCCATCTCTCGAAGATGCTACGTGTTGGATTAAAATCTTCCGTCAACGGCCTCAACCTCGACCGGGTACGTATTCGAATACGTGTGTCCTATCAATTTTTTAAGCGATCAAACTTCCTATTTGATCTAGGATCTTCCTTTTGAAATGTCATGTCTCGTGCGACGATTGCAACCATGCCACTCTATCGAGCACCTTTTCTTTCGGCTTTGCCCTATTTTCGCTGCTGATATAGAGACGTTACAGAGCTTTTAACCTATATACGAGAGTCAATATGAATAATTGCTTCGCGAGAATCCTTTATACTAATGGGGAATCTTAGTCAAGAAAATTGTCATTGATTATTTTGTTGATCAAAAGAGACCGAGACGGCCAACTTGTGTCAAGATGGCTTACATAATTTCTAACTATACATTTTTAACGAATGACAGCAGTCTGTCTTCTTACAGATTAAAAAACATGGCTATAAGAGAATTTACCTGACTGCCAGAAGCTATGAGACCAAACCTAAAATAAAGTCCACGGACAGGTGAGTCTTATGTAAAGCAATGAGAAATCAACTTTAACTACTTCGATAGACTCGTTGATTTTTCATTTACTCAACGAGCAAAATCATTTTAATAATCTATCTTTATTCTTCGGAAAAACTCTTTTACAAACTTACTTGCACAACTCTTAATTCATTTATTTTTTATTTAACTAATATACACTTTTTTCAATGAGGTTATGTTTGAAAAATTCAACTAGATTTGTTTAATACGCATTAATAGCCTGTGTATGCGATTAGATGACAGAGTGTTCATTTTTATTTTGAGTTGTTTATAAGCATATAAGATTGTAACGCTGTAATTAAGAAATTATGATTGTAGGCTCTTCCAAGATGTTACCATTGCCTCCAAATTATCGCAACATAGATATTCAACTAAACCAAAAAGGTATACAATATAATAACAAATTTTAATAAGTGCTAATATTATTTTTATTACGTTAGTGAAAAATCAAGTGGCAGCACTGGAGCTTTAGTATCTCTCGGTGCTGTGACAATTGGAGCCATTGGAATACTTACATATGCGAAGAATGACGCAGATTTCAGAGGAACATTAGAAGGATGGATACCTGGAACAGATAGAGCAATCACAATTCTGTTTCAAGAAGAATCCAGCTACTTTGACTATGTCCTTAGTTTGTTTGAGTCTTTAAAAAATAAGTAAGTAAAAACAAACCACAATATACATTAAAAAATACTTCACATTAATATTTAATTATTATTTTAGAATTTTAGATCTACTATTTGGGAATGATTCAGCAGCACAAGGTCAGAATTTTAAAAAAACATTAAATTGCAAAAAACTTGAAATCTATGATCGTGAGTCCTCATCCCATATTTCCTCTACCTTATTAATTACAGTTTCATACCGATCTTTATTTTAAAACTGTATTTGCCTCCTACTTATATTTAGCTTGACTTTAGATTTAATTGGTTTGTAACTAACTTATGCGGCTGACCCGTAATTTAACGTGTATTTAGCACCAAAACCTGCTTTTACGCCATCGGCTCTTGAATTGTCGCCGAAATTGCCGCCTCCTGAGAAACCCAAGCCAGAATTACGTTTAAGCACAGAAAAAGGAACAAAAATTGAAGTTGGTATGTGTACGAGATAAATGAGAATATATTTTCTTATATTTTTTGCGACAATATTTCTATGAGATACTGAATATTAAATATGAGTATAAAAAATCGTTTTCAAATTTCAGTGTCAAGTAAGCCTTCTCCACCTGCAAAACCCACAGAACATTTATCTGGTGATTTGCATGAATTGGAGAAATATTCTGGAGAACAAGCAAAAAAGGCTGTTACTGCGTTTCAACAAGCAGCTTGTGCCGTACAGGAGTACAATAAGGATATTATAAGCGTTATAGAAAGTTCTGATTCAACAGTCGGAGATCAAATTTGGGATAGGTATGTACATTAAAATTTCAAATATTCATTTGTAATTGAGTATACCTACGCTCACGTACTTTCATATTTTAGACTGAAACAAGCCCAGAATAAAAGAGTCAAAGCTTTGGAGGAAGCAGAAAAAACGGCGGATCAAGCAGTTGTAACTTTAAAGACATTATATGCTTCAATCGACGATCCAAATACGGTCGCAACGACAGGTCAGAAAACAATCGCAAGAAGAAACATCAGCAATATCTTGGCTGATGTAGACGAAGCAAAGAAAAAGTTTGAGCAGGAATTGGCAAATGCAAATATATCTGAAAAATATTGGAAAGGAGTTAAAACTGCTCGAGAAAAATTCCATGATGAATTACAAATCATTTTTCCCAATATTAATATTAATGATAAGAAACTTACCGTCACTGATGAGGCTTTCGATCTATTTGTTTTACACATGTACCACAAGGTAGCTTTCTTACAGAAAGAGTTAGAGAAAATGCAGGTAAGTATATAACTCATAATATTATGCCTGTTTAAATTATTATTATTGATGGCGTGTTATTATTCTCAGACTGTAGCTGACGCAAAATTGAAATCGGCCTTGAAATCGGAGGGAGGTCAAGAAAAAGTCCAGGAAGTTATATCTTTAGAATTAGACAAAGAAAAGCGGAAATTGCAAGAAGATTTTGATAAAAAAGTAAGTATTAACTTGTTATGTTATTTAATTGATTAACGCTGTGTGAATCGAGAGTTATTTTGATAACGCAATTAACTGTAACATGATCCATGCGATTCTGATTAATTGTGCAATAATTAAAAATATAATATAAACAATAAGCACTGTATAATAAAAGAAACCCATTGCTTACGCAAAAACTAAAGATAACTTCAGCGCGAAATCTCCAACAGCAGCATGTATATAATATATAGTACGTTCGTTTCTTTACCTATTGTTTATCTATCGACATTTCAATTAATTTCAATATTTTTTAAAATTTAATCCATTCTCCTTAACTGTATTGCACCTGCAGGGTTCATTTTGTCCAAAATTGATGCGGTAAATACTAGCAACTAATAGTAAATAACTGTAGCTATTGTGTTATTATCCTCACTATCATTAATTGATACTTTATCTCATTCATTAGAAATATACACTATTTGTGATGAATGAGATAAAGTAATGATATTATTGAATAGAACAAAGTTATTTCGTTAAATGATTATCATCGCGCTAAACGATGATTTCAGTTCTAAGTTTATATCGCTGTTTGATATCCAGACTTGCGAGGTCAAACGCCAAATCGAATTTCATTCCGAGTTTCTTCTGAAAGAGTAATAATTGCTAAAAAAAATTTGTTCCGGAGGTACTAATTTTTTCACGTTTTCTTTCATAAAAATCCTTTTCATGAAAAACAACTCAAATAGTTACTCTTAAAGTAGAATAACTTTGGATAAGGCGTTCGGCTTTTTGTCTAGAATTTAAAAAGCTGATATTTGACTGAACTAAGTCTCAAACCATAATGAAATAATTTTTTGGATCCGTACAGCTGATTTAACCGAATTGTAATTAAACTTGCGCAAAAGGCGGGAAACGTGGACTATTATAAGACTATACGCTTTTGTTCTCCAGCTCGTTTCTTAATTTCTTATGAACTCTCTCGAGTCCGAAAAGAGTTCTTCGAATCTATCCGTTGAGTTTCTCTCTCTTTTCTTCTCCACTTGCCTTCTCTTGTGCTTTCTCATTATATTACCGACTTGTTCTCACTCTTCTGCGGTTCTAGACTGAAACACTCGAGTTATTTTAATTCCAGGTACTAATTGAGTTAACTACTCGTTAACGTAATTATATTTTAACTTCATAAACTTTATAAGCATGTAATATTCTTTTCCTTGCAAAAAAACATGCGAATACAGTAATCGAAACTTTGTATGATAAGCCCATAGTAGATTTTCCCGCACTCTAAATTCCGCAGTCCTAAATATCAAAGAACGATTATGATTGATTCTATAATAATTACTTCGTGTCGAGTACACCCATTTCTAATAAGATGTATCACGCGGTTAAGTTATTACTTTCGCGAGTACTAGTTTTACTTATTTTTAATTTGAGACTAAAGCAGAGAAACTTGCACTTAAAATGTATGCGTTATTCTTAAGAAAATATTGTTTACCGAAGTAGCAGTATGCTTCGAATTCAATAAGTTCTTGAAAAACTCTAGTACTCCGTGTAAAAGATAAATTCTAATAAATTCTGTCCGAATATGGGTCTCTTTTTCATCATTCTATGCGGGTTGCCTCTGTTAATTATGAAGATAAACGCGAGCTAGTAAATATTCGGAATATTTTCGCGAGAGAGGAATATTTAATATGTGAAACGAGCGTGCCACGGATTCTTAGGCGCACATTTTCCCGGCTTTTCATGATAATAGCGAGTACCGCAGAGGTACATGAAAGCTTCGATTAGCTTCGCCGGGCGGTTTTTGGATACGGTAAAAAAATCGAGATCAAGCATTAAATATACTGAATTAGCGTCAAAGTTAATTCTAAAATTCTAAAAATATCAACATCGCTTCTTTTGCTTGATCATCGATCGTAAACTAGGTTAAGTTAAAAAATTATCACAGCTAAAATCCTACATAGTTGTATGTATGTAGTATGTGCACACTCAACACGCGTCCTTTTCAATTGCTGGTGAAATTTACGAGACTCGACGACGACACGGCGAATTTTCTTCGAAGATCGCGTGCCATACTCGTAAATCTTTTTAAACACCCAGGCTCTTAGTTCGCGGATAGAAACTATATTGGCTGAAACATCAGTCGACACTGCTGCATATTAGGTCATTTCTTTTTTTTCTCTCAGTAAAATGAAATGTGCCTTGTGTAGCACTTAGATTTCTTTTTAGGAGTAGCTTTTTTCTGCTTTCTGTTCTGACTCGAGGCTGTCGAGCTTTCAGGTTTGATGAATAAAGCGGGAAAGTTCATTCGCGTGAGAAATGCATTTGCATTTTTTGAGCTTTGTGACGAATGGACTATTGGAGTTTTGAATTCTTTTGTAATTCCTTATATCAAAATTATATCAGTATTTTCAGTAATTTATATTTACTGGAGCAAATTCAATTTAAGCTTTTTTGGAAAAAATCTCTATTAAAGTTTATCCGCGGATACACGAACATACGAAAAGTTAACTGGTCCGCAGCCAAATCCTGAGCTTCTTTCATCTAAAACAATCTGTTACATGTTAGCGTCGTTAATAAGAACATCGGACCTGAGTTTTCGCATCATATATATCATCATATGGATACTACACGAGACCAGATTCAACATCCATATGAGCGAGACCGAAAAACTAATTTTATACTATGCTCAGCGTATTAGTCTCTGCGGTTTTTCCAATTAAAGCAAAAAAGCATTTGTAAGAATAATCGTTTGAATTGAATGATTATTAATTCATCATTTTTGCATATGAATATTTCTTGAATTTATAAAAGGAATAATATCTTTAGCGATAATAATAAGTATCCGGGTATAGAATGTAAGAAATACTGTGGGTCACAACGTCGTCAAGCCTTTATAATGTTTCGACAAATCACAAGAATTAGAACGATATTATAGCTTGAATGACGTCGTGGATCCGGCAGTGGGTAAAAGTTGCAGCCGCAGTAGCTCAAAAGAACTGAGAGTTAGAAAACGAGAGCTGCGAGGTAAATCGATTTCTTTCAGACCGGCAGCCAGGCGTTAAGCCTTCCTCACTCTTTACTACACATTGCGCTGTTTTACCTGTAAACACGCGATTTCCCTTGAATTAGATGTCATCTTTATTTCTCATCTTTTCTTCTTTGTGAATCTATGCATCTTTCGATTAAATTCGACATATTAATATCCATTTCTATACTTCGTATCAAAACGGAACATTTGGTACGGTAATTTTCCTGTGGGGCAAAAGTGTAAACAAAAAAAACCAATCAGGGAGCACTTTTGTGCATGATATTACCCTGGATAATACCTACTTATGTAATGGCAAGATAAGACATAATAAATTCAACCCTTTTATAACGAATTAACATATATGTAGTTAGGTGGTGGATAGAGAGAGAGAGAGAGAGAGAGAGAGAGAGAGAGAGACTTTCTCTCTATGCGGCGAACACCTTAGTTTCTGTTATTATTGCGTTTTTATATAATGCAGCTGCTTTGCCAATTGATATAATCTACGCTTCTTTAAATCGGCACTGCTTATGTGAGCATACCTTCTCTCTATTTTTATATGTTTCATGTTATCCTTTTACGTCGCGTGTATAGACTTTTCGCGCGCTCACTCTCTCTTTCCCTTAACGCGCTAAATATATAGACGTCAGCGAAAGAAAAGGGCGTGACGGACACTGAGCTCTATGGGTCACTTGACAATCAGGCCACCCTCCGAAGCTTTTACTCTACTCCTTTTCTTTATTACACCTCGCACTCACCCAGCGAAGCTCAATTTACCGTGAAATTATTCTCGTTACATTCTTACAAACGTACATTACCCCTCAGCGCATGAAATCTCGTGTAAATATTACACGTCAAGTTTGATGTGTCTCGTCCACTGCGAATTCGGAGCCAACTTTCATTTTATATCCAGAAAAGCATATTCTCTTGGAAGAAACTTTAAGGAAACGAGCTCATGATAAAATAATAAGAAAAAAAATCTTTTGCCTCCTATAGCTTGCACTTTGAATTCATTATCCTAACTTCTGTATTTTATCGGATAACTTCTCCGAAACTGCACTGTACGTGGGCGGATCTTTAAAATCCGTACTTCTGCACTCAACTCGCTCTGCAAAAATCTCGAGAGATAGGCGAACATACACACAGACACGCACAAACATACAAATATACAGAGGGATGCATTACGTGCGCGAAAACGTATCCTCGTATGTGCCTTCCGGACCAGAAATTAGGTTTGCTCTTTGCTACTCTCTATGCATTTGCAAGCTCGCAAAGCATCTTGAATACCGATGCGCTTGCAAGCGCACGGGTAGGTCGCGTAACATTTTCTCTCAACAAATACACACGTTTTAATAACGACAATTTTTTTTCACTTCCAGTTTCTAGTCGAACGTAAAGCATTAGATGATGAAATGCGTCGGCAAATGAAGCTACAAGCTCAGATTCATGTAGACCACCTTAACGAAGCTTTGGTGACTAAAGAACGTGAAAACGAGCGATTGGTGAATCGAGCTGTGAGTGAATATAAAGAAGCAGAATCCCTTAAGAACAAAACTGAACTAGCGACGGTTATCGGCAGGTTAAAAGGCCTCGACGAAGCTCTCAAGAGTAAGTACAACACGTGTATCGTATACCTATATACAAATATATATCTACTAAACATGAACAACAGAAAGTTTTTACGAAAAGGGAGGGTTACAGAATCACCTAACATGTGTGTAAGTGTCTTATTTTACGAGGTTATCAATCATACGCGCATACGCTTTCAAGCAATTAGGGTGGATCTTACGATAATATTATGAGAGTGGAAAATTTCGTTATTATCTACATTTACACATAAGCTAATAAGGTCAATGTTTTTTTAATACTTTTATTCTCATTTATTTTATGAATTGAATTAATGTATTTATTTAAGTTGTTGTCAAAAAAATACTTGTGGAATTAATCACAAAGTATCTAAGAAAAGCCTCTAATCTTTGTAAATATTTTTTACTTATGATAATGCTCTAATCAATCGGCGTATCATACGAAAGAAAATACTCGATTATTCCTCAAACCGTAGAATATTTAAAACGCGTATTCCATGGTATCTTCAACTGAAGATCTGCACTCTGCACACGATGTTGAATTAGAGAATATTCTTTACGTGACAAATATGTATATTGATAGTAAAATTTCCGTGTAAAATTTTTGTTGTAAATGAATTTTCGGCCACATGAGCATCAAGACAAACAATAACAAAATCGGTTATTTTTAAAAGTATATTCTGCATATCTATATATCTTTCAACAACAATGAGTCTGAGTAAAAATATTTTAAGAATAAAAATATCTTAGAATTTATCATAGAATACGTACAATTTTTTTAGATTTCAAAATTACACTGCATCATCTCGAAAAGATTGAGAATATTCTTTAAATAATGCTAAGATGTTAAAAAAAAAAAATATTTTTTTGCACTAGTTTTTTCATCGGTTTATAAAATTTTACTGGCCAACCAATTAATTTTTTGTAAAAGACTCCACGGCAATAAAAACGATGCGAGTTTTTTACGCATAATGTCCCATTTCTATATACAATACATATACGTATAAACGTCACATTACCTCTTATCATATTAATGAATCGATTGATTTAAAGTTCTTTCTACATATATGCATATAAAAAATGTATGCTCAAATGGTATCGGTTTAATTGAAACAATGATTCTATAATGATCTATTGAATTGAAATATTTGTTCAAATATAGATGCCACCTATTAGACAGTCAGTTGTTATCTCGCTAGTAAACTATAGTACCAGTCGCTAGCAAATAATATTGGCCAGTGCTCGCAGAACGAAGCATAACGGTTGGTTTAATTTTATTAATTTTATCGCGGTTGTTTGCTCCATATAACAACAGGTCAACTATCACTGTTGCAGACTTACAGTATGCTACGTTTTACCTGGTTATGAAACTTGCACTCGCACGTGCTCGATTACAAAACTACCAGAGTATATAGCCTTTTACGCTTTTTCTTCTCTATTATTAGTAGCACGATATTCTCTTATACAATAATAAAAATATACCCGTGAGATGGTAATCTTTTTGTCTTTGTAAAATAAGCGCTTGTGCAATATTATAAAGATATTATTTTTACAAGCATTGGCTACCTGGATACCTCGCGATTTTTTTCTTGCCTTCAATCTGTCAATCTCAAGTTCCTCTATTCGAATGTCTTGACTTTTTCATTATTGAACTTTCCATACTTATTAAAAAAAATATTGTCTATGAAGATTTTAATTCACCAAATGTTCTATTGCATTACGCGTTTCGACTAGTCCTGAAAAAGTATTTGAGTATTTGGATGATTTGAAAATGAAATTCCAGAATCCAGAATAAAATTATTCAGTAATTGAACGATAATAGTGAACGACATTCTGAGAGTTCGTAATTTCGTTATTTTTATTATGTACCATATAGTAGACAATATATTTTACACTCGAACGCGTGATTTAGCACAATTAGAGACATTAGCTCCACACTGCGTGAAAACGGCGCACAAAATATTACTTCAGCTTACATATACACCAGCACACAAAAAGCTAACCGTCTTCGTATAAGCTGTTCGTTCATTACGTATGTGAGCTCGTGCTTTAATTTCGCGCAAGCTCAGAGAAACGCAGTCATATCCGCAGCTCGACTACACACTCGGACGGAAGCTAATGAAATGCCGCGTTCTCTCTAACTTTCACACACATATTTTCAACATACATATACACATTCTTTCTCAATCTCCTGTCCCTTAATTTTCTGGCGGTTTGAGGGAAAAAAATGATGCTTTGGGTTACAAAGTTTAAGCTACACGAGACGAGATCGATCGAAAAATGCAATAATGGAGATTTGTCAATTCTAAGTAATTTATAATTGAAAGATGTATTTATAATTGAAAGATTTCATCATACGGTACTTATTGCTTATTTTAAGCTGCACATAGCTGCACGAGTATGTTCTGCGAGATTTAAGAAAATTACAATTTTAACTAAAGTGCTCTCATGTTTCAGAGTAATATTTTCTAGAACAAATTGTTTGTCATAAAAAAGATTAAATTATCAGAATCTGAAAGCTACGAGCAAATACCAAGGAATAGTTGTCTAAATTTAATTTTAATAAAAATTTTATAAATAATCTTCCGAATACAAAAAAGGTCTTTAATCAATCGCAGCACCCGTCAAGGTTTCGCATTCATTGTTTAATGCTTGTTTGGTTAAAACAGTGAGTTCGCTCCGCCATTTCTTCATCCATTTCTTCATCTTACGTCCATTCATTTAAAGTAAAGTCTGTATCCATGGGAACGAAGTTTTAGAAAAAAAGGTCAGAAGAATGGGAAAGAAAGTTCTGAGAGGGAGTTTATAAATCAGAACGAATAAAACTACACACGCCGATAAATCTTGATTGATTATAGCGTACAAGACACATAGAGATACGCGTCTACAGAGATACACGAATACGGATCGATACTATTTTTTGCGTAACTACGTTGACATACGATTACAAGACTTGTAGTCATTGAAATTTATCTAGTGAGAGCTTTGTTTTCGGCAGAGTAGGTTTTGTAAATATGGATGCTATTTCGTAATGTGTTAAATGCTATGGAACATTAGTTTTGCGTTGCATCGAAAATCCCTAGTGGTATAGTGTAAAGTTATCGTAGTTTCAAAGTGATCTATTCAGCTCCCGACCTGTGGTTGCTGGCAATGCAAACAGCAATCTATAATAACTCCGAAGCTCAATCGCAGTTGCCTATATTTTCATTACATACCTAAAAGACTTGAAATATCTCAATATATAAGTGTATTTGTAAAAAACGATTGATTGACATTACTTGTCAATATAAAAGTTCTAAATTTTTTCGTGACTTACTGATCTGTTATTCTGTTGGTCCGTCTGTTCAAATGGTGATTTATAGTTTTTCACAGAGATTTTGTAGATTTCTGTATTCCATACAATTTTTCATTAATAGTAATTTGTTTCGGTAATTTGTTTAAATTACTGTTTCATGCAATCTGCTAATTATTATATACGCGAAAGTAAACAATTGTAATTGCAACAAAATTATTTACGTTATGAAAATGGCATCGTTAGTCCACATATTATTTATTAATGATGACCATTACGAATTGATAGTAAGGAGAAGAAAAAGAAGACGTAATGTTCAACTCAACTAGGCTGACAATATCAGGTGTTGCTTCTGTTATCTGTACCTCTTATATAACACTCAGGGGAGTGTAAACAGTTAATCAAAAAAATAAATTATTCACGTCTTAAACAACACTGTTCGAAATTCATCTTAATTTTTCTTGAAATTTTCAAACCAGCAGAACTACAATGAAGTATCACATGACTAACAAAGCTACAGCAGTAGCGACCGCCGGTGCAAATAAGACTCATTCCAGCAAAACAAACGTTTCCCCACGACGAACGTCCAAAGTATAATTTGGACGCCAGGGGCGCGTCTAGAAGCACCTACATATATACACGTACATATACACCTACATATATACACGTACATATACACCTACATATACACGTACATGTATAAAGATATACTAATCCGCGGCGGTGTCGCGTCGTTGGCTTTGTGCAAACGGCGACGATTCATTCGCATTTGCATCCGCATACATACGAGGCAGTAAGAGAAACTCATCGCTACGCACGGTGACACACAACAGGACTCATCGAGAGAAGGCACGTTATTATATGAATGTGTATGTGCACACATTCGGTTTTGTTGACTAAATCTCCTGGATAAATTATCATTCTACGGCTCGGCTGATTTATGACTGGTATTGTTGAGAAGTTTCTAGAGATAACGACTGAGTTTTCGTTTGTGCACTGCGCCGAAGTTTCGAATTTTCAGAAAGTAAAAAGGATTTCAAGAGTTTTATGAGATATAGCGATATATTGAAATGCGAAAGAGTATTTTTTTGTTATTCTCTGAAATTCTAGTGGATCACCAGTTCGAAAGATGCATTAATTTCCCAATAGCCCAAAATATATTATATAGAGAGTACTTTGACTCGAATGTCATCACTGCATCGTACTAGACAATATCTCTTCGCTTCAACCATACACCTGTGCATAGTTTTGGCAAACTTAGAGTTGAAAAAGCTGTGAAATACATACTGTAGTTCATTGGATATTTCTTATAAGTCATGTAAAATAAGTTTCAAAGCAATTTTTAATTGACGCTTGCTAGCCATAGGTGGGCATCGATATTTATGCGTTTACGCTTATGTCGATGTTATCGATGTTCGTTGATTGTCGCATTTATAGGTACAGTTCCGACCCGAGAGCGCTATCAACTACGAGAAATTTATTTCTCGATCGGACGCACAGTTTATGTTGAGATTTTGATTGAAGTTATTGTTGCGGTTTAATTAAAAAGTTATTTGTCATTTGGTGTGTGCATCTGCATACACATCGAGCGGGGTTTATAGTATTTTTTAGCGGCATTCAATAATAAAAATTGATCTAAACAATCTCTCGCGAAATTACCTTGCGTACGAACAATTCGTTCCGTGTCATAAATACCACAAAAAGACGATCCATATCGAAATTTTTCCCAAGTCAAAACTTCTAATTGATTCTCTTGAATAATTTAGTATATATGCTCACCTATGTGAATCCTCTTTGCACAAAGACACATTTTCTTCCGATACAATATTCCCGGCTATGGAACAAAAATTCTAAAAACTTGGAATCCAATTTTACGCGGCGGTCTCCCCTTCGTTTATTGCCAAGACTAACTCTTTTTTATCTCGTCTATCTCTTATTCTTTTCGTGAAAGAAGTGGAAGTGTACAGAAACTTTTCGAATTATTATTCTGCATTTGCAATGAGACTCGTCACACATTGCTGTTCAAATTTATGCTCGAATATTTCTCGCGCACGCGAAAGATATATAGCGAATGCTTTGATGCAACTTTTAGTTCTTCTCCCTGTAGAGATTCACTGAAAAACTGTTAAAGTGGCAATTTTTGTAAATCCGAGTTTTATTACTGTTTAACTTGGACGGTATGGTGCCTTATTTGTGTTGAATCGATTCTGTTCGAAGAAAGAATAATTTTTTATGAAAAGTACTTTATATCAGATTTATTTTCGTTTCTAAAAACCGTTTATAACATGCATGTAAAAAGTTTCGCTCACGAGAAGCAAAGTGTGACAAATTTTTTTCAATTTTGAAGCACTGAATCCTTCACTAGAACGGCTGACCCTTCCTCCGCCAACCTACAATATCACTGGTCTAGCTACACAATATCGACGCCTTGGTGAAAAATTCGCCAATTAAAAAATAAAATATGTATTAATATATATAATAAATTTATGCACAAATATATAAATATATTATTATAATTTTGTACTTATTTTATTTTTTCGATTGGCTCTTATTTTGAATTCGCCGGGTTTTCCTCCAAGGCATCTCTATATTTGGATTATATTGTTCTATATATTCTACTATATTTGGATTATATTCTTTGGTCAGATCGTTTCCGTCAAAACACATATTCGCTGTCCGATATATCAAGCGACTTTGTATGTAACATTCAATTTCCTCGACAATAAAATCTTCGCATAAAACTATTGTAATTGAACATTCATTTAGTCAAGCCAAAACAGCCTCATCACAGTAAACTTCATTCCTGACGGATTAATTTGAATAAATTCGACTTTTCAATAATATAAAAGCTGTACCTAAAAAGCTATAATATAAAAATTGCATACGTATATAGTAACTAGAAGATATATTATGACGTTTTTCGCATTTGATATGTGCCAAAATGTATGCATTTGTATAATTTGGCATTCAGTATATGGATAGCTCTGAGGTATCGTCTTCTTTGCTTTTGATCTCGTTCTTCGTCCGTCTATGCTTTTATTGATATAAAGTAGAATGAATTATGAGTCTGATAAATGGAAATGTAGAAAAAGTTGAGAATTAAAATAATTATTGAAAAAAAATCTGCTATTGCAGCATTAGTTATAGCGAGAACTTTGAATCTAGATTTCAACTTAATGTTCTTTATATCGACACCTTGGAGGAAAACCCCGCTAATTCAAAAACACGCTTCAGAAACCAACCAATTGAAAAAATAAAATATCTACAAAATTTTTATTGTTATATTACATATATAAATATAAATATATTTTATATAAATTTGTACTTTTTTTACTTTTTTAATTCGCCGATTTTGAAACCTATTTCTTAGCTGGCTTGTACTTGCATTCTTATTTTGGATTGGCGGGTTTTTGCTCCAAGGCGTCGATATAGTACATTCGATTAAATACTGTACCAGTACCTTAATGTTTCTAAATCGGTGAAAATTAATGCCCCATGATATTAGTCATATTACAAATTAAAGTATTATAGAAAAATAAATGTTATTCTTTAATTAAATGTATTAAATGGCCAACATATCAAAGGAATAATGTTTCGTGTATAAAAGTGACACTTAGAAAAAGAATCTTTTAAGGGGGTGAAATACCTATTTCTGCGATTTTATTGATCCCCGTCTCGATACTATAGAAACTACATATATGAGTCATTCTCTGCCAAATGGCTCGGTCAAAAACGATTTTTCTTTAAAATATTTTTTGTTTGACATTGTATCTACCTTCCTGAATTTTTTTACATTTTTTCATGAAGGTCCTCTAAATTACAGTACGTCGAAGTTGGCATTTTTATCAATTTTGAGATTTTAAGCCAATATTCAACAAATTCTAACTTCTTAGGGAGTTACTTCTCATTAAAAAATCAATAGAGACTTTTCTTCGAAAATAATTTCAGAACTATAAACCCTTTCATTTCTTTATAAAAGTCCGTGTTCTTTTAACAAATTAAACTTTCTGAAAGTTTTGCATTCCTAGCATGAAACTCATGGGTTTTTTTTATTTCTATATTACAACTTAATATTTTTATATTACTTTAAAGTATTTTAGATAGACTATATCGTATTATTCAGCACTGCTTAATAGTTTATCATGAAAATGTTGTATTTGATGTTGTTTGTCGTTTGCATTAACATATATGTTCCTAAAATCAATATTCTTTGATATTTGTTTAAATGTTGTAAAAGCAATTTACTGCTTATACATTATGCTTTAATCTTATATGAAATATATAATATACCAAGAAATATTTTATCTTATTACCTATTGGTTATTACCGATAGTTTGTGTATGTAAAAGTCAAATGCCTATATAGTTCAAAAACTTCATGATGCCTCAAAATTATTAATATAGGGGAAATCTTTCTTCCCGTCATAAATGCAGATCTATGGTTTATAAATTCAAACTTCCGAACATCATAAAGCTCTACTAGAAAATAATCCTGCATGTGTATTTGATTGGCCTAAAATATTATAAACTTTCGAATAGCATCATTTCACTTCTTTCTCTTTTCATTTATTGTGTACAAATACTAGTCTCACGATGCCTTAAAATTGTTTCCTCGTTCATCAACTGCGACAAACAAGATCAAGTGCACTCCTAGATTTATCGGTGAATTAATGAGACAACCAAGTTGCGAAATGGCAATAATCTAAAATAGGAGATATAATAACAACAGTGATTGATAAAATCACGTATGATGATGCTCCTGACAGTAGACGGCGCAGAGCCAACTAACATGCCAGAATGAATCGTGAATCGAGTCTCAAACATCGATCCTACTAGAATGTGTATCAAGCGTCGAGTGACGCTTGATACACATTCTAGTAATTTTCGTTCAAGCTTCTCTCGAAAACGACTTAATTTTTTTCTTTCAAACTTGTCACAGTGATAGAGTGTACCAATGCGAAAGGCACCTATGTTTTTGTTTAATGAAATTCGCTTCAAACTTGGGATAGTGGTAGATAGAGTCAAGGCAGAGGGCAACTTATTCTTGATGTTTTGTATTTCGTTCAATTTTTGATGATTTCAGCATTTTTCGTCGTACGACTTAATCGGTAAATTTTGATACTCCCTTAAGTAAAAGTCAAAAAGATCGTTTTACTCCTATACATTATCGGTATTTTCGTTATGGACTGAAAAATCGAATAGCAACGCGTAGTTTTTAAGTGCATTTTTCCATACATAGTCTGAAAGGTCTCTAATGCATTATTCTTTCGACTTCTGTAGCTTTCGATAAATGTGCACTTTCCCTATACCATTCAATTGCATAAAATATTCAAAAAATGAAATAGGTTGCTGTCTTTAATCAAATTCAGTAAAGGCAGTAAATCGACGTGTGTTAAATAAATTGATTGATTGCAATTGGATAAGAACAAAAATACAAAATTAAATTGAAATTAATATAAAAGAACGCAAATTACAGAGAAAGTGAACAACCATGAAAATTCGGATGTATATGTTGTGTATATAAATGTAGTTTTGCAAATACACATAATATGTAGTAGAGATAATAAAGTAAGAGCCCTCCTGCGGTTAGTTGAAAAGCAAATTGAAATCATAGAAAGTTGAAATTATAAAAAGCCAGATACTGCTAACTATAATATTTTAAAAGCCAGTTTTCTACAGCTGGATAATGCATTTAAATATATTATATTTGAATTAAAGCACAGCCCTTAAATTTGAGCAGTTCCTAATTAATGGCTTAAAACTTTAGCATTTTTAGGACGTTTAATATGTTATATTATGGTTTCAATGTTATACAATTAGTTATAAATATGTACATTTTATTATTAATCTGTCTGATTAATAATAAAATTCTAAAAATTTCTAATGAGATATTGGAGTCTTGTATAGAAACATCAAAATCTCAAAGAGAGAGAGAGAGAGAGAGAGAGAGAATGTAATTAGTCATTAATAGTTTGAAAAATAAGTACTACTCGAGCATAATCAAAAGCAGTCTGAAAGCCGTGACCGTCGAACACTTGGTATACCCATAATTTTGTACTAGTTTGAGTCTTAAAATTTAGTGTGAACATTATTCTAAAAGATGGATTGCTTTTTATATATCGGTAAAGAAAAAATACTTTTAAATTTCATAAAAACAAACTGAACTTCCTGGGCTTCGGATGTACATATATGTATTATACTGTTATTTTACAGAGGATGTTTTAAAAGCTTATGTTTAAGTAGATCATGTCGACGTTTAGTCAGACATGTACATTTTATTGACTTGCTATATAATTACGAATCTATTCTGACGTATACGGATGGCCCAAATATGGCTTCTATTTTAACTATACCGAAATTGTTTAATTGTGTTGAAATTCAGCATAAAATATAGTTTGCCTGATCCAATGGGTTACAAAATGAACGTAATATTTCATCAATTTGAACTTCTTATTTGTTGGTATACAGTGGATAAAACTGCTAATAGATTTTTTACAGTACTAGCTTAATTAATTAAAAGTGCAGCTTAGTGCACCTATCTATTTATAATTATTATATAGAAAAAAGTCGATATCGCATAATTTAACAGGGTTAAAAAATTGATTATTTTTTGCATTTTTAGGCACGACCGTCATACGGAAGTGCCTTATAGTTTTATCATCGCAAAACCATAAATACCATATTTTCTAAAACTATCGATGAATCAAACTGAAATTTCTTTTTTCTTTTTTTTATACTTTTTTAACTTAAAAGATGGGAGCAATTTTTCACTTTTTACCTATGTTAAATTTTCATTTTTTTTGTACCATGATTATCTCAATGAGATTCCAATGGATCATAAAATTTTTTTTTTGTACATTCCCCTCACCCCAACATCGTGACTGATTGAAATTCAGTCCGATAGAATACATAAAAACGAAATGCGATTTTATTGAAAAATCGCTGAAAACAAATTTTATATGACAAATAAAATTCTAAGCATTCTACATAAATATGTTAAATGGATAATTAAAAATACAACTTTTTCTTATTTACATGTATTACAAAAAATGCTTAGAAAAAAAGTTGACCTTACAAAAACATATACTTACCCTAAAAAATCTGATTTTTATACAAAATCTTAACAAATATACGTTTTACATAAGTGTTCAACGTAAAAGTTGTCATCTATTAATTACAAATCTTTTTTTCTTAATAATACATTTTTAAAATTTTTTCAAAGCAAGTTATCCTAAAAACACAATTTTTAGTGTAAAAGACTGGTTGTAGCCAGAATAACTCTTCATTATAAAGGAAAAAGATCTATGAAACATATATATAAATATGTTGTTACATAAAATGTATCTTTAAATTCAGCTTCTTCGGGATTTTTATTGTTTTTCTTGAGAAGTACTGATGTATTTAGCTAATTCTGAAGATTAAATATTACTATTTACTGTATTAGTAAAGAAAGCTAGTATTGATTAATTGAAACAAGAAATACAGTATTGCATTTTTTACGAAAAAATTTCGCAATGCCCCAAAACAATTTAAAATGCCCAGATGCTCTCTACGAATACTTTTGCAAATGTTTTAACTAATCTTTCATGTATCGTTTTATGCAGTTAATCTTGGACATATTTGTTTATGTTGCAACCTTTTGTCACCTATGATAATAATAACAAGCGTAGTGACAACCGAAATAATAACCTTATAAGGTCATAAACATGTGTAGATGTCTAATTATACATAAACAATCATACCGTTTTCATGTCATTGCCAACAATCATCTATGAAAAGTTTAGAATGATAAGTACAACCAGGATTGTCTTCAAATAAGTAAAAAATCTAAAATATATTTACATGTATTTTTATTTTATTTGGTAAATAAATAGAAAATAGAATAGTTATAAATAACGCATATATTTCTTCAAGTTGTTGATCTATTATTGAATACTGTTGGAATAACTAGTTATTATTATTATTTCAAAAAGCGTATTTTGAACAGATATTGACAGTATATGTATTGAGCTGGAGTTTTAAAGAAAGGTTCTTTCTTTCACTTTTATTACTTTACGATAGTGGACGGTTGCGGTTCGTTATGGTGCTTGATGCGATACATTGCTTGAGCGTTGTGTTTAGGAACAGCCTAAACATTTGAAGTACGCATGTACTTATAGATGTATTTTATACTTTACAATATTCTTTCTAGTCTTTAGTTTAGAATAAATTCTTTCATTGAAATATTCTATGGTCTTGTTTTATTTAAGCATATTAAATAAAACATGATCTCGGAACATATCCATTTCCAATAAATACTTTATAAAACAAGGTGCTAGAATAATTTACTGGATTTAATACAGTCCTCTTTATTTTTTTCTACTTCATAGATGAACGAATTATTTAAATATTCCTTGCTTCTTATAAGTTGCACTTATAGGTTATATATTCTTTGTATACATTGCACTTATAATGTTTATACTCATATTTATATTCTATATTGTTTTATATGGTTTAGCTGCTATACCGCCAAATACGAAAACTTTTTAAATTTCGATTCAACAGCGACATCTGATGTTTATTATTTGTAACAAACCCTCTCTGCATTAAAAACCTGCAATCTAAAATCGTAGTCTCTGATAGATTGACTTATTATAAAACTTTTCTTCGGTATTGTATCTACCTTCATGAAATTTTAATTTTTTGAATTATTAATATATACTTTGTAAGTGTATTTGATGTTATCTATTTTATTTTTTAAAATATTAATAAACATATGGTATACGAGTGCGACACACGAGCTTTATCTTGACAGGCAAGCGCGCAGCTCGAGCGTTGACGGTCGTGCCTTAAATGCAAAACGCTTCGCGATGCAAGGTGGCAAGCCACCACTTGGGTTGCGCACTAGTTCGATAGTTATTATCCCATACAATTGATATCTTAAACTCAGCTTGATTGATTATCACCTTGTTGACAAATTATAATGCTCGAACGAAGAGCCTCTAAGCGCGCGCTCGGGTATCGAAGCAGTTAGCTGTCCTTGTTTACATTGGCATATAGTCTTTTGTTTTACACTGTATCTACCTTCAGGAATTTCTTTAGATTTTTTATGACGGTTCTTTAAGTTACAGTATGTCAAATTTGGCACTTTTACCAATATTGGCATTTTATGCCAATTTGCAAAAAATTCTAACTTCTGATTCTAACTGCTAGTTCTAACAGCATCGAGTTAACTGCAACGTGATCCCTCGTAATTTCGCATAATGAGTAACGTTACAAATTTTTAGTTTCTTAATAACATTCACTGTTAGACATAAAAAGTATTTGTCATTAAAATACAGACAGTAAAACAAAGTCCCTATTACGTAAAAGAAGAAAAAGGACAAGAAAAAAAAAGAAAAAAGGAACCAATGTAGAGGGCCTTAGAGCATTTTAACATCTTTATTCCACAAGACTGCTTAACTCGCTCGCACGGAAGACTTGTCTTCACTTGTTGAAAATCTATTTTGTTGGTTCATACGACAAAGAAAAGAAGGTTGTTTGAAAGAAACAATAGATGAGCCAAGGGAGAAGAAAAAGTGAAATAGAGACGAAAGGAATATAGTGGTCATTTCCTCAGAATACATGAAAAGGAATCGTGTGAAAACAAAACGAGAATTTACGCAAAGATACCAAACTCTTTTCGTATTATTTATTTCGTAGATTGGACATTTTATTTGTTAAGAAAATCTTTGTATGTACGTGGTATAAACGATGCAAAAGTATTAAAAATTTTAGATAAGAAAAGGACTTTAAACTTGCTTTTTTATCAATTTTGACATGCGATCCTGGGGTAATGCAAGGTATACACCTTTAACAAACGTATTATAAATATTCCTATACACTGAATAATATTTACAGTTAGATACATTAACTAAATATACACGGGATAGAATGACCACTTCCATCTTCGAGCAAAAATGCCGTGGTTAAAATCGATACGAATCGTTTGACATTGATTGGACAAATTAATTTTTTTTGGCCAACTGTGGAGGTATCTACTGGCAAAACTTCTGCTTGATTACTTGCGTTTGTTTGCCAGCGTTAGGCTAGTGGGCTGATGAAACTAACAAATTTCAAGAAAACCTATTTATACTACTCTTTTCTTCAATAATATATTATTTTAGCAATTGGTATGCGCTGTCGTGCATTTTTTACATAACTGAGGTAATTTTGATAAATATAAAGTTACTTTATATAAATATTCGCAGCGCATAACCTCATATAATGTATAAACATGTAAACATACATATCTTGTAATATAGAGCGTATATTTTGGCTTACAGTTTGCTTTGATTTGCTGACATATCACTGGCTAACGGAAGCACTAGTCGCTACCGACAGCGCTTGAAGAACTGACCATAACAGTTGGTTTAATTTTCATCAGGGTGGTCATTACATAATGTTTATATAAATTATTATGCAAATTCTAGGCAATCAAAGTATATCATATCCACTGATGAGTGTACTAATGTAGAGTTTATTGAATGATCTTTAAAATTATCTTCAATTAAATGTTTATTAAATCTCATTAAGTTGTAAAACGTTACTGAATACTACTAGTATATTTTGGCAACATTAATTAACGACTTGAACTAAATAAAAGCTTTCAATCAAAATTAAATATTTCACACACGAATTCATTTAACGCCGAGTCTCGGAATAGAAACTTATTTCTACCCTTTTCGCAACAAGCTACATTCGGAAAGTCTAACGCGCGAAAAATTCGAAGCACGGTGCTTGCAGAGTGATCGATCTCCTGCCAAAAGCAGCCCTTAAATTTTCATTCCTCAGCCAAAAGTACTACTCCTGAAAGATCTTGTGCCAGTTCATTCTTCATAATTCCCATGCTTTCAAAATACGGAGAAGCACTGCTTCGCAACAAACGGAAGTGACGTTTTGAAAAACAAATGCAGAATAAATAAAAGCATCATCTATTAAACAATCAAGTAGTTTAAGGAACGAATAGACGGTATTATTAAAAGGGAATTAATTATCTTTTTACGAAAATAACTGTTTTTAAATTACCAATATTTAAAAATTAATTTTTCTCACATATTTATGTAATAGCATGCATCAAAGTTCGCCATTATATAGACTTACTCATTTACGTAAGAGGAATAAAAGGGGAAAAAGTTCGAGAAGCGAGTCCGTTCGGAAGTAGTAATAGATCTCGTAGTGGGGCAATAGTACGAGTTTGCCACTTCGGACGAGCTCTTGTGAAAAATGATACGCGCAAACGGAAAAATGCACTTTTCCCTTTTAGTGACCTCGTAAAAGATGAACTGTGGATTACGCCTGTATGCCGCACTGACCTCCTTTTTATGTCTTCGTCGTCGTCATCCTTTTCCTCAGTAGGAAACTTTTTCTACGCAGAATTTTATTTATGATTATACACGTGAATAGCAGATTCGTTGCGTATTTATAACTAATTACAAGCTATCGGCTTTTATTGATGAATTCACGTAATTTACCGATTCATATTTTTTAATTAATTTACTATTTAATGTAGGTACATATTTTTTATTAAATATTTAAGAAAAAATAGAGATTTTACCGGTGTAAGTATTTTGATGTTAAATGCAATAAGTGTTGACAATACATTTCCAGTATAAGAGCATGCCATATACGAAATACCTTCATGAATATTGCAGCTTTAAATTTTTTCAATCACCCGTCCGATTTGTCATGTTCGTGTAAAGCGAGTTATACGTATAGAAACTTTTTGCGAATTCAATGTCTCATTTTATGGATATCTTAGATGCAACACTCTGTGTTCGCGCAATGAAATTTTTTAATATAGCATGTAAGATTTCGCCCATTGTTTTTTGACTTAATGCAGCCAGACTAGCACACGTTTCACTAATTAATGAATCTTAATCGACACTCGTACTGATAATACGTCAATAAACCAATTCTGCCAACATAGCCGTAACTACCGTTGATGTATTATATGCGTGAATTATCTATTAATAATATTGAAATTAAAAACGACTTAAACGTACTCGAGATTTAATATAGCTAATGTGATGAAAGCAATTTAAAAAAACAATACGATCCAATTATAGGGTTGATAACCGAACTTCCTAGAATATCAATCACTCTCCGAAATAAGTAAGCTCTCCAGTACTTTTTCTAATGATCGATTGTCCATAAAGCCATTGCAAGGTTCAACTGTTCATTCTACTTTCGACTAGTAATCATGTACTTAATTAATTTGTAGAACAGACCATGTTAATGTATCATCGACAAATGTTTCCAGTCATTGTTCTGAGCTTTATTATATTAGTTATTAACAGCTAGTGGTATATCTATGATACCAATAATCAATCGTGACAACTGTGATCCATCTTCCCCCTCCCTTTTCGATATATTGATTTAATAAAGCGTTGTATAAACAACTGTCGAGAAATTGCATAGAGTATAATTCACACACACACATATATATGAGTAACTCCATATTCAAGTGAAAACAGCTCAGTACCTATAGAAATAAAAAAAATTTTCGTGCCGATTCATCATTCCGAGTCAATTTCCATAGTTCCGGGATGTCTCTCGAGTAAGAAAAATGCAGAGATCACTTTTTTCTGTCTTGCCGCTGAATTTTCATCGTCAAAAAAGAAAAAACTTTGATACAGCTTTGTTAAGCTAAACTTTTACTCGAAAACTCTAGAAATATATCTAAAAGTATATTAAAAGACGTTTAATTAAAAGAAGTTAACCGTCCTTTTAACCTTTCATCTAAAAATGTATCAGCATTTTAGTTCAAATGCTGATACATTTTTAGATGAAAGGTTTTGTAGGTAACTTCTTTTGCGAATTGAAGCTTTTAATGTATCTAGATTTTTCGAAGTTATATGAGTAAGAAACAAGAAAGTTATAAGTATTAAGGTGTAAATAATATTATTTTCAAAGAAAGTAAAAGAAAAGATCTTTAACTTCAACTTCCAAAACAAACCATTTCAAAGCATAGCTCGAAAGGAAAATTGTGAATAATAATAGTTTGGGAAAAAATTATATTTTGTATTCACAAATAATTATATTTTGCATTCCAAATTTAATTGACTTTTTTGTTTCAACAATATATTTTAAAATGAATTTTTTCCAAAGATACGAAAAAAGTCCTATGACAACATTTCTTTGCTATTTTGTTTAAAAAATTCGAATAGCAAGTTCTCTTGTAGACATACCCAAGAACAAGTGAAATTTTTCGATATGCAGATACCGAGTTGTTTCCAGTGCAGTATGGATTTGCTCATATATATATTGAAAGGCAAACCGATCGATCGCGTTCGCGGTCCTTTTTACATTTAGAAAGTTTGAAAATATCAGATGCATTTTTCATTAAATTTTTTGTATATGTGAACATTGCGCTAAAAAATGAGATCTGACACGTGTTTGAATCCCAACTGTCAGAAATATTAATGGAAGAGTCGGTGGATTCTGACACATCATCTTCGAACTAGATAGTCAGAGAACTGAAGACGGAACGCCGATGATGAGTTGAAAAGATTGGCTTTACGAGAATGTGGTTATAAGCGTGTTTTAGACAATGAATCACTTGTACCTTTTTGACAGAAACACTTTTATTTGCTATAATGCACATACTAATCAATAAAGTGTAAAAGTTTAATATGTCGAAGTTTTAAGGTTAAAGTCTTCGATATTAGTATAAAAAATGATACACCGAATTAAATAATCTGTTATTTTCCTATCAACATATATACAGTCAATTAATTATTTGTAATGTGGCTTTATTAAACGCAAAAATTTGGAAAAATCGAAATCGTTTTATGAAAAGAATTGAAAATATGATTTCTTGTCTATTTGGCAGAATTCTCGACTATTTTGTTTATTTCAGATCGTTTGGATGCAGAAAAAAATGCAAGCGATGCCCAACTAATGTGGGGAGCGTGCCAGGCTTTGGTTAGAGCAGTAAAGGCAGCGCCACCGGGAACTTCGCCGGAGAAGGCTGTGAAACCGTTGGATCCGGAAATTAAGGCCATTGTCAAGGCGGCCCGTAAGTACATTGTCTCTATTTCTTACCGACAATTTTTTGCCTAAGACTTTTACTGCAACTTAACAATTTCCTAACTTTTAGCCCTCGGCTGATAATTAATATACAGCTTGACCATTTTTGATACTTTTATAAGGATTTCGATTTTTTTTTGCAACTCAATATTTCGACAAATCAAAATTCATAGATTTTCTAAATTGCAATCGTTTCAGACATAAATAAACTCGTCAATCTACCAAACGCCGACGTAAAACTAAAAGCATCGCATTTTCTCTTAAGCACTTCCTCTATAGCGACTCATAAAAAAGTAGTCTTAGATGTATCTTTCTTTCTTTCTTTGCTACGAAATCAAAGTGCATCTAATCGTTCTACAACGAGTTAATGCCTTTGCTCGCGTCGAAATCTTGGTAATTTAAGAGTTCAACTGTAATAAAGAGCAGAGGTGAAAATAGACTGTGAATTGCTTTTGAAAATTTATCATTAAGAAATAAACATTTATGCAAAGTAGTTTGACAGTCTCTATTAGCAAATCATTACTTTAGATATATATTGTAACTCAATATCGATGAGCCAAGTTTCGAGTCCATAACTCTCAACTAGAAATAGCAACACATGGATGCTAATATCTAAAAGAGGTTTGACCATTATTTTGGGATTTCAGCCAAAGGTGACGTCTTCGTGAGTGCCACGATCAAGGGAATCCCTGAGGAGGCAGTTAACCGTGGTGTATATCCTGAGGATGCTTTGAGAGAGAGGTTCCTCAAGGTATACGTTAACTTATTTAATAGTATTATAAAAGCTTTAAACTTGTTTACTGCATTGGAAATACAAAATTTGGTTGTGCATCTTGAATATTATTTTTAATTTTTCTTCTACATAAATAATCTGATTAGGTTTAGTGCGGTCTACGAATCGCCGAGGATAAATCACATAAAAACATAGACAATTAAAATTGGTTTACGCTATAGAATACAGTTTTTCTCCAACCTACGACTTTTCACTATTACAAAGCACAAAGAACAAATAAGTAACACACCTTTTATTGTACGCGAAACCAAACTGCTGCAAAGATGCAGAAACGAGATACTGAAATGCAGAAATGGATACTAAGCGAAAATTTTAATAAATGCAGGTGGAGCATATGGCGAGGAAACTAGCTTTGGTACCAGAGGAAGGCGCATCGTTGCCGATCTACTTTTTGAGCTATCTTCAAAGTTTTCTTTTGGTCAAAGCTGTCAGTCCTATACCCAAACGCGAATTGAATGACGAGCCCATCGATATCGAATCTCTCAACACGTATGAGGTCCTTCAGAGAGCCAGGTATAACAAATATCATATACTGTATATTATGAACATTCTTCATAGCACTTAGAGGAACTTTACAATCCAATCACTTTACTTGTATCGAGAGATATTCAGAGTGGACGATCATGTACACACAACAGTAGCTATATCTTACTCCTTCTCCTATTCGGGATCCACCCACGCACTTTAGCGCCGGACAAGACAAACAACAAGGCTTTGCCAAAGAGACCTCTGCAGCCCATTAGCGTCCTAATAGCACAAACACAATTTCATGTCTTAACTCGAGATGAAATGCGAGTAGATGTTTGACTCTTTTCCTGAGACGGTTATTGTTTCATTAACATGAAGCAGAACCTTTGATAGCATAAGATTCTTTTCACGTATATTTAATAATTTAGACTGCAAGTTACTTTCATATGTCAATATTAGTTTTGATCGAGAAAATTCCAAGCTAAATTTACAGACAATCTCATATACACACGTGCACAACTTACTTGAAGCTAAGGATAGAGAGAGAGAGAGAGAGAGAGAGAGAGAGAGAGTAAATCCATAATCCAATGATTCAGTTCATTTGTAAAAATGATTTGAACGCTTTGACCTCAGATTTATCAATTTATCAAAGTAGCCTTCTCCCTAAATTTAACCACCTCGACGCAATTAAATATTGTATGTAATGATTATCGGCTTGAAAATGAATCGAAAATGAAGTTTCCGATAAATATTCATTTAAAATCTGAATGTATACGCTCTGAGCTGCGAATTGATTTAAATAATGTGATTGTTATTCTTACCTATGTATACTTGAAAATAAGGATAGCAAATTTTTAATGTATATTATTTTTACGCTTTGTGTTAAGATCTTCGGATTTTCCGGGATTCATATACTTTTGAAACTTGTATAGAACGCCATGATACTTACGCGCCATTCATGAAGTTGACATCGTGCTGGGTGCATTGAAAAGATAGTTGCACAAAATTTGCGCTTTTTATTGACTCTTATTTTGTTATTTTTATTTCAATGCAGTTGTCGAGAACTGTGCCGTAAAATCTTAGAAAGATTAATTACGTGAATCGTTCTTATTATATCTACGGTATAGGCTACGATATACCATGCTATATATCATGCTAGCAAACAGTCAAAATGCATGGGCGCAATTCATTTTCCATACGTATATAACCATGTTCCTGTGTGCTTATAAAATATAATGTCTTTGCATAACGCGAATAGGAATCGTCTCTCGATAAGTTAATTGTTTTCGTTTTTTTTGACTATCTAATTGATTGATGGTTCCTTGACAGAGGCGATCTCGCAACTGCGGAGAAAAAGAAAGTCTCTCTTAGGCCATTACTTATTTTCACGAATAAAACCCTTAGGGATTTTTTCCCTCTTCCATTTTTTCCAATTTTCTTCTATTTCTTTCGAACAAAAATCTATAAATGTAGACACAAAATAACCATTTGTCTTATTGACATATGGAGATAGAGTAATCGGGTTTTTATTTTCAGGTATTGGTTGGATCGCGGTGACTTTAAGATGACACTGCGTTACATGAACCTACTGAAGGGTGCCTCTCGAAGTATTGCACGCGACTGGATGAATGAGGCGCGAATACTCCTCGAAACGCAGCAAGCGATTGAATCACTTGTCGCTTATGCCGGGGCTAACAGTCTGGTATTCATGGGTGGTGGCAGCGGAGGCGACAGCAAGGTCAGTTTTCACAATTGAAAAGTTACTTTTCTCATAAAAAGTTTAAAAAACGAATTTAAATTCATTAGTAATAGCTGTATGTGTATATTCTTTCGACGTGCCGTCCATTGTACAGTAGAGTGTGTGCGTTAAAAATTACTCTCGACAAAAAACAAATACCGCGTGAGGAAACGCTTTAAATGAATTCCCCATGCTTCTTTACCTTTCATAGAAATAAAAGTAGCTTCAAAGAATGCCGAATCATTAAACTCTCGGTCATACAAATTGCCGTAATATAAATGTGAATAAAACATGCGAGAAAGGACGTTAATGACGTTGTTTGATTTACACCTACCATTTTGACATAGATCTAACGAAAACTACAAAATACGTGTGTTAGTGACACGGTCACCATTCCAATTTATATTGTATCTATGTATTGCAGAAAAAGTAGTATTACTCCAGGGACAACCGCATTTGGGAGTAGAGAGTGAGAGAAAAAAAAGAGAGGAACTGCAACAAAAACAGTAGTAGTAGCATCAGCAGCAGTAGCATCAGCAGCAGTAGCAGCAGCAACAGCTCGAGGGAAAAAGAGAGCAAGAGCCGGCAACCAGTCAGCCTTAATTGTACAGTCACCTCTTTTTACTAAATTATCTCCTGAGGGAGAAGAGAGAAAGAAAGAGTGGGGGAGGGAGAGGACACATGCATAGCAAGTTTTTTATCCTTCGACAAAAATGTGACTACGCCTTTATCTGTACTAAAATACCAATCGTTTAACTAAATCGATCTCACCCCTATACATAATTTACATCTTCTCTACAATAATTTTTATGAATATTTTTTTGTTTATATTTAATAAATTCTACACATCTATTATATGATAATCGTTGTGTTAATAATAATGTGATTACATTGCGCCACATTTTTTACTTGCTTTATTTGTGGTTCACAATTTCAGCGCCGCCATAGAAGATCAAGAGTATAACTTCATGCGTGCTGGTAAATTCTATGAGGTATTTCTCTATCTTCTCCTACACAGCAGTAGGTATATTCATTTTTATAGCAAGATAATTCAATTGTTTATCGATATAGTAATATTTATATATTCGTTTTCCTCTGAATAAGTTCGTACCAATCATTTCTGTGAACTTATTTATTCCTTCTCAATTATTACTCTACTTAACTCGAAGTGCTAGTTTTTATGTAAAGAATAATTTATTAATAAATTTGTATTCTTTACAATATGTAAGTATTATTCATAAAGTTTCTGCTAACCAAATTGATTAAAGCTTGAATATAACATCAAGTATTTACGTTAATAGCGAAAGGCGCACTCGTTAATATAAAACTTTGTTTACCGGGCCACTACTCAAAAGCGCCATTATAGATTACTAACATTTTGCCGTCCGTTTCCGATAAATTTTCTTTGACATTAGCTTTATTTTGTCGTTGAATTGTTAATTCATTTATATTGTTAATCAAAACAGTGATTATTGAAGATATACCAGAATATAATTAATCGTAAATAACTGACTCTTATAGAGCGTTTGCTGTCCTACCGTTATACATTCTTTTTTTCACCGGTGTAAAGGATTAAATGGTCTGAAAGTGGAATAGTAGAATGTATTTATTGTCACAAATGTTATTACAAAGGTTAGTGTAAAGGTATTACATATCTGTAAAGTATATCAGAATAGTAGACAATACAATAGCTCGACTACTGTTCGCACCAGAGGTCAAACTGTTTATCCCACTAATTTATAAAATGCTTCGGAATCAAACACTAAAAAGGCGTAGAGAGAAAGAGAAAGAAACCTCATCTCGCGAATTCAATATTTATCAAAACTACTATTTCTGTAGCCACATGTGACGTGTTGCGGGACCAACGACTGACGTCAGGATGATATAATCAGATTTAGTCACGGGCTAAAGCCACAGCACCATCGAAATTCGTCTGGGCTATTGAAGCACAGTTCAAGTAGGCGAGCAACTTTAGTTAATTTGTAATAATAATATCTCGCGGTCTCTCTTTTGAAACTTTTGGAACGTATTCGACTGCAGATTTGGTAATTTTGTTGGTGATCTCTCGTTGCGATGCGCAGGTAGTTTCAAGGGCTTTACGATCATTAATATTTATTATGCACGTTGTTGTAGTATCCAGATTTAAAATCAATTAGCGTCAAACATGTTTACGATAATACCTGCGGCTAACAGTTACGTCACCACAGTTTAGCAGTGAGATTAATCTGGGCAAAACATGGCACGCTGGAACATTGGGATTCACGATACCCAAGCCCTGTTTCCTCCTTATCGTATTAACATCTCAGTGTCGATAATGTGGTGAACTAGGAGAGAAATATCAAGTTGATGGCCAACCTCACGAAAAGACATTAATTGTAGATGTTGAGGGTTAAAAAGAATTAATTTATAAACTTTTTTTTTTGTACTTTGAGAAATATATGCAAATATTAGGAATATTCATAAATATATCAATGTGTATATATTTATATGTTCATACATAATTACAAATATCTAAGAGAAATTTCAACATTTTGTATTTTTAGTCTGGTTTCTGAAACGTTTTTTTTTTAAATTGGTGGGTTTTTCCTCCAAGACGTTGATTTACAATTATGCAACTATACCGATGTGATCTTAACATATGCGATCTTTTGTGTACTACGATCTCATATAATCATATTATCTGACGAATCTACGAGAGCAACGGCGTAAAGTAATGCTCTTCACAAAAAGAAAGATCATCATATCTGATGCTACTCGAGGTTTGATAATTACGATTAAAATTTAAAGCTCGCTAGGAAAAGACCCGACTATCATTCAAAGGGGACACTCAACTGATTCACCCTACCTGATCGTTCGAATATTAGTAACGTTCTTTACTGAAAGGCCATCGCTCTAGGGTAACTGTTTTCCTAATTAATAAAGGGTTTTAACGTTACCAAGATACTTTTTTGAAGTTCCTTTCTATCGGATTAACTAAAACAGATACGATCTCAGATAAATTCACGGAGTACGTATTCCAGTATTTTAAAGGTTACTCTTTGCAGTGGTGGAATTTAAAAGTTTCCCAAACGAATATTTACCGTTCGAAGATAAAAAATCTACAAAAAAATGCAATTTTTTGACGAAATTTTTTGTTGTTTTACAATTTTTGTACCGGCCTAAAATTTTTAAAAGGGCGTTCCCGCCATTCTAATTTAACGGAAAAATATTTTTGGGCCCTGGGGGTTTTGAAGCTAGAAAAATGGCGGTGAATACGAAAGTTTAGTAGTAGTATGGTAGGTGTAAATCAAAAAGTATAAATAAAGTGCATTTATATAAAAAATATACCAAAAATTAATATATCTCAAATATACTAATAAGAATTAGTCAAGAAAACTTGAAAATTCTTTTAGGGTGATGTGATCAAATTTTGTGTTCTGTGTAGTCTACGATAAATTCGAAGACATTTTGGTTTTTAGGAAATTTGAGTAAATCTCATAGTTTTCGAGATAAAAAGTACAGTTACTGTGAAATAAATATATGAGTGATTGATTTTTGTCTTAAATTTTTCCGAGATCGTATCTGCTCAGATGCGAATAACCCGTGAATAAAGGACTTGGATAAGTATATTATTACACCTTGTCCTCGTAAGATAAAAGGGATAAAGCGAGCTCTCGATGCTTTATTTAGTGTTAAATGAAGCTTTCTATTTATCGTCTCCATGGTTTTGAAGGATCGAAGACCATCGCGTGCTGTCGACTGTGCTTTGGGACGAGCTCGCTCGCCAAAAGGAGTTTCGCCATATATGTTATTTACTTTCGGGTTCCGACGCAGTAGAGGCAGGTTAGCGAGCACTGTAACTACTAGCTCTCGCCAGCCAGAGCGTGGCCACGTAGTGAGCCAAGGGGCTCACTGCAAGCGAAGGCAATTGTCTGCCTCCGTCCATCCGTCCATCCGTCCAACCGTCCAACCGTTTGTGTCGAACGTATACTCGACGAGGCGCTAGGATAGGTCAAAACAATCAAGTGCCACGTTTGAGTCCGGAAAAAAAGCTGCGCCTATGTGACTGCATGTGTAAGAAACTAAGTTAATACAAAAATTCATGTTCGAATTTCCATTGATAAAAAAATAATACGATTTTGAAATCCATTTAAATATGTACGCGACGCCTTGCGTATGCGCAAAAACTCAGTGGAAATAAAATCGATTAATCCATGTCAAGATTTAATAGTTTAAGATTTAATAGAGATTAATGCGAAAACCTACGCGTAAAGCTATATGTCTATACGTACACGAGATGAAAATTATCTTCCTTTATGACGATGAAATAACGCGGCTGACGTATTAAAGTATCCTTTGGTATAATATGTTGGGTATAATAGCTCGAGGTTTTACTTCTTCCTAAAGGAAGCTTCACCCACCGATGATTCTAGTAAATTTTATACGATCAATCTTACCAGCTACAGAGTATGCAATATGTACAATTTTCTAAGTATTATTCGTTTGACGAGGTGTGAAAAACAATTAATAAGATCGCTTACTCACTTGCTGTTGTTCTCCCATTGGTGCTTCGTTGCCCATTATCAGAAACACTTATTATAGAATCAATACGCTCTGTGAATTCCTCAATTGACGACAGAGCGTATAAATTCTAAAATAAATATCTCGACATTTTTACACCAGCGGACTCTGCAATAAGATAATCTTCCTCTACTATTCTCCAGTACAAAGTAGCATATACTATCGATGTAACATTCCAGGATAAGTGCGCGATTAAAAAGATATTACGAATCGACAAGGGCTCGGCGAATAGAAAAAAAGAACCGAATAATCGTTACTATGTCGGATAATTCCGATGGTCTTCTGCTGCTGCGCTCTTGCTGCCCTACAACAATTGCGGGCTATTACGTAGAGAATATAATGCTCGACGGGACTTCATTCGAATTATTACTATTGAAAGCTAAGTTATCCCTCGTTATATCTAAAAAGCAGAATCACATACAGGCGTAGCTAAAAAGGAAAATGAAAAAAATATCTTCTACAATGAATGTTTTTCTTTTTATTATTGCATGTCTATTATAAATGTACTTCTCCTCATACATTGATTTGTAATAACAAAGCGGAATACGCTTGGTTAATCGCCGCGCATTTTTTCCCTCTGCTTCGTCATACTTAGATGTGGCGATATATGTCATGCTCGTAAAGCTAATAGCGCTTTTGGGGATGCGGTGAGTAAGTGATTTGTGACCCGCGTATCTTCGACGTCTCGCGGAAAAAATGTCATTGCTCATTGCGCATCGTACATTGTATTACTCGTAATGTTTTGTTTCGCAAAATTAAATAATCTTAAATCCACGCATATAAACGCATATGCTATATGTAATAATATACTAATATTGTAGCGCAATGAAAGACTTTTATCGGGTTTCCAAGGATTCGAAGGACGGGAAACGAGGAAAAAAAATCGTCGAGAGACGAAGATGACGTTGAGTCACTCTGTATAGTGTCGCTCATCCATTTTCTCGGTTGTGCTCGCACACTCGCACCTGCAACGAATCGCACGATGCGCTTGTAACTCTTTTCACTTTTTCTTCGTCATTTTGCTCTTTCAATCTAGCACACTTTTACACTCTCAAAACGGCAGCTATATCTTTTTTTTATCTCGGCGTAAACTAGAATCCAAGCATAATAAAGCATAATTGATCTACCAAATACGTTGGTGAGAGTATTTTTTTTTTCTTTTTTCTAACAAGCACATTAGAATAAGTCGTTGAAGTTTCGTGTCTATTTCTGTTTCTTAAATATACTATCTCAATGGACTTGATCGTAGTCTTATGAACTTTTTTAAACATTAGCAATAGCAGTAGCATTAGTACCAATCGTTTTCTATTTCATTTCGAACAGTGCAATACAGTAACTCATTGCTCGTAGATGTGCTCGAAGAAACTAACAAATGCTTAATAGTCTTTTCTCGTGAAAAAGAGAAAAAGAGAAAAAGATCCGGTTTGCATTTTGACGATTCGAAAAGTTGACTTTTCTACCTCGAGCAACACTACCGTAATCGCCTAATCACTTTCACTGACGCACCTTATAATTGTTTTTCACCTTATTTATAGCGAATGCTGCGTATACAGAAGTGAGGATACGTAATAACTACAGCTTTGCTCTTCATTCATTTTCACAAGATATATTTATTTTTCTTCATTGGTACAATCCAAGTCTAGAAATTCTTTACGTCGACTCAATTATAATAGCTTTTATATCGTATTAGAGATCGCAGATCTGTTTTCTCTTTATTGAATTTCTTTCAAACTAGAATCTCTATCGCCTATAATATAAGAAATGCAAACTACAATCGTACGATTTTTAAAAAGTTTTCTCCGTCTATGTAATAATTTTTTATCTTATTTATTTGTGTTATTTTTTATCATATATTTCGATTCAACTATATATATAACGTATTATATAAATATAATGAACAGGCAAGAAGCGATACATTTTTCCTTTTTCTTTTAATATTTAACGCTTTCATTGATTTATTTTTGTTTTAAATGCATCCAGCGAATGCTTGTTTTATATAATTTTTAACGATGAAACTTAACGTTAAATTCTAAATTCTAATATAGATATTCGGCATGGCGTGTCTCCATTAATTTTTCTTATCGACGAGTGACGATACGTATTTTTAATTTTTCTCCATTATTTATTTGTTACTTAAAGGCGCAGTGCAATGTTCAATAATATTTTGCTTTCGTGCCTGCCTTCACGACTCTTAAATATATATAAGAATTGCGCTAAGTACTGTAAGGTAAATGCCCCCGGTGAGTAGCCAGTCGAGAACGTTTTCATAATATTATTATTTCTTTCATAACAATATCACTAAATATAATGAATCCGGCGCTCATTTTCATAAATTCGTAAAAATACGTATATTTACATCGTGTTATACATTAATGAGATCGCGGTATTGTTATATACTAAAAAAATTAGTTTTTAATAAAATATTTTGATTAATTGCAAGACAATTCGACAACTGTGTCGCTATATTAATTGTATGAATGGAATAAAAAACGTTGCGTCGTCTATCGTACCTACATTTGTTATATCTATTTTGCTTCCAATGCACTAATTTTTTATTCGTTCATTGCTTTAATGATAAAAGAGTGGCTACTAAAACAAGTGAAGAGATTTTTTCAATGTATTCTTTTGAAATAAACTTGCAATAATCAAGCCTCCAACTAATATGAAAGATTCAGAGTTGAAATACTATAGAGAAACACGAATATTGCATATTAGAGGACATGTATACCCTCTGTTTAGTATATATACTCTAGAACAATTTTCAATTATTGCTCGCTATAAAATGTATACACAAGCAGCTTTATCGAAAAATGCTTTGTAATAATGCAATAATGCAGTTGCAATTTCGGAGATTCAAGTGTAGACTAGATCACGAAGACAAAATTGCCACTTGTATAAAATGAATTCTACATTTTAGGTATATGATAATCATACGATGTGATCGAAAGAATATATTATACATACGAATTAACGAATCATCACATTTTCAACATTTAAATGGAAATTCATTAATGAATTAAGAAATAAAATATAACATAAGATAATGATATTTTCGAAATACTTATGCATGGCACCGATGGTTGGGGCATTTGCCTTTAACGAGACTCTCGATATCGATATAGTTTATTTATTTTTCTTCTTTATAAATTTGTATATTTGTATAGATGTCGATGCAACTGTGTGTATTACTTGTATAGCAATGTTAATTAATATTAGTTCTAGAAGTATAGGAGTAGTAACGACGTTAGTAATCAAATTAATCAATTATTATTTTATTAATCAATACCAGTATCGTTATAAAAACGTCGGTATGGTCGATCATTTTTCTCGCATCAGTCGATCGCACTTTTTCTCTCCATATTTATATGACGTTCTTTTTCTAATATAATATTTGTAAAGTAAGAAACCCTGTTGGTAATTCTCACGGTAAATGTCAGTTATTTTACGCACGGAAGACCCTCCATCACGATCGACTCACGCGAGGTTAACGCCGACTAGCTCTGGTCCATTTGCAAACGCCGGGAGTGTGTCTTCCGAGAGGCGGGGATTCGTTGTGTCATGTATACATTATTTTTATCTTCTGCTGCAAAACTTTAGTGTAATATGTTTTAGTCAAATTTGTAGGAAAAGTACGTGTGCGTGTGAGTGTAAGAGAGAAAGAGGAAGAGAAAGGTTAGAAAGGGGGAAAGGGAATGGGGGAGGGAGTTAAGAGAAAGAGAACAGGGAATGCAAAAAGAGAAGAGGAACAAGACGAGAGCAGAAAATGGAAATTGCTGAAACAGCGGCGACAGCAACTGTCCTAGCGAAAGACAAGTTTCTTCGGAGAGAGAATCACAAAAGGAACATCAGCTTTTTTTTGAATGGTCAGCGTAAAATCGATTTTTCGTCTTTCTCTTTATAAATATGGTTGCTTTTACTTTTCGAGGAGAAGAAGCTTTCATCGACACTTTCGATTTGTCCCAATAAAATAAATTGTACTTCGCGAAGAAATTCTTTAGTTCTATTTGGTGCTCCCATCGCAGTTACGTATATGGATTTATGCTACATTATCGATAATCTAAATAAAAAATGAGTTATTTACCTTCGATAATGAGACGAAAAAAGCGCGTATCTACTTATCAATACGTAAGCGCGATGTTTTATAAAGCATTCAATAGTCGAGTTAAGCGCGTGATCGTTAAAAGGAGATCTTGCAATTCCTCGTACAATTCTCGCTGTATACAAGATTTAAAACGTAGTTATAGAAGGGAGGGAGAGAGAGAGAGAGAGAGAGAGAGACGAGACGAGAAAGCTTGTAAGCAAAAAGATACGTGGCAACGACAGTATCAACTTTCTTATAATACTTCGTCCCCGTGGTAATTATTATTGCTGTCGATGATCTCGAATATTCATATGTGTGCAGCTCGTCGCCCCTCCAATGGAACAGTAGTTACCGATCGATCGGTTTGAAAGTCCAACATATTGAGGGGATGACGAAGATTTGAAAGGGGTGATGGTCGAGAGTAGGAGAGGCGGGGGGGAGGGGTGGAAAGCTGGGTTAAGGGGACGTAAGACAAGCTCACAATCCGGTGGTGATTTCTGCATTAGCCACGAAGTTGCTGGTGACGCTGGAAGACCATAAGCAGTAGGAACGCTGTTAAGTATAGGCTCGACGACATCGGACCTGGCGCGTTATTGCATCCGTCCTCGTTGCAACAGTACGTCCTCGTACTCCAGGCCTCTATAACAATGGAAATCATTGTCTTCCTTTACTATTTTACAATTTTATCTTTAACATTTTATTTAGATAAGGTTTAAAAAATAATTTTTTACGAAGAACTTTGTCATTTGGCAACGGTTGCTATTACAAATGCCACAATACTATTAATAACCAGACTTCTTCTAATCAGCGTACGAATATTCGATTCGAAAATTCTGGCGCTGGCCTATAATATCGCAACAAAACGTAATTAAATTGGTACTATACGTTTATACTACAGATCATTAATGGTGTAATTAGATAAATCAGAAGCTAATTGAGGCACTATCCTTCCTAGACTTCTTGGTGGTTCTTTATCAGGGATACGGCGAATTCGAAAACGTACATATTACGAAAGAGCGTTACGAGTATACGGGTACAATCAGAAATCAATGATGGTTCATTCGTCGACGGCTGCGCTGTGGGCTGTTGTATATACAATTATACGTGCATAGAAATGAAGATTGTAACGGAAACACTCCCGTTTTCTTTAACATTGCTCTTAAACTGCCTTTTCAGACTCTCAAAGATTGTCGTTGTGCTTTCAAAGCCCCGGTATGAACTGTTTATAATTTCGTGGAAAAAAGTTGTGTAATGAGAATCTCGCTGGAGTAGAAAAGTTTAATCGGAAAAACTTTTATTAGTAAAGAAGCCGTGAGTATATTCGATACTAGAGGCTTCTAAGTGGTTGACATGCACACCAGATGTTTGACGATGCTTCGGAAAACTTTTTAATTCTTGTAACTTCTATGAAAAAGTCGGGGACGATGTTAGTTCTACGGGATTTATTAATAGAATTTTTCTCTTACTTCATTTTTCAGAGACTTAAGCAAAAGATTAGTGCTAACGCGTCTAGTTATCGCTGTTCATCGCAATTTATTATACTTGCGAAGAGATTCACGATATCGCATTAAAAAAAATATACTGAAACTAGCGGAGCCCGAATAAATAGCATAACTATATTTCTTTCAAATCAATCAATTGTACATTTAACGTTATCAGAGGGAAATACTGTTACATATATAAATGTTTCTCTAGCAATTGCATAAATAACACTCGAATCACATGAAATACAAAGAAGCTGGTTTAAACTCTTAAAGCCTGCCGGCGAAGCTAAATTTTCACCGTCTACTTTGGATTGTCAGCAATGAAAATTTTATCGTATTGACGATAATAACTTCTGCTAATTTGCTAATACATTATTGTGTCTGACGCGTACATCAAAGGATTTCAGTAATCGTCCTTCGCCATTTTTTACGTTAAACAAACCACTGTGACGTACAAAATTTAAATCTATTTCAAATATTTAAATATTTAATTTGTATAATCCAGTTCAGATATGCGCATCATCAAACGTAAATTGTAAAACCGATAAAGTTTTCAACGCAAACATGTCGAAAGTCTCTCGAAATCTCTTTTTAGCAAATGATAAATATCAAGATCTGAGAGAGCAGAATTCAATGATAGGATTCTATACGTTTCAAGAATTAAAAAAAATACTCAAGAGAATAAATCGAGATACTCATACGGGCTATAAATTTGGTTCTGGCCTTTATCACGTCGAACCTTTATCGCTTGCAGATTTCCGTTTGCTCTCTTGGCAATTGCATCGTCACGATTTCTTATACGAACAAGTGAGCTCGTATCTATATACGCGTCGGTTTAACCGACCGCGACGTCCATTACTGCGTATAGCATCGTAAAGATGGTTTGAGAGAGCATTGATCAGAAGAATTCGGTTTTTGGACGGCCGCATTCGTTCGGAAAATATAAAAGTTGTAAAATATTCATTAACTTTTGCTATCGTAAAGGAAATCTTTTTCTAATGCATTTTCGAGCGCGTTTGATTGCACAAACAGTTGGTTATTAGAAATTTACGAAATGTTGTATGTGTTCGTAAAAATTGTCTGACCCCGAAGTTCTCTTCAATCAACGAGGACCTACCAAAAAGTCAAAGAGTGAAATTTTCTGTTACAAAAAAAAATGTAAGTATAAGCTGGCACAGAAAATTTTTTTATCCTTGTCGTCTAGATGGCAATAGCCAGATAAGAGTAGAATAAAATCATTCGCGTTAAAAATGCTCGGATAAGCATGCATCTAAGGATAAACGAGCTGCCGAAAGAAGTACTAGCTTTTTCTCTTTCCATTTTCTCGCGGAAAAAATGTATTTTGTGAAAGGAAGCTCTGCGTTGGGCGGCTGTCAGGATCTTTCATCCAACCATATTCTTATCCACGAAAAAGATGAGAGACTACTCCTCGAGTTTACATGTAATAGCGTATTTTTTTCATCTAGATTAATATAAGGGAAAAAATCATTATTTTGCCTCAAATTAAAATCTTTACAAGAATACAATTTTAAGGATCAGATTTAGAGGCGTTAAAAGCTCGGACCCTTTACTTTACAAACAGTTGTAGAAACATTCTTACTTTGTTAGTTACTAAGTTCATTTGCTTTCGACGATTCCTCTAAAAAAACTTTTCCATGATGTTGAGGACATTGATATTCATCCATGATATTCTTTGGCATTGAGAAATTGGATTTCTTTTTTAGTGAATTTGAAATATCGTTATCGATATTTTAATAAATAATCCTCGTTTCTCGATGGTCGGCGGCTTGTTTTTCATGTTTTCACAAAATTCCGTAAATAGTCGTGTACATGAATAATACGTTACTATATGAAAATAAGATGACAGTGGTTTTTGCAATTATTGTAATGGTAAACAGCGTAAGTGAGCATTTTGATAGGTAGGCATAGAAAGAAAGGACAAAGGAATGTGTAGAAGCATATATGTATAAATATGACCATGCCTGGATAGACACAAGGGACATAAGAATGTGCACGCAACGAGCCGGCATGCTTTCGAGCTCAAAGGCAAAGCTCGAGCGTCAGCGCGTGGTTAAAAGGAGAAAGCGAGAGCGATAAAGTTCTTTGATGTAGTCGCACCAAAGCCTTCTCTAGCAATAAAGCGGCTAAATCCAAAGTTCGTGGAGGGGGGGGGGGCGGTGAAGGAACCGAGATCGATCGAAGTTCGGAGCTTGAAAGGAATCGGCAATCGAATTCTGGTCCGATTAGCGAAATTGGCATTTGGATTTTTGGTAGATTATAGTTGGAGAATTCGAGCGAGAAATTCAAACGCCATTGATGAAATGAACAGAAATTTTTGAATATTTATGTTAAAAGGGTCGATTCATTCTTCGAGAGTGTACTCACCCTTTTCTTGACACGTCGGTACACAATCTCGTACCGTAGAACCCTCGCTTACATATTTCTGAAACAGATAATGAAAACATTGAGAAATAAGAAAAATAGGACAATTGAGTTTTACGAAACGTTCTACGTATGCCATCGGCAGCGGATTATTCGTTCGGCGTGGAACGCGTGACGAAATTTTCAACAAACTCGGACACCTTCGCCCGTATTTAAATCGGGTAAATTCATGTTCACGTACGTATTTCTTATTGAATGTATACGATTGGCAAATGACACTATTATTATTATTTTATTATGAATAATTTCCGATCTAATAGTATTGAAGTTTGCCAATTATATTACGGAGTCTTTTGCAGGCAGCATTTGTTTGTATTACACGTATTAATGAAACACGCTGTATTCAACATTCAAAATAAGTAACGTAGTCTAGAAGTGTAGAGCCAGTTGCCGCCGCGTTATAGACTATGCTCTGGAAAGCATATAGGTATCAAAACTAATAAAGTTCTGCAAGCTGCGTTGCTAATAACTTCGTGTATGCACATAATTTGTAATGCGCTATGTATTAGTATTTTGTTACTAATTATTTGCTATTCTAATATGCAGAGAGAAAAATACGTGTGTAAAGCGACTCCGCAAAAAAGTGCTTTATCGCAGAGATGAGGAGATATACCATATGTTGAGTAACGACTTGTCGTAAAATCCAGCGCACCAGACCCCTTAACCAGTTTAGTTCCAAAAGCGTCACATAATCACTGCCACCTGGCAGTCGCACGTACGATATACGTTTCATGCACGTGGCGCGCTTGTGGTCCATAACTCTTCCTGAACCTATAGACACCCGTACGTAACCTATCGTGGCCTCTGTTTCTACATCGACATCCGTTATTAAATTCTCAAATTCTTACCTTTGTATCGATACACCGAAAAAAGTAAAATGCCCCTTCCCTGCTATCGTATTTTTTATCAGTTTCATAAACAGATGTGCGCTATTCATTGTGTTGTATCAAATTATCTATACTTATTCTCCGGAACTTACAGCAAGTGCATTATCTCGCCGAGAGAGATAGCGAGCCTTTCTGCGGCTCCTTTGTATGTAGCGAAGAAGACGCTTTCTTGCGGTTCGTCACACGATGGCCTACGGTGTTTTGTAACAGTTTCTCCGTATATCCGGATATCAATCCGGATTGATGACGATTCTAATCTCAAAAGTTATACATTATTGTATTTCCGTGTAATAGAGATGATAATTTAGAGATGAAATGAATATTAGGTCTATCTTTGGTGGGTCAATTGTCGTCAATTGTATTTTTCACTTCGAAAGCACGAAAGAATAGTAAAAATATAATAATGTCCTCGAATAATTGACAGAAAACATTCTAACAAGGTCATTTTCAGAAACTATCGACTCGATTTGGTGACGTTGTCGGAAATTGAAATCCACTTCTTGGCCCTCGAACTTTTGGAAAAGTACAATGATTCTCCAGTTGAAAAAACTGTAGGATAGAAACGCTTTGAGAACTTAATGAGAAATACTCTCCGAAAAGTTTTTACTGACCACTTTGAGTCTACGCTAGATAATCGCGCTGTCAGATACTCGATGTCGATCTTTGTTAAAAAATGTCATGCCTTGTAAAACGTCAGTCCTGACAGGAACGACCCATTAAATCTGCTGCCTCGTGCATTTATAGTCGCAGAAGAGAAGCACGTTTATAAACCGTGAGGTGCACTAACTCTATAATATGAAATCGGTGAGTAAACGGTAGACCAGCGACGCTCGTTACACTATGCACATGTATGCATGACCGGCGACGCGTCCCAAGCGATAAACCAAGCGGCAAACGGTAAACGGCAAACGGCGTGAGAGGTCCGCATCACCTTTAGATACAATTGTGTAGAGGCAATTTACATTTTATCCAAACAATATTCTTAATAAATAACTTTTCCAATATAGCTGGAGAGCTCAAGTCTTACGGAGGTAGTACACTTCTGAACTTTCGTTTTACCTTGTAAAAAATGCTGAGTTACAACGCTAGAATCCCCGTAGAAAAGAGCTGCCTACAAGGGAATTTGGGGATTGGCTAACGAGGGTAAACAATTGCGCACTTTAGCACCGCTCTGACGAACGCGAGATAGTATTGGCTTTTTCTCAATTTATAGCATAGCTGCATTGCTCTGATCGATTATTCTGTATGCAATTTATAAGTTATATGCAATTTATAGTTATATAGTAAATCCACAAAATACAGAGAACAACGAGGTACTCGAAAATCGAAAAATTATTTTCCTCGTTTCTGGATGTCTTCCGAAAAAGAGCCGTTTATACACGTTGGTTTGAGATTGTCACTCGGCTTTTATATCAGGAATCGCAATAAAATGTACAAATTATTTTTTAACACTGCCGAGTCCGCAGATTTTACTAGTCTTTATCGAGTCAAGCCTTATGTCGCGACAAACAGAAAAGAAGTTAATCTTTTAAGCCTCATTTTTTTCGGAAAATAGTATTTTTCTGCTTTTACTTTTCAAATGCGTATAACTTTTCGAGACTTTTTTTGATGCCTCTTTTTGCAAATTAAATACAAATAAATATGTATCCGAGCGTGCAATTTGGACGAATGTTTTAAATACAAATTCTATATTTTTTCTTTGAAATACATTTTAGTTAAAAACTCTACTCAAGGACATTTTTGTAAACTAGTTTAATTTTCTCCATTAATCGGAAAAATTGAAAAACTTATTTTGCATTTTTGGATGTAAAAAGTGAGTGGCATAAAAGCTCAAAGGAATACTTAAATGGTTTGTTTTACTCATATAATTAATCCAGAAACCTAAAGAAAATGGTCCCGTTCTTGTATTTTGTGGAGTTTTTTAGTACAACGGACCCTGCATATTTTTGGAAAATTTATTGGCTTAACGGCGTGCGGAAGGTCAAGGTGAGAAGTGGCCCAGATAAGCTTTTGAGCCGAAGTCGCTTATTTTGACGACTTGATTACCGCACGCGAGCCACCGATATACAGTTGCGCAAATATGACCTCGTCAAGTCTGCCTATAATGACAAGGGCATTGCCTATTTTACGTCACATCGCCACACAACCATTATTCATACGTCTTTACGTCGTTTCTATAGATCTGCATTTTATTTTTTCTTGCACGACTTCAACTATTTAACTGACATTTTTCAAAATCGTTCGATTGTCGTCAATTTCATTTCACGCGCATTCTTTCACGTAGCAGGACTAACGGAGCAAAGAGAAAACTCGGCTACGGCGCGGCCCTGGTCTCATTTCTCTACTCTCTCTCTCTCTCTCTCTCTCTCTTCCAGAAATTAAAATATTGGATAAGAATAAAATAATACATAATGCTCCTTGAAAATACAATCTTCCAAAAGTATTTAGTTAGTCAGTAGTATAGCTATCGGACGACTGGCGCAAGTTTATCTCTCAACGCCGTATAACAAATTGTGGCGCATCTGGCGGGCCGAGTCAGGCACTTGAAATTTTCAGTCAGCGAGAGAGCTAGAGAAGTGAATATTGCACACAACCTCGGGAGAAAATGCGTCGAACTCACGCAAGTAAATACGGCTGTTGCTGCTTCTGCTGCTTCCACTGCTCATCAAATTTTCAGATCCCCTAAATTCTACTTTGTTCCCTTGCAGTTCCCCTACACAGCTGTGCTCCACTGGCGGTTGAAAGAGAGAATGTGCTTTCGAGTGAGATGCAATTAGGAGTTTCTAAAGGACTTTTGGCTAGTCTATGAAAGGAATAACAAGTTCGACGACACTTTTTTGAGATGAAGAATTCAGAAGCGAAATGTTGTGAAGATGAGGTATTTTTGATGAATACAGCTAGGTTTTTATTTATTATTCGCGGATGAAAATTGAATTCATAGCGAGTCTAAAAGAATAAAAACTAAATCATTCACGATTGATTAATTTAGCTGATTATCGGATTATGAGCTTATTGAGAGCTTATCGCTCATTATCTATTAATCATTAATGTCCAAGCTTGATCCTGTCTTAGTTGAGATTAATCAATGTCTTGATGCTTATGAATTACAACAGGATAACTATCGATTTATTGATTCAACCTTTTGTACAAACTAAATTGAAATATAAATAGTATTAGATAAAGAGAATTGGAAAAAGTGATGGCGCACGTAATGAGATAGAGTTGGCCGGTGTCCCTTGCTTAGAATGCGACCGTGCAAGTTTCGTGAGCTGTCAGTGTCGGCAGAGGCTTTAATGAAGTTTCTAATTGGACTTCGGCCCTCTAAATCTCCTCCTCCTCCTCTTCATTCTCCTTACACTTACACCGACAGAACTTATTGCGTATCTATAATTTCCGACGTTTATAAACTATAACTGTTTTAAAATTAACCTCTAGATTTCGAATGCAGTCGATTGCAAGACTCGAAATGTACAGCCGAAAAACGAGGGGAAAATTAAGGCAAAACCAAAGTAATAAGGCTTAAAGTAGGTAAGGTAATACCTGAGAAAAGTTCTAATGAAAGGAGCCGGTTGTTGGAAAAATTGGCATTACTGCAGAATCGTACGTGTCTAGCATACGACAGACGCGTCCGACTAATACCTGACAGTTACTACTGAGAATTTTTCTAGCATTTTTATACACTTATACACGGTATAGCTCAAGTGTTGAACTGAAACTACTACATCTACCGCTGCAACCAAGGAAAAAAAGGGAATAGAACAAAAAAAGACTTCTGAGCTTTAGAAGATGAGCGCGTAAAATATATTGCTTTCAAGTGCAATATTTCCTCGGCTGGTGTAGGAGCGGACGGGAAAAAAGTTGCTTAATATACGTCGAGAGGTCTGCGCGGTAGATGAGGCTTGAAAATCCTGCAACGCTCGAGCTAATTAAATATGTCTGTACGTGCTATGTGCAGCTGGCTGACTTTCTTCTTGCGAGAAATTTTCCTGGGAGGTATGATTTGTGTGGCCATGAAAGACTTAACTATATGACTAAACTATACAATCATGCTTATGTTTTCTCATATCTGTACATTATTACCCCTAAACAGTCGTATGTTTATACGATATACGCCATAAGCAAATGAAGGACCTTTCTCTTTCTACCTTTTTATAAATCAAAGAGTAGTTAGCTGATAAAAAAATATTGATGATCTTGCCTGCAATTTACTAACTATCTTGCAAAATAGAGGACGATTCATTTGTTTTTCATTTATAATTAATTACGAAAGCTTGCTAATCCTTCGACCAATCTAACGTTTCGAAACTTACTTGCGCGTCTCCCTTAAGCGGTTTTCATTGCACCTCAGAATATCGGGGGAATTTCCGGTTCATGAATTTCCATGGGCAATTCAAGTAGCTTATTGTAACTAAAACACGGGACTCTACATTTAAATACATTATTAAATAGAAGGAAATCATTTGAATTGATTATTATTATTTAATATAACTCACACTTTTCATACAAGATAAATAGCAACATTAATATACCACCAAAATATTTAACCCTTTAAAGCGTTAAAGCGTAACGACGCGGACAATTTTTGAAGACCTTTTTTGGCGGATTATCCTGTAGATTTTAGAAGAATTTCTAGAGTATATAAATCACGATTTACCGTAAAAAAATTAAAATATAAAAATAAAAAAATTGCAATTTCCGTACCGATCCAAAACTTTTTGGAACCGAGAGATTTTTTAACTCAACAAAATAGTGGTTGACACGAAACAATTTACCTTTAAATATAAAAGATTTTATAATCGGAAATTTCGAGTAAAGCTCATAGTTTTTGAAAAATATAGTAACTAAGTAACTCCCAAAAACTATGAGTTGTGCTTATAACTTCAAATTTAAAAGAAAATTTCCTCGTCATTTTGACGCGTTGAAAAAATATCCTAGGTCGAAAAATACTTTTCTCATAAAGTTAAGATGTCGAGGGATTACATGACTTATTAGGTCGTCGATATTCAAAATATCGATAATTATCTTCCTCAACCGATAGTTTCGAGTATAACAATTTTAAAGATTATTTATATTATATGATGAAGCAAAATAGAGATGGAAAATTTTATACACTATTTTTATGTAACAAACAGACATTACCAGAAGTGAATAGTACCAGAACGAATAAGCTGAAAATTGATGGTTTTGACATTAAGCGATACGTATTTTTGGACTCGGCGAATCCCATTTCCGTCAAGAGATCGTTGAGCCGAAAAATCTAGATAAAAGGACGACAACTCGTGCGCAATTTCTGTGACAAAATCTGGCCTTTGTGTACGCAAAATACAAATTCATAATATGAACATCGACGGTCGTAAAATTCTTGTAGGAGAAGATTAAGTTGATGAACGCTCAGTATAGCTATACGTGTAAAATCTGAAACATTAATGATAATGATAATATAGGGAGATAAAATTAAAAATCATTGGACTTTACACGCGCTAATTTTAGAAATATTTTTGTTTGTTTTCTTTAAAAATAAAAAACGTATGTAAAAAACGTAGATTTACGCCTATTAGATATTATAACAGAACATGTTCTTTAAATCCTTTTAATTGTGGAAAAATGATGCAACTATTTATTTGTACTTGTTATTTCCTTTATAGCTGGACGACTTCCGAGAAAGTGTAAAAAAGTCGTCTTGTATAAGTGTATAGACAAAATGTATAATATTTTTGCTCGTAACTGCAAATAAATATCTTTTACTAGAAGTGAAAGCATTTTTAACTTTATTCAATATTTAAATCGCGATAAAAGTATATATTGCTAAAAATTAACTTCTTACGGAATATAATCAAAACTATTTTTTTAATATTATGTTTATAACTAATAGAAGATGAAGCCGTTGCCTACACTTCTACCAGAACGTACGTATTTATATGTATATATGTATATATGTATATACATATAAAATTCAAAACAATGAACAGTAACAATTTATGTACAAACTTTTTATTCGAAAAACAAATGAGACACAAATCAGTCAGAAGTACGAAGACCTGTATAACTAGACGCTTCTTTTTTATGACTAAATCAGAATTTGAAATGATAGCACCTGTACTGATCCTAATATAAAAAGAATATAGAAGTAACAGGGAAGGGGGGCTCACAAACTGCAATAACAACGAGCTCAACAGTAGGACAATGTAAAGTCGAATGTAGAGGCCATATCGATATAAATAGAAAGAGAAAGAGAAATAAAGTGTATTAGAGAGAGAAAGAATAAATTCAACATAACTTCACCGAGCAAACATTACTCAGTACCTCGTAAGTTGTACATGTTTTACGCTGATGAACACATCGCATTCCTCTTTCCTCTTCTATCCTCTTTCTATTCCCTCGCGTGCGTGAACATTCTTTCGCTTTGAAGAGCAAAGACTATCTATAGAATAGCGTTAAATTCGTCATTTCAGCTAGATTATTCTGTTCTTAATGCAGTCTCTTTTTTATACTTAATCGTATTAAATTGATTTTCAATTGAAGACACGTCGCGATGAAAAAAGTGAAGAATGTCAGAATCCAATAGGATAAGATAAATGAATAAAAGCACAGATTCCTCTATTCACTAATATGCCTTTTATAACGTTTCGCACTAATTGCATTAATGTCGTTTGATAAGAATTCAGAATTGGCATTCCACATAAATTAATTTAAAGTAATTCTTTCAATGTTAAACTCACATTTAGGCAAATAATTTAAATAAATTCGCCCCTTGCCACCGGAAAGTTCCACAGACATTTTGGTCAATTATTTTTGACTAACAGAGATGCAAACCCACGACCTCAGGAAGTATTGTCTTGGCCAACAAAGTGCGACATTTCTCGAGAGGAAAACAAACTGACCTTAACTGCGTACGCCACGGACATTTCTTTCAGAAGTTATTATTACCTTAAATAGTTTACGCGTTATTTGGCTGGATGTATAATTTATTATACAAAAGAACCTTAAACTTTTCTTCTTGACCGTACCATTGCATTTCTTCATTTAAAACTTTACCTTCACATTCGTTACATAACATGCTATACATTAATCAATCTAAAGTTTAGAAAAACTTTTAAGGTGATTATAATTAGATTCTCTGCAATATGTTGACAAGAAGTTACACGCACGAAAGCATTTGATGTTGAGCAAATCACAAGTCATTTGTTTACGTTTTGATGAACTTACCGTCAGTCTTTTGTTTTCCTCCTCCTTCAATGCAAATTTCGCAATGTTTTATCTAATCGACATTTATTCGATGCTACAGAATTTTTTTTTCGTTGCACCTATAGCTCCCGAAGTAACATTCCCCATTCTTGGGTAGCGTCAACGACAACGTCTACAACAATGACTTTTCTTCTAATGCTCGCTAGAAAACATTATTTTAAGGAACTCAATTCCCCTTAATAAACATATTTTTATATACGTTTTTCAAAGCTTCACTAGCCCAGGGGAAAACACTTAGACAGAAAGACTTTAATCCCAACCGGTGATACTTAACGACAACTCAAGCTTGCTGCTCACGCAGAAAGTCCAAAGAGAACTTGATGGGTAACGCGTGTATTTCGTCAGTTAGTTATCATACCCCCAAAAACGCACGAAAACTAAGCTGAACACTGGAGTACCCTCTCTCTCTCTCTCTCCCCCCCCCCCTCGTCATACCATTACAAGGTTTGGTCAACAGACTCTGTAAAAGTCTCTACATGCATACCATATACTCAATAGAATTGTCAGTGCAAATATCGTGGCGGTATTGCGTTTTGGATCAATACTCATATCCGTCTCATACCCTTCATTCACTACCTCTGGGAATGTTTATCTCATGCTTTTCGATCTCCTTCTTTGTTTCTTTTTATTGCCTTTAACGTGAGCTTTTACAGAGATTTTTCTCATAACTTGTGTTCTACCCTACGCATGCTTTAACTTTTCTTTGCTGTTGAATTTCACGAATATATAAATTATTTTTATGAAGAAAATTGTATTAATTTATGTTACTTCATTAAATATTATATCGTTAATTATTCATCGCTCAGAGTTTTAATTAATGAGTTGTTAATTTGCCGATAATTAAATGTTATGTTTGAAATATAACCAGCCTATTAAAATGATATAAAGTTAAAAAATAAATTTTAAGTGATCAAGTAAGGGTATAAGGGTATAACATACCGAAATTGAATTACGAAATATTCTATGAAGTCCACGAGCTTGACAAACATGACTAAAACTTTCCGGCTGGTTGAAGAATGCAAAACAAACCAGATATTGATCCCATTGTTCGAGGCAAGGCGCAAAAATGTATGACCAGAATTCCCTTGCGGATAATAAGTAGAAAGCTTTCTTTAGAGAGCTTTTCTTGGTAATCGTACCGATCTAAAGCAGCTTTTACCTACAGTACCAAATCTTTGAGCTTAGCTGTTTGAAGCACTTTTTCCAAAGCTACTAGTAAGGAAGAGTGAAAGCTGTTTTGGTGGTATTCTGCCCATTGTTTCGCTGTTTTACTTTCGTTTATTAATGTATCACTGTCGCGACAATAAATAACATGCACTATGATTGCTTAACTCTTTCTTCGTAAACAGATAATTAATATATTGTGTTAAAAGTTTAACGATCGCACTTCGTTTTAAATACTTTTTAGCAAGGCCAGCAGGTAAAAGAAGAAATTATTAAATTTGGCAGATTTTTCAGTCCATTAATAGCTTCGATCAATAAGTTTTGCGTCTATTAAATACAAAATGTTAATACAAATACGAATTCGTTTCTCTTTGAAAGAGAGAGAGAGAGAGAGAGAGAGAGAGAAACAAAATGCAATAGTCTACTCATTCGTATTTGCTCCTGAGAGAAATCATTAGTCTTGTTTGGTACTCGATCGTCAAGAGACTAAAGATTATAGTCGTTACTAATATCGAAAATCTGAGCAAAAAATGATTATGCATTCGCATTTTAGCGATATTGTTTGAGGTATTTTTCGAGAGGAATTCAAAATAGGTTGCCCTATTAATATACTAAACTCTAGCGGTATATTAGCTTAGAGAACAACTTTCACTTATTTTATATTCTTTTAATGAGTACAACTACATGTACAAAAATAATAAATATCAATATCAATATTGCACACTTTATCTACTTTACGATTGCGATAATTTTATTGATGAAATATTATTTTAACAAATTATCTTTTATTTATTTAAAATAAGATTAAACTCTAATCCGATAATATGGCGGCAATATTTACCTGTCATAGCCAGTGACTTCGCTATAGCCACCATGCTCACATGTACAATATAAATGATGTGACAGGGGACCGTGAGAGGACCGAGACTACCAACCAAAGGTAAGAGAGAGACAAAGAAAGGCTTTGCGAAGAATCGCGCCGCGCAAGTAGTTCCCTTTTAACTGTGATTCTAGGCACACGTGTGATCCGAACCTTATATACTTTGGTTATCTCGCGAGTTATCGCTAGCGCCCACGAGCTTGCGGATCTCCTCCGAGGAGCGATACCCGGACGTCTAAACAACAACTGTGAGTACTTCTCTTTACAAGAATTTTTATTACTGTTCACTGGTATATGCAGACCTCAGCTCGGAACTTAATAACAAGCCCCAAGTAGTAGCTAACTCAGGCCTCCGTTGCATCTTCGGTGTCAGAGGAGGTGAACACGTCACACCTCTCAGGTGCGAGTTGAACTGGCTTATTATCGCTGGGCATTGAAAGTACTTTGCCACAAGCTTTCTCCGTAAACTTTTAAACGCAGCATCCCCAGGGACATTATGGCGTACTTCGATGCCAATGTTCCTCAGCGTACTGTGAGGGGTGACGCACGGGCGTTTGATGTCCCCTTTTGCTCATCTTCCAGGCTTGTAAATTCCTTCCATGTCTCATCCGCCTCCCTATGGAACGACCTCCCTATGGAACGACCTCCCTCCTCACCTCATAAACAATATTCCTACAACCCCTTTTAAAACTGCTGCTTTTAAATATTTCCTCCTCACTGAGACCCCACAAACAGCTCTCAAATCCATACAATAGCTACGCACTTCATGCCTTCGAACCCATACCTAAAAACTAACTTCATACCCATCTACTTCTTAGCTTAGAGAACAACTTCAACTTATTTTATGTTCTTTATTTTATGTTGTTTGTGCTTGTCGCCCTTGCGACTGCAATTAATTAAGAATAAATATATTAACATTTGTTATTTCATGAATTGTACGCGCGTATTTCCTTGCATTCGCGGCCTTCGGGCTCCTCGTTCCTCCTCCCTATCCGAACCCGGCCGCTCATACACGCGGACCCTGCAGGCAAGCCCTCCGGATAACGTGAGGTTTTTTCCTCGTTACACAAAATATTATAATCCTTCAAATTTGTAAACAACTACAATTCTTAAGGTTGTACAAAGTGCAATGATAATGACATTGATGAGGCGTAAGATGATTTTGTAGAAATAATTCTGTCCCAATGTCCCTCACCAAAGTATTATGAATTGCTGATACTTAAGAGTGTGTGTGCTTATATGCAAGGAGATAGATACATTTGACTATGAATAATTGCGTTATTTAAATTATACTGCATGCGACTAGAAATCTAGAATAATTTAAGGAGCAATTGCATTATTTGGTTCCAACATTCTTAATAGTATATTAAAAAACATTATTTAATACAACCTACTTTAAAAAAATTGATGATATAATTTTGTGTATGATTATCTTTTTAATTAATTTTGTATTGAATTAATTGACATTCATTAAAAATGTAAACGGAGTAATTAATTTAAAAAATACAATTCAATGCTTCGTAGTAATATTACATTTTTAATTTCATAGACATTTACAATTTAAGTAGGGAATACGTGTAAAATACCCGTAAAGAGTATCGTTATTAATAATGATAGTGCTGGTAGAACGGGAAACTGAAGCGGTTAAAACCCCGTAAAATATTTTTTCCATATATATATATATATATATATATATGTATATAACGGGAAATACAGAATGGCCCAAAAACTTGGCTTGGCAGTGAGGGGAAGCGAGCGCTATTCACCACGCGACAATTACTAAGCTCACTTTCCCTCACCGCGCATCGCCTTTTTTAGCTGTGGTGGGGAGAATTTTCTCTTCTCAATAACTCTATGGAAAATCATCGGAAAGACTTAGGTCAACAAAAATTATACTTAGTTTTTCACAATGATTACGATAGTATATATATATTGCATTGTTGCATTGCACAGGGTGACCCAGAAATAATACACAGCTTCATTAGATAGATAGATTCCATAAGATATTCAAATATTTCCAAAGCGTACTTATTCTATTTATTTTACATTGTCTATTTGTGTAAAATACAAATGAATATGTTATTTATTGTAAACATAACATTTTTTAACATTTGCATAATCGTACTCTAAACTTGATCTTGCATCAAAACAGATATTTACTCCACATGTAGTTTCAGAATTTTTAAGCATTTTTCATTCGACATTTCGACTCGTTTGATCTTGGCAAATTATTTTTTCATCTCCAAAAAGTTAGGATTTTCAACTTTGCTGCGAATGCAAATAGGTATATCCCGCAATTGGAAAAGAGAAACAAAAAGGTCTACATCCAAAGTTTGAGTAAACATGAATTACGGACGCAAAATATATCGTGTTTTTTTGGATGCATAAGTAATAATGATAACTACTTTAATAATCATATATACTTTAAAGGCTGAAATATACATTTCGTTTGCAACGCTGTCTATAGAAAAGTAAACGTGCACTTTAACTAATGCACTATCCGCTACTATCAATCATGAAATCAGATCGCATCTGTAAGCTTATATTAAAAATAGGCAACAGCTTCGCTTTGCATTATAACGTATCAAATTTTCGTACACATATAAATGCATAAAAGTAATGAGAGGAGAGTAAAATATGAAAAGAAAGTAACAGTAAGAGAGAAGGGGGAGAAAAGGCAAAAATCCAGCGCATTTTATTCTGCTCTTACGTATCAGTTATAAGAGTATAGCTATATATCTTCTATCGCTCTCCGATATAAATGGCTTGATGTAGCGTCAAAAGACTAGCTCAAGAGACTACAGCTACCCCTTTTTCGGTATATGCACATCAAAAAACACACATACATACACAACTGTCCGTACAGTATATCGAAAAAGCCACTAAAAAGAGAAGAAGAGACGAATCTCTCTCTTACTTGGTGAAATAGAGTATAAGGGAAAGGGAGAGAGAGGTACTGAGGATTGGATTTGCGGTCGCTTGAATATGTAACGCGTTGCGCGTTGCTGATTGGTTGATTCAACAAGGAGAGTCGTCTACGGCTTCGTGTTTATTTGATTATTCGAGAGCAAATTCAGAGAGTTTGATTTGATGCATTTGATAATGTATCGCTATACTCAAGCTTTCAGCTTATAAACATGTACTTTATGCATATTGCAATTTCATTCGATTCTTTCCAGAAATTTATCTCTAACATTTAATTACAAGGCTTGTTCACACATAGAGTTTCACAATTGACCGAACTTCAGATCTAGTTCTAATGTTATCCTTTTTATTATGCCATGACTATAGTTGAAATGCTTTGAAGCTCGTATTTCTGTTTGAAACTTTACCGACTGTTTTATATTAAGGAGATAGTTTGATTTTCTACTTTACAGAAAACTTTTTCCCAATTGACATTCGAAAGTTTTTTTTATATCAGTGCCGATAAAAATATACTTAGCTCAAAAATGCTTGTCTTTTGTTCTTGTCATTTTCAAATTCATTCAGAATTTTCTTTATCATTGAATGTGGCTGAACCATGTTGAATGGCATCCTTTTTGTTTAGAAACAAATTTTACCATTACTGAAGGGATGCGATCGGGCCACACTTTAAAAAACTACTACTGCTACCTTACTTTCAACCAGTATTGTCTTCTTTTATAGTATTGTTCGCAATGTCTATGTACATATCTGCACTCCCAATGCCTTTGCATTGTATCATAGATGTAAGAATTCTGGTATAAGAATACGAAATAATCGTACTTATTCTTGTAAACATGTATCTCCTAATCAAGAGAATGATTATTGTATTTTTTGTCGGCGTACTAAAGTGCTCGTCGAGAGTGATAACATAAAAATCAGGATTGATTCGTCGAAGCTGTTTTTACGAGCCGTTACGACCATAAATCGGAATTCGACTCAGAGCTGCTGGTACTACTCTGATAAGTGAATTGCTTGGCTGAGCCTGAAAGATAAGACACACACCTAGTTTTAGCATAACCAAAGAGTTTTTTTATTATTACAAGTAGTTGTTTTCTATACTCTACTTAAACATTTATGGGCGTGTTGATTAAGGGTCAATGGTCGATGGGTGAAATTGTTGCTTTTGATGAGTAATGCAATAGTGAACGATTATCGGTTGTAGAATATACAATATCAAAAATACAGAGCTATTGCTTATGAGACTTTGCAACGTTGATTCACATTGTGCGCAATACTTTAGTGAATTTCAGTTTTAATCTAGATATTTCGGTAGACATTTTACGAATCGAACGATTTATTGACCAGTGATATTTCACTGGTCAATAAATCGGCATTTTAACGTTTCATTGATGTACCGAGTTCGTGACTATGTTTCTAATTTTTATGTACTCTGTTATTTCTAACATTTACTAAATTCGAAAATGTCACGATTGTAACCCTTTCTTTTTGCATGTGCAAAATAAAGTGACTAAACATACTTTGTCAACTTTACAAGTTATCATTGACCGAGTAGGAGCCATGTACGTGGCATTTGCGCGCAATTTTCTGCGAAAATCCATGCAAGCGTCGTGTCTATTAGAGAAATGTGGCTGAGAGGATGACAACACATGAACAGACAACAGATGAACAGACAACAGATGAACAGACAACAGATAGAAAGACAGATATAGGAAAATTGGCCGTATAACTCGAAATCAGTTATAGACATTACTTCGTTGAGGCTCATCTACATTCTTATTTTGCCTATACGTCGCTGCGAGATTTTGTTCGTTCTTCTTTCTCCTCTGCAAGTCGAGATTGTCCTTTCTTTTATATCCTGTAATACATATGTTATGCGAGAGCGTGACTAGAAATGTGTCATGAATCTGGCTCTAAGGATTTCAGTGGAATTTACGGTTGCCGCCGGAGAAAATGAAAAGCTACTGTGATCTCTATATGTATACATATAAACCGTTGTTATTTATAGTCGTTGCCTCGTCTGGATATCCTGCCCTTTTTGCTGAAATGTCGAGGCTAAAATGCACACGAAACGTATATACAGGAACGCACGTACGACAGTTGAACGAAATTAAAAAAAAGAGCTTTCAGCATCCAGAGAGATAAGATGAGCCAGTCACAGCGACGATTTCATTGGCTTGCTTGAAATTACATTTCACCTGGAAAACGAAGTCAATAGCGCCGTGATCTTTGTGCGATCGAACGAATTTTTGTAGAATTACCCATCAGTTCTACCTCTATTTGTTATGTCAAGCTCACGTAAAAAATGAGATCACTGCGGTTTTCGATAACTATGTATTTTAACGAAATATGTATTTTAATTCTTGGAAATCTTACTACGCGATACACGACGAAGTGGTCTGTCTAGGCAATGAATTATTGTAGAATTTTTAGTTCCAGTAAGGAAATGGAGACTGAAGGTAAACCCAAAAAAGCCTTACACGAAAGTTCACATTTATTTAGAGCTTCTACAACGCCGGGAGTGGCTGTAGTAGCGTCATTGTTACTTCAATCTTTACAGACATCTTGACTGTATGTGCAAACCAATTCATTCGCGTTCGGATCAATTCAGCTTCAATGCTGTATCGACAATTCAAGACTGCGTCGCGAGTATAGTATAAAAAGGAGCCTATAACAAGATGTATTAGTATTTTTCATGGTAAAACATGAGATGTACTGTACTGTACTGTACAAATACTTTCATGAATATAAATAACTCATTTTCCAGCGAGACGCTATAAGCCGGCATTACAATTTTAAAAACAAATCGCGAACGAATGCACTGGAAATAACGCGAAATTACCTTCGAAACATGTAGATTTTAAAGTTGTCATATATATCCCACACAAGAATGTGGCCACTTTGAAATATTGGAATTACAGTTCGCCTCTCGTTAATTATAAACTTTGGAACTGTGTGGTTTAATTTATATTGAGGCTCAGTCTAGATGAGTTTTGGGTTATACCGCACATTCTCATTTAAAGCTCCTTTATAATCTATTTTTTCTACTCAACTGAAAAATCATTTTTTTTCTCTTCTATATAGGTGCGCAGAGGCATAGCCATGGACTTTTTCTTTTCGGATCATTCGAGTCGCTGAATGATAAACTGCACGCCTCAGCTAATCTAGATATTCGACTCACCATTCTATTATTCGACCTTCGGGCCCATTGACTTTGGAGAAAAAGGGCAACTCGCGATTCCGACAAAAAATAAACAGTTGGTGTAACAGAGAAGGATCTCTTTCATTGAAAAGATTATGGCTGCCTGCAATTTGAACTAAAAAGTGCTCTTCTGTCGCTGTCTTCTTCATGGGATAACGTTTCGCGGGCTGTTTGGATTACAACATCGTTGCTCCCCTACTCTCTCTCTCTCTCTCGCTACCCCTTACAGTGATTTTGTTATCGAGTTGAAAATGTAATCTTTACAAGGTGAAGATATAAAATCGATAAAGAAATGATGTAAATAGACTCGCTTGATAATAATTTCCTAAAAGAAAAGTGTGAAGAAGATGATCTAAATCTTGTTCTGCACTTTTTTTAAGCAACTTGACTTGACATCAATTCTGTATGTCTTAGAAAAGTAATCGATGAGAGTAAAAAGTTATGTTGATCTTTTAGTCAAAATTATAAACATTAATTTTCAATGACCGACTCTGACGCGAGGGTCGATTGGGAATTATTTATTTTGAAGGTAGCAAGTATAAATGGAGGAAAGTATAGAAGGATGCGGTTAAATTTTCGAACAGCAATGGCTGGCAACCGACCAAAATACGTCTTGAATTGATATAGCTATCATGTCCAAAAGGCTCAAGAGAATGTATACTATATAGTCAGATGTACAGAAGTCATACATGACTTTACCGAATACGTAGGCTGGAATTAGCAATTGAAAGTCCAGCAGTTAACCCGTCTATCATTGCATCTACTTTTTGCGTCTTTTATAAACTGTATAGTATATTATTTATGCTCAAGAATAAATTTGACCTATTTGCATAATATTTTGTTTTAATTGGGTCGCGAATAAAACCTGAGATTAATTAAATAATAATTGAATTGAAAGTTGAAGAAATCCGATAGCATTGCCGAAATTTGAAATTTGAAACTGCAGTTATAGGTGCTACTGTGCGATTCGACAACGAAACGTACAAATACGCTTTGAGGGCTAAAATATGGATTTTGAAATATTTATTCAGCTTCGGGTAGGAATAAAAGTCATAGTCGTGTAAAGGAGGGACGTAAAATTTTACAACCGAACACTTTCATTATTGAATGCGACGACCCATCACCAAGCTCGGCATTTATACGTCTCCCTGTCATGTAGTCCTGAATTCGACAAACGATAATGCACACGTTGTAAAAAGAAAAAAGTAAAAAGTAAAAATATTTGAACCAGCTGCACATATAGACAAAAAATAGTAAAGATTCTCGATCATGGAAAAAAGGCTTTTGCGGTTTACGTGAATAAATATTCAAGAGAGAGTGGACAGATTAAAGATTCGAAAGAATCAATCCTTTTCTATCCCTTTCGACGCTCGTTCTCGCGCTAGAAAATATTCACTGTATTCATTGATGAATATTGTAGACGCGATTCGGCCAAGTTTCGACTCACCGCTACTGGATTTTCCAATTTTCGCATTTAATGAAAGTATAATTATTGCATGCTTATGGTTACACTTACGATGCAGTACTTCGATGTCTTGGGACACTGCTGGAGTTGTGTCGCCGTATAGTTAATGCAGGGTGTGATGCTGCCGACGCCGTCATTGTACTGGCCGCATTTGTAGCAGCTCAGTCCTTCCGTCAAGCCTGCAAGCACATAACATATTTTATTTATAATATGTCAAAGTGATATATGGAAAGCTCATCGACAAAAATCATCGACAACAAGTAGTATTAGAAAGAGAAGATGTGCTTATGGTTCTTTCCATTCAAACATATTTTGCATACAGATTTTTATCGAGAAATTGCAAAGGTAACGTAATGGAAAATAGCAGCATATAAAAACGTATAAATCCACCTTTGTGAAATTCCGTGATCTGTCGGCGAGCTAGCGTCAGCTCGTCCTCAGCCATCAATCACCAAGAGAACAAGCTCTCGCTCTCGCTCTCTCGTTACCACACGAAAAAGTACGGAATTGCCACGAAGCGAAAGAGTGATTACGAGCTGGTAAGGGCTTTTTGTATGGTGGACGCATGCAGACAATTATTTACGAAAGAGCTGATGTTTATGCGAAGAATTGCGAAACACCAATGACGCTGCTGTGTTTTATGCTTTTTTTATTTCTTTTTTGGCTTTTATAGTTTCAAACAGATTCTCGTTGATTGTTTTTTTGTTACAGTATGTGGATTTTACGATTTTTTCCTACTCTTTTTCTGAAAATATCTGAAAGATTTTTAACAATGCCACGTGTGCGCATCCTTTATATATATTTATAAACATCAATTCTTCACGGCTGATAAAATCTAATACTACTCGGAGAAAAAATGGCCAAAACATTCTAATCGTATCGGAAATAGTTTAAAATGGGACCCACGCGAGTTATTACAGTTTCTCTTAATACAAGTACCAGTAATATTTATTAATACACTACCTGCCAAATACGTATATTCTCAAAAATTGACAACATGCATTCACTTAGTTTTCATTTAATGAGCCCTCAATCGCCTTGCGTTGCACCTGAGATACGAGCCCCCTTAAAATTAATGTCAACATTCATTCTCCGTATTATTAAACAGAATGTCAGACAGAAATTGTCTGAAATATATACTATACTATCGAGTAAGAAAACGTACGTTGAATTTATTAATATTTTGAAATTTGTGTGAATAATTTTCATGTAATTAAAAAAATAATTTTTACATTTCAAGATAATTGCTACACATAACAAAGCATACAGATGTATTATAGATGGAGTTTTAGAAAGATTGTGAACTTACAAATTTGTATAGCGTTACTTATGTTAAACTATACTCAGTTATAAGTAAGTATACACTCATCAATAAATAGACTAGATATTGTTAAATATAAATAAAGAAAAGAACCGCTGTGAGAAAAATTTTTATTAATTTTAGCTCACTCGTAAAGTTCGCACCTGTAGTTGTACACATGACGGAGTTCAGTTTACACACAGCTTAATCCAATAGTAGCACATTACGTAAGTGTCCCTACCGTAACTTAAGATATAGTCATACATCTAAGTAGCACATCATTATACGTCTCTAATCGACGTCGAAATAGCAAAAGAAAAGAAACTACTCCAGCAGCAGCATATAAAAAAGGCTTTCCTTCCAAAGACCTTCTGCGTATTAATAACGAACCACAGTGGCTGATGGTCATTGAAACTCGCAATAGCAGCAGTAGATAGGTCCGCTTCTTTGTGCATACTTCGAACGAGATGAAAATAAGGCCGTCAAGCGAGCGCGCGAGATATTGAAGTGGCACATTCATACGTCGAATAACACCCGCAGGCCAAGATCCAGATTAGGCACGACCGCTGTGCTGCTGCTTTTTTTGCGTTTATACTTGCTACTCTCTCGACCATCATCTATCATGAGCCTTTTTTCATTTTTCGGAACATTTAAACATTAAGTTCATCAATTACTATAAAAGTACAAGAATGTTTTTATAATTTCTCTTGTCAATTTTTCCTCGTATTTTTCATCCACATAATCAATACTATTAGAAAACTTTTGATAGACTACTTTTGATATATTTTAACGTGCAATCGTCGATCTTTTGCTATTGGCGGCTTATATTGCGCCCTACTTTAACAACAATTCAATATCAAAAGGAATGTTGCAAATGTCATTCTTAGTATCGCGACTTGACCTCGATTATACTAATATAATGCGCATCGGAGTTCTTTCATACTTCATTATACCAGGTGCGAGCGTGGACTAGCATAATGATCGAATTGACAATTATTGAACGATACAATAATCTATTCATATTTATGACAGAATCTGTGTCTTTAACAAATCTTATATCTCCGAACGCTGAAAATAGTAATATTGTAATATAAAGTAAACATCGTAATAAAATTTCATTTAAATATTGGCTAGCATTTTTTAATTCGTTTACGACAACGGTTAAGTTGGTATACACTGTTGGTCAAATGAATTTTACACATTACTTATTATCTTTTTTAGACTCGGTTTCTTTAGACGGCAATGAATTGTCAATTTGATAATAAACCATTAATATATTAATATATTGATCCGATTAGCTAGATTTTTTTCAGAACCACTTCTTAGTTCTTTTTTATTTCAAACGTACGACATTTTAAACTTCATTCATAAAACGTCAGGAAAAATACTTTGGCTCACTTGATGATTGGACTTCCTTGTTCTTCGATAGATCACCTCCTGTATTTCGATAATTGGATGAATTGCATTAAAATAAGAATTGCACTTTCGCTGCACAGACAGTGGCAAATATATATTTAAATATTTCTTATATTACAATAGGAATGAAAAATATCTTACATGTTAAAGTAGAGATTACAAATGATTGTGGATACAGTTATAGAAACTTGTTTATTGAATATTTTAATGCATAAAAATAAAATCTGAACTTTGGGCAAGCTAGAGCATGTCTGAATACTAGTACGTAAATACTAGTAAGATCAAGCGAGAACTGAAGAGCATGCATGGCAATGCATTTTCTTAAATATAAAGTAATAAACGATAGATATTTAAGGTGTTCGTAAATCTAACTTGACTCGAACGATGTTTCGCTGTACGCATTACAGCAAACCCGATCTCATTACTATTGGAAAGTAGCAAAATAGCAAAAAGGCCATTCTCCTAATCTGCAATTGTTTAGAATTTGTTTTTGAAATGAAATTTTCGGTGGATGGAGCCGGGGTGATAATAATGATAATAAATCATGAAAAAAGGAAGGTCGCACAAAGTGAGAAACGAGAAGAAGAGTCACATAACCTAGAAAGCTATTCACACGTATCAAAGGCTTCTAAACACTCACATTCTCTACACTGTACGTATGAAGTGTAAATTACAGGTGAATGTATATATACGTAAATATGTACGTTCACCTGTACCTTTTTCACTGACATGTACTTACGTCTGTTTATCGCTCTAAGTATGGAAGATCGCCAGATAAATGTGCAGTTGTGCGCAAACATATAATGAGAAAGAGCAAAAAAGAGATTATAAGCAAGTTCTAAACTAGATCAAATAGCTTAAAGATATATTTGAGGCATATATCAGGGGCCGGAACAATTTGAACTTTGGGCTTCGACGACTAGGATTAATGGGGTTTGAGCTGCCGTTGATATTCGTTTCGCTCCCAGTTTGTTGTCGAATCGAATTTTTAGTTTGAGAAAACGAATTCACGGGTTTTAAAGAAGCTGCACTATATAGCTTGCACTAAATCATAATCCGACGAATATCTGCCGCCCCACGTAAAAAGATATGTACACATACTCAGTGAAAAGCTCGCCGTAAAATCGTTTAACGGGTACTTACCAAACTGAACTTTCAATTTGTCCAACTTTTTCTCATAAAAGTACGTATACAAAAATACACCAGATTTCATTAAATACTTTACTCAGAACCATAACTGACTATGAACAGGAAAATGTAACATTTGATGTGCAACGTAAAAGCTTTCGTTTACAATTGTGTTGTGTATCGTATTCAGAGCATTGCGTAAATCAAACTCTTCATCTTTCTTTGTCACTTTATACCAATCGCTGCTACGTTAAATGTTACGTTAAGATTTGAAAGCGCTTAAATGGACCACGGGCTCGTTGGACTATGGCCAAATCAGAATGTTGCGTGCTCTTGGGTTTGGAAAGAGAGAGTTTCAAAAAATGTAATTGTCACAACTGACTTGTTCATGCAAAGTTCGTTTGCTTCATGCGAAACATCGGTCTATCGCAGTAGACGATGCACATAGCCTCTCGTCGAGCAGTGTGTCTTGTGTTTTGAAAACAATTTAAAGTTGGCTGCCACTACGGGGATCCCGTGAAAAAGAAAGACAAAACCGCTCGAACAAATAGTCGTTTACTCGCGCCAAAACTTTTCGATTCTCGACAATCTGTCCAAATAGTGAAAATCAATTGCCGCGAACGCGCGCTGCCGATGCTTTTTGACTTATTTCAGCGTCGCGAGTATTTTTAGCTTGAATTCGATTTGCCTTCGTTCTTTCTTTCTTCTTCAATTCAAAGCCAATGTTTTCTTTCAAATTCATTACATAATGTCAATTATTAACTTTCTTCTCGTTCATAATATTTTCCAGCCATCTGTTCCAATAATGAATTAACTAAGAATATTTCTTTCTTCAGATTAGAAATGCGCGGCTCATTGCCTTATAGATAAAAATTTTCAAAATTTCCAAAAGTGTGAGCTGAAAACAAACTCTATATACCAAAATATTCATAGACATTGACATTGACTGATGTACCTTTTAACAGTATCAAAATGTGTGTTAATAGCAAATTATTATAGAGGCATTCGAATTTGTTTCTTAAATTCAACAAAACAATGAATTAAATCAATAAGTTGTTACAGTTATGACTAATTAAAAAGCTGAAATATAGAACTCGTATTCTCAGATCATATCTAAAATGCTCATTTGAGTAGCGTACATTGGTATACAAAAGTTTTCTATTCTAAATCCCTACATTCATATTGAAAGGACTACATCGAAGAGTATAACTAACAATTTCGAATCCTATACGGTAAATGAATTTTCTACTCCCTATTGTAACTATTATTGTAATTATTAGTATAAATACAAATTATAACTATATTGTTATAAATATTTTAAATATTCAATTTAGTAATTTGCATTTTAAAGGAGTCTTGTCCCCTTAAAGAGTATAACCACATCAACAATTACCCTGAGAGCGTAGATACAGCAGAAGTCCGGTTATGTCTGTACAGCATGCTAGACATTTCGTATGAGCATATTTACACATCCGCGTGTCGGCACGTAGGGGTGACGGATGGATACTAGTACTCTCGGATCAATTTGCTATCTCTCTCTCTCTCTCTCTCTCTCTCTCTCTCTCTCTCTTACTCGCGTGCAAGGGGCTACTACAAATTATGCACGGCGAAGATGGGAATCCGATGGGGCTCGCCTCCGTGGAATTTCCTCCAGTCGAAATGACCGCGATTTACTGCACAGCACTACTCAATTTCAACAGACCTAATTTAGATGCAAACATCGCAGGAGAATATTGTACTTTAGCCAAGTTTTTCGAACTCTATGTATTATACACATATTGTTTTAGACTTTCGCTTAATCGTTAACTTTTGTAGAATGCATCGGCGGTCGCCCAGTCATTTATATCCACCAGACTAAGTATATATGAGTCATTCTTTGACAGATTGACCGTTTAAATTCTAGTTTCGCACTGTATCCAACTTCATAAATTGTTTAAGTTACAGTGTGTCAAAGTTAGCATTAGACTTTTTAAGCTAATTTTCGAAAAATTCTAATTCCTCGAGCATCAATTCCTCGCTAAAAACACAAAAAAGACTTTCTTCTTAAATAATTCAATCTTTACAAAATAATACTTTCAAACCTATAGATGTAGATCATAACAATCTCCTAAGTCTTCAAACTCAGATTTAACAAGGTTCCATCGTGAATTTTAACGTGAAAAAGTTCACGAAGATGCCTTCGACGAATACAAAAGCGTCTATGAAGGTTTAAAGTTGGGAATCAAATTCTATTTCTAGCTAGAAAAAAAGCTACCTAGCAATTTCCCTAATATTTATAATAAAATACGTGTTTACCACATATGTAATGTCTTAAACTGCACTAAACACACTAATAAAACTCTTATAAGGTAGTCCAGGTTGACGATGAACCAAGCATATTAATCCCCACGCTATTCCATAACAATAATACCAAAGTCTTTCGTTGAAAGTCATTTTGGTCTTCTGGATTAGTTTTGAAAAGGTTCGATCATGGAAATCAAGATGAAAAAATTTATGAAGATGCCTTCACTCGCAACGGCGTACTGTGGTATTTGTAACCATTACTAGATTAAACGTGTACCCTATCTTTTACAAAATAAACAAATGTTATTCATATTTTCGATTTTTCAATAAAGTTCCTCAAAAATTGAGAATGTAATGTTTTGAACCATAAATACCTCGTTAATCGAGTTCACATACAGAATATACTACATCCTCTGCATCATTATTATATAATACTATCAATGTTGAAAATCTATTATCCAGAAAAGACAAATGGTCGTTGCGCTCGTTATATCGGTGAGAAAAGTTTTTGCGACGATCATTTTAGCATTAATTTTAGCATATGCCTCCATATTAAATATTTACGGCCGCGTATAGTACGAGATCGAGTTCAGATGCAGCTGTAAGGGATAATATATCTAACGCCGATCTGCAGGGGTGAAACCAGATTAACTATCTGAATTTTGTCATGTACGTTCGCTTATATCGGAATCGCTTTCGCAATTATTAAGTTGACCTCAAGTAAGGATGTTAGTGCTAATTACAGAGCTTAATCAATGCGACTCATTCGGCGGCAGCTAATTTGTTGCTAGGAGATATGTTAACTTATTGAGTTCGTTACAGCAAACGCTCAGTGGATTTGTCGAGAAAGAAACATTGAATGTTGTCCATTGAATGCAAAGCTCATGATTATTTTGAACATTAAAGCTGATCGATATCTATTTTGTTGATGCCTTTGATAATATAATAGTAATAGTAGCTGCTTAGCGTGTAACTCGCGAGACTGCCTGAATTCCTTTCGGTTTTACAAATGAATTTCGTTAGATTGTGTTAGAGATAAGAGTCAGCGCACGCGTGGGTTTGGGTTGTACCGCTAAACTCTCGAGTTCAATAGTGTGGAGAAAGGTTGTTCCGGAAGAAGGATACAATCTTTTCTTTGTACTGAGTATATTTCCGAAATACCGAGAGACATGCGTATGTTAGTTTGTCTCTTAAACGCGGCTCGTAATTATCCATTATAAGTGATACATTCCTTGAACTACGATAAACCGTACAGAACCCGGACTGCCCTGCACTGAACCGCGAGTCACTTGTGCCCTACCTTTTTAATACCTCGCATTGGTTGTGCGATAATGATAAAGGTGGAATGCCGCTGTTGATATGTTAAAGCATATGCCCATAGCTTACGCAACAACTGATGGAACACATCTCGGCAAAGATGGTCCAGATAGCAGTTACAATAAAACGTATGTAAAACATTTGTGAGTAACGTCAGATACCATAAAAAATATAAGAAAAGAAAGAAACGGGCTAAAAGCGTATATATTATCTCGGTTATGGTTATAAATTATCTATAGCTATTTTGCAGCTACGGTAAAATTTGTACTTTTTATCAATATTTTAACTCTTTTGTAAACAATAATGATAAAATTCATGCAGACAGGGTCCTTATTGTCGCAATGGCAACGCAGAAAGTTTCTCACGCAGTAGGCCAAAAATCCACGAAGCGAAATTTTAAAAGTATCATCCCGTGCAGAAAAAAGAATAAAGAACTCGGTCGTCGGCGCTTGTGCAAACTGACCCAGATAGTAGTAGCTAGTAGAGCGCTGAATGCCGAGATTCCGCAAACCAGACTGTGCATGTCCATATAAATCTCGGGCGCGGTCGACGGAAGCAACGTGTACTGCGCACACTGGCTTAAACCTCGGGGCTTTCGCTGACTCGGACGCTGCTCTGACGTCTTCGAGATGGAATTTTTACGCAAATTTTTAGTTTCGCCGTTCGATTGTTACTGTCTCTATACGTACGGCTTAGATGTAGAAGAAAAGTACAAGAACGTAAAATATAAAAAACTATATTTTCTACCCCGTTGAGGTCAAGAAGGGAGATTTTGAAAGAATTTGAAAGAATTTGAAAGAACTTGAATCAATATAACGAAGTAACTAATAAAATCACATGGAAATAAATGTCTATTAAAAAAATTAAGGGATACTTAATAAGGTAATGCAAATAGTCAATACCACCCACAGAGCTTCTCTACGTGACATCAGAGCAAGGGTCAATAATAAAGTATAAGAATACTATACTAATACTAGCTCTTGTATCTTATAACTTATCGTTTAACATTTTCAACAACGTTAAAGGTAAAATGTATTGGAATCCTCGATTTTTCAGATATAACATGAGACTTGTGTTATATTCATATACAGCTGTATATGTGTACATAGGCAGACTAGTTTAAGGCTAGAATTATATTTTTTTACAATATAGATGACACAGTTTTGCAAATTTTAAATGACGTCCTCGTAACAGCCTTCATCACTCTTGGCTCGTGTACAATACACTACTCTCATATCTTTACACTATATGAACCATTTTATCCACCGCATAACTTACTCTTGCAATAAAGCAAGCAGGATAATAAAGAACTCGAGTGCGAAAAATGGCTTTGCGCGACATTATGTTCAAGTAGTCAGATCGGAATTTAAGGATGCGATGCATTGACACAGCTGTGCAACTTGAATAGTAATGAAAATCTTCAATGCTGGACTTCCATTCTTCAGCAATATTAAAAATAACTAACCGACGCTAAATTTCAGAAACAGTTAAACAAACGCTTAGTCGGTAATCTAGCTTAGAGAAAAATTGCTTCAATAAATTATCCGACACTACTCGGTGAATTGAATTAACCCATGGAGCGGAAGACCTCCCTGCCACTTCATTCAGAATTCTCTAAAGCTCGAATCATTTACATCACAATAGTCTATATGTGCGCATATACCCAGAAAATTTCTCATTACTTTTGGTCAAAGATTCTTTTTCTTTTCTAAAAATAAAGATTCGTAAATGTAGAAAAAACCGCCCGCTAACAATTCATTAGTAAAAAGTTTTCTTTAAACAAAATTATTCTTATCATTTCTTACTATTAATATATTGTACTCGACTTCGCGGGTTTAAGACACGTTTGCATCTATCTTTTTTTCTCGCGCGACTCTCTCTCTCTCTCTCTCCTTAATCTTCAATCTGCCACACACTTAATAACTAATAAGCAGAAGTGATATTGTAACTACCAATAGATTATTTGACGACGATAAAATTTCTTTTTAAAGACATTTCTTTTTAAACGCAGCCGACACTTTTTAAACAGTAAGACTGAAATCAAAACAAAATTAATTGCGATTGGATAATAAAAAAGACGACGTATGAGCCAGAAAAAAATTATCTAAAAATACAGGAAGGGAAAGACTTTGACAATTAGACTTAGATTGTTAAGCGGTTGATCGGAGTTTATATACGCTCGCGGGTCTAAATGAAGCGTTAGTGCTCGACTAACTCGCGACACATCGCTGACCACTAGTTAATTACCAAGCTAAACGGCGAGCTTATACTTTCTTTAGTTGTTGACTCTCTTCTTCTCAATTTAATGGAATGTAATTGCTATATAATGCATTGTTAATGATCGAATTTATATAGACGAGAGACCGAGAAAGACACACCATTTATATGTAAGCTATATTCACATTCACTTTTGCCGGCTTACGTTTAACTGCAGTTCTACGTCATTGCGGCAGTTTTAAGCAGATGTATTCGCCTGCAATTTTTAAAGGCAAATGCAAGCAATGTATAGATTAATTTTTTAATTTTAGTTACGAAAAGATTCTGAATTTAATTATAAGTAAAATGTAAATACGAATAATGGATGTTGTAAAAGAGAAACTTCTTGCCTCCGCAAAGTTTTGACTCACTTTGAGGACGGGCTGTACGAAACATAACTTTCAAACTCTGCCCTTTTAAAAATACAACACCGCGAATTCTTCGAAGCAAAAAGGCTTTCCATAGGTATCTGGTTAATCGAGTAAAATCAAATACACTTTTTAGAATAACAGTATAATCCTAAACAAGTTGAATTATTTTATTTGGACTATGTAATCTGAGCGTGCTTAATAAAGCAAGTGCATGCTTTCAGTATTATTCCGAGTATTCGAAGTTTATTCATGGTTTAGTTATGTTTCTCAAAAGCTTTATGTGTGAAAGTATTCCTATTTCGGGCGCTCGGAATAATCCGTTACTGTCGAAAATAGTGTCAATTTTTCCTTTGATTGAATGTATGCATTTCAATTTGTACATTAAAGGTGAAACAAGAGGGAAAATCTGAGATCAGTTTCAAAGCATTACTTATTTCTAAATTTGAATACTGATTTTCGTTGAAATAGTATATAACACCACTCTATTTTAAATAATATTAATTTATAATCGCATCTATATTGAAATTAATTTTATAACTTTCAACGTTTAAAGTACAAGGATAAATCAAACTTTTGTAGTGGATAATTACACCCAATTATACTCTGTAAAAGCTATCATCGTACATCCTTGAAAATTTTCTCATCAACTCGATTTACCAAATTTGAGTTTGAAAACCGAGAAACAGGAACTTTTTAATTGTCAAGAATTGATGATATGACATCGTCTGAACATATGCAATATTTATAATGTATATATAGTGCTAGGAGGGTATACGAGTGCAGGCTTCGTCAAAATTTCACCACAGAAGAATGCGGTTAATTCAAATTGTTCAAACTTTTTCAACGGACGCTCGAAAGACAAAGAGATATAGAGCGAGAGATTGTGTTTACTTGCGTTTCATTTCTGTTTCGAGTTTGGCATAATGCTTGACAAGCAAGTGGAACTTCCGCGGTTCCGCGCTACATTATAGATACCAAAGGAATTTCACAAGACTCAAGTTTGCGAGAGATACTGCCTGCTGACTTCGGAAACGAAAAATTAATCATGCTCCAATGTGGTTTTGCGTAAATATTTTCTTTTTCTAACTCTGTACTTGCAAATGAAAATTGCAAACAAAAGGCCATTTGTTAAAAAACTCAACGCGCAATCGTGAATTCCAACTATGTTTCTAACTATTTCAATTTTTTTCAAGCTACTCTACCATTTCGAATAAATATAAACAATTATGCAGAATGGATGTACTGCTAATTTAGAATTTTCTAACGATATGAATATAAAAAGCTTACACAGCCGAATATAATACCCTTAATCGTTCATATCAATCTTATCTTCAAGAAACTATCCACCTTGGAATAAATTCAAAAAATTGTACCCTTCGATTAATTGTTCACTGAAAGAATGCAATTTAATGCGTATAAGACGTATGCGTATACATTGATTGCGTTCTAAAGCAATCCACACAGTGCTTCTGGGTTTTATCACATGTTTGAGCCGCTGTGAGCCGCACCACGTATCACTTTATTTACTTTTCTAAAATAACCCTTATTTTCGCATTAATGGATATACTTAACAGTCAACCAAATGATTTAACGTTCTATTTTAAAAGGTTCATATTAAGCATCGTCTAGTAAAAATTGTAAGACTACGTGATTGAAATTTCAACCTTACAAGAGTGGGCAACAGCATTTGAGTACTATATGTATTTCTGAAGTATAAAAATTACGGTTTCGATTATTGTGCATTATTTTGAGAATTTAACGCTGGCTTGTCCCCTCAAAGCCTCTGCTTATAGTAAATCTTATTTAAAGCACACAATTTGTTCTTGACAATGTTTTCATTCTCTTAGAAAATAAGTACTTGTTAGAATTAAATATTTCATATTGTTTTTTAACAAATAATGTTAATAAAATATAGCGTTGTGAGAAAACTAGAACATTCAGTTGTGATGTAGTAAGGAAAGGGTCCATAAAATTGCTCGTCTATTCAAATTATGCGAGTTACAAAATGCTAAAACTAGCAAAGAATATTTTGTGTATTATTGTAGAAAGGAAAAACGAATTAATTAAATCAGTAAATATGAATGCTTCAATTCGAGCAACTGAGATATCTATAGAATTGAGTCATCCAAACTCCAATCGAATATCGAACACTCATTGCGAACGCTGTCATACTAATTGTAATTTAAAGATTCATGTCTCAGTGAAAGTTTACGTAAATAGAAAAATAATATTAGTTTATGGAACTTATTGATAATAAAGTTATTGGAAAGGACAGATTTGGATTAGCTACCGAAAAGAAGTAAAAGAATGCAAGAGGCAAAATTAGCTCTTTGCTGTGGTACGATTTAATCTCTGCTCTTGCCGCAGGCTTCTGAAAACCATGCAAGTCCCGAATCCGCGGTACTACGCCCTCGACAAAATGTTGTTTTTCATCATTTTTTCTCTCATTCTAAACTCCTATACAGACTAACCAAGGAATATAAATTGAGCTGCTATTTGAGCTGCAATCATTTCTCGACAGTCGAAACTTTTTTTGTCTCCTCATTTCAAAAGATGAATCTCTCAAATTAAAAAAATAATAACAGCTAATTATCGATTGGATGAGCAACGAACAATAAAATCTACTTTTAATTATTGTATAGTTTTAATGACTTATTTATAAGGGTTTAAATACCTACATTTTTAGAAATGACCACATATTTACTCTAATTGAGTATTGTACAGAATGACGTATTTATACATTGAGCTAGCACTACTAGCTAAAAAATTTTCTTCCTAACTTATTGACCCGAAACAAGCTACTCAAATCCCAATAACTTTGAAAAATAGAAAGAAGTCGTTTTTGATCGATAGAATAGTTCATAATGCAAAACTACGCCGTGAAACTTTTTCCATTCTTAGTGTTGAAAATTGATGCAATGTCAAAGCTCTACTTGGCTAACAACGAAGGACATTTGTCAAGAGAGAAGGACATACCGAGAGAATTTTTTTGAAAAGCTCTCATAAGGCACCGGCCAGAGAGAGAGAGAGGCGAAAGGAAAGGCAGCTTGATGAAAAATGAGCCGAAAAGTTTGCAGAACCCTTGAACACGGTACACAATAGCTACTAATAAAGGAACTGACTGTCAGCTTTCTTTCGTTGGAAAGAAAACAATGCGTTGTTATAGTATAGGATTAACGATTCAATCTATCCAAGCACATGAATGAGGAGTAATTAGCGACCCCTTGATAATTTCGAACTTGGCGAAATCCTAATTTTAGCGAATTGTTCCACTACCCTCCGGGATATATTTAAATGCTAAAGAACCGTCATATTCTTTTTTGGAGATGATCTACCTTATTTTCTCAAATTCCTTGCATATCTTTATGTAATTTATTAGTCGATTTAAGTCAATCAAAAATATCTTGAAGAGTCTTAGAAGAAAAACTGTTATTGTAAACTGCTAATTTGACCTAAAATTATACGAAATAGGCGTTCAGACGACAGCAATTTAATACCGAGAAATTTCATAAATAAAATATATTACTATGTATGCCCTTACAGCTACCATACTCCCTAAAACCCCCTACAAAATACGGAGGGAGATTAAATATAAATTATATCGAATGAAAAAAATCAATAAACCTTTAAAAAATGTAATCGTTACGCCAATGATACTCAATTGCTATACTTATTATTTAAAAATGTTAAATTCTTCAATATATATCAAAGAGAAAACATCAGCTATGAAACTTAACAGAAGAAAATAGATCACGATTACTAGAACCAGAATTCGACGTATACCATATCGACGACTCAGAGGAAGATGCAGCAAACTCAAGAAAATATTTGAACAGCCAAACGCTTCATTTTAAATCGAAAAACCAGCTGAGTTGAATATAACTGACTTCAATAACATTACGTGTACTTCTGAGTTGGCTGGTTCTTTCTCTCAAGCGTCGACATGCATAGCAACATCTTTTCAACATGCGAGGCTTCCATATTGAATAATTCTACTAAAAATAACACTGAAGGGCAATAATCTAAACTCGAGAACTATATAATCGCGTATACTGCATAATGTATTGAAAAAAGCAAGATATGATTAAAATACTAAAGACCATTGGCCTCGCGAAGCCATCACAATCGACCTATTAGTGTAAATAATAAAAGCTTATTCATCAGGTAACTTTTAATCGATATCAATGAAGTCATCGGACTGTTACAATTTTTAGGGACTCTGTACTTATTCTCTGCACTTGAAAATAATCTCGTTTTGCTTGATTAAAGATAAAATGTATCCGTCGACTCTTATAACGTGGTTGACATGGATATCTGTTGAGCCGCAACTATCCTCAGAGAATTTTGCAGTTGAATATTTTTTCGAGAACTTAAACAGGGAGTTCAGTTAATTAAAATTAACTTCATTCAGTTCTGATTATAAATTTAAATATTTAAGTTCCTCTCGAGTATCTGCTCCGTGAACGATGGACTATGATATACGTCGAAGAGGACTAATCCATTTTCAAGGAATGTCATATTAATATAAGTATTCTCATAAATATCTTACGTATATCAAAGAAGGATTAAATGAAATTCCTCGTATTTACATACTGAACGGTAGATTTGTCCAAGATCTTTGTAACTAGAAAATAGATCGTTCAGGCCCAACAGGTATATTGAAAGGTTAAACGATTAATTTTAATATGCCGAATACTTGATAAGAATGTAAAAGAAAAATTTATTAAGATTATTTATAAAGAGAAACAAATTTTTTCTTGACACGTATATAAGAAAAGAAAATAAGACAAAGTAGCAAAACAATAGATAAGAAAGAATCAGGATAGGGAAAAGAACGAGAGAATCGCATATAGTATTAACACGCATTGAACTGCAAACACACACGTTTGGACACGTGCTAGAATCTGTAGAGATTGCTGTTCTTTCTTTCTTTGTGCATTTCTAACTCATCCCCTATACGACAAGAAGGGAAGAGAATAAATTGGATTTTTTCAATCGTGTGACGCTTACTTGTTTTCGAAACTCAGCAAGAGACAGTAGCGAATTTTATTTATTACGAGATAAATGAAAAGTCTGCGCACAAGTAGCTTCAAAGGTAGTAGAATATATATTTGGAAATAATTAATCGTGAAAAGCTCATAAGTCAGAAAAAGAAGAATTTTCGAAGGGTCAGAGACTGAAAACAAGTCTACGAACGACAATAATTAGTTGTCATCGCTCAACGGCATCGCACATTATTCGTATCTTCTGTATACTCTCATTGCTAGCAGGGAGAGCAAAATAAAGAAAAAGAGACAGAAAGATTGAAAGATTGACTGTTTTCACGAAGAATGTATGCAATACGCCTTTTCAAACGATTGATCTCATTAATGACCGTTTTACTTTTATGATTTCTTTAAAAATTGATAACAAAATTAATAATTATTTATTGTATTATATTTTTTCATAGGCGCGCCTTTGTCCCAGATTCAAGCGTTCAAGGAAAGCGACAACCGTTTTCATAACGAAAATACGCGAAGAATCCACTACCGGTAACAACCAATGCGAGCGAGGCACTTGACATCTATCCGAGGTGATAATTAACAACACGTACGTGGCGTCGGAATAGAAAGAGTTCATCGGGACAGACTCTGAGCGACCTTCCACAGCCGGGAAACCCCTGGACGCTCTCAGCAGTCGGCAGAAACCTCAACTCCCGCCTCGTTTGTTTTCTTGCTTATAGGCATACGAATACTACTCGACTTCTCGAAAGTAGTAAATAAGCCAGTGGCGAGAAACTCCTCGCAGCGTCGAGCATCTCGTAGCAAAATCTCGGCAATCTGGGTAATTTAATAAATTCACAAAAGAACACTAATACGCCTGAAATTAACGGGAGCTGAAAGCGCGATCGGAACGAACAACCGGGGAAATCTGAATCCACTGACCTCCTATACCTCCTGGCAATAATCCAGGCGATAATATCAATATTCTACTCGTCTTTTGACTTTATCAAAATACAAACTAAATTTGTCAAAATCTCTCAATGCCTTTGAATTTTGCTTTTTGAAGAAAAATATCTGTTTTTTTTTTTCAAATAATAAGTATAAACAATCGATATGTCAAATCAAAGCGTCTAATTAGCAAAGATTTTGTTCTAAAAAGAATAAGGGGCTAAGAACTAGTATAACAAATAGACGGACAATAAGCGAAAAATTGTCTTTATTAATCCTTCTAAAAATTCTCGGCGCACACTCCGAGATAGTCTAACGATGATAATATTACTAAAAAACATTCTTCGGCAAGACTCCTCCCGTTTGCTGTCGAATACGCGCCGTCGGCATCATTATTAGTACGGCGCAACGGGTTGTCGGTAGAAAAGACGGCAAAGAGCCGAGAAGAGAAACTCAAGCTCATCTGCATCGGATGCTTGGCTATTAGAGCGCTAATATTTCAGCGGAAAGTCAGCGGAAAGTCAGCGGCAAGTCTGCCACCGCCGTGCTACTCTCAGAGATCTTTATCCAGTGACGCCCGATGCAGTTTCGTCTCGGTCTCCCCTAAGGCATTTCTTTTGTTCTCTCGGATATGTTTTACAGAGGATTGACGCACTGGACTGTAGTCGATATTTTTTCAAATTATGCTTTCTTATGTCTCTCCATTTTCGAATAGCTGAAAATGAAATTGGAGAAAAAAGTGAAAGTTTCATTGAGCATCGTTGCAATGACAAAAGTCAATTTAAAGCAAATTTTCTCTTCTCTACTGAAACGTAGTCGTATGATTTTCAAACGATTCTACATGAATATGCACGAAAAGAAGGCAGCGACGAGGGAAAAAATACACGTCTTCGTTTTGTGCTCGTTTATCGATTTTTTCGTATACTCTGCAGCACGTAAGGAAACCAAACGTTATTTATATATAAACACAACGATTCCTTATTATTTCAAACTTATTTTCAACGTGCGCAGATTGCAAAGATTGACGCTAACAATTAAACTAGAGGAAAAATGGGCCAGCGACGAGTGCGTCCATTGTATAAGCTTGTGAAGAAGCCAAACTACGACCCCACCGGGACATATGACTCTCCCTTCAAAGACTCCGTTTTATTTGTGGTGGTACTCACATCTCTCTTAAAACATGCTTGGTCCGAATTATCTTTTGGCTTATCACGACAAGGACTTTGACTTTAACATTGGCCAGCGGCATCAGCGATGATTAAAAACAAGGCAGCCTCCTTTCGCTTCTCTGTCATGCAACGAACTTTCGAGTCTCGATGAAAAACAGAAAGAATGAGCATGAAAAACCCTAGACAAAATCATCGCATTCGAAGTGCTAACGAACATTTTACGCATAGGGAGCTTCCTCATCGAGGAAGCAAAATTGCCTTCATACCTCATCTCTCCCGGGAAGTAGAAAATAAAAAATGTCCTTATAGCGGCATTTTAGTATTTATTTTTCAAAGTCATAAATTCAAAATAAAATAATCGAGCTTGATTCTCGGAATTAGAAAAATCATCATTTCCGCTGTATTAATGTTGGAACTTTTCTCAAAGCCAGAATATATAGTTCTTCGAGCACGGAAATGCAGATAATAAAGACAATCGACGTCGATTCCGCTCGACGTCATAAAATCCAGCGCCTCGTAAAGCCGTCGGCAAGTTTGCCATTTCCGAAAATTCAGCTGGAAATCCATGAGAGACTCGACTAATTCAGCGACGCGTGAGGCAAAATTTAGGTAAATGGCGTACATTCTCAGAGTAGGCCGTTAAAACTCTGCTCTTAACATTCCCCTTGACGACTCTTTTTACACTCGCGGTCTATCGGATGTGGTGCGTCAGTAACACGAGGGCAGAATGAAAACAAAACAACCTTTCTTTTCCTTATCGCGCAGTCGATTTAGAAGCATCGTTTTTTAGCTTTAGCTTAAGAACAACAATACGATTAAGAAAAAAGATAAGCAGTAGCAATACGAAGAAAGCGAATAATTTTCTAGTCTCTGGCATAGTAGTAGCTGTGTCGTCGTCGACGCCGGGGTTAAGTGCGTCTCGCTCGTTTTCAAGCGTCGAGCACGGATTTTAACGCCCGTCGGGCAATCAAGCTGCTTTTCTATTTTTCAAACGATTTGCGCACTCCTTTCTCGCGAGTAGAAGCTCGTAAATAAAATGAAGTCGTGAAAAGATGATGTGCCTTTGAGAAGGTGGCGAAAAACAAGCGCCTGATCTGACTATATATATAGTATATACTATACATAATGTACTTATATAATAAATACTTTAACCACGTTAAATCGTACTTCGTGTATTCTTATTAGGGACTATCTCCGATGCTCCTCCGTATGTGCTGGAATTTTCTATCATGCAAGCTCATTCGGATTTCTAACCATGCGTAATAGCACCGTATGCGTAGCGTTATTCATTTTGATAATCTGCTTAAAACCCCGTGAGAAATACTTCGGCAAAGAGAGACAGAAAGAAAAATAAAGCTTACAGGAGATCGAGCTCACATAGTTTCCTAACGATGACACTCCACCACAAGCCGTACAATGAGAGAATGTATCCGCAACTTATCTATTGAAGAGCCGATCTATGGATCTGAAATTAACAGTTTTTGAAAGCGAAAACTTTAACGCGCTCTTCTCCATTTTTTATAATTTTCGATCGAAATAAAAAAAAATCTAAATGCCATATCGAATCTTCGATATTAAATTTTCTTCTACATGAACTCAAAAAATCGTGAAAAGTTTCTTTAAACAAGTTTTTAAACGATATAAAGTGAAATTAAAAAAAATATTCATTTTCTCATTTTTAAAAACTCTTAAATTTCTAGCATTGTTCGGAATTTTTTCAGATCAAGAGAAATATAAACTTTACAGTATAGTATTGTACTCAGAGACCAGAAACTGCACTCGCGAGTCGTCTCGAAAGAATATTCTCATCGGCTCAATTTTAAATATATGTTAGATAAAAAAATATTTTCATAAAGCTGAAATAAAATGTTATAAACTTTATAGAAGTTTCGTTATATAAATTATTATTTATTATTCATTTCCCTCTCAAAGAAATTGTCGAAAAAACATTTGTTTTGGCCTCCTAAAGCAGGCCCCCTTATATTGCATATAGGCATACGTGCGCAAGCGCTGCAAGTTCGAATATTTAGAATAATTTTGAACTTTGAAAATATTATGTTTAAAATATCTTTCAATATCTATTCAGTGAACGCTTAATTCGTCAACAAGAGGACAATGCTAAGCGAAGAAAAAAAGTGGCATGTGCAAGACCCTGACAGGAGAGACAGGAGAGCCCGAATACAATGTAATTCGATCTATAAGATATTATAGAATTCCAATTTTACTTCAATTCAGATAATCCACCATATGTACGTTGAAATTTCTCAAAAAAAGATTCTCTAAAATAACTCCTGTGTAAAAAAAACAAATAATCAAAATACTAGGATACAAGAGTTCTAATTATTATTATACTACGGTACACTTTTTGCTATAAAAATTTGTGGATCAATATAACGATAAAATCCCTTGGCATAGAGACCACCAGAGGCCAGTTCGTCTTTCTTTTTCTGTCGATCACTCTCTCGCTACTTTGGCAGCAAAACAGCCTGACAATTCTCGAGAAAATAAACTTCGTTGACAACTTATCATGCAAGAAACGAATTTATAATTTATATAAGAACGAGCGCGCAAATACGTAAAAACGGTTAATGATGAAAATTATTTGTTTTTTTTTTCTTAAAATGATCGTCTCGTTAAAAAGGTCGATAGTGATCACGCGCTAAAAGCTTAGTTATAGACATTTGCTAATGAGGCTTGCAATAATGATCCACTCGTTGTTTATCAGAAGAAGAAAATAATCAAAGGCGAAAACGAGCTTTCATTTTACTGAATACACAGTAAAATGAAATCCTAAAAAATTATCCACTGCTGTGGATAATGTATTGCCGATTGATCATTTCTCGTAAACCAATTGCTATTGTTTATTCGGTTTCCCGTAGGTATTTTTTGAAAAATCTCATTTTATATATAATATATATAAGTTAATATTTTCTTTCGTACGTCTATTGGGTTATAGCCAGCTGTTACCTCTACAACGACATTGCGAACGAAAGAAAAAGATCGCGGACAGTATTGTATAGGAAGAAGTGGACCAGGAAAGAGGTGAAGGGAGATACTATGGAAGACTGAAAAGTTCGTTCGAGTGGTCTCCACTAGAAGCCGATGTTCTGAGATACTCGATATTCTCTTCAGCAACAGTACAGTAGGATTTCAAACGAATATTGAGTTTTATATCTATTTTCTTTATTTTCATTCAGGTGCATAGTATTATTGTCCAAATAATTAAAAGAAAAAACTAACGATATTTGATTTTAAAATTATATCAGATTGATTCTATATGAAAAGGTAAAAATGTTAAAGTACACTCAACGCGTCAACAGTCCTCCACCTATATTTGAATTACGGTATTCCTGTATATATATACATATATATATACATTTTTCCGTGGACTGGGGTACGTTACTCTCGTGACCTGTTTGTAAGTGGGTGAAATGAAAAAGCATCTAGTATAGTGTAACTCACAGATTTACAGTTCAAAGTTTTTTCTAACTCTATTTCAACTGTACGTGAAATGGCTCTTTTGTAACTGAATTTTTATGTATATTTCATCGAATAAAGGCTATTCGATAATGTTAACTCTGCTAGTAATAATTAGATAATTAACAGGCCTTGCTTTGTAGCAATAACAATAATCGTTTAATAATAATAATTCGAGTATGTCCCGAATCAATTGGAGATGACGTTTATCGGACGGGGTCTTGAATTCAGGTATCATAGACTACTGAACATTTCGTGTTTCGTGAAAAAAGAGCAGTACGGAGCAAGAATTTTATGTTTATCCATTAGTGTATCAGCTTACTTAAGTAACTCTAGAAACTTAATATATATGGCCATCCACAGGTGAGTTCACTGCCGCCAAGTTAACGGCCCAGGGTTACTTTTGATTTCCTTGAGTGTAGTTTTAATTTTTCGCACGCGAGAAAACCGGAAGCTAACCTGGGGTCGACTTGGCCTCGAATCCTTTATCAGTGAAGCCAAAGGTAATTCGGTTCTGTATCTTTACGCACGACTAAAGCATCACATTCTGTATTCGAGAACTACAAAGCTATTAAAGGTTATAGCGATAAAAAAAGTTATAGTCTTTATCTTCTATTTTCTTGACTTGTCATCCACAGTCACGATAAATTTATAATTATACTTAAAGGGGGAGCCTGCTTTAGAGGCATAAAAAAACGATTTTTGTAAATGACTTCCAAAACAGGCCAAGAATATCTCATCAAAGTTTTAGATGCTAATTTGCAATAGTTTCGGAGGTAGATCATAAATAGCGGTAAAGCGTCGAACATGCGCGTAAATGCTTATAGGCAGGCTGAAGGCGTTCTCTCCTCCTCTTGATCTATCGAGGGGTTTAATTCTTCCTGAAAATATGATTTCCTTGTCCCAATCGACGAATGGAACAACATTTACCAGCAACGTATTGAGTTTCGAATTTTCTTTTGGCTAGTGAGGATTAGGATAGGATATTACCAAGACCGTGTCGAGCTATTCAAAAGGTATTAAAAGAAGAACCGAGCGTATTTCAAGGCCGCGGAAGTGCAAATTCCACGGGAATAGATGTAGAAGTGTTTCGACGAACGAGGAAATTGGTGCAAACTTAGGAGGACATGCGGAAAATTCGAACAAACGGAAGTCCCTCGCGTCCACAACTCTACGGTGTGGACGTGACACCAAAACGCACCTTCATTCGGGCATCAGCAAAACAGTAGAAAACGCGGCGCAGATCGTAGGGGGGTTGCTCACAGAAGGATACAGAGCAGTTTTAACAATAATGCGAGCATGATTTTCCAGCAAAGAGGCTCGAACATCACGAACACTGGAACAACTGTGCCGAAAACCGTTTTATCAAGAGTCTCAAGAGCTCTTCATATAGCTTATGATGAACCAGGAGTCGCTGATAAGCGCGCTTATTATACTACTAAACTACTAAAAATTCACTGTTTCTTGGAAACGAAAACTCTAACGCGCGATTTCTCAGTTTTTCGTTTTCAGGTTTTTTTATTAACATCGTACATGACAGCAGAGATCATTGCAATATTTTTTATTTTCGGTATTAAATTACCTTCTTCTTACACCTGAGCTAAGAAAAACGAGAGAAATGCATGTTTAAACAATTCGTTTTTAAACAATATATAACCCGAGGTTTTTTTTCCTTCAGTTCGAAAACCAACTCAACCAACGTAGTATGATTTTTTCAAATTTTTTTTGCAAAATACAATGTCGACCTTCATCGTGTACCGTATAGTTTGTAATTGTGTACAAAATACGCCTTAGTCGAATCCTTCGCAGTGACGGAATTTTTAATATTTATAAATGCAAAGCATTTGTTTTTAATGCGATTCACGGATTATTTATATTTTACTGAAAGTCTGTAAAAAGTATACAGATAATCGTGTTTTTCCCCTTGTCACTTATCTGAGTATCTAATACGCTGAATAGTTTCAGCCAGTGCACTCACGTGTGCAATATTGAGAAATATTCTAATTTAATTGTGTAATACGTACCGTTATGCAGCAATCGTAGGTATACTTAGCAGTAACGATAAACTTTACGAGAGTCAAGCATTGATCATTCGAACGAGTACCTTTCCGCGAGTTGTACACGTCTAGACTGAATAATTTTCGGCAATACGCCATACAATTCTCTCGATCCGCTACATACTATTATTGCTTGTGCAAGCTCGTGAGGCTTGGGTTTCGCTCCAGTTACCGTGGAGGTACGTTTGTACGGGCCGACGGTCGCGAGCTAAAGCTCTTTGCGTACGACTGCATTACTGATTCTTGATTTAACGGCATTTATTCAGCCGACTTAAAGCAGAAATTATTTTTGTAATACCCGCTATTCGAAGAAATTCAACTTAGGGTAGGTCGAAATGCCTGCGGCCGAATGCAGATACTATATTTCGACAACATTTCGAACGTTACAGCTGCAAAATAAAGAAAATGTGCATTTCGTATTTATCCTTATAACATCTTCATGCGCGCATTGTCCTTGTATACTTATGCGTTTATCTACTGCCAAAGTTTTACCATCCTGGATGTACCGTTTTTTCTATTAATATCCCGGTGCTTCGCCTATATGAACTATGACGATGATACACAATGGATGCCTCGAGCTCTTTCTCTGTATTTTTTCCCCTTGTTGTACACGGTTTCCAAGGATATAATAGATGCGAGACGAAGATGAGACGGGTTTATGTATAAGCCCTAAAATACACGAGACAATATAGTCGCCAAAGAAAAAATGTGGCTCGGTTCTATTCAAGCGAGCTGCACTGCGAATTTCAGGTTTAGCTTTCAATATCTCTGATTCACCATATCGAGTGTCTACTGTGATAAAAATACTTTCAAAAGAGAGTATTTTAGGTAAATTCTTGCCAGTTTGTCAGTCAACAGTTCATTTAAATTAATCTATTTTACATACAGCTTCAAAAATTATTAATACTATATCGCGTATAATTATGTCTAAAAATGAAGAAAAGGATCGCTTTATAAGAAGAATCTGCTCAATCGAAAGTGCTAATCTAAAGGAATATTTGAAGCGTACACTGGTGAAAATTCATAAATTATACATATAATAAAAGTATATCTAAAAGCTTAGAAAGCTTAAGAACATTGTTTCTACATAAAATTAGTTTTAATTGCGGAATGACGACATAATTTCATACTTATAATACGTTTTTAATATTCATTAAACAAAGTAAAGTAATGGAGAGAAAACAATGAGAAAGCAAACAAACGTTTATATTATTATAATGTTTTAAGTATAGTTAATTCTTGAAGTCTTGAATTGGAATATACGCTAATTTGTTAAAAAAACAAATAAACAGTTTTGCTTATCAAAGAGAAGGAAAGAATGCGCTGAAAGTACGTAGAGAGCGATTAGAGAAAAAAGTAATCGGCTATACGTGCAGGACGCGTGTCAGTCCTTACGAAAGATGAATGGTCTACATAGGTAGAAGTTGAACTGTGTCATGCCGACATATTTCGGAGTTTTCTGCGTGCGATGTTCATGTGGGGAATAACATACAGTAGAATGCAAAAATCCATGACCAAAATAACGAATCGTCAGGGAAGTCGAGCGTCGCCTACTTTAGCTACTCTTTCAACTGCACGCGACCGCCACTCGTTCTTCTCTCTCCCTTTTGCCGTGGTTTCTCTAAAAATTTCTTTTTGACTCTAAAAGACCAACTGAAATTGCTTGCGAGAGCGAGTGAGAAAGTAAACGTGTACTGCGATTTTTATTGCAGCGAAATAGATTTTTCATGCCTCGACTAGGTCAATTTCGCCTGTCATCGATTCGTCGTCCGACGGTCACGACGACAAAGATGACGTCAACCTTTAATAACTCGATGAGCATAGACATAGACCAAGCTTTTGCAATAAGGGCGTGGGCATCTTTTATGTCGATGTTGCGCCTGCGCATGAGCGATCGGTTTTCTTCTTATTCTTCTTCTTCTTCTTCAACTTCATCTTCATCTTCATTCTTCATTCTTCATTCTTCATTCTTCATTCTTCATTCTTCATTCTTCATTCTTCTCCCTAGCCTGGATAACCTCGTTTCTATTTTTCAAGTGCTTTGACTTTTTGTTGCAGCTCACCCTGACAAACGTGTCAGATATGTAGTGATATATTATTGAAAAAAACCCATTGCGCAACGAAAGTGTATAATTATTCCGTTTAATTACCCTCTGAGGTTAGAATACGACATGTATGAATACGACAGACAGGAACAAGAAAATTCTGCAATCTACAGTGGATAGTCCCATTTTTCAGCGATTTTCTGACCTACTACATCAACTTCTATTTGGATTCTCACCTACCTTAGACATATATACCGTGTACGGAGAATGTGTATGAGGTAGAGAGCGAGAGAGCGAGAGCGAGAGAGAGAGAGAGAGAGAGGCGTAGGAGGTGGTCCGTGGTGACTCTGCGGTGGACATAAAAATCTCGCGACATTTATCAGCCACGTCTATTTCACGGACCGAGATTTACGAGCTTCGTGGCTCCTGACTACTGATAGATATGCCTAAACTACCAGTACTAAATTTAGTTATACAATATATTCTCACATGTCCATATTGCATTTGAATTAGCCTTGCACTTTATGTACAATTATTATGTATTTGCGTCTGAAAATTATGCGATTTTACTTAAAACTGCAATAAAGCTTCATATTCATTATACTTTATTCTGAAAAGAAAACCGAAGCTTCTGTACGTTTCACATTTTTTAGAGACTAAGTTATTTATACCTTACGCTAGCATCAGTTCAGTGAATATAGTAAGTGTTCCTTTTACCGACTGAAGAAAAAAAACATTTTTATATTTAAATCTTAATAAAAAATAATGTATTACATAAAAAGGCGCTGAAACGGATAGCTTGAAATATAGGTATTAACGAATCAAGCGCCATCAGCGCATTTTGATTTGATTTTGTTGCATCACCATTTCGGAATTTGAATATGCGAGTCCGTTGTTTATATGCGAAATGAGAATAGCTCCCTTCAACGAGCGTGAACGTTCTAATTCGATTTATAATGGCTCGATAGTAAACTATGAAGTGGAATTTCTTTTTTCTCGGAAAACTAAATTTTTTACCACTAATACGTATCACTAATTTACTTCTTTGTCGTCGAATTCGTAGTTAGTTAAGTCAAAGCTATTAACTTATCTTATGTACCAACAAGTTAATTAATGTAAATCATATTTTACATTTATTGAATTTATGTGAAGTGTGAATTGAGCGAACGCGAGAGCGTAAGAATGGTGGAAAAGATGCAGAATGATAAACGATTTTACTTTAAAATTTAACCTGCTTAAGACGAAGAAAGACATAACTTATGCTACATAGCCCCGGGAGGTTCTTTTAAATTCGTTTCAAGCTAGAGAAGTTTTCAAATACCGCCGATATAATCGCTCTTCCGAAAAAGGCAGTTCGATAGGGTTTGAGCTCTGCTAAAAATTTTCGAACAATCAGCCAAATTTGTGATTCAAATATGCTTGCGACGAATCATAAATTTTGGTGAATGCGATTTCCTCGAGTGTTATTATAATAATCCAAGGTTCAGCTATTACTTGAAAAATGTTGTATGTTTGCAAAATCGATAGTCCATGATAAATTGCCTATCATGCGTCGAATTTTCTGAGTTCGACTGTAAGTAGATACATTTTTCTACAAATACAAGAAAAAAACAACATCTTCAGCTATTTCAGCCGAATGACTCAAGATGAATGTCATATCCATGCAAAACATTCTCTCCGAAAATTTAGAAAGTAAAATATTAGCGCAAGAAGCTCCCGACGGTTTAGAGCTCGCTCATAAATCAGTGGAGCGTAACCTCACCTATATACCTGTATAAGTAAAAAAACGAAAAAAACTTCCTCTACCGGCTGCTTATATGGAATCGCCTCCTTGGCATAACTCTAACCGCAGTGTGGCGAACCGCGCAAAAAAGATGATACTTCTCATTTACAACTTACAAGTCAGCACTTTTTTTACCGAGGAAGTTAATTGATTGCGCCTCTCCCCCAGAATTAAGGGAAACAATAAGGATCTTAATAAGAAGAAGTACAAACTGGCTTTGATACTGCTGAGCGAGAAAGAAAGAAAGCGATAAAGGGAGGGAGAGAGAGAGAGAATGAGGGCCCATTTTTATTTGAGTTTTTAATTTTTCCAACAACTTTCTCAAGATGTACTTTTATTTTCACATGATTGATACTTAAATCATTTCAGAATTTCAATATAAATATTGGAAAATTCTGACGAAACGGAAATTATACTATTTTCAAATAGTTATTTATTGTTCTATCCGTGCTTTGAAAAATATAGTCAATTATAATACAAATGGAAATGAGATTGAAATATTCAAAATTGCGCAGATTAACAGATTTGAAAAAGCAGTAAAAGTATATATAATGAAAACTCGTTTGGAATAGGCCGCTAACGCTGGCAAAATCGCAATCTCAAACGCGAAGGGCGTATAGAATCCTTCGAATATCGGTCGTTATTTCGAATAGCTTCCAAAAATAGTCCTCGCGGACCTTCAATTCAATTCGCTTAAGGCACGAGATGCAACATATAAGCGCGCCAGTTAGCTGACAAAAAAAAACTCAGAAAATACAATTATCGCGCCTATAATAGGAGAAAAATGATAATTAAGCTCCTAACCGATAGATCTTCTAGAATTTCTCAGGCGAATTTACGTTACAATGACAAATAACGTAAACTTATTGGAATTAATTTTTATCATTTCAGAATTCACATAGTGTTTGTAAATAATATGAATGCGTTAGACGAATGCTCGATGTATAATAAATTTGAATAAAATATCGCTACTATGAATATGATTGAGCGTATAACCGTATAAAGGAATAATAATCGTTTCGAGTTTTCGCTGTGGACAAAAGGAGAGAAAAGTAAACGCTGACTGTACGGAAAAAAAGTTTCATTCCACTCGAATCTCATTCTAATTCCTCGTCGACCCTTGAGCTATATAGAGCAACATGGTATAGCAAACAAAAGTGTGTACACCGCTTGGCCGAATTGATTGTCCGCTTGTAGTCCAATCGACGAGTGCCAGTATCTCAACTTTCCACAATCGGCTCGTGCGAACATGAGCCTCGATATATCGTTTTGGGGGAAGTTTTACACACTGCGTGTTGTGTGTCTATACTTTTTATGCTGCATAACACGTTTATAGGGTCGATCCTTTCGAGCTTCGATTTTCGTCGGTAAAAAACTTTCAATCCTTCGATACAAAGAATTTCAAAGCGCATGTCCTGGAAAGTTATTTGGAATGAGCTTCGACATTTTCGATTGATTAACGCTTTTCGATTTCCATTTTCTGGTTAAAATAAATCACATTTATTACAGGATATTTCTTAAAGTGTTTTCCATCTTGAACATCGCTTCGCAGAAATGTGTTATTTTCCAAATAACTGAATCGAATGTATAACATACTTATGTATGTTATTGAAATATTGATTATGTGATGCTTTACAGCCTTTTCTAAATTCTCGGGCTCGATACAACTTCCGGTAGACTGAGGTCAGTGCATTATTTAATGTGTAATTTCATGTGTAATTTCGTGTGTAATTTCGTGTGTAATTTCATCACCGTGACTAAATCTTACATAAATCATGCGAGTCCCTAAAGTAAATACATCCATCAAGAGCAGAGCTCAAGTACGCGATTTTTAGAAGAGTATTTAGAATATGAATGACACGAAGCCATTACCGTTGTTTTGCCGACCAACGTCCATAATATCACAAAAACTAGCATCACTCGTACAAAAAGTCCAGTCGTTGCAGAGTCATTAAAGGCTCGTTAAGCGTATGCGGACAAAATTTGAACATCGGATGTGTGCTAAATGACGAAGTTCAACGATAGCCTCGAAATTAAACGGAAATTGAAAATTAAACTATAAAATGAGGCGTCCAGTTTCGAGCAGTGATTGATACCGTTTACATTAGTCAACTGAAATACTGCCGTACTCGTATAGTGACAATATTTATCTTAAAATATGATTACTCGCGAACGAAAAGAAACATCATCTGATAACAATCAGTTCGATTAATATCGGACTCTGGTTATTAAAGAAGTAAGTATAAAATAAAGTCAGATGAGGACTCGCGCAAAAAAGGATTCAACCGAAGTAATTGTACCCCAGTACCGCTCTTATAATTTCCATAAAATTTCCTTCTACACCGATGGCTATGCTGGAGTACTACGTGGAGTGTAGTAGACTCGAGTACTTTTTACGCATAAATAACTCGGTAGTGCAAATGCAGAACGCTCGCGATCCATAAATCATACAAGCGCGCGGCAACTATCAAACTTCCCACTGCAGCTTCTTATTCCTCTTTACATGTAGCCTTTGAGATTTGTTTTTCTCTTGCCACGATATCCGCGTAAACAGATAATAACGAATTTCTCTTGGCTATCTGTATTTCATAGGCAGAGATACGTTTATTTATTTTACCAATGGAATTCACAAATCAGCGGTAATTCGCCGATCGAGTTCTTTTCTCATTCGATCCGAGAAGACAGAATAAATGTTCTTACGTGTGTAATACAGCGTGGATCGTATATTTTCTTTATTAAAGCACCGGCTGCGGTCGCGATAGGTCGTAATAACTGCAGAACAGTTTGTCACGTTCTACGAGCGTGCGTGGTGTGTAATCGATTTAAAAAATTTCTCGACAAATTCACCGCAGGGAATTAATAACCGTATACATAAACACACATGCATGCTTCTATAAAAACAAGAAAAACCACTCGCTTTTACTTGTAAATATTTCGCCAGTTCAGTTTTTCTCTGCTGACTGGGTGACGACAATGGGCACGGGCCTCGGGAGTGGCCTAACTTGTCGGCCGAAATAATACACGGAGACACTAATTTTGGTTCATGTTCAATAGATAAGAAGAAAGAAAAGAGCTTTTTTAAAACAAAACCTTTGTGCATCGATAAAGATTCTAATCATTTTTAATAAATCGTAGATGATTCGTCATAGTTACTCGTCTTTTGTATAATACAGTATGAGTATGTCTATGTTTTCATTGTACGAATATTATTTTCTTTTATCAACTTACAAACAAAATTACAAATTATGGGAGATCAATAACAACTTCGTAGGCCTGGGTTTCTTAAACTCCAAAAGCAAATTCCAGATTGATGTTGTGAGTGACAGCAATATAATTCTGTCAAACTGACACTCAGGAATCAGCATTATACTCGCGACAGTGTGTTCTCGTTACGCAGCAGCATCCAACTCGCCTTTATTTATCGTATGTACTTCAAGTCTATAGAACTTCAGAGTAATATTGAAATTATTCAAACCGGATTTCTTTAGAGGGGAGTATAGCAGATGAGATCTATACGCAGAAGACCGAGAGGGGATCTGCTGAGAGGGGAGGAGTGGAGGGGTGCAGGGGTGGAGAGGATGATACACATTCGCGGGTTGATATTTAACCGCAGATATAATTGCCTTTGGGAAGATCCTTCTACATATATGTCATTTGACGTTTACTGGTTTTTCCCAGGAATGATGTAAATAAATCATTTAGTCATTTAATAAACCATACGTAACCTTATAGTCTTCGAATTATTTAATAGTTAATGTTCATTAAAAAACTAAATTTTAATAGACATAACTCGCGGATAAGAACAATGAGGTTCGAACGATTCACTCATTTTCGTTTGAATAGTGTACTTGAAGTTTTTTTACTTGGTATGTAGAACAGAGTATATTTATTATTCACAGCTATTTTATATTAGATATCGAATTCTAGTGGCTTTTCGATTTCAATGAATAATTCGTATGGTTTGGGTAACGTGCTCGATTAAAATTCTTTGAGGCAAAATTACACTTAAAAATTATACTTAATTATTACTGAATGACTTTGTAAAATAATAAAGCATATTATTCGGAAATAGTAGTTTACGATTTGGAATTTGCTTATCAACGATCTTTATCGCAATTATACAATGGTTGATTGGCTTAAAACACAATTTTTAGTGTTTATAGGCACATATTTAAGCATTAAAAACAGATGCTTTGCATTTATAAATATTAAAAATTTCGTCACTGCGAAGGATTCGACTAAGGCGTATTTTGTACACAATTACAAACTATACGGTACACGATGAAGGTCGACATTGTATTTTGCAAAAAAAATTTGAAAAAATCATACTACGTTGGTTGAGTTGGTTTTCGAACTGAAGGAAAAAAAACCTCGGGTTATATATTGTTTAAAAACGAATTGTTTAAACATGCATTTCTCTCGTTTTTCTTAGCTCAGGTGTAAGAAGAAGGTAATTTAATACCGAAAATAAAAAATATTGCAATGATCTCTGCTGTCATGTACGATGTTAATAAAAAAACCTGAAAACGAAAAACTGAGAAATCGCGCGTTAGAGTTTTCGTTTCCAAGAAACAGTGAATTTTTAGTAGTTTAGTAGTATAATAAGCGCGCTTATCAGCGACTCCTGGTTCATCATAAGCTATATGAAGAGCTCTTGAGACTCTTGATAAAACGGTTTTCGGCACAGTTGTTCCAGTGTTCGTGATGTTCGAGCCTCTTTGCTGGAAAATCATGCTCGCATTATTGTTAAAACTGCTCTGTATCCTTCTGTGAGCAACCCCCCTACGATCTGCGCCGCGTTTTCTACTGTTTTGCTGATGCCCGAATGAAGGTGCGTTTTGGTGTCACGTCCACACCGTAGAGTTGTGGACGCGAGGGACTTCCGTTTGTTCGAATTTTCCGCATGTCCTCCTAAGTTTGCACCAATTTCCTCGTTCGTCGAAACACTTCTACATCTATTCCCGTGGAATTTGCACTTCCGCGGCCTTGAAATACGCTCGGTTCTTCTTTTAATACCTTTTGAATAGCTCGACACGGTCTTGGTAATATCCTATCCTAATCCTCACTAGCCAAAAGATAATTCGAAACTCAATACGTTGCTGGTAAATGTTGTTCCATCCGTCGATTGGGACAAGGAAATCATATTTTGAGGAAGAATTAAACCCCTCGATAGATCAAGAGGAGGAGAGAACGCCTTCAGCCTGCCTATAAGCATTTACGCGCATGTTCGACGCTTTACCGCTATTTATGATCTACCTCCGAAACTATTGCAAATTAGCATCTAAAACTTCGATGACATAGTCGTGGAATAAAATCCTAAATCTTCATCAAGGCGTTTCAACTACAGTCCCTCCCATTACTCGACGGCACAGCAATTCGAGGAAAAAAACAAGTCTCGCAAGTACGAATATACAGAGACGAATGTAGGGACGTGGTTTCAGAGTTGCTGTTAGTTGTACAGGCAGTCTCCCCGCGGACACACGTGTGCCCGTAACACAAAGTTCCCGTGGGAGCATGTAAAGCCTTTCCTAATCGACGAAAGTTTTACCAGTGAGCTATAGGGAAAATTAAAGTATCGATATAGGAAAAGAGACGATGACGAGGAAAGAGTAATCGAAAGTTTTCAAGCTGCCCGATAAGAAAATTGACGATCGACAAATGTAGCTTTAGACGGTGAGAGGAGTAAGAAACTATGCTGATCAAGGGTCTCTAATAAGCGAGCTCAATATGTACTGAAGAGATATCGTTTAATTGAAAAACCGCTGGCAGTTTTGGTTGATTTTTGATCGGTGCAAACGATGACTTAAGTATAGAGTATTTGAAAATTGTATACTTTCTCTTTTCAAATTATTATCATACGAGTTTATTAGCGATAATATTCTTTTTAATGCTTATGAATGATGCATAACAAATCAATTGCTCCAATCTCTCTAAATGATAAAAATTTAAAGTATCTCGCGCAGTAACAGCTTGGCGTGCATAACGGAAAAAGTTGTTGAAAGGGAAAATGAGAGAGAGGATGACTTGAATTAAAATTTAAATTATTTACCAAATTCATAGCAAGTCTAATCAATTAATTAAAAGACATTACTACTCTACACGTTGGGTCTAGAAATATTTCTTTGTCGATATCAGGTATACTGTTGCAATGCAATGGTCATTATGTATTCTAATTCATAGCGCGGATCTTTTTCCAGAAAAATTACTTTCTTTATACTTGACTATTTTTATATTTTTGCCCGGCTCGGTAAAGTATTTATAGAGTCGATAATATAATATGTATCGACGGACAACAATGATAGCATATACATAACTGTTTTTTTGCACTTTTCTGAATTGATTTTCGATGCTCTACGGAAAGTTGATTTTCAAGCCTGAATATCAGCTTCTATGTAAAGCTGTTATATTCGTACAAGACATAGAAATAAAGTAAAATGAATGCTCTAATATTACCACACTTCATACGTTAATATTGAAAGGTGACACTCAAGAATATAAATACTACTGATAATATATAATTTGTAAACGATTTCGTCTAAACCCAAAACAGTCGTAAAACTACTTTACGATTGCGAAATCCATTTACAGCTTCAAGACAATAAAAGCCTGAAATACATATCCTTTCCAAAGTCTTTATTTCTCGTTACTATCTCTCTTACAGAAAATCAAATAAAATTTACTAAATTCAAAATAATATATAAAAAACGATATATACAAAAATTACTGCCAATTAATTTGTCAGCATCTACTCCTATGATGAAAAGAATATAACAAAATAATCTACTTCTTCGAATTCATCCTTATTCACATTATGTCTAATTATTCTTTCAATAATACTCTTCGATCAAAAACGGCATATAAAATAATATAATAATACATTGCAAAGATTATGTTTTGAAAAAAACATGTAGGCCTTAAAAATGGGCACTATTAGTCCAAAGAATGATAAACAATTGTACGACAGACGTGTCCCGTTTAGGTACCCTTCGAATAACAACGCATCGTGCATCCTAAGTACTATGGATATACAATATGCATACATACACATTACACACAGACATGTATATATATACCTATTTAGCAGTGTATATTAGTAGCATAATGACTACCTGCGTTATGCATCACCAGTAGGTCAACGTTCAGCGCATATAAATCCTCGACGGACACGATACCGGTATCAGTTGAGCACCAGTATAGCAACGGCACACCATGTCGAGTTATGCATGTGACGAGGGAGCACAGAATCCGTTTTCATAATGCCGAGTGGCTTTAACGCATTTACGAGGGGTAGAATGAGAAAGATAGATAGAGAGAGAGAGAGAGAGAGAGAACGCATACACTTCGTTCCTAGTCATCTCGCGAGGCTTTACTGACGATAAATACAATTGGAAAAGCCAAGTTCGAAGTTGATTTTTTTCACAAGATCTTTCTAGTTTTCAGACGTGTCTTTTCTTCCTCTCAACTCAGAATAAATTCTTTCATTGAAATATTCTGAGTTCTTGTTTTATTTAATATAGGAACCAATGGGTAGAAAGAGCTCAAACTTGGTTAGCAATACTCTTTGATACACTCCTTTCGATATAAATGTAGGGATTATAAATTGAATGATCCAAAAAATTTAACATTATAAAAAGTGTAAATTTTTTTTAATAAGAGGTTTTTTATTTTTAATAATTTTTCTATACATTCAATTCTGAATTCCTACATTCGTATTAAAAAGACTACGTCACAGAGTATAACTAGCAATTTGTAGCTCAATCCATTCATAAATTTTGAATTTAAAAATTTGTATTTTAAATGTATATCTTTGTGCCCCTGAAGTGCAGATGATGTTCACTGTAACGATAGTTGCACAAGTAAGCTACGCCTCTTTGAAATATTATTTTGCTTGTTTTGCAAGCCAATTTTTCAAAAATAAACGGTAGACCTTAAACCAATATCTCCTCAATCGTACTTCTTTACACCATTTATGAAATTTAACTTTAACTTAGTTATCATATAATTTATGTTAAAATGTGTGTCCATATGATATAATTCGGCACTCTCGATAACTTACCGGCATACGCTAGTTGTTGATTCATTTCCAATCGACATTAATTGATTATATAGGATTAGATGATATGCGACATGACCTTTATAATCTGCAGATGAAAATAATGCATCCCTATCAGTGATATAAAATTCAGAAAAATTCAATGAAAACGGAAAAGTACCCAGTATTGTGATAACATGCAGGAAGTCAAAACAAATCGATAGCATGCGAAAGGAGGCTAGCCTGTGCACAAAATCTAAGTTATATATTATTTTTCTAAGTCAGTAATGTGAAAAGAATTCTTAAAAAACCCAGAAATAGATCAATTATATCCATTATTTCGAAAACAAAGTTTCGAGGGTACACGGTTTTTGTAAACTTTTTTTTCCTATCAGCACACGCACTGTAACTTAGCCAAAGTCACGATCATATCAAACTCAGTCTTTCTCTCTCTTCCACCCTCTCCCTCTCTCAATTAAAAGCACAATGTTTTCAGAGAAATTTTTTTCGGTAACTTTTTTGAGTTAAAATTGATGTTTCGTTCACTTGGAAATAGTAAATACAAATTTTCACTTTTTTGTTCAGTGCATTTTCACTATAAATTGGTGAACTATTCACAGTCACTTTTATGAACAACGAATAGTCACTGCTCTGTTTCACTGATTTCATAGTGAACGTTCACTAATTTTCTAGCGAAAAAACTCTGTTTGAAAACATGAATTTTGGGAGTATTTATTTCACTGATTTTCTAGTATCAATCTAAACTCGCCAATTGAAAAACAGTCTTCGAAAGCGAGCAAATTCAAAATCAGATTTGAAAAACCAACCCACTCAAAATATAAAATATGTAAACATTTATGTGGAGTCACTCTCGCACGCTTATACATCCAAATACGTAATTCTAAAATAGATATTTATTATTTGACTATGATAATTTTATTTTTGAGGAATGAAAAACAAAACGATGATATATACACTCGTCAAAAAAATTATCGCAATACCTAATTCCGATTAAAATTTGTCGCAACTTCAGAAATCAATATCTCTCAGGTAAAAAATATCGTAAAAGGGTTAACATTTGTAAATTGAAAGATAAACTCTGAAGCGAATACTTTAAGATGGTGGAACTCGGTTTTGGATTTTACGTCACCCATATTTATATGTGATCATAAAATTCAAGGTCACTTTATAAAGTTTAAAAATCGTAATCTTTCGTACTGCGTGTCTGTACGTGAGTGATTATTTCGAAAATTCTGATCGATACATCTTAAAGCACAACAACTCTTTCCCTTTAATTAAAAAAAAATCGGGTTCGCTGCGATTTTGCTTTGACGATTTTACCGCGATTTAAAAATATCGATCCATCTTAGGACCATGCATATGGCGTTATCAACCTGAGATATCGATCTACGAAGTAGTCATTTTACACCGCTGATTCAATCGTAGGGTGGATCGAGATTTCGATCTAGGTGTTGCGATATTTTTGTTGACGAGTGTATATGATGAGGCAGATATTTTCAATAAAAGTTCGATATACAACCTCAATTTATTTATTTGATCGCTAAGTGATTGATGACGCATAAACAGAGCGTGACAGAAAACACATGTAAGAGAGCAGAACGTAGAGCGATGCATAGGAAGGAGAGGAGGGTAACAGATTTTCATCCCTGTTGTATAGATTATAATTTCATGACTTTCATGATGATCGGCCTGTGCACGCGTTCGACCGGATTACAAACCGACAAGCGGACCCGTAACTGCGGACAGCGATCGAGTCCAGTAATTTATCATCCCTTCTCTTTTTGACGTGTGCATAGGCGAATGTGAGCATTAGATATACAGCGAAGATCGTGATAATTGCTATGATCGAACGATGCATTAGCGCCTTTCCATTCTGGATCTACGTAAGCTACTGCTACACCTACAATTTCAAATATTTCTTTTTCGTGCAAAATAATTTCAGTTTAATTTTGCTTATTCTCTGTGTTCTTTAATGCAATATCGTATTTGCCGTATCGCTAAAAATATTCAGCAATGTAATGTTGAGTAGATGCAGTTGAATAAATTTATAATAGTAAAGATATTATTGATTTTCAAAAATATTTAAAAAAGCTTTTTTATGGTAGGTGATGCCATATAGAGATCGTGGTTGCACCCGAGACTACGTACATATTATCGGTTTTGCTGTTGCGGATGCAAGAGATAGAGAGAGAGAGAGAGAGAGAGTGTGTAGTTACCCCTACTGCATCCCTCTAGCGGTAGAAGATCGATACGTCCGCATTAGCGTAACAATTCTCAAGCCTTGGTCGTCCGGCATAGCTTATAAACACGAGGCATTTTTCCTATTCGTTAAAAATGTACATAATATATATACATATGGTATATTCTAATTAAGGTCAACTACAGAAACCTGCGCTAATTGGTGTAATGACGGCTATTCGTTGAGAGAGTACCATTACCCTTACTGAAACATAATCAAATGGGCTCACTACTTTCACTATTCGTTTCTCCCAAACGTCTTCTTCCGAGGAGATTTTTTTGGAAATGAACCTTCTTAAAACTGCTTATCTTTCGCTTTAGTGAAATTGATATGTGCCTGATCAGCAAAGCTCTACTTCTCTTCGAATACGCGGATCTCCATCAGCGCAAGCTTACGTCTGTCGGTTACCCTTTTTCTTACAATGTATTTACAAGATGTAAATAACAATCGTGTATGCTGCGATCGGCTCGACCTCTCTCTACATTCCTCTCTTCCTATCTCTCTCGTGAGTATGCATATGAGTCGTGATGAGTATGTCTTCATATAGAAAAACTACTATAGAAACGAGACACTATATTTAAGTTAAGATAACAAATGTGTTTGCTTAAGAATTTTGACACCTTTTTATTGATTATTCAAAACTGATTGGAATACGAATAAAAGTAACATCCTTATAAATTATATAAGTTAAGCAAATTCAGTTAAAGCCTGTTCTATAACATTGTTTTTCATAATATTTTTAATAAAGAAATAGCTCTAAATCTAGCTAGATGATAATATCCTTTCGCAATAATATAACAAAAAATTTTCTCGCCATGACTCAAATGTACAAAAATGATATACTTGACCTATTACATTATGCATAAACCTTTGAAGTTTATCTATGTTCATTCATATTTCATTAATATCCGTTGCCAATAAGTCGATGCCACTATAAATTTAAATTCCTAAAATAAAGAGGATCGATACGTAAAGGCGCAATAAAAAGAAAAATACGATCCAAGTTTTTATTTTTTTTTCCATATCAGAAAATCAGAAGCAAATTCTTACACGTTTATGCTACGAAATTTTGTCGATATAACTATTTCGATATAACTTAAATCACATTCAAGTCAGTTTTAAGACAAAACTGACTTATACTCGGTGAAACCTCTTTACCATTTAACATACTACGATGGATACTCCATTTAACTCTTTGCAAAAATAATTAATACTAAATTTCTAAATTACGGTCCGTCGATGAAATATTTTTCCTAAATATTTGCCTAAATATTTTTTAATGTTTTAAATAAACTCAGTTGTCATTGACTATACATTTAAATCTATACATATCCGTATATGACCATTTATGCGGGTAGAATTTAAATTTATATTCATACGTTCACGTATTCGTTGTATGAAATTCTGAAATAGTGTAAAAGGCCGTTCATTTTTTGTTTATATTTTTACTGCCTATTTTATTATTTTAACAATAAATAATACTAAATAACTATTTATTAAATTAGAATGGTACTTTTATAAAATTATTATTATATATCCATGAATTCGCACATGTTTCTACAAATGCTCTATTCTTGAGAAAAATAGAGGCTCATGCCAATTGATTACTATATATATATAAAAATTGCATACAACGAATACGTGAACGGATGAATAAAAATTTAAATTCTACCGACAAACTTTACAACGTTATTCTAAAACTTTTTTTACAATTATGCCCGCATAAATGGTCATATATGGATATGTATAGATTTAAATGTATAGTCAATGACAACCTAGTTTGTCGAAAACATTAAAAAATATTTAGGAAAAATATCTCATCGACGGGCCGTAATTTAGAAATCTTGTATTAATTATTTTTGCAAAGAGCTACATGACAAATATAAATTAATTAATTAATTAAAAGAATTCTTTTGAACTAAATTAATTTCTACAGTAGAGTCCAGTTCATTTTGATCTTGACTCTCTTCTAAGTATACTTCATTGTAAAAATGCGGTAAGACTCGAATAACGTTAATCCTATAAAACTATGGCAATTCTGCCCTGAGATCGTTCATTCAGGAGGTTGGAAAGATATTAGGCTCTGAATCTTGGCGCTCTCGCGATAATGCGCCGATTTCGTGGAAAAACATGCTGGCACGGTGCGATTAAGTTATGGAGATTTAGAGCAAAGGATTGATCGATATGTCTTTGATAATCCCCAACCCTTCCCCACCCTTCTCCATCCTTCCCCACCCGTCCTCACCCTTCCCCACCCTTCCCCACCCTTCCCCACCCTTCCCCACCCTTCCCCATCCTTCCCCACATTCACTCTGTCTCACTCTCTCGTTGCAGAATTTAATTACGCTTGAATTGGATGTTATCTATTAGCAAAAACTTTCTTCAAAGATATAAAAATAATGGATTTTTATCGTACGATAGTTTCTTTATAGGATCTCAGTGTTTGAAATTATTGCGAATATATGCATCAGAAATGTACATCCATTTTGCTCATATTCCACGCTAAGTTCAGTAGAGTAAACGACGTTTTCATATAGTAGCAGATGTTTCGTGACGTATGTAACGATTTTATAACACGATTTTATATGTAATTAGCAAACAAAATGCAAAGTCTATTTTGAGAGATTCTTGCATTAGCCGAAATTAGTCTATGAATAGAACTCGACGCTATACGGTGAAGTTTCGTTATCGAACGTGAAATTCATCTACTGGATAAATGAAACTAATTGTATAACAAATAGTTTCCGTCACCACTATCTCCTTATACCTGTATTATACACATAGATTAGTCGTTTAAGTGAAAGTCATCCAGTTCTACATGTATACACAGCTCATAATAAAGGTAAAGGTATCGAAAAAATATTCCCAAGCCATTACCCTCGTTGAATTACGACAGTACTCAAGACTTCGTAGTCGAAAATTTGAGCAAAAGAGCGGTCGAAATAGTAAATTAAACAAATCGCGCATTATCATATCGTATCATTAATACTGCTTAATAATGTTTCGATTTGAAGACAAAGAAGCGTTAGAATCGATAATCAAAGCTCGTTCGGTATAATTGAATTAGCTTATTCTTTACAACGTACACCGCTCGAGCAACTTAATTAAAGGGCGGTCGCGGATTTTCCGAATTGCATTAATATTAACACACATTTTTTGCTACACGAGGTTGAAAAATTCATGAGCATTAGGAATCGGGAGCAAAGGCGCTTTAGTGGCTATCGATTTTCGAGCCCTGAGATAGAAGCAAGAGAGAGCTGTTTTTTCCTCTTTAATTAGGCTCTCGATGACTTTTACCTTGAATACACTCTAGAGGCAGAGCTTTGGTCTTTCATGAATAGGGATGATTATTAAGATGATAGCCAGGGCGGCAGCTAAGTTCAAATTTTCTCTTTTCCCTATGTTCCTCGAATTTTTATGTATTTAGAAAATGATCTTCATGAACTTTTGAAATATTACAATGAAATATTTCACATATATAAAAATAAATATAAAAATAAATATATAATATATATATATATATATATATATATATATATATTTATATATCTGCATCTATACGAAATTATAAACTATCTCATATCATAACTTTACATCACATAGTATACAAACTTCATCGCAATTCAAACTAAAATTCGATGTGTTTAAAAATCGAAAGACAAGATCGCACTTTCCAAATTCTATTTTTCATATTAAGCCAAATGCACCAATGTTATTCAATCGTGATTGTCAGAATAGAGTGACGACGAATCTTCATTGTTTATACTAATATGCATTTATTCTGATTTTCCGCTCACTCAAGCGCTACACTCTGCAAGCGCTACACTCTGCAAGCGCTAAACTTTCTCTACAATACTTGTAAACTTTTGATTGTTTTAACAATAATTTGATAGCGCTCCACTACCGATAAAAACACAAAGAAAAAACTTGAACGAACTAGAATAGAATACGGAGTTCCCGCCCCTTTCAAAGCAGTAGGCAGATCCTATATATATATATATACGTATACAAATGCACTTACTGATGCAGGCGCATAACGCGACGAGTACCACTGGAAGAGTCATCAAGGTTGTGTTTGTTCGTGCCATTGCTCTTATTATTTCCTTCCACTGAATTATGATCCTGTCACGTTATCTCTTTCCCTCTCACTCGAAACTTTCCGCGAGTCTTCCTGTACTGGGCAAATCGGCGAGTAACATCCGATTCTTGCAAAGCTCTCTTATAGAGTGTGAATGAACGTGCCGTGTACTTTTGTTCGCAGATCTAATTACACCAATCGAAAAACATCAGTTTACCTACGTACATGTACATCGGTATATATATATTCTTATATGCGCGTGGGTGCGTATATAATAAAGATTCTAGGTTACGATAATAGACTGCGCGCGCGTCAAGACCCGCACTTCGTCGTTGCAGACTGAAACTGACTGACCTGCGGCGCGAAGCTTTGGAAAGCGAAACGCGCGCCTCAAGTAGAAGCTCCGCCTGCATCGTTGAATCGACGAATCGCGTTGGTTTTCTCTCTCTCTCTCTCTCTCTCTCTCTCTCTCTCTCTCTCTCTCTGTCAGTACATGCGCGCACTTTTCCTCGTCTAGGTATATTTTTGCGATAGTTTGCGTTTGTGTGCGCGCCTCGTTTTATATATATATATATACATATACATATAAACCCATACACCATTACCACGATGCTAGCAAATCTTCTATTGAAGTATCTCGCGTGTCTGAGAGAGCTTTTTTCATGATCATTTGTGCAGTAGACGATGCAACTAACTAAACTGCCGATGATGTTCATTCGGTGGTTTATTTTTATTCTTAGTCGAAGATAATAATAAGATAAACATTTTTATTTTATTTGTTCACGAGAATACAGTAAACAATCTATAAAAATCATTTCTAAGAAATATCTGTAAATATCATGTTTGCAAATGTTTGAAAATCAATATTCTATTAACCGTTTAGCGTTACAAAGGCACGTATTCGGTTACACTTATTGGAAATCATCTCGGAAAAAATCGCGTAGTAATTATTATCGAAATAAATTATATAAAGTGTATTACCTATGGGAAATTACGACTAAATCGCGAAGACCACACGTGTATGACTAAAAATATTCTCAAATTTAAAAAATATTTCAATTACAATATAATATACAATATTCGAAATTATAACTTCCGCACTTATTGAAAAGTATAAATCTGTAGATATCAATTGAAGGTTATTATTATGCACGACTGCTGCTATACGGGAGAGCCCAACAATTTCATCGTTAAAAACCACGAGATACGACATCTTGTACGCAATGTTTGATCGATAAAGTGAAAATGAAATTTTGCTCATATTATATACAATTTAAAAGTGGGAGCTTTTTACATTTTTTGTAAATTGATTATCTTAATAAAGTTATCACAGATTTTAAAAAATTATTTTGAAACTTTTATATCACCTTGACAATTGACCTATTGAAATTCAGCTTAATAATCGGACACTTACATACGAATCGCCACTACATTGAAAAGACGCTAAAAACTATGTTTTGATGATAAATTCAATTCTAAGCATTCTACATAATAAAATGGAATAGAAAAGTCGTAAATTCTCAAAAATACAACTTTTTCTCATTTACATGAAGAGCGAAAAATACTTACTAATAACAAATATAAATTTTGTAAATTTGTAATAAAATAAATGTGAATTAATATGGAATCAGAGTGTAAAGCACGCGCAGCTCGTGCTTTAGCATGGGAGGGGTTAGCGCAAACTACTGACGGTCGTCATATATAGATAAGAAATTATATCGCATATGGGGCATCAATTTTAAGTTCAGACATCGAAAAAAAGCTTTTGGGCACATACTCCAATTTTAAGGTAAATTTTTGAATGGTAAACGAATGAATACTAAAGAAAAATAGTGAAATAGACGCTGAGCGAATTTTTTAAAATGTCTTCATTCTTATTACGTTAAAGGGTGCAGTTAGTTGACTTGAATTTTGTTTGTTTCCATTTTTGTAAAATTAACATCGTCTATAACCTGATTAAACAAATATGGAAAAAAAATTAAAATTGAGAGCGTAAGTTGACATTAGCTTTGATATGCAAATAACACGGGTAAAGTAATAGAATAATAGAGTGAAAGTAATAAAAATGTTCGGTATGAAGAGCATAAAAAGAGTGAACAAGTAAACCTCATTACTGAACGCTCGAAAATGTTCAATCTATCCTCAAATCCAACTCGCAAGCGTGTCTCCATCTCCATCACTGCCGCAATTTCGACCAACAAACTCCGAAGGCCATATCTGTTCTCTCTCTCTCTCTCTCTCTCTCTCTCTCTCTCTCTCTCTTTCAGTAGAAATTTCAACTTCTCTAATAGGCAACAGCTGGCGAAGGAATGTCCTCAAGCTTGCATCTTTCATATCTTCATTTCTATAAACGCGGCCACATCACAGAATTAACAATTGTATTTCAATTGAAAATATTATCAACTTATCAAGTATACGAAACGACTTGGCGCATAAAAAATTGAATTATTGCGTATTTACGCTTCGGCAAATCATTCTTTCCGAAGTCTTTCAGATATGAGAGGCATTTCAGGTACAAAGGGGAGTCTCAGCCTCGTGCCTACAGCTGCTCTCGGAGCAGCGATAATTCGGGAGTAAACGAAAAATAAACCTGGCTATAATAGACAGTCAAAGAGCTGTCAGATAATATATAAAGAAACGGACTAATTCATTATTTATTTGTATATTGTAATGAATTCATTACTAATTAAAAGAACGTAGTTTAAAATTGAATTACGATAATGTATCGTTTGTAATTTGAAGCTTCCTTTATCAACTCATTACAGCAGAAGCCGATCGTCTCGATAATCCCTCTGTTATTGAGACGATTACTTTTCAGAATACGAGAACTCGAAGTAGGTATAGGTAGTACCTATACCCATAGTGCCAGCTTCATTACGAAAGTTCGGGCTAGTACTTAAAGAGCCAGGCATTCGCCGTGCTAAGTCTACAAACGTCTACAATATCTGTGAACTGTATAATTGTATACGTATAACTGTACATGTACATACGTATACAGTCAGTCGTATATAGGTACATACATATATACATAGAATAGAGTTCAATGAGAGAAGTTGGTGGTCTGCACCCGCCGTACGTGAATTGGAAATGATTTTCCTATGACATGGGAGAAACATCATTAATATACGTACATAATAATATAAATAATACGCAATATAATACGTGTATACAATAAATGCACGAATAGTCTACGAGATTCTTACTGTATTGAATACTACTGTGAAGAAAGCTTCTGTGTTATATAAGAATCCAAAAAAACTCTATCCCATCTTTTTTTACTGACAAATACCAACTAAACGAGTTCGAGAAAAACATATTAATCCAAATTCTTACATATACATTTAACGAAAATGAAACGAAATGACTAATAACATTTGCACTATATAGTCACTTTCACTTCTCCGATGTCGCAGTTCACTACGGTTATAAAACGAAGGCTACGGCTAAACTACCAGTTGTAATTGCATTGTAGGCTGGCTACTATGTCTATTAGCCGCTATGCTTACTTCAGTTCGGCACAAGGAAACGAAAACACTTCGAATTTCTATGCAGATGAAAATGAGTACTTATACGAAAATCATTCTACCTGGCATAGAGGCAGCACCACCTTGACTTTGCAGAAATATACAATTACAGTGATCTAGTTTATCGACCAGCGCAACTGTATACCGTATCTTTATCTTTGCTCGAGCTTCGAGCACAAACACAATACACAAATCACAAACCAAAGCAAAGCGTCTTTCTTTGGCAGTTCGGCTTTAGGCTTTTACAGATATCGCGAATATACGATACGATCATACGATATATCAAATACCATATATATGCACACACACACACACACGCACGCACGCACACATATATACATTTAGCTATATAGAGTATATCTGTTTGTCTACTGTCAGTGGAAAGATTTCATGGAAATGGAAAACGAAGTACAGATCACTGTGAAATGGAGCGGAGAAGAGTACCCTATTACAGATATGGGAGAAAACGACACGGTCCTCTCGCTGAAAGAGAAAATACATAAACTGACCGGCGTCAGACCCGAGAGACAAAAACTGCTCAATCTCAAATTTAAAGGTTATATTTTGCTTGTTAAACAAATCCTCGGGCTACATTGTTTCCAAAATTTCACTATTGTTGACGGACATTTTTTCAACGGGATATTATCTTTTTTATATTTAAGAATTATTTTCAATTTTCTTTTATATATATATATATATATATATATACAACTGGTTGAAATTATCTTTTATCCATAGGAAAACCAGCACAAGATAGCGATATTATCAGCAAACTGGAACTAAAACCAGGATTCAAACTAATGATGATGGGCTCTCGAGAGGAGGATATTGCTGAAGTAAGCCAAGCACCGGAAAATATGCCCGATGTGATTAATGATTTAGATATAGAAGAAGAAGAAGTAGAGATTGAAAAAGCAGAAATTTATCTAGCTAAAATTCAAAAACGAATTGAGACTTATGAAATTCAAGAACTGAATCCATTAAGGGAGGGCAAGAAATTGCTTGTTCTTGATATTGATTATACACTGTTCGATCATAGATCTGTAGCTGAAACTGGACTTCAACTCATGAGACCATACTTGCATGAGTTTTTAACAAGTGCCTATAAGAATTACGATATTGTAATATGGTCTGCCACAAGCATGAAATGGATCAATGAAAAGATGAAACTTTTAGGAGTTTCTAATCATCCAAGCTATAAAATAGCTTTTCATTTAGATTCGGCAGCTATGATTTCAGTTCACACGCCAAAGTATGGTGTTGTTGATGTGAAACCTTTAGGAATTATATGGGGAAAATACAAACAATTTTCTGCTAAGAATACCATTATGTTTGATGATATTCGAAGAAATTTCATCATGAACCCTCAATCAGGTTTACGTATAAGAGCCTTTAGACAAGCTCATCTAAATAGAGATAAAGATAGAGAGTTGCTAAAATTGTCAAAGTATTTAGAAGCGATTTCTCCATTAGAAGACTTCCAGGTGCTAAATCACAGAAAATGGGAAGAGTATCGGTCTAAGAAGAGTAAAAGCAGCAAACGAACGGAAACTGATGACACTCGGCCTAATCATGCATAATTCTGCCAGTGACAAAGTCATTTATAAAATTAATGTTATATTTTTAACTGTAACTACTAGTGATAAATTAAAGTGAATCAATGTGTAATAACTAATACTTCTTTAGATAACATTTACTTAATTTGCTATGAGATCGTATTTGTATACTTAAAGAATGATTAAGATGTGTGCGTCTCTGTTTTAAAAAGAAATATATTTTTTCATCTTTTATACGATACAATTTTTAGTATTCATGAATATTGTCTAAGTTTGACTTACACTGCCAAAAAAAATTATATATATATATATGTGTTACAAACGTCTGTTCAATTCTAATATCGTATCATTTTATTAAAATCATTTTATTTATGTATCTGAATATCCATTCTCATCCTGTGTAATTAATTCATAATTATTAAGTGTAGTGATAGATAAAAGTCAAAATTACACTTCAAATTACTTATATCGATACTATTTTATTGCATTGAAAGAAACAAATAAGATCAGCATTGCTGAACTTTCTGTAAATACCTAGCAATGTATTGTAACTACAATTTTTTGAATAATGTATAAAAAATAAAAATATCTTTAATATATGTTTATAGTTCTTCTAACATACATTTTTTACCTAGCCTTTTTTTGTTTTGTTTAAGTTATAGGTTTTAATTATTAAATGCATAAAATATCACATGAATCTTAAAAAAATAACAGTTTATTAAAAAAAACACAATTGCTTATGTACACCAAAATGATCTATTGTATTAAAAATTTTTGAGCTTCTAAATCTTCTATTGTTGAATGTGTGTTATAAGTAAACAGTCTTTCTTTGTTAGTTGCATATACTGTATGGTTATTCACAAGATTTTTATGTATTTTCAAAGTTTGTTGTAAATCAGCTATACTAATGCATGGAGGAACAGATACTAACGTTTGCGTTGAGCAGGCCAAAGCAAAAGCTGTAGCTTGTTCAGCATCCTCAATACACATTTTTGGATTAGGCATCTGACCTGCTGGATCCATGACTACAGTTGGATTTGTGAATTTTTCTTCTTTCATAATGGATGATGTATTCTTTTTCCATGAACTAGGTACTGACTCGCCAATATTATATATAAATGACTCGTCCCGAATGCGAAAACCTTTTCGACGTGTTATCATGGCTGTCAAAACATTCTTCAAGAATATGTGGGTAGCTGCTATTATAATATGTGCAGTATTATCTTCTGCTCCATCCATATTATTTTCCCAAGCAGCTAGCATGAGTCTAGCCAAGACAAAGGTACGATCTGGAAGTACCAGTTCCTGTGCACTCGAACGATTGGCTCCTATAGGCTCATCGCCGACCGGTGAGGATGCCTGACTTAAAACCTCTGCATACACATCTGCAGGCTCAAAGTTTGATTTATCCGACTTATACTTACGCTTCAATCGCATTCGTTTCTCTTTCAAATTCTGTGCAGTATTGCTTTGAGTGCTATTGATTTTGCTTATCCTAGGTGGTGCTGATATAACAAGCCCTCTAACTTTGTTAAACAAGCAAAGTAAAAACTCGTTGTGCAAGTGTACTTGATCTTCTGACATGATACTTCTGGCTTCTTTATCGAATTCTTCTTTCGTCGTCTTCATTTGAAACCACAATTTCATTTTGTCAAAGTATACTTTGGAATTTTCACCCAACGAGGCAACAAGTGCCTTTCTTGCGACGTTTAAGTCTTTTGAGCTTGTCATTATAAAAATTAATGCTATATCAAATTCAGATTTCAACTTTCAACTTTTTTATATCAAGAATGGTTTTCGTATGTTTTTAAAAATGTTATTTTGTTTGCACCGTTCTAGGTTACATATACAACGATATGATTAATTAAGGTAAGGTTAGATCAAGCAGAAGCCTAAATACTATGGTTAGGAGAGGGGCTCTCTCTCCCCCCCTCACTACCAAACATAGAAATAAGGTTGAATTTCAAAATATCAAGGTATTATTCGCCTTATGACATGAAACATTTTTCCTTTCATTAAAATCGCGATGTTAATATTCAAAGAATAAAAAAGGTGAAAGATAATATTTATAGATAAAGTAAAGAATTAGTTAAATTCAAAAGAATAACTTGATTATAATAACTGGCCAGATTTGAATGTACAATAGCCGAAATGTGTTATTAATTTCTAAAGCATAATTTAAAGCGACAATCATTATACTGCAGATATATAATATTTAAGTTATCGAGTAATTTCGGCTTTCAGCTTTCGGCTTTCGGCTTTCGGCTTTCGGTGAAAATAAGTTATGCTTATGCATTCGGTCGCGTCGTTTTGCGACGGCGCCACAATCTCACGTCAAAATCTTTCATCCCCAGACGTCCATTCCATCGCCACTACCGCCGTACGGCCGCACCGCGAAATCGCCAGATGCCAGAGTGCCAGCAGCGACCAGCGAGGCTGCGAGAGCGACAGCAGCCAGCTGCCAGAGAGCAGAGAGGAGAAGGAGACAGTCAGTGAGCCAGATCGCTTTTTGCGCTTGCGCCAGTGCGCCGCAGCTCAGCAGGCTCAGCTCAGCTGCCCCGTTGACTCAACAGTGTTGAGTACTGCCAAGCCAAGCTGCTCAGCTCTGCCTCTGCTGCCTCTGTTGCCTCTGACCTCTGACAGTCAAAATCTGACTGCTAATTTTGATTTCTGTCTTCAGTCCGTTCGTCGAGTAACGTTTGGTAATATACGCAGTAAGAGAGCAATAGTTAACGCCGTCGTAGCTGACAGTTTGCAGTGACTCTCTCTCTCTCTCTCTCTCTCTCTCTCTCTCTCTCTCTCTCTCTCATATTCTCTGACAGTCCCCAAGTCGTAAAAGTGTCGAGTGTGCCTCGTTACTAACGAATCGTTAGTGGTTAGTGTTACAGTTACACGTTGCACGTTACAGCCAGTAACCCGCTGTTACTTTGTCATCGTATCACATCAGTCAGTATCATGCTACTGTGCGACGAGAGTCGAACGCGCGTTCGGATTTTTCTCGCAAAACAGTGATACAGAGAATGATAAGTTGTCGGGGGCGTATATAAACTTACCAAGAGAATAACTTCATGTCTCTGTCTCTGCATCTGGATGTCAATGGAGCTCTTTCGCAGCGACACGCACTTCATTTTCGTGAAGGAAAGTCACAGTCTCTGGTGGGACAAGCAGACAGGAGAGTTTTCTGCTAAATCGGGTAACGTAAATTGTACATAACGTACATAATAATAATCTATACTTTACTTTCTCTTGGTCTTTCACTTTCTTTATTCTTATACTCACGAAGAGTTTTCGTGTACACTGTACAGACTGATAAGGAACTTCTTCGTCTAGAAATAAACAATAAACTATACAGCTGTTCAACGTTTTAGTATTATTGTGCTCGACAATTAGAGTGGTTGTGCTAAATATAAAACACAAACTTCTCTACCTGTATTTAGAAGTAGTATTTAGACTTTAATCTTTCTTTACAATCTCACGTTCTATGAACGGCTCCATAGCATTACAATGTACTCGACCTTCTAATAAACGTTTCTTTTACTCCTCCTACAAGTGTAGTCATTCTTAGAAAATCGCATAAATTACTTTTTTAAACTGACTTTTTACTTTTTTATTTATAGATATTTCACCTTATTATTGTACTAAAGCCGCGGTTGTAGTTACATAGTTCTATAGACGCGAATGATGTACTACTATTTTCGGTAAAGATTATCGATTTCCCTCACGATCTTTTTATTAATTAACGATCCTCATGATTTTTCGCTATTTTTCTTATATACCAATTCAAAAGAAGCTTTTTAGCCTACTCACTTATTCCTAATCATAGCCGTTCACACACTGAATTTAAATCGAAAACTTTCCGGTTATACGATATAAATTTACGAATACATTTAAGAGCCAATTAATAATTTTACTTTTTTGCTGCTGTGAATAAAAAATTATTAATTAATAAGTTAATATTGCAAAATAATAGATAATTGCCGAATTCGAATTAACCGCAATTTTCTTTATTATTAATTATGCGCGAAAGACGTTTTGATTAATTTTTTAATGTGTTCTGAAAACGGAAGGAATATATGAAACTTAAAATCATTTGTTTGAAAAAATAAATTTTCATTAGTCATTGCGGAAATTGATTTTTTCAGTTTACAATATAATATAATTTTTATACATGATAATGATTTTGTTTAGAAACGTTATCAATAAAATAAAATAGCAAGATCAATTTATCAATAAGTAATTAGATAAAAGAAAAAGTAAAAGAATCAAAGGATGATCTAAAGATTTTTTTCGTTCATCTAATTCAACAAATTTACGATTAAAAAAGAATAGGATAATTAAAGTTTCTAAAAAAATTAGCCCTTTCAAAAGAGTGCTTAAAAAATCTAAAGAAAAATTAATAATACACATTACTTCTATTTGTATATTTAAAAATAAAATTCGCCGGCTACACGGGCGCGTATCTTATATTTTATGAATGAATGTCTCACGGGACGAGACATTTCGATCGAGATTCCAACTAGGTCAATCAATAATCCAGTTTACTTTGAATTTTGTCACAAACTCACAATGTGCAGATGTACTAAACATACAGCATACTCTCATATATACATATATAGATGCGAGTATGTTGTGTGAGTGTGTATACACATATATATATATATATATACTGTCACACGTGCATATGGTCCCTTGTTATATTTTTTGATTATCCAACGATTTAAAGGTATTCCTTAAAAAAAGAATTTCGCTAATTTTCAGGACTTCCAAAGTATGTTTCGGTTATATATGAACGAATTAGTTGATTAATTAATTGCTTCTAGCTTATAGTAAAATAGTAGATCAAATTTGTAAAATTTTATATTGCTATTTATTAATTGAAAGCATTAAAAAGTGTAAGATGCTGCAAGATATGAAGAAATTTTTACTATCAATGCACAGTTCAGCATGTCTAATCAGTTATGAAAGTACATTAATTGGTCTTAATTGAATTTGGTTTCAGATTGGGAATGGGCAAGTGCAAATGACTTAGAATGTCTCGGTTTATTCTATGGAATTGTTGGAAAAATCGAACAAACCAATGTACTAGAAACTCGTTTAATGCTGGTGAAAGAAATCACACCAGCTGGGGAATTACAAGGTGGACATGTAGTTCACAAAATAAAATCAGTAGCTTTCCTGCATCTGGGTTCAGAAAATTTTGACATCGGTCTATTTCCCTGTGCCAAGCATCAGTATGGAATCAGAAAAAAACCAACTACTAGTGGCCTTTTTGATGCACAGAGAGTAGGCTTTGCAAAAACTTGGGGTACCATTAAAAGTGCCACAAACACCATAAAAAATACTACTCAGCAAGCGGCTGCACTTGCTACTTCTCAAGTGAAATCTACTGTTACAAAGAGAACGGGTGTCAAAGATAAAGAAAAGTTTGAAAGGAGAATACTCGAGGAATTGAACAAAATTTTCACAGAGACTGACTCATTTTTTTTTTGTCAAACCCGAGATATAACAAACAGCTTACAGAGGCTATGTGGAAAGGACAAGGAGAAGCAGAATTTACCTATGTGGCGGATAGTTGATGATAGATTCTTCTGGAATAAGTTCATGCTCCAAGATATAATTAATTTAAACGTAAAGAAATACTTGCACTATGTACTTTAAATTACATGTCCTTTTATACTTTACATGAAAATTGCATTGCAGACAGAGAAAGCAGATTGTTGGATATTGCCTATTATTCAAGGATATGTACAGATAGAAAAATGTCAGGTAGAAGTGGGATTTGACGGCCAACCAATTCATGAAATTTTCAATCTGGCTATTATATCGAGAAGAAGCAGATTCCGTGCTGGAACTCGGTAAAGCTTTGTTGCATAAATATACAAGTGTTTTAATTAGTGTAACTGATAGGGATTATGCAAACAACTTTCTTTTCAGGTATAAAAGACGGGGCGTTGATGAAGATGGAAAGTGTGCTAATTATGTTGAAACAGAGCAATTAATTTGGTATCATGATCATCAAGTATCATTTGTTCAAGTAAGAGGAAGTGTACCAGTTTATTGGTCTCAACCTGGCTATAAATATAAACCTCCACCTCGAATAGACAGAGGTATAAATAAAATAAAATAAAAATTTTTACTAATATCTTTTATTTTTAAATCTTTAACATTTTTGAGATTGATTGCACATTTTGTACTCTTTATAGATGAAGCAGAAACGCAAATTGCATTTGAAAAGCATTTCACAGAAGAACTCGGTTCGTATGGGCCGATATGTATAATAAATCTTGTGGAACAAAGTGGTAAAGAAAGTGTAATTTGCGAAGCTTATAATAGCCATGTATTAAATTATAACCATCCAGACATTACCTACACTACTTTCGATTTTCATGAATACTGGTGTGTATCCCATAGTTCAATCGTAACGAAAATTATTTGACCACGCAGATAAATGTATTAATGTTTTCATTGTAGCCGAGGTATGCATTTCGAGAACGTATCTCTACTCGTTTCAGCTCTTACACCTATTCTAGCAGAAATGGGATACTGTTGGCACGACAAAGAGGGAGCGATTTGTATGCAAAAAGGTGTGTTTCGAGTAAATTGCATCGATTGTCTCGATCGAACTAACGTTGTACAGACCGCACTCGGCAAAGCTGTTATGGAAATTCAGTTTTCAAAACTTGGTCTCATACCTCCTGATGGAACTTTACCCACCAATCTTCGTCAAACATTTCAATTACTTTGGGCCAATAATGGTGATATTATTAGTAAACAGTATGCTGGAACAAATGCGTTGAAGGTATATTATACAGGTTGTTCAGAGTATTACGTGTTTTCGTAACTTTATTAAAATATTAAATATTCATTTATGTTGTAGGGTGATTACACGAGAACTGGAGAAAGAAAATTTACTGGTTTAATGAAAGACGGAATGAATTCCGCTAACAGGTAACTAATCAATTAGTTATCTGGATATGTAATTTTCCGTCAAATCAGCTTTATACAATTTATTATACAATTTACACGTACCATCAGTACAATCGATCGAATTGAATTGTCTTCTTGAATAGTTACAATCTTCAATTACAACTTTATGTTGATGTGTATAAAAGAGCACCATTCGACGTATTTGATTTTGATATTCTTATTATTCGCTATTTTTTAATTTCAATGTCAACTTATACTGATAATACTGCTAAATGAATCGCGAATTCCTGACAGATCCTCATTCTAATTTTACCCTAGATATATTCAGCAGCACTTTTTGGATAATGTACGTCAGGCCTCGATAGACGTCTTGCTAGGGTGTACGATAGATCCTGATCAACTGAATGACGATTGGTCGCACTATTTGAATATAATAGATAATTGCTGTCTCGAACTTATGCCCGCGAAACCACCAATTATACAAGTTCAACTTACAACATATCCCGAATTTATTTATGCCAATATCATGTTTGATTTAGCAAGGTTCGTGCGACTGTTTAGCTTATCCGATATTTTTTTCAAATTTCTCGTCATGTGGCTCAAGTTAACCTGCTTAAAGAACATCATTTCAGCTTAGAGAAATGTTAAAAATGTTAAAAATATTAAAAATGGTTAACTCATCTGGTGTCATTAATAAGTGAATTGCAATCGTAATTAATATGTAGTATTGAGACGAAGGCATGGCTTTATTATTTTGAAATTTGGTCAGCACGTTATTTTTACATGTTATTAAATAGTTTAGATGATTTGTCTTTTACATGACACTACTGCTGATTGTGATAACTAATGTGTACTCAAACCATGGGTAAATTTATATTTTCTAAATTTTTCTTTCATTGTAGATATTACTTGAACCGGTTTAAGGACGTTTATCGGCAAGCTACGATTGATATGATGTTAGGTAATATTGTCGGTGAAGAAGTATTCCAAGAAAGAACCGAAGAGGAAGATAATGCTGCTACGGCAGTTCATGTTAAATTACTCATCGAAGACTGTAAAAAATTGTTAATTCCCAACCCTGAATTTATTCTAAATAGCTGGGGATTGATCGATGCTGATCCTGTGTAAGTAATAAACCTGCTGTGTCGTATTACCTAAATACTGACAAATGAAAATAACGACAAATTTTACCCTACAAATTTTACCCTACAAATTTTACCTCACTAGCTTATTAATGTATATTATTAATCTTTAGAACGGGCGATCCTACTGAAACAGAGATGGACAGTATTCTCATTTTAACTCGTGACAGCTATTACGTTGCTGATTATGATGATCAAATTGACAAAGTAACCAATTACCAAAAAGTATTACTTTCAGACACTGTTTTAATCGAATGCGGACAACCAGAAAGCACAGTGTCACTATTCAAGAACAAAAATCATTATAGCTTGAGGATTCATTATAAAGTAGCTGGTGACTGCGGATACTTCCATATGTTCCGCAGTACCAATTTAAGGTTCTTTAATAACATGGCGATAGTAATAAAAACTGAGGAAGAAACGATCGGTAAGTTGTTACGTTCAAAAAACACCATAATTCTAATTAATTGTTGTGATTTTTGTTGTCATCCTCCAACAGAATCGTTAAAAGCGATCGCTGAAGCCATTTCCGTGGCCATGGAAATTGCTGGCTTGGAAAAAGTGCCAATAGCTATGAATGTAACGCTTGATAAACGGAAGAGTAAGTTAGTAAATGTCAAAGGCCACGCTGGGCTCTTGGATATTTCGTCATTTCCAGTGATAACGAGAAATGTTTCCGAAACTCAGTTGCATGCTTTAAAAAGTGCTGGTAAGTCAATTTTAAACTAATTTATTTATCTTCTTCAAAACTTATGCTTATGCATGTACATGTAATGAGTTCGTCAAATGCTGCGTAGGTACGAAAGCATTGAGCAATATGTCCGAGCAATTCAGTAAATTAAACAAATTCAGCCACAGTCTCGCATCTAAGCGACCTATAGAACTTGCCAAGAGCATTGGTAGAAAATCAGAAATTGTCGATGGTATTAAGCCAACGTTTACTCTTGGCAAACATGAATTATCCGCTGAAATGAATAAGTCCAGCAGTAGCGAAGACGGCAGCACAGATGGAAGTGATGAGAACATCGATTTAATACCTATACAGACAGAAAGACCAGCGGATTACTATCACGATAAGAAATTAATGGAGGCTTACATTCCCACTATTGGTATTATTATGGGCGTTCAGAATGACGATGTTGATGAAGTAGGCAAGGAAGCGGACGGTCCTTCGAATGCGACCCAGGATAATGTAACTGTCAATGGCTCGAATAACCAGGTAAATACATTTTTATATAAATATTGGGTAAAATGTAAATTATATGCAAATCCGTTTCATAATTGAATTTCAATTTGTATTTGATGTTTTTGAACAATTTATAGCTGGATACGTGTAACGCGAAACAAAATGATTCTCATTTATCATCGCAAACAAATCTGGCTACGACACCTGAAATCACTATTCAAGGTGTTGCAGATAACTTATGTGCAATATCGAATGATAAAGTTGCTCCTCCAACGTCTTTAAATTTACCGAAAAATATTAGTCATTCATCGGGTGAAGTAGACAGTCAAGTAATACCGGATAATGTAAGAGCACCACTGGTAAGCAAAATATAAAAAGAAGAATAATAATTTGTATTACAGTTGGAATGGACACTAGACATCATTACATTAACAATTGTCCTTCGCAGAGTAATAGTTTACAAACAGACAACAATGACAGCAGGAGTCAGAAAAGGTCGAACTCGGAACAGGATCTCACACTTGCAATAAGTTCATCTAAAAGCGAGTCTGCTCTGAAAAACATGAAATCAAATATCGTTAACACTACTTCACCCGTCGCCACAACAGCCAAGGATATCCTCTCTCCCTTTTCCAAATTCGCTAAGGGCGTTCAAACTTTGGGTGCTAATCTTGATCCTCGAAAATTAAAATCAGCGAGTCAAGTAGGTCCCGGAGGAATTCCTCGAAATTTGTCTGATCAACATTTGGAAGAGAGACAAAAACTTCAGGAGAGATGGGGAAAATGTCGATCGAGATTGATAGCACTGTAAACTGCTACTTTTTTTCATTTACGTGATATTTAACCTTTTGCTTATTGTATACATAAAACACATTGAGCATATATAATATGTTTTCTTGGGTATGATATAAGACAAGCACCCCGTTTGGTTAAGCAGGTGAGAAGTTTATGTCATTAATAAATCTGTTAATGGACATTAAAACACGTTATATGTATTTCATAATTTCTTAATGATTTACCAATTTCTATGAGATTTATTTTAAATAAATTACATTATTTTATGGATGCAATTTTTACACGTTGCATATCACGTTGCTGATTCAAACTTACGACTTGTCCAAATCAGAAAAGTTTTTAAGACCCGCATTAGTCGAATTTTCGCTCAAAAGTCATTTTAATCAATATTTTATAAGTAAGAATTAACTGTTATAAAGTAAACTGTTATTAGTCCAAACAGCAAAGAGCACCGATTATGTAAATTCAAACATGCAAGTTAATCGAGAGTTTAATTTTCCTACTAATTTGAAGAATGTCTTTGAATATCTCACACTAATTTAAGTTACCAGCGATTTCCCGACACTTTATTGCTCATTCTTTGTTCTGACATGTATGTTAAGACGCCTCTGACGTGATAACTTCTCTTAAAATCGCCCGATGTTGCTCGAAATATTGCTCGATTTAATAATAAAGCAAAGATGTATAGAAAGGAGCTGTTAGTCAATTATGTAAATATAAAGACAAAGTCGTCTTGTACGTTGATGAGGCAGTGGATTTTTAGAAACTAATCATTTATTGCGCTCATTTGAAGAACCATGTATTATATTAACGTGAATTTAGAAGGGCGTAGGAAATCGACCTTTGCATAATGGACTGAGTTTTATCATCATTTTATTTAGCTTTGTCACATTGCAATTGAAAACTTCCCGTTATTAATTGTCGTGCTTACTGTAAGAAATATCTTTGGGAAAAGGAAAAAGAAGTAAAGTATGCAGATACACAGTAATATACTGTAACAATGGAAATTCGAAATAAAAACAATTAGTACTGTAAAACTTTTAAGCGATAGCCTGTGATAGTATTTCATGCGCATAATGTTAAAAAATGTTATCGCAACTTACAGATCGCAACACATAAATCCGATTGATTCACAGCTTTTGTATATAGATAACATATGCTCAATAGTTTGACAACAAAAATGCGTGCGTGCAGTATTGATGAATTTTTCCTCGTAGAATATATTCATTCTGTAAGAATATTATAGAATATCTAGAATATCGATACTAGTCGAGTTGGAAAAATGATTGTACAAATATGAATCTATGTAGCGAAATTCTGCGATTCAAATGCGGGCCTTCGGCGATTGGCAGACGATTATTTATTGTTGTATGCGAATTTCATGCACCTGAATATACAGCGAATATATAGAATTAAATAAATTAAAAAGAAACGCGTGAATGACAAAAGTGTAAAAACTAAAAAAAAAGACAACGCATAAACAAAGTATTGAATAAAGTATTTTCCAGCTTGTAACCGTTTTATGCAAAACCAAGGCTTGGCTATTACGTCGTGTAGAGTAATTGGCAGTACTGTAAATGGCATTATGTGTGTACGTTATACGCATATCGATGCGCACATGCATACAAGATGCTATAAATTGTATTAAACTGATGGTAATATTTAACTGTGTTAATATGTATTTATAATTTCGTTTACAAAAATCTACCATTCAATTAATCAGATACGCAAGCGTATCTTGCATCATTTAATTGCATATTATCATTTTGTCAGTTAATTTATTATATATATTCTACGATGAATCTTCCCGTGTTTTTAGCTTCAGATTCCTGTTCATTTTACCTTTTAAAATGCTAAATCTTTATTTCCCTCCTATTTTCATAGACGCGCAGAATGTCTGAAGAACACTAGAAAAATACGTTCCTCTAAGTAAATCAAACGTTTATGGTTTATACACAAAGAATTTGAAAAAAGTTAAAATTTTGCGCAAAAGCTCATTTCCAGCTTTATGCAATTCAATGCAATAATACTTTCGAGTCGTTTCAATTTCATGCCATAATAATTCAATGAAGAATATCAGAATAGCCAGGGCTATACCATAGATCCATAAGTTCCATAACGGCTTGGAAAGTCCACGGTAATGCTTAGTGTTATTTGTGAAACTTCGTAAAAATGATTCTGCTTCCCTTTGTCGATAGAGTCTGATAAATCCAGCTTCGGTAAGTCTCTCGAGAACTTTGTTGAACGTTGAATATAGAGGCCAATCCTCTATTATGGAGAAACTCATGTAAAATTGTCTTATTGCATTGGATATGTGAAGAATGTCTCCTTCGTATGCACTAAGCTTCGCCTCGTAACATCCGGCGATACAGATAATGTGGTGCCCTTTCATAAGTCGCTTGATGCATTCTTGGTATTTACCGAATTTATATCTGTTCTCCACGTGTAAATCTGGCAGAAGTTCATTATAATTAACCGTACTGTAGATCATTAAGTTGGAGTCGATCAGATGGGTATCAGTCTCGACCATCGGCCTGGTCCTGGGTACAACGTCAAAAGACGTCAATCGGCTATGGAAATACGTATTCAACAACAGCATAGTCAAGATGAAGAAGACGATAAAAATTTTATAAATGGGTTTACGAGGATGCGCCAAACTCGGCGACATAACGATCATTCTTATTAGTTCCAAACCAGCATAGTATAACGATCGATTGATCATATATTTCAAGATAGCCATTAAGGTAAGACATGTCCCACCGAGTAACAGCCAGGCTTTTCGATAGAGGACCTTGTGGCATGGAGATGAAACAAACGGAAGAGAATCCTTGCGAGTTACCATGCAAAAACCAGCAGTTTCATGAGGGTAACTCTGAAGTTTCCAAAAATCGCGCATCAAATTCATATTCATGGCTATTTCAATTTTCCCATCAACAAGATCTCGTAGGAAGCTTTGCAGCAAGCCTTTATCATCGACAAAGCCTGATTTTGCGTAGAACCTTACGTCGGCTGTGGCATTTAAGTGGCTCCATATCGCTAAGGATATTTCGCCGTTCACACCACCGAATCTGTAAAGTCCACTCTTATGAGGGTTGTAAGAAAGCAATTTTGAATTACGATGGGCGCCCATTTTGATATTAAAGCCATTCAAGTTTCTCGTTTTATCGAAGAACAAATTTTCGCAGATATTCGGATCTAAAATTTTGTTTAATGCTTCAACAAATATATACATATATTTATTTATTTAATTATATATATTTATATATATATATATATCGAATAATGAGCGTAGAATAAGAAAATACTCACAGGAAACATTCAGAAAGCTATTCATAGGTTTCTTTAGCAAGGTCCATCTTTTATTATCTTCTTTGCTCGTATGATCGTCCATAATATTCCACATTCTAGGCCCAGTACGTGCAAATGGATTGAACGTGTAGAGATGTAGAACGTCGATTTCGTCATAGCACATAAGTGTAGCAGATAAAATATGAAATGACCAAATTAGCTGAAGAAATGCTCTAGCTGTGCTACATCGGTCTTTAAGATTTTTACAAACTATGAAAAATAATCCTTCGTGATTCCAAAGAACTGAGTCTTTGAGCATTTTCAAAGCCATCGCTAACGTATTAATTGAATATGCGCTTATTATAAAATTCTTTCCTGGATACTTTTTCTTACTTATGACTTCGGGAATCATTTGGAAGACATTTTTCAGACGCTTGTGTTTCTTAAATCGATTATCTTCGTAAAGGCCAATGGTATAGAAAGTCACAGAGAAATTTAATAGTTCGTTGAGTTTAACGATATCTTTGTAGTCCCAATTCCCGGCGAGTACGGTATTATTACTTGCAGAGGTGCAGTGTTGAAGAATGTTGATCTTTAAAAAAGTACATTATGTTATCTTTATTCTATTATATTTAGACATGATTACACAATAATAAATAATGATTTATTATTTCACCATAGTTCTGGTTAAATCATCTTTATTGTCAATCGTAACAAAATTATGAATACGAGATTGAACAAAAGCAAAAACAAATACTCTTAAAATGAAGGCATTTAAAATAATATTTTCGAATCTCATCTTCGAATACTCGCGAATGACTTGAATTCAGTTGAAATAAAAGAAATATATTTTTTAACTCTTCTTTGATGGGTTTCCTTTTATCGGGTATATGAATTGACTAATAGCAGAACAGTATACTCATCTACTTTGTCGCTGGAGATTTTTGTCTATTCGATTTTATAGACTGAATTCATTAGTCGCTTTCATATTTAGGTTCCTCGATATAATGTATTTGTATACGTTATACGTTATCTTTAATGATCTATTGCGCCGATTAAAAATAATTGAATGTAAACAAAGTTGAGTGACGGACATACACTAATACTGTTTTGACTAGATAAAGCAATCCAATAGTACAAATTCAATTTAGTTTGTAGGTTTAGCTTATCTTTAGATAGATTCTAACTGTCTAGAATAAATGAATAAACATTAATAACAATGAAACACCACTGAATCTTTCTATGTATCTTATATCACTAAGAATTTTTGCCTCAACTTTATACTTATTTCTATACCATTTTCAATTTAGTATAATAACTTAAATAGTACGTTACCACGATTTAGTTGAGAAAATGCTAAAATTTGTAATATTCGAAGTCTTGAAATGTTAAATTTCAAAATGTCAAGCTTTCCGTCTTTTCGCATTGCGTTCGACCAGGTAGTACGACTTAAGCCTGAACGCCTGAACGCCTGAACGCCTGAACGCCTGAAGCGACAGAAGACGGCGAATGTCGTTTCTGACAGTCAGAAAACTGCGGTGTTTTCGCTGTACTGCTGTACATACGAAGAAACCAGTATATTGTTGTTGAAGCCGATGGACGACGATCTACGCACCCACGCACCCACGCACCCACGCACCCGCGCAGAGCCTAGCGCCCCCGTCGTCAATTCACCACCCTATTCAGGGTGTATATACATACCGGGTGTCTCGCTGTCTGCGTGGCATTGTGGCATAGGAAAGTGCAAAATGAAAAATCCTTCTAATGAGGGTAGCAAGCTCATTCACAGAGAAACGGACATACTTTATTCTGTTGACTCTGTATAATTTTCAATAGTGAGGATTAAAATCAGATGTATGCTCACTTTTCGCTATACCTAAGTAATACTTTTGAAAAATTTTAATCGTGAAAATCACATCATTTTTGCCTTATTCATGTGCTATAATCATCTGATGGTACTATAATCGTCTCTAGGAATTTTGACTACCTCAAGTACATATAAGCTGATTTTTACCATATTTATCAAATATTTTGTAGAAATAATTGTCATTATGACTGACATGGGATGTGAAATTTGACCATCAGTTTCAGGTCTATCTTCGTTGTGCGAGGATAAGTTAAGCCTCATTGGAACAAAAAATAATTATATGACATGTTAATCATTTTTTAATGGAATTTTCCTTGGTTAAGTGTTTTCATTTTACGGTTCCCTGTGCCCCCCCCCCCTGTGCCCCTCTATGCCCTCCATGCCACGCAAACAATGGGACACGCGGTATATTATTTGTATAGCACGCTAGTTCTCCCTTCTCCCAACTGCAGCGTCCTACACAAGTGTAAAACCCTCGGGTACGCTGCGTTTGTATACCTATAATAGCAAAAGAGGAGAAAAAAGCAGACGAGAGAAGAGCTACTATCGTGTCTGTTTCAGCCGTGCTGAAAGCCTGCCATGCTTCTAGTGCTGAACCCGCGGGAGCGGCATACGACAACCGAGCGAGACGGCGCTGTGGAGGCTGGGCATCATCATCATCAGCTCGCCAGTACTGACTTTATACTCGTGCGTTGAGCCACGCACAACCAGCAACGAAGAATAAAGAACGGGAAGAGCAGAGTGCCGTGAGTGTCGAAAGTTCGATTATTCGTGCTGCCGCGATAAACGCTACAGTTGCAGTACTAGTGCCGTTTCGCTCGTTTGTTCACTCCTTCTCTCTCTCTCTCTCTCTCTCTCTCTCTCTCTCTCTCTCACTCACTCTCTGTCGTACAAAAAACAATATATATATTGTGTGTGTGTGTGTGTGTGTGTGCATGTGTATGTGTGTGTACGCGCGTGCTGTGCGTGTGCGTGTGTGGGTTCTTTGGATCGGTCCATCCTGTTCCTGTAGGACAGAGAGCAGCGTCGTCCTTTTGGAAAATGGGTGAGTGAGCATATAGAAAACAACTACGCCCTATTTTTCCCGATATTTCATACGATCTATTGAATAACAGTGTGGACGCGTATTTTTTTATCTCTTGAAAATTTTCTGGTTTTTTTCGAGGGGATGTCCAGGAGAGAGAGACAGAGAGAGAAAGAGAGAGAGAGACAGAGAGAGAGAGGTACCGTACTGTTGTATCGAGATGACTGTACCGGCGAGCCAATGTTTTCACGACGGCTTGTGTGATGTTGTGTGTGTATTCCCGGCTATTATTAGATGGACATTTCCTAGAGGATGGCGCCTTCTGCTACTTAGTACTCTACAGATATGCCCCAAGTTTTATTTATACATATACGTGCACGCCTTATTTACCTTAGCGACGATAATTTTTTTAGTCTTTATAGGAAAGTTTTCTTCGCCTTTTTTATGCACTATGAAAGAGTGTGCGGTTAAAGATGAAGCAATGGGGGCCTACCCGGCAGGCAGTTTTGACACTTTTTGCAAGTTGCGTAGGCTTCAAATCTTTTTTTGTTTCAACAATCAACTCATAATTCATTGCTTATTAAAACAAGCGCCTTGCAACCTGACTCTTGCTCTCCCTCTCCATCTCCCTCTCCCTCTCACTTTCCCTCTTTCATAGGGCAGAGGAATTATTTCGACGTAATTTTTACGTAACCCAAGCCTGGTGTGAATCACTCATGATTTTAGTCTTCCAGTACTCGTAATTGTGTTAAATTCACCTTTTTACGCTATAGTGTATTTAAAATTCAAACGCAAAAGTCTATGTATAATGTATTCTTACATAGGTTCTCCTATAACTAGGATGAAACATCTATATAACAAGTCATTCAAAATTTTCCTCAAAATATTTAAATCAATCAATTTTTCCTCGCGTTTTCCAGTCTCTAAAAATAACCTCTGCGTTCAATCTTCTCTCTCTCTCTCACTCGGAGTTTCATTCAGTTTCTCTCTTTCATATTCTCGCGGTTTCGATTACAAGTCTTTCAGTCTAGATTTGATTTTGGGTATTTTAGCCGCAGCAGTACAAAGTTACTCTTCTTTCCCGTGGATAAAATTATCTTTCTAAAAGTGTATGAGGTCTCGTGCGTGAACTGCAGGAGAATATTTTGACGGCACTGCTGCAACATTCCACGGGAAAATCTATTTCATTTAATCTCCGGAAGTTTTTAGCGTCGACGATTATTTATAAGCTAACGCTCATTCTCTGTTCTTGAACTGTTAAGTAGCTGTTGCTGTTAATAACACGTTATATTTTTGGAGTATTGGTCTATATGAAACATCTATTATAGTTTACGAAAATATTGTTTTTTAAAATGCTCAGACGCAGAAAAATTTGTCACCGAGAAGGATTGGAATGCGCTCTGCCCCCCCCCCTTTCTCTCTTTCTCTCTCTCTCTCTCTCTCTCTCTTCTAAAATAAAAGCATTCATTTTTCTCTTTTTCTTACATACTTTACTCCTCTTCCGCCACTCCTCGACGAGCATAAGCCTCTCTCTCTCTCTCTCTCTCTCTCTCTCTCTCTTCGACAAAGAAAGTAAAAAAGTCAGCGATGGCTGCTACAGCCGCTGCACTGACTATTTAAGCGTGACCCGCATTTCTCTGGTCACGCATTGCGGCTATTGGTCTGGCCAATGCACCGAATGGAGTATATCATAAGGGAGAGACCTAAAATCAAAACTTTATGACCGGTATCTAATTGTAATTGTTTGTTGATGCATTCTTTGGATTATTCTTCAAGAAATATACATTATATTTTACTTATGAATAGGATGAAAAATACAGTCGGTGGTAAATCGATTAGCTGTACAAACATTGAATACGAAATATAATAATAACTGATTATCTTTATTCATTGTTTAAGCCATTTTAAAATGGTAATCCTGAGTTGCTCGATGTAATTACATCGATGATTCACTCTGTACGAGAATAATGTAGTCCTTCGTTTACAAAATCTCTTTTCACGAGAATGCAGGATTGCGCGAAACATTCATTATATATATGCTATATACAATGCAAAGAATATAATTAATTATATTCTGGCATTATATTCAAAACCAATCGAAAAGGAGTAGGAATATATATATAGGATACATTTTCTATGAAAATACCACCATGTGAACGAATTTCGCATGGGGAAAACCGAGTAATGTAGGAGATATAAAGAGACGAATAATAACTTCTATTCTGACCTGCGAATGAGCTGCTTAATAAACGTTATTAGAGTGCAGATGAAAAAGTGTCACTATACACTGTGTTTGTTCCGTAAAAGAGTGGTTTGCATTGCTCATATTTTTGCCATCAAAGACTGCTTGATTTTGCATAATATTATTAACATTTTCTTTTCTTTTGATTGTTTTAGGTAAGTGAATTATGATGACCTCAAACTACGGTCAGTAAGTGTAGCAATGAGTAAGTAGCTAATGATTTTTTCAATACAAACTGAGAACGTAATACACGTATTGATTAGTACAAAATAAACCTGTTCAGTAACCATCGCGCAAAGTATTAACATATCAATTTGATAAACAGAAATGAAAATTTATATATTTTTGTATACTCCCCCGGTACAGTAGTGTAGCTGGTTTGATAATCCCGGAACCATTTCCGAGATAAACGGATGTTACTTGAAAAATCCACTTATTGATCGTCGGCATCGTTGCTATTATAAAAATAAAATTTACATATGGTAAATTTCGAGTAAGGTATCGAGTACGGGCAGTTGCGGGATTGGATACTCCTGTATACCTTGTACAGAAAATTATTAATTACTTTGACCTCCTGCATATTATACATTTTGACAGACTCCTGCGAGTAAAAGTGTAGGCAGCATTGATCGATTCCGTATGACCATATGCCTTTATCTGACCTTATCACATCTCTTTTACTTTATACTTTAAGTTATTCTTACAATACGTATAAGCGAATTTGTGAAATTATTTGTAATGCTGTAATTGTTCGTACATTACTCAAATTGAACGTGTGCACCCGATAAAAAAGTTGGAAGCCACGCACTGCGTTTCACACTTGATTCTTGTTCACATTCGGTTTGTCAATAAAATTCATTGATATCGTTATATCCATCTTGTTCCGCAAAATATTCGAACTAATGCGAAAAAAGCAGTCGCTTAATGCAGAGAACAGACCGATAATAAATAACAAAAACTAGAGCGACCAGATTATTCGCACTTGGTGTAGTATATACGTGGTATAGAGTGATTCGTATTACTATCGTTACAAGTGTTGGCGACGGTTGCCTACGCATTATCGCGGCGAGCAGATACGCGAGAGAGCGTATAAGCTAGTCTCGGCACACTACCAGAGTTACATAACTGGCTATACTACAACCGCACCAGCGGAAGAGTGCCATCGAACGTCCCGTCCCGCCCGCCCACGTGCGGAACTTTATACATGTGAATTGATTTTGTACCTATAGTCCCGAAGCATAATACAAAGAAGCTATTTCTTCATCATTTGCATTACACGACGCTCGTATTCTTACATTTTTTTGTTTTTCTGGCTTTTATTTTCCAAACAGTTTTTCTCTGCATTAGAGTCACAGCAGCTTTGGATTTGGAAATATTAAACATTAAGTGAGCCATTGAAGATAATCAAACAGTTATTTACCTTCCCAGCCTACGCTATCGCTATCATATATTTTTAAATGAAGCACATTAAGAATGAATACCTAATAAAAATACCTTCGTGCGTGTATAATAGATTATCTGGATCGACGGGAAAATATGCGGTAAACTTTACAACGTGTTCAAGTACACTTCATTAAAAAACCGATTAAACTTTGCTTCTTTATTCAGCATTGTCATGTTTATATTTAGATATCTTCGTAATTTGTTTCTCAGAATGAAGCTGCTATCTTGAGACTATTTTCAGCTGCTATTTTTCAGTAGTTTCGTATTAGAAATGACAAAAACTATATTCTAAATAGCAAACGAAATAAAGATTATTAAATTATCAGCTCGCGTAACGGAACACAGGAAAATGTTGAATTTCAATTTGGTTATAACTCAATCTTTACAAGTCAACGCAAGGAAATGTTTTTCTGCAGGTACAGTACATATATATCTTGCGAGAAATCTCGCTATTTCCTTCGATAAGCTCAACACAGCAGGTTAGTCGAGAATTTTTTTTCGCTGACTCGCTCTTTGCTATCTCTCGCACAGATAAGTACTCGCCACATGCGTGCGCGAGAAAGAAGGAGACGCGCCTAGTGGACGTCTGTAGCTCTCAGTATATTTATATCGAGCTTATCGTTTAATATTCTGCGCATTCTTTCGTGTATATACTCTTTTGTTTTTATTACAAGCTTATTATGTATGTCAGAAAATCATTTTCGAGTTTCCGAAAGGGAAGTTAATTTCGTTAAATTTTCGGGGTTGTCTCTGTTTGGTTTTTCGTTACATGCATACATACACGTGCACTCTCTTTCTCGAATATATATGTATATTCGAGAAAGGCAATTCAGTGATATTTTCTCATACGTTTTCTTACATGCCTTGCATTCTTCGTAATTAGAGCAAAGCATCATAAAAAATAAGGGGATGATTCTTTCTCAGCGTCTCGAACGCGAATACTCGCGCTTGAGAGAGTTGAACCTTTGCACTTTGGCGTAAAGGTTTGAGAATCGAGAATTCGCTTCCCTCCTCGTACGGAATCCCAGCTGTAAATGCAAGGCTGATTAGCAACGGAGAGCTGACGACGAAATGTTTTGACATAATATGTTTCGCATCAACGTATTAAAATTCTTATCATAAATACTTATGATATACATGGAAAACCGTTATAATTTCTCTCTGTAAATCTTTTTTTCTTCAATTCCGTACAGCTCTATTTGAATAATGATGCATAGCATTGCAGCAACGTGAGCTGTTTCGCAGACGACAGTCCAATTATTAACACGAACCTTACTGCAAGCGACAACCTTCGAATAGATCGTTAATAACGAACGGTAAACTATTTTTGCACCGTCAGTCGTGAAAATGACAGCTTTTTTCTCTCTACTCGACTGATGAATTCAAGTGGGATTCTAGGACGCTGGTTAATGTTTACCTAAAACATCTAGTTCCTTTTACGTAATCTTTGTATATAATCGACAATATCAATTCATTAGTATATTGAAAAATCGAAATAATAACACTTTTCAAAGAACGAGAATATGTGTGTGCAAAAGACGCACGCCTTTATTTTCAAAGACCGTCTATCCTCATCGCAAACAATGACTATCAAGGCTGTACTCTATGTTATGCATATACACAGAAAACACACAAAAAATACCTGACATCATCTTTCAAGCGACTGACAAAAAGATCATCGTAGCACTGCTATCTCAATCCTACCTCTCTTTCGTCATTTCGAAACATATGGACGGCGATGTACATTCGAGGTCTGCGTTTGTATTGGACAAACTCGTGCTGTTCGTGAGTGAAAAAAATTGTTTTCTCACTCAATTGGATAATGCTGACACAATTAAGACTCTCGGTACCGACCTTTGAACGTGTTCTCGCACGTTTTCATGAACAACGGAAGCTAATGTTATCTAATCAAATTAGTGAATTTATTTAATGCCGAGGTGAATTCATTGTATTCATACATTGCATTAGAAATTTAAAATAATCTTATCAGTTTAAGCTTGTGGAAAGCCGAACTGCCGATGAATCTGTGAAAAGAGAGACTTAGAAACTACGCACTCATGAACAAGTGGTTCAGGTGGGCTACAGCAGAACAATAAAAATTGATTAATCTATAGAAGTCCATAGGAGTATAGTTAGTATTAGTTTTTTTTAATGTCTCAGTAGACCGAACACAGGTGAATTTTTAAAAACAGTATAATTTCATTTATTTAATTCTGTAAGATTTCTTTTGAATTTTTGTTCTCGTCACTGCATCATCTATGCAACGTTCGCTACGAAGGTTTTCCACTACTTGACATAATTACCAGCATTAAATTTCGAAAAAGTATAAGCATCATCTTAATGATATATATATATATATAGCAGAAATCAAACTAACCCTAAGAAGTCTTGCCGCTTTCGGGATTTCTCACGAAATATCAAAGCCTCGCCACGTTTAAGTCTACATGTACAGTTTTCCGCAAGATCGAATTGTTAAGGTATGCGTAAGTCAAGTGGAGTTACAATACCGCGCGGATATGTTTTGTCGTCATTGGTCGTACAAAGCTATGCGGGTTAGCCTATGAACCATGTCAAGGTGTGTTTCTGATTCGCGATTTTTAGACTGTATATTCTATTTTGTTGTATATTTTCGAAAAATCGGAAATAAGTCTACCTTTAGAGATCAGCTGAGCATGCACTCACCGCTGGGGACGTGAATCGAAGAACCGCGTTTACATGCGCATATATCTCGTGGAATGCCATGCGAAAGCCACCGAAGCGTTCTAGTACATGGTATATCCGTTTCTATTACTCTCTACTACTATAGCTATACTGAGGCAGTCGGTCTACAGTAAACTGTCTACTATATATATACACTGTCTCTCTCGGGTGGAGTGAAGATGACGTCACCTCCCGACTCGGCGCTCGTTCCGGCTTAACTGCGAGCTGTGAGCTGCGAGCTGTGAGCTGCGAGCTGTGAGCTGCGAGCGAGCGCCGACGACGACGTCAGTCAGTCAGAGCACGTCGACTCGACCGGTACGCAATCGCCGGCCGTACTCGGTTACATTATATACACATCATCATAGCTTGTGAGCATCGATCAGAGTTTTGAGCGTATCCGCAGGCTTGCTTTCCGTGCAGCGTCTATTCGCGATATGAACCACATTTTTTCAACTGCATTTTTTCAACCACATTTTTTCAACCACATTTTTTTCGACCATTAGCTTTGAGGTTAGGTTCCATTCTGACTACTTGTTTGAATTTTCAAAGCAATCAACTGCCATGCGTATACGTAGATTGAATGAAAGGAAATTCGTAGAAGCCAGCACATAAGCCATATCCAGAATATCTCCTTCGGAACCTTCGCCTATAGCAACGATCGACCAACCAGGCCACCCGTCCAAATAAAACAGTCAAAGGGGAGATATCCTCATCGCGGAGACGCGGAAGGAAGGACGAAGAGGTGTGTGCGTGAGTACCGACACTCACCTAAATATACATCTATACATGTGCGCGAAAGACTCGTCGACCTGAAAACCTTACGCAATCGATCCGTTCTCAGTATACACGGTAGTAGTGTCTTTAAGTGAGTGAGTTGGTCTTGTGTTCGTGTCTGTTGGTCTGCTGTTCGTTCAGCAGAAGTTCAGATATACTCTATACGTATACATACATACATACATACATACAAGCGGCCGCGTAAACAGACGTATCATTATGAAGTCGAAGAAGCACAGTGAGAATCTCATCGCCAGTGAGAGGAATGGCTTCAAGAGCGAACCGAATGGAAAGGAATTACAGCAGAAAAACCAAAAGAAAGGTGAGCAAGAGTAAGATGCTTTAAGTTTTTACTTCGCAGAAAAGGCTAATACGGTGCACGTGTAAACGAGTACACATTTTTTAGTTCGATCCTTTTTAACCATTAGAGGCCCGGCAAAACCACATATTGACTTGTTCGGTGCCACTAACACCGGAGTCTGCTCCGGTCTTATGCTGTTCCTTTGACATTTACAAAGACTCTTGAACTTTTAAGAGCCGAATTTATGCCGTGCATCTATATTTACACTCGGCTTAAACGTCATTATAAACTTTACTTTGCAAATCTTTTAGTTTTTTTTAATAAGTAAATCCCTGATTACGGGCTACGGGTATTAGATTCATGCAGTATATATTATAGCTATATAACACATATATATCATAAAAGAAAAATGATCTTTAACGCATAAACAAGAAAAGTCATTAAAATTGCTACAACTGCAACAGAAAGCCTACTCCTTATTCGCTTTACGAGGCAGTCATAAAAATAGTATTAAATTTTTCAACTCGGTGAATCCACAGTATCGGTGTACAAATTTCATAGTTGTACACATTGCGATCGTGGTTTTCAAAACTTCCAATTGATCTGCATCACCACTGCATGAAGGAGCACCTCGAAATGCATAATTTTATAACATGACACCGCGGTATCTTTTAGATCCGCATATCTATTACATTACACCTATACATTTTTAGTGGCAAAATCAGCAAAAGATCGTCATAGATAATCACGAACGATTCTTGACGAATTTATTCAATTTCATTAATTGTGTTTATCTGCATGAAGTAAGCCCAAAAATAAGTTGTCAATGCACATCGATGAGGCAAAAAATACCGATTTTTTATATCGCCAACTGACATTTACAAACTGAGAATACCCGAATTAAAAACAAAAATATAAACGTAGACACGTCGAATGAGAATCTCACGTCTTTCTTTGATCGATACCGCGTGAGATAAGGTGTGACAATCGGTGCTGTTCATGAACCGTCGATAAGACGTGAGATCAACACCGACCACAAAAACTGTTTCAATTACTCGCTCTCAGAAGGAACACTGTTGAGGTTTCCAATATTAAATCGTGCGGCTCGCCTTTGAATCGTTCTTATTTCTAAATGTTATCTGCACTTTTTATGAACCGAGCACATAACGGATAAGAGAATAAAATAAGAGATATATTAGAAGCTGTATTTTAGAGAATGTCAACGATTGCAATCTCATAAAATGCTGCATGCTTCGTCTAATCATTCGAAAATTATGTGTATGAAGAGAATGCTGAATTAATGTAGGGGGAAAATATTTATTCTATCTTTTGTAGCAAAGACGTTCTGAAGTTAATTAAAATATTCGCTATTATCACGTCATGCTTAGTATTTTTTTCTATGTAGTATCGTTCTCTAAAATTGCAAAAACAAACTAATACCATTTTCAAAATTCAGCTACGTAACAACAGTAGGAAGAGATGTTCGATATAGTGAAATACTTCCGCATGTGAATTCTTTGAGGCAGCCGGAGCTTAAAATATCTCTACTTCGCTCTCTCTCTCTCTCTCTCTCTCTCTATATATATATATATATATATATATATATATATATATATATATCTTCCTCAAAGAAACAATACCTTAGTGGCATTGCAACGAGTTTTCGCTTTCACCGCCTCTTACTCGTGGACACACAGGATGATGTATTTCCGCGCGCGAATAGTAGTAAGACGACTTTAGTCGACGAATAACCGGTAAGGAAATTCTTCTGCCAAATAGTAATGTAGAGACAAGTTACAACAATCTTTTTTGTGAATGCATAGGCAGTACGTAAGTTCTATACGTGAGGCTTTTCATGGAAAACCTTATTATACGATATGGCTAGAAATTGAGATTATTATGATGAACGCGAAAGCCTTTTGGCTAATGAGAATTTTTGAAATTGTTTATCTAACCGCAAACATTGTACGGAATTGTCCTATATGTAATCGTAATAGAGAGAGCTTTGATCCACAACAATGCTTAGGGTCGCGTATGCTTTTGACCTCATCTGCTGATGAACGGCGACATCCTTATTTACTGCACTTTATGAATTGCATTAACATATATATCGCGAGATGACACTCGATTTATTTTCCTTTTGCATTTATTCATAATCAATAATTAAAATTGTCATATAAATAAATGGATCGCAATACAATAGTAATCAAATTTTTTAACCACAGTTGACAAAATGTCCCGTTGAACAACGTCATGAGCTTCATAGAAAGTTCATTTTCGAGATTTTTCTTTGTGTGTGAGATAAAGTTTAATTTCCGCATTTTACTTCTGACACCGTTTCCACCCCTTCAAGAATCGATTCACATGAGAGTTTTTCTGGGTCGGTGATTATGTAGGAATATGACGGTGCAGCTTTCTACACACAATTTTTTTTACTTCTGAAGCAGCGCTTTTTCTTAGAAGCAGTGTTATGTATTAAAAATGACCAGCAAAAAGTATAGAGCATCGAACATAAATTGTCAAAGTAGCATTTGGTGTGAAACTCTTAGTATAGGAAGTACGTTATTATTACTGTTTATTGGTAAGTCGAATGAATATTTTATATAGGTCAGCATAAATAGGAATGAAACCAGATCGTGCACTTCACATGCAATTTAATAGGTCAGGCAAAATTCCTTGTCAAAGAGTTGATTTCAATAAGTCATTCGTGTAACACAAATCACATTACAAAATAATTTGTTGTTTTCTCATTAGTTATCCGAAATTAACGTTATTTGACAATTTCTTTGCACTTTTTTACAAATTTATCATAAAAATAATTATGTTACACCACGAGAAAAGGTTTAAATAAGAAATTTAATTGTAGTAAATTTTTGGTTTAAAATTTAAATTCTAGTTAATGTAGAATATATATATTGTATATACTTTATATTCTTTACTTTATATATATATATTCTTTAAAAAATACAATCAATATCGGCACATAGAACAAAAATTTAATCAGTAATACCATATAGTCGAATAACGTACTAAACTGTTTCAAAATTGAGTAAAAATTGATAAGCAAAACTTATAGTTCGCAAAAATTAAATCTACTTTTCAAAGCCGAAATAAAAGGTTAAATTTACATTTCAAGTCTAAGACAATGGAAAATTGCAAAATATAATATAATAATGATATAATGCAACTCTCGCGTGCTGTTTTAACAAAATACCTACCTGACATATATCTGAAAGGAACATCCCTTTTATATTTGTTAATCATAAATTCTAATCGATAATAATAAGGTAGTCATCCATCTTTTTGTTATTAACTTGAATTGAAAATGATTTATTTATTAAAATGATGTATTTAAAATTATGCGAAATTGTTTATACTAAATAGTTTAACTATTTGTCAGCAGTCAATAGTTAACAATAATTAAACTATTTAGTTTAACTATTTGTTAGCTATTTATCTTAACAGAAGATCTTGTCGTGATGACATCTCAATATCTGGTCTCAATTTTTTTGCATTATCTTTATCTTGAGAAATAATTTATCACTCCTTGGATCTGGATATATAAACATACGGTCAATCACCAAATTAAAAATGCGATATAAATTCAATAATTATTATAAAAATAAGTCTTGAAAACTTCTTTGTAGTTGATTTCGTATTTTTGATATACTTTTTATAGAAATTAAAAAATATGTGTTTATATAGACTAGTGGAAAACAGTAAATGGTATAAAAACTGATATTTGCACACAAATGTTTATTTATCGCACTTTTTTTCAACAAGTTGTTTTACCAAGGGTGCATTAATTAGGTAAAGTTTTTTTCGCGCGCTGTTTGTACACGCGCGCACACACACCATTAACACGCACGTCAGTATGGTCGTTGTGGTAATTCACGTAACATTTCGAGTTAACACACGCGGGGGCGTTTAAAAATATTGAATGACATCACTAGTACCAAATTCCTCCTGTCCGTTAATGAGACACGACCGTAATCTTAATTCATTGTTTCACGTCGTACAACATTCTTTATGCGGGAATGAAATATTTTTTAGAGACAAATACTTTTGTATAAGTATTTTTATCGCCTTTGTTGATTGATGAAGTAAATTAAAATCAGTTGAAAATAAATTTTTTTTTATACATTGGGAATTTTCGTTTAGAGCGTGTAGCAAATATTAGATATTTAATATCTATTAGAAATTATTATCCGATATAAATTTACTGCAATGAAAAACCTGTAGTTAATCTAAAAATACAACCCAAATGCGATAAGAACTCCAATAATTGCTTAGATATTTAGAAAAACCAAGTGAAAGTTTTTCGTTGATTGCAGTGCATAAGTCGGATGTACATTATCGCGTTGAAAGCTTTAGAATGTAGGCTATAGCTATAAAGAAAAAGATACATAACATTTATTAAGCTCATGCGTTAGTTTAACGTTAATTAACTTAATAAAAAAAACTCCTCTCGATCGATATAGGTTCATAGATCGCCATTTGAAGTTTCTACGTATAAACTATAATATTTACGAAGGAATTTTAATTCGTTTCAATTAAAAAATTAAATTTTGTCCCATATCGTATACTTTTTGATTCTCTCTTTAGTTCCAAATTACTCATGCGGTAGAACCTGTCATAATGATTTCGGCAACGACGATGTTGCATTTAACAAAATAAAAAATTCGAATTATCGCTTCTTCTTTTTACTAAGACAAGTGGTATTCATTCTGGTTTTTATCATCTTTTGATTTTCATTCAATTACATGGTGAGCTGCTTTTATTTTTAATTCGTTGCAGTAACGTACATAACTTTCACAAACGAATACGGGCGCGGCCGACTAATAAGTTTGCCGACTTTTTAGCCCACGCATAGAAATGCAGAATCATTTCAAAGTTGTGCGCAAGCGACACTCACATCTGCATTGTCAGATCTGTATCGTTTTATACTCAATTTTAAAATCTTAGTAAATACTAGAAATTAGACTTACTAAATTGTAAGTCTCTAGTTTATGGAGCAAAACATTGTGAACGACGAGTGTAATGAAATGACACGCTCACAATAGAGCAACCAAAGTAGGACTTTGTAAATCGTATTGTTGCACGTACGTGAAAATTTATACTGATCTTACTTTTCTGCATTTTCTTCGTAACGATGGCTGCTTAATGCCGTAATAAACATTATGATAAATAACTCATTTGATAGAGAAAATTTGAAGCTTTTACTTTGCTACGTGGAAGAAACGATAAGTACCAGCGATGGAGCCATTGACTAGAATAAAAAAATATGGGATAAGAAAAGCGAAATTCAGTTTATCGAGTTGAGGAATAAGAAAAACACAACGCGGAAAAAATGTGTGTTCCAATGCAGAAGGAGAAAAATAGAGTGTATTTACGAGGGAATACCGAAGCTCGCGGTTCTCGCTTCTGGATTCGCGATTCTCTCTACAATACGAGCGTTTACTTCGAGGAAGCATCATGAAAGCTGATGATTCTTTTTTATGATTAATTAACTGTCTTTGATTTATTAAAACGGAATATAAAACTGTTAGGTGATATGTGACTCGTCGGGTTTGGAGGACGAGTGCATCGATACTTTTCAAGGGGTTTCAAAACATATTTTTTTTTAAATTATATACTATGAATCTGGAACATGTAATTCTCTTGCGAAATTTTCTGTTCAAACATTGTGAAAGAAGCATTCTTTAATTGCTCTTAGAATAGAGAAGCGGAAAATCAGTTTTAGTAGAAAATTTAAGCCAAATAAGGCAATTGAAAAAATCGCCTCTAATATATAATATATAATTGAAGCAGTATGCTTTAACGAGGACTTTTTTCGTAATTGCTATTAATGCATTTTGGACTTTCGAAGTTTTACAAATTCCTCGTATATCTCGATTTGTTTATTTTTCAATCCGCGGCGTGCACTAAAATCTACGAGACCGTTCCAGTTTTATTCTTATTCTTTCATTAACATCGTAAGACTATATACATTCTCTTTTCGTTCATCAATTGCGAAATATCGTCGAGTTATAACATCTCGTCTCATCTATCATGTGTTAACAGCGCTAATAGAGTTATGTCTCGGTTTTTATCAGCACCATCGATCCTTTAATCAAATTACTCGGCTAACGGAACGCGTAAGATCCACTACTCATCTCGTTGCAGTTTCTCGCGAAATGTCGCTGTGGCACGATGTACAATGAGAGTAGAGGAGAAGGCCACGGATCCATTTACATGAGCGACTGTTGCCATCTCCGAGACTTTATGTAGTGCTTGTGTTCGTTCTTCGAGTGACTATAAAGGCCTGATGCAGTATTTAATAATAGCGGACCAAAACGAGCATTTCATTAATTTCATCCTTGTCGAGTATAAAACGATTAAAGCACTATTAAAGCTAACTTACATATTTTCGCTGGTCTCAAAAAATAGCGTTATTTATGCGGGAAATCACTCTGTACTGGCGATATGCTTCAGATACTCTAATCTGAAACCATCACGTCTCGTTCTAAGAAGAAAAGCGGGAATCTTAATAAAAGTTTAAAAATACTTTTTATAATTTGCGCTTGATTCATTTAATAATTTTAAACTAAAAACGTAGAAATAAAAAATGGCTCTGTAGAGCGCTTGAAATGCTCGATGTCATGTACAGCTACTTTTAATAGTAAAAAGAAGCCAGCATTTGTAACGTGCCGCGAATAAATTTCAGCACAATATACCCGTGTAAATAAGCGTTACAGGTGTGCAATCATCGGCAATTGCATTGCGCAATAATTCGCGAATGACTTCGGCTCTCGACGAGCCGAGCATGCATTATTCATGGGCTTTTAGTATCAGTGCTAATCGAGAGAATAGAGAAGTAGAAGAGGGAAGGAAGAAGATAGAAAAGAAGAATCGACAAGAGATTTTCAATAGATCGTTAGAATTCGCGGCTAGAGTTAGATGTAACAGACTCTATGGAATACACGTAGGTACGTGGACTTTGACGAACTAATTTAGCATTCGCGTTCGTATTGCTCGTGATATCCGCTCCAGACGTCAGCCTGGAATTCGGTTATGTATAAAAACGGTATTATAAATAATTTAATATGCTTACGACAGCTGCAGATCTATGCAGATTTCGAGTCGTCTTTTATTTACTTTTCATTGGAAACCAATAGCTGATCGAGCGTATTTCTATTCTCAAAATAAGCGAGTCCGATCTGTTGATGCTGCTGCTGTTGCTGTTGCTGTATACATTTCACAGTCCGTGTAACTACATAGTACATGTGCATGAGATATTACGCAACGCTCTGCACATTCTTTTCTTTGGAAATGAGTGATCATCGCGGAAATAATTAATGCGCAAATGAACACCAATGATTGCGTCTATTGTGAAAAGTATGGATATAAGACTACCTTGAAAAGTCCCTATATCTTTGTTAATTTTAATGCGTAACTTACAAGATGATCGATGTTTATACATGATTTATATTTTCATTGCGATGTTGGGAGATTTTTCGTGATAGGGTGATTGAAGGACTATCTTAACGCATTTCCATCGAAATATCTGTTACAGGGAAAACATTTTGCCAAGCCTGCAAGAAGAAGTGCAGCGGTGAGGTACTGCGTGTACAGGACAAGTACTTCCACATCGGCTGTTTCAAGTGCGCTCAATGTAACACCAGTCTAGCGCAAGGCGGCTTCTTTGCTCGGGAGGGTGCCTACTACTGTACCAAGGTATTTTTTTCGAGTGTCGATTCGTGCGTGTTCTTCTCTATTGCTCTGAAAGATCGATGAAGGGAGTGAGCTCGTTGTAATTAAAAAGTCGAAAATTCGATCTTTTTTCTCTTCGATGTGGTAGACAAGCAAGTAACCAAAATGCATTAAGCCTTGACTAGGACGAGGGAGTTAGCCGAGTTATATTGGCCGAATGACAAGTACTAAAAGCTCGTTGTACAAATTGTCTCTCCTCACTCGGTACACTATCGTCTAAGTATAGACATACTCGTGTGTAATTTTGACTTTCCGGCTCAGACGGTTAAACACTCGATTCGCTTCCATGCAGAAATCCGGATGTTCCAAATGAGCACAGGCATCATCCATACGCAACGAATGTTTTTTCGTTTACTTTCCAGGACTATCGAGAACGATGGGGGACCAAGTGTGCCGGTTGTGGCGAATACGTCGAGGGCGACGTCGTGACAGCGGGTGAGAAACACGCCTTTCATCCCAATTGTTTTCACTGCCAACGATGCAGGCAGCCTCTTCTGGGACAGGGTACTAAAGTCACTCTCGTTCAAGGTATGTGCGTTTAAAGAAGCGATGGTCGTCTTCGGCAATTAGCGTGCAAGACTGATAATTACGCTAACTTATCTGTTGAAAATGTAGGTCAGGCCTTGTGTCATCGTTGCGTGAGCATACCGGTGAGAGAAGCATCGACGCCCGTGAGCAGCGGTGGTAAAGATGGTATTAGTGGCGGCACTGGACAAGACCCGGGTGCCTGTGCCGGCTGCAGGCAACAGCTCAGGGAGGGTCAGGCCCTCGTCGCCCTCGATAGGCAGTGGCACGTTTGGTGCTTCAAGTGTCACAGCTGCGACACTGTCTTGCACGGCGAATACATGGGAAAGTGAGTGCGCTCAGACAATATTTCAAAGATAAGCTAAACTGCAACTGCAACTGCACCTTTCCAATGCGATATTCCACAGAGACGGGGTGCCTTACTGCGAGAAAGACTACCAAAAGCAATTTGGCGTAAAATGCGCCTACTGCAACCGTTACATCAGCGGCAAAGTTCTTCAAGCCGGCGAGAACCATCACTTCCATCCTACTTGCGCACGTTGCACCAAGTGTGGCGACCCCTTCGGGGACGGCGAAGAGATGTTCCTTCAAGGAGCAGCGATATGGCATCCTCGCTGTGGACCGGGACCCACGGGTCCCAACGGCATCGTAAACGGTCATTCCGAGTCCCACACTCCTCAGCATCGAAGCACTTCCGCGGCAGGTGCTAACAACCAAGACCAGTCCGAACGCATCTCCAGCAGCACTTCGGAGATACAGGTAATAGATCAGGAATCTTCGTTTCGACGTGTGTGATTTCTGTGACATGATCAATTTGTTCAGATGATAACGAAAGAAATTATTCAGTCTCTATTATGGAGAATTGAACACAATTGTCCTTGATTACCATTCATTGTGACGAATAGTCTCATGATCTAATTGTTTCTTCTTCATTGTTTTCTCATCGGACACTCGTTTATACGAGTATTCCTCGGCAGAAAAGCTACAATATCATTTGTACAAGACTAACTTATAATTTTTTTTCTTTTGGGCTTACAAGCTTATCAGCTTTGCGTATATTACTATTAATTTTGACTGAATGGTTTTCGCTACTTATAAGTATATTGCATCGATAGAAACGACACTGATTTGCATAAGTTTACCCCGAAGTGCCAAACTGTAGCGACAGCCTCGGTTTAAGTATTAATATTAAGTTACAATTACATACAAGCGCATTTATTTTATACAATTTTTAAATTTCGCTAATTTAGCAGGTGCATGTTGATACACACAAAACCACTACATATATATTTTACTGAAAATTATGTTTATAAATTTATTTAAAATTAGCTTCTGTCACTTACCTTAGTTATTATAGTTGTAAATCATTGTCAGCACGCTTATCTAGTTATTTAATACTTTTTGTTAGACAAACGTTAAATTGAGCTTTGTTCGTTGTATAATGTATAGAGAACCTAGTTTTATCATTATTATTATTTATTTGTTTTACCTAGTGATTACTTTCTATTTTCCGCTTTTGGTTAATTCATTTTTTATTTTCTTTTTTTCGCACGATTATTGTGTATATAGTTTTCATTGAGGTCTCGCACGCCAAGTTTGAACGGATCCCTGTGCAGTCCCTACAGCAGTCTGAGTCGCAAGGTATGCTATGTTGCTTTTGAAAGAAACTTTTATTTAATCTACCTCCCTCTGCTAAGCGCCAGGTCTGCATCAGCCTTATTATTATTATTCTTATTATTATTATTCATTATTAATATTATTATCATAATAATTATTATTTTACAATAATACGTCGCTTGTACATTTGAATAGAACAAAACAGGTAGTACAGGGCAAAACAAAAACCTGTTGCATACATAAATAAATCGACGTATTTAAAAAGGACCAATTGGAGAACGAAGCTTATGGGAATAAAAGCTCTGTATTATTTCGTTCTGTTTTTTTTTAAATCTAGTACTATCCAGTGAGAACCGGCAGTCCGGGACTGATTCTGCGGGAATATGGCCGAGGCGGCCCTGAAAATGTTTCTAGAATTTATACTTATTCGTATTTGACTGAAACGCCGAGTCAGGGATATCTTAGACGGCCAATTCAACCGTATGACAAGCCACCTACTAGCCCGCACTTTCATAGACCAAGTTGTGAGTTTGAACTGTTTTGCAATAGTTGTGCGTGCACGATTGTTTATTTATGAATTGTATTTTATAATGCAGCCTCACGTTCGATAAGAAGCAGCGGGGGTCGTAGCAGTCGTTCGGGTATGCGAGCCCTAGTGGACGCACTCAGTGAGACGAGACCAAAATCACCGGCGGCTGGCAGCCAAGTAGACAATGATGAACCGATCGAACTCGCACACTATCCCGATGCCTCGAAACCGCCACCTGGTAAACAACCACCTATCGAGAGAGATGACTTTCCAGCCCCACCTTATCCTTACACGGACCCCGAGAGACGCAGGCGTTGGTCGGACACCTACAAGGTGGGATTGAAAAATCAATCTATGTGTGGATAATGTTTATATATGTGAAAAATGCAGAAAGGTTTAACGCTGGTAATCGTTGTTTTTAATCAGGGAGTACCAGATTCCGAAGATGAGGATGAGGTAGATCAAAAGTCTATTAAGGAAGTGGAGCAGAAGTTGAAGAAAGAGCAGGATGAATTGAGCAAAATAGACACCGGTATAGCCAAAGTCTTTCTACAGGACCGTGAGAAAGACAGAGAAAATCTCAGATATAAGGCGGCGAACGTCGATCCTAGAAACGCTTCGAGAACCCCGTCTGCCAATCGTGAGCCAACTTACAGACTGCGTTACGAAAGTCCAGTTGGTGCCTGTAAGCGAAAATTTCAATGAATTCTACTTGGGCATGCAATTGCTAAGTGTTGATGGGTTTACAAGTGAATAATTCTTTTTAGCCCCATCGAGAAACATCGATCACGCACGACCTTGGGAAGATGAAGACGGAATAAGTTATAGATCTAGCGTAGGCCCGAGTTACAACGGTAAGTTTATCGTGCTCAATTATCTAATTTTATCATGATTTATGAGCGTTCTCATCTCATACATGTCCACACGTTCGCACATGACACTAACATTCCACAACTGATTAAATATCGCTTCAATTCGCCGAAAACGCGTAATTATCGTAAGAAAATATTTATAGTCGGCAGTTGTGTTTTTCTCTGACAACGAAAGAAAAAGTTTTGAACGGTCCTGTGTAATAGGTGTTCGCGAATAAAACAGACTTTCGTTGAAATATTCCTTGCTCTTTTAAGTGGCATTCACTTTCATCGATGTCACCGAAAAAAATACGCTGCTTAAAAAACCAGGTGATGTATTCCACTTTTGCATGCCTCGGAGCCTATAGTAATTCATAACTTGTGCAAGGCTTTGAAACTTTAGTTGTTTTAGCATTAGCAAACAATGATTAAGAGAAAAATATCGTAGAGTCTTTATAACGTTTATCTACGACGTGCTCCACGTTTGATTCTACTTTAAGAATATTTTGCATGCAGCACCGTACGGAATATTACCTATACAACGAATATATATGTATAGGTAATTTGCATTAAGATAACTTAGCTAGTAGATATAAAATACAATTTATAATCTACAGTTATTTATCGTCTACAGTATTGAAAGATATTGTTTCTCAGTGTTATAGATTTCAATCAAAAAGTGTAAAGCATGTCAAGCTTCCGAAAATGCACGTACATTATTACTTTGACTTATTATTAATGAGTGTCTCACAAACCTACAACATTGTAAAAGTGGCTTTATTTTAAATCTATATCAAATATTATTTAAATAGAGTAAAAGTTGTACATACAAGCATTTTCATCGAAGTCTTCGTTCGTTCTTCTTGTAATGCCAATACTTGTTATATCACACTTTGTATCTATTTGTTGTTTTTGTGTGTTTGTATTGTCGTGTGTGCGATCTCTCGCGACGACCAATCCGCAGCCGGTGGCAGGTCGTCGACGCGATCCCCGGCACCGAGGAACTATCCGCCTCTAGGCTCCCAGCGTGCCTTCACTCTTCCGAACTCCATTAGGCACTATTACTCGGTGAGTCGTAAACCTCCACTTCTCCACAAGCGACTGGCCTGACGAGCAATTCAAACTTACGATGCATTCGCAGTAAATGCAACTGTTTTCTTCCATTTCTTATTTTTCTCCGATCCATTTAATAGTAGCTTGAGCATTCTTACGTGGCCGAGATTTGCCTGAGTATCTTTCTTTTACTGATAATACTCATACAATTTGAAATAACAAATTTACAAGATACTGTCCTATTTGAATTGCTCTCAAAATAGACGCAGTCCCATGCTATTATTATCATATTATAAGTATAATTATATTGGCAACGCAAACACGTATTTATGAAAGCTTAATTAGAGTTTTGCGTTAGTAAACAAAAGGTGCTGGTTTAGTAGTTTTTAATTTCTAGACGATTTCTTACGTTTCGTTGTACTAACATAAAATAACATTGGCTGAGAATTTAAATGAAAAATTTATCAACCAAATCAAATAAATGTACATTTTTCTTGTTGCTGCGATGTAGTTTCTCTGAAAGAGTATTTTAAAATCGTTTACCTAAACTTAGGAGTGTACACGTGAATTTAATATTGTGTTTTGTTTTGCATTGTGCTTATGTCGTTTAATCCGTAAAAAGTGTCAACGATCGTTGTAAATTATTTATTTGACTGTGGTTGATAAGCATCTACCGCTTACTTGTAACAGTTGTAACAAGTCTAAGGACGCGCGATTGAAAGGTCGAGAACAACGACGAAAAGTATTCGAAGAAGTGTCTTATAAAGAACTGCGAACGTTGGGCATTCGTATGGGCTGAATACGTGAGTTAATGGAACATAAAAATGACAAAAATACTAATACAAGTTGAATCGTTCGGTTTGGCCTTGCGAAACACAGTTGTGAGCTCCCTGCGACACATCCCGAAGCCGGGATATGGTCTGGCACCTCGAAGTCACACGTTCTCTTCGACAGGCGGTTCTGTATCTGCTCTCCCTGTAAGTCTCTCAAAGCACAAAACGCGCCAGTAACATTTTTTAACTATATACTGTAGCCCTCTTATACCTTATGACGTGTTCTGGATATTACCTTGAAGCTAAAATAGTCACATGTCTTTGCACAATTTCCAGAACACTCTATAGTTTAGATCTATCTTTTTCTATCTTTATTTATCAAAGCAAACAGCAAATAATGCACCATACGGGTCATGCGGTAAACACGCTATTTGTTAAAGTAATTTTTTATTTGTTACATTCTGTTGGAAATTAACCATTTTTTATTTATCTTAATTTGTACATTTTTGTCACATAGGGGGACTATTCGTTCAGCGGCATGGGCGACAAGACGCACAGCACTGATTTTTCTTCCGGTAAATCAGATAGTAAGTACGCTCGTAAAATACTCACCGTACGCTGGATTATCGAGTGAGAGATAGACAGAGAGAAAGAGAGAGAAAGAGAGAGAGAGAGACAGACCCAAGGAGAGTGCATTGAACGTTAATCAAATGCAGTATTAAAATTTAGTGTCCGATAATATAAGCATAAAGACACTTACATTTTTAGGTAGTTATTACAAATTTCATGTAAATATTGTAGGCCAGACGGATCATTTTTACTATTGTTAATATTAGATATTGGTATTATTATTATTACAATTATCATCATTTTTAAATAAGCATTTAAGTAAACTAATATTATTAAATCATCATATGATTAACCATCAAACTCATAAATTTCACATTGCCTAAGTATAGCCTAGATTCTGAAATGTAAATATTATTTTTAACTTTGTTCATCATGCAGTTTTATTATCTTATGTCTAAATAATAACAACTTTTAAAATTAGTATTTATCAAATTAGGATACACGATATTAGTTATGCAGATTAAAAAAGAATTAATGATAGTAAAATTGTTTAACGATTTATAGGCAAACTGAAAATTGGAACGAATTGATAACTGAATGACCAAATAAACTAATACTCTGAAATGTTGTCTTGGAGAATGGTTAATAATCATATTATTAATTTTACTATTGCACAGTATATAATAATAATATATTTTGTTACAAAGTTTTTCTTTCTTCAAAATTAACGGTAACTTTACTGTAAATAGCTACTGACGTCATCAGAATGTGAATTAAAGAAATTTCCTAAAAGTGAAAGAATCTCGATTATCAGTGTTTTTAAGAAATTCGGTTTTTTCGTTTACTGATTTCATATTAACAATATTTCAATTTACAAAAATATTTATTTCTGCTAAAATGTTTCTCACAAAGAAAAATCCTACTACAGGTAGCGACGAATCAATTATTTTTTCGTAAATACACAACTAGCAAAAAAAAAGACTCGAGTATAAAAGCAGACATAAACGAACCAAGTCGTAACTATAAAAATTGTCGAATAATAATCGTTGATTCGTGAAGAAAGAATGTTAAAGATCATAAGACATTGTCATTTACGTATGAATGTATATTGTACATTGTTTGTCAACCTGCGCGACGCCGTATGATCTCACAATCTCTCTCTTCGTTATCTTTTATTGCTATCTTTCCATGGTGTTTCATACTCACACGTGTTTTCCCCTTCCAATCTAGTATCGACAGGCAGCATCACAGACGTGGATCGGCGGGCACTGGTATGTACAACAGCCCCGTACTACTCCCAGCGTCTTAGCATGGTTCGTAGCACGCACTCTTTGCATCCCAATATTTTTTTAGTTCATCTGTTCTTTTTAATATTACTATTATTATACATAGTCGCGTTTAGAAATATGTAGATATGAGATATACTATACAGAATGAGCGTCTTTAGCTCTACTTGGGGGTATGGAATAGTTTTGGATTTTCTACTTGTTATATGTGCGCATCATATAATAGAGGTGCTTTTAGTTATTTTGTCTACCTTTTCTTTTTGTCGGAAAATTGAAAAAGTAGCATCTATAAAATGTCTGTATTTTCATCTCTTAATCGTACCCAGAGCAAAAATGTTAACATATCTGACAGACATATTTACATATTGCTAAATCGCGCTTCTTAAGTACAAACTGTATATAGCGCCAGGCACGTAGCGTGTACATACCTATATATTTAATTGTACATATGTACATTGAATTTCTGTCTAAAAAATCTTGCACCATTATTTTATCAGTACAAAGTTTTACTCTGCATGAACGTTATTTCTATAAACACAAGCTTGTTGTACAAATAAGTATGAAATGTACAGTGCTTCTAAGTAGAGCACAATTATACACGTATGCAAACATGAGTTTTGATACGTTGAGGAATTTTGCAGATTTGGCACTACTTTATCATAACAGATTGAAACCTTCCTATATAAAAAACTTGAAATTATTCATACATTCTTCTTGTACCCCTACAACAATAGTCAAATATACATATATTCTATATACATATACATATACATTCTGAAAGATTAAATAAGTGTCTCGCCGAGAATGCAATTGGTATCGTACCATACATTCACTATATACAATTATACATATACAATTTATATTTATGTCGCTGTAAATTACTAAAATGTTAAGCAAATAAATGAATGCATATTTTGTTTATCCATTGGGAAAGTGTGAGAGTTCATTTGGTTAATGAAATAATTGCTGTGAAATATAGAATGACGGAGGCATCCTACCATCGTCGACGACGTACACCGGCGGTTTAGGCTCGGTGGCAGGGGGTCATCATCATCAGCACGTAGGACAACATGTGCGACGTTCGTTACCAGATATGGGCGCAACACCCGCGGAGCCACCGAAACTTTATCCCTATCACCTGCTCGTCATCACTAATTACAGATTACCGGCCGATGTGGATCGTTGCAATCTCGAGGTAAAATTTACCACGTTATTCTTTTTTTTAAATTCTTCATCATTTCTGAACATATTATTCGTTTTTTAGCGTCATCTCTCAGATGCCGAATTCGAAGCTGTTCTCCACTGTGCGCGGTCCGAATTTTATCGGTTGCCTCAGTGGCGTCGCAACGACATCAAGAGGCGCGCTCGACTGTTCTAAGCGCCGAGCCAGGATCGGTTCCGAGGCAAACAAGCTCGTGCATAATAAAAAAAGAGCCCGAGATTGGGGTATCAAGAATGCGTCGTCGTTGTTGCCGTTATGTCGTTCGTTGTTCACACATTATCTCATTTTTAATGTTCCATGAACGCACATCTGCGTATTGCGTAAATACAATAAATATTGTAGTCGACGAACGAGTAACGAGAGAGTTATATATTAAGACTCATTTCAAACCAGATGTATAATGCGTTAACAACGTATATAAGCCATGTTGCATGATAAGATGAATGTCGATAATACGAAGCGTTTCAGCGCAGTTTTGAATCGTTAAATGATTTAAGCTCCGAGCATCGATTTTTAATCTTTTCACAAATGCGACGATTTTTATCCATTTATTACTTCTGTTAATGTTAATTAAATTTTATTTTATTTTATTTTTTATTTTTATTTATTTTTATTTTTATTTTTTTTTTTTTTTTTCAATTTTTCTCGAGTGCACGATTTTGGGATGTGTAAATGAAAGGTGGAGAATAAAATACGCGAATGTGTACATAAGAAGTAAAAGCTTATCGAAACAAAGGAAGCATAAGAAGAATGAAAAGAAATGTTAGAGGTGTAGGAAGAGGTAAATCAATTTTGCAGTTATTTAATGAAGGGTTCAAAGTATGCAGGCATTTGTGTTGCGACACGGCGTATGTTTTATATGCTGAAAGTAGCAAAGGAGTAAGCTTATATGGTTAAAAGTTGATTGTGAAGCGAAAAAGCGTAGTTTTACTTTGGTATTAATTCGCTCGACTTCTATAACAGTAAAAAAGAAAACACACCGCGCTGCTGTGCTCTAATATTCAAGAAAATAAAGTATATATATATATATATATATACACACACACACACACGAATCACGTATGCCTACGTGACAGCATTAATGAAAGGAGAAGAAAAGTTACGATATATTGAACTACTACTATGCTATAATTTTAATATAAGCGAGCAAGAAACGAAGCGTATATTATAAATACATAATATAATGAGAAAAAAAGAAGTAGTTAGTGTTCGCCCAATTCTCGCGCTTACTTCGCATTTCGCTACATTAGATAAACAGTAATCAAAACATACGAGCAAGCATTTAAAATAGACAAAATATAATATTGAATGTATGAAAGGTTTAACGATGTACGAAGTACGCGAGAGAATTAATAGTCAAATAAAGTATGAAAGAGGAAAATGAAAAATTGTATTAACTATGAGTAAAGTAAACAAAATAACACGACTCTTTTCGTACATTTTCATTTCAAGAAATATTCAAGGTAAATAAAAAAAGAACGGGCATCCAAGCAAAAATACTTCATGTGCCTATACAATTGTGTCCATGGATACGCGGACATTGAGTTCACTTTTAGTACATTTTCTCAGCTTGTATCTGCACAAATGCTCGAAAAAGGTTTTTGTTGTATAAAGCACATCGCTTCCGCTAGTCCAATGATAATAAAAACAAAAATAAAAAATTATACTTTTAGTTCATTGTTATACCTTGTTTGAATTGTTTGTAATATTATCTGGTCCATTCTTTTTGAAATTTTCCGTATTGTTATCTTATAAAGTGAAAACACGTAGATTGCTTTTTTATATGATTTATTTCTAGAGCTTATTTATTTATTAATTACTAAATGAATAAATTGAAATAGGGAAAGATATGGAAGATTATTTTATTTATAAAGCTATTATTTTAATATATATAGATCAACGAACAAAGATGTAAAAATAATGTAATTCACGTTGTTTTTGTTCGCAAGATAACAATGCCCTCCATGGGGTCGACAAGCGGTTCGTACTCATCATTGCTAACCAACTCTGCTTTTTCGCCATAAGCCATTAGTAATGGGGTTGTGTGAACGTGCCCGCCTGTAATAGACTTTGGATTTCCAGCTTTTCCCAAAACGTCTACAGCTTGACCGACGTGTACAGACACTGGAAGTAGCTTAAAATTCAAAAATATAACATTACAATTAAAATTTATTCAATTTGTATTCTTAAAGATTTCACCTTATGAATGAGTACGAAATAAAAATAAGAGGTGTACTTTTATTTTAACGTTTCGGGATTGCGAGTAAAAACGGGTATCACGTGAGAACAAATTAGTAATGCTTTATTTACTGACTCGTCCGTGATCCTCTAGAGTTTTGTACCGCGTTTCAAAACACCTTCTTTCGTATGAAGGACATATTATACTTATTATACTATTTATTATACTGGACTTTTATGGATAAACGATCAATGAGAAGCGCATAAAAATTTAAAAATCATTAGTACGTCAAAATCAAATAAACGAAGGTGTTAATACCGAATTAGAAGACGATGATTATGATTGTTGAAACTGAACCAAGTAACATTCATGTAATAACTTTATCCGACAATAATACTCGTGAAGCCAAAGCTCCTTTAACTACTTTTGCCTATCCGATCACTTCGAATCTTTCAATAAAGAAAATAAAAACAGATATTCATAAAGTTAGGAAGCATAATGAAAACTTTAAAATACTCGGAAAGAAATGCAAACAAATGGGAAACATACTTTTTGAAATCGATTTAAACCAGGAATTATTGACAAACTTAAATAATAACAAATCTACCACAAGCATATAGCATTCAAACGGAAAGACAACATTTTACTACGGCAAATGATTTATCAAGAAATAAAGATTTCAATACAGATTTTGCGAAAGATATTAATGTGCAAGGCATTGCAAGTGATTTTAGTACAGATGTAACTAATGAATCACATGTTCGTTATAGTTATCATAGAGAAAAATGGAACTACAAATCGGATCATCAATTGCAGCGGAACAAAATATAATACAATATCTCTTATCAAATCAAAATGTAGCTAAGATCAACGAGCCACATGCTATTACTGATTTTAAAATATTAACATGTCTTGGATCAAATGTTGAGCCGTCAGTAGATTATTAAGTTCAGAAGACATTAATAATCCAAAAGATAAAGACAATATTTCCACAAATGAATTACTAGCTAAAACTAGCACTAATACAGATAACACTGCTTACTAGTAAACAACCACTTACGAGTGTGAATCCCTATAATTTAAAAGGTTTTTTATTAAATGAACATTTTATAAGAAGAAATGTAGCGTTATACTATGCCTAGTTCTAATATAGAACAAAATCTTTAGTTGACAATATTACGTTCTGTGGATTATAGTGAAGTAAAAAATATTAACAATCTCTTTACCAAAATACTTAAGAACATTAGGAAATCAAGTTTTTGTAGAATTATCATCACGATCAAAAAAAGATGTCGAAGGAACAAATCAAAATCAAAATCCAGTGGCTATGCAAAAAACAGCAAACAATAATTCTAATGAACTATTCACTAAGTCAATAGTAAACCAGGTGATGAGAGACATGGAATTCGATAGGTCAGAGTATTCTGATCTTTTATTATCAACAAGTGTGGAAGGTTATTCTGGTGTTATGTATTTAATAGAACATCACTTGCTTCCAGTGCACAGATTAGTAAATTTTGAAATAGACGATTTATTTATTGGAGCCTTCATTCCAAGATTTTTAAACTCCTATTTAAAAAATGGAATTATTTTGGATAAATCTGCTAATTCTGAATCATAATCATGGTTGCAGTGAAATGTGTCAATTAAAACCAGGTCCAGGGATAAAACTTATAGTCACGACACTTCAAAACCTAACTCATATGTGCAAAGTGAAAATTTGTATTTCTTATGATATTATTGAAGAACTAATGTTAAGAGGAGGATTCAAAAGCAAAATGCAGATATAACTATGAAAAATCAGTAGTTACAATCAATCTAGTATCTTGGGCCTGGAAAGCCTGGAGTTATGTAGGTATATGAGTATACCAATATATTACACCACTCTAATGATTTTAATAACGTGTTAATGGAAGAACTGCAAGAACAAATGGACAAAGAATATAATTTGCTACAAAATACCTAAAGTATGTGTTATTAAAACTGGTTTGATAACTGTGATGTGCGAAATGAAAATACAATTGGAAATTGAAGAAGTGTACCTTCGATATATCTAGAAAGAAAATACAGGAAAAAAGAACATGAAATTTCATTGAATCAACGGCAAAATAACATGAGCGAATAAAAAGGTTATTCATATTTATTTTAAGTATGCTATCAAATCTATAAATGAACCACTTAAAAATGAAGTTAAAAAAAGGAATATTATTATTTTGTATAGACGTTATTTTTTCTAAAAAAATTTTATTAAAAAAACTTTATTTTATAGTATCAAAGATTCTAGTAAGTTATATTAAAAAATAAGAAGCTGGAATGATGGTAGAGATATGTAGATAAGTATTTACGAGTGAGCCATACTTGGATTGAAATGAACTTTTGTTCTTGACAAAGTAATATTTGAATTTTCTATCAGTAGAATTGTAGCAGCTAGCTATATTGATTAGTAAAAATTATTGTTTTAGCACTTACTTCTAAATTTTCATCAAGAGTAACAAGCCATCGAGGTTCCATTGCAAGGGCTAAACAGTACATGAGATAGTGAGACTTCCCAAGTATCAAATTTTGACAATCTAAGAATGATACCATCACTATAAGCAATCCAGCAAGTGAGGCATGGTCAAGAACTTTTGAAGAAAACTTAAGAGACTGCAAGGTAATGGTTCCCTAAAAAATTGGCATAATATTCATTGCTATTCGTTTTCACTGTTAGATTATGCACACAAACAATAGAGGTATTTTTATAAATGAAACGAGTTTTTTAATTCGAAAGTAAATTTTGTTTTCGATACGAATAGCCAATACTTACTTTACCCATATGCACCAGGCCCTGTGCGATTCGAATTAAAAATAGATAAATCGGATCTTTCGAGTGAAAGGCAGCTAATTGTCTCAATATTGTGGCTAGTCTAGCGTTGTTAGTACCAGCACCGATTAAACCCAAAGAGAAAATTGCATTAAGAGCAACGTTGGGATCACTGTCGTGGCTGTACTTGTTCAGAACATCCAGGAGTCCTGGATCTGGATTGGATAAGTAGGATAGAGCGAAGCACAAAGGAACCGCTGTTCTTGCTGGCGGGGCACCGTATCTGCCGATCTACATATTTCATCGTTATTTTTCTCGATTTACTCATTTTAATCTGCATTTGCGTGATTTTCATGAAGCTTCTCTCGACGAACCTACCTGTCCGAATATTCGCGAATTTTCTTTACCGTCGCTCAGACCAACGATCGCTACACCGAGAGACGCTATAGGTTGTGTAAGAGCGATTTGTGTGTGCGCATCATTTACTGGCTTCTTCGCCGATGGCGATGACTTTTTAAAATCAGCTTCGCCTTCCACCGGTTCGCAGCAGATTCGTAAAAGCTCTTGGACAATGAGAACATCGCCGGAACCAGCGTATGAACAGACCTAGTAAATTTATAATCATTATTTATTCCTATTTATTCTTCAAATCAGCGATTGCACAATGTGCGCTTGAAAAAACTCATTTGAAATAAGAAGGAAGGCGTATCCTTGGAATAGAAACTTATTTCAATTACTTGAATCATCGTTTGTGCCGGTAGCTTATACGGATCTGGTAAAACGTCTAAAGCTGCTGATAGAGCTTCTATATTTTCTTTGCTTCCCATATAAATCATTCCCAGAGCTAACGGCAGGAATCTGAAGATATTATTGAAAATATACCGTTTTATGACCATTCATTAAATTATGGGATGTATTCGAGACAAATAATTGTACAATATAATCGCAGAAATTCAGCACACACCTGGCGTACGTGGATGACAGTTGTTGAGAATCAAGTTCCAATAGTTTCTGGAGAAGAGTCTGCGAAATTTCGGCATCTACGGAGCCGACGTTAATAAGGCCCAATGAGACAGCCGAGAGCGCAATAACTTCCATCGTGCCTTAATCAGTTAAAAACAGGTGATAACATTAATTTGACTACTTTGCATTTACTTTTCTCGGAGGAAAGGGGAAGAAAGTTACTTTCTTTGTCGGTCAACGGAGCTACAAGAAGATCGTTTAGTTCTTTCCTTCTTGAAGCCGCATAAGCAAGACCCAAACCAAGTATTGCCCCGATTCGTAGATTTTGATTCGGAGACATTACGTGTTCGCTTAGTAAAGCTGATGCCGGATCACACTCGTTTTGGACACCGACATTTACGAGTCCGATGGCTAAGAGAGCACCAGATCTTACGAGTTCGTCATTTGCGTAGAGAAATCTAAAGAAGGCATTCAAACACTCATTATCAAAGTAGAGCTGGTTATTTGTTATTTGTTATTTGGTGTTATATCGTAATAATATCAAACTTGTCGATCGGTACGAGTCCTCCATCGACGTCCCACAGGTAGATGAGCCCCAGCGAAGCAGTAGCCGAGAGCATCGCATGATCTTTGTTCTTGTAAACCCAGCAGTGTTCCGTATCAGCCATGAGTTTATCCTGGCCAAAACCTGTGTGTACAAAGGCCGAAGCAAAAGTCGCTGCCAAGTTAGACCTTGCAGAGTCGTACTCGGCCAATCTATCCGGTCTTGCTTCTAACCAACTGCGGTAAATCTCTTCGGGTGTCTTAGGCTCGAGAATATCTAATTCACGAGTAAGTGTTTGGAAGTAACCATTCACATGACTGTTGCTGAGAATCGTCTCGATATCACTTTCTGCGTACTCCTTTTTCTGGGCTTGATCCTGTACGCGCGAAACTTTCATTCTTTTATTCACAAATAGTGCATTGAAATGTCGCAGGATTGAGATTGTCACCTTTTGCCTGGCCAAGATAAAAGCCATCTGTTTCCGAACTAATGGATCTTTACAATTTTCAAAACACTGCTTAACCGAATTCGCGTCGGGTAACTGCAATGCTACTAAAATTGCTCTGCTATATTCATTAAACTTTAAGTAGTGACTAGTTACAGATTTCAGAAGGTCGCGTCGTTCCAAGTCCTCTCTTAAAGGAACAATTAATATCATTGAACTGTATACAGTATACGAAATTGTTAAACGCGTGCATTCTTGCATTGATCAGTTATAGTTACGTGAAGTCGGCACTACTGGCAAGATATCGGCAAACTTTTGAGTAATTGTTTTCATCGAGACAGTCCGTTAGAAGATCTAGTCGTCCGATTTCGAGACAGAGATCACAAGCTTGGATCTCCGCGTTATGTTTTGTATCGAAAATGAGAATCTTCTTTACCAGAGGCAACAACTTTTCTCTGTATTCCAAAATAAAAGAAAATTGTTGAAAATTTGTTTTATTCTATGTTGCAGAACTGATTGAAAACAAATTACGTGATCGCTTTCTCCTGCTCATAAGGCATTCCAAGCCATTCCTCGACGATCTCCATTTCGAGTCTTCTGACATATTCGTGGCCCCAATCTCCTGGGTTGACTACAGCACTTCGAATACAGTAGTCCAGGCAGTCCCTCTTACCAGGAGCTGCTGCAGCTAATGCTAAGACACTAATTAAATCGGCCAAACGTGAAGCTGTTTTCGTGTCGATCGTTTTCTTGTAAGCCTGTATCAATTTAGGATAAGAGTCCGTCAGGTACTTCAACGGTTTTGGAACAGCTGTCATTGAGTTCGTTGAGCTGCGTATTAGTCGACGTAAATTGGACAGGGCTGTTTCCACCGATCTGTTCTCCTACGTTCGTTTGTAATATACACTTACAAAAAAGCCTTAGTCTACTCTTGCAAAAAAGATACAATTGAGGATTATTATTCTTACAACCACGTCTTCCACTAATTGACGAAGATCATCCCGAAGTCTTTTATCTTCATCGCTCTAAACGTATCAAAATGTATTTTAATTAATGTCGAATATTCCGGTTATGTTCATATATGCTGTGCTTAACCAATTCGGAGTCTTTATCGGCGAATATTTTTCGTTTCTTTGCCTCGGTAGCCATAATAATCTTGAAACTTTTACTCTCATGCGTGTCGGACAATGAAACAAAAAAGAATACTCCATAAATGCTTTCTGCAATGATGATCAGCTATGTTCAGATGTTTAGAATAATGTTACGAATAACCTTTGAATTTAAATAAAAATTCCATTCGTTTTCAAGGATAAATTTATTATCCAAATAATAAATCGGTTAAATAAAAGATAATCATTGCATAGTATTTGTAATTATGCTAAGAATCCTACAGCCTTGAAAGTGTTTTAACAGTAGTCCTTAATAAATCCTTAATAAATGCTATTTTTATTTACATTTTGATTATCAACGCAACTTGCCAATATATTAAAATATTAAATATGATTTTTAACTTATCATTAAAGTGACATGTCATGTATATTTATATGCTGCACATTCCAGAGCAGTAAACTTTTTATAGTTATTACATTGAGTTTGATGTAGGAAAGGTTTATTATTTACACGCACACACATAACATAACGAGCAAACTCGATTGTTTCTTTTACAGATGTATCACAATATTTGCGGGCTTTCAATATTTATTCAATCGACCATTAAATAAAATGTTCAATACTAGCTAACGAATTTTGAACTCGAGAACTCGTCTCTTCCTTTTGATTGGTTGTACTTTTGCCACTGCTTAATTTCTGTTGTATTTCCGTCAAAGTTTTTCCCTTAGTCTCGGGAAACATGAAAACAATGTAAATAATATTAATGGCACAGCAAGCAGCGAAAAACATGAATCCAAAATCGGCACCAAGATTGGTGAAAAACTTGGTCAAAATGAAACTGAACGACCAGATGCTGAAGACGCATATCGATGAGGCTTTAGGTTTTACAGCTGGTGCAAACATCTCACCCATGATTGTCCATGGCAACGGACCCCAACCGATACTGTAGGCAATTATGTAGACGATTAAAGTGGTCAATGGCACCCAACCGATCGTCGTCGTGTCAAAGTCCGTCTTGTTCTTTAGATAAAAAAATGAACCGAGAATCCCCTGGAAAAATATATTTTAATTAAAAAATCAGCTTAGTTAGTCTCTCTTTCGGATGAATTATAATGAAATATAAACTACAAAGGGAGTTGTCTCTTAATTGCCCATAAGTATAATTATTTATAGAATTTTATACACGAAAGTTATGCGTCCATCTGCATTCTATTGCAGTGTAGTTACAAATAATCCTCAAGGCAACGCATTTTACTGATCTCTTATATATAATGCTATTCCGATTTTTATACGACTCGGTGCTCTTTTTTTTATTATTTCTTTTCCCGTTTCGAAATAAAAGTTTTTTCTCGAATATTGACAATTACTAATACAAATAATTACAATCGTCTTATTTGTGTCTTATTAATGCAACATACCACTGTAACACCACTACCTATGCTCGAAATAACGAGCAAAATTTTTCTACCCGATTTGTCGACGACGATCGGTGTGATCACGGAAGAAATCATTTGAACGAATCCGATTATTATCGCGGAAACGGCGGTGTTATTGGTTCCAGCTTCGCGGAATATATCCTCGACGTAGAAGAGGACAACATCGATGCCCATGAACTCCTGGAAGGACATGAGTGTACACGTCAGTACTATAGCTTTAACATTCACTTTGACCTTGACCACGTCGTTCCAACTCGCTTTTATCTTGTAAGCCTCTTCAATCTCTACCTGTGAACAAAAAAACCATTTATAGGTACCTGTACATGTGCATGTATATAGTTGTATACATGTATTCTTCAAGATTTAACACAATATCAATACTTGTTGTTACGTTGTGAAAAGAGTATAACTAACCATAACGATCGACTGTTATATTCGCAGTTCACGTTTGTCGTGTCGGCGCAAAAAGTTAATACTAACACTATAGAAATCGGCATATAAGCGCATGCAAGTCACGTATGTGCCACTTAGGCAATGTTAAAAAAGAATACATATTGTATATACCTGTATCTCCTCGAGTTCTTTTCGAGCGCCGTCGAGGCTTTTCCCGCGAAATCGTGCGAGGGCCTCGATCGCCTCGACTTCGCGGCCTTTGCTCAGAAGGAAATACGGCGACTCCGGCATGAACATGAAGCCCATGAAAAATCCCACGTGTATACTCGCACAAAGTAACCAAAACACCGTGTACGAAACAAAAGGACCTACTGAATAGGAAAATAAGAAGCCAAAGGTGATGAAAAGCTGGAGGAACGAGCCCAGGGTTCCTCTGATTTCTACCTGGAAATTGTTGTAATTAACCGATCTCACTGTTATATACGCGTCAATCGAATAGATTATGAGCATAACGCATAATGTTATTATTGCTTATTGAAGACTTACCTCGGAAATTTCGCCAATGTACATCGGCAAAACTGTAAAAGGTACTGACACACCCAGACCTAGGATGAAACGACCTACGTACATTTGAACGATATCGTGGGCCGTGCCTAACACGATCCATCCGACCAGGAAAGGAAAAGTGCTCATGAGCATCGACCTCTTGCGTCCCAACCTTTAAAATAAATTTTCTATCTTTTTTCCTAGATATACAGGTGGGGAAAGAGGTATTTTTCAAAGGCTTGTGAAACTCGCAAGAATATACCTTGAAACGAATGCCGAGAAACTCAGCTATAAGAAGAACGTTCAACGATTTTATTATTTTTATCATTTCAGGAGAAAACACTTGCACATTATTGTAGGTACATATAACTATCATAAGATTATAACTTTTTTAATTTTTACCATTCTCCAAGGTAACCAGACATAAAACTACCAAACATAACTCCAAGAGGGACGAGAGAACCGACCCAAGCGCCCTCGTCCTTTGTAATCGGTCTTAGTAGTTGATTGTCCACTGAAATTGGCTTATCTTCCGCCAGTTTTGGAAGAATCGGGCTCGTCCATCCCAGTATTGCTCCGCAGGCTACTATATTCAAATTTCCTGCGACATTGATAATCGAGTTAGATTTCTTCATTCATTGACGTCTAATAAATTAAGGAAAATTAAATAATGGCCGCAATGAAATATAATGTCAAATCGACAAAAACTCTTATCAAACCTGTAGACGCAGCCAAATACTGAAGAAATTTCGATCCCTTTTCCGACATTTTGAATTCAAGTCTTTGGGATCGTACTGGCGGACTGTATATCCGCAGGTAGGGAAGCGCAAGCACGATATTCATACACTGCACTCGAGAGGCGGAAAATGACCGTAAACCCGTGCAGGCATCTTGCAATATACAGAGAAACTAATGCTTCCGTTTATGTTTTGTACCTCCATGTCTTGGCAGCGAGGTAGTGGGGGTCCGTATATACCTATATGTACACAATGCATGTTCGTTTAGTTTTTTTCACGCAAGCACGCATTGCCGCAGATTGTTTTACCGTATTTTAAGGTTTTACAACAAACATTTATCTCGACTGTTGACCACAACTGTACACGACTGAACACTCGCATTAGCTGTTAATTCTTTTATTAAGTCAAATTTTGTTTATCGTTCAAAACTATTTATTTAATTACTTGTACAAATAGTTTTATGCTCGCGCAGATGAATTCGGCTCTTCGGCATATAAATCAGGTGAAATAACTAATATTTTAATATTTTAATATTTATGAAATATCGTGTTTACATTCCAAGTCGACAGGCCCGGCCATTTTTGTGAGAAAGCACCCGTGCCAGATGCAAAAATGTCATTTCGAAAGAAACGCAAGTCCAAATGCACTTAAAGCATCCCATGCTTTTCAGGCTTAGTAAAATAAGTTTTTGGGCTTCATCAAATGTGCAAGCTGCAGAGTGGCTGGCAATTTCGCACACTGGAACTTTTCTCTAGAATTTCCTTTTGGCTCACTTCTTGATAAAATGCCTTTAAAGCATCTTGAGTTTCTGCATTGAGAGTTGTTGTTTATATTCTTGGCACTTGACACGAGTACGGAGTTTTCACCTACAGGTCATAAAGCATTTTGCTGTATTGTTATTGGGGTAGCAACTACCAGTAGCACCGGCATTGAACCCTTCTTATACAAATCTCGTAGATTTTCTTTTCTTCGATCTTTAGTGGTATAAAGAGGTACAGTCAGGTTCTACTCGTCTTACGTATACATATAAGAGCTAGAGCTCTGGTTCCATTTCTTTGTGGCTCTCTGCTCTTCGCTTAAAATTAATGTGTTGCAAATAAGCGGATCAGCAAAATGATTCATAACTATTCTGATCTACTGTTTTGTTATGAAAGTTATTCATCGAACAATTTGATTCAAGAAATAGCGATTATGATAGAGGGAAGACGACAAGGAATATTCAATACTGTGCATAGTGCATACCTTTCAACAATGTTATTTATTTAATAATGTAAATATATAAATAAAAATATTGATATTTTCTCTGACAATGGATAAGCCTCGGTAAAATTTATTATTTTACGTCTGCTGCGATGTTCAACTACATATAAATGTTAGTATAGTATGCAAATACTGTTGTATTTCTTTGTAGACTTATATCTAATATGCCATCATACGCATTTACAATATTTGCATTCAATAATCATAGCCGGAATGACAATTGAATAGTAACTATTTGTCTTTGACAATGAATATTCTGAATATACATGCATACATTCAAACTGCTATGTTGTATGACTATAGTCACGTTAAAGTTAAGAGAAGAGTCATATCATAATACGGACGTAATAATAATAAATAAAGATTAAAGGTAGGAATTAGGACACATAAATGCATTATAACAATTTAAAGTTAATATTACAAATGTTGTTAAAAAAGTTTAACATGTAAATAAAATCTAATAACAATTAAGATTATATGTACGTATAACTTCAAACCTAGATCAAAATTGGTTTTCTTTATAATAATCAATGGATACAAGAATAAACTATTAAATTAATTGTTCATTGGGTCACCTTTGGTAATCATGTATAATCCATTCGATTTTCTGCTTAATATCAAGTCAGTTCATTTTACGGTGAAGTTCGAGGAATTTTCATAATAATTTATAACAAATTTAATGCTACGTTCAATCAAGTTTAAAAAACCAATATTTTTTCTAGCTCTTTTTTTGTAAAACTAATATTATTATTAAAAAAAGGAAGTCAATTTCGCATTAAATCCGTTAACAAAATGTTTATATGAGGATACATATCACAAGCTATATAAGAATAAAGGAAGAATTGACCTATATTTTTATTTTGATTCTAAATATTTTAAATAGTTTAATAAAAATATCATTGGACATTGCATCGTTATCTAAAGGTAACATACATTAATAGTACATTGATGAATTTAACGATTAACAGCAGTGAATTCTGTTAAAGATTTCTTATCGAAATGTATCAATTATTAAGTAAATAAACAATTCGAATGCGAATGGATAAATTATCGAACTCATTGACATTTTCAATTAAGACTAAGTAATCATTTCAAGGAAATCTGTCAATATCTAACATTCCTTTATTCTACTTTTCAGCAGCATCGCGACGCCCATCATCATAATCCAGACTCTTTACCCCGTTGAGCTCATCTTGAATCTGATTGAGACTCTTTCCTTTGGTTTCAGGAAGCAGGAAAATAGTAAACAATACGCTAATAATACAACAAACAGTGAATATCCAAAAAGCCGTATGACTACCGTAGGCATCCTCGATGTTACTGAAGTACTTTGTGATAACGAAGGCTAAAGCCCAACAGACCAAAACTGTAATACCGGATGCCTTGGCTTTAACTTCAGCCGAGAACATTTCACCCATTATGGCCCAGGGCAATGGCCCCCAGCCAACACAGTAAAGGCACATGAAAAGTACAAGAGAAGCTATAGGTAACCAGCCTATGTCGTCAACGTTCTTTTCTTCAACGTTTTTCACATAGTAGTAAACTCCGAGGACACCCTGCAAAATGACAAAAAATTTATGTATCTCGTTGATAAAGTTTATACTCGCAAACTTATGCTTATTCAACTATAAAATATAGGTAAATTGAGTAATTTCACGATGATTAAGCATTGACTCATTCATTCATTCAATTCATTGGTTTTAATGGATATTTTTTTTATCGAAAATCTTATTTATTCTGAAAAACGAAATTCTTAAACTTTTTCTCTGAAAGTAACAGAAATATGATTTATAATGAAAATTATGTTTATACAAAAGTATACAGCCAAAGCCGCATAATGAGTAGCGCAAAATTCCGCCAAATATTATGCAATCGTCGACACTTCAATCCATATTCCATCTATTTTGCAGAGTCGCATTAATAAAGAGCGAAGAGAAAACTAAGTCGAAAATGTTAGCGCCAGATTTCACGACCAAATGCAGTAAATTAGAGTCAAGATGAGTGAGTGTCAAATTCATTAGGATTTTACTGTCGCAAACCGGCGCACTTATCTCGTCAGCCATTATTGTAAGGTTACATAATGAAAATCACTGCACACTTAGTCGGTGCATGTATTTGCTTAACTTTTGTCTTGCTGTGAACATGAACGTGCGCAAATTACGAAAACTTCCGGGCTAGGACCAATCAGTTTAGAGATCGGTAGTCTGCAGAGAGTGCGAAAAATGCAGTCGTTATCGCAATATAATTGCAACTTGCGATAAATCGGCTGCACACTTCGTGAGACTGTCTTATGCTAAAGTGACGATTTCGCAGTTTGAGAACTCAAATGAAAAATAATTGAAAAATGTTCTGCATAATGCATTGACTTACAGTGGCAACTGCTGTTCCAATGCCTGACGCAATGAGCAAGATCCTTCTTCCGAGTCTATCAACGACAATGGGAGTGACACCTGAGGCACAGACTTGAACGACTCCGACGATTATTGTACATAAAGCTGGATTAATCGTGCTACCGGTACTGGTAAAGATTTTTTCAGCGTAAAAGAGCACCACATTGATGCCGGTCAGTTGTTGGAAGCTCACACCGGCGCAAGTCAGAAGAAGTGCTTTGAAATTAGCTTTCACAGTGAACAAATCGGTCATCTTAACTTCAGTACTGAAGGCTTGGTCTACTGCAACCTGCAAAGCAATGATTTATTCGATCAAAAAGATGACATAAGATAATGCAATTCGTAATTATTTTTTTTTTGCATTAATTACGAATTTATCGAATTGAATCAACAATAGTTGACCTGCATTTCTCCAAGCTCCTTCTGTACACCACTAGCAGTTTTTCCTCTAAGTTTGCAAAGCGCATCTTCGGCTTCGGATTTCATTCCCTTCGACAATAGCCAATATGGGGATTCTGGCATAAATAAGAAACATACAAAGAATACGATAGGTACAGCTGCACAAACAATCCAGAAAATAACGTACGAGACATAAGGACCTATCGCATATGCGTATAAGAGACCGAAGGTCACAAAGAGCTGCAAGAAAGAACCTAAAACTCCTCTGATACTTATCTGAAAAATCGTTCATTCGATCATTAATTTAAAACAAACGAGTGAAAAAAGATTGTGTTTACCTCAGCGATTTCACCACAATACATCGGGACGATCGTGAAGGATAAGGAAATAGCGATACCGAAGATAAATCGAGCAACATAAAGTTGTTCTAAATATTTCGCCGTGGCGATCAGAATCCATCCAATAAGGAAGGGTATACACGCGGCTAAAAGAGCCTTTTTTCGACCAAACCTTAAAGTAAGCAAAATGTTCATTTTTATCATTAAAATAATGATAATAACAAAAAACTAGTGGGAAGGCTCGAAACTTTGAAAAGAACAGAATAATCGTACCTTTCTCCAAGATATCCAGAAAATACACTTCCAACTACTGCACCTAACGTCATTAGTGATCCAACCCATGAACCTTCTTCATCCGATACCACGACTCCTAGAGGATTGTCTTCCATAGATTGCGTGTCGTTTTTAGCCATATTTGCTAGAACTGGACTTGTCCATCCCATCATTGCTCCGCCAGCGAATATGCATAAGTTAGCTGGAAAATAAATCTTTAAATAAGTAAATCTTTACAGGAAAATATTACAGGTAACTGATAGGATTAGCAAGTCTTTTTCCAATAGATCGAAACTCATTCATCAGATATGTTTTAATATCTACTACACTAGCAATAAGTCAAATGCAAGTATTGTTGCAAATATATTTTGAGTTAACTTTTTGGTTTGGCTACGAGTGAGTTGGCTTAGTTAATTAGTTTTAGTTTAAAAAAGTTTCGTAGTTTCACTAATGTTTTTTTGCTTCTATTGTAACTATAGGAATAAAGGATATTATTATATTACCGCATTGAGTTTTTCTGCTATTCTAAGAGTTTGGTTATTCGGAAATTTTCTTTTAATGTTCTGTAAATATTCCAAGTTAAAATAGTCGGATTATTAAGCAACGGATTCCTCTGAACATGATGTACATCGTTTATTCTTTAAAATGCGTGTAATCTCTGATGATGGTACTCGTCACGAAATCCAGAAGTGAACAAAGCTTCGATAAAATGTCACAGTTGATACAATTGACGTCTGTTTTTGCTTCTGGTCTTTGTAATAATAACAACGATAGATGGATTGTGACATATAATAATTTTTTCGGATTATCAAATACATAAAAGATATTCATCAAGATTTCATCATATTTATCATCTCATGAACTGTTTCAGTATCTTTAAATATTGACTATTAATCTTCAGGAGTTACATTAAGTCTAAATTCAGGACTTGGCGTGTATTCTTATTATTTTGGTACAAACAATTTTATTCTAATAGCTTGATCAATGTCTACGTTACATTACACTAGTTTTTAATTCATTTTTGAGTAGTACGAAATATTTCCTAGTATCTGATTCATAAAGTAACTTGAATCTTGTAACTGTTATTGAGATAAACTTGCATAACAATATTATTTCACGGGTACAACATTAATATAGATTGAATTTGGAACCTTGATAGATGATCAAAGTGCAGTTATAATGCACAACGTGCTATTTTACGATTTGTGCATTTCCGGATTTGCGGAAATTAGGTGCACATACCAGTACCATATACAATGAAATTAAATGTGCGATACGAGTATTCTATTGTATTGCATTGTATTGCACATATAGAGCACATATAGAGCATTGGATCGCAAATAATCCATTGCTATTAATCACAGTCATATACTTTGTACTTTGACATTGACTTTGTACTCGTCGCATAGACACTTATGACCAATGACTTTAGTTTTAAATTTAGTTTAAAGAGTTTCGACGACATAACCGTTAATATGCACTAACTGCCATCTATTTAATACTGTCACTGAATTTTTACACGTGAAATCCTAACTCGATAAGTAATAATAAAATTCAAAAAAGCTTAAGACGCTGTCGTCAAAGTAATAAAACCATTAAATTATTAGCACAATGTATCCTACGGAGACACGTGGTGTGTACAGAACGGCATTTCTCTCGCGTTATCTAATAAGCATCGAACTTTATTTCTTTATCTTTTCATCCTTATATGCCTGTACAAGCTATTATTCTTCAAAAATTCACTTAGCTATAATTTACGATTCTTTATTATAAAAGCTTTAAGGCAAAGAAGTATTTTTTACTGATTTGAAATCGTACGACTTGGGAGCGATTAAAATACAAAGTATAATCGAACACGCTCAGAAGTCGATTGTCGATCGTTGAGAGAATCGTCAGTGAAAAATTAATGAAAAACCTCGGAATGGGTGTCGGCGCAAAGTAACGAGGTCGAGCTTCCTTCCGTTTATCACGACTACCGCAGTCTCTTCGCATTGGACTTCCTTATTATCGGTTTTTTTCTCTGGTATTTTTTTTCTTACACTATAAGCGATAAGGCAATCGACAGCGAGAATCTTAAAACTGATTGAAATATGATGGTTTTTAATGAAAATATACGAGACACGATTATAATTGTTTTGGACCATAGTAGCATGATTATGCATCATTAGATTCAATGTTTTGCCCAATAGAGTTTAAAAAGAAGTCGATAAAGAATAAACGGTGAAAAAATTTATGTCAGTTTTGCTTATACAAGATCGTCTTTATCGAGAATATTGACTTACGTACGGATGGAGAAAGAAACCATAAACTAATTATTTTTTCAAATCGAGCACAAATTTATTTCAATATGTATATGTACGAAATTTTGATAAACTTTGATAATGGAGGATTCTCTTTTTTTAAACCCAATCATCGACAGCCCAAATATATATATATGGGCAGCATATAATAGTCAAAGTAAATTTAGTTAAATATTGAGAATTGCAATCGCCATTTTTATTCCATCGGGTACATTTGACAATTATAAAATGATATACTCCTTCTTTATTTATTCCGATTGATGAATATTTCGTGAGCGTTGCGTGATAAAAATTATGAAAATTTATTTGAAAAAAATGTTTACCACTGGTGGTAAATATTTTTTGAACCTCCGGTCTATCAAGCTCCAAATTACAATATCAAGATTTTGATTTTATTATTGTTTGAATCTAGAATTCGTTCGGAGCATAAAAATGAAAAATAACAACGAAAAATAAGAAATAAAGTACCGGCAGTTGCAGCGACGTATTGGGGCAGTTTGGACCCATTCTCCTCCATATTGAAGTTCTTCCTGCGTGAAGCAATGCTAACCAACTTGTTACTCTCTTGGCGAGGTAGGGTAGTCGACAAATAGACTGACGAAGACAACGAACTCGTTGCCACGGGACTGTACACATACTCTTTATAAGAGTCGTTTGTACTGCTGGTTACTCTTTGCTGTGGCTGGCGCTGCTCCCCGTCGTCGGTCTTCGTATTGGTGGGGGGTGACGACATCTCGCCACGCGACTAATGCCTTGTGTATTATGTTTTATTCGCGGTATATGACGTCTTTCACCTGGACCTTGATATTTCCTATCTTGAAGTAACGATTAACTTCGCCTGGAATAAGGGTTGTCATTCTCATTTTTATGCACGAAAGCAAAGACACTGTTCCTCTCTGTTCTTCTATTGACTAATGATCAAATTCCCAAATGTCTATAAACTTAAAAGAATTCTTTTCAGCTATTTTGAAGTGTACAAAGTAAATAAGACTACGCAGTTGAAATTTTGACGTCGTTACAAAGTCTCTTATTAAAAATAATCGCGAATCTCACAGATCATCTGTACAGATCTTTATTTTGTTCACAATATGCACTTTTTCATGCTCAATACCAATTGAGAACCTACAGTGTAATATACAGTGTAATATACAGTGTAATATATAGTGTATGTAATAAATAAAAATGCTCACAATTACATATAATTGATATAATCAACTATTTGATATAATCGATGTAGGAGGATGCCAGAGATGTTAGTAATTGACTTTACCTTTATTGAAATTCTATCTGTCGCATTCGAATTATTGCGTTATGTGCTAAAAGATATTTGTTGCGATAACTACCTTATATGCTTAATTAATTTTGGATAGATAAGTTAATTATCTGTGAAAATGTTTGCTCGCAAATACTCAAAGACGTCACACAACAAAGTCTACCCGTAAACAAATTATTACGAAAATTATATGGTTGCAATGGCTGTAATCTCGGAAATTCGCTACATAACAACACGGAGATGTGTCTCGCGTTAAAGTATCTCGGAGCGTCAATATTGGTACGTGTATTAATTAGATATTTCGAGTTTTGACAGTAGTTTCGATAAGCGTGCGCTAAAAAAGATTTGTTGCTCTGTTTGCTCTGAGCACATAGAAAATAACAATTATCCTTTTAAATTAGGCTCTGTCTACAGACTTCCTCAGTAGTAACAATTCATTTACTGAATAATTATGAACCGTTAATTTACTTAACGCAAATACGAACGTTTTATAGATCGTCTTATAGCAGATATACTGAACACGAACATTGAACATGAACATGAACATCGGAATAAGGCGTTTCATTTTATTATTGTGAAGCAATCGCGCAAATTATCATCCGCGTGTAAACGTTACACGAGCGCAGCTCCATTATAGGTACGAGCAACGATTTCACTAACGATTATACCTATATTTGAAAATAGCTGAATTGAACCTTGCGGATGTGAATCCGGAAGAAACGGCAAAAGTCTCAACGAATGAATAACAAAAATGACTACAGCTCGACACCAGCAGCGCGGAAGCTTCTGCTGTATGCATATCACTAGCGCACATACAATATACATATTGTACAATGTACATGTACAATAGTGTACACTTTATAGATGTTTAATCAATCAATCAAAATCCATTCCGTTAAGTTTTATTAACTTAAGAGATAAAAAGAAATAACAAAGCTGACCTTACTTCAATCTATCGAAATCGTTGAGTTCATTACGATGTGCTATAATAAGAGATATAATGAGAGATCCTTGCTCCGCAGGACTATATGCTCAAAGAGTGTGACACGTTTGGCATAACCTTGCGCCATACAATACACCGCTACAATACTCAGTTATGAATTAAACGTATGTACTGAATGTTATTGAATATCAAAAAGAGAAAAGAAAGGACCGAGCTAGCTATAAAGTGGACATTTCGAAGATACTTCATTTTAATTAAAACAAACATATTTTGAAAAATTATTTTAATTTTAAAGATCACACAATTATATCTTTTAGGCGTGTATATTTTAGTTATTCATTATCAGTTTCGATACAACCGTAAAATAAAGTAAAATTTAATTACGCGGCATAAAAATTAAAGTCACGCAACTTTGCAAAATCCTTTCTCGCAGCAATTCATATAGAAACAACTTTTTTAGTCCGATGATGCTCTCTCTACGTCCGCGCCTCGCGATATGCAACCAAATGTGCAGCTTATTCGTACGAGTCATGACCAAGACTTTTCTCAAGTTTTTTTAACAACTGGATTGCTGTGTTATACTCGATTAGCTTCTTCAAATTTCTTATCTAATGATTATTCGGTGATTGTAGATTATAGTTTACGATGACTTCGATTTTATAGCGCGTATCTTTCATTTAGGTATTTTCTTGCGAAAAATTGAATGTCAGATTACAAAGATATAATTTAACAATAATAAGAAATTACGAAATAGATGAGATAGAAAAGACCCTCTGTCTTGTTCTCTATCGCAGCGAAAAAAGTATATAGAAAATCAATCAATATCTCAAACTCACACTGTCAGTCGATCAAATCTTCATCCAAGCTTTTGTTAATGAAAAAAGCTCTCAGGTGCTTAATAGTGCGCGCGGAAATGTTCTTATCGCCTGAGTTCCCTCTAGCAAACTATCCGGCGGCGCTGGAATTTATCGATTTTCCTATTCTTTTTGTACTTTTTACTCCTCTGGAGACGCGAACCTTACGACGCTTGCCTCGTATGTGCGATACACATTTCTTTCTAAAGCTTACGCAATTTGTCGCAGGTGAAAGATTAGGTTGTTATCGATTTATCAATCGCCTTGGACTTGCGATCGCAGCGCTTTTTTTTCTTCTTCTATTAGCAAAGTCTGATGATGACGATTGATTCTTGAAGTTCAATGAGTTTACAATATGACACAATACAAATTACATTCAATTTTCCATTACGCACTTTTACACGTCTCTACGGATTTCAAACGCTTCAATTGTAATATATAATCAACGCATTATATTACTAGATATTAAGTTAAAATTCAAAAACAGTTCAAAAGAGTCTTGTAAATTATGTTTTTCAAGTAAAAAGGTGTATTATATTATGCATATTAAAAAATGTTGTCTACTTATTTTTCTTTAATAATAATAATGAAATAATAATGAAATAATAATGAAATAATGGTGCATTAATGGTGCAGCTCATTCATTAAACTTAATATTTCAAAAAAGTACTCAAAAATGGGGAGGCATCATCGAATTGACGCAGTTGCGTATTTTAATTGACATAGAAAACAATTTGACACCGAAAGCAAGCTGGAATAAACCGGCAAATAACAGTGATAAGCATTACTGGCTATTAGTTCGTTCAACTTCTACTTTGAATACGATTTTCCTATCAACGCGTCCTCGTATACCTCCCCTCTTTACATAAGGTGCATAAAGCGATCGGGCTTCTTATAAAATGAAATTCAAAAGTCCCAAGAATGTGTCAAGATTATGGAATCTCAGTTCTGAGAGTGAAATGTCCGCAGTGGAAATTCTGTTTGATTGGCGATAATTTCCTGAGATATGAAAGCGATAATCGATAAGATTAATATCGTTTATTCCCTTGGTACTAACTTGCAACTTTTGCGAATCAGAAAAATCATTCTTATCTAAAAGCAGAGATTGGAGAAGTTAGTCTGATTGGATAAACTAGTACTCATTTATTCTCTGCATTTTATTCAATTTGTTGTTTAGTCGTATATTGTATTGTCATGCCTTGTGATTTTTGTACTTTGGATGAGCTGAACAGGGTGAATATGAAAATGTTCACTGCGATAAATAATAATTCGTCGGAAAGAAATACAAAATCCCAATAGCGCAATTAATCTTTTTACATGTAGACACGATGATAAGGTATAGAACAAATTGATTGAAGTGTGTAAGTTCATTTATGTTCTTTAATAAGAATCACTAATGTTAACAATCTCATTTTACAACATACTACATAGTCTGCAGTTATCTAGAGTGTTTTATTAAAAAAGTCGACTTACATTACATAAAATCTAGTATAATAAATAGTGCGATGGAAGTTAGCCTTCACAGTTAGTTTGTTTTTAAGATAGTTTTCGCAAATATACGTAAAATTAATTTTTCAATCTATCATGGCACTGTGCTCTAAGCTTTGTGTCCTAAAAGTTCTTCCTGAACCTCCTGAATAGTTTTGCCCTTGGTCTCAGGTATAACAAAAAATGTGAATACTGTTGCCAATGCCATGATTACAGCAAAAATCCAGAAGGTTCCAGAAGATTTGAAGACTTGTTCCATCGTGGGAAATGTCTTAGTCACGAGAAAAACAAGGAACCAGTTCAATATAACAGACAGACTGGAGGCATTACCCTTGAGTTCGACATTGAACAACTCAGCCATCAGCATCCAGGGAATCGGCCCCATTCTGTTAATAAAATAATGCTTATTAGTGAATAATCTAGATTTCTTTCGATGAATCTTTAGATGAAACACTGGATGTAATATTTACCCAATAGAGAATGCCACCATAAAAAGAATGAGAGACACGAGAGGCAACCACCCGAGATTTGAAATGTCGTGTTGATTTTCTTTTAACTTGAAGAACAAACCTAGAGTTACTAAACTGCAAGACATGACGGATGATGAGAACATCAATAGAGGTTTTCTTCCAGCTTTGTCTACCACACCAGCAGCTACTATTGCCATGACACACTTGAAATCATTCAATTTTTCTCGTTAGGTATATTTAGACAGTTTGGATAAGTTACTTCATATACAAAATTCGACAAACCTGAACTACCATGACAATAATAGCGGCAACATCGGAATTCAGCGAGCTACCGGCAGCTTTAAAAATTTTTACGGTGTAAAATAAAACAGCGTTAACACCAGACAGTTGTTGGAAAGCCATTCCAGCAAAACAAATTAGGAGAGCTTTTCTAGGCGCCGGTAACCTAACCAGGTCGAAAACGGAGCTTCTCCGGTTAGCATTTTCTTCAACCTGTTTTTGGATCTGTCCAAGCTCGGTATTGATATCATAAAAGCTGCCCCGAAGACGTTTCAGTGCTACAGAAGCTTCTGCTCGACGTCCCTTGCCCTGCAAATTCAAATTACTCTAATGCGCTATTTTTATAGTTTGTTTTTTTTTCTAGAAAATAGATTATTTGCTCTCAATACTAATGACAAACGTTCAAATAGTCTTATCTAGAAAACTAGTTTATAGCATTGTCAAGTAGAATATGTAAATAATATAGCCGATAAAAATTTGATTAAAAAATCCAGATCATTTAATAAACAGCGATTATTATCGATGGAAGAATTCCACAGCAATGCGATACAGATGATATCACAACTTAATATGCATATGATATGATAAGAGAAGTTTAGCAAAAAATCTTACCATCAACCAAACAGGCGATTCCGGTATAAGGAGGAACGTCCCAATAAAAATGACTTCGATAACGCCGCAAGCAATCGCCAGCATCGTATAATCTACCAAAGCTCCCAGAACAAAGGTGTAAACAATTCCAATGGTCAGAAACAATTGAAACATAGCTCCGAGTGTTCCTTTGATCGACGGCTCGCCGATTTCCGACAAATACGTCGGTACAAGTACACAGCTGGCACCGACTCCTATACCTCCGATAAATCTGGCGGCATAAAGCATCCAGATTCGATTGGTGAAGATAATTATGGTCCAAGATATCAAAAAAGGTATAGCCAGGAGTAAAAGTGCTCGCTTCCGACCGAGGTAGTCAGCTATAGAACTTGCTGGCAAGGCTCCGAGCATTGCACCGATGGCTAAGAGGGACGACACCCACGAGATCTCGTCTTCTTTTATGGGTAGCCAGGGATCCAGCAGTTTCGGGATGACGGGGGCTGTCCAAGCTAGGACAGTTCCCACGGCAATGGCAAGGAAACAAGCTGTTCCAACAAAAAAAGTTACTTTTTATGTACTCATTTGTCGAACAAGGAAAAATTATTATTCACTTTAGCCTAAATATAAGGCTAACACGAGGCTTCATAATAATAATAATAATAATAATAATAATAAAAGTAATAATATCATTATTATTATTACTACTAAATAAGAATTTGAGTTAAAGAGACTGTTGCCATCATCTATATATCGATTGAAGTAAAAATGAAACACGTTGGGCGCGAATTCTTTTTTTCCACCTCTAATTCAAATAGCGCTCAACAATGATTGAATTTTTGTTATTACATAGATAAAATACCATATGAGGATAGTTTTGAAAAGCAAATTGTCCAAAAGGCGAGTAAAAGAAGTAAGAAAACCTTTTTTTACATCAAGCCACTAAATCGTTACAAGTTACAACATTGAAGAATGCGATAAAAAAGAAAAAGCTCGCAACATAGCCCCCTGAACTACTTCTATATATACATTAATATCTTAGTAAAGTCCGCATCCCCATCGACATAAAAGTCAAACGCACTCGCAAGATTTGCTTTTCTCAACCCATCCAGTATAAAAAGTGCGTATTTTCTGTGAGCTAGATCGTAAAGCCAGTACGACAGCGAGACCGGCCAAGCGAATGGATTCGTTTTACGAAAAGTTAAGTCTTTACGGTCCCTTGTTCGATAAAAGCATCCGGCGCTTGAAAACACTTTTTATGCTCCGAAAGCCGTTTGTTCATCTAATCGACCTCGTGCATCGATACAAAATTTGTGATAAAAAATTGTGAAAAAAATGAAACTTAAACGAGCCTGAATTACCGGATACAGCAGATAAGTATTGCCAAAGCTTCTGGCCATTCTGTCTGGATGGTGTACCGCTAAGCATTCCAGTGTCCTCCATCCTAGGTTTTGTGAATATGCGTCTTTTGATCCAAGGAAAAACACACTCTTTTCTCTGTTAGCAACAGGGGGGCGTCAGTGCATCTTGATACAACGACAGCACAATCGGTTCCGAGTTAATTGTTATACTACTCTCTGTCACGGTCTTTCGGTCATCTGCCCCGGATCGTAGCGGCTGAGCGATTATTCTCGGCATGGGAGCGATCGTGTATTATCGAGGCTGTCGGAAAAATCTTTATCTGCTTAAAGATCTTTCGGCGATTCGTCGATAAATACTCAGGTAGCCATTCCTTTTCCGTAAGAGTTTTTTTTTCAAAACCGATAGTACGAGCACTTTCGCTAAAAATGAAAAATATTCGCACGTCGTTGACTCACAAAATATATCTTAATAGCGTTGTTGAGGTCCATGAAAGAATATATAGGTGAATATTATAAATATAGTATTCTTCTTTATTATTGCTTGAGAAATCACGCATCTCGAGAAAATAATATGATAGATACGTCATACATTCCTTACATCTCTAAACGCAAATCATATAAAAAATGCAAAAATGATAAATTTACTTTAATTCGAAATCATTATATTTGTAAAATTATATTGATTGGAGTACTATTTTACACGCTACCATTTTTACCACTACATTAACGTTAGAAGTAGTTTTGCGAGTACAATTTCTATCTTTCTAGGAAAATTCTTATAGCGACAATCGAACAAACAATTATTTTTCGGAATCTTTTCTGTGCCATATGTAATAGTTAACTTGAATCTTTTTCTTACCCTAAATTTATTATCTAATGATAGATTTGTGTTTCTATAATCAGTCGTATAGTTATTCAGTACTAGCAATAAAATTTGATAGAAAGAAAATATTTGAATATTAACTGTTGATCAATTTCATAATTACGATAATGAACAATACTCATTTTGTACGAGCCAAAATTTATCCAATATATTAATATAGAGATACAACAAAGCCATTAACTAATTAATTAATATTTTCTTTTGAATAAAGAAATTTAAAATTTTCATGATCAAGCCAAAAGTATTTCTTTTGTAATAAACAGACATTTAAAAAATGCATTGTTATTAAAAAAATGCCACTTTATAGTATCTCTAATAATTTACAAACAATCTTTTCGTACGAGGAAAATATCAAAGAAGCTAGTTAAAGTCATAAGACTTGTGCGAATCGCAATAATAATTTTACCAAGATATCATTAGAATACTAACGATGATACGTTGTTTACGATTATATTTAGTCGAACATTTCAACTAAACTAAACACTTTTTCGCATACACTCTAGACCTATCGAATCAAATGAATTCTTCTGCAATTAAATAGAACTGATTTTTCTTGTATTAAATCTTCTGATTAATTATTATATTTTTAGATAATATAATAATTTGGATTTTTCATTAATCTGCTGTCGAAATTGACTACAAAATCAACAAATTATCTAATATTGGTAAATAGTATATATAAATAAAATTAAAATGATTAAAATTAAACTTGTGTAGATAAAAAGTAATTTTAACTAAGCGATTAATAAACGAACCAAATTTCAGTTATTTTTCTATTAATGTCTTGGGGGATCACTTGGATTACAATCTATAAACTTATTCATTATTAAATCTAATTTCTGCAAGTCGTTTGCATACATTGTATATGCAAGCATGTATGAATATCTATGTATACATATATATTTTTTTGGGTACGCAACAATATGCGACGTTAGCGAGCTACTTCTCTCATCTTTTTCGATCAAGATCAGTAACTATCTTACGCATCTAGTAAGGTCCGTGATTAAGGAATTCGAGTAATTCACTGGTTATTCGCATCCTAAAACCGGCAAGTGCATTAATCAATTTGATATTTTGAAAGAGATACCAAAAAGTTTCACAAAATTACGCTTATGTACAAAGAGTGTTTCTTTTTCTTTTGAGGTATTATCACAAAATATTTAAGCACAGTAAGGTAGACGAACGCCGTATTCGACTGAAAACAATCGATGAGGCAGAACTTATAATGACAGTCACATATTCGTACAGTGTTTTTTCTGAGTGTGTATAATCAAGTGAATGGGTACAAAAACGATACGGCGAGTTACGATAAAATAATATACTAATGAAATAAAATGAGATTTAATGCGAAAAGAATACTGTTAATTGTCGAGTCCATATTTATATTTACATTTACACGAACAGATAAGTTCCGTGTTACCATTGATGTACAGTGAAAGTGAGCGTGCGCGTTTTTTGATAGGCATTCAATCTTACTCTCATCTCGTTTATTTTACGACGTAAGTAAAAAAAAGTGTATTCACGGTAAAATTGTATCTACGTTTTTTTGGTTCTCTCTCCCGTGCGGTATATGTGAATGTATTTAATATATATCTCGCTCTATGTGGATGCGATTCGAGGTGTAGCACGGTGAGTATCGATGTAAGTGATGCGTTCGTGTAAGGCATGTGCAGAGCAGATTTCTTCAAGCTTGTAACGAAACCAACAACTGCACTCAGATCTTAAGTTGACGATTGTAAAGGAAGACGAGCTTATCGGTGGCAAGATTCTTGGCGTGTTTGTAACTACGAGTGGTGAGTTTATCGACTATGCTCGCCGTCTCGGCCTCACTGTGATGTCCACTCCAGTAGATCGACAAGATCGATATCCGCACCGAGTTCCATGGAATTGTGTCCAGAACTTGTTGTAGTACCTAAAAATATATCCGTATTAGTAGAGTATATGATTCCTCGCTTTAAAAATCAATTTTGCTCCTATTCCATTCGGTTTCCCCTCATCCCAAACTGAAAAAAATCTTGTCTGCTAAATAAATTTACAAAACAAGACTCCTAAAAGCTCGACTATCAAGCCGTACTCGAAGCAATTACGGAAGTACACTCTCAGGTTTATACACGCAGAGAAAATATTAGATTTACCAGTCCGTCTTGGATTTCCGTACTATCCAGGCTTAAGTAGTCGAGCGTCGTTGTGTTGTAAGCTAGCAAAATTGAATAGAGCGGGAAGCATATCAATCTCGTTGCTGGCAGGCTCTCCTTCGAGAAAACTAAACTGTTTGGACTGTCGCCTAGTTTTGTCACTTGTACGTCCGCCTCTTGATGATAAGTTATCTGCGCAGAACCATATAAACACATTCATATGAATTTTTTGAATATTCATATAACGCAATGATAAGTACTTAGGATAAGTCTGAGTTAAACGTTTCATTGAATCCAAACGATTAAATTCTTCAAAACGAAAAAAAACATTTTTATCTAGGTAGCTGCATCTCTTTATGCTTTAAGTATATTCACATAATATAATATTCGTATCCGTAATAGTCCTTATATCTCAAAGTAATTTACATAGTGTTTCCAGGCGTTATTATTGCCCTCTCTGGTAAGTCTTTGATTATCACATTATCACATTTTTAGTCGCAATTATCATTAGACCACGCTTTAAATATGAAGTACTATATGTGTACTTCGAGTATACAAATCTATATTTGTATCTATATCCAAATCATGTGATCTTATTTCCGTGATCAAAAAATTATTTTGTACCATTACAACAAGTTATTATTTTACCTCTTTCGTATCATTGTCGTTGCTGAGACAGGCTCTGAGTACTCTTGTTTTGGAGTTTCTGGTACTCCTCTTAGCATCTAACGAGTTTCGTGGGTCAGTGAAAATCATGACCCCACGCCAGTTGAGGTTCGCTTCTAACCAACCTGTAGTCGAGACAGCGCCGACCTGTCGACAAAGTCATTTTAGTTGACATCTGTTTGAATAATTTTATTTCATTATTACTGGTCTATTATAACTATTAAATTATGTTATTCACTTTAGAAAGTCAGTAGGTCTGATTATGATATATCAAAATGAAAAATAATAATAATAAAAGTAACGATGATAATGGCCATGAAAGTTCCTCGTTAGAATTAAAAATTGGCATAACTTACTCTGCTCATATACTCGATATAGACACCGTCGTGTTTACCCTGCAACTGGGCTGCGATAAATTGTTCCTCGGGAGTCTGACTTGCGTTAATTGGCTCTTGACGCACCGTTGGATGCATGTGAATATTCCGAATATAATCAGCTAATTGCGGATTATCCATTGATACGTGATACAAAACGTTCTGCGTCATGTTCCTGTCGAAGGCTTTTCTTCTGTTGAAAAAATAACGATTTTTTTATTTTTCTCCGTTGGCCAATACGTGTGCACGAGAAATGTATAGAGTTTTCGAATGGCGTTGTTTCAACAATTTGAAGCAATGGTTTTTTGTCTAGTTACAAAAAGATAACCAAAATGTGATGTATTAAAAATACTTTGTTATACCATTTTTAAATTGCAATGATTGTGTATAAAAATTGGTACAACATAGACACTGATTAGTAGTTGCTATGAAACAAGTACAAAGTATACTTATATAGTTCTTTGTAAGTATACTTACAAAGTACATACAAAACTTGTAATTTTACGAAGACTCTGTATTCTATGTCATTTTCTTTCTGCATCTTTCTGATAAACGATTAATGCATAAAAAATCTGTTCACAAACCTCAACTCGGCCGTGAGAGTATAAACCCACAGGAGACTGAGAATAGTTGAAAAAACGGCTAAAAATACGGTAAAGTGGACAGTTCTACGTCGCCAGCAACGTTTTTTCGTCGTAGTTGCAATATTATTGTTATTATTATTGTTGTTACTAGGTGCCGTTGTCATCGTTGTTGTGGCTGTTGTTGGTGTCGGTTCCGACATTGCAGTTACGTTGTGCACCTGCGGTGATATCTCTAGCGTTGATGGCATTCTAAAACACAAGCACAATATACAGCTTATCATCAGTCGATGATTAAAAAATTCGCCAGCATCGCCTAATATGGGAATTAAATCAATGCACTGAAGTCGACAAAGATAAAGAAGGATATAAAGCCTAGCTCGATCACGCACTCTTATAAATTTAACTATAGATTTACTCCTATAGATGAAATTACTTCCCAAAGGTTTTCCTTTCGTTCGTGCCTTTGTGTAATGAAAAATAAATTTATTTCATTCGTTTTTGTACTTATGATAATTATGGCATACCGGAGGCATGCATTGTTAATAGGATGTTAATAGGACTGCGCTGATAAATTTACACATTTTACGTCATAGTTTAAGAATTTTAATTCCATCATTTAAGGATGAGCATGTGCGTTTAGCCGAATATATTGATCGAGTCGACCCTTACGCTAAACTATTCACTCTCAATTGATTTCAATAATTATAATTATGACGTTCTTGCAAAATGGCAATTTAGAATAACACTTTGATATATATATATATATATTGTTACGTAAGCATATGAACATTCCTTCGTTATTTTGTTATGTCTGCCGAGTGTTACTTGATGCACTCTTATTACCATTGAACAATGGAAGCGAGGTGTTAAAAAGGCAGCGCAGAGGTGACTTGAGCCAGAGTTGGGTCAGAATCGAAGAGAGTCAGAGTCAATCAGACCAAACGTAATTAGGGTAATCAAGCGAAGTGTAGAGAGTCCAGAATCTAATAGACAAGAGTAGCACTTAACATATTTTGGATATGCACTCAATATAAGGAAAACGTTGTGTATTTCTTTCTGAAAATCCACGCAAGCGCTTATCCTCATCCGTAACAATATATAGATAAATACATATATATATTATATGTGGAGCATTCTTTGTGAAAAAGACACCCCCACGATCCAAAAATTAGACCTACCTAGAAGACTCTTCGATACGTCAAGTTAGTTCATCATTAAAAATTTGATTTTTAAACCTATTCAACTTTTTCTCAATATGTAGCTATATACATATATCAAAATATAATATTGTAGAATTAACTAAAGAATACTTTTAAATTCGTAGAAATGAAAATTTCGAAAATTATAATAAAATATTATAATTTAAAGACGCAGCTAATTTGAAAAATTTGTTTTTTAAAACTTTTAAATCAGAATTTCCTATGAACTAAATTACCGTAGTACTAATCCCAGAATACTTAGAAATTTTCAAATTTATTTATTATTTATTGCATATCATTGATGTTATTTTTTATAAATAATGCTAGATACATATAGTTTTGCATACGCGGTTAATTTTTAAATTGCTATATTATTAATTTGGTAAATACATGTTTTAGTTAATAGAACTGATCAACACAAAAGTCAACGTCGACTAAGGATGTACGACTAAGAGGAAAATTGGAGTCTTCTAGGAAGAAAATTGGAACAAATTCGTAGATAGCTGCACTGAATCATACCGTATGACTCATATTTCTTAAAATGAATTCTTCATTTTACAGTTTCATAACGATTGTCTTACTATCAATTCGTAATTAAATTTACAATTCAATCTGTAAATTAAACAAACGAGCCGATAGTCAATTCTCTCTGTAATCAAACAACGCAATATCAGCACAATTTTATTCTCGATAAAAAAGTTTTTTCAAAAATGAGAATTGTATTCGCGAGCTTCTGATCACATTGACGTCTTGGAATTCATTCAAGAGAATTCATTGCACAATGACTTGCGGAGAAATAGAGAGAATGTCTAAGGATCAATCAATTAGACTATGCACGTGTGGATTTATTCGATAAATCACATCTTTATGCGTGCCTAAATTAAAGTTCTCTTTCCAAATACAACGAATAAAAGCATTGGTTAAATAATATTATTTATGTTAATTAAGTTTGGGAACGATTGTAATGACCCATCAATGTTTTTTATCATCTACATTACATTTACTTCCGTCCAACATCTCCACGATCCATTTAAAATTCTTTTAATTGATCCACCATACATTTGTTTACACATTGTAAACATTGTAGACATTGTAGACATTGTCAAAACATTTGTTCGATATCAATGTGCAGTTCAGTTATATATTCTACATCATATTGTATGTCAAGACTAAAAAAGAGCATACGCTAAATTCTCGTCCACCCCAAGCGTAGCCACAAGGCTTCTGCTATTTCGAAACGTAACACCATATAGAGTGCACGTACAAAAGTGAAATAACTGTGGTGACTGTCGGGACGCGTACAAGAATAAAAAAGACGCGAAACTGAATGGCACATTTTCGCGGTCGCCTGGAAACCGGTCACTGATATACCACGACAGATGGGCGTACATATATCCCTCTTTTTCTTTGCACAATGCTTTTTTTTCATTTCGAAGCAGTCTTTGTTCTTTACTTTCATTGATGATAAATTTGTATGGCGCTTTAGTCGTTTTGAACGTTGCGAATGCACGTATATTAAGAAAGTTAATAAAGTTAAACCTCTGGAATTATCTTAATTGAATTAACTTAAATGAAATGCTCTGTCTCGAAAAATAAAACATTTCATTGCATACATTCTTGCGCGCGCTCAGCGAGATGCTCAGAATTCTAAAATACGCGAATGCAAAAAACCTTCTCTGTGCTACGAACAAAGGCACTGCGAATCAACCTTTTCTCTCCCTATCTCTCTGTTGCAGTATACTTGTAAGTTTCGTTTGTGGCGACGAGCAACATGCCGTACGACGACGTGCCATGGGTCTACGAGGGAGGGAGGGATAAAAAGAGCTGCAGATTCTGGGCTGCTTTGTGCGAGTCATTTACGCGGGTATTTCTACCTAGAAGACCACGACTAATTATTTCCTTACAAAATTGCTCTTTCGCTCTTATATTTCGAGTTTAGTCAGAGTCAGTAGTAGAGTATATAAAACATCCAATGTTCTATATTACATTTCTGAATAATGGAATTTTTCTCGAGGACAAATCATTGAATGATGAAATTGTAGGATGAAAAATGAAAGGAATTTCCGGGCTGCATAGTAAGGAGAAAGTGGAAGTCATTGATTGTCCTGCATTCTCTTTCCCTTAGAGTGAGTCATCCGTCTACTACCTATAAGGGACCGAAAGCTTCTTCGTCTTGTATAATAGCGATCGTGTCCGCACACGGATCGGCAGGTAGGTATGTATATAGTATACAATATACACCCTTACAATTTAATGCTCCTCGGAGTAGCAACTACGGCAATTTCGTGCCGGATTAGATGCTTTGTCACGTACGAGAAGAACCTTCCTTATAGGTATACCTATATATGCATGCGACGATTTCCCCCGGCGACTGGACCGAAAAAAATTCATCTTTAGATTTCATCGTTGTAAGGAATTTCGAAAGGAGAGACGATGGCTGTGTCAGCTTGCACCTGACGCATTCGAACGGCTGCTCGTAATTTTAACGCTTTACAGAATATATCCAACGAGAACTTTTATACTGAAAAAGGGAATCATTCAAAATTCATTCAAACATGTAGTGACTCTTGTTATTCAATGCTAAGTAAGTGTACTACTTTATACACCTTCATGACAAATATTATTCCTTTAAAATATAAAGTAACCTCCAAAATGTTTAGAGTGAGCACATTAAATATATTAATTGTTTGTTCATTCATCAGTATGCCTTTATTTACAATGTATTGTTACTACAAATAACTTGTCTTATTTGTAGTAACAGAAATGCTTGAATCTTTTTTTCGGTACATGGATATGCCCAAACACATGACGAACCTATGAAGTCTGGAATTTGAGAAATTTCGTTATAGACTGAACCTCGAATACTTATACCACACAGAATAACAATAATAAGCGGGAACTATAGAACCTACGCATATACCACATTCACTTACATTCACCCGTAGACTCTACACCGTTTACTCTCTCTCTCTCTCTCTCACACACACACACACACACACACACACACACACACACACTCATAGATCGATCGTAGCTTCGTAGCGAGTTGAGTTTGCAACCTTCGTTTGCACTTATGCAATATAGAGCCCTAGTTGTTCAGGAAAAGTTTTATGCAGCGAAAAGGATCTCTATCTAAATCTTAACCCTCCTAAAAGCGCTGAAGACTGCACGTGGCTGTTGCGCTTGCACGATGCACTTTTTTCAATTAATGTATGAATATATTTCTTTATGCTGGAGACAATTTCGAAGATTTTTATTCTTTCAACTATCAGTTCTTTTTGTATATTCTTAAATTTTCCATAGATAGTTTATAGTTTATGTATTAAATTGACCAAGGTATATTTTCGCATGACTTGAACTGTAAATGCAACGTATAATCAAATATGTGTCGATCAATATTTCACTTCCTTAGGAGCGAGCTGCGTCTGAAGATTTTCTAACCTAAAGTCCTCGATACCGTACTTATTCTTTTTACGTTGTTATACGAGAACAACACAGATTGATTTCGCGTGGAAACTCTGCCCGAACGAGGTTTTAAAAACAAAAGACGAGATCGATTATGGAAAATATTATTGAAAAAGATGAAAATGCGGGTACAGAATGTTTAGAATTATATATTTTATTATCAATGAAGGACTAAGCTAGTCGTGCTTATAGAATCTACTGACTATATGTAAACCTTGGCTACGAGTATATTTATTTACTCGCTGGTTAATATCAGTCTATATTAGACTTTTAGGAGGGTGAAATAAAAAGGAATGAAAGAAATTCTTACTTGGACTTGTTCGCGTGCTTGTCGCTGTCCGGACCGTGTCTGCCAAGAGTCTTCCTCCAGACGTCCTCAGCGAACAAAAGCAGCTTCGGCAAACGGAGCACCATTGGGTCTTCTATATCTATCTATCTGTCTATCTCTCTCTCTCTCTCTCTCTCTCTCTATATATATATATATATATATATATATATATATATTTCTCGACACTACGTTCCCCCTTTCACCTCACGGATGCAGTAGCTCTTGTGCACCGACCGTCGGTATTATTCGCTGCAACAATTATTTTTTTTTATTCCCTAGTATTCACTGAAAGTGTAACTGCAAACTGCGAACTGCGAACTGCGATGAGTCCAATTGTCCAAAGTCTTCTACATTTCTTTGTCTCTATCACTTCGATGCTTTATTCGCATATATGTACTGAGTTTATATATTGTAGATTCTCAGTCACAGTCACATTCACGCTAAGAGCTCACCAGCTCACTATAAACGTTTAGGGGAGCTAAAATTTCGAACACTACGCGTTATAAAATAGAAATTGAAAATATGTAAGCAATAGGCCGGCCGTCTTTTTCTTTTTTTGTGTACATAACAGAACTGTTATCGCACATTTGTACACAAAAGGGATAAGCAATGCAACGCAACAGCTAACGTGCGTTCGTAAACGATTGCGAGCTGCGAGAAGACTACTATATTCTGGATTCCGGACTCCGGAGAGAGTTAGTAGTTAGTATAGCGTCGGCCGCTATACAACATGGAAGTAAAAGAGAGAGAGAGAGAGAGAGAGAGAGAGAGAGTTTCATGAGTCAGCCGCTTGTGGCGTCCGTCTCGTGGCATAGGCGGGGAAAGGGTGGGGGGGGGGGGAGTTTACAGCGAGAAAAGTCATTGACACAGAATATGCTTTGTGTATACCTATATACCTATGTATCTCGTTCTCGTATTTGTATCTACACATAAGTTATATTGGAATATTGTTATCACGTTGTTTTGTTTTCTCGAAATGGAAGCTTTGCAATAGTTCAACTTCAACTTTTGACGAACCGTTATAAAAATACGTTTGGAGATATTATTCATTAGATCCAAACCATACTGTTTTATTTTTTCAAAAAATTAAATCGTAAATTCAATGACTAAAAAGTTTTGCATTTATAAATCAATGTTAATAAACTATTAAAACGAAAAAGTTTCTTTACCTTAACTATCACTATTTAATTTAATTTCTTTATTTACATTAATCGAATTTTCTTAAAAAGTAGTTTCAACATTGCATAAAATAGTTGTCTGGAATACAAAGAGAAGTTTCAACAATATTGAACTTTCAGTTTATTTTCCGATAACTATTAGAATGTTTATTTATGTCCGACTGAATAATTGTTACTTTCTTACGATCAACGATTTTTAATATTTTTAAAAATGGTTTCTTTCCTGTAGCGCACAAAAAGCGTATTAGATAAATTAATAATCATTAAAAGTGATTTTAAAGACATCACCAACAATAATAGTGCATTCAAGTTGTTTCTTGGAAGCCTCCATTTTTCTTTCTCCTTAAGCAATCGTAAAAATCTTTTCTTTCTCTTTATCTAGCTGTATCTCTGTTCGGCGAATAAATTCGTGTATACAATGAACTAAAGAACTGCTAATTGTTTAGAAAAATATCTGCAAGGAATAGATTCACAAATTCCTCGTAGACAAACTCATCTTAACTCATTGTTCTACTTTGTCATATGTACATTGTATATAGTTAGTTATTCTTGCAAAATTCAATTGTCATGCCTCGTCAGAGAGAGAGAGAGAGAGAGAGAGAGAGATAAAGTCCATAAAACGACTATATCGTCATAAGCAGACATGCGGTATCGTTGAAAAGAAGAGATGAAGACGGAGGTATAAAGGTGCGTGCTGCACCTGGAACGGCTACACAATGCTTCTTGTTCTTTCATCCCTACCACATACTTTTTCTTCTCTTTTATCCCCACTACATCCCCCGCAATACTTCTATACGGCTGTATAGCTAAATAATACGCCTGAGATTTACCGTGCCATTCGCTGTACACAATACGATATAGATATAATTAATAAGACAAATCTTCGTATAGGACAAGTACTTGATCATTTCCAATAAAAAAAATTTTTTTACCAGTTGTTATAACTAAGAAACTAAAAAAATAATGAGAAGCTTTCTTTGTATTTATATTTATTTCTGACCGTATACAATTGACATGAGTTTTTGCTGATGAAAATATACTAGTAAATTAATTAAAATATATTAATTTATGATAAACATACTTTTCTTTAATTAATTCGCATCGAGTACCTTCAAATAATAATCTTTGTTATTGACACTAAAATGCGTGCACTGTTAATAATGAACTGGATGCTACTTGCACTGTACGAGAGATATTAATAAGCAGATTCAATCGTTTTGGAGCAATTGATAAAATAGTAACTTCTATCTTTAAGTAATTTCGAGAACCAGACAACAAAATGATTGAAGAATAAAAAATTATGGCTTGATAAGCATATTCACGTGACTTCGAATGAAATGATTAATAATTAGTCATTATTCGTATCCTAGTGCAAAGCAATAGTAGCATTAATTATGATAAATTTTGTTGAACTTAAATTGAAATAAAGAAAATCGACTTGACAGAAATAATATAATATATTAACAGAATAACGTATCGGTATTTACTTATATCTATCTTCTGCGCTTATAGCTAAAGTTACATTCGAAAAAATGAAATATGAACACATTCAGCTTACATCATCAGCTCGTTGGTACTCGTACGTACGCCTTTTTCTAATGCCGTAACTGTAACAGTTAGCTAGCCTTAGGACGACAAGGTTTACGATCCTCAGTTCGTCTTCATTGCACAGCTTGTCGGTTTTATATAGCTTACTACGCTCGTCGGCGACATCCTGGCGACAAAGTCAACATTCCCGATCCCTTACACACATATTTACAAAAAGAGATTTCGATATCTATTATGAATTGAATAAATCAATGCTGGCTAATAATAATGTATATTGTTTTACAGTGTGCAGTGCGTATCGGTGCTTACATTCTACAGCGATGGCTATCGCGGCGTCAATCGATGAAAAATATATTGACTTACCTCGTCTCCCACGCATCAAGTGCTTCTTGCACCCTCGTTCTTCTTTCATTTTTTACTTCCTCAAAAAGTAAGTCCTGTGATAGCATAATTATGCAAGCATTGTTGATATATTCTAGAAACATGTTTGAGGTTGTAACAAAACTCCAAAATAAGATTCCGCACATGATATGAATGTACCACTTTAATTCAAGAATTATGACTTCGATTATTACTGTACCAAAAAATCATCTTTTTTTCTCAAAAACCGAGAAATCGCCAGCTAAACGTCTCGATGGATTGAAGCGAGAACGCCATTTTCCCATTTCCATGTTAAAGGGACTATTTTTTAAACTCAGTGGAATTCGTGCGAAAACAATTGCATATACACTTTACTTATGAGTGCTCTAAATTTCAGAAGCAACGATTTCACATGATTTAATGAATTCGTAATTATTATAGAGTGAATCGCAAAAATATACCTCATACAGTTTTATATTTCATTCTAAAATAAGTACGAATGTCACTTGAATAATAATTTTATCAATTTGGATTATTTTTAAATATATGTCGCATTCTCTGCCAGACTCTTCAAAATATAATCAAACTGTTCTTTGGAACTGATTTACCTTAATGAATTTTTTAAAAATTATTTCATGGAGGCTCTATAAGTTACAGTATGTCAAAGTTGTAATATTTACCAATTTTTATATTTTATACCGATTTTCACGTTAAACGGTTTGAACTTGTCGAGAAATCTTTTCTTACTAAAAATAGAAAAGAGACTGTTCTTCCTGAATGAGTTAAACTCTACAAATAAAATTTTCAAATCTGTATATGTAGGTCATAACAATCTCCTAAATCATCAAAGTCTTGAAATTCAGTTTTGAAAATAAGGTTCGATCCTCAGTCTGAACATGAAAAAATTCATGAAGATTCCTTCGATGAATACAAAAGTGTCTATGAAGGTTAGAAGTTGGAAATGAAGCTCTTTTTCTAACTAGAAATAAATGTATCTAGTGATCTCCCTAATATTGATATGAAAATGTTAACTCACCTCATTCGTAGTGATTTAACTTCACTAAATAGACTGTATAAGAAGCTAAAGACACTTAGACTTACACATAGTTAAACTAATAAATTACTACACTGTTCCATAACAATAACACCAAGATTTTGTTTAATCTCATCCAACGCTCATATTGATAAATAAAAAAAATTTGCGACTGGTCAATACGTCAGAGTATGACCCACATGTATGTGGTGTGCCGTTTGTAAAAAATTAAATTGATCGATCAATAAAAAATAGAAAAAAAATTTTTTAATATTTTTTTTGCCCCTTTTTAGGCACGACCGTTTTACAAGAGTGCTTTATAGTTTTATCACCGCAAAACCACGTATGCCACAATTATGTTCTACAGTTATCAATGAATCAAGCTGAAATTTTGCATTGATTTGTCTTCTAAATACAAAAGAGTACTTATTTTGTTTTTTTTTTAATTTTTTTAACCTCAACAATGGGAGCAATTTTTCACTCTTTTCGCATGTTAAATAAACAAATTTTTTCGTAACACTATTATCTCAGGGAGATTACTACTTTTCTTAAAAATTTTTTTGGTACATTCCTCTCACCCTAATATCATAACCTATTGAAATTGAGCTTGAGAGAATGCATAGAAACGAATTGCGATTGTATTGAAAAATCGCTTAAAACCATTTTCATCTAATTAATCAAATTCAAATCATTTTACACAAAAAAGTTAAATGAAAAAGTTGTAGAACTAATGATCTAAAATTATGAAAATACAACTTCTCCTCATTTACACGTATTACAAAAAATTTAAGCGTAAAAAGTTGTTGTAGAAAGAATATCTCATGAAGAATCATCGTGATTACAAATCTTGTTTTTCCCAAGCAATATCATAGAAAATTAGATCTTCCTATTCTAAATTTTAACGTCCTGACATATGTGAATAGTAGCAGTAAAAAGATAAATGCACATTGCACTTCTCATCACAAAGGCAAAAGATATATTTAGATATATGTATTTAGATGATGAATTTGGCTAATTCTGCAGATTTACTATTACTATTTGCTGACATATTTGTTTTTCTTACAACCGTTGGTCCACCTATAATAATAATAATAATAATAATAATAATGAGCATAGTGACAATCGAAATAATAACCTTAATGTCAAAGACATGATTAGATAATCATACATTAACAATCATACCTTCTTCATATACTCTGTAAGTGGATTGTGATAAAGAATATCTAAACTATAACGAGTATAAAATCACCTTTTAATACTTTATTGCAAAATTGATATTCTTCCCATTATCTTGTATAAAATTGGATTAAAATATCATCCATAAAATCAATTCCTTGCTGAAAATTAATTCATTAGAGTGGATATCTTCTCAATCAGTGTATTGCTCAAATATATTGAAAAACGAGGTCTTTACATAAATAAAAATGTCAGCGTCATTACAGTTGAGAATAGCAGAAGTATGTCATTGCCAAAAATCATCTATGCAAAGTTTAGGAAGACAAGTTCAACCAGGATTGTCCTTAAATAAGTAATAAACCTAATAATATATTTGCTTGTACTTTTATTTAAGTGGTAAATGATTAGAAAATATAGATCTCAACACATTTGATCTTAACACATACATCTCTGCAAGTTCTATTATCTATTGTTTAATACTCTGTAAAACAAGCTGCTAGCATATGATTACAATCTTTGTTTCCTAATTAGCTTGATTTTATATGTTTCTCTTTATTTGTTTTTACTTCATATAAGTGAACAAATTATTTAAATATTTCTTGCCTCTTATAAGTTGCACTTATAGGTTATATATCCTTTGCATATATTGCACTTATAATGTTTATACTCATATTTACATACTACACTATAATACGGAATAATATAAAAATAACATCAAACACGCACTATTTAAATACATTAAAACCATTACAGATATTTTTTAAATATAATTTACTTAGTGTACGTATAAATATAATAAGTAATGTATTTACATTTATACTTATTTTTTTATACGTACACTAAGTAAATTTCTACATAAATATTTATCATCGAATCGAATTTTAAAAAGTTTTAGCACGAAACATTAAATTTTAATATTTATTTTTAATTTAATTCAATAGCACCATCTATTGTTTATTATTGGTAACGAATTCTTACTATTATTGGTAACAATCCTTCTACATTAAACACCTACAATCTATTATAGTAATCTCTGCATGGTATATTCGGTATGGTACCTAGCTTTGTGAATATTTTATCTAGGACTGCACAAAATAGATTCATAATCACATATTGTCTTTGACACTTGAACAAATAATAAATACACAATAAATTGTATAATTTTTGTCGTCGTCGTTTGTCTTAATATTTGTTGTGACCAAAAAGAAGCTCTATTTATAATTATTACTACTGAATGGACTAATTGTAACTAATTGTATTTAACAATCATGTTTTTCTTTACAGAAATACTAACAAAAATTTACAGAATTTTATTTTTATAATTATGAATATATACTTTATCTGTTTATTTGTTGTTATTTGTCTTAATATTCAAGGTGACAGAAATAAATCTTTTTAAATATAAATAAACATTAGTATTTAGTTGATTAAATAATTGTTGTTAATATACATGTTGTATTCGATCTTCGACGGTCGTGTCTTGAATGCAAACGCGTGATCAATATAATTACCACGCGAATCGGTTAGTCAGCAGTTGTTCGAGGAGAAAAAGTAGATCTTTGATTCTGCTTTCTACACTTTTACTCAAATCCAATGTTAAGATGAAGATGTTTCCCAATCGATGAAAGAAGCTGTAAGTCTATTATAATAAAAATTCGATCCCGCCTAGGCCATTTCCTCTCCAAGTCAATATTGAGACTCTCAATGGCTGGTCTGTGGAAATGTGCAAAGAATCTTGGATGCTTTATTGGCATCGTAAATAAAAGTAGAAAAAGGAAGGATAGAGGGTTGGAAAAAACAAGAAAGAAGCAAAACCTTTAATTCAGCTGAGATTTAGGCTTTGACCACGAGAACCACAGATTGTAGTAGGAAATTGATGTAAAACGTTCGCGGTAAACCTGGAGGAAATTTCGTTACTGTCCTACGAGGTTTACCTGTACACCCATTCCCCCTTTTTGATTGATCATTCAAAAGGGCAATTCTTCTGATTATAACGAATAAATATTCGTTAACTGATATGTTGAAATGTACTCTGTTAATCAGAATCAGTAGACGAGGTTTTTTCTTTCTTTCTACAATAGTTCTTATTCTTCAGCTGATGTCTCTATGCGCAACCAAATATAGATCGCATTATTGAGTTTATCTAACGATACGTAGTTCTATGTCCGCAAATTATGATACGATTTTAGCGTCAAAATGTAGTTCATCAAACAAATAAAGCCAGAATTTCGGTTTATTAAATTTTAATATGCGAAATATACCGCGAAAGTCAGGAGTATAGTCTCTGTACAAGAAACAACAACAAATGATTCAGTATGGACTCGTTATAAAGTTCTTCATCTCATTGAAACTTAAAGGTCAAGATGTTTCTGCCTATTATGGCGAAAGGAAGAGAAGAAGGAGACAAAGAAAACTGAAAGACTATTGTGATAAATAATTGTTCAACATTGTACCCCTGTAACAATAACGAATCTTTTTTATAAAACGATTAGCTGCCGAAAACAGAGTAAAATAACTCTAAAGCACTAGATGTATCAAGATTTTTGCAATTGGAATAAAGATTGCTTATTTACAATAATTTCATATTCTTTTGTAGTATGAAATTTGTACTGTTATTAGAATTTCCTCTAATGTTTTAAAATACATAGGTACGTAACTTGGTATAGGTACTATTACCTTAACTTTAATTTCTTTAAGAAGATAGCTTTGTACGAATTAAATGTTTCATTTCATTAAATCTGTTCTGTATCGATATGTATGATAGATTCAACGAGCTGTGTACATAAAACAATACGAACTGATTTAAAAGTCAAATAATTTGAAGTATACCAAAGTGACCACTGCAAAACCGGTTTTTTTTTAAGAAATTGACTTTTATGTATTTGTGCGGCGAAGAATCCCGAACATGGAGAACAAAGTTATCCAAAGACACCCAAACGGAAAGTGAAGAAAAAAAAGAAAAAAAGCTAAGACTTTGAACGGTGGAAAAAAGTTTGTGATGTAATAATAATGTACTTCTGACACGCTACATATCTATGTCTATACAAACAGGCTCTTTTAGATTAAGCTTGCCCAGCGAAAAGGATTCTCATTATTTAGGCACGAGTCCGTACTCGAAGATCTAGTACAGTGAGCTCAGTGCATTGTGGTGAGTGAGTTTTACAACGTCTGCATCTTTATTCACGAATCTCAGTTACTTACTCGTGGCTAGTGTCTAATAATAGAAGTCTTTATTAGAATACGGAAGAGATTTCGTTTTGTTAAACGATTAGGGAATATTCTAGAATTCAAATTTTCATCTGCAATCTGACTATTATTCTATTTACTAGGCACAGTTACTGTGCTTACTACTCATTCGTGACAAGTTACGTAACAGCTGTGCTGCTCGTAGCCTGTCGCCGAGAAGGACGAAGGCGAATAATGTTTATTGTTTATAGTTCACATCATAGAAATGCTTTATCCTTCAAATAATTAACACGGATTGAAGCTGCACTGTCATTTCAAAAAATATGATATTCAGTTGTTTTCTAAATTGATACCGTGATAACTGTAAATTTGATTTATTTGTCTAGAAAAGTGAGTTTTAATTAGAAAAACAGGCATTAATTTAGAAAAAATCAAAATTAAAATAATTTACGTGTCTTTTGTTGTTCTACTATAAATACAACTATTATCAATTGAATATCCTTATATACTCTTAATGGGGAATCGTCATTATATTATATGTTCACGGACAGAAGGTAGGAAGACATGATTATCCTGCGATAAATACAGGGTAATCAAACTATTCTCTATCAAAATATAATGATATTCTTCGTAATGCTATTAATTTGTCACAACGCTGTTTGCAGTATTGTCATAATGTTCTGGTAAAGTAAGAAAAATCTCTTGTTGGTGAAGCCGATCATGAGATATTTTTTAACGCAAAAATATAATGCCCGTAATAATCTCATCAAACCCAATATAAACTTTAGTCCCTCCAGTTACCGTGGCAAAGGCAACATCATTTTTTCCCTCAATATCTGCAGAGAAATAGGAAGAAATAAGGAAAGCCAAATAGAATTGCCAGCAGAAGGCTTCGAGATTTCTCGTGATAATATCAACTCGATGTGACTGTATTTACTCTCTTTTTCTCTATCTCAGGATTTTTGCTTGCGAGTGAAGCAACTCCATTTATTCATTACGCGACATACAAATGCGACAAATGTGCGCATAGTTCGCCCCCAAGCAGTGCTCGAATTTCTAGATTGATCTTCTGCCAACTGTGACGTTGGTCGCTGGCCTGAGGAATATTATCGCTCTCGAGGCAAGGGCTTTGATATAGTACCATTCGAAATTGAATTGACGCGAGGAGTAGTAGACAGTCACACAAACGCAGAGGTATATACGTTCCTCTCTCTCTCTCTCTCTCTCTCTCTCTCTCTACTTCCGATGAATATCGTATAGATCTACAACCTCTGCACGTGTTCTCTGGAAACTGTACTATAGTCTTATCGCGCAAGACTTCTGACTGAGGAAATATTATCCAATCTTCCTAGGGAAACTACTACTACTACTACAATTAGGTCGACTTAGCAGCGCGCGATAATTAATCAGCACATTTGAATTTATAGTTTTATCCTCAGCTATATAGCACGAGAACAAATAATAAAGAAGAAAAGTCTTATGAATTTTTGAGGATTACATCAACATTGCAATACAATATTATAATGGAATATTGCCATGAATAATATCTATCAGTTGAGCAGAGATAATAGGACATTACATACATTCTATTCTATATAATTGCAAGTAATCCAGTATAATGATTACATTTTAAATGAATATGAAAACAATACAACAATAGAAAAGTTAATTTCAATTTATTCTTACAACATCTACTCTCGTAATTTGAAATAGTGTAAAAATTCACTATTGTTAATAGAGAAATTATTTTCACTTCGTAATATTCGAGGTCAAAATAATAGCGCACTTCTGTGTATTCACTGTTTTTCTAATTAAAACTTACTTTTCTAGACAAATAAATCGTATTTACAGTTATCACGGTATCTTTACAGAAAGTAGACTTATTTATATTTACGCTCTGAGTAGTACATATTGATTGGTTTTATATTAAGTTTGTAGAAGTAAACAAAGATAAAGCGTTTATAAGGCCGTTAGTGTTAAGACAACAGAGAATAATATTCTCTAACGTATTCGCAGATATACGAAATTAAGTACTTGAAAACCTTTGGACGAATTAAAAGTAAAACGCAGCTCTCCCGTTACTATACTAAAATCCTCGATAAACAAATAGGATTACAATGCCATAGACAGCTTACGAAGACGAGCATACATAAATCCTTCTAACAAAAATAAAGTTTCAGATATCTTTAAGGTCAACTTCTGCAACAATAATTATTTTATTTGTGCGAGTACCGACCTGCTGAAATATTTCATGTGTAAACTAGAGATGTATCTTGTAAAAACTGCAATGATATAGAATCAGTATACCGTACAATAAACTCTAATCCACGGAAGTTTTACACAAACAATAAGTGAAACCACAACTTCAATGGAAAAGGATGTCAACATAACAAATGTAATATCTCAAATAGAAATTACTGGAACTCAAATTCCTACCAAAAGGACCCACTCCAAAATCAGCTCAACCGAGATTAAAACCGACTCACAAACAAATAAGGGTGAAATCACCACTTTTTCCAATAAAAGCAAAATAAACCTCCTAGCACAAACCGCGATAACATGGATAATAAATTACTTCCATTGTACTTATATCTAAATCAAAACAATACATTATTGGACTATGACCGATTAAAAGTATAATGGAAAGCATCCAAGAATCAAAAAACCCATGTGAGATAGCACAACAGTATACCGAATACGTAGTAGGCCTAAAATACTTTATTGAAGAAATCTACCCTAATCTTAGGGACATATCAATAAAAATTAGATGCACAACATTATTAAAGAATATAAATATCAAGACGGGCGACATATCATCTAGTTACTCACCAACCAAACCCGATATCGAAAATTCATTTAAGATACACAACAGTCAATATGAATTCTTACAAAGATTCATGAATGAACAAAATATCGGAATAATTTATTTACAAGAAACCAATTTAAAAGTCTCAAACAAAATTAAAATGAGAAACTATACCTGCTACGATAAAAACATAGTGGATTGTAAGTCTGTAAGGAGTAGCCTCTTTTATCCACCAAATCAAATACTCTCAAGAAATACAAATACAAACAGATCTAGAAGCTGTAGCTTGTATCCTTACTCAGAAGTAAAATAATAACTATATCCTGAAAAAATTAACCAGATTATCAAACAATTACCATTCTTAATATAGTGAGAGATTTTAATAGTCACAGTTATTCATAGGGTTCGTATAAAACAGATCAAAGAGGAAAGTTAATAGAAAATCTCATATAATAAACTCTCTTAATTGAGAACAATAATAATACTAATAGACAAGGATATAAAAAAACTATAAACTTACCAAAAAGGAAATTTGATAAAGCAAACTGAAATGACTATCAAGCCAACAAGTATGAAAATCTTCACGAAATCAATGAAATTTTGACAGAATCCGAAATATTAAAACAATACAATATTAACAGTATATTGGAAAAAATAATAAATATCGTATCAAATTCCAAGATATAGAAAGAAATGTTGAAATCTCAACTAATGCATAGCAAAACTTACAGTGTTTGCTGACGATGTCACATTTTTCATAAAAGATAAATACTCCAAAACAAACCAAAACATTATGTAGAAAACCATCAACAAGTTAGAAAATTTTACCAAAACATCAGGAATCAAATTTAGTTAATCCTAAACAATAGTGATCGTATTCAAAAGATCTAATAGTACAAAAGAAAAAGTAATATTAACACTGGGAAATGAAAATATCCAAGTTGTAAAAGAAGTGAAAATACTAGGACTCCTCTTGGATGAGTAACTTACATGGACAACTCACATAGAGTTACCATTAAAGCACTATCCAATCCAGCATTTACCTTTAAAATAAGATGCCATGCAATACTCACGAGAATACGAATTGGACATACGAGGAGTTCTCATCAACGTTTAATATCCAAGGAAAATCAACAAATGTGTGAACATTGCAATTCTCCGTTAACAGTGCACGCTCAGACTACACCGTCTCAAGAGAGCTAAGTAATAACATCAATTCCAAAAAAAGTGGAAAAGACTGATTTAATTTATTAACCATTTAGACATGAAACATTATTTCTATAAGTGTATTTACCAATGTAATATTTCTAAAGACTAAATTTATATAGTAACCTCACTCACTCACTATATCGTGTAAATATATAACTAGACTATAACTTGTAAACCACGTATGTATAAACTATATACTGTCGCTAATACCATATTGGTGATGCGACACTAAATAAATAAATTAACAAAAAATATCATATTTACTTCAAAATTAGTGAAGTTTTATTTAGTAAGTATAGATAAATGCAGAAGTGTGTATCGGTATTACTTCGCACATGAACACGAGATATTTTTAGTGTATTGCTTGTTATAATAAGTGAGGCATTCTTTGTGAAAAAGACCAACCTACGAGTAAAAATATTATAAGAATAAAAATTTCTCAGAATTTATCATAGAATACTTAAAGTTAATTTTTTCAGATTTATTTTCACGATTCTCGAAATTTTGACTCCAGGAATTTTTGAAAATCCTATATCGCACCGAATCATCTGAAAAAAAATTTCCAGAATATTCTTTAAATAATTTTAAGATTTTTTATCTTTGAAATTTTTCATACAAATCTGAAACTGATGAGAAAAAATATTTGTGAATCGACCGCTAATTTGTTTAAAAAAAAATTCTGGATCAAACTAATTGAACTGTATTAAGTCTAAATATCGAGGACACTTTTCAGATAGATACGAAGTGAATAATAAAATTAGACAAAATAGCATGTATACATTTCTTTTATATTAGTATTTTGTTGGTTTTTGAATTTTGAGTGGTCCACCATCTTGGTTGTTTGCAAATGGCCCTACGCAAATAAAAACTACATATATTCATACCTACAAAATGACTTATTAGGGATTTTTTTTGTTTGTTCCAATTTTTTACATGTCGGGTGCGGCTTTTTCACAAAGAATGCCCAAATATATATGAGTAAATTTACAAAATACGGGAAACAACTCGATATCTGGAAATCGGAAAATCATTCACGAGGGCAGATCAACCGTACACCATTTCCCTGTTTTCTAGGTGTCTTTCAAGTAAAAGGAGTTTTTTCAAGTAAGATGAGGAGCTCGACATTTCATCTCGTTCCTGATTCATTCTCGACCTTAATATCAGGACTGTGGCCGGATGTCCTTTTCCTAGTCATTACGCGGGCTTACAAATTAGAAGATAGGCGCACTCGCCAGCACTTATTCACAGTTTAAAAGAACGATTTTCGGTAGTTCAGTGCGTGTAATTGAAGATTGGTAAACTTTGTTATCACGGTGAAACTTTTTCCTTTTTAAGTAATTTGTATTATAATTCTAATTTTACCAATAAGATAATCACTCAGTTAACAATGTAAATAGCAGTTGCATAGTATAGTAGTTTACGTAATATAAACATATAAACACTTTTAGGTTTATCTGTATTGATATTTTTAAACAGTATTTTCAGAACAAAATTGGTCCTTCGAGCCGGATATTCTGCACGACGAGCCGCGCCTGACCAGGCCTCTGGAGCCTTCAGGTAAGACTCGTTTCATTGCTCTGTGAGTGCGGTGTAAGCAAGTACGGTCATGTAGTGCGTGGATGCGGTCAACGAGTGCCGGGACGTGAAGCCATTGCGTATCGCTTAAGCTGCGAGCCAGGATACGCCGGCATTCTTTCGCCGGCGTCCGTTTCTAAAAGCAGCAGCGCCCGTTCGAGTCGATGCTCGCGGGTTTCTGAGAATCTCGTCACGCTCCGACAAAGACTTCATGCGTGCTAGGAATGCCAAAATTCCTTTGTTCGGCATCTTTTCAACCAAGATGGCCGCCGGGCAAGTTCGGCGGCAACGGTTCGTCGGACTCGCGACTCGGCAGACCCAGAACCAAGATGGCCGACCGCACGGCTGTCGGCGTGTTGACGCATCCGCCGTCGGTAACATGCTGCCGCGATGGCGTTATGCCCGGGAAACCTTTTATTGACATCGTGGCTGTCGATGTCACGCTCACGCGGGCTGAGTCGAAGAAGTCACTGGCTATGCGTTTCTGATCGGGTGGTGACGTGTAGACGCGAGCGGATCGAGTCGCGAGTGTGCGCCTTTAGTTTTCCCGCGCTTTCCTCCGCTGCACTCCACAGCGTCGAGCCGTCTTCCAGTGACCAATCCGGGTGCGATCGAGTCGCTAGTGTGTGCCTCTCGCTTTCCCGTGTTTTCCTCCGCTGCACCTCACAGCGTCGAGCCGTTTTCAAGTGACCGTTTCGGATGCGATCGAGTCGCGCATGCCTCTCGCTCCGACTCTCTCTCTCTCTGTCTCTTTCGCTCACTCGCGGTTTCTCACCCCACCGGAATGGTCCGGTCGGTCAGGTTCGAGTCGTGGGTGAGTCTTTCGGGATCGCACAGTTCTTCCTCCGCTCGAGTATCCTCTCGCGGGCGGTCAAGTCTGTCCCTCACTGTCGGCTGTCCGATACTCCGACGGTTCGAGGCTCGTGATGTATGCAACATTTGCCTTCCGGGGTCTGAAGTTGTCGAGGTGCGAACTCCAACTAGAGCTCCCGCAATCGTCGCTTACAGCGGCGGTGCGTCGGATCGCTGGTTTATCGGAGCTCCACTCTCCCCGGGTGTCGAGCCGATTCTCTGTTGTTACTCTAGGTATGACGGAGCCGGTCCTCGCCACTCAGCGTGCTCTCGCCGAGGTCATCAAGGCATTTTCCAGGACCGTGGTCGAAACCATTCCCACGGACTGGACGGGAGGTCTTGTGCGAGCTCGAATGGAGATTCTTCAGGCTTACTGGCGGGACTTCCAAGCCAACCATTTGGGCTTGATCTCGGCGCCTCCAGGGGAGAGCTCGCCCTCTGACGCTGCCGGACTGTACTCCGAAGTTGAACACGCTTTCATCACGGCACAATCCAGACTCTACGATGCCCAGGCGCAACTTGAGGGACCTCCCCTGGGTCACTCCACGGATCCTGGTACCCGCCACGATCTGACCCCTGTCGAGTCAACGCTGGGCTATGCACGCCTACCTCCAATTGACATGACCCCCTTCTCCGGACGTCGAGAGGACTGGGAGTCGTTCCGGGACCTCTTTCGGGCTCTCATTCACGAGGATGGTCTATTGAGCAATGTCGCCAAATTCTTTTATCTTAAGACTCTCGTGCAGGGTGAGGCCAAGGCCGCTTTGGATTCCTTGCAGTTGACCGACTCCAATTATCCGGCTGCCTGGCGACTGCTGCAGTCCCGTTACGAGCACCGCCGTTTGCTTGTGCAAGACCATCTGGCCGCATTGCGTGCGCTCCAGCCCATGCGTGAGGAGACCGCTACCGGGCTTCGCCAGCTCCTGGACACTCTGAGTCGTCATCGAGACCAGTTGCAGGCCCTGGACCGTCCGGTCGAGGCTTGGGATGACTGGTTTATCTCCATCGCCACATCCTGCATGGACCCTTCAACGCGTCGAGCTTGGGAAGATGAACTGGACAGGCTCAACCCCAGCAGGTTCGATGATACGGCTCCCTTGGCGTCTTCCAGTCAGATCATCGAGAGTATGGCCACGTATTCGCGGCTTATCGACTTCCTACAGCGGAGGTGCAACCTCGTGAGCTGTGTCGAAGCCTCGCCTTCCGTCCAAGCCTCCAGTCGATCGTCGAGTAACTCCATCAGCAGCCGATCAGCACGCAGCCTAGCCACGTGGGCCCTCACTGCGCCATGCACCCAATGTCTCGGAGCCCACTACATCGGTCATTGCGAGCGGTTCCTGGCTCTTGGCCCGGCTGGTCGCCGAGACTTTGTTAATTGTCACCGGCTCTGTTACAATTGTCTGCGTCCTGGACATGCCGCACGCGCCTGCCTCTCCCGATCGGTCTGTCAACACTGCCAGGCGCTTCACCATTCGCTGCTGCACGTGGAGGACCGCAAACGTCCCACCTCGGAGCCCGTGGACGAGGCTGTTCCACCGAAACAGGCGCGGAAACCGCCGCCACTCCCCGGCAACGACCGTTCCAGACCAGCCAGTTCTTCCTGACTGACGCTGCTGCCCACCGCGATTCTCACCATCGAATCGGCGCACTCCAGGGCCGCCCCCGTGCGGGCTCTATTGGACTCCTGCTCCGAAGTCTCCTTGGTCGCCATGCGTGTCGTCAATCGACTCCGAATACCACTCGAGCGTGGCGAAAGGGTCATCTGCGGCATCGGAGGCCATGTGGTGGAGAAGACCTCAACAAAAGCGCGAGTTTTGATCCGGCTGTCCGCCACTGAGCCCCCGATTTCGGTCGACGCTCTCTGTGTGCGCCATCTCGGCTTGCGGACTCCAGCTGCCCGCCTCCCCGGTATACGAGCAATGTGGGCTGATTTGGACATTGCGGATCCACACTTTGACGTGCCTGAACACCCTGCTCCGCTTTCTTGTCTACCTTCGAAGACTTCTCCGTCGACGATTGTCTCGTTTACCTTTCGCACAACCATCACAGCCCATCAGCACTCAGGAACTGGCGATTGCCTATGCTGCTTGCGTCAAGGCAACCCAGGCGAGGTTCTTCGCGGAGGAAATCCGCTTGCTCAGTCGGGAGCAGGAGTTGCCGAGGCGAAGCGCTCTGCGCTCGCTCGACGTATTCGTCGATTCTGAAGAGATTTTGCGAGTGGGCGGCCGTCTCCATCACGCCAGACTCGCCTACGACATCCGGCATCCCCCGGTTCTCACCGGTCATAGCCCTCTTGCGGGTTTGCTCATTGCCTGGGCCCATTCACACTGTTTGCATGGAGGATTCAGAGCGACATACGTCCGAGTCGTACAACGCGCATGGATTATTGGCGTCAAACGACGCATCCGGGCGTTCATTCACCACTGTGTTGTCTGCGCTCGGTCTCGAGCCCGACCCATTCAGCAGAAAATGGCATCGCTTCCTCCGGTCAGAGTGAACCCCAGCCGTCCTTTCGCCAGGACTGGCCTCGACTACGTGGGATCATTCCAAGTGTTAGCCACCCGAGGTCGTGGCATCCGGACGTCCAAAGCTTACGTCGCCGTATTTGTGTGCTTGGCCACCAAAGCCATTCACCTGGAGTTGGTCGGTGACTTGTCGACGGCCAGCTTGATGGGCGCTCTCACTCGCTTTAGCGGTCGTCGGGGTCGCCCCGCCGAGATTTGGAGCGACAACGCCACCCACTTCCACCGTGCGGACTTGGAACTTCGGCGGGCCTTTAGCCAGCACACACCGGCTTGGTCTCGGATCTCGGAAGCCCTGGCGCATGAAGGGGTGACATGGTCATTTATTCCCCCAGCCGCACCTCATTTCGGCGGATCATGGGAAGCTGGTGTGAAGGCCTTCAAATCGCACCTCAAGAGAGTTGTAGGTCCTAGACACCTCACCTACGAGGAGTTCAGTACTCTATTGGTGAGCATCGAGGCAGTCCTCAACGGACGGCCACTCACCCCACTCTCGGGTGAGCCCGAGGATCTGCAGGTGCTCACTCCCTCGCATTTTTTGGTTGGGGACGCTTTACACGTGATCCCTGATCTGCCCCCCGTGTCAGCCTCGCTGGATCACGCCACCCATTGGAAGCTGGTGGAAGGTCTCCGTGCCCAATTTTGGCAGAGGTGGAGTCGGGAGTATTTGAACGTGCTCCAACAACGCGCTAAGTGGACCCGAGCGCGACCGAACTTGGCAGTGAACGATCTAGTTGTGGTGCTCGACGTGTCGCTTCTCCTACCCAATGGCAAGTGGCCTCTCGGACGCGTTCTTCAAGTGCACCCCGGATCTGATGGTCTCATTCGGACTGCGACAGTGCGGACGGCCTCCGGGGAATATTTGCGGCCAGTTACACAGCTCGCGGTTATCCCGATTCGCGAGCCTGATAGCGAAGTAGTGCCAATGCCTTCAACGGTGTGAATGATGGCGGGCGGTTTCGTGACGATGATCTTCGTCTTGGACTGGACTTGCTCCCCCCCCCCCCCGCAGGAGTTCTGTTCGTTGTCTGGTTTTGTTCTCGGAACAAGGCGGGCGGGATTGTCGAGGTTCGACGAGACGGTAGTGTTACGCGACGCCCACAGATGGCGCCGCACGCCTGACTCGAGCCGAGCCGAGTGGCCCGTTGCGTGGCGCGGGCCAGTTGGAATCTCGATCCGGTAGAGTTAACACCTCTCCGGAACTCGGAGCAATTACTACTAATTTTGTAAGCAGCACAAAGGAGAATAAAGAGACTCTAGCAAAGAACAGTAATAAGGCGGGCTTTCTAATTTGATCCCGAATATCCTTCCCGGGGATTTCCTACAAAAATAAACATATATATTTATGTAGTTGTAAAAATCTTTGCGTTTAGATACACTTCGCTGAATTGACTTTTACAGAGATACTCGCTAGATGGAATTGCAAAGATGGAACACGTGTTTTCCTTTTAAAAAATATGATTGTTTTCCTGTTTTCGAAGCTGTGGAATAAATAAATTATCACTGGTACTGTGGCTTATATTTTGCCATCTACGAGGTCGTAGATGAGGAGGACGGTTGGGGCTGTTTCCCGCTGGGAGCGGATGTTTCAACTAGGTAGCTGCAAGAAACGCCTAGTTTCGCAGAAGAGATTCTCTTTTCTTGACGAACACGGATGACAATGTACAGCAGCATTTCGATTGGATGAACAAGCGTCAGACAGTTTTGAACCTTTTGAAAACTGATCCAGAACATGTAAATAACTTTCAACGAGAGACTTTGGCGTTATTGTAATGAAATAGTGTAGTGATTCATTTGTCAATGCAAATGCGATTAATTCGTCATGAACCTGGGCTAACACGTAAGAGTCTCATTAGTGTCTTCAGTGCATTTTAAATCATTACGTAAGAAGTGAAGACAATTTTATTATAAATAATAGAGAAATTGCTAGATAACTTTATTCCTAGCTAGCAATAGAGCTTCATTCCCAACTTCTAACCGTCATTGACACTTTTGTAATCTTTTCATGTTATAACACATGCTCGAACCTTCTCAAAACTCAATTTCAAGACTTTGAAAACTTAGGAGATTGGCATGACCTATATCTACAGGTTTGAGAGTATTTTATTTGTAAAGATTCGGTTATTTAAAAATAAGAAAAGTCTGTGTTGTATTTTTAGTGAGAAATGCTTCCCTGAGAAGTTAAAAGTGTTTCAAAGTCGGCATAAAATGTGAAAATGGGTAAATATAACTTAGACAACCTGGATGAAAAAAATTTTTAATAATTTATCAAGGTAGATACAATATCAAACAAAAAATTAAAAATATTTTCAAGAAGAATTAATTTTTGACTGGTCAATCTGTCAGTGAATGTATATTTTACAGGAGAATTACATTAATCTAAAGCTTTAACATTAGATATTTTTTGTATCGAATGGAAATCATTTTTCAATGAAAAAGGATTTTCAAACCCGTATAATATTTGCACAAGGAATATCCTTCTTTGTCAAACCATTCAAAAAGATCAGTCTGTAACGATTAAAATAACATATAAGTATAAATTGATTAAATATAAATATCTTAATTTGCAATAATTAGGTCGCCGTACAATTTATTTCGTATGAAAAAACCAATTGGGTATATTTTAACATATACATTTAGGTAAGATAGATGTGTCTATGAAAGGTATAATTAATATATTTGTTATATTGCAACAATACAACTATGATAATTGTTTTGATAATAGGTCGTACAATAAAATAGAAACGTTTGAAACGCTTGAAACCAATAAGAATTAATTTTCTTTTTGGATCGAAGTTTGCCAGGACAAAATAAGAGTGAATTTTCATTTTACAAAATCGTACTTTAGAAACTTTTCTAAAGAATTCTTTTCAACTCTTTCTTGAAGTCGCGAGCTCTGCGTTGCAGGGGGTATCTGGCAGCGACTTGAACGTTTGTGTTCCATATATTACTATTTTTTGACACAAAACTCGGCAAGACATTCTCAGTCCTGTGCCTTTGGATAAGTTGTCGAATTTATGAGCCAAACTATGAAAAATATGAAAAAAATACAGTATTAAACATTCCGTATAAATGTTTCGTACTTTTTCTTCCTTAAGCAGTCTCCTTTTTATATGTAATATCATGTGATTTGTATACTATATATAGTGCCTGGCGAAATACTGATTTTTACTACTTGAAAGATATAACTTATTCTTTCATATGTATGTTTAAATAGTGAAAATAATGCACACGTTAAAAGAATCCGGTATAAACCGAGGATGAGAAAGAGGCATTTTTAGACCGATTATGCGTTTACTTCCATCACAAATTTGAAGAATTACTATTTAACTTGCCTTATATTTTCAAGCTTTAGTACATCTGCTTATCAATCTCGGTGTGTTTGCCATATATTTCTACAATCGCATACAATTTTTATAATTTCAACATTTGTATAAAAATGATAGATATAAATAAGAGGTATTTTACAAGTCGTAATATCAAAATCTTGTCGAACACAATGTATACGCAGTGATGTCTTTCATATATAAAGCCAAAGATAGTAACTACAACATAATATTTGAATTTCAAATACACTATTCAGAATTCAAGTTGAGGAATAAAAAACAGGAATAAAAAATTTCGATTAATACACAAGTAATTATAAACTAGATGACGGAGAGTAAGAGAGAAAGAAAATAAGTTAAAGATATCTATTCTTAACTAGTGCCAGTCTGATATAAATGTTAGCACTCAATTCATTATTTAATAACGTTAATCTAAGTAAAGCCACACAAAGCAGCTATTGACGTTCATACATATAAGAACTGTGGATCACCTAAAGAGAATGCGAAAATACGTATTGCAATGACGTGCATGCAAGAGCTGGAAACTGGTAGTACATCGTGCCCGCATGTGTAAGTGTCGTATATACAAACTAGAGAATTGGGACACCTTAAAATGCGGATAAAGAGACAGAGAGAGAGAGAGAGAGAGAGAGAGAGAGAGAGGAAGTTTATGTATCTGAAGAGAGATGTACTGTAGATATGCAAACGCATGTCCGAATGGGAACAAGTCAATATCATGGAGGTCAAAACATTTAATTTTTCTGAATTATTACTCTCTAAAACTGAATCAGTGAAATTTTCACTAGTGACTAGCATCTTCGCTTGAAAAATATTGAAGTTATTTGCTTAGAAACAGCGAATATAATAATAATTTTCACTTTATTTTCAGTGCCTAATCACTATGAATTGGTGTAATGTTCATAGTTATTTTGTGAGCAGTGAATATTCACTAATTGCAGAGTGCAAAGCATAATTGTAATTCAATTCAGAATTCAGTGAAGATTCACTTAAAAAAATGAATTTTGGTAGTTTAGAATACACTCATTTCATAATGAAATTTCACTATTTTTGTGGTGGCAATACTCTGATTGAAGCAATGAATTTTGATTATACGTCATCGACTGATTTCATAGCTAATATACTCTGTTTCAAACAGTGATTTTCGACATTATGGAGTTCACGGATTTAAGTTATACATTTTTAAATCCATTCATAAACTGTTTGTTCAAAAATATAATACAAATAGTGTTTGACAATACTTTTAACTAACTTTTCTCTTTATTACTTAAGGTCGTTCACCAAATTTACATTATTGTTGGAATTCAAAAAATATAAAAAAACATTAAAACATATAACAATTTATTATAGATTATGGTATGTGTAACATTATTTTTTTACTTTTTTTGTTTATATTTATTGTATTATGTAACAATAATGTTAGTCGAATAATACCGAAATTCAACAATAAATAGTTTTTAATAGTTAGCCGTATTACATAGTTTTACAATTTGTAATAGATGATATTATATTTTTCCTTAGATAAGGTATTTTATTAAAGTATACTTCAACTTAATAGAAGAGATTCAAGTTGTCGTCGCAGTAAAATAACTATCCCTTGATCTCTTTTTAGAATTTTGCCTTTTATACTTTCGGTAGAACAACTAAGTGATTTAGCATCGTTGGTTAGTACACACGAGAGCTACTTTGTCTTAGCGAAATCGCACTCGAAAATTAATACAATGGGCTAAACGTATTGCCCGCATATTCGTGTTTGGCTAAGTTGTGGTCTAATACGTTACACCGTTTGCACCTTGAAGTCTAAACAGGAGCTCAAGTTAGTTGTAATCATAATTCACATCGTGTACGTAGTATTATATTATTATTATAGATAAAATATGCAATCTGTAGTGTTAAAATCGAATCTTATTCACCACTTTCTTATTGGCCAACGCTTAAGTTCATATCATTCCAATGTTTTTTAGAAATTTCGCATCAGGAAATAAAAATGTAAAAATTAATCGAAACTAATCTGAGATACCAATATAGGTACCTCTATATATAGCAAACTGAATACTAGAAACAACTCCTCGAATACATGAACGACAAAGTCGCAGCCAACTTATGACAGTTGAGAGCTGAAAGAAGGATCTGCAGACTTATTGAGGAGACTATTGAAGTAGACCTATGAGAATGTACTTAAATCCAGATTCACGTATGAATAGTTGGCGTGGTCGTTGAGAACAGTTCTTTCTACGATAATTGGGGATTTTCTTGAACATAAAGTCTTTTGGGGTAACCATATCTGCTGCGGCTGCGGAAACCCTGTACTGAAGCATGATGGACCAAAGCTCCATGCAGAATTGGATGAAAGGAAGACTCTTAGTTGAACCCATACGCCAGGAACAATAACTTCATCTTTGACAACATATACGGGATCAGTATTTTAACTCGACAAGAATGGGATACGAAAAATAATCACATTTCTAACGATAGTTAGGTCAGGTACTGAGGTGTACTACAAGCAAAATAGCAAGGGCTCCGCGCTAAAATAAGCCTAACGATTCTACACTGAGCGGCAGAAATGACGAATAAAGCAGCACTCGTCACCCAGGTATACATAGTTCCCGGGACAGTACGTTATCGAAGGGAACATGATAGCGGACGATCTAGCAAGACTCGGGGCCGTGAATCATCTGATTGGACCAGAACCGAGGGTGGTACTTCACCACCTCCAGGGTCTATTTAAAGTTCTACTGTATGGAAAAGGAAATCGTAGTACATTCTGTACATCTACCCTGCTATATCCAGAAATATAAAACTATTTCTAGTTGCAAAATCCGTATTTAAATATATGAGTTATTCTCAGATAGATTGACCGAACAAAAAAATTTTTTTTTAATATTTTTAAACTTTAGTTAGACACTGTATGTACCGTCGTAAAATTTTTGTAGATTTTTTGTCCTCCAGGTTTTTTGCGTAACAGTTTGTCAAAGCTGGCATTTTTACTAATTTTGACATTTTATGCCAATATTAACAGAATTCTATCTTATCTGGGAAGCATTTCTCACTAAAAACATAAAACAGACTTTTCATCTTAAATAATCTAAACTTAACAAATAAAATACTATCAAACCTGTAGATCATAACAATCTCCTAAGACATCATAGTCTTGAAATTCAGTTTTGAAAATAAGGTTCGATCCTCGGTCTCAAAATAAAAAAATTCGTGAAGATTAGAAGTTGGGAATGAAGCTCTTTCTAACAAGAAATAAAGTTATCTTGCAATTTCCCTAATATCTTCATAATTCATGAAGGTAGATACAGTTTCAAACTAAAGTTTAAAAATGAAGAAGAGAGAGAACATTTAGATCAATAAGAATATTTTATATATTAAAATGAATGAATAATATAAAAAAAACATTCAATGAATTGATATACATTGATTAATACCCTTAATGAAACAATGAATAATCAGGTTCTTAATCAGTGAATATAAACATTTTGAATTAGTGCATTTACACTTTTTCAAAACGTAAATGTTATTGTTTCTCAGTCATGTAATTTAGCGAAATAATGAACATAGTGAACTTTCATTGTTTCAGTTGTAGAAGGTCACCACCTTGGTGGCCTTACTTCCCATTAAGAAAAACCAATCGAACGCACATTTACGTAATTTGCGCAATCTATGTAATATTCGTGTGCATATATTGTGCGTCTATTTTATGTGTATTTAATATTAGTTCAGATCTGGGCGGAGCGGGAGGGGGGGGGGGGTAACAATGAAAATGTACCGTTACTCGATCTGAAGTTACATAGAACAAATACAAAGCACATAACCCGACAGCTCGCTTTAATACATTTTCTCTTGGAAAATTTGTTCTGCTGTTTTATTTCTCGAGTGCGTACGTTACTTGATATTTTTACTCAATTTTTTAGAAGGACAAGTTCTGTTTCATTCTCAAATCCTTGCCTACCAATCCTTGCCTATGCATTTTCTATAGCGTTCAGCGTTGCGGGCAAACGTTAATTAAGACACATATTTCAAAAACAGATTATTAACATATAAAATTTTAGAGTGAGTTCATAGCATGGCACAATCTATGTGAGCCAATCTTCTCTTAAAGCTCGACTTAAAACGCTGCATAAAATTGTATTTTGAACAACTCCATAACCAGCACGCGTAGCATTTGTATACACGCAATGCATATAAAGCAAGGAAGAAAGTATTCATTACACCGGTGCGTATAACTACACGACAGCAATATGGATATGAATTTTAGATTCCCTTTTTAAATGAGTTTGTTTACGGTGGGGGTTATGAAGCTTCGTTTGAAGAAAACACGTGCCTTATTGTTTTCCTTACGGAAAGAATGAAAATATTCTAAAAAAGAAAATATTGACTTGAATCTAATCATTATAATTATTTGAATGGAACTGATTATTCGGCATTTCGAATGAAAGAAGGTAATAATAATAATAACTTTATATAATAATGAACTACGTGGCGAAAAGAAGCTTTTACTGCCGTGTCGAAGTCAGTTAGGCAGTAGAGAGAATTTGGAGCATAGTTGTGTATACAAGGTATTAGTTGGTTGAGTCGTGCGACTGCAAGGGCGAAGAGAGATTCAAGATCCGTGTACGCAAGGCGCTCGATCTATATGTATAGCTTGTATGTACAGCTTGTATGTACATCTTGTATGTACAGCTTGTATGTATAGTTGATATGTATGTATAGCTATAGGAGTTACGTATATAGTTGGTTGAAATCGTATAGCTATATATACTAAACAGCTCGTCACGCGGTCCGACGGTCGGCGCTCGGCGCAGTCGCACTGAACTGACTTCACTATTACCGAGGTGGGAAAAAGCTATCGGCGCGCTCAGAACGCGAACGATCCTGGCCGAAAGTGGCCGCGCGACGCTGTGATACACATCACCTCTTCTTAGACTTTCGCATTATTTGCCATCGATATTACACCGAGTAGTAGATTAGCGCGAGTTTAAAGTGTCGACGAGTGAGTGCGACAAGATAGCGAGTGAGCGATTATTCCAGGTTATTGAGCTTATATTACGTGGCTTTGTTTAGATTTATCAGCGGTCTATGACTCTTCATTTAGTCTATAGTTGCGCGCGAGCACACCGGGGGAGGAGGAGAGGGAGAGGTTTCGATCGACCAGCCGGGTCATTAGATCTTAACTTTGGAATGAAGTATTCGAATGTAAATAAATACGACTAACGTATAAACAGGTAAGGCGACATTATTCACCATTCAAATAGCATTTGAAATAGTCTCAAGTCCAGCAAAGTATAAGTGTAAGCTAGACACAGACCTACATTGGCCGACACACGTCCATAATCGATGCGCAATTCTGCAAGTATAGATTCTGCCGCGAAAACGGCCTAAGTGTGTTAACGACCACTCGATTAAAATCTTTTTACACCAGTAGCCGGTTCGAGTATTTTTAGACACGCGTGCGTACGTGCGTCATTTCATCAAACTTTCATTGCAAATTCCGTATTACAAATTATGGTTACATGAAGCGAGGAACTTCATTTGCAAATCATTAACTTCCTATACTTATGAGAATTTGGAAAACGCAGTTATCTAATCGCTTTAACATCAACGAGTCTACAAGTATGCATTAAAGTGTAGTAGAGCTTACGCTACAGTCTCGTTCAGATCACAGCGAGAGTTTGTTCGGGCGTCAAGTGAAATTTCATTCTACTGTATATAATATATTCCTAACGATTAGTAAAAGAGTTTTATAAAAGAGTTTTTTTCACGATAAACTAGAGTCATAAATCAAACGCAGTGGTGGGTACGTTTTATTAAAGTGAGGATCCTACATTTGCCGATCTATTTTAAAATGCCTTTCGTTTCACTGAGTTCGCTCTATCTTAACTAGATGCGATTTAATGAATACTCATGCCGAATCTTTGTATCATATTTTTCTGTTTTATTTATGTTGTATACGTGTACAAATACGTATACGTATTTTAATTTAATAATTTTACTTTATAATAATTAAAATTAATAAAATTTCTTTATTTTATCCAAGTATTGGATGATACAAAAAAAGAATATGAACTTTAGATGAATGGGAAAGGAAAAATCAAAGTTGAAAGAACGTCGACGTATTTGTCTTTTTCTCGATATACTCCAATCGAATTGAATTGCACGTAGCCGAAGATCCAAAGGGTACGGCAATCAAAACACGCGTCACTTTCATACGTATTCATAGAGAGTCCGAACGATTGAACGCGCATGGCTGTAATGAGATTTCCGGTTTCGAGTTTCTGCTTTTCACTGCTTCATACAGTTCCGCACATTTTCAACCCTATATGCATACAAATGCGATGAATTTTTATTCATCGCGTAGCCTATCAAAATTATCGAGTTTCGTTTCGAGTCTTTAAAAAATCGAGAGATAAATATTCCTTTAACCGTTGACTACCGTTATACCGTCATTTCTTATGTTTCGTTTCTCATTTTCTGAAACGAGTATTCGTATTTCCTTTTTATTTTTTATTTTTTAATAAACATCAGAATGAAAAATTAAAAGGTCTCTCTCTCTCTCTCTCTCTCTCTCTCTCTCTGTCTAGTCAGCTAGTCCAGTAAAAAGCATTCGGTTTCCGTTGTATCTATGAATGACACGAGTAATGTTGAATGCGGTCTTCTATTCGCGTATTTTCTTTTGACAAATACCGTGATCGCGAATTTTCGGCTTTTCTCATGCAAGTCAATATTTGTAAATGGTAAGTTCATTGTTCAACATTTCTATCAGCGTGTATTTGCCATTGTAAGCTTTTGCATTTAAACTCGAAGTTTTGCAATATTAAATCGATGAGGTTAACAATATTAAAGTTAAAAATATTAACTTTAATTTCTAGAATTGTATGAATGTTTCATCTATTTGTTTGTAAGTAAAGTTTGGAAGACTTTCGACAAAGCAGATTTAATTAAAAAATTAACTATATTCTTGAATAGCTTGCTGAGTTTGTGTAACTAATCGATCGGGTAATAAGAAAAAATGTTGCCGATTATAAAGCAGTAGACTAGTAATCATTTATATTTTCGCTGGGATCAGGCGCTACCCATCTTCTATAGTTAAAAAGATTGCAGGAACGATGAAATTTGTCAAAGATGTTTTATTCCCCATGTCTTGCATAGATTAACTATTAAATAATTAGTGTTAACTGTTGAATCAGCTGTTTTCTGGCCTCTAGTATGGACAATTCTATTGCTAATATTTCTAAGGTTTATATTAGTTTAGCGCCGAGAAGACTTTTAATATCAATGGTTTATCATTAATTATATGAGTGAACGTTCTGTTTTATCAGTAGGAATTCATTCTTCTGAGATATCTTCCAGGCTTTTATGAATTTCTAACAGAAAACCTTACACTTTCTGATTTTCATATCGAGATAAAGGTTCTTATACTGTACTAAAATGTAAATTATCTGAAAAAGAAATTAATAGTGAAATTAGCTTTGGCGAACGAACAGTTTATAACATGTTATCAGAAAACTTTTTAACTTGTCGACCGAGGCAATGGAAATTCAACTGTTTGGAACGCTCATTCGTTACAATTTCGAATGAACGACAAAGCACAGGCTTTTATACTGAAATTGCCCATTGAATGAACACTCAACTGTATACTCAATCGAAGCTTAATGACCAAAGCTAAAAATGTATTAAAGTTTAACTTTAGTTTGTTAATCAAAATATACTATAATTTCTAGCAGGCTAGTATGCTAAATTCAAACCATTTCAATCGGATTTAGAATCAATACATATATTATCTTGAATTTTGAGTTTAACATTGAAAGCAATAGCAAAGAGCTCTTATTTAAAAATTGAATAGGCAAAATTAAGTAATTACTTTAATTAATGAAATCTACTCGTAATTTTGAACTAAAATATATTTATCGCGTTAATTATCGCTTTCTTGACTAAGAATGTCGCGATTGCCGTTGCCATGATCTCGACGCCAATGCTAATTTTCCTCGGTCGTTGTGTCAAAAACAAGGCTTGTGAAAAGTCTGAATTGACTTGATCGGATAAACTATTATCCATCAAGACTAGATTAAAAATCTTCAAATTATAGTAAACGTCTTCATCTCTTACAATAACTAAAAGTATACTAAAAAGTAAAATACAATCGATAATCCGATTTTTTTATTACGAACATCATTATAATAATACACTTATATAAACATACAAAAATAATAATTACATCTTTAATGTGCCTAATGATTTCCAAATATCAAATGTTAAAAATAGCAGAATAATAATATTCAAGTGTTCAATGTGAGTTTAAGTTTTGACTAGTCGAATCCATCAAGTATTTCGTATTTTTTAATTAGATGAACAATTCAAGTTTAATTAGATAAATCCCACAGCCCTTTGGTGGTATATACTATACATATTTACATAAAAGATCAAATTTAACTTTATGGCTAAAAATAAAATTTCGAAATCCTTGTTTATTTGTTTATTTTGAATGAAAATTCAGAGAAAAATAAAGTGAAATGATTTATATTTACTGTTTCGTTATATTCTAAAAGTTGGATCCTCCTCACGTTTGAGTCGTAAAAAGATAGCTTAGAGAGACTTTTCGACAATATAACGAATATTTCAAACTCGGTACTCATATTTTTGTACGTAGAAATATTAATATCAAATTTTGAAAAATAAGTATCATAGTAACGAATTATATAGAAACACTATATTTCATATGTTTATCATATTAAAAAAAAATGTTGTATACGAAAACCTATCCTATAAATTGAGTATTTTCAATACGATTCGTAGCTAGAAAATAACTAAAAACTCAGCAGGTGTACAAGAGAACGTTTACGATAGACTGGAAAGAATTTGGTATCTGGAAATTAAAAAATTTGGTTACTAGAGGATCACTTAAAAAAACTAAGGACACACTGACCGCACCTTATATTCAGGGTTTCTAGATTTCTCTTTAGTAAGAAATACACGGAGCCAAAACTTTTTACAAACATGCCAAAACGTTTATAACTATTTCTGAAATATTGTAATTAAGTTAAGTGTTTACTCGCACACGCCATAAATATATACAAGACGGATATTAAAAAATGAATTTACGTATCGTTGTGGTACGTAAATTCATTTTCGAAAATCGAACGAGCGCGATCAGCGGAACGCATTATTCCTGTGTCTCTCTTTACTTTGGCGGTCCTTCTCCAGAGGGAAGCGTACAGTCGTTGCATGCACATTATCATCCCCTAGAGAGCAAAGTATAGTACAGGCCGATTGAATGTACCTCCTCTCGCCTCCCCTTTACCGTCTGCCTCCCTCCAACACCCCGCCTTTATTCTCATTAGCAGCGCTCATTAATGTGCACAACTTAGTCTCGAGTGGAGGAGAGACGACAGTCAAGGGGCGTCTACGCACTACACGCGAGTTGGATAAACGTAGCATCGTAGCAACAACGTTCTGGATGGAGAATACAAAAATAAGATTGCTGCTGCACACGCAACGTCAGAAAAACCGAGTCGCCGTTTTATTTGGGTTACGTTAAATATACTCGCCGACAGAGAAAGTTTTGCCGTTGTTACTATGTAATTTATTAGGGAAAGGAGATTATTAGATGGGTTGGAGATTCAATTTGTGCCTGGCTAGAGAGGGCTTTTTTGCCTGGTAGCCGTTGCGTTGTCGTCTTTGTACTCATTGACTGAGATGAAATATTTATTCGAGAGTTAGAGTGGATTTTGGATCCCGACTTGGCGAATTCAGCTTTAGTTTGTCCACAACCAATACCAACCCTTTTTATATATATAGCTATGCAAATTGCTGGAATTTATTGCTCAGAATACGCGTTTTCCCACGATTGTCTGGATAAAGGGTCAATCAATTCTGGCTTTATTATTGTACTTTCCAGGAGTAATAAAACGCTTTGCGAGGTAGGAAAAAGATGAACTATTTTTACGTTTCGCGATACTAAAATGTATCGCAATAATAGTGATTCGATGAATCACTTGCAAATCGAACTCTGCCTCTGTCGAATTCTTCAATTTGTATATTTATTTTTACTAATTATTAATTCTTCTCTTAGGTAAAATATTCTTTAGCAGAAATATTTCTTCTTAAGATTCTAGTTAGATTATCAATGAAATTAGAAACTGTTCGTAAACTGTTTTCACCTCGACGTCGAAAAATTTTATTATTTTTACCGAGCGAGGTGCCGTAATTCACATTTAACTGCAACGTTGTAAGGGCAAAAAACAAATATAATCTGTGGTTATTTATTTTTAGACATTATTCCGTCACATTACACACACATACATCGTAAAACATTTATTAAATATTACTGATTAAGAAGCATGACTAAAATATCGAAGCATAATTATTTATCGCGTCATTATCAGTTGGTTTATTAACGTGATGAACCATAAAATAATATTTTTTGATAATCGAAGTAGGTTTGGTATTGTCACGAACGTAAAACTGCGAGCATAATTATGAGACGCTCAACAATAAAAGGCTTCAGAGTTGGGCTACGGTGCATTGCAACAAAATGCATTGTAGACGTTAACTCCGTGGTTAGAGCACTTGCCTTTGATTTAGGACGTTTTGGCTTCAAGATACGTCGCCTCTATTTCAATTAATTCAATGCAATTCCACATCCCATAAGTATGTAAAAAATTTATTTTGTAAATTGCGTAAAAATTATAAGTCAATTTCATGATGTACGACAAATTCAGGGTTTTTAGAGTATAATGAGCGATTAAAATGAAATACTGATTTTAGCAGATAATTTTTTAGTAGATAATTTGTTTATGCAAACATTTTGCTTGAATTTCGGATGAACTGAGATCATATAGTAACAATTTCGTAATTGTATAGAAAATGGCAATTTCATTTTTACATCCAAATATTTGATTTCATCGTAAAAAAGTAAGATAATTGCTTCCAATTGATTGGCTAAGTAGAATAAACATAGCTAATAGATTAAGTAACCGGTACGTAACGTACCCGCTAATGTCATCAGATTAAAAGTCATTTGATTTCTTAACGGTTAAAAATAATCAACTAATTCATGCGTATTCTAATATCTATAATTGTACACATAATAAAATGGAGGATTTTTTTTATATAAAAGCCTCTGTAAACTAACCTTATTCTCTTGACAGAAATATTATCGCGTCATATTGTTATATAATATATACATATACATACCAATGTGACGCGGCAATACTTGTATAAGTCACATTTTTTGGGATCGTCTGCTACAATTTTGGATTTTTCAGTAAGGTGTGGAATAATAGTTTCAAAAAACTTGGGTGACAAATTAAAAAAAATGTTATATTCTATGATGAATTTGAAGATGTTGTTCATAAGAAATGTTGTGCGAAGCTCCATAGCTTGCAGGATAATAACATACTACCTTGTTTGTACGAGGGTACGAGGGTACGAGTTACATACGAATATCATTTGGGAGTAAATCTTATTATATGTTAAATAGTGTACAACAAAATCGTACTAAAAATCATTAGATATATTTCGTCAAGATAAAACATACATATATATGTAATAGTAAGAGAGAAAGCAAACAAATAACTACACCGAATATTATATAGCAAATAAATAAAAAAATGTTGTGTACATAAAATAGATTGTTACATAACTTTTATTATCAAATGCCTGAACGGTATTATCGATATTTTCGTATATACACATTGAAATTAAAATTAGTAAATACTTAAAGTGTTAAACACGACAACAATTCGTGAAAAATAACCAAGGAAATTAAAAAATGCGAGAATATACTGTTATAGTTAAATAAATTAAATACTGCAATAAAGGAATTAAAAAAAACTCGGCTATTAAACTTAACAAACGTGAATAGGTGCTGCAATGAAGTCGATCGATTTTACTAGTAGTAAATCATTTGTGTATTGCAACTTTAATGTTGTTACGTATAAATTAATAAGGACACAGGGTGAACGGAAAAGAGTAAACGACGAGTTTCGAACGAGTCCCGGACTTCGAAAATCAAAGGCAAGTACTCTATAACCACGGAGCTAATAAGCTAACGTCTACGACGCATTTTCTGGCAATGCATGGTAATATGGCTTTGCAGCCTTCTTATCGCTAACTCTGCTCGAACGCTCAAACGCTCAGACTTGACTTAAAAAAACCAAAGACGTGCTGTTATTTTTCTACAAGCTTGAATTTAGCGGTGTTCATAAAATGAATATGAGAAAAGTTAACAGGATTCCTTTGAATTGAAAGAAATTTGGTTTATGAATAATTGAAATCTGTGAAAAGGTTAATTACTATAATTTACATGAAAGTCGTTCGTCCGTAAGTGGATTTATACTCGCGTTTAGGTACGTTATTTAGTGAAGGTACTTTGCTATATAATTACATCAACTGAACTCATTACCGCGAGCTCATAATCGGGGCGCACCTAAATAGTCTGCACATACGCGAATTCGCGAGGGCAATAGAAACACGAAAGCATGAATACGACTACAGTGACTGTTAAAATTTCGTTGTGAGCGTACATATGTACTCTACTCTCGCATTAGCAAGAACGTCTTTTACGAGGTATAAATCATCATTCACTAAAAAGGAAAGCTTTTATTAGTGGTAGAGCGAAAGCTCCCTACGCAAGCGCATGCGTTAGCCAACAGGTCATAGCCGGAAGGAAGGAAGAACTCGGTCTTGCGGTCGCAAGCAACTTTCAGTTCAAAGCGCTCATTTTATCGCGTGCAAGCGCTTACTCTACTCAAGATATCCATTTTGTTGCTCTGCAAACAGAAAGCTTTTTCGTTCTCTAGAGATTTTTTCGAAAAAATTGTATTTTTAGATTACTTGGACGAGTTCAATACCCAGCTCGAGAAACTGAACAGGTTCAAATTTTACGTTGTATTTTAATAATAATTTTTATAAAAACTGATCTAAGCTAAACTGATCTATCCAATTGGATAGATCGATTACAAGCAGATCATTCTTTAAGTCTCGGTGTTTTCTCTAAAAAATAAGAGTTTTATTTAGGTCAGAAACAACTGGAGAAAACGCCACTTGAGAAATATATGCTGTTTGAGTGGGAGCCGTACTTAATGTACTTATTTTTAGGATGAGGCCTTGTATAGTTTGTAGTGCAGTGTTGTTTTGCATTATCGTGCAGTGCGGTATAGTTATACCAAGGTATACGTGGCCAGCGTACACTGAGTTACGCGGCGGGTCCGAAGCAACATATAACTTTTATTCTCAATACAAAGCTTGTAACATCATAAATCTAATGAGAACATAGTGAAGAGAACACATTATTATGTGTTTTACATTCTACAATCCATTACGATGACTAAATTATAGACTTAATAGAGACGTGGAACAATGGAATCGACGCGTGTTTTTCTCTTGCATACGCAAGCTTATCTGACACGCTTTGTGAATTTCCAAAACCACGTTACTTTCCAATTATTTCCAATTATTTCACTTCAAATCGCAATATTTACTCTTCATTTAAGCTATACTTATTCGTTAGCGTATGCCAATTAATTGAATGTATTTAAAATATAAGCCTTTCATAATAATCGATTTATCTGCATACAGGCACCTACGCATTAGTAAATTACATATAGCTTAATTTGATTCTATGATGTAAACATAATTCTAATATCTATTGCAACAGATTGAATTTTATTAGTTATCTCGGTGCGTATAACAATGAACATAATAGGCGTACAAGGCGATGATTGCGATGATTGCGATTCCCCGCCGTAGAGTACAATATTTTTTAGTGATACTTTGCAAATGTTAGAATTAATATGAGAACAAAGGCGAAGAGAATCCTTCAGGTTTTTATTCAACGATAAAATACTGCTTGGAAAACTTTCTCGTTTTCGTGTCCTGACAGTTTCCGCTAGTCTACACTCTATCATCGATTTTTTTCCCACTTTTGTAAGATATGTCTATTTACTTCTTTCTAGTATATCGTCTTTTTCTTTCGGTCTTCGTTGTTCAAGCACTTTTTAAACCTTTTTAGCATTAATTTGCGCATTATCAATTAGTTAGTCTACCAATCGAATTATACCGCCGATGTACTTTTAATTTGTCATTGTTTCTCCAACAACAGGCGATGAAATCGTATCGAACTATAAGTTTATAGAAAATAGTTGAGAGAGTAACTTCCTATACTGATGAGTACTGTTACATAATGATGCTTACTACGATACTACTTGCTTGCAAGACAATTTCAACAAAAATAATCTACTTAAATATTAACGAGTCACTAAATTCCCGGTTTATTCTTGTTATTTTCTTAGACTTTATTATTCATTATTCTTTTTCAAAAATAAAATATTTCTATGTCATGTGTTTTTTTCCGTGAATGTGAGATCGTAAGAATAATTTTTCGAGGCTTTAGTTAGCTAGTTGCCCAATCTGGAATAATGTGGTTGAAATTGATGTTCTTGTAATTGCAAGTTATGGGAAAAGGTCTTTATATTTAATGTTATTTGTCAAAATACGCTGATTTAAAATGTTTAAAAAATCTTCGCTCATACCCGTTTTTTTACTAAAAGGACAACTACGATGTCTGATTATTTAAACCGAGCGACAAGCTTGTATGCGTGCACCCATAGAACGTAGATTTGATTGAATAATTATAAGGGTAAGATTGGGGTAGTAGCATAAAGTACCAAAATTTCGAAGGACTTGCCACAATTTTGAAGCGTTCTCTCTCTTTCTCCATACCTAGCACTTACTTGGAATCTGCAAGTCTATATAACGAAGTTTCATATAATTCCACTAGATAATAATCGAAAAATAAATGTTAATGGCGTAAGGTGTAATAATTAAAAGATTACTTTTTGCTTCCTGGCGTTCCAGGTGGGCGATCCGTTGCACGAGCTATGCCGAACGTTCAAAGCTCACAGAGATTAGTAATCGAGGTAACGAGGAGTCTTGGAATGCGCTGCCAGCATCAAAATCGCTGCAGCTACGAATCGCCAACGAAGAAACGAAGCTGAGCCTTTAAGCTGGCACGCCAACGATTTTTAAAGAATGGGTGCTAACCAGTCATCCAGGAGTTTGCCAACACCTGGCGAGGAAGGTTAGTACTGCATACGTATTTCCTTTGTTCTGGAGATAAGTCGTGAATACAAGATTCAATTTTAAATCAGTCCAATTTACACGAACGTTTACAGGAAAAGTACTTCATTAATTAAGTAATTTAACTTATACTTATACTTTCTGTTTTATTACTATATCTTATAATTGTTGAAAAAATAATATAAGTGTTTTATAATGTTACGACTTCATTAAACTAATATTGGTTGAACTTGTTCGGTTTGAGTAAATTCTTGTTACTTTTAAAGCATACTTTTAAAATATTCTCTTCATTCTACTGAAATGTAGTTTTCGGTAGTGTTAAATAAATGCAGACACAGGGTTCTTGTAAGTAATAGTTTATTATAAGGGACGAGACGTCCGTCTGGATCAAGTGATCAATACAAAGAGAATGACGGTAATCGTAGCAACTTAGCTGGAGGCGCCAATTGGGCAGTGCCATCTGGCGGAAGCACTAACCATGCTTATGCTATATGACAGAGCGTAGCACCGTATATGTTCTATAACAACACACATGTATTGTATATTTCTAACACTCCCACTTACAATACAAGATGTGCAGTATGTATATTATTATTACGTCGTACACTGATTACAAGTGACGCGGTTTTACATGAATTAAATCTCGCAAATATTCAAATACTTTTACAGGTAATGCCTTCGTTAGAATATCTGCTTGTTGATTCGCTGAGTTTATATACTCAATTTTAAACAAACCATTGTTATATTGGAGTCTTACAAATTTGTACTTAGTATCTATATGCTTTGTTTTATAATGATATCGTAAATCTTTTATCAATTGAATCGCGCTTTGGTTGTCGCAATACAATATAGGAATCATGCAATTATTACACAAATCTTTGATTATTTCTACAACCCAGATAGTCTCCTGTGCTGCTAAGCACGCAGCAATGAACTCAGACTCCGTGGTAGAAAGGGCAATCGTACCTTGTTTCTTAGATCCCCAAGATACGAGACTATCTCCTAATTTTACAATAAAACCTGATACTGATTTTCGAGACATGTGATCACTTGCATAGTCTGCGTCACTATAGGCTGATATTTTTAAACAATTATTACTATTCTTATAAAGTATGCCATAATTTATAGTTCCTTTTATATACTTAATAATTCTTTTTACGGCATTCCAATGAATTTTTGATGGTTTTTCCGCATGACGGCTAAGCACTCCCACTGCAAATGCTATGTCTGGGCGAGTTATAGTCGAAAGAAACATGAGACTACCAATACGCTGCTTATACAAAATATTATTTACACCTTGATCTCCATTTATATCAAAAATAGTAGAGATACTATTTGGATCAACTGGTATTTTTACGCTATTGGCAGTGTCTAAATTAAATTTATTAACAATCTTTTCAGCATAAGATTTTTGATGTATGAACAATGAACCGTCTGCATAAGTATCAATTTCTATACCTAAAAATGTTTTTAGAGGGCTAAATGTTATTTCAAAATTGTTTTCAAGATATTTCAAAAAGGTATGAAGGATTTGTTTATCCTTTGAAGCAATTAATCCGTCATCCACATAGACTATTAAAAACAATTTTTCTTTGTTACCATTCCGAATAAAAAGGCAAGAATCTGCACTAGTTGGATATAAATCAAATTTTTCTAAACAATTTACAAATTTTTTGTTCCAGCACCTCGCAGATTGTTTTAATCCATATAGACTCTTTTTTAACAAACATACTTTATTCGAGCCGTCATTAAAACCTTCGGGCTGGTGCATATATACCTCCTCTTTAAGGTCACCATTCAAAAAGGCTGATTTAACGTCAAATTGCATACAATGCATACTTTCTGAAGCTATCACAGCTAAGAAAATTCGAATCGAATTGTATCTTGCTACGGGGCTATAAATTTCAGTATAATCTATATATTTTTCTTGAAGAAAACCTTTGATTACTAACCGTGCTCTAAATTTTACATTGTTTTTATCCGGATCTAATTTTATTTTATAAACCCATCGATTAGATAGAATTTTTGCATCAGAAGGTGGATTTACTAATATCCATGTCTTATTTTTATTTAATGCTAATATTTCTTCATTCATAGCTTTTTTCCAAGCTAGCGATTTTTCGTTATTTATAGCTTGCATATAATTGGATGGTTCATCAAAATCCGCGATAAACAAATTATCAATTTTTTCAAAATCAAAAATATAATTAGTTACAATGTTTCCACGATCTGGAGGTTGTAAATTTCTACGACTTCGTAAATCGTACCTTGGTTCAATGACTTCTTGTTCAATTGCATTTTCATTTTCATTTTCTATAATATCGGGTACATTATTGTTTTGGTTTTCTTCATTTTCAGGTGGTGTACTTTCACCTTCTAAATCGTTCGCTACAATATTTTCATTTTCTATAATATCGTTTGCATTATTGTTTACTTCTCTATTATTTATACCAATGTTATCTTGCAAATGAAGTTCCATTTGTTTAGGTCCACTTTTTTCAAAATTTGCTTCAAATATACAAAACTCGTGACTGTTGTTTTTTGTTGCTATGGAATTAGGCATTGACTCATTTTTAAATAGCACATTTCTATATATATCTACTTTATTTTTATTGTATGTTAAAATTCTGTACCCTTTGGTACATTCGTCATAACCAACAAAAATGCCGATTTTAGATTTTGCATCCCATTTCTTTCTAAGATTTTTCTCAATATGTACGTACGCTTCTGTACCAAAAATTTTAAAATAGTTAAAATTACATCTTTTTCTGTGCCAATACTCATATGGAGTTTTGCCTGGAATGCTCGTTTTTCTACTTCTATTCATAACATAAGCTGCTGTGTTGACAGCTTCTGCCCATAAGTTTTTTGGTAAATTATTGGCTAGTAACATTGTGCGCGCCGCTTCTACGAGTGTGCGGTTTTCACGCTCGGCTTTGCCGTTTTGCTCCGGCGTGTAAACAACAGTTCTTTGATGCTTAATACCATTTTTAAAAAGTATTTCATTCATTTCTTTATTTACAAACTCTAAACCGTTATCAGTTCTCAGTATGTTTATTTTCATGGTAGTTTCTTTTCTAAGCGTTGCATATAATTAATAAAACAATCCTTGACTTCATTTTTGTGTTTCAAAAAATAAATACTAATATATTGCGAGTAATCCTCTTTAAATAATAAAAAATACCGGGAACCACCGATGGAATTAGTCTCCATGGGTCCACACAAATCAGCATGAATTATCTCACCTACTCTAGTAGTATTACTTTCACTGGAATAAAAAGGGCTTTTATGCATTTTACCTAGTACACATGCATCACAGAATTGTTGATTTGATTCTCTTACTTCGATATTATTACTTTTAAGAAAACACTTAACGTGACTAAAATTTTGATGCGCTAGACGCTCATGCCATATTTGTAACGTATTTTTCTCAATAGGCATATCTTTTTTAACCAAAAATGAACTTTCTACTTTACCGACCTTTATATTCATGGTAAACAAATTGCTATTTTCAAGTTTTTCTCCCATTGCCGCAATTTCATTGTCTTTATAAAAGAAACATTTAACTTTATCTGATGTGAAGGTCATTCCTTTTGCAAGAGCTGCTCCCATAGAAAAAAGGTTATATTCGAGTTTCGGTACGTAAAGAACATTAGACAAATATTTCTTTACCCAATTTTTACCATCATACGCAAATACATCAATACGACCTATACCTTCCGCTTGCACGAGATGTCCATCTCCAAGACGAATTGACTGATGATGAACACGGTCCAGCGACGTAAAATACTCCCGCTTGCTGGACATGTGTTGCGACGCTCCAGAATCCAAAAACCATGCTGTTGATCGTTGATTCCCATTGTTTGAAAACATTGATTCTCCTATAAGGGCGTTACGACCTTCTGTGAACTTGTTGTCGTTAGAACGCTGCGAGGTTTGAATCGCTGACTGATGAGAGCTTCCTGGAAGACTCCAACAACTACGGCGCTTGTGGCCAATATTTCCACAATTCCAACATCTTATTTGTTTTGATTTATTTCTGGAAACATTGTATTCACTTTTCTTTCTCGAGTCTCTATTCTCCGTATACTCATCAAGCTTATTTGGGTTTCTTCGTAAGCTTCTGTTATTAACCATGAATGCACTGTTTTCTGAATTTTCTTGCACAGACATTCTTGTTTCCTCCATAACCAGACGAGACGTTAAATTTTCTAAAGTTTTCTCAGCAGTAACAGCAGAATCCCATGCCGATCTAAAATGATTGTAGTTCGACGGGAGGGTCATGAGAATTTTTGTTATTAACATACCCTCAGATACAGTCTCATTTAGACCTTTTAACGTGTGATATAAATCTTCAATTTTTGAAATATGTGATGCTATGTCGTCACTGGGATTTTTTTTGAAAACTAAACCACTTCTGTTGTAGAACGTGAACACTCGCGTCTGATTTACTTTCATAAATAGCATGGAGTTTATCCCACATTTCTTTTGCAGTTTGACAATTGAGTATGTGCGTCATTGGTTGCCTTTCAATCGACGTTACTATAAATTTCTGAGCAGTACCGTCCTTTTTGTTGAATTCTTTCAATGCATTTTCATAAGCCGCCTTCTCCGCGGCAGTGGCGTCTTCAGGTGAAACTGCCGGTTTTTTATCTTTTCCTTCCACTACACCAAGGGCTTCATGAGATAATAGAATCACACGAATTTGGAATTTCCAGACGCTCCAATTTTCGATATTTTTTAATTTCGAAATTTTAACATGATCACTTTCCATCTTGAACACTTTTGCACTTTTGCACTAAGGCTGGCTTTGTTCAAACTTTACACTTCATACACTGTTACAAAAACGTGTATTCTACTTATTACAAAAACTGGGTGTCTGGGCCCATAACCTGTTAAATAAATGCAGACACAGGGTTCTTGTAAGTAATAGTTTATTATAAGGGACGAGACGTCCGTCTGGATCAAGTGATCAATACAAAGAGAATGACGGTAATCGTAGCAACTTAGCTGGAGGCGCCAATTGGGCAGTGCCATCTGGCGGAAGCACTAACCATGCTTATGCTATATGACAGAGCGTAGCACCGTATATGTTCTATAACAACACACATGTATTGTATATTTCTAACAGGTAGTTTTGTTGCTGGATTTCTCAGATTAAAGGCGAGCTCCTATTCTCTGTTACCTTAAAATAAATTTAAAGTTAAATTCGAATTTTTCTCAGATTTATTCCGAATCATCAGATGTATTCCCAATTTCTTATAAATGCATTGTGAAGCCGACTCGTACTTACCTAGCGTACTTATTACTAAATCGATAAAAATAATATAACCATTAAAAAGAATTAATTTAAAAAATTCTCATTTGCCAAGCCTTACGTCTCTTATTACTTACTCTACGTATACTTAGTAGATTAACAGAATATTAATTAATGCAGAGTAAAATGGAGTGAACTTTGCTAGTGGGTAGCCCAGTAATATTCGAGCGTCAGGATTGCATTCCGTGCGAATTGCATTGCAGAGAAAGGTGGGGAAGAGGGACGAGAGACTTTGTGATTGATACTGTGCTGATGCAAAGTGCTTGTGTGCCGGCTAATTGGCTCGACAGTGTCCTTTTGAGAAATACTCTTGACTGCCTCTGATAGCTTTAAGATAACTATCGTAATCGAAAGGTGGATCGAACATCATAATGAGGTTAATGATGACTAAATCATGTAATTAATAAAAGTACTTCACACGCAAAATATTAAAAAAGGCATTATTTCGTTTTCTATTATCACTTACAGAATGCACATACAATTTACACAACTTGCACCTAGCAGATTATACTGAATTTGTTCCAGTTATAAACCAGCACCAATCAGCAATATGGATTGAATTTTTATCAATAATCTATAGATAGTATTGATGTGCACGATGGTAATTCTATTTGAAGTATGTCATATCGGTGATATTTCAAAAACATGGTGAAACCGACAATCAACAGCAGTTGTTATTAAAAAAAAGTGGTCGGCACTCTTCGAAGCCATTAGAACAGTTGTTTTAATTTTTGTCAGGGTACTTTTTCTCGAAAATAACAAATTTATCCAAATATAAAAACGAATTAAGGATATTAAAAACGTCTGCTATTCAAATCTAATATTTATTCTGCACTTTCAAAATATTACTACGATGTAATAAATTTATCTTTCTTTTTCCTCTCTCGGCCGCGCGAAAACTGCAGTATAGACCCCAAGTGGATTTATACAGTCACGTCTTCTTGGTATATGAACTTTAGATCTACAGTTGTAGTCTGGGCATAGTGTATCATATATTTGTATCATTCTAACAATAAGATTGAATACCTTTGCCCACGATTTGTATATTTGAATGCTTTGTGCACTTCTATTTTTTAGAATATACTTTTGTCCAAGTCATTGCTTTCTTCGTACGTAAAATCGCATATAAATCACTTCTTTTCAAATGATGCGCCATGCATTACGCAAAGTACGAGAACGCAATTCTGTGCTACATGAAGCAAACTCATACATTACAATCTTTTATCAATTCTTGAATTTGTGGCATATTAGAAATAGCCTTATTATAAATAACGTGGAAATCGTGATTTGTTCAACTGCCAAAGTAGCTTGCACATTGAAGTTTCAACATTGGACCTGGTCCAATTCAATTTAAATTATACGGGTGTGTTTATTTATTCAAAAAGGTGAAGCAGTGTGATAAAGGTGCACGGGAACTTGGAACCTCAAGAAATAGTTGGGTGAGAGCATCCTAAGCCTTGTGCTCTCCCTTTCTGATCGATACAGAATTTCATGCAAAGCTTTTCATCTAAGGTCTGTCGTCTACATCTTCGGCGTCATCATTCTCGTATAGCTGTTTCGTCGCTGAATGTTTCACTTTACTTGCGTAATATTACCTAGTAAGTCTGACAAATGGAAAGAACACTTTTAGTTTAAATATTTAGCAACCTAACACGTACTGTAAAAAATGTACTTTTTGCGTAATATCACATCCATAAAAAAATAAGGAAAATATATCGGATGAGTACAAATATAATATAAATTGACTACTATAACGGTAGACAAAAATAAGTCCGACTATGGTCTATTTTTGACAAGGGGAGGCATTACCTATTACTAATAATAAATATTACTCAACTATAACGAATAAGAATAAAATTTTGTACGTGCTTTTATTTGTTCTTGGGTCTGATGATCTTATTATTCAGAAGCGATAGCAAACGAAGTAATTGCCCTCCATTGCGCTTGTAAGCTAAATTTTAATATATTTTCTCCGATAAATATCATTCTTTTGCTCTTATTTAAAATTGAGAAAATCTAATGATTAATTTTTTATTTCTGGTAAAGGTAATGAAGTGAGAATTTAAAATCTTATGTCATTTAGGCATGGAAAAGCCTTCTTACGCCCTAAATATTTTTTTAGGCAAAGTACCTAATGTTTTTAAAATAGCAATTGTAAAAACTAATAAAATTAAGATAGTAATTCTGTTCTAATCTTCACTAATTGAATCTGCATAATTTTTATTTATTATATATACTTATAACCGACTTGATTTATTATATATACTTACCGATTAGATTTGCTTTCTTATTAATTTTCAGATGGATGAAAGGAATTATGCATTAAAGAGCATTGAACATTGACGATGAGCTCACTTCTTCTGACTCTAATCACTTTCTAATCCAATCTCACTTACGTTACGCTAAATTTTTTGTAAAAAAAAAGGTCTATGTTCAAATATAGAATGAAAGATATCTATAGAATACATGCTGTTCTGTGTGAAAAGAGACTTGGATCTCTTACGGCAAAACCTGCAGACTCTTTTAAATAAGGTATTGGATGAAATACGCTCTCTTTAATTTGGGACGAGCATATCGAATTTACAAGTTCGAGACTGTAAAAAATCGATTAAAACTTTAAAAATAATAAGAGAGATGATTGAAATGATATACTTTGTCAAAACTAATCTATCAATTAACGAGACTGAATTACTGCTCCTTTTGCGAAATTTTCTCCAAAGCTATTTTTCCTTAACAGGTTATTTCAATTTTCAAACAACACAATGAGCCATTATAACTGTATTATAATGCCATTATAATGTATTTCATTTGTATTTCTAATCACGTGTAATTTCATGTGTTGCGCCATTAAAAGGGCTGGTATTTATAGATAGAGTATGTACCGTTGCACGTCGATTGCTTAATATTTTTTATGAGGGAAAGGGTGCGGGGTAGAGAGAGAGAGTCATTGTGGTGTATCGATTGTTCGATATCTTCAGAAACAGCTTTAATTTTACACAAAATGCGTGTTCTTAATAAACGATTTTTTAATAGCTAATGGTATAATTATAGCGAAAAGTTGAACTTATTATTCCTCTATTCGGGAAATTTTGCGCTAGTGAATTTGCGTTGGGATACAACTAAATTTTATTTCGTAGCACACAAAAATTATTGGACCGAATGTCCATCAGATTTCTTGGTGTTGCCAAGGTGTTGTTGCTGAGCTTATGTAGCGTCAAGCATATATTTTCAACCCTGTGTCTTTCACCGTCCTGATATTACCAGGAAACAATGCTTCACCACGGGGCAGATTGGTTTCTGCTCGTCATCATCTATGAAGTCACTGTTGCATTCATCTACGCTTACATTCGTACTCCACTCCATACGCATATATATACGTAATTTTTTATCTCTGCATAAATTTATTTCGCATTTCTGTTTTTTATTTTATTGGTTTATCAATTATTTAATAAAATTTTATTTATATTGTTTAGATGTTTTTTAGTTATGTGATAGGAAACACACATTCATACGAAAATTCAAAAGTTCAAAAACGAAATAGGACGCGTTTGCTTCGAGACTCCAAATCAAATCAAAACATAATAGGTAAGCTTGAGGTTAGCAACATTTCATTGGACAGGCGCTTTGGTGTGAAGTTACACAGTAGGCTTTTCTAACTTCGATTTCAAATTTGAGATAATTGATTACATGGTGATAAGAAATTCAATTTTTTTATAAAAGTGTTAAAAAAAATTCTAATAAGATTCATGGAAACTTATGGGACATATTACTTAAAACATTTCCAAAATATATAGGAAAAATGTTGTTAATTGATAATTTATTATAGAGAATCGCCCTTCTACGATATCATTGTATAGAATGGTAAAATATCGTCACACATATCGTTTAGAAATGAAAATTTATAATTCTTAAGGCATAACATATATATATATATATATAAATATACTAAGGGAAAGTAATGAACAACACGTTATCTCTTGACATTAATAGGTACAGGTTATAACATAATATATAGGATATAGGAGAAGCTTGGTTCTGTTAGTATCGGTGACTCTAATGCCTTTTCATGTTAGTTGATATCATTGAAAGACTATCGATACCTCCGACTTAATCTATGCACGAATGTCTAATTTTATCATCGATTCTGTCTGTTTCAGTGAATTTCGACCATTTTCAAATACTCCGGGCTATAGGAAAGGGCAGCTTCGGCAAGGTATTTTTAAGACAACCTTATAAATTATATCATTAATGAATGAAAGTTAATGATTTATTACCAAATAGTATAATTGAATGTTTAATGTTCGTTTTTAATACAAGTTTATACGTTGACCCCGTGCAGTTTAAAAGTATCAAGCGAGCTTACATTGGCCATTTAATGAATCCAAAGCTTTAGGCTACATATATATATGTATATATATATATACAAGACATGACGTAGATAGACAAATGCAAAAATACCTTTAAAAAATATTTATATTTTAAACCAAATTAAATAACAAGCCATAAAATATATAAGTATTTAACAAAGCTATTTTCGACCTTTACTAAACAGAGAGCTAGCAAGAAGGGAGCAGTGTGTCGAACACAATTCACGCTCGACCTCGCCTACGTCTTGTCGCTTATCAGGAAAAACTATTATAATAAGTCCATTATTTCTAAAAGCCAGAAACATTACGAGCACGCTTTTCGCTATTATTCACAACGTATGCATGTGCGTGTGCACATTCTAGAATGACCCCCACCATCGCGACTCTTTGGCCTGGCAGTCGCAGATCAGCCCGTTGGTTTCTCCGCACTGTAGAATGACCTACACGTACCATGGAGCGAACTCCCAATTGAGATCTAAATAGTCTCAGAATAATTATAAATTATTCCTAACTAAGGTGGCCGGACGCCACGAATCGCACTGCCGATTCTCGCAACGAGAGTCAAATAGCGGAGGAACGCTCGCTACTCAAAAATATACCTATATGTATATTTGTAAAAACGTGCTTCGTATCGTTTTGACCTTAGAAAATAGCGTAAAATAGTACTGAATCTGAGTTTTCTTCTGACCATCTCTTGCGGTAATAGCTCCTGAAAATCGAAATTTAATTCACGGTGGTTGGCTCCTTGCGTTTGGTTGGTGCGCGTCTCCCGTTTAAAACGAGCCATTTACTCATTTCTTTCACCTGATCGATCGGTTTTTAAATTTACAATTGTATTTCGAAATGTACACCCGTGTACTATTGGCATATAAAAGTATAAAGCGTTTATTAAAAAAAATCATTAAAAAAGGACCTTCGAGAGCAAAGTTAGGAGTATTTTAAGTAGTATTTTAAGGAGTATTTTTTTAATACTTTTTAGAAGACAAAAGTATTGAGGTTCTGTGAAATGAATAAAATCGTTGAGTCAAAATGACAAATAGTAAAGTACGTATTTAAAAGTTGAAATGCAATTATAAGCGCACTGACAGCATTTTGTTAAGACAAACCTAAAAGGCCATTCTCTATGAGTATGCGGTATTTGCAGTTACGAGAAAACCCAGGTCCAAATCGATTCATTATTTTACAAGACTCAGTATACAAAATTATACCTACTATATAAACCAGATGGTTTAGATAAACATTGTAATTAAAACTAGAAAAACTGTTCTTTCAGCGAAAACGGGACCTGTTGGTATTTTTTGCAATTCTATTGCGTATTCATAAGACTTATTTTGCGCTTTCAGGCATAATAACCGAATGACAAGCTCAAATTAATGTGTAAGTAGCTCGTATTTCTCGGAAAGCACTCTGGAATGAGGAAAATAATTTTTCAATTTCCAGATACCGAGTGGTTTCCTACATATTATGGATTTACTCAAATACATTTTATCTTAAATTTCACCTTATGCCCGAGTGAGGGTTTGCGATGATCGTGAGCTCTTTGGAATTTCGACGAGTTCGCAAGCTTTAAGTACATGGGAAAAAGTATGAAAAATGTAAAATATTCCGAAATTTAGGCTAGATAATAGGATTTTGAAAATAGAAAAAAGAAAAAAGAAAAAAGAAAGCAATAATATGTAGTAAAGGCGTGAAACTAGCAGTATAATCGTAGCACAAAATTTATTCGTACTATGGTACATATAACGCGATGCATACACGTTTTTTATGATGTGTTTTTAAATATCTATAAAGTAGCCGGGGTTATTGTAAAAAAAGGTCTGCATAAAAATACTACGGCTACGCGTCATAAAAATAGAGTAACTTCTCTTTCGGTATGTCGGTATTCGGTATTTCGGTGTATAAACGTATCGCCATTTATAACTGTACACACTGATGGGTGTAGAGTTTACGCTAACGGATTATTTTCAACTTTTCTATTCTGTTTGTCGATAAGAAAAAAGAAACTCGAATAATGTTGAATCGCTCCGTCAACTACCCGTACTTTACATCTCACCGTCATAAAGTGGCTCGCAATAACAACTTGTTCATACAAGCATCAGGTATAGCCGAACGTTTTTGCTCGCCATCCGAAATGATGAAAAACAGATTTTTCACAGATCAAATCTTATCGTAAAAACGTATCCACGTACAAAAAGGGAAACCTATTTTTTTATCGTGCCCCTTTTTGCGTGCCTGCGCACGCCAATAGAGCGAATTATAATACACGAAGGGGATTTTCACGTTGCAGGTGTGCATAGTGCAGAAACGAGATCGTACAGGCAACATGTACGCAATGAAATATGTGCGTAAGTGCGAGTGCGCAGAACGAGGAGCTCTCAAGAATGTCGCCAGGGAAGTCGAGATTCTTTCGCGGCTAGAACATCCTTGTCTCGTCAATTTGTGGTTCAGCTTTCAAGGTAATTGAACCGCGCTATATTTTTTCTAGCCTCATGTTTTATATAGCTATTAAAATGGTCTTAGCACTTTCCATTGTTCTCGCTTTCATCAAATATTCTTTGGGTGCACTCACGCGAATCGCTAATCGAATAAAGCTAATACTTATGTAAAAAGTTCGAGATATTTCGAATTTCGGAAAATGTTTCAAAAAATAATATATTAAACTATAGAATTAAACTATAGAAAATTACAATGAATAATTGACCGAATAAAGGTTTTTTCCATCTTTTTGCGTACCTCATAATTATAAAAGTCATGACTTTTATGTGTTTACCCCCTTATCGTTGTATTACATTGTTTTTATAAAGATTATAATTATTTTCATTAGATGAGGAAGATCTATTCATGGTATCAGACCTACTCCTCGGTGGAGACTTGAGATACCATTTGCAGCAAGAGGTTCAGTTCACTGAGGAAAGCGTCATTCTTTTCGTTGCGGAAATAGCTTTGGCACTCGACTATCTTCAAAAGAACCGAATCGTTCATAGAGACATTAAACCAGACAACATCTTGCTCGACGAGGAAGGTGAGTTATAAAATACAACTTTTTTCATATGTTTCGGACTTATTCGTCCACAACGCTCGCGCAGTCCGAACATATGAGCGGAGTCAGTGGTAAGACGGTTGTCGAGCCGTATGACAATGCATTGCAACTAAATGCATCGTAGACGTTAGCTCCGTGATTAGAGCGCTTACCATTCATTCAGGACGCCCCGAGTTCGAGTCTCGTCGTGACTACCTTTTTCTCGCGACTTTGCCTCTTCCCTTTAATTCCCGCAACACACATAATGTACGTTTTTTCATCTATGCCATTATTTCTATATTCACTAAACTATTAATAATGTTATGACCAACCAAATAAAAGGTTGCCAGAAAAAGAGCGGAACAATGAAACACACATCGGGTCATTTATTGGGATTCAAAGTTTCCAAAGAATTCCCTTATTAGTGTCTAATCTATATACGTACATAATTCAAAACTACAGGATGATTATGTATACGTATACTGACTTTTCTTAAAAGATCTCGTCGATTAATATTAATTTTCGTTTCAAACTTTTCTATTTGTTTGTTGATAATCGAATCCTCAAATAGTTCCTTGTAGAGTTTAGCTCATCATACCTACGGATAACATTGAATGTTAATTTGTTAAACATTAACGAGCCAGTAGTAATCTGAATATTGTTATTTATTGCTTTTATGGCTAAGGTTTAGAAATTAGTATTTCAAACGGTTGAATTTCAAATCCGTAGCGATATCAAGGAAGATATCGGTTATTGATTTACTGTTATCATTAGTATGGTATTTAATTTATTACTTAAGTGTTTTATATAGACAATTTGATTATTTACTAAAATGTTGTACTTAGAAATATAGATATCTAGCTTAGATATCTAGCTATTAATAGTTTTTTTAATATATATTGGCGATATTTCTATGCTTACGATGTATCCATGTACGTACATCTAAAGGAGCAAGAATAAAATAAAAAATTTCCTTAATATCACCATTCTTGCTCGGTTGTAATATTGTCTTTATAATCATAATGGCAGATTTTTTTATAACGCGGCATTTTGTGTAAAAATGAGTGTCAAGAAAGTATAAACTATTGTCCAACTTTGTATAACTTCAAATTTGTATAACTGTTGTCGAAATCCTTGTATAAAAATGTTCCTCTACAATAATTTGAATCCCTGAAATTATAAGTCTTTACGACAGTTTTCAATTGCTGACTCCAATCATACAATCATAACCTCGGAATTGACCATCTTTATTTCGTTTTCCTCGTAAAAATTTACTACAACAATAAATGTAATATACTCCCTTCATAAATTCTACGTAATACTTTAATTATGCCTTTTAGCAGTTAATGAGAATGGGTTTGTGGACATTATTTTACCAGGGTGAAAAAGTTATTTTGAAAATAAACAAATGGTAGTGGTGCGAATGGGGAATGCCAACTGTTGAGATTATTGAGATAGCTCGATATGGATTGCTCGAGTATACTTTTGCATGTATGTCGATTAACCCTTATAGCGTGGTTATGCGTTCGGCGCTTGTGATATGCTCAAGTTATACGGAGTAAACCGATGAACTCTTCCGATGACTGTACATTCTATTGCATTTTCATTGGTATTTATCACTTTTAGTGAAAGCGAATACCTGCGAATCTGTTGTTAAGTCGACTCAATGCTTTATTATCTCATTATTTCAATGCACATTTGCACGTTTATGTGTATAGTTTAAAGGATCAACTGAGTAAAACGCTGAGCGATGCAAAGATATTTTTCTTTTATCCGGGCACAGAAAAAAGATTTATATGTAGAAATAGACGAATCTTATATGTACTATTTGGATAACCCAGCGAGAATTAATTGTTCATGAATCAACGAAGATGTGGAAATTGCGTTTGCGCCAACTGTATACTGTCGAATCTTTGTTTACTCTGCATCCACTTCTCTCACCAAACTCACATTCTATTCCTATTCGCTCCTCTAATTTTGTATTCACTGCGAAGCGGTCATTATCGCTTTTCGCAGTGTTTCTTTCTACTTAAGTACACCCAAGAGTACACCACGTTTTCCCTATCAGCTTTAAATTCGTAGTATTGCGGTAATGTTTTTATACGACTTTCGAGTGAAACATCCTGATGCAATATCGATTGCAATCGATTTGTTGATTAAATCATATTTATTTACGTTGAGTATTGCTGTCGGAAATTCAACGGATTAGTTAGTTGTATCTTTTAATTTTTGTCCTGTTGTCCGATAATTTATCAAGTAACGAGAACATACAGATTTTACCATGGAATCCGAATTGAGTAGTTTTTATAGTAAGGTCTCGGATGTCATCAATGGTCAGGCTTACATTCAAAATCTGCTGGACGTCTAGAAGATCAATATCGGAACATGAAGTGGATTATAGTAAACTGTTATATTATATAATAGTTGTATATAAGCTATCTAGAGGACGTCACGAAGTTACGTCACGAAGTTACGACAATAAGATGAGTCTTAATAGAATTCCTTCGATAATTCGCTCAAGGATATCTATCAATGTTTATTTTGCACAACGAATTAAAGAAGATAAAAATATGATTCTAGCGACAACATTTGAACTATGCAAAGAAAAAGTAGAGAGAAACAAGCGAAAGGAAAATGAATAAATGAAAGGAAACATGTTGTAATTGCGCTGTAAATATTTTCCTAAATTGTAGAGAACAAATTTTACAAGATTTGAAAAAAAAATTATTTAAATTAAAAAATTATTTTCCTATGCAGAATATTGAGTACATTTTCAATACACATGCTTTTGTTATATGACAATTTTATCTTCGAACGTATGAAAAAAGAAACTTTAGAGCTGCTTTTAGAAAAAAATTTAACCGTATATTATAATGATATAATAGTTCTCCATATATGTACTGAAGGGTTTACTTCTAATAGGGGCCGTTATCGCCGTAAGGCAATTGGCGCCAGTATATGAACATAAGTGGATGAATGGAAATAACAGGTCTAGCATTTGATATAAGTTAGCTATATTCAAGCTCTCGGACAAAATGATTTTAAAGCGCAATTCGCTTATGATTCCGATAAGTTCGGTACATATGTAGAAAAAATAATTCAATAAATTTCTATAAGTTTGCCGATATCAATAAACAGCTATGATTTTAATGTAAAATGATGATCTTAATGCAAACTATCAGTGCATTAATGTTTATTGCGAAAAATAATCGGGCAAGCTACTCTTTGTCTGCACTCAGTATGGTCCTTGCTGCAAAAAAGCTAACTCAGCGTAATTACGCGCACCTTGTACACTTCAGTCGAGGAATCTAAACGTATAAACACACCACAACCTCAAAGTTGTCTTGACGTTTCCCGAGACATCATGGCAAGAAAGCATTTCCATATGCCTATACAAAGAAAAGTACGCTGTCACTTTTCCACAAAAAATGAGTCTACACATCGGGTTCCATTCAGTTCATTCAGTTCATTCAGGCACAGAATGACGAGATTGCATTATGTAGACTTTACGCGTTATATCGCAGAAGCCAAGGGATGGATGGAAATGAAACCGTGACTCTGAAAGACGAGACTACGACAAAAAGATATCGGAAAGCTGTCGCGGATCTTTTGACGCGAGCTGTTTTTAGAAACGCATGGAAAACTGATGGAAGGTTAAAGTATCTCTTTGTTCTAAACTTATGCATGGGCAATTCTTTGCTGCTGCATTAATTTGTAAAAATATGTAGCAACACATTAACAATATGTATATTGTATGATCTTCGATTGACTAGAAAACATTGGTTTGTTGTAGATTAACAAACTCAATCTCTTGCAAATGCATCTATCATTTGTTTCCTTTTGGCTTGACGTATCTGATTTTCATTGATGAGATAGGCATCACGAGATGCGCACACTCGAGATGATTTCACTGCAATCACTTTAAATTGACAATTATAGTAAAAGTAGTGCTTAAATTATATGCTGTATATCGGTAATATAGACTATCTGTTGAATGTAGGAAACAATTACAAGTAATTGGACCATGATGAATGCTTGAAAACTGAGCGAAATCCCTGAGAATACGCATTGTATAGAGAGCTTCCAAATTTAAAGCGAATTCTCTTCGGGGATGCTTCACGTTCAAGGGATCTAAGAGAAATCTGCTAAAATGTAGATGTATAAACAATAAATCTCTCTGTGGTGCATTCAGCTTGCTAATTTCAAGAATGCAGTATCATGAATGGTGTCCAAATACATTAATTAAATAATGTTTTACGTGTAAATGAATTTTTCACAATAAAAGATGTATAATATAAGAATACAAATACTCTTATCGAATTTTATATTTCCGCTGCTTATTGTACTATTCATTAAATATTTATTTACTTGAATGACTTATAGTAATTCATAAAAATATAATTCGATAATATATCTTAGTAAATAGGTTATAGATTATTTTTAATATCAATTCAGAGTCATAAAGAGCTTTTGTCTATTGAAAAGCTTAAATTTAACGAACCATCTCAGATATCTAATTAGTTTAAAGATCCTCACCGCCCCCCCCCCCTCATTTTTTTCTCATTACATGCTCGTAAAAACGACCTTTTGAGAACACAAATTACGCTTACATCTTTCGTACCTTGTGTGGAAAGATCGCCGAAACAAACAAAAGTATTCTCGCAACGTTTTGCAATAATCGAAGCGCAGTTACATTCACTTTTTTTTACGAGGCAGCACGATGTACTTGAAAATGATGTACTTTTCATTAATTCAAGAGAATTAAAGCTTTTCAGCCAGTCCCAGGATCAATTTTTACTCAATTTTATTAATATAACATACAAATTCTTGTCCCTCATTTCTATCGTCGAATTGTTTACAGATCATCGCAATGAGCAGGAATTGCGATGACTTCGAGTTCTTTTAACTTTATCGATGTAATTGATTTATTGTATGCATTGTATTAATGGTTTAACAAGGTCTCTTTGACAATTGATTTTTAAACAGAATAAAATCTCTATAAGTAAAAAATTTAAAAAGACATTACTGACTTTATTTTACGTCAGATAGTGAACGCGTGAGAGCATTTCATAATCCATTGTTCTAATTTAGTTTAAAATATTACTCCATAGTGTATTTGTGCGTGAAAAGCTGATGGCGAAAGAGGCTTGTAGATCCTCACTCGATGGCTGTAAAAAAAATGGTTCAATACATTGTTAGTCTAGAGGAAAAGGCTTGCGTGCAGCAAGGGTTAATTTAAGCCCGACTTGAGCCGAAATAGCAATAACAAATTTTTGCTGCTTATTTGCTGCTTATTAGCTGCTAATTCGCTGCTAATATATTACTAGTTTGCTGTAGATTTTATTAACATTTTCATGCAATTTGAAATCCATGTTCTATACTTTTAACAATAAGAAGATATACATATAATCTTATTAAGAATGAAAGAATATTCGAGCTTGACGCAAGAGGTTGAAAAGTTCACAAGTTCTCATTACCTCAGTATCACTGTATTTACTCAAAATATAATTAAAAATAATTAACGCTTGTCCAATTAAAATGTCAGCTCGATCAGTGGATCGAGAAGAAAGGCACTAAAGAGAGACGACACAGTTTGCAGTTCAGGCACAAAATCTGTCGATAAAAAAGAAATGAGGTTAATAATCCAAACCAAAAGTACTTTGCATCTTGAGTCATTTTTATGTCAGGACGCATGCATAAGGGTTAACCAGCTATAGTAGATATCTGCCGCGTAAGCCTGATAGCAAGAACAATACACTTCGCTCGAATTAGCGAGCTAAGAGTCCGTAAGGTATGAGGACAATCAGAAAAGACTACTACTCAAGCTGAAATTAGTTCGAAAAAGGTTAAGGTTCTTCTTATTAGTAAACTAATTATCATCAATGAGTTAACTCATTTTTCTCTATCTTTTATTCTCAATAGTACGACGTTAAAAATAGTTGACTTAGTTTTTTTAATTTTTCTCTAATTTTATAATTTTAATAAAGATTCTTGTATCCCTGGAGCATTGAAATACAGGTATGTCAATAGGTATGCGAGTAGAAGGGAAAGTGAAAAATAAAAAGCGACGATTAATATCCCTTCTTCGTCTTATACTCGATATGCGTTCAAAGCTGAATAATTCAACTGGCAACTATGCACAACTTTTTAAACTCCACTGATAATATATTTTTTATAATCCACACATTTTTAAATATTGTATATTTATTTTATCAATAATCGCATTTTAAAAAGTGTCACAATTATTTACATTTTTCCCAAACTCCTCCGATTTCTATTATGTAGAACAAAACTGTTATTATATGCATAATACATCTCTTAAAAGTAGATCACTGTAGGTTTAGAAAGGTAAAAATTTTATCAATCTATAAATGATATAAATTGAAATGATGGTACTTGATATTCTACTACAATTAGGTTGTTTTTACAAGAAAGCAAAATAAAATGTGTTACGGACGTATTCGTTCGCAACGCTTGCGCAATCCGAGCATATGAGGCAGCGTCAGAGATACAACAGTTCTAGAGCCGTATTACAATGCATTGCAATTAAATGCATTGTAGACGTTAGCTTATAGTATAGATAGTCTTGTAGTATAGAAGAAAACTGTCTCTTCATTTAATTTCCGTAACATAAAAGAAAATAAAAAGCGAAAAAAGAAAAATGTTATTTACCCTCTGAAATATAATAAGGGAAGATATTGTCCTCTTCAAGCACGAAAACACATTGTATTTGCAAGCTGTTCAAATGAAGCAAGGGATAAAACCTTGTCGTCACTGTGTTCTACGTACGTGTAGCACGTAGAATTGGCTCTAAAATGATCTTTTGTGACTCCGCGATATATTTACTCTGGAACTCTAGAATACTCTACACTTCTATTCTGTATGTAAATTTAATAAAATTCAGATCTCTCAGAGAATCAGTGTAAATGATAATCAGATCCATCAAATAGTTTTGTTTTTTTAAATTAATGGTAGTCCTTTGATCTATAAGATATCTATACAGACACTTTGATTCTTACAAACAGCAATGTATATATTTTGAATTTTGTTACATCGCCAGTGTTAAAAATAAAATTTGTTTACTAAAGAACTTGAAAATACGTAATAACCTTTACAAGATTAATAAATTATTAAGCAAAGTCCTATTATTTTTTAAATTTTCGATCTCAATTTTTGACTCACCGATATTTCGTTAGAAAAATATTGTAAATGAATTAATTGTTTTTTTGCAAAGATGATGCATATGACTTGCATTGAAGGTGTCTTACAAGAGTTTTATTAGTCTATTTAGCGCAGTTTAAGTCATTAGGTATGAAGTGACCATATATTTTATTATAAATATTAGGGAAATTGCTGGGACTGTCATTAATAAAAAATAAAAATAACGTATGAAACTAGACACAGTGCCAAACTAAAGTTTAAAAATATTTTTTAAAAATTGTTTTGACCGATCAATCTGACAGATAATGACTCATTTATATTTATACATATTATGTTTTATATATATTTAAATTTCTATTTGTCTTATTGCTACTGGTATACTACTGCAATTTATAATCCTATACTATGGACACATTTTATTTGGCAAATTATATATTTTACAAAAACCTCCCTTTTAAAAATTTTCGTGAAAAATGTTTCTCTGAGAAAGTACAATGTATTGAAAATAGACTATATAGAATGCTCAGGATTTTAATGTGAAGTCTCTGGAACATCATTCTGCCTCGTAAATCTGCATGACGAAAATTTAAAGAAAATTATAAAATAATATGTAGGGACAAACGCATTTATTTACAGATATTGTCTTCTAGTTAATAAAAATTTTTCTATTCCACGGATACGAACAGAGACGAAAATACTAATATCATTTTCTAGTCATGCGTCTTCTCAAATGAATTTTTAATTCTGACGTGTAGGTGTGTGTACGTTTGGACATTTCATTTTACACCATACTGAATATTAAAAAAATAGTATGAATGTGTATATGGATGTGTTTTGTCTGAAGGATTACTTAAAATGTTTCGATGTGAGACGAGAATGAGACTGCTTTAGAATGATTGTCCGTTATAAGTCTGAGCTGATAAAGTAGAATGTTGTAAAGATGGGAGATTTATTGGTACATTTTTTAGGTATTTCGGCTCTGTAAAATCTTTGCTATTTCTGTAACGAAAAATATGATTGTTTAATACAATTATTCCATTTAGTAGTATTATTACTATAATTGTAAATAACATTTCTTTTTTGTCACATCAAACATTAAGACAAACGATAACTTTTTTTTGACGACTCCTTTTGTATTTCCAAAAGTCACATGTGTCTCGCTCTCGGTGAGTCCAGATTTCCCTCGGCGTGGAAGTCGTCGATTGTACTCGTTTTGAGTAAAGTAAGCTTATCAGCACACTGGCTAGTATATCCATTTCTCTTCAGGGCTTCTTATGTAAGGCGCTCGAATGGTTTGTGAACAGACATACATCAGGTTTTTTGTGTTTCGTTGCTTAACTCCTTTCAAACATGATTACGCATTGAATGCAGCATATAAACGGCATTAGAGAAACTGACAGACAGTATTCGGGGAGGCATGGATCACAAAATAGTCTCTTTTTTCGTTTGATTTCAACAAAGCGTTTGATACTTTGTGTCACGCTAAGCTTCTTCGAAAGTAACTATCTTTCGACCTTTCTAAGTAGTCCTTCACTGGATTGCCTCCAATCTCACAGCCGATGTCTTGATTCTAATATCTCGCACATAATCTATACGGATGACCTCAAGATCTACATCCAAGGCCACCTAGAGGAGCTTGACGCATGCTCAACCATGATAACGGCTAATGCCAGCAAGATTTCTGGGCTGCTGACAATCCTATCAAACTAAATATATCTAATACCAAAGCTTGGTCATTAGTACTATTTATTATATCAATCAACTTATATTCCTTGCTATTATAATTCGTACATATTTATTGGTGAAAAAAGATTAACCATTTATCATCACCACCAAACCAAGGAGTTGCACTAGGTTGTAAAAGAAATTGAAAAACAATGTGCAGCAACTGTGCAGCGGAGCTCGTTCTCTTACCTAAAGACTATATTGTTTGAGAAGAGCGCTAATATAAAATTACGTAAGCATTTTATTAAAGCGTTACTATTTCTAATCATTGACTACTGCTCACTCGCTTATTGTGACGTAATAAATACACTGAATTATAAACTAGAATAATTATTAACATTAAAATACGTTACATCTACTTGTTCGCGTTCTTTGAGATTGGGGGACGTTGTTACTGTCTTACATGTTCCGTCCTGCTTTACACAGATCCTGAGGTCTTTCCCTCTGAGTGATGCTAATTAAAACTGAATGAACTTCATGAGTCTAACAAGCAAAGTAGACAAAAACCTATTTAGTGCGCATGGAAAACAACCAGAATTATTTACTTTATAGACTCTTCTTGATCGTTCCACTCTTCTGTTTATCTTCTGTTTATATTCTGTTCTCTCTCTCTCTCTCTCTCTCTCTCTTTCCCGATCATTCCTCTGCCCTCCTCTCAACTCCTCTCATCTCATTTTCACTCACTTTTGCAAATATGTTAAAAAAAACTGCGACTGCTGTTTAAATACTACAGCACACTGTACACAATATACCGAAATAAATATAGTCTAATCGAATCGAAGGTCCCTCTTTCTCTTCTACTCAGTCTCTCTCTTTCCTTATCCTTCGCCTTCTCTCATCTTGCTCCACCTTTTGCACCTTTACTCAACCATCCTGTCCACTATTTCGAGTGCAGTTTTCCTTTCCTCGCAACATCCATTTTCTTTTCCACCATATATTACAATATAGCATAAATGCGCATTCAATATCTCATATTCCTCATCTTTTTGCCTTATTACAACATCATGAGTACCAAATAAGACTCATATTTATGATTTTCTTTCTTTTTTGTGGAAACCCCCATAAATGGACGTAAGATTTCACCTTAGCGCAAATTGAGACCTTACAACCTGCATCATTTTTAAAACTGTTCTGAATAACAATGACAGCAAAATGAAAGTGCAATGAATATATATGTATAACTATCACATAATTCTATTTGACGTTAAAATCAATCTATGCTTCCCTCAAAATACGCATAGGTATTACCTTTGACAGCATCTCTCTCCATTTGAGAGAATAACATTTTATTGACCAAAAAATATCGCTTCGACTGCTGATGACAACATGGCTTGCATCTTGACGAAGCTCGATATAATCTCCTCCTAATTTTACAACCTTTGAACGTGTTTTCGACTCCATCGATAGCAAACTGGGGACCTTCACTACTAAATTTGAATTGCTGTCACAAAAAAAGTATTGCCTAAAAATCATTTGGCGATATCTGATGCTCACCTTAATGCGGACGTAGTAAAATAAATAGCCTGAACGCAAATATTTTGTTATCGTGAATTAATTATAATGATATCGAGATCATTAGTGTAAGTGTTTTCTGTACGAAAGTTGTAATTCTGAAAGATTAGGTCAAAATAATCATAGGCTACCCTGGTAAAAATTAAACCAACCGTTCTGCTCGGTTCCCTAGCATTAGCCAGCGACATACCAGTCGACTGGTTGATGGATGGGATCTACACACACATATACCTACGGTATATATATGTGTGTGTGTGTGTGTGTGTGTATGCATGTAAATGAAATTGTATATTATTTGTGCGTATATATATGTGTGTGTGTGAGAGAGAGAGAGGTTAGAAACTATCATTAGGCCTCAGTATCATTCTGATACTATAGAATCAATGCTCACCGATGGATTTTCACCCTTTTAGTCCAGCACTATAACTAAATGGCCTGTAAGATTCAAATTAAAGAAGATGTTTACAAACTATTTTTAGTTTGTGTGTACGCTGGAGATCTTAAGCAAAAATAAAGAATTTGGAAAATATATTTTTCTAAATTTATTCAAAAAATCAATCAAATATTGAAGACAGGAATAATGTTAGCGAGTAGCATTATGAAATACAATGCATCAATAACTTTAGCAAGCAGTGGCAGTTTTAAAAGGTGGCAAGATACCTTTGAAATGCAAAATACTAAATTCAAAATTTAAAATATTTATAATACAGTTATAACCTACACGTATTTTAATTAGAGAAGCTCTTCTATGAATCCCTTCGATAGCTAGAGCTAGAACAATGCATAGATTGAGCTCAAATGTTGTACTTAAACTTTTTGTGGCACTCTTTTCAGTATGAAAATAGAGATTTTCAATTGAAAGAAATTTGACATTTTAATGTGCGTAAATTTTGTTTATAATTGGTTCATAACCCAGTTTTTTATTTTTAATAGTTTATCTGTACATTTAATTGCTAGTTAAACTCTTTTTTTTTAGTCCATTAAATATATATTGTACAATTTACTACAAATAGCGGATAATGTTTGTAATTTAAAGAGCAATCTCAAAAATTACTAAAAGCTTCAGATCACCAAAATATTTAGTTTCACAATATTACAAAAGATTGTTGGAACATCAAAAGTTCGGTGATAAAGTGACAGATGTTCAGGAAAAACTTAAAGTTTTATGTGTAAATAAAGAAAAAAAGAATCGCATTAAATAAAGTAGTACTGACTACACATCATCGAAATAACATTATACTTTTACAAAATGGAAATATGGAAGAAATTTCTGAATTTGAGCAGGCGATGCCTCGGCGGAAAACCCCGTCAATTCAAAATCAGATTTCCAAAACCAGCCTGTTCAAAATTAGATTTCAAAAACCAGCCAACTCAGAAATGGGCTTCAAAAACCAGCCAACTCAAAAATTAAAATGTGTATAAATTTATATTACATATATTTTTAAATATATTAATATGAATTGACACATGATTTGTATGTCAGCTCGTACGTACATATATGTATTGCGTATTACTATTGTCTATTTGTGTAAATAATAGTAATATTTGAACCTCAATATTCCATTTTCAGATGCTGCAATTATAGAAACTTCTAGAGAGAAAGATGAATATACGTATATAATTATATTATAGTACAATTGGTAAAAAAGGACGTCAGAGTAAAGAAAGCCAAGACGATTCCGTGAAAATACGTCAAGTTTAGAAAAAATGTATTACTACATAATCTGGTGCCTATTAAAGCTTGGCCAAGACAGCAACTATTTGGAAATTTTATTATATCTTTTTCCATTTATTATATTATTATCTTATTCCATTTATTTGCTGGGACGAGGACGTAAGATCATTGACTACATGACATTTCTAATAATCTGATAGATTTTAATAAAATGTTTAATTTTCAGAAACGTATGATGATGTTCTGCTAGAACTGTTCTGAAGGGCCTGGAAAGACAAAATAGTGTCTCACTGAACCAGAGAACTGGCAAGATCAGGTGCATTTGATAGAAAAGATTATCGTAGACTCAATTGACGTAGACTTTAACAAGAGTTATTTCAATTTGACTATACAATGCTGAAGATAATATAAAATATGACAAATATATACATATAAAATAAATATATCTAGTAATAATCCGTTTATTTTTTGTAGAACAAAGTATTTTTAGTTTTCATCTACGTATAAATCGTTATTCTTGTTCTGTTTTTTATTAAATGCGAAAAAAGTAAAATAAGTGTTTATAAACTTACCTTCAGTCCAATTCAAATACTCTCACTCATTTCTATCATTATTTAAGACATCGATTCCACTCAAATTTTAACAAGTATAGAATCTACTTGCCGCTTTAAGGGGACAAGACACCTTTAAAATGCAAATTACTAAATTTAATGAAATATTTATAACAAGGCAGTTATAATTAACACTTATTCTAATAATAGAAGATAGTTTTACCTTCATTTTGAAAGGTTTAGTTCTTCTATAAATCTCTTCGATAGCTAGTAACAATAGAACTTTGAAAATTCACTCACCGTAGGATTTATAGTCGACCAATGAATACATAGAGCTCAAACTTGGTAGTCATTTTAAATTATAAACAGTTTTTCACATTCCCATCGCAGTACTGTTTGAGGTGCGTTGGCTTTTTAATTATATATATATAATATATAATATATTTTTTAAAAACTTTATGAAAACTTGGTAATAATACTCTTCATTGCAGTCCTTTCAATAAGAATGTAAGGATTTAAAATTAAATGTACAGAACAATTATTAAAAATAAAAAACTGGGTTGTTAACGAATTATTTAAAAAAATATATACACATTTTGTAATGTCAAATTTCTTCTGATTCTAATTCAATTAAAGATCCCTATATTCATACGGAAAGGAGTGCGTCAAAGTGTATTACTACCAAGTTTGAGCTCGATGTATTCATTGATCGACTTTGAATCCTATGGTGAGTGAATTTTCTACTTTCTGTTGCAACTAGCTATCGAGAGGACTTATAGAAGAGGAAAACTTTTCAAATTGAAGATAAAACTATCTCTTATTATTAGAATAAGTGTAAATTATAACTGCATTGTTATTTATAAATATTTCATATTTTGAATTTAGGAATTTACATTTCAAAGTTGCCTTGTCCCCTTAAGATCGGCAATTGGATTAACGTTTATGAAGATAAGATTCGACAATGATGATTTGCAAGCACGGTGAAGCCAAATCTGCTTCATCGCTACTATTATTCTACTCACCGATACATTTCCCCATTTATTCCAAACAAAAAATAAAATATCATGTGAAGATTATACTTGATGATATTATTTCAAGAGAGTCTAAAGATTATAAGATTAAAATCGCAAGACGAGAAAGTAATCAGATCTGAATCGGATAAATGCTTATGCAAATTGAAAAAATGTGTTTGTAGTAGGATAACCAAAATTCTTGATTATAATATATTGAAAACTTTAAGAAGGAAGCTTCGTAGGAACAAAATTATAAGATTTAAGTTTAAAATAATTCAATAATTCCTTTAAACATTGCAGAACGAATTTTTTGGAAAATTTCATATAAGTATAGCTGTCAATTATACATTTCATGTACATCCTTCATTTATTATATTAAGCTGCGCCAGCCTTTTCATGCTATAAAAGTATAATTTTTATCTCTTACAGAAAACATGTAAAGTGATTAATTTTGTAATTAGTCCATATATATATAAGATTTAGATGACTTAGGAGTTCGTTATGATTTATATCTATAGGTTTTAAAGTATTTGAGTGAGAAATGCTTCCCTGAAAAGTTAAAATTTTTAGAAAATTATTAAAATGCTAACTTAATTATGTTGCAGGTCATGCTCACGTGACAGATTTCAATATCGCAGCTACACTGGAAGACGACCAACTAGCGACCTCGATGTCCGGCACCAAACCATATATGGGTTAGTATTACACTGGACAAGTTTTTCCCCATCTTATAATTCTATATTCTACATTCGTCTCTCTCGCACATGTCGATGTCGATCGATCAGCTGTGGGTTATTAGGAATGGAGGAAATACCGATCACATAATAGAATTTAATTGCATGTGTCCGGACTTCGAATGCGATTAAATGCAACTGCGAAGATAATGTCATCTATTCAAAGTACACTGATGCTCATAGAGGAATAGATAATTTGGATAATTAGTATTGCATGTCAGTATGGTTTATACACGATTTCCAATGATTTTCTGTTTGTTTACGAATGACTGTTTTGATTTCATTTGCGGTGGCCCAATATGTTATAGCAAAAACAATAATAGTCATTATGTGTTTTCTCTTCGTTTATATCGAGCTTACATTTTTATTTTCTTAAGGAGGATCTCGCAACTTTCAAATTTAAGTAAAAATTAAAAAAAAAATTAAAAAAAAAATTAAAAAGAAAAGTGAGCCTGAAATTAGTGGAGAAAAAGTAAAAAACAGCAATTATTTTTAAGTTCTTAATAGAAGAAGTATCATCTGATCGGTAGCATAAAGCATTAGGGATTTATTCAAAAGAATAATTATATCCAAAAGAATTAGCGCATCTATTTGGATTTTATATAGGTAATTATACTTGTTAATAATATAAATCACTCTGATAAAAATCACTCTGATAAAATGTTATCATTGTTAATTTCGTAATAATTCCCGTATACATGAAGTACTTTGTACTATAGCAGATAGCCTTTTACATAATTTATTTTCACCAATGTTTTATTTCACTACCTCAAAGCCAATTTTCCACTACCTCTCCGAATGCCTATTTAATGAAACAACACGCTGCTGCATTCGACTGTATTACTCAATTTAAAGAATACGTATATATATATATATATATATATATATATATATAAGATTCAATGGTAAAAATAGGAATTTTTCTTTACTTAAATAAAAAACAATCTGCAACACAATTATCAAAGTAATACAAAATTTACGAAAAGTGACAATAAATTTTTGACAAAAATTTTTCTCGTTGAAGCGGTTATCATAACAAATTTTTAATAGTAAAATTCGAACTATATTTGTTCGCTAAAAAAATTAACATTGTTAAGCGACCCTAGAATCAGAGGAAAAAGGTAAAAATTTAGAATAATTTTTATGTATAAATACTTAAAAGTATTGGCATTCTATTTATAATCTATTAAATCGGAAGACCAAATTTACTTGATTAAAATTTGTAAATTATTAATGTATTAATGATAATTTGTGAACTAAAAGCACAGTGCTAATTTATGAAATACATTTGTTAAAATCATAAATAAATTTTTAATCAATTTACTTTCTTTAAATCACCTATTCGAAAAGACATTTCAGAAAATGTTCTAAAAACCTATATTTCGTTTTTTATTGGTTCTGGGGCTTTCCTAAAGTTAGCACGAATTAATACAATCGTAATAACTTATATTCACATTTAACTACATTAATTCATACTTGTTCTGGATTGTGAGTAATAAGATTTCAGATAAAATTTACAATTTTTTAATGTCGGTTTTTCATCACAAAACTGTATTCTAAACAGTCTAGTAGCATCGAGCATTTCATCGTAGATACATGTTTCGGCATTGAAGTTAAAATAATCAATGTAACATGACAGATCGGATCATTTACTCCCTTTCTCCGAATTCTTTAAAAGCACAAAATACTTCTACGTTTGATTGTAAAATACGATTTTTTAATGGTTATAGTGAATAAGTCAATATATTAAAAAAAACCTAGGCGGAATTAGAACCTGCACGAAATAAAGTAAATAATACACATAATTGCTCGTGTCTTAAAGCTATCGTCATGAACAACTTCATGTTTCTAATGTATAAACTTAAATGCGACGATCACTCCTTGAAGTATTAAAGTAAAGGAGTAATAAACCTATAATTGGATGTGATGGTTATTAATATTTAATATTTAATTATTATATTTTTTCTCACATTTATAGCTTTAATAACTTTAGACCGTTGCGAATTGCGCAGTGTCTGACAATCGCCGGTTGTCATTCTTCCTCCGCCGATACATCAGACAAGAGCATTACCGACCCCCTCTGTTTCTCCTTCAGGCTTCCCCTTCTTTACTCTGATCACTCTACGCGCCCCGTTCTTCTCCTGCACTGGCTCTAGTCGCCCATAGTTCTGGCTAAAATTCGCCAGAGGCGGTAGCGTACGGCTGAATTTCCGGCTGAACGCTTTTTCCTATGTCATCGGCGATCTCTCTACTCATCTCTGACCATAGCATCGGCCAGACGCCATTATTTGAAATTTGAATCTCGTTTTATAACTTAATATTAAATATATTTATTACATCAGATTAGGGAAGGATGGTTACAACATTTTCAAAATATTGTAGTATAATATTAATTTGTTTTTTGCAATTAATAAAATAAATTATTAATTAATTTGACGTTTTTTGTAACACGCGGCTTGCCAGTCCTTCGACACCACCTTCACAGGCTTTTTTCAAGACAGATTTATTTAATCCCGCTTTTGAAATTTTACGCTTCAGAGAATTTTATTTATAAATTAAGTTTAGTATGTGTTATTTTTATTTAGTACTTTATTTTATAGTATTATTTCTTATCAATTGAGACTTTGGTCTAGCTTTTCATTAGCATAATACAGAGAAACTTTTGATATGGTACTGCACATATTATTGTTCTGTCAGTAGAAACCTCAAAGAGATGGTTTTGTCACATATATGTAAAGTATACTTTGCAAGAGAATTCTTCACCTAGCTTATCCATGTTGACTATTATCCATGTCTTCGTCCATTAAATATACTATGTTGTTGTGTTTTTTCCTATAAAAGAAATAATATTACTAGTAAACATTTAATATACACCTAGTTTACGAATAGTTTATTTTTATTAATTACAAAAACAGTGAATTTATAGGTGCACTTACTTTTTCAATTGCAGGATTTGTTCTTCTTCCATGAATACCATGGGCATTTTGCACTATTGCTTGGCGCCTCTCCTTTGGTATTTGATTAACAAATTGTCCTTTCTTTTTCCCAATCATAGCAACAACTTAGTAATGCATTTTGAAAGAAATTAATAATAAATGTTACTTCAGTACCTTATATGTTTATTTACATGATCCACCGAACGCATGTATTATATACATTTATATGAATATTTAACTTTGCAATGTTGCCTATGCTCTCAATTCAATAGCGCATGAAAAATACGAGACTTAGATCAGGTAAACAAAAGAAATAAAACGTTTTTAATGCTCATTTTAGCAGTGCGTTTTCAGTTTACTTATCTACCTTAATCTTACTCACTTATTCTTCCATTATATCGTACTTCGCTTTCTTTCAAATGCTCTTCTCATTTATTTATACATGTCATTCGTGTCTTCAACTGTGACTTTTCTATAAATGTATATCCAGATCGTAGATAAAATTTCAAAATTATTTCATATTTCTTAAGAATAATTTAAATATAGATTTTAATGCAAGATTCGATCCAAGTCAAATGGAGAAAGAGTACACGAATCTCTAGTTTACCGTATATGTATTTATCATTCCCTGACTGGTTAACCTGCAGTTAAAAATAAAAAAAAGTAAAAAAAAGTTAAAAATAATAGTTATTTTGAACTGTATCAGCAAATTTTGGCATTTTATGCCTATTTTCTAAAAATTCTAACTTCTCTGGGAAGCATTTCTCTCTAAAAAAGGCCCAATAGACTGCTTCCAAACCTGTAGATATTGATCATGGCATAGTTTATTGCAGAAGGTTTAATCATAAGTTAAATCTAGTAGTTTCCCTAATGTGTATACGAAAATACGTTTACCTCATAGGTAATGATGTAAACTGCACTAAACAACAGTTAGTGAGATAATTGTAACTTATCTAAAAAATTTTTATATATTATTATTAAATTATATTCGAAGTATTCTTTTTGAAAAAAGCCGCGCTCTTGTCCAAAATTTGGAGCAACCTATAGAGCTCGTTGATACGTCCGTTTGTAGGTATATTAATGATTAATTGTCATTTCCGTGCAGCCTTTAGCATAATACAAATTTTTGATATTACTATAATTTTGTGTATATTAATCATTGTTAGAAATTGCATCCTCGATAGAAAAATTAAAAATATCTCTGGTGGTCTGACCGTGAACATTTTGTGATTATGTTTATTTTATTACATCAGATTATACTCCCGATTGGTGAGTGAGCTATTTTACTTAATTAAGTTATGCAAAATCCAGGGACTCAAAAGACTTAAAAATTCGATTCGAAAAGTTTTTCCATTTCTCGATTCCGGGATGTCTCCAATATTTTGTACGTATATTTATATGTTTGTTCAGTACACACACTTTTATACACTCCATTTCATTCTTCATAGATTATTCAGTAATATACATTCTCACTATGCAACAAAAAATAAAAAGAAACCGAAATCAGAATAGGGTACGAGATTTGTGTGAAATATTACTGTATATATTTATCTTTTTTTGTATATGGTCGGATTTTCAACAAGCAGAAAGGCAAATAAATAAGTAAGATTATTGTTGTTGTTAGTAAATGCGTCAACGAATGCCAGATGAATAAGAAGAAAGCGTATGGTTACACAAGGAATTGACGAATTCTACAGGATTTATACCAACGTAGTATAAATAACAAAGTATCATAAATGTATTTAAATTAAGTGCTAGAATATTTTACACTCTAAACGTCAGCAAAACTCTTAGAAAATAACCTATATAGATGCACATATTTCAGCTCATATTTATACTATTTATACTATTTAGTGTTTGTCAATCTGCGTCTATCAATTCCATGTGCATGTTAATTCACAACTTCAACTTAACAAGTATTGTAAATGTTAATGAGGATTGTAAAATTATGAGAAGATTAGGAATCGTTCCAAAAACTTTACCAAGATCTTTGTCTGACGCTCGCGTAAGATAAGGCCAAGTCAGTGTAGTTAGTATTGTGATTGACGGAAAAGTTATATTGATCTGATTGTTCTAATCTCAATGTAAACATCAACGACGCCTCGTGCAAAATCATGTTTCTGCTTCGCAGACACATCGTTCTATGTGTGATGAAATTCTTTGTGGGTCTTCTTTGTAAACTGTTGGACACTCTCAGTTACCTCTGAAAATAAATATTGACGTCCGACCGTCCTGTTAAGTCTCAGGATAACTGATTAATCTTCATCACATCATTTTGCATAAATGAGTTAACTGGCTGCGCGAAGACGACCTTCAGATGCTTAATCTCAGTTATGTCTATGCTACTACTCCACAGGTACAATTTAGCCGCGATCAAGAAACTATTAATCTACATTATAGTTTCAACAGTTTGAATATCATAAGTTGTTTGGAGACTTTTTTTCTTTATCATCGTGTCAGAGAAGCTACGAGTTCAAGTGGTGGTCGAAATAAATGTAGAATTTAACTCTTCACGATTCCGTGTGTTATGCGTTGGATCCAATCGGCCACCTTCAATGTTGAATAAAGAAATATTCTACCAGACATATGGGGTTTGATCCAGGTGATCACTGCGAACGATCAAACGTGACGTTTCTGATTGATATTCCACTAAAGAATGAAAAGAAATCCCATTTCTTGAGTATCATCTCTGGAGCACCATTCTAGACTCGCTCAAAGGACATCCACCTGCATTTGTTTTACTTTCACGGGCAATCATCCACCCAGATTTTAATTTTCCTTATTGTGATTAGAAAGTCATTTATCTGCAGGATATCCAGCTGCTCACAGTTACGGATGCGAATCGCCCGGTCATAGTCGTTGTCGTGTATGCACGACAACCGATTTATACACTGACCCATCTTAACCGTAATTAGAGGTTCTGGTCCACAAGATCCAGCTCCTTCTTTGTCAATTCCCTATCCGTTGTCCCAGTGATGAATTATAATACGAACAGACTATTTATTGAGCCCGAAGCAACTAATATATGAGAGTTGAACAATTACATGATTATGATCAAAGCAATGTTGAACAGATACCCTCTGGCACTGTTGAAAGACGACTCCGGCAAATACAAAATACTTGTATATTTTCTGTTTTTCGTAATAATTGTGAGCAACACTAATCCACATAAATTTCGAAGTATTATAGTTTACCATAATGCAATCACTAGCAGTTCTGAACAGTTTTTGATGTTGTATCGTGGTTTTTGTAGGATAACTGTGAGTTACATAATTACTATACTATATATACTATAAATTTACCAGCCGTGCTGGAGATTGTTGGGTTTAGCCTGGTTACTTAGAATACACATCCCACGAACTTTTCACAGTTTGTGATCAATGGTTATAGTAAATTTAAATATATATTGAACATAAAGATTTACAATTATTGTTTCGTTGTGCCAGAAAAATAATCAATAATCTTCTACTTCCTAGTAGAAGATTATTGTTGATATCTACAAAACAAAGAATCAAATTCTTCATAGTTTATTAATAAGCTACTGTTATATTGCATGCTACGGATAAATCGAATATTTATTGCAGTTGCTAATTTCTGACAAAACTCTAGAATACAGGGGGTGTCATTTTGCTATTTTCGCGATTTTACCGATCCCTACGTTGGTAATCTAAGAAACTATAGAGAAATGATAAATTATCAATCCTAACGCCATCTATCGCCAACATACTTGACAATATCAATGGTTTTAGAGATTTTTATAGCTATACATAAATATTAATTTATTTAAATAAACTTCAATACACATTTCTCGCTAATAAATGTATAAGTAGTCGTATAGTAAGAGTATTTAGCGTGTATCGCCTACACCTATTTTTTATTGTAAATAAACAATTTTATTATATATAATAATATTATACTACTACACTTTTCTCGCTAATAAATTTGTACGAAGTCGCGCATTATTCTACCCTAATCAAAGTTTTTATTAGAATCCAACTAATTCTGCGTAAAAAATGTTCAGATGCTTGACTGTGAGTTTTCTTTCAAGTTCTCTTTCAAATGTTTTCCTTAATATTTCATGCGTCTTTTAAAGTAAATAACCTTAGAGAAATATTTTATTCTTCTTGCAATTGCGTTAGTCTATCTATAAAAATAATATTAAGCATAGTGAGAATCAAAATAAAAACCTCATGCTCAAAAACATATGAGTGTAAAAACTTTCTATATTATTCAAGAATCAATTTTCAAATGATTCTTTGTATATCGTAAGAGTTTATCCATTAACACCTGGATCTACCTCAATTAGGCCTAGTTCTACAGAACAATTGATAACACCAGTGCATAACTAAATGTTTATTAGGCACGATCGTCATACAGGAGTGTCTATCATTGCCAAACCGCGTATGCCATATTCTATACAATTATCAATGAATCAAGTTGGAATTTTGCACAGATGTCTCTTTTGTAAATATAAAAAAGTATTCATTTATTGTGTTTTTTTTTATTCAAAAAATTTTAAAAATACAACTTCTTCTCATTTACTTATATTACAAAAAATGCTAAGAAAAAAAAGTTGACCTTAAATCTTATCAATGCAACATATTTCAGCCATGAAAAAATTGGGTTTTAAACAAAATCTTGACAATTCTACATTTTACAAAAAAATGTCTAAAGTAAAAGTCGTACATCTAATAATTACAAATATTTTCCTCGTGTTAAAACAATTTTTACAAAGAATTTTAGCGTAAAAACTGATAATAGAAAAAATATCTCTTGAAGAATCATCGTGATTACTAATCTTGTTTTTCCCAAGCAATATCATAGAAAGTAAGTTTTCTATATCAATCTGGTCAAGATAATCCAATAACATACTTTTGTCTCATTCAGATTCAGATCTTCTTATTCTAAAATATTTATTTAATTCTTATATTAAAATTTTAACGTCCTGATATAATGATAATGAATAAGCATATTGAGCTTCTCACCACAAAGGCAAAAGATCTATGTATTTAGATGATGTATTTAGCTAATTCTGAAGATTTCTATTATTACTATTTGCTGCCTCAGCAATAAGATTAGTATATTGATTAATTGAAACTAGAATGTATTTCTTAATTCCTTTAAAATATCCAGATGCTTCTCTACGAATACTTTTTCAAGTGTTTTAACTAATTTTTCATGTATCGTTTGATGCAGATAATCAATAATAATAATAATAATAATAATAATAATAATAATAACAATAAACATAGTGACACAGTTGAAATAATAACCTTAAGCTCAAAACATATCTAATTATACATAATCAATCATACCCTTTCTTCATATATTCTGTAACTGGATTGTGATGAAGAATTTCTGAACTTTAACGACTGTATTCAATATTTTTTCTTAGTATTTTTTCTCGGTTTGACATTCGAGATCGTAGAATATTTGTTTACTTTTCCTTACTATTTATAAAACAAAAATTTCTTAATTTTTCATATTATACAGTAGTAATATATACAGTATTAATACATTATCGCTATAATTTTATCAATTTCTAAGAACAAAATTCGTAGTTATTTTCGATGAAACATTTTGTCATTGCACTATGCCATTGGATATATCATAAACGTTTTTTAAAGTAGTAATACTTACGTAGGTACAAAAATTGTAGAACTTCATTAACCCTTTAACGGTAGTAAGACATTTTTTCGAAGCCCTGTATTAGCGGTTTGGGACCAAATTTTCGTAAAAAATTGCAATTTTATTATTGTTTCTCTTCAAACGGCAAATCTAATTTTTAAAAATTTTTAGATGCCACCATTGGAAAGAGCGATCTTCAAAGTAGTAGTATGTATATGTATGTACCTCCCTAATTTTTCTGCGATTGTATCTGCTCAGGAGAAGTCGCCAAGAACGGACTTTGAAAATGTGTTTGGGTAACATTAAAAAGTTTTTAAGAGAGCTTTTTTCTTAAACTTTTTTCTTATAAATAATACATTAATTTGTTAAAAAAACAAAATGATGCTGAGACTCATTAATAACAGTAATAAATTCATTAAATATACTATTCGATAGACTAGAATATTTAATTGTCATCTCAGTTTTCCGAATTAGAAGATACTCTGTTTCCAATTAGTTCTCAACTAAATCCTTTCTTGCCAACTCTAACCATGTTCGGTATAACCCATTCCTCTTTCTCTTAATAAATCGGGTTAATCCGTGGTCTCATGCGCAATTTCGCAATACGCCGAAAGTAGTCAGAACGTAATGTGCAAGTTTAATAACATCAAATATTTAATTCATTTCTACGTATTTGGTGGTTTCGCAAAAAAATAGTTTCATGTTAGCGATTGCTAATTGAATTGATCTGCTCTTTTCTTAACAAAATATGCTTACCGCAAGTTTATGCGATATTGACCAGTACGGCAAGAAGAAAGATCAAGAGAAAATTATATTACCTTATGACCATGATCGAGTTAGCTAAAAGAGTAGCGTAGAATGCGTATAAGATTCTATGTGCACACTGTACATTTTAAAGGATGATACACGTTATATTTTTTTTAGAGATATCGGCATTTATACATTATTGACTTTCTTTTTCACCGAGAGCTTCGTAGTAGGCTTTATGTATAAAAATATAAAGTTCGTACTAAGGTAGGGTCTGGATTTGTGTTTCTCCCTGATACGAACCTCATCCAGTTTGCGTAGCCGGGACAGCCCTTCGGGTTATTTTACTTAGACGTTAAACGAACTATACGTAAAATAATTAATTTAACAATGGCCTTGTTTAAGTCTATTACTCGTAAACACGAATTATACTTACCCCATAGCGCAGGTCTACGGGCCTTAGCCGTCAAATTCCCAGTATGAAATTGCTAAATTGATGCCTGCAAGATATACGCGAGATTTATAGCCGTTACGCCTTGTCACATACGACAACTCACACATAAAAAATATATTGTAAAAATAAAGTTAACAAAGAGTATTAAAAGAAGAGTAGAGAAGTAAACTTGAATGTGCGAATCGCAAGAGCTGGTGTGCTCCGTGGGTGTTACTCTCGGTGAGCACGAAAATGTAGCAACGAAATTGCACAGCGGTCACACAACAATGTCTATGTCGATGGGCAAGACGTTCCGGCGATAACGTTCTCTCGAGCTTCTCCGGGGGATATACGCGAATGTATATGCGAGTCACGAAGCCGAGCAGTATGTATAAAAGGCGCAAATCAGATTGATTTTGAAATTTAAATCTGTGTACTGACCCATTGAGTATTCATGTTCAATATCATGACGTTGGGACAAGATATTGTCCATATGTATTGTGTGCTTATTATTTTTCAATACATTTTTTCAATGAAATCTAACTACAGTTTAAAGATAGTCTATGAAAAACTTAATAATTTAATTAATTATACCATGTCATGTACTTTCAGCACATGATTATAATGCATTTTTTTCACATCGAACTCATTCGCAGTTAGTAAAATCAATTAGTAAAATTTTCATATTTCATGCCAAGTAAATGATTTACATGCAAACTTTAGGTTTAACAACGTGATATACGCTTTTATAAAAAAATCTAGAATAGAAAATTAAATTTAGAATTTTTCATAATTTATCATTTATTTGTACTTTAAGTAGATGAAAACATGAATTATTAAACATTGGAATGTATTTTCTTGTAATCAACTGATTTGAAATTGTATTTAACATAAAATTGTATAAATATACGCATTTCTAGAGTAAGTAAACAAGATTGAAAAATTAGCTTTGGAGAAGAAAAAGATGAAAGACGGAGACGCTCTTTGGCTAAAAGTTAATTAAATGAACAAATTACAGCGCCGGAAATCTACAAGTGTTCGTGCGAAGAGTACGGCATGCTGGGTTACGGTTTTGCAGTAGACTGGTGGAGTCTCGGAGTTTTAGCGTGGGAAACCCTCTCAGGATACCGACCTTTTGACGTGCACGCCTCGACGACGCATCGTGAAGCACTAGCCCTCCTGTACGATCGACCCGAACCACAGTCACGTTGGAGTCCAATATTTCGCGAGCTCGTCGATCGACTTTTGGCAATTGAACCTCTTGAGCGTTGCTCAAGCTTGAAGGAGCTTAAAATACTTTCAGCAATGTCGAAATTTGATTTCGAATCCGTGTTAGCTAAACGAATAAAACCAGTCTTTGTACCACCCAAGGATCACCTCAACTGTGATCCGACCTTCGAGCTCGAAGAAATGATCGTGGAAACAAAGCCATTGCACAAAAAGAAGAAGAGACTGGCCAAACAAAGGTGAGAACTTTATTTTTCGCTATACAGACTTCACTTACGGTAACTAAGTGGGTTTCCATTTTGAAGCATCTTTACAGCACTCTTTACAGTTTCTAAAACCCTTTTTTACGAGATTGTTCCAGATAAAAATTCTCGTCTCAACTCATCTATCCCAGCTCTTTCTATTTCAACCAAACTGCATTCTTACTTTGTATTCGTGGTTTATGCGTGTATATGTTTATTCGTTAGCCAAGTGAAAACCTGAAAGATTCAGATGCATTTTTTATTTTTAATCTGTTTTTTAACTTGCGGAGAAACACCAGGCACCCTTTCACTAATGGCTCAATGGGCTCTTTACAAACCACCGCGAGGTTCGAACAATGTTTCGTTCGTTAGTCTGAGTATGCCTTTCTTCTAGGCATACCTCCACTTCAATGTACGAGCTCTCCGGCGAATGATTCGTCTTGTTTATCCCAGAAAATGCTCTCAACTTTTTCTTTCCGTTCTAAATCTATTTAGATTGGAATTAATTTGAAAAATCAATTATGCCATGTTAACATATTTTTTCTATCTCATTTTCTTATGATATATATATATATATATATATATATATATATATCCTTTTGTGGTTGCATTGATTGTTACGACATGCATATATATTTAAAGTATGAAAACTTTCGGCTATCAATGAAATGAAATCACTTCGGCTAAATGAACATTTTTAAGTGTGTATCGCATATATAACTTCGATGTCAATTCGTTAAATCTGTTGTAGCTACAGAATTCACCTGATAAAAAGGGAGTAGTTTATGAAAATTCCTGGAAGTATTTGACATATTTTAAAAAGCGTCTTAGCAGTCGGTTTCGGATACCGATTTCCACGGATGCCTGCATATTATCGCTAACATAACTTTTGTACATATAATTAATTATCCATCATACATTTATTTTGAATTTCACCGTTTACGTAATATATATACATATATGTATAATACTAATGAAAATGAGTAAAGACAAAATTTAGTAACGCGTTCGCAAAGGTTTCATTTAAGATTGTCAAAACAATGTAAATAACATGAGCCAATTGTTATTGTGACCTCCAGCTGGACAATAAATAAAAAACTACTATTTATCTGTAGTCCGTCCAGCTATAATTCCTTTCGTGAATGTTCGAATACGTTTGAGATTCAAACAATCGTCGAGTAAAAAGTTCTTGGATTCCATCGTGAATATTCATCTCGAATTCTTCGCTGACAGTGAAATGTTTTATGAATAAAAAGAGGATGTAACCACGCGGTATACAGAGGAGAAAAAATACGCGCGCAGAGAGTGCGTTTTCTAATAAAAACCAGTCTCGGCGAATCTAACACAATATGATGCTTGCTTTTTTCTTGGCGTTTTCTACGAGTACATCGTTATATTTTTTATCTTAATACATAATCAATATTTTCGAAATTATAATGCGAAAAAATTATTACCAAATATTCAATATTATGAAAACGTGTAGCAACGCCGATTCCGGCGAATTCCAATAAATTAACTTTGTAGAAAGTTAAGCTTCGTTAATTATGTCTAGAGCTTCTTTTTATAAGTTTTAACAAAAACAATAGTATATCGATTATTGGTCGATCATTTTTGTCACTGCGACAACGTGAAAAAGCTTTGAAAATCTCTCGAAAGAAACTCGATATTACGAGTTCTCTAATGTTCTCTCTCTTTTCACAGATCTTTAAAGGCTGAATCTCTAGCCGAAGATCCAGTGCAATCGAACGAGGTTGCGGCGGCTGGCGAAGAGCAGCATCGCAGATTAGCCTTCATACCAGAATATCGAGTTTATAATCGCGAACACGAGCTCGAACGACTCGAACGCGAGCGCAAAGAGAGACAATGGGAGGAAGAACTCAACACTGCCATGAGCCAAGCTGCCAAAGCCGTCGGGAACAACATCAAACAGATAGACTCTTCAAGATTGAGGTAATCTTATTTCCTTCTATTCCATTTTACCAGATTTATTAGATCGAAAGTGCAGCTTTCTCTCTTGACTTAAAGCTTATCCGTATTGAGAAATAAAAAGATTTCGCGCTTGCGTACGGGCCTCTGTAGAAAAGCTTACTCTTATTCGATTCGGAAGAAGCTGTCTTTTCGCCTTGAGGAAGATGGACGAAACTCCCATCAAGAAAAGAGGAAGCTTCGTTGTCCCGATTTCCGATAGCGAAAGAAAACATGAAAGAAAGAGAGGAGAGACAGAGAGAGTTGGGCCATCATTTTTCACTTTACATAAAAGTGTCCATCTAATGTCTTTGAATTCGATTATAACAAAGTTCAATATAGCAAAGGAAATAGTGAAAATCCACCTCGGCATATATGCAGTTTTTTGCAAGATGGATAAAATTATAATAAAATCATTTATATGATAGTGAAATTATACGTCGTTGTTGTAGTGGAGAACTCTAGATCTATCAAAATCTAATATTTCGAACTGTCATAAATATCAGGATAGTAATAACCCAATATACACGTATTTAAAATTAGATATGTGTAAAGTTTAAAAATAAAAAAACTTCCTTTCCTCTGCATGATACAAACTATACAGTAACTATAAAATAATGTAAATTTAATTTTATATTATGTGTTTTAACATATTAGTTAGGTACGACCGCTGTATGGGAGGGGGGAGAGCCTTATATTGTCATCGTTATAAATATGTAAAACGCTATGCATATCACACAAACAAACTGAAATTTTGTACTAGTCTTTATTCTTTCAGCCAAATTTCTCTTTCCAGTCAGCTCTTTCCAGAACAGCTGCATGAAATATACAAGGGGTCGGTAGATAGGCCCATTCTGCTTTTATGCCTTTAGTTTGTTATGACCTGTGAGAGTTTCCACTAACATCTTGGCTTTTACATTGCTGGAAACGAGGATTTGTTTGGACCAGTCTCTAGCGTTGATTATTGTCACAAAGATTTTAGTATGTCTTCATATGACGGTCTCTTTTCACAGTCGGTGTGTTGTGTCCTTGGCTAAGAACCGAACCTCCTCTTTGATTAAGCTCCGTTCAACTCACACTCTTGGTTCTGGTACATTGAGGTCATTCACGGCCTCCTTTTGACATCAAAGTGTTTGAGTATTCGTCTTAGGATGACTTTTACTAGTTAATCTATTAATGATTAGATAACAGCCCTAGACTAGCTTGGAATTATTGCTAGCTTGGATGCATATACGTGTGCTGACTGGAGCTTCAATCGTCCAGTAATGTAACGGTTAGATTAATTTACTATGGTAGATCGGTCCAGAATACACCCCAATACCTGATTCCTTCCTTCTTTTTCATCCATCCATGCCCCGGATATGATCATTATTAGAGATTTGGGTCTTTTTTGTATCTCATCCCTTTCGGATTGAGATACTGACTATGTCATTCTTGTCAACACATTGAAAGAACTACATCAAAGAGTTTAACTACCAATTTTGAGCTCAATCCATCCATCAGTTGACTTTAAATCCTACTGCGAATGAATTTTCTGCTTTCTATTGTAATTAGTTATCTAAGGGACTTATAGATTTCCTTTCAAATTGAAGTTAAAACTATTTTCCATTATTATAATGAGTGTAAATTGTAATGACATTTTTATAAATATTTGAAATTTTGAATTAAATACAGAAAGTATTAAAAATATTTAATTTTTGGTAGCCTTACTTAAAAGTGTCTTGCCTTCTTAAACCAAATTCAGAGAGATGTTGCTACTTAGTAATGTATTTCAAATGCTTACATTTTATATTCGTAAATTATAATCATATTGGTACACACATACTATTAATTTAAAATGTGTACTCATATATATCTATAGAAATTGTGCTCAATGGCGTACATACTCCCCGTCAATATTCTTTAATCGTACTTTTTATTTACTTCTTTATTTGAATGAAATCTTCCTGGCATCTTCTATTACATCTCTTGTCTGTGCAAAGTGTTTTTCATGCATTCCAGAGGCACGAAGCATTTTGAACAACAAAAAACAGCAATTAATTTGACGTCTAGTACTTTGTGTTTTAGCAGATTTAATCCAGAATAACGTATTGTATTCCAATTACAAATATAGATCTTTATTATTTCTCTAAATTTTCCATTCAAATAGCATGTCCAAATTCGATAACTACAGTACAAAATCTTTCCAATTTCAATAATGTATTTTAAATGATCTGCATCAAGCATGTACATATTCGTTTAATATGTTTATTTCTTCTAACTTGAAGATATTGTAATAGATTAGTATTTTTATCCAATCAATCTGACCTTTTTGTTAATTCTGACATTTCTAAAGGTACGAAGAATAAAATTGACAAGAATACTATATAATACTTAAACAGTTTATGCTTTTATTTTAAGACGTATTAACTAAAGGAGCCGTCGAATAATGCGTGATTTTTAACTAGTTCGTGTTTATTTTACATACAAACTGATACTTTTGATAATCTGAACTTAATTTTCACTTCTTCAACTCTTTTTTATTCCTTTCCTTTTTTACAATCTCATATTACTCATACTTCAGCAATACTTCCAGATTTTCAACTTGTTTTTCATCCCAAACTAAATGGAAAAGTTTTTATAAGAGAAAAAAAACACTACTTTTTTTTCAAAAAGGAGTATTTAAACATTAATTTTTTTCGCCCTCTTTAGAATAGAAATAGCCGTTTCCTTGAATAAAGCTGAGCTTCGTTTCATAGCAGAAAGAAGAGAAGCTCTACAATATGCGCTACAATACTATACTGCAATATTTATTTTAATACGAAAACAATGTTACTTCCTTGACTCGTATTAGTTAAATTTTTAATCACTCATATTCAGCTAAATATTGAAAACCTGTAAAAAATCAAAATATATTAAAGCTATACCTTTAATAAAATTAATATTAAACTGTTACCTTGATAATTCTCATTACCTTTTTAATTATCATATGATATGTTAAATACAACACGCATAGTTGATTAATATTGAATGGAAAAACTTCAAGGAAAAACCTGCCAATTCAAAATAAAATTTCAAGAACTAGCCAATTAAAAAATAAAAGATGTATAAATTTATATTAAATATATTAATGAAGATATAAATATAAATAGATCTATTGATATTCATATGTTATCGTGCAGACAGGATATATTAATTTGAATTTATATTTATATACTCTTAAAAATATTTAATATATTTTTAAACGTCTTTTATTTTTTTAAATTGACTGGTTTTTCAAGCCTATTTCTGAGTTAGCTGGGTTTGGAAATCTACTTCTGAATCGGCTGGTTCTGAAACATTTATCTTAATTCAGTGGTTGTTAAATTATTTCTTATGAATTTACGAGTTTTTCCCCAAGGCGTCGAATAATGCGTTCTAATATTTTTTTACTAAATTTATGCGAGTGAAACCATTATGTGAATTCCATTATGTGTGTATATAATAGAAGGATACGAAAATCTTGGCAACGTTGCTCTGACACAGTGATTAGAATGTCAATTTGCTTTGCGCATGAAGCATCAAATATGTGCCACGACAGGCTGTGTATAGCGGGCTTCTTTAAAAAATATTCCATATAACATTTTCATAGTTTTTTGAAATAACGTTTTAAAATATTATCAGCTTCCCAAAATAAGATTTTGTGAACTTGTTCGGAAAGTGAATAACTAACCATTAAGATTCATTTAAGGAATATAGTTTTTCCATTCTCCACAGGCCATTGAATAGTAGTCAAGACTCAGGTTCGACAGTGACAAAGGCGTCACCGAGCAGACTAAGCGTTTCCAAGGCAAGTGTGAAAGCTCGTATCAGCGGTTCACCACATGTAAGTCGGCGCTTAGCTGGCCCTTGCAGCGATATGGATTTCATCGATGCCAGCCCCGAACCGTCAACCTCTTAGGGCGAGTCTCGGATTCGAATTCGCAAGTATCAGCGATGTGGATGTCTACCTATGTGTATCATGAGACCACCTAATCAGCAAAGCAACTGATCATTGACATACGCATTATATGCGTTATAGGTATTTCCCTTTTTTCATAGCATTTGCTTAAGTAATAAAGCAAACGCGATTTTTTCAATTTCTCGAGGTCACCTGTTGCTAGTGTAAATGATAATAACTTCGTGTGCTTACGAATTGTCAAAATTCATATTTACGACATTTACTTTGTATCATGTGCGAGTCAAGTATAAATAGTTTCGTACTATATGAAAAATAATACTATTTTTGACATTACATATTAATCATAAATGAAATTGTAAGAATTTTTCAAATAACTAAAAATGTTAAATTCATCGAAAGGGTTCAATACTATATATGCATAGTTTTGTTAATCAACGTGATCAACTTTTAATTTAATGTGGGATGCTCGATTAATTTGTTAAAGATCTTAAATAAGTGAAGTCAGAAAAGTATATTATATTGCTCGCCCAGACAAACACGTTTTTTCCATGGTTTTTTCACTTTACTGTAAGAAGTTGCCAATTTCTGCCAGTATTCTAGTATTTTTCTGATACTGTATCAGTAAATTTAATCGTATGCTTTATCAACTTGACTCATTCAAGATGTATTGTACATATACACTTGTAAAGTATTACGGGTAGTACTGATGTCTATACTTAAGTTACATTTTCTACACGTTCGAAAATGTAATATAAAATCAATCAATATATAGATATATACATTTTAAAGGAATTTTACAGTTAGAACTTTATTAACCGTGCATCTTCAAAGACTTTAAAAAATCACTTACATTGCCATACTATTAAAGTTCATGTTTTTCGATTCGCTACTTGTTTTCGACGTTTGTTAAACGTCATTATTCATGCTATGTATATTTATGAATATTATCATGAAGTTATTATGGCAAACAGTTTTCTATTGCGTATAAATAAAATTCAAACTTCATAGTTACAGAGTATTAAAAGTAATAATACAATGCGATATTGTTAGATAGAAATAAATATGCCCTTAAAAATCAAAAAACCCTAATAAAAGCAGCAAAAAATTAAAACAATATCAGAACGATCATAGAAGAATTAAAAATTATTTTTGAAAAGATCCTGAATTACTTGTGCTCTATTATCTTACCATGTTTAAATGTATGCAAAATCTAGTGCCTATAGATGAATGATTTATTTGATAATTAAAAAACAATATTTATAAGATAATATTTCTATACATAATAAGCCTTCTTACAATAACAAACGCAGTGCCAGTACATCTACTAGTTGCTCTCGTTGAAATCGAATTCGATATTACGTATCATGAAGAATGAAAATTGAATATGATTTTTCTATTATAAAGAAATGGCTGTGTAAATGCACTTGAGATCTTTTATATGCATATACAATAAACTCTCGCTAAATTGCCAATTTTAAGGAACACAGGAGCAGAATCTTCGAAGAAACAGAAAAGTAGAAAAATAATCCTGTATACTCTACCTATTTACTCTTAAAGCTCGTTTCTCCCGCCAACCTATGGGGATTTGTGTATTAGTATGTGCATAAGTTTGGTACGTAGCTAAATTGGTTTACGCGGCAACTTAACCAAACGGCAACTTGTCGAGAGTCCACTGTAGTACATATGTCGTATAGCATTAAAAAAATTGTTGATGTTTAATAAAAAGCTGGTAAAGAAAGTCATTAGTATATATATATATATATATATATATATATATATATATATATATGAACAAGAAACATAACGGGAGCAAATTGTAAGATTATTGAATTAGTTTTCACCCAACTATTTTTCACTTTATATAATGTATTAGCTAACGGTCAATAATAACGCGATTCAACTACCATCGTCCATCATGTAGTAGACGGCAATTCTATGTACCGTCTCGATTTTTTGATGTAAAACAGTATAAGTATAAAAGCAAATTTATACAACACTATATTTGTAAGATTATATTTATTAATGACATTGTGAAATTCTCAACTTATATACATTCGCTTCATTTATTATTTATTACAAAAAATGATTTCAAAAGACTCGATCGACAGCTTCGAAACTTAAAAAACTTTGTTAGCTTTTCCATCGACACTCCCAATGGCATAAATTGTTTATATAAATATATAATTTATAAATCGAACCCGAAATTTAACAAAATACAAAATTCTGCCGTGTTCATTAAGATAATTCAAACCTTTCTGATAATTTATACATTTTGAACTAAAATTCGTTGGGGATACAACAAATAATATTACATCTTTTGAAAAATCAGATCATTTATACACCGACGATAATGCTCTAAACGTGTAGAATTTTAATTAATTTTTCATTTATTTTTAATCTCACTTATAATAATAAGAAGATATTTAATAGAATTGCACAAGACAGGCGAATATTCTAATCTAAACTAAATTTTTGCATTCTAAGATGTTTACATTCATCATATATACTGCAACGTCACAAGTTGCATAGCTGTACGTATGCCTATAGAGGTGTACGTACATCTCTCCGAGGGTAAACTCAAAGTCAGTGCTTGTTGACACTGACCAGAGTGGAAAATTCCTCGGAGATGTTTTTTTTTAGGAATATATAACACGCAATCAATTAGGTAAGACGGCCCACCTCGAGGTCGGGAATTACCCTGGTCACGCGATTCAAACGACGCGTGATTTACCCGCGTTTGAGTTGCGGCCGCAATTTCGAGCCGCCGTTTCCTTCTGCTCACCTAGCAGGTAAAGTGCCGCATCTCCATGCGACACTTATATTTCGACTTCCTAACTGACAAGACTAAAACAATAAACTCCTCCATGTGAAGTCGAGCACCCGTATTCTCACTGGACCCTGTGAGAATACACGCCCCAAGTACATTGTAAGTATGTATTAATTCATTCCATCGTAGGTCCCCAGGATTAACGCTTCGGCAGAAACTGGGAAGCGGACACATCATCTGCTTTTGAGCTCGCGTAACATTTTTCTTGCGGAACTTCGCACGTAAAAGACAAAGGACAGGTTCCCTTTGTCCCGTGGACATAGCCAGTAGTACATGGGTTGTCGCGTTGTAAAGCAAGAAACGTGATTGAATTATTAACAAATACTTTCGTACTTTTTGCTTTTCTTCATTTGAGTTAATTTATTTTATACCGGTCTTTAACCGTGCAGAATAATACGCCCTCAGTGTAATATTCTGCACGCGCCCTTGACGGAAGTACTACTAAACAATCTAGCGTATTAAGAGACGAATGAGTTTCATTCATTCATGTTCGGTATCGGCCCTTACGCGCGTCACTTTTCTTAGAAGTTGCTCGCGAACCGCGTACCTTCGCGGAAACCCGTATCAATAAATTGTACTCTATTGCCCTAGATTTTTATACTTGATCAATAAAGAGAACACGTCACATGTACTTTGACCTAATTCTAGTGTTTATTTAATGCACCTTCTTACTCTTCCTGCAAAGGTCCTCCTGCTGTCCTTGATCTAACCTCGCTAATACTTTGTAAAGCAATTAGCAAGGAACGATCAACGCTTACTACAAAAAAAAAAAGAACTCGCAATATATATATGAATTTTTTAAAAAAAGAACATCAACATCTGCTGTACCACTCGTTGAATCTCAGAAGAAACGATATCTAAAATAAAATACTGACAGATACACTTTTTTGCTGAATACAGTAAAATCTATTTTATTTTAGACTCAAGCTGATGCGAGGTATGTATCTCTAGAAAATTATGTGATCTATTTCATTTATTTATGATAATATACCATCAAATATTATTTAAAACGTTACACGTGTTTTTACGATTTTGTCGATTACTTTACACCAATGCAGTAATCAAATTTAAAAACATGTTTCTACTCTAATTCAAATAGGGTGTAACCTTGACAAAATTAAACTTGCACGTCGACTCCAAGTATCTGCTTATCGAAATACATTAAAATTGATAATAAATAATAGAGGTAACTTAGATTATATAAGACGAAAATATTTAATAATACAGTTCACGTTTTACTGCTTGCCCTTCCGATCCTCGCGAGTTGATCCTATTCCTCTAGAGACCAACGCTTAGGCACATTAATGCATCTCTCCTTACTGCTAGGCATTGGTTTAGTTGCAACATAAATATGAAGATATATGTATAGGTACCGAGCAGATAGAGTCGAGGGCGATTACATCCTTGCCAGTTTCAAGGAAATTCTTCTCCTACAGCCGCAAAAGCTGGCAAGCACTCGAGCGCGAACTGTATTCGACTTTGATACGTAACGCCAGTCTGAGAGCTACTATAAGATTAAGCTTCGGAAAAATTCTGTTTTCTAATGCGTTCATTTCGCGGATTCTCGACTTGCTGTAGTCGCCGTTATATATTCGGTTGCAGTAATGAAGCGTCCTTTTAATAACATTATAACTGAATGAACTAAATTTAATTATTTTAGCAAATATTTTTTAAAAACAGGATCAAAGACAAATTTTTTCGATGCGATATATTTCAAAATCGAATACATCATTTTACGAATGGTTCTAAACATTTTTTCATCTATCAAATGTTTTTGTTAAATGGATCGCTCGTGAGTTTTTACGTAGTACGATTTTTCTTTCGAGGGCAAGTACTCGCTTCCTAAGAACTACCTCCTGCCGAAGCGCCTAGTTCATGTACGTCCACCAACTCGAGCTCGGCTTCGATCAGCTTGCTGCATCTGATTCTTGTGTTGCTGCTATGTAATCAAAGAGATGTTCGGAAGGACTGAGGTAGATAAAGCTTCCTTCGGCTTAGCGCGAGTGCCCTAAGCCTCTACTTTTTCCGCGGGCCCATCCTCAGGGACAGGCCCCATAAACTTACCCACAAAAGTCGTTCGTGACAGTCTTCCCCCTTACTGGGTGGTGAGCAACACTAAATTGGGCGAGCTCACTCTCGTCCAGACTCGCACTAGAGTCGACGTGGATGGTTGCAAGCAGTGTGCGCCCTCCACGCAACTAGAAGCCTGATGATATCTGCGACACCGAAGACAGACGCAGGACATCGTACAGTAAAGCTAATATTTCCCCCCTGTCGACAAAACGCGTATTTTCGAAAATCATTATATTTATTATTTCCCGATGATTATATGTTTAAAACTATATAAATTGTCCAAACCTTTATAATACAGTATAGTAATTTTGAGAAAGAATTTCATAAAAACTAAGAAAAACTACAGTATCAATATTATTCATGTACGACTACTTAAAATTATTATACATGTAACTTTAATTTAAGCTTTGTTTCACATCTCTAAGTCTTTGAATAATTTGTCTATTCATTAAAGGTTTAAGGGGGTTTCATACTCAACTTTTACCGGCAGATTCGAGACGGCCATACAATGACAGAAAAATGTTTGAATCTTCATCAGTTAAATGAATTACGCAAAATCAAGAGTTAGTTTCCCTCCGCCATGGCACTATCTATAACTATGTCAAGTTTGAGTCAAAAATATTCATGCGTTTTCGACAAAAGCTTGAACAAAAATTAGTTCTAGCTTTTCTCGACAACCCCTAAACTAAACAACTTCAAATTTTGTATACATGTAGATAACTATAAACTAGAGTCTTTGTTTTGTAGTGTCTTTCGTGGTTCCGAAAGAAAGAAAAAAAGTTTTTATCGATAATAAAAGAATATCCTCCGACAGATGTCAGTAAGTATGCCATCTATATTAGCAAATCCTGGCCAAAACCGATGTTTACAATTACAAGATACCGCAGTGTACACGCACATCAAAACTGTAGATGGCGTTATAGATGGCACTGCTTGTACGTCGCGATCAGCGTTGGGTTTAAAATTATGTCAACATGGCGTCGATTTTGGCTTACTCCTAGATTTGATATATATATGTTGAAAGCCATCGCACCGATACACCGATTTGCCGAAATTATGTATCTAGAACTATTCATATTTCGTGGTTGAGCAGAAACTGTACACTACTGGAATACAAGTTTTGGCGACGTCTGCTACTGTGTTCGTATACGAAAAGGAAAATAAAACGTAATTTCGAGTTACGATTAATCTGAAAGTACTGATTAGCAGACTTGTACGAACAATAAACAAAACATTTGACAACTCGTGTCAATGGATATGCTTTAAAAGACATCTTAGAAAATGTTTGCGCTGTGAATTTTGTTGGTTAGTTTTGTTTTGTAGCGTTTAATTATGGTGTTTAAAATTGATTTTCATTATTGAAGTGCATAATTTAGATGATTTACTCTCTTCTAAAAAAAATTGAATTTTATCTACCAACTCGTAGCAATGCTTTAAATCATCTAAATTCTTGAGTCGATTTATTTTTTCTTGCACTTCAATACTGAAAATCAATTTTAAACACCATAATTAAACGCTACAAAACAAAAGTAACCAACAGAATTCACAGCGCAAACATTTTCTAAGATATCTTTTAAAGCATATCCATTGTCACGAGTTGTCAAATGTTTTGTTTATTGTTCGTACAAGTCTGCTATCAGTACTTTAAGATTAATCGTAACTCGAAATTACGTTTTATTTTCCTTATCGTATACGAACACAGTAGCAGACGTCGCCAAAACTTGTATTCCAGTAGTGTACAGTTTCTGCTCAACCACGAAATATGAATAGTTCTAGATACATAATTTCGGCAAATCGGCGATGGCTTTCAACATATATACATGCATCTAGTTCCAAATCGGTGTATCGGTGCGATGGCTTTCAACATATATCTATCAAATCTAGGAGTAAGCCAAAATCGACGCCATGTTGACATAATTCTATACCCAACGCTGGTCGCGATCCATTCTAGCCTTCTAGCAGAGATGAGGAGAGAGATCGCCGATGACATAGGAAAAAGCGTTCAGCCAGAAATTCAGCCGTACGCTACCGCCTCTTGCGAATTTTAGCCAGAACTATGCGCGACCAGAGCCAGTGCAGGAGAAGAACGGGGCGCGTAGAGTGATCAGAGTAAAGAAGGGGAATCCTGAAGGAGAAACAGAGGGGGTCGGTAATGCTCTTGTCTGATGTATCGGCGGAGGAAGAATGACAACCGGCGATTATCAGACACTGCGCAATTCGCAACGGTCTAAAGTTATTAAAGCTATAAATGTGAGAAAAAATATAAAAATTAAATATTAAATATTAATAACCATCACATCCAATTATAGGTTTATTACTCCTTTACCTTAATACTTCAAGGAGTGATCGTCGCATTAATACATTGACTTATTCACTATAACGATTTACTTTACATAAATAATATGAAAATGTATTTTTTTATATATTCATATTCAATTTAATAACTCAGTTAACAATTATTCGTATTTAATAAAACGCATTTTACAGTCAAACGCAGAAGTATTTTGTGGTATTCAAGAATTACCCCGGAGAGGGGGAGTAAATAATTCGGTCTTTTATGGTACACTGATTATTTTAACTTCAATGCCGATGCATGTATCTACGCTGAAATTCCCGATCCTAGTAGAACGCACTTTATTGAAAATTGTTATTTACACCTTCTTTAAAAAACAATCTTGTTAAAAATTTATTATTCATTCACAAATTATTTTTCTAAACAATTGCCACTAGTGAACTTTCCTTTAGGTGCTGCTGCACATCTGTAGTAGGGACCGCCTTTTTACGATGTCTAGGTGCTGATAAAAGCTATCGCGTTTCAGTGAGCTGTCATAATAAAAATTCTTTTTAAAAAATTTGAAAAATATATCGTTCTTTTAATGCTCTGATAATTGCATTGTTCCATAATTATATATATTCGTTATGGGCTGCAAAAATAAGGTGTGCAGTAGACAACGTTCTAAAAGTTGGAAATATATGTTAGTAAACAATTTAATTTTTTGTTTTGAATTTTAATGTTAAAAAGTGCAGGTTTTCATTTTGTTCAAATTATTAGGTTTTCGGCTAATAGCTCGATTATAGACCTATATGAAATTTACTTTAAAATGTTTCGGCTTAAAACTGTATTTTGTACTATAAAGTTTGATAGGATGCAATAAAAAAGTATGATGTTCGTTTGTTATCGAAAATTAAAAGGTGATGCCGCACTACGATAAAAGAAGTTTGCTGCCTTACCTTTATTTTAGTATTTCCGGATTTACAAATAAACAACATCAATAGATTGAAATGTTGTTATTTTCAGTTGAATTATAAAAAATGGGGATGTTTTTTGGAAAAAGGTTACCAAATATTTTAGAATAAGAAGAAGTATTTGCTCACTCATCAGTGTTAAAAGAAAAGCAAAGATGAAGTGAAGGGTTGTTTTAAATATCTGAAATAAACAGAAGTATGATGTTGGATCACCATACTTGATATAGAAAACTTACTTTCTATGATGTTGCTTGGAAGAAACAAGATTAGTAATAACGATGATTTTTTAATAAAAACGCAATTACTTTCTATGCATTCTACCGTAGGTGAGACACATGTATAAGACTTCGTACACATTTATTATCGAGAAATGTGTATTGAAGTTTATTGGAATAAATAGTTATTATTATTATTATTTCAAAAAGCGTATCTTGAACAGATGAATGTGTATTGAGCTGGGTTTTTAAAGAAAGGTTCTTACTCTCGCTTGATTGCTTGAGCGTTGTGTTTACGAAGAGCCTAAACATCTGCAGTACGCATGTACTTATAGTATGAAAATAATAATTGTTTCTTATGAAAATGCTTTCTGATGTATTTTCTACTTTACAATATTCTTTCTAGCCGTTAGTTCTAGCCTGATATTTCTAATGTTCAGGTGTGTCCTTTCTTGCTCTCATCTCAGAATAAATTCTTTAATTCAAATATTCTTGTTTTATTTAATATATCCATTTCTAATAAAGTTTAACCTCGAATACAAAAAGTGAAAAAAAATACTTGTAGGGGAGTCACGCATATTGGACTACTTATGCATTTACTAGCGAGAAACGTGTATAATAGTTTAAATAAATAAAATAATATTTATGAGTACCTATCAAAAAAATCTCTAGCTCCATATACACGAATATCTCGTATGTTAGCGGTAGATGGCGTTAGGATTGATAGTTTATCACTTTATATAGTTTCTATATTACCGACATAGGGGATCGGTAAAATCGCACATATAGCTATAACACTCTCTTAAATAATATATCTAAGAGTATTTATGTCAATTTTCGACTGAATTGGTCCATTAATTCACTTGGAGTCCTACAAAGAGTGAATGTTCAATAATCTACTATAAGTGGTCAACGAAAAAACTTCAACAGCTACTTACAACTTTAGTATTAAATATATAAAGAATGCAATTGACATTAGTAATTAAATTTGTCCATCTTCGGTAGCCTCACATAAAGCCATCTTGCCGTCTACCCCCCCCCCCCCCCCAACGCTTAAACTTCGCGATTTTGCCACACATTTTCAACTTAAGTTTATTTACCGCGAAAAAATCAAAGCCAGGATTTCTTACGTAAAATTTCTTGTACCTTTTTAACCCAACCTCAAGTTAGTGACTAACGGGTGCTTAAAAAGTTATAAACAATTTTTAAGTCAAATTACATTTTCAAATTTATACTATTGCATTGAAAAAGTGATGGAGAGTATTTGAGATCTATGGAAGTGGGTGGCATTATGAACTCATGAGCGATCCACTTCACGAAAAATTTTGATAGAAAAATGTCCAAAGACAGATTGGCTACTTTTTTCAAGATTTTTTAAAAGCTGCTTAAGTGATTATAATAGTATGCGTATATTTTGTAGTGAAGTTGATTAAATATATCGAAGTTTACTGTCAAAGTGTGTGACGCTTCGGGGGACTCGCTCGAGACCTCCGTGTCCACCCCGTAAAGCGGCTAGGGGAACACGCAGCGGAATTTATAAAAGGAAGGGCGCCACGCCGCGACCCGTTGGCTCGACTAGCTCGCGCGAGCTCTTGACCCGAGGTCGTGGGGTTTCGGCCGGCGCAGCAATGAAATAATTAAAACCACACACAATCTATTTTAATATACAAAAGTACAAAATAATATAAAATACTCACACCCGGATCACGCGACACCACGCGTCTACAATACGCTCTCCGCCCGCACGCACTTTACTCTCTATCCGCTCCTTTTTCGCGACTCGACTCGAATACAATCACGGCTGATATTTTACGGCTGAAACTTACTTTAAGGCTGTTCTCTTTCACAATTTCTCCTTACTCTAACTATTCTTCTCACTACTAATACACCTGGTTTTCTCTACACGTGTTAATTGCTCTGGGCTAATTAATGACTACTTATATTCTCATGTGTTTAACGCTTAACGGCTATTAACGAACTGCCTCGCGACTTCAGCTTTTCCGGCCCGCTGGCCCACTCCTACTCTCAATTGACCAGGAGTCACGTGACTCCTCAGGCGCGAAGTACAAATCCTCTTAATAGTCTCCAAGGGCTGTGTACATTGGACGCACGCATTTCCTCGCTTCCCCCCCTTTGCGCTCTCTACTACGGCTGTTTGGGACGTTGTGGAATGGGCTTGTGGCCTCCACTTCGTCCCCGTACGGCTGATACTCGGCTGGGCCCCGTAGCCTCCACTCATTCATTCTCTCTCTCTCACTCTCTCTCACTACCTGTGTGCGTGCACACATACACGCGTTCGCCCCTACGTATGCGGGCTCGCCGCTCGCTGCGTTGCTGTCGTTACGCGCCGTGCTACTACCACGTGAGTCGTCGCCACGTGGCGCGTCTGGGTGTCATGGCGGCGATAGTGGTCCCACGTTGAGACCGGAGACACTGCGCGCTTCCCGCGGCCGCGTGTGTTACTGCGGCGCGCTCTCTCCCTCTCGTACTGGCTGTGGCTGTCATGACATCGCGTCGGCTGTCGTTCGGTTGCGGAGCTCCCGTCTTCCCGGGCTGAGGCTTTTCCGCGGCCTTACGGTGGCTGTGGTCCTTCTCCTGCAAACAACACTGCGTGAGATAGAGTTTCTATTCTCTCAGCTGCAGGTGTCTGCCGGAGAAGGGCTCTTCCCGCCACACGCCCTTCCAAGCCTTTAATACTCTCGGTATTGAAAGGCTTTAGTGGGAAAGCGTACGGTGTCTTCGGAAGTGCCCGACTACGACAGGTACCCTTCACTGGCTTGAGTTGGGGATAAGGGTTTTGGATTGAGGGTATTTTCTCTCCTTGCGGCCTTGGTCTCCCCTGGCCTCCTACCCTGGAAAAGCGAGAATACTGTGGTCGAGCTGGGATGCCCTGGTACTTCAAAACTCTCCCTGGTCTGCTGGGCCTGAAAATGGTAAGTAGTAGTCGGGCGGTTACCTACTCTGGCTCCTTCTACTGCTGTTTTCTTTCCCCACTCGAGGGACTCGGCCGGCTGTCATCTGACTTGGGGCTGGAGAGGAAGGCCTCTCTCAGGATAGCCACCCTGAGCTCCTGCGGCAGGTCCTTCACCTCCTCCAAGATCCACCTCACGTCCTTGGTGTGTCGTACTCCTCGAGAACTCTCCCCTGCAGGATTCTCGAGGCTCATCGAGGTCGGTGGGGAGTCCTCCGGCCCACGGAGTTGCTTGGGAGGTGTAGGTCCGCGGGAGTGCGGCCTGGGTGCAGGCTGGACGGCTGTACGTGGCAGTGACACAGGTCGCGACTCTGTGGTTGGCCGTACTGGGGCCCTGGTCGTGCGGGACGAGTGTAGCCGCTTCCTTCTTTCCTCCGCGGCGGCTTCACTCAGCTCCCTGTAGCGGTCGGCACATCGGGGACAACTGGTCACGGTGACGTTGGCCCTCCCGCAGTTGTTGCATACCTGCCGTGATCGGGGCTGCGTGCACGCTGCCAGACCGTGCCCGCGCTGCCAGCAATTAAAGCAGGTGTAGGGTAGCGGGTCCACGGCTGGGTCGTACGGGATGGGATGGATCCCGGAGAATCTCAGTCCCGTGACCTTTGGCCTCGTCGGCCTACATCTCTTCCTGGCTCCTCTCTCTGGCTGTTCTCGCTCCTCCTCCTGTCCCGTCGGTTCGCGGCGAGTAGAAGGTCCTGGTGGCGTTGCAGCTCGCTTCCGCTGCGGCGGTGATCCTCGCGGGGAGTAGCTGTCACGGGTGAGCTGCGGTGGGCCTTCTACCCGTCGCACCTGAGATCGGGCGATCGTCTGGAACAGGGGCGGCTTGGCTGTCGGCTGGAAGTGGGTCGGGGATGTCTGCGCTGTCCCGTGATGAGAGGCGTCCTGCTCTGCGTCCCACTCGGCATCGGAATCGTCCGAGCTTCCCATGGGAGAGTACCTCCATGTGCCCGACGGCTGGGCTGGAATCTCACAAAGGGACTCGTCCTGGTACCAAGGCCTCATGATTCGACGTGGCCCTGCACCCACTGATCTTTCAGGTCCGGAGCGAAGCTCAACGGCTCGGCGGTATTCTGGTCTTAGCCCTTTAATTAAGATTTTCACCTGCTTTTTCGTCGTCAAGGGCTTTCGGAGGTGATCGGCGATGTGGCGGAAATTTGCCACGTAGGCTGAAATTCGCTCCCCCTTGCCTTGAGTTCTCTTATACAGCTCGTCCATCACATCGCACGTCGAGACTGTCCGGCAGTACTGTTGCCTAAACGCTGTTACAAAATCGCGCCAGTTGATAAGGTCTCTTCTCTCTGTTTTGAACCAGAGAGCGGCCCGTCCGGAGAGTGAGTACGAGACAATGCTGAGCATCTCGCTGCTGGACTGTCCCGTACTCTCCTTGATCTCGGAGAGCTTAGTGATATAGCTCTCCGGATCCTCCCTTGGCTCGGCGCCGAACTTCACATCCCAATACCTCAGGATCTGAAGGCGCGAGACGTGCTCCGTCATCCGGTTCACCCGTTCGCGATCGAAGCTAGCGCTACGACTCCTACTTCGCCGGCTGTGTCTTTGGTGGTAGTTCGAGGTGTGTCGCCTCGACTGATGTGACGGTGCTGGCTCTGGTGTTGAATTCCTCGGCGGTCGCCTTTCCCGTAGACTCCTTTGGACCTTTCGTTGGCTGTTGCGTGGTCTACGGTCCCGTCGAATGTCTGACTCGCTGGAACTCGAGCTGGCTGTAGAGCTATCGCTGGAGTCAGAGTCTGAGCAACTGCTGAACTCGCTGGACGTGTCTCGTCTTCCGCAGTATTCCCTGGTACCTCGTTTTTGCTCAGAATTTCTAAACGGCCGTCCCTTTTCATTTCGTATGCCTGGTTGACTGTTATAACCGGGAACTCTCTCAGAAGCTGGCTGTGACGGTTGGCTACTTAACGGCGGTATGCTGCCTGTCGACGGCCCTGCATATGGAGGCAAATCGATAATGGCCCCTGACGGCGGATCTGAGAGATTTCCTGGAGTCGTCCGCGACTGCGTTTGCCAGTTCAGGTTGGGGAAACTAATATTGTGGTCGCGTATGAGGTGCAGGGGTGTTTCTCTAGGTACCGTGCCACTTGGTCGTGGATTGGCCTGCTCAGGTGCATATCTACCGGCGCTCTCTTGCCTAACTTCGTCGGCTCCGGCTGTCCGTATAGGCCTCGGCGTACATCCATTTGGCTGTATGACTCTGAGCGGCGAACACTGTTCTTGAGCTGAGCTTTGGCTGTTGTAGTGAGTAGTGGTAAGCAAACCCATAACCTTTTCGAGTTCGTACTGTGTCCCGTCTAATACATTTTTCTGCGGAACTCCAGGGTTGGCGTGTTGGTTGCGAGATCTTCGACTCCGAGACCGTGGCTGTAACAGTGATTCCATGGTCGTGGGTGGCACGATTCCCTGATTATCCCAATCGTACCACGGGACATTGGCTTGCTCCTGTTGGATTAGCCGTATCCTGAACAGCCTGTCTCGAAGTAATGCTGGCGAGCCCATCGTACTCACGTGGTATCCTGCTAAAGCTCGTATCAGCTCGGGTTGCGTCATTCTCCTAATCTTCCTCTCCTGGTGCCTATTACCTCGGTCGCTGCGTATCTGACGCATGATTTCTGCGTGGTTCTCCATTTCCTCGCTGGCCAGTAGTAATACCCGTTTGCGTGGAATTGTGGAGAATTGGCTGTAAATCGGCTGGTGAGATACGGCAGTGCCCGAAAACTAATCTCTGGTACACTTATCGTGCCTAACTGATCTGCTTTTCCGAAATAGATTAACTATAAACTTTCAAATAAAATGGCCAAAAACAAATTATCCGATACCGTAAAAAAAAATCTTTCAACGTAACCTGATTCACTTATTACCTAAACTACACATAACCTATTCGTTAACCGTTATAAAGAAAAAAAAATTCTCAAAGTTAGGAGAGCAAGGTGTGGTACGGTGTGCAGACTGTTAAACACCGCACCTCGGCTGTATTTATTGTTCGGGGAGCACCACTGGGTCTCTATCGGGACGTATATTAGGAGTAACTGATAGCGTGCAAAAGCAAGGGTTCTTAAATGCGGCTGTACACAGTAAAAATACAAAAAAAACAATCTCAAATTATTAATGTATGTAAAAATATATATGTAAAAATGTAAGAAACGGTAGGCTACCGCCTGATCCGTATTTCGTCGGCTGTATTTACTTCTTATTAAAAAAAAAACGACTATGCGCACAAACGTCTGCGCAACACGGCGGCTGAGATTCGGCAATGAAAAAAAAATCTAGCGTAAAATTATCGCGAGAAATTTGAGCAAAAAAAATTTTCGGCTTTCGTTCTGCGTCGCGGGCTCTGACGTGGATACGCTCCTGGCACACGTGGCGATCGGCTGAGGCCGCTGACAAAGTTCCGCGCAAAATTTCCAAATGTGTCACCACGCGTCTACAATACTCTCTCCGCCCGCACACACTTTACTCTCTATCCGCACCTTTTTCGCGACTCGACTCGAATACGATCACGGCTGATATTTTACGGCTGAAACTTACTTTAAGGCTGTTCTCTTTCACAATTTCTCCTTACTCTAACTATTCTTCTCACTACTAATACACCTGGTTTTCTCTACACGTGTTAATTGCTCTGGGCTAATTAATGACTACTTATATTCTCATGTGTTTAACGCTTAACTGCTATTAACGAACTGCCTCGCGACTTCGGCTTTTCCGGCCCGCTGGCCCACTCCTACTCTCAATTGACCAGGAGTCATGTGACTCCTCCGGCGCGAAGTACAAATCCTCTTAATAGAGCCTCCAAGGGCTATGTACATTGGACGCACGCATTTCCTCGCTTCCCCCCCCCTTTGCGCTCTCTACTACGGCTGTTTGGGACGTTGTGGAATGGGCTTGTGGCCTCCACTTCGTCCCCGTACGGCTGATACTCGGCTGGGCCCCGTAGCCTCCACTCATTCATTCTCTCTCTCTCACTCTCTCTCGCTACCTGCGCACACATACACGCGTTCGCCCCTACGTATGCGTGCTCGCCGCTCGCTGCGCTGCTGTCGTTACGCGCCGTGCTACTACCACGTGAGTCGTCGCCACGTGGCGCGTCTGGGTGTCATGGCGGCGATAGTGGTCCCACGGTGAGACCGGAGACACTGCGCGCTTCCCGCGGCCGCGTGTGTTACTGCGGCGCGCTCTCTCCCTCTCGTACCGGCTGTGGCTGTCATGACGTCGCGTCGGCTGTCGTTCGGTTGCGGAGCTCCCGTCTTCCCGGGCTGAGGCTTTTCCGCGGCCTTACGGTGGCTGCGGTCAACGAAGATAGATACGGATAGAAGTGGAAAGCCCTATCTTAAAGTGAGGCGGCCAAACCTCAGTACGCACCCCAACCAGGGGAGTCGCTAGGATCTGATTCTTTGACGCGATGGTACAAGTAGCAAGCGGTCGATAAAGTACCTATTCAGATGATAATCTTTAGCTAAAACACGAGCGTTGAAATTTTTTCAATTTTGTAGATGATGGTTCAAATCCCACCAAATTTTCCATTTTTTTTTTCTTTTTTAAACAACAGATACTGATTTATTTTTACGATTTAATGCGTAAAAATAAAAATGTTACATATTTTAGCTTATAAAAAACAGAAATTATTAATTAATCTAACCTATATCTAACCGGTTTCCTCTCTACCCAAGAGGTACTGTTATCAGCGCGTTGGACTTTTTTTATTTTAATTGAAAATATAAAAAATAAACAATGTAGTTATGTGGTTTTGTTTTTATTATTTGGTTGAAAACAAAATAAAATTATGTAATAAAAAATTCGCATTATAAATAATATAAATACAATATTAGTTCTATGAACATTTCAATAATTAATAATAAAATAATATTATGTTTAGGTAATTACAATAACGAAAATTCCACTGGATTTAGGGTTCAAATCAGGGGATCAACAGGATTAAATGCCATGTTAACAGTCTACTACGCTAGACCTCTTTATAATTTTTTTTGCTGTAGTAGCTTATTAATTAAGCTCTCTTGGTTTTAAGGATAAGGATTTAGATATAAATGGTTTAACTATACATTTTGAGAATATTGTATTGATTTGAAAATGTTTTGATCAATTCTTATAATAATTAGCATGTAAATCATTAGCTAAAATAATGGTTATCATCTGAATAGGTAATTTATCGACCGCTTGCTACTTGTACCATCGCGTCAAAGAATCAGATCCTAGCGACTCCCCTGGTCGGGGTGCGTACTGAGGTTTGGCCGCCTCACTTTAAGATAGGGCTTTCCACTTCTATCCGTATCTATCTTCGTTGCTGCGGTCCTTCTCCTGCAAACAACACTGCGTGAGATAGAGTTTCTATTTTTCAGCTGCAGGTGTCTGCCGGAGAAGGGCACTTCCCGTCACAAGTGTTAAAATTGAAGGAGAACGGATGACTTTCGTAATTCGAAATTGCGCGTTCCAAATCGACACTGTCTTTAACTATAATTTATTAATTATTTATGGTTATACAGGTTATTTAACGGCAATGTTTTGTTAAGAAATAGTGTAGTTAACTTTATTTCTATCGAATAATCATGCTTCATTCCAAACTTTTAACTGTGGAAGGCATCTTGAATTTTTTTCAATTGAGACTCATGAGTGAACCTTCTCAAAACTGAATTTCAATATTTTGATGACTTAGGAGATTGTTATGATCGATATCTACAGGTTTGAAAGTATTTTATTTGTAATGTTAAATTCATTTAAGAAGAAAAATATCTTTTTTGTTTTTAGTGAGAAATGCTTCCCTAGACTATTTAAAAATTAGAATATTAGCCTGAAATGCCAAAATGACTAAAAATCCCTACTTTGACATACTGTAACTTGCAGAAGCTTCATGAAAAAAAAAATGTAAAAAAATTCATGAAGATAGATACAGTGCCAAATGAAAGTTTAAAGGTATTAAAAATCTGTCAGAGAATGACTTATATATATACCTATATAATATAAATAAATATACCTATATATATTATAAAGCGTGGTTTTCGCCAGATCTTAACACTGGCTTTCGGTGCTATATTTCTCGCTTGCCGCCTTTATTAATGAATAAACTACTCCCGGTGGCGCCGGATACTCTCCATGAGTGTCAGAGTCTCGTGACTCCTTTATTTATCAGGACGACAACTGAAGTTTACCCGGACTAGTTCTGACCACTATCATCAGGCCCAAAGGCCAAGGACTCAGGCAGTTCAGGGAGAAATAATTTGTGTGAAATCATTCAGTCGACACAAGTATATTTAAGAGAAAGTCTTACAATTATTCGGCTAATTCCGCACGCTATAATGTTAAGAGATACCCAAGAAACAATAACTAGTTAACCGTCTCTCGCATCACACTACAGTCACGCTCCTACATTCCCCTTGTACGCTTGCTCCATACTGACTCATCATTCCCATCTTAATACTAATACCCGCCTGTGAATTCTACAGACACTCGACGGATGTCTAATCTAAACAGAGCCGCATGACTCTCACCCTGAGCTGTCAGCCCCCAGCAAGCTACCCTGATCGACGATGCTTCTTTGCCTGCGTCCGACGTTCTATGGTAAAGAGCACGATACGCGAACTAATACAATATGCCCCAAATCATGCGCGACCCCAATTCCTACGTACTAATTACACAAAAAAAAAGGAGAAAGTTGAGAGAGAAGAAGATATCCGCGCATAGGTAACAAAGACAACCGCGACCACGTGTTAGTCCAAGAACAAAGGTAATGATATAATGTGGGCAACCGCGAGTGCGACCGCGACGTGGGGCTACGCTTACGCGAGGAGGTTCGCCGGCGATATAAACTCACGAACCTTAGTATTCCTGACGAACCGTGGACAATTAGGAAGACGAATTACACAGAAAACCAGGGGAAGATTCCTTGTAGATTCCTTGTAGCACACGTCTGTTCTGAAGTCACCGGGGCAGAAGAGTGCGGGTTGCGAACAATTATTTTTAAAACAAGGCCCGGCTATTACGCTCACTCACGTGGTCATGCAGATGCGCTCTGTTTTGCATCGTTAGCCCGCAGCTCATGCGCACAGCTATCCCTTTCGCTGTCACTCGCTGGACAAGATACCCGCGAAATTCCAATTCTTACGTACAAATGCAACCTGTAACGGATCGCAGATAATTGGAAATTCGCAATTCCCGATTACAGATTCGGTACTGCAGCGGATTGTTAAACTTCGTCGTGACCTTTGATATTTGCAGCACCCGTTGTCCTGAATTCGTTCGTCGCTCTGTAGTGCAGTCGGACTGGTTCCATATGCTCACAGCTCCGACCAGCAAACCCACTGAGGCTCCGCCAAACGCGTATGACGCATTACAGTGCGCCTGCCCAGGTTGAGCGACTCGCCGATGTACCTGTGTTGTATCGGCTTAACTTCCGCCCTTTGGGTAACCAAAGAAACTAGGACCACCGTCCTGTTTACATTTTCGCTCGTATACCATCCGCTCTGCACCGCTCTCGCACACCATGAGCAGACGCTAAATCCAGTTTCCAAGTACTGGATTTAGCGCTTTCTCTCTGCTTCGGGACCCTCTGCCCTGGCGGCTCCCGACGACAAAGCGACGTCGGAAAAACATGTGTGTCTAGTGTAGTTTTTGCCAAGCTGTCTGCTGTCCCTCTCCACCGATAACAGACACATTCCGTACGCACACATTCTTGCTTTTCGCTTAGCATAGGTTAAGCAGTTCCTAACTGGCCTAAGTTCCTGGGAGGCGGAGCTATTAGACAACTACTGGTTCTAGAAGTAAAAATTCAACGCTAGTTTCTGACGCACAACTTAGTCCCATCAATAAAGATATTTTAATGACGAGTGACATGTAATTTATATATGCAAATCTTTATGCATCGAGTCATATAATTTTTACCCAAAAATTAAAATATACGTTTCAAGAGTATCGACTTCAACTGCTCCTGATGAACAAATAGTACAATCTTTTGAGGAATACGTTAACAGCGAAAGAGATTCAAATAGTTTATGGACTGAAAACTTTAAGGTTGTTGAAAAAACCATTATCAATGCTTGAACGTCTATCAATTTGGAATCAAATAATGATTCCAACTTAATAATTGATATTTTAAATATTAACTCTCAATGATAAGATTAATTAATATATCACCTAGTTTTAACTTTAAATAACGTTAATGTTAAAAATCTTTTTTTGTATGTTCAGATTTTAGACTGGATGTCTTATCGGAATTATTTAGAATTCGTAGTGAACTAAAATTAATTAAAAACAATCAAGAAATGGAACATACGTAAATGTTCTATAAGCAAGTAACCTACCGGAAAAAATAATTTCTTTATGTCTAAAAAGCTTGCAATTATATTTATTGCCAGTAAAACATCTAAGGATAAAGAAAATCTTAAGGAGCAAATGAAAACCTTACGATTATATCAGTTAATTTAAAGTATGTAAATTTTCTATTTAAAATGAATTCTCATACATTATATTTTATGTATAATATTATTTATTTTTATAGTTGTATCGGCAATTGCGAGGCAAGAAAAGGGTAGAGCAACCAATCAATCTCAAGCTATTTCAACTATAAGTAAAGTTCTATCCAATGATACTCATGCTCTAAGGTCCACTCTTAGTAATTAGTAATTAGTACTTTGTGAATCAGTCAAAATTCTCGAGGTTTTGATTGATTCTACGCTCTCTAGACGTACTCAGTGTACAGAAACTGTACGTAGGTGCTTTCACGTCGAATGAAACTGTATAAAAGTCTGCTTATAAAAGTCTTTATTTTTCCTCTACTTGATCATTGTTCAGGATTATTCTTTAAATCGAAATATTCGCAAAATGGTACAATTGAAATAGCGACAGTATATAATATATGCAATGTACTACGTAGGAAATCGCGAAGACCTGTTTTCGATCTTTTGGCAAAACAAACAACACTTTGTCTTAGGTTTTATTATGTACTTGCGATGATATGGTGTTAGATAGTTACAGTATCAGTCACTCTTCGCTAGCACATCGCTATCAGACAAAATGTACTTTTTTACAAAAAAAATAGTTATTACAATGAATTTATTATTATATTAATAAAAATAAGTAATAACTGTTTATGAATAGAAATAAATATTAATGTAATGCAGTCTAAATCCGTGTGTTTTGATTGCATTAATGCTGTCACATCGCTAACACAAAAGCCGTCATTTAACTGACGAACAATTGCAGAATTATGATCTCCAATTCCAGAGTACCTGGACGTGATGCGTCTAGTCCAGTCACTGTAAGTTTGTTTTGGACACCATTACGCGAAGCTATTCGGAAACATTTAAGGATTTTAAATATCATGAATAAAACAGCTGAAAAGTTGGGAAAATTGTTTAAATGATGGTGTAAAGTTATGAAACGGTTTTTTACGTTTGCGGAAATAACTATAAATGATGGCGAAGAAGTATTGGATAAAATATATAGTTATTTTGAAAACCTAGAAATCGCGTTATGTTATATTAAGGGGACAAGACATCTTTGAAATATAAATTACTAAAAAATATTTATAACAATGTAAATATAATTAATACTTATTTTCATTAGAGAAGATTGTTTTACTTTCAATTTAAAAGGCCTAGCTCTTTTATAAATCCCTTCAATAGCTAGTTACAATAGAAAGTTGAAAATTTACTCACCGTAGTATTGAAAGTCTACCGATGGATGGATTGGATCGATGTCTGAATTTCCGAAAATCAGATTGCTCCTTAAACAGATTTTATCTAAAAGTTGTTTTATCCTTTTTTTACTCGCATTAGGTATTAAATGTTAACCAACTGGTAGAAAATGTTGTAAATTGGGAAAAATGTGAAAATTAATTGATTTATTTATCCAATGAAATGTTGCTGAGCTCAAGCTTACCTATTAACAAATCAAATCAAAACATAATAGTTTTGATTTGATTTGGAATCTCGAAGCAAACGCGTCCGATTTCGTTTTTGAACTTTCGGATTTTTGTATGAATGCGTGTTTCCTATCACAGAACTAAAAAATATCTAAAACAATGTAAATCACATTTTATTAAATAATGGATTAATCGATAAATTGAAAAACAGAAACGTATAATTAGTCTTCTTCAAATAGTAACTTCAGATAATTATCAGATAATTATTTTATCAATGATTTCGATATATATCATTCCTTTTGCGGGTCAGCACAAAAAGCCATACTATTTTATTATATAATATATTAGTTATAGTTTGTTATTGGACATTTCGGACATTTTGTTTATATTTAGCCCCCTTTTATTAAATTATAGTAAATTTTTGACAGACCATGCACTGATTTTGGTGCAACCTGAGTACGTGCTGCCATCTGAACAAAGCATGGACCGCAGCATAACCGACAACAGAGCCAACTATGCGAACCGCATTATCGTATGTGGCACAAGTGCATATACATTAATTGCCCGTAATCGCGTAATTAAAACGAATAGATAAATAAATATATAGGAGTAAATTAACAGTATAAAACGATTAAAGTCCATCTGTTGAGAGTTAAAGGAAGCATTTAACATTTTACCGACAGATAAAATCTCGCTCCGCATGGTGGCGCTACGTATCGTTGACTTTCCGAACTTCAACTGAACGTTCGTCTCTCTTGCTCTTTCCGAACTCATATATGCATCAAACAAAACGTCAGGAAAAATAAAGTATACTCCCCAGTGATCGATCGTGAAATCGAGCGTGAATATGCGTCAATTCATCAGTATGTGTGCGCGTGTTCATCGATCGATTTTTCGCAATGTGCCATAGTCGAGTAAAATCGAACTCTCTTATAAAGTAGCTGCATAACGTGATGATGAGACGATTTGTGTAAAATCTGGAAAGACCAACGTAGATTTATCGAGTAGTCATCGATAGGACAAAGACGTCAGCCGATCGCCGTATTAGCAGCTGTGAGATCTACTCGCCCATTTGCATAAGTATGTATTAAACTTCGTTTGCTCTCCACAAATGCCACTTTCTCTCCTGTTCTTCATCTCTTTCACGCGGGCTCTCACTCTCTCTCTCTCTCTCTCTCTCTCTCTCTCTCTCTCTCTCTCTCTCTCTCTCTCTCTCTCTCAATACTCTTTCTCTTTCCCTCTCTCGTTCTCGCTCATACACTCTGACGTTTATGCTTACGCGTCTGTAAACGTACGCTATATCTTCACTCCACTAGTTTTCGTTGACTGATGAGCTACTCTTATCGCGAAGTTTAAACTCCGATAATCTTCGTCTGCGACTCTGTCGTAATCTAAGTCTACATTCGCGAGTCTTAAAATATCTAAACAAACACTACTCTTCGATAAATTCAGCAGCATAAGTTTACCATATAGTATTCGAAGTGCATTCTCTGTGACGAAGCTCTGTCAAAAATAGCAGACGACGCGCATCGTCTTTCTTCTATCGTCTCCAACGTTTGTGAGTATAGTTCGCGTGCAATACATTATACATTTTGTAACAACAGAGTTGAGCACATGTGCTCTCTTTCTCTCTCTCTTATTTTTATTCTCACGGAAGGAAAAGATCAGGCGCTCGTATAATCGCACATATATTTATAAATATATCACGCTTGTTCGTTCTTTCGCGAGTGTGCGACGTCGGCGCAGTCAACTCGCCGAAAACACCTGTAGCTTCTCTTCCCCCTTCAATCTAACGCACTTTTCTCAAAAGTCCTTGCATAATACAATTGTCGCCCGAATACATCTCGAAGGTAGACTTTTCTTTGTATTCGCTTTACGCTGTACAAACTTAGCATTTGAGAAAGAAATCTTTTCAAGATTATTCGATGCTTAGTAGTAACAGTCTTATAAATAATACCCTAACCTTCCGAACTCTGAAAATAAGAGCGAATTGTCTCTTGAAAAATCTTTAAAATACATTAATAATTTTGCATTAAATCGTCGACATTTTTAGGGTAATACAACGACCATCTAATAGATTGTAGTGTTTATTACATTGACCAATGAAAATGTTTATGAAACATGCCGTGGAAGTTTACAAATAATAAACAGCCTAACTATTTACGTAGCGATAAATGTGCGCGGTTAATAAAATGTGCTAAACACAAAGTATCGAGTGACTCAGACTTAGTCGCCAAATAATTAATGACAAATTGTTCTATTTGAAAGATTTTTAGAATACTAGGCAAATTTTGGTTTAGTTGTGCAATGAGTTTACCGACAATCGGTATACGTAGGAAGTAATTGAAAAAATATTCTTACTAGATTTTGAAGCTTTCATCATACTGACGCTATTGAATTGAAAATACAACCATCCGGTATAAGTGAACTCTTGGCTAACTCGACTAATAAGCGAAATAATAAACGAAACTCAGCGCCGAGGTAGCGATAAGAAGCGGGATCTCGAGACAACAAGAAAGAGATATCAAAGGACCAATGAGATCGTCGTGAAATGCGCGACTTCAATAACGCAGTATCCAACGGGAAAGTGCTGCAGCCGTGGTCGAGGATTGACACCTCATCTGTCAGGAGAACTTTTTTATATCAACGCCGCAAGATCCTTCCGGTACTTTGACACACAGCCAATAATAGCCCAAACAAAGTCCCAACAGCACCATGACCTCCTACTGGAAGAAAAGAAGGTTAGCCACATATTCGTATTTTTAATTTTGCCTATGCAGCTCTAAAGTGTTATCGAGAACAAAAGTTATGGCTCCCAAGACGCGACGACTCATGCTTACAAGAAAATACAAACAATGCTTTAGCTATTTTATCACAAGCTCAACAATGAAGTGAAATCAACTCTTATTTAGATTGTTCGGCAATTTGCGAACATTAACATTCATTAACATTCAACTGTCAATTCAGAAAATATAAAAGAAGTATATAAAAATTATCCGCAAATTAAAAACAGAAATAATATCCAATCTCAATTATCTATACCAGTGTACAAATAACTATTTCCAATCAACTACATTTAGCCTCCTTAGATTTGACAATTATAGAACTAATTTTTTTTTACATTCTCATTTATATTCTGTAAAAAGATAAAGCAGAATTATTTGTCGTAGTGTGAGGTTTCGCATTGATTATAAAATTAATTACTAGATTTCAGGAGATTCACGGTCTTTTCGAAAATCCAATTTACAGAAGTTATGATCTGTTTGATTAAAAATTATACAGTTATTTGCTTCTTTCATAAACATTTAAAAAAATTTCCGTATATGGTAAAAACACACGGGTATGTTCTGTCGATAAGCTAGAACTCATTACAGCCGATAACTATACATATATAACTATACATATATGTATATGTATACCTGTAAATCGAAAAGTCATTCGCAATTGTACTCCGCAACTGTACACTGATCGAACCATTTTTTCCTGGTTCCACGATGTTTTTTTTTTTTTTTTTTTGGTAAGTAATTCTTTTTGGCTTGACCAACAGTTTTTGCAGCCAAAAATACAAAACAACAACATTTACTTTAAAGTATATATTCCAATAATTTGCAAGTCCATTTGCAAAAATTATAAGTATTTCATCTAAGCATTGAAAAATTGGCATTTTAAAAAAATCGGACCTATTTGTATTTATTTGCTCTTTGTAGAACTTGTATTTAATTGATTCATATATACATCGGATTCGCAAGCTAAAACTCTCCAAGTTTGTAATAATATTATATTAATGTTGCATTTAATATTATATGTAGAATAATTTCTTGATTTCCAGGTATCGAGTTGTCGTATAGAGTTACAAGAGTATATCTTTATTATTCAAAAAAATGTTTTTTGAATAATTGTATTTCAACTATACCAATGTTTAGGTGATTTACGTATTTTTTAAAAATGTGGTTTATACTTTGGTTGTCCGCTAGATGAAATAAAATGTAGGTAGTAGAATGCAGGGATATTGGAATAATATTTTTTCATAATGCCTAGGGCGGAGGGCCAAGCAGAATGTCCCGAGGTTGTGGACGATAGTCTCGAGACAGTTGAAGAGCGACGACAACGTTATAGAAGCATTTACGTTATTTACTTTACAATGTTTCTTATGTCACTGGGATTTAGCATCATCTTGACCGGAGTCTGGCCATACTTGCAAAAGGTAAAATTCACACGAGTCATTTGAAAGGACAAACCCCGTTAAATTGCAAAAAACTTGTGTTTATTGATTTTTTTTGTATTGTCTATTTCCATAGGAAATTTCTCATACTTGTTTTTTTTGTGCTAAATAAATTCGTTGTAAAATTATACGCAACTTTTTTAGCCTCTTTTCATGAATTTATTAGCTTCTCGGAAAGGCTTTTTCCATAAAAATACAAGATTACTTTCTGTTATAGGATTGTCTAAATTTTTAATGAAAAATACATCAAAATACTGATTTATGTGATTTGAAATTTATACTTTAATCAAGTCAGTTAAATCTCAAAATTTCCAAAAAATTCACGGGCATATATTTTAACAGTATAAAACTTCCTGTGGAAGGCAAATGATTAGAGGCATTTATATTTTATTAAAAATTCAATAAGTAATAAAATAAAAATTAAGTAATTGAATCAAAAAGTTATTACAACACTACATTATTATGTATAAATCTACATAACAAATCTGAAATATAGTACTCGTATACTTAGATTATACCTACTTTTGAATTTGTATTAATATAAATATTGTATAAAATTGGATGTAGAAGAGACATTTTGAGCGATTTTCGAATTTTCTAAATATTTCGGCATTTGATAAGTGGCAACAATAATATTCGAAAATCTTACGATGCCTACGTAATTTATAGTTTTAGAGTCTATATAAGTATAATAACACAGCTTTGTTGTTGAATATGAGAAAAAAATAGTAGCGAATCGGAATCGGTGCTATTAATGCAACACCGCGTACACCGCGTACACCGCACTTTTTCGCTGCTTATGTATTGAATTAAAATTATCCGGTGAAGCAGAATTTAAGATTCGCCGAAAAGCTGCACCGATTTCTTGCTTTTCGTCTGAAAGCAAGAAAGTCAAAAGAAAAAACGAGGTGGTTGAAACCGCGAGAGCAGAAGTAAAGTCCAAAGGAGATAAGACTTCGTTGAACGATCTTCCTTTGGCTCTTTTAAGTATTCTCTTTTCTCTATGCTCCATGGAACGAAGAAAGTTGGAGAGGGAGAAACTACGATGGGATTCTCAAGCTGCTGCTGCTGCTGCTGCTGCTACTCGAAGACAAAAAGAGAGTCCGCGATGCCTGGAATCCACGCCGCTACAAATAACGATTTGTTTTCGACGAGTACATGGCCAGAGTCGATAATTCTTAGAGATAGAAAAAGATATTTTCTTTTCGAAAAATATAATCATTCATGCGAATCTATGTGAATAAACAAATTCTAAACAGATTCTCGAGAAATATAATCAGTGCGAATACTTATTATGCATCGTGTATTAGACTGACTAATTGACTAATTGTCTTTTCTTTCATTTTAACAAAATCATTTCTCTGTAAGCCTCGGATGATAGTTAAATAGTCAACGAATGCACTAATTGTTTTCCAACGTTCGAAGGGAAAAAGTCAAGTTTAATGAAGTTGATTTCCTAATTTTTTCATGATAAATCATGCAATCGTCCGTCAATGAACGTGCTGAAATTTTGTTTGGCAATATTGATTTTCGAAAGTTATTTGTCAGTTATTGTAATTATTTGAAAAATTCCTATTAGCTAGGAGTTGCAATTTGAAGATCAAGAGATCTGAAAAAGCATAGAACATTCGATAAATTTGGTTGCAGCTCGATAAGTCGGCAGGCAAGGAATTCATGGGTTACGTAGTAGCGGCAAATCCACTGGGTCAGATGCTTTTCTCGCCGCTTGTTGGATGGTGGGGCAATAAACGGGGTTCGGTCAGGCTGCCCCTGCTCATGACCCTCGGGCTCTTTACCATCGCCTCAGCCATGTACAGTGCCCTCGAGAAGCTGCCGGGTGATCACAAGCTTGTCATGATTATCTCGAGGTTTCTCGTTGGCGTTAGCTCTGGTATGACGCTGTATTATATATCTATATAAATATCTATCTATATATAATATCTATCTATATACTCTGCGATTTGAACGCGTAGTCTACATTGGTCGCGTAGCGATTCGAACAAACAAATTCTACAACCTAATTCTAGAATTTGTTTATAAATATATTAAATTAACGTTGTTCACATGTCAGCTACTCAACGAGGAATAAATTCTATATTGAAGTTTTACGCAACTAAAATAAATGCGTTAGTTACCTGTCATAAAACATTCACGGAATATTCACAGAACATCCACATGCGCGTCTCTTAACGATGTGATAAATTCGACAAATTAATTGGAAACCAAAAAAGATCGAGCATTATTTATACGTCGTACGCAGATAGTTGCAATTATATTGAACATCTTTGAAAGTACATTTAGAGTTGTTAAAAATCCCCGTAGAAGAAAAATACAAAGCATGCCACTGGACAGGTTGGAGAAGAATTGGTTTAACGATCTCGTGTACTAAAGAAGACACAATTCTTCTTACATTTATTCTTCCTACGAAATGTTCATGCACGTAATTACAATAACGCATGCTCTAATCTCGTTTATTTGCCCTTTCAGCCAACATCGCGGTAGCGCGTTCCTATTTGTCCGCGGCTACGAAGCTCGACGAGAGAACACAGGCTGTCTCCATGGTCTCACTTGCTCAGGTAATTCGCATAAGCAATCGTTCTTCCATTTCCACGCAAATGCTTTTGTATACTCTTTCTTCGCAAGCTCGAAGCGCGAGTTCTCCTGCGAGACTCGAGAGATAATATTAAGAGCCTTGGCGAAAATGCCACTCGTTGTGTACACAGCTCGTCGGAGCATTTTTTTAAATTCTTTACACTTTTCTTTTAATCGTGATTTCAAATGCTAGAATAAACCTATAAACATGAGAGAATGTTGATGGCGAGGTTGTATTTCACCACAGTATATCAGCTTCAAAAAAACTCTCAATAGTTCCCAGTGCATGTTTTTTAAATAGTTTTTTTTTCTGATGGTTGACGTTTACATTTTTCGAAAAAGGTAGCGTACGACGTAGAAAACGGTAATAGTTAATATTTAAGAATATATCTCGCTTGAAGTTTTCAGTGGCGAAAATTTGTCCATTTCTTAATTCTTTCAATTTAATTAAAATGCTTTTCATTTTATCAAATTGATTGCAAGATTTTGAACACCTATTGTCATTTACTAAAGTTCATTCTTTTGGGAGAACGCATTTTACGCGTATATATGTGTGTGTATGGGTGAATATATATTTTGATTACGATAGATTTTCAATTTTTCAGAATGAGAAGTTCTTTCAAAAAGAGAATTAAAAAATCCGATGATTTGTGGATGCGTAGACTGCCGAGAAAGACCGTTATCATATTTAGTAAATGAATTTTATTTATCGATAAAAATTTTTCCAGGTTCTTGGTTTCGTTGTAGGGCCAGGTTTGCAAACTGCTGTAACCCCTTTGGGAGATGATGGCTTTGTTTTGATGGGACTCCCTATGAATATGTACACGGCAGCCGGTTGGATCAATGTATTAATGGGAATTCTCAATTTCTGTCTTTTTCTACCCTTCAGCTTTAAGGAACACAAGATTGCGGCGAGGGAGGCGATGAGAGATCAAGGAAAAACGACCGGTAACCTTGGGACATGTATTCACATTTCATGTGAAGAATTTAAGAAGCAATGACTCGAGTAATCTGTACACATGATTTTTTTTTTATCAGAGAAGGAGACATGGAAATCCATGAAACCAGATTACTTAGCAGCTTGGACCTTGATATGGGCCTTCTTTGTCTTAGTATTCAACTTCGTGCTACTAGAAACGTAAATTTAGTCAAACTTTCAAATAATCTTACATTTTACAAACTTGAGCTTTTGTGTTATAAACCGCGCAACATATAATTTAGTATATTATGAGACTCAGCTCGATGAGACAAATACATTGAAGCTCAATAGTAATTCAATTTAACGATCCAATGTAGGAAATGCTATGATTTGAATTTTGCAGGCTCGGAACATCATTAACTATGGATCAATTCGCTTGGGACAGAAAGCAATCGGTATTTTACATGGGACTCCTAATGAGCGTTGGTGCTGTGGTCGCTTGTATTACCTTTGTACTTATAGGTCCGCTTTGCAAAAGGTATTTGAATGCTATTAACATTAGAGCAAAGCAACAAAATAGAAACAATAGTGCTCAAGATAAATCGACGTGTTTGATTGTTTTAAAGATTCCAGGAACGACGTGTTATGCTGTGGGGCGGCTTTTTCTTCATGGTAATCGGACGAGTCATTTGCATTCCTCTGGGGACTGATCCGCCACTTATAGCTGAACTTGGACGTAAGTTACCCGCCATTTCGTTACATAATTGAATTCATCCTGTATTTTCCCTTTCAAGATAAATCCTTTACTTTTCTGAGTGCGCGTGCGCCTGTCGTCCCGCGTGATGTACCACTTCACTTTATGCCTCTTTCTTTATTTCTGATTATGCAATTTATGTACACAATGGATGTTGCCCTGTCAGTAACTACAAATTATGTTAATATTTGAGCACCGACGGGCTTTCAACGATGCACTGTTTTCCTAAGTATTTGGCATTTTTGCGTAAAAGCTTTTATTCGACCTCAACTGCAGATTGATCTTCCTACCATTATTTTAGTGCTAATTATGAAAGTTCCAACGCACCGTTCCGCAAAAAAATTGTTTTCTCTTTATTTTTCCAACATTTTCCACTCGTCACGCATCATTAACTAAGGTCAAAATCAGTGTATAGGCATCGTGATCAGTACACAGCATACCGAAAATTTGTTTTGAATTTTTACTAATAAATAGAGCTGCTTACTTATAGATATTCAAATATTTTCTTAACATTGTCATACCGATCCTTATATAATTAATAAAATGCTATCAAAATATTTATTCAAGTTTGATACGAAAAGATAATGAATCGTCTCAATAAATCGAGCCGAATTTGGGATCATCTATGAATGTGTTATGCACGTATATCATACATACTGTTTTGACATTGGTCTAACGTATACCAAAATTTCAATAAGGTGATATATGAGATCAAGAGCTTTTCCAGCGAATAGGAATTGAACGAAGAATCTCGAAGAACCTGTTTCGTTTCGGTAGCTTGATTTTAAGTCCGATAATGGCGCTCTTATGTGATTATATTCCTTGATCAATATTCACTTCGTCAATGATACCCGATTCATGCATGAATATGGATAAGCGATGAGCCCAACGGTCTTAGCATTGATAAGATCGCGAGAGTTGTATGTGTATAAAGAGATGCGGCAAACTTTTCTCCAAGATATATGCGGTAGACACTTCCCCTCGTGCCCGCATACTGGGAATTCGAAGTTTCGTTAATAAAAATCCCAAACACGCATCAATTAAAAATCAGAGTTTCTCAATCTATTTATTTGCTGAAGCACCAAGTCGTTAATCGTAATTTAAGGCAGATATTAAAGTATTTCGGGAAATAAATTTTACATTTAAAGGGATCGAGTGTCAAGTATAGAGAGTAATTAACATTCGGCTTCTTTATAAGCTCCCATTATCTTGATTCCTTGTGGAACTTTCAAACAACATGTGAAGCAGCCAAACTTAGAATAAAGGCTTCGTTAACATCTAGTTGTTGGTCTCTAAATATTTTATTAATTTATAATAGAGTTTATTTTTTCTATTACTATCATTTCAAGTATTATTACTTAAATTCGGTATAAACTGAATTTCCAAAATCTCTTATAGCTCCAATAAGTATGAGAACGTATTTCAAAGATTCATTAAAAATCATCCAAACTTTGTAAATATTGACATATTATAGTATCAGCATTCACGCTTTTTCTTCAGCACAATAATACTCGCTTTCTTGCATTCTATGTAGAAGTTGATACATACTGGAAACAATTTACATTTTCCTACTTAAGTTATTATATAAATTTTTAACCTTTTTACACACATGTTTACATGTTTAGAATTTGAATTGATATAACATGCGATCTCTATTTGTTTGGATGTATACGATGAGACTAAATTTTAATGAGTCGCCTGATAATATGGCTAATATAATCGAAATAAGCTGGCAAATTCATAATTTTAGTCTTTAATGTGTTAAGATCAGTCATCAATAGAGTTTTTAGCAAAATCAAAGATTGTGTTCTTATTTTCTTGTGCTATAGCATTAATATTTGTAATTTGTATTATAATGCAATAAGTTATTCGAATGATTCGTTAATTTAAAAGACTTATTAACCAATAGTGTATCAAACGGTGTATTTTAAATTAGCGAAATTCAAAATACATTGATAAAGCTCAAAGCTCAGAGCTCAAAGCGAGTCCTTGATTGGCAAGGACAAGTCTTATGAGAGTCACCGTTAATTACTAAGAAAGTAATTAACAGAGCGGATGACATTATTAAGGAATAATTATTTTGAAATGTTCGCAGCTTTCGACAACGAAACGATAGATACTTTAACGGGAATAGAAAAACTCGGATGCCCAAGTTACCAGGATTGGTGTCGTTATACTCCTCGAATGACGGTCATGCAATTTATAGTAGGCTATGCATTCACAACGATCGGCTACCCCCTCGGTGTCACTCTTATTCAAACGATCTTCAGCAAAGTTCTAGGACCGCGGCCACAGGGCCTTTGGATGGGCCTAATGACAGGGGCGGGTTGTCTGTCCCGGGTCATGGGCCCGGTTTTCGTTGGCGTCATCTACTCGCGGCTTGGTATCTACCATACGTTTGGTATTACGGGTCTTACCCTCGTCGTATCGATGGTTTGGCTGAGCATCGTCGACAAGCGACTAGTGCCTCTCAGCGGGTCCGATCTATCTCAAGCCAATGGTAGAAACAAGAATGCAAGTGAAAAACAACTGGACGTTGAGCTGCCCCTCGTAACGATGCCGACTAACAGTGAACCTGCGACACGCACCGAACAGCAACGACACGAGGCAGCGATAGGAGATAAAGAGGCCGCCGAAACCATTTGACCAATGCCGCACACGTGTTCGAGGTATGTCATCCAGAAGCGAGTTCGCGATTCGACCCTTTGCCAATTCCAAAGCAGTCTCAATAGTTAAAGTCTCAATAGTTACGATAGCACTCGCAGGTTTCCTACGAGTTTGCAAACAATAACAATCCTTATCTCTTCTCTCGATGGTCATTCACGATTGCGCAACTCTTTTCAGATACAGTGTTCCAGTGACTTGCAAAATATATTTTTCTTTGTTATTTTTTTATCCTCTTTTTTCCAGATCGAATTTTAATTTGAAAAATATATCTAAGTACGTAGCAGATAAAATGTGAAAACCCCTACAATAACCTACCTTTTAAGATACTAAATAAATCAAACAATTTTTAGTCATTCATTCTGCTTTAGAATTGAATGTACGAAAGGATATTTTAAACTTAAGAACCAAAGACTAGTATTTTGGTTTTAGCTTAAAAAACATTGAACCAATAAACGTTGTCTCTAGTTAACTTACATAGTACTAAAGTAATTATCGAATACGTTTTTACATATATATATATATATATATATATATATAGATTCGTAAAATGATATGCGCATAGACAAGCAATTTCCTCCTGTCGATAGGTAAAAAGCTTGGGAAATCGTAAAAGAGCAGAATCAGTTATCACAACTGGAATATCTTCTATCATTATCCAAAGTATTTTTCTTGGTATAATCCTAGGTCTTGCATGGCGCCGGCACGCAGATTCTCCACGCATCCGTTTTTACGAGGTGAGCGGGATTTTACTTTCACGGAATGCAGAAGATTCTTGAGAGAGGAAGAGGGGGAAAGACAGAGAATATACGACGTGGGAAAATTACGAGATCCAAGCAAGCTCTCCGTCGTTTCTGGCTCTCATTGACGAGAACATTTTTTACATGTCGACTTATGACTTTTTATAAACCTATACATGTAAAAAGAATGACTGATAAGTTTAACGATGTAATATGATTAGATCAGAGTTTTTTAATTTAGTACTTGGCGGTAGGATTAACGCCCCTATAAATTAATTTTATTCTCTTGTTTAGCAAGAGAAAATCCACTGATATCGGCGTATTTATAAACCTTGGGATTTTAATAATTGCTAAATGCGCTTATGACAGTGCTGTATCTTTGAAACTAATAATTTTTTATGAACAAATGTTAATTTTATATATATATTTATATATACATATATATACAGTATACACCCACACATTTTATGAAATACTGGTTTTTATAAATATTATCGTTCTTTGAATGGCTATTTTGATAAATTTGTACTTATCGTTAAGGCTTAATATAGTTTATTCTTAACATAAGATAGTAGCACTGGGATCACAAGCTATTTATACAAAGACATATGGTACATATATATTTTTTTAAAAATCCCTTAAATTTAATAGTCACTAGTAGACTTGCGTTTACATTAATTGTTGAACTGTTGATCGCTTATACATCGATCTATGTATATATACTTTTTGATTGTTGTTTAATAAATACAGACATTTGTTAAGTCTACATAATTGCTTTAGAAAATAGTAATATAACCTGCAAAACTTTTTTAGTCAAATTGGGGGAAAAAGAAAAAAGGAGTTTATTTTTAAACTTCATATAAACAATGCGTGAGAAAAAGCACGAAGGTTTGATGCGCAAAAACGTTCCTACCCACAATTCTTGGAGAAGTTATTATGCAAGCGTTTCGCTTGCTAGTTCCGAACGCATACCTCGCTGCGTTTGACTAGAAAAATTCAAATAATGGCTTTAAACTCTATGATACTCTATGTATGTAAGAATCTCATTATCCTTTATTTTGTCTCAAACTGTGTGTGGTCCGAACATCGGTCAGAGGTGAATTCGAAATTCAACCTAGTCAACGATAGAAAATCATGGCAAAGTGAAAGCGGCTGTTCGATACACATGTTAAAGCAGTGGAAAGTTCAACAGCTCGTGCGCAAGTTATTTTTCAAACCGATGCTAAAACCTTTATCAGTATGCAGCGTATATAAACTGATGATTCTACCAGCCGGAAAAAAATTCCCAATCATGCAAACAGTTTATATTCACTGACACACATGTGAAAGACTTTCAGCACTACTTTTACCCGAAACATTCCTATGGAAAGAGATAGAGAAAGAGAGAGAGAGAGAGAGAGAGAGGGAGAGAGAGAGAGACAGTAGCATATTTACCGTTATGCTGATTACCAACCAGACGAGAAATAGTTATAACAACAAGCAGCATCATTTTTGATTCCAAAAGGAGTTTCATGTATTAGCAAGTCGCAAGAACCAACTCAATGATGTACTCAAAACATTTTGTTTTATTCTCGAAAATAAGCTTAGATTTATAGCAGTTTTTCTATGCTGTTCGATCTTTTTTATAATACTTTGTATCCCGCTCGTTACGTTGCTGCAATATATATAAATGCAATAGATCTCGAGATAAATATGTTGTGATACTTATTTTTGCGGAAATAAAATTTTATTTTTTATATTAGGTATATTCGAGTATGTAATTAGACAAAAATGATTTAAAATATTTTCTTTTAGATTAGCTCTAATTACACTTGCAATTGTGTAAAAAATTATTCGTCAGAATGGGTTTTCAGGTCTGTTATCAGAGCCATGTGAACTTTTAACAAACATCCAAACATATTGAAACCGCAGATTAAGTGAGACGACCTAAAATTAAAAATGTTGTTTATTGTTATTAATTACATTTCTTATATATACATATAATACTGAAGTTGTAGATAGTTTTATTTTATCATTGTCCCCAAGATCCAAAATGAATTAATGGACCAATTGATCTGGAAATTATCATAAATTCTCTTTAAGGAATAAAAGAATTACGAAGAGTCACTTAAAGGCGGTGTTTTCACTCATTGCTTCTAATGTGTGGATCAAGATGTCAACGTTTCTTCGGATACATTTCAATCTCGTTCTTTGCGATTTGTAGCTAGTAATAGCGGTTACGTTTTATTCGTAGTTCAAACATCAAAGTAATTGGGTAATTAATGAAAGTTGAGGAAAAGTTTATTCGCTCTTATGGTAAACGAAAAACTAAATAAACCCTCAAAGTGTTATGGATTTGAAATAAAAAATGTTTATTAATCAAAATACGCGAGTTCGAAGCTCTACCATTAGAACACAACCGCGCTGTTGTAGCCCCGTCTCTCCCTTCTCAAACATTACTCATGGGGTGATTCCGTGACTCCAAATTTCAGGATATCCGCGTGTAAACACAGGCAGTTTTCGAGAACGAACAATCGGATCAAGAACGAGCGCCAAGTGTTGTCTACTTTATCTAAATGGGGTTAGCTATTCCCTACCCCTCTCTTTATCCTGTCCTACGGCACGCTCGAGCGTGTATTTGCCCGTAGATTTTGTAATTTTAGATGCAAGATGCATCGCTTTTTTGTTTAGAAGGGAGAGATTGGAGAGGGGAGAAGCATCGAGACACTCTCGTGTACATTTTCAGAGCACTATAAAGCCCGTAAGTCGACCCTATATATAGATTGATGTGTATCGATACTCACAGCATTAAAGGGGAGTCGCGTGTAAGCGCGTAAATATGAATGGCTCGCGCACAAGCCCCAAAATCGGCCCATTAAGGAAGTATGTAAACCTCAGCTGCGTTAAATACTCGAAGTTGGTCGGAACCGTGCATTTCGTCGCCCCTCCGTCTGCGCGTGATGTGTCTGTCTATGTATGCGTAATAACTGACTGCGCGTATGCAGTGCCGAATCTCCGGTTACGCACGCTCGATTGCTTACGGCACCAACGGACTGCTTTCGCCTAAAATTTCACGTTCACAATAGGGGAGAATAGAGTCCTTTAAGTGGATAAAGGTGACTTTGACACGTAAAGTCAAATAGAGGCGAATTTCCAGATTCGTTTTATCTTTTAATATTCCATATTTGGGTACTTACACCATTGTAACGGATTGACGATTAAAGAGCCAGAGTCACGCGAAAAAGGTGGACGCCAATGAAAGGCAAGTTGCTGTAACCACGAAGCTGTAACCACGAAGCTGTAACCACGAAGCTGTAGTCTACGGTTTCGGTACAATGCACCATAGTCCGACCCTGCAGACTTGTACGTTCGTCACACACCATACAGTATTTTATTTAGCAGTCTCATTTCGCTACCACTTCTTCAAACAAAATATTGTATTTTGTTCAAATAATATAAATAAAACAAATCATGTATATACATATCATTGTTATATATATGAAATCATAGTGAATTAACAGTAAATGAACGTGACTTTAACATGAGCCAAATGCACACGTATTAATAGTCGGAAATGCTTAATTAAGGTTAAAATGTTGTTGTTGCAACATCTTGTAAAGTATCACAAGATAATGTATCGCATAGAAATTATTGATATTACGTATATAGTTTGAACAGATTTAAACAAAGTATTCTTTAATTATTATTGTATAATAACTTTTTAACTTTAAGTATTCGTAATTAAACTATCTGCAAAGCGCATATTATTTCTGCAAGCATTGCTTTTAATTTCTTATTTAATTAGTGTGGTGCATTCTTTAGATTATTATGTTGGTGACTCCAAAGTTTTATTAATTCGGAATTTTTTGCAGATTAATAATTTTCTCTTATATCGTTAAAAAAATCGTTATATCGTGAAATGAAACACTTGTTCTGTATAGTAGCGCAGAAAAATTCTATGGATGTTTATTTTATTCCCCAAGTCAAACCCGACACTGTTTGAACGCAAAGCAGTTGATCAAAAATTTGTATTCATTCTATAGATGGAAGTGTGAGTTATAACATCCCGGTTCCCTCTATCTATAATAAATTCAAATACAAATTTCGACAGTATGTTCGTCATTGTACTACAATTGCCTATAAATCTTCGCGTGACTATTAATAATCGTCCTCCGCTTTCTTTTTACTCTTCTCCAGTAGTTGCAGTAGTAAAAATAATGCATGAGTAAAGACCACATACCGATAAAAAACACCCTCTCGAACCTTGGCGACCCTAATGCAATGTTTCGTTATCGTCGAACATTTGGGGATAGTGCAAAACGACACTGGTTCGGAAAGGGGCTCGAACGCTAAGGGATCATACCCGAAGTAGCATAATAAATATGTGCGAGTGGGTTGCATGTGTATAGCCTACATAAAAGAGAGAGAAAGAAAAGAGAGAAAGAGCGTATCAACCCTCTGCATTGACTCGGCGCGTGTCGAGATAAGAATAGCACTTTGTCTACGAGAAACCATTGCTACCCCTAATGCGGGTACTAATTTCGGTATTGGATCCAATCTGCTGCATAATGAATTGCTCATTGCGAGCTTTGGCTTTTTCATTCTCATGCTTCTTATACCTATTGTGAACACCTACAACCACCACTGATACACATTACGTGACATTGACAATCGTTTGAACTTGCATACTTTTCTCTCTAATCTTAATGTACATATCGTGCAAATCATGCATATTATGCAAATATAATGGTATAGTAGCATAAATACATCATAATATGGTATGCCCGTTTATCATTAGTTCGAAGCTTAAACCATGCCGACATTTAACGTTCTTATTCACAAATCAGAAATTATTCAGAAATCTTTTCAATCAGCGGACTGAGAAAATTATTTATTCTCTCGCCCTATGTATTACACAAGTAAAAAGGCGTCAATTTAAAAATAAATTCTTTTTTCCGAATCAGACAAGATAATGAATTTCTATTAAAAATATTATGTAACAGATAGATTATAGGTAAAACGCAGAGGAAAAACAAATAGTTCAAGCCGGATGAACATTGGTAAAGTAACGTGATGAGCAACCATGACAATGATATTCCCTGAATTAAGTCTCTGGCATCCCCTTCGAAAATAATGCATCAACTTCAGAAGTAATTAATTTTAATAAATAGCCTGATGGAATAGTACATATTATAGTTGCAAACCATTGTCGAACTTTTTTTTAATTTTGATGACTACGTGAAAAGAAAGTAAACGCCGGCATTCGGACATCTGCCATTCCGTTGGGTGTTTACGCTCGACCCAGCTTTATTAGACATTATCTCGCACAATGCACCACAGTCTTTTCCAATAAAACTCCCCCACTTATCTTCCTTAGTGTCGAACTCTTCGCGCGGCTTATTCGTAAATAATTAAACGTCTCGATATACTTGCAACTCTAGAGGGTAGAGAATATCTACAAACATTTCTATGTATTAATATCTATATGCAAAAAAGTAGTACCACGAAGGATAAAACGCCTGTAATAATATAATAGACTAGGAATTATGTAGAGTGTAGTACACCATATATATATATATATATATATATATATATACTACACTCTACATAATTCCTATATATATATACATATATATATAGTTTGTCGAGAAAAGGTCACAAACAGCTGTATTTGGGGATCATTCTGAATCGCATTGTTTTATTCGACCGCTGATTGCAGATACTAGGAAATTAACGAGCTTTAGTATTGCTATAGTCCTGCCGGCATAATGGAAGCAACCGGTACCAAGTTACACAGAATCTAATACCCAATTTATACCACGGTGTAAACTGTATGCGCTATGCACCTATGCATATACGATTCTCCTGCATATATCCTTAGTTTCGAGAAAGAGGAGAAGAGCAGCTACTCTCTATATTTATAAATTATTAATTATTAATTTTAAACCATGCGCACAGTCTCTCTCTCTCTCTCTCTCTCTCTCTCTCTCTCTCTCTCTCTCTCTCTCGTTCACACACACTTTATCAGCCGTCCAACTTCCCCTCCTCTCTTTCACGCAGTCTCGTGCATTTTCAAGCATTCGCCATCATGAGCTATTGAGAGATAGAGATCTTTAAAAAAATTTTCTATTGAAAGAAAATTTCCGTGGACATCTGAATGTATGGATTACAAAAGACAGGAATGGTTTTTCAAAGTGAAATTTTTCATGAGAGGTGTTAGATGGTTTAATTGACGGTCTTTAAAATATGGATTGGTCATATTACAGTTAATCTATGAAAAATACAAATATAACCTGTCGGAGTAAAGAAGAATGAAAAACATTCCTTTGAAAAATATTAGTGATTGTTTTATTTCAAAAGATCCCTTCTTAAAACAGGTAACTGATAAAAGTGAAGCCAATTTAGAAATATTTTGAGAAGTCAATCTTAAAATTATTGAATTGTAAACAGAATGAAATAAGCTGAAATGTTTACTGTTTCAAATAATGATCATTGAAATGAATGAAATGAATGAAATCAATTCACACTGTTGCTGCAAATCCTAATCGTAACGCAGAATATCTTACTTTACTGCGAATAATTATACGTGCCATTCGAATTTTCACACATATCTCATTAACTTATCAACGAGCTTCTCACGTAGAAACAACTTTCAGCAAGAGATGAATGGATCATAAATCTTAAACATCCATAATACTTATCGATGTAAAACATACTAACAGAAATGGTTGGTTGCATGCGCTGCAGGATAAATGAGGATTAAACAGGCTCAGCCAATTTCAGAAGAAAATGTCCCTTATTTACAATATTACCAATTTACTCATTTAGAAAGTAATTCCAAAAATAGAAAATAGAAAATAGAGCCGATCTTATCTTTATAAAAAAGACCCCTATACAATGTAGGGCTCAGTCAATGGGGAACAAATTTTGAGAAGACGTTAAGTAAGCCATGGCCAAAAATAGAAATGAGCACACTTCAATAGTTTATAAGGGTAAAATGGCAAGTATAGAGGTAAATAGCAAAGAAGGCAGTCGTAATGAAAAAAAACAGCCCGAATTAAAAGTTTGATTTTTTTATTGTAAATATTTAGGTGAGAGCAACGGAGTGTGAGCCACCTGAGATCCTCTCTTTCGGTACACACACACACACACAAAACACCCGTTATAACATGAATTCCTGCTCAACAAGAATTCTTTCTATAGGGAAACCAAAAATACGTCGCTCTGAGCACGTGAAATAAATACACACGCGATCGACAACAGTAGAGGTATATTTACGAAACTTTATTATTTACGAAACATCGCATATACCTAGAGAAGAGATGCGCGGCATGCGGCTGGTGGATGTAATATAATATATACAGGTATATTATTTGGACATAAAAAAAGTTGCGCCGTGGAATAAAGAAAGTACCACAGAGTGTAGTTCGGGTCTGTAGATGGGCAGATATAATGCGATGGGACCGATTTTGTCGAGACAGGGGACACTTTTTCTAGTGACGCTTATTGGAAGTGTAGGGCTCGACAGCTGGCATCCGGAAACCAGAGAAATCGCGCGCTTTCTCTCTCTCTCTCTCTCTCTCTCTCTCTCTCTCTCTCTCTATCTCACTCTATCTCATATTTTTTGGTCAGTCAAAAAATTCGATTTTCTTGAATAATTTGATGAAATTGCGTCTATAGAACTTCAAAGGTATATTGTAATAGTACTAGCAGTAAAGAATATAAGTACATAAAAAAGAATTTGAAATATATATAGGTACATGCATAATACAGTGTTAAACTGTTCGGAATATCAGCTTCATATTCTACTAATGTCGAAAAACCTATAATTTAAACGTTATACATTTATAAGTAACTATTAATATATTTAATTAAACATTTTCTAAAACAGATAAATGGCGATTTTCGCGGGTGCTTTAATCCTCCACTTCTTTTCATTTTCTTTTAGTTGCATTAGAATTAAAACTGGTTCATCATAATTTTGAATAATATACACACAAAGAAAACTTATTTGAAAACCAAATATCTCGAATTTTACTTAACTCAAGTAAAAATGATATATTTAAATGATATTAGGTATGTGGAAATGAACAAATATTAATTACGTGAGAAAACATAAATATAATAATGTCATTAACAATTATGCTAGTATTATATACAGTTTTTTAAACTTAAATTCCTTTTTAGTAGATGATTTTAAATATTTAAATAGAGACTATCCCATAGCCAAGAAAATTATGATTAGTAAAATGTATTTAAAAGTATTGAAAGATCTCAATAGTCCGTAGAATAACTGTGTCGCCAATTGTTCCTTTCCGGTGGTATACACAATCGACCCACGCCAAAGAAGAATTTGCCATTTCGTAGTTAGCATAGCATTCAATCTCTGCCTTGCTCGCATGGAACCCTGAAATATGAAATTTTCCGTTTCTCTTATACGCTGTTAGAAAAAAATCTCTCGTCTCATTATACGAATCGGGATAATCTCAAAGCAGGCGGCATTTTTTGAGGACAATAGTGGCTTTTTTCTCGTGTTCTCGCAACAAAAACCCATCGAGGTGGCATCAGCAACGTGACTGCACACAAGTAGCTCAACATAGATCTGAGCATATGGGTGGCGAACGCACACACACACACACATGGACATCGAGTCTACCTATAGAGACGATGCTAGCGGAGAAACGAAGAAAATCAGCAACAGTGACTTAACAATGCCCTCGGCTTTTTCCTCTTCCTTAAGTTTGTCTGCTTTCATCCCTCGATTATGCGGAATCTTTTGGTCGGCGTTGTCCTCGTCTTCCAGTAGACCGTTTGTTACTCCGCCTCTGATCCCTGGTGCGCAGGAGGGACATTTTGTGACCCGCTATTTTTCCTATTTTCTGTACATACCTGCAGCAGCAGCAGTAGGTTTTCGTGTAATGCTATAGACAAGCTCAGTGTATCTCAACTCAGTTATTCTACTTTTTGTTCCGCGGGTGTAGTCCCATCTCGGGTGAAGAAATCCTGGATGTTTCCATGAACTGAGGATCACTGTACTAAACCAGCGTGGGCACTGTGCATATACACTAGGTATACTTGTATCTAGGTGCCTAGCTGGATCGAGAAAGAGAGTCAGAGCGGCCTTTCTCGAGGTCCGTACAATGCCGAATAATAGGATTACGTAAACAATGCCAACAAGCCATTGTGGCTAGGCCAAAGGGAGGATCACCTATAGCTGCTTATATAATGTATAGTATAATGTATAGAGTGCACACTGTAGGTATATAAATATACTATATACTACTCTCGCACGGTTATACCATGAAGAAGCGCTGTAGCAACCACCGGAGAGACATTTACCACGCCGGATTCGTGTCTCTCTGCGCTCTATACCAGTGTGTATATGCGCGCGTGCGTACGTACCTCAGGGAGCAACTGTGCGCGCGATGACAATGAGCGCAAAGCATAAAAAGAGCCCACCTCTCTCGCGGTTCGTCGCTCATTCAAGTATCTCAACGCCGCTACTGTCGCATTATACAGGTATATAGTGAAAAGCGACTGACTGATTTTTCCGAAAGTTTACTGCTCGAGGCTGCAGACGATGCGCATAAGACTGTACGTATGTACTGTGTATCTAGGCACGCATCATTTTCCCCCAGGGATATGTATACCTATGTGTATGAGTATACCCACGGCCACCGCAATGTAGCACACTCTACCACGTATACACCCGAAGTGTAAGCGGTGATATATTCTCTTGTTTTTTATAGCCTCATGCTCGGGCATATGTCCTATAGGCAGAAAATCTCGTATCCCGAACGCAGAAAAGAAACAGTTCGCCTTCAGTGAATGACCGAGCGCTGTCAAAATATTGCGCTGATCGGTTCGTTGCGGGTTCATTGTGTCATCCTCGAACCTCTCCGTCCCCTCAGGCTCACTTTTTCCTCTTCTCTTATACGCTCCTAAACGGTATATTCGCTCTAGGTATATGTCAAATGAGAATTGTGCCATCATTTAAAATCGTCTCTTTCAAAAGGGTCTTCGATGCAATTGTCCAAAATAGAAACAGAATTTTCTAAAGAAAAAAAACTTATTTTTATTAGCTTCCGATTGATTTGATCATTAATACGCGTGAATGTTTTCTTCCTATAGGGGCAAATTGCTCTCAAACTCTCAAACATTTTGCTCGCGGAGATTTATTGTGATATTTTTCACTTAGATATCATTAATACATTAAAATTATGTAAGATCATCGGGCCATTGCTTTACAATATGAAACAGCATTAATAGTACAATCTAAAACATGTACGATATATACATGTATGGATAAATAAAGTACAATCCATAATTCAACTTTACCAGACTCTATTCCGATAAACAAATCGACTGATATTACGCGATTAAAATGTCTATTTGGACATTTCATTGAACTTGACGTTTTTAGTCGTGAAGTCGTGAAGTCGCGTAGTCGTGTAGTCGTGTAAAGGGAAATATATGCAAATATTGGAACTTACACAAGGACTGCGTTACTCGATCACTGCAGGCTAGCATCTTAGACTGGACTGGAATGTTAAGCGATCAGTTCAGCTGGAAATCCGCAAGAGGGTGCATAGTGTTTTCTGTGGGGACAACATCTTGCGGTCTCTACGTAGAGGACAGAAAGGAAACGCGCTTGCAAACTGACGCGCGGGTGTGCTCGACTAAACGATGCGTGAGTCCTTCTCCGCACGAGGAGGTAACGACATTTCCGGTTGCTACAAGCGGGTATGCATCTTTTTAACGTTTAGGCCACACATCTTGCTCGGAGATCGTGCGTACGGTGCAGCTTCGTGTACACGGAAATTTCTCTTTAGGATCGACGCATTTAGTTCAACGGCGGATTTCCCGTTAAACGCATAGGTGCAGTTCTTTATGGGAGAAAATTGACTAGTTTTAATCGATTCAACCATTGAAAACGTCTGATGGACACGATGAGACGCGTACGAAGAGTCAATGAATCACGCACAAAGTCTAACAGACGCACTGGTTGTAATCCATTGAAATTTTGCCGAGCTTGAGGGGGGATATTTCTGTGACACAGGGCTGCACACTTTATATATAGTCTCTAAATGGGGTGCCGAATTTATTGCTCGTGTTGGAACGATTCGAACTAAGATAAATTAGCGCGCTCTATGTCATTGGACTTATGTAACTGTGCAGATGTCCTCCTTTCTTCTTTCTCATCAGAGCAATTATATTGGTTAAATTTTATTCATTAGCTCATTCGTCCTTTCTTCTATTTTCGATCGATCACCCTCAGTACCGAATCGCGCGGACGGCATCAGAAGTATCAGTCCGCGACATCCTGGGTCCAGTAGCATTTTTTCGAGAGAAACAACGAGGCGCTCTAATTCTATAGTTAGCTCACTGAATGTAAGATGACTATCATTTTCTAGCACTCGTGCGGTGTAAGACGAGTGTTATAAGTGGAAGACTCGGAGCGGAAGACTGACAACTTTTTATCCGCAAATTTACGTTTATATACACTTTTTCACGGCTATAAGAAAAAAAAGCAGGAAGAAAAGGTAAGATACGAGAAAGCTACTCATTTCCGAAGCATTGTGTGCCGTTTAGTTTCCCTCTTTCGGCTATTTCTCACTCTCATTCCCATTCGATCTCTACTTTTTTTTCAATGAAAGAACCGCGGCTTTCTTTCATTATCAATCGCGCTACCGCTTCTGCGGGACGTTAGGGGATCGGTTTTTTTGCGACGGCAGAAGTGCCAGTAGAGCCGAGCTCTATTGTCCTCGTAAAACTGTGTTTTTGTCTGTCATGTATAATCTAAATAATGCGGTAAAGAAGAAAAGGTATCAGTCTCTCTCTCTTGACTGAAGAGCCGAAACGCGTGGTCGTGTTTCTAGAATTGCTTCGTTCCCTTTCTTGAGCTCTCGGCACAAAGGACGAGAAGTAGGCCTTTTGCTCCTCTCTCTTATTTCGCATATACTTTTGACAATCGTCATTCGCACGTCAGTCACACTACAAGTTAACCAAACGCTATATTATTCATTATAATTTATTTTTTATCAAGCTGTATATTGTACAATTTAACGGACTGCGATTATTATTGGTGCCAAATATTCGCAATGATTCAGTAAGTGGAGCGGGGTGATTCTCTAATCGCGGGAGGGGGTGCGAATTATCGGAAGGTCGATTTATTGAAAAAATTATTTTCAAGATAAATTGAAAAAGGCTCAATTGTACCTGGTTTTTTAACACAAATAATTATAAAATATCTAATGAAAATGTTCTCATAAACTTATAAATAAACTTTTATGACATTCCACACTATTCCTTTAGTAGGTAAATTCGGTTTTGAAATTTATACTTCATAGTACTAAGTGCTAAGAATAGTGCAGAGTCAGAAGAAATTAGTAAAATCCCTCTGTCAAGACAATATTATACGATAGTATAATCCATTTGAGAGTACGGGCGCAAGAGAATAAAGCACGCGCACGGAAAACGAAAACAGTACGAAACCTGTGGAGGGAAAAAGGCGAGGATCCGGAAGAGGATCGTTTGACTTTCATGAAGTCGCTACACAATAGCTCAAGAAGACACGTGTATAATATATATAAATCATATCGGAGTAGTATACTATGCAAATACACGACTGACACAAATTAGACTTTACAAAATATTAGTAGTGTACACATATAGAGTGCGGCTAGATTTCCACCCGCGCGTATTATAATCGCCACAAAGGATCTAGCGTGTGTGTGCAATGTATGCATATAGATATAAAGAGGACGACCAGACGTTCACCCCTGCATGCTGCGCACGTTCACGCTCGCGTCGTCGTATAATCGGAGACAGAAGGCGCCGCGCATACGGAGGGAAGGGCCAATTGAATTTTCTTTCAATGGCTCGACTCTCGAAAATGCATATAAGTGCGTCTACTTAATCGGGCGTTCGCTCGTACGCTAAACGCTTGAATCGCTCGCGCGCTCACACTCTCTTGAGCTCATTCAAGTTGGAGCTGCTGCGGTAAGCATTAAACAGCGTTATTATAATACCACTCGATAGTATGTGTGGTCGGTTGGCTTCTTTAACTCTGCCTCTGCGACCCGCATTCTAGATAATACGAACACCTGCGACGCGATGCTACGTACGTGACCTGGCTTCCGAAGTAGGAGCGTATGTGTTGCCTTCGCTTTACCTATTGTTTCTTCTCCTTCTTCGCTTTTTTCAATCCTTTCTCACCTGGTTCACATGCAAAGTACTTTATTTGTTCGATACGCGTTCCTGTATCGCTTACAAGCAATTGTTATAATAGATTATAACGGGATCAATCCCTTATTTCCATACACGCGATGCGAGTCCACCACGCATTTTCTCAAATTATCATTGTTACGAAAATTATGTGTGATTGTTAATTCTAGAAATTATTGCTCATTTTACCTGTAATTCAAAAGACCCGAGACTTCTATAAGCTCCTTGTTTAACTAAATTCTTTCTATTTTTATTAACTAAATCGAAATACTCTCATTATCATCACCGAACAACTTGACAAATCATTACCAGCCATTTGTTTTTCGGACGAACATTCGTTAGTACCAGTATCAAACCTTTGATCGATACTGACTTTTCTCATTTTTTTTTCATTATCACTTGCATCGATTAATTTCTAAACATTATAACTGAGACTGAAAATAGCTTCAATACATTTATCTAATTATCAATAATTACAAAATCTATTTATCATTATTTAGTATTGCGTAATATCCGTCAATTGATAATATGCTTACCATGTACATTATAATTTTAGCCAGTGCTCATTTTTCTCCGATTTCTTACAGCTCCTTTTATAACAATAAAATTACAACTTTACTGCCTTCATTTCTTGCGAAGGAGACAAAAAAATTGTATTATCAGCCAACCACGAATATAATTCATAATTCATTTGTGCCTTCTTTTCGAGAACTCGATGCGCATTGTCTTTAATTATATCTAATTATTATAATACTCATAATTTTCCTCTTGGGCGACGCTTTAGAACATCTTTTAGTTTTTTTTTCTACTTTCTTTATATTTCACAGTTTTATGAAATCATACAATGTTATTTAACTTTTTTACTTCTCAGATGTTAATCAACGTGTTATTTTACTTAAGGGGGATTTACTCTTCTATTCTCTCCCAATACTTTATTTCTTAAAAGTTTATTAATAACGTTATTTAGTAAGATCTATCAAAATGTGATGTTATCCATTTCCAATTAATACTACACCATTAACAATTAATAGATATTTAAGATCAAAAACTTAAATTCTTTTTCCTAATTTTGGGCTGTCAAATTCAATATTTATCATAAATATCGTTATGGTAAAAATAATTTAATTTGTTTGAAAAAAATCCAATGATACTTCTCTTTCGTGTCTGAAACTCAATAAAATCTAATTATATATGTTTTAGCTTTCGAATTTATTTGAAAGGTAAAACATATTAAATGATATGTGTCTTGGATTTATAAAACAAGTGCGCATTCGTAAGGCATGTTCTGGTGAACAGGCCATATAGTTGAATATCTGAATCGTTTGCAAATAATGCCTGGAATAATAGTTATTTATGACTGGCGCTTAGAATTTATTCATGAATTTGTACAAATCACCACTTGAACATGAATGAATAGCGATATTAAATGACCAATAACAGATACTGTGCACACTAGTAATATTTGCCCGATCTGCGTGTACGCACACGAGGCGTGTGAGTACACGCAGTCATGATTTCCATATAAATTTCATCTCTGTCTTTGGGAGGGAAATCTAAGCTCATTTCATGCGCAAGATAGGAAATAATTTATTTATAGCTCGGCATTACGAATTTGGTCACGTTTCGTTTGGCGTACAGATCTACCTATAGAGAGAAAGAGAGATAGAGATCGTTGAGCGCAATATACCTATAGTATCGACTACGTTAGGAACAGACTGTGCTTTGCTACACAGCGGGGTAAACGACGGACCACTAAAAAATCTACCCGCTTGGCACTCCATCTGTTGCCGAAGCGCATCTTTCTGTGGCACGCACGCCCCTTTCATTTCTAACCCTAAAATATTAAAATCGTTATGCGCGCAGAACGTGGAGAGGCGTTCAATTCTATAGAAAAGAAGCTACTCGTTGAGATAGCGGCGTCGGTCCGTGGGGCAGGGATTACGGAATTAAAAAATTTTCGAGGGATAAACGCAAATGCAGTCGAGGATAAGACTGTTGGGAAAATGGGCGTGCGCCCGCTGCGTGAGCAGTGTGTGAACTTGGAATAGTAAAAGCTGTACAAAGGGTAAAAGCTGGAGCGTGAAGCTGGAGCGTGAAGCTGGAGCGTGAAGCTGGAGCGTGAAGCTGGAGCGTGAAGCTGAAGTGTGCGTACACAGTGTAATTGCACCTATAACATAAAGTCGAAACAAAAGAAGGAGAGTGCTAGCTTTTTAGGTATACATTTTATCGACTAATAGTCAATTATTTGTGAAATTGAACTTTTGCAATGAATAGATTCAAATGCATAAATTCTTTGATTATCAATAAATGATCTTCCAATACGAATGGCGATAGAGGGGCTGGACAACAAGAGTCTCTCACCTGCCATTAAAGTTTCGCACTGTGCAAGAACACCCAGCTGACTCAGACTTGTGACAACAAATACGTGAAAATATAAAGAAAGAGATCGCTAGCGTCAGTTCTGTTTGAAAAGATCGACCATGTGTCTCTTTACTGAAAAATCATGAAAATATTTAGCCAGACCTACTGCGGTGAATTCTCTCCTAAATGGAAGATAAACGAGGCACACCTACGGACCACCAGCGGCTTCGCGCGTACCACTATTATTGTAGGTAGAGGCACATGCCTATTGAAGAATCTTCGCTGCGTGAGCGTATACACGCGCACCCCCTCGAATGCACTTCCGCAAACGCGCTAGAATACAAGTAATAGTAGTCGTAGCAGCGGACACGGTACGAATAACTGTCGCGATCGTCTGCCGGAAACGCGCGTGCTGCATCGACAAAAGCAGCAGCACTACCGCGCCGACGATCAACACACCGCGTACGGCACCGCGTCTTCTTCACGCCTGAGGTGCAACCGGCTGCGGCATTACTCATTCTTCTTGCTTTTCTTCGGAAAAACTTTCGGAAGAAGGCTGACACGCGTCCCCCAACGTCGATCGCAAGAGGGGATTAGCGCTTGTCGGTCTGCCTATCTTATTCCTCAATATTTTACAATCTCTCCTTGTGCTTAGGCTTTGTTCTTTTAAGAATTTAGATCTACCGAGATTATTTTACATACCGACACTTTGCTGGAATACGATATATAATAATAGACCGGTAGAATGATCATTAGATCGAACGCGCGTGCTGTGCTCGTCGAAAGAGGTGTCTTAGGCAAAGTTAGAACTTTTTCTTTGCCTCTCGAGAAATCAATTGCACACGAAAGCTAGCTATAGCACGCCGGCGATGCTTCTCTCTTAAAGTAAACGCCCAAGAGAAACTTGTCGAATACAATGTTTCTTACTTATACAACTTTACCACCGAAAAAGTAAATCTTCATTTTCTTTGCCATTTAATGTATTACTCGATAATCAAAGTTCCAGTTCCTTTGAATCTCATTCTTTATACTTTCCGACATTTGTTTATTCTCGCCTCCATAGGGTTGGCCGACATGGAATATTTAACATCGGTCTACACTCAATGAGTTTTTTATTTTCCCTTTGATGCGCGGATTCTGCTAAAATGATTCACTTTTTGAACTGATATTTTTAACAATAACAATCGTGTTGCAGTTGCAGTTGTGCTTTATATCAACAATAGTTAATGCCGATTCACCACAATTCAATCAGCGGCGGTAGGGTGATATTGGGTTAGCAATAAATTTAAATCCGTAGCTCCCTTAATAAACGGCGTTAAATGAGCGGAAGCCGAATTGTCATCGAAAATATGTTGCTGCTACGAAGCAAATGCGAAGAAAACTAATGGTAATGTTGTGGCTCATGTTCACAGTAGCATACGCGCATATGGCGTACTATTTTGCCCACAAACGTTACCACATGCAGGCGTCCCCCCCCCCCCCCCCGTATGTATCCATGAATCTGCACCGGCTATACATTTACAACTATACAGCTCTACAGGAAGCTATTATATCTATTCTGTGCACACGCATAGGTATACACCTATACGCACATACGTATTTAAGCTTGCTAATGCAACCTCAGCTATAACCATTCAGTTCTGCCGAAAATAGTGAAAAATTCATTGGGGTTATGTACTCGTGCTTTATCTGCCGTAGCTTCGAAATATCAAATTAACACGCTCATTTATTTCCGCGGTTATACTTTAGATACATGGCAGCCAGTACTTTTACTGCAGCTCTTTAACTGTATGCACATTATAGTTATGCAAACATGCCGAATGCGCTAGGAATACTAAATAAATAGCAAATATACGTGATTTTGCTGTTAAGTGTATTAATGTCTATTAATGTGTATTAATGAGGTCATTTGATATCCCGCCGCCTTTATCACTCAGTAACTATCCTCTTGCTAATTCATTCGTTGTTTTTATCAGTTATTTGGAATTTGAATTCGTTTAAATACGCTCGATCACTGTTGCAAACTGATAATGATATGAACGGTCACTTTTTAACTAGCGAGATCCGATTCGAAAGCATTCACCTAAAGTATCGAATCGAATGTGTGGCAGATCTTTATATTGGCCAACCATCATAGAGCTTGTACATTGTAAAATACAACAATCGTTTGGTCTGATCATCGGCGAAGAATAACATGAAATCGAACGGTTCCTCATCGACCATAAGAAAGAAGAACTGATGGGACGCGTTCGAATTAAAAACTTTCGTAGTGAGAGAGAGAGAGAGAGAGAGAGAGAGATGACGATTGAATTTTATACGACACGGCTGAATCAAGGCTCTATGTGTTTATTCATGGGCGTTTATTGCCTTTCTGCCGCATGTTTCGCCAACGAGTTTTGCCCGTTTTCAAAGCCACACATGCATATTTATTAAACATAACCAGCCATCAACCTCTGCACAGCAAATTAACTTTTGACTATAGACTATCGGACTATGCCTTCAAAATGTCAAAATCGATGCACCCTTTTTATTATTAAAAAGCATCAATTGCGTTTCGCTATATTTCTAGAAAGAATCATTTAGGACAAAGACATTTGTAATTATCTTTACACAAATCCATTGGAGCTCGGGAAAAGAAATTTAAAATTCAAACAATATTCATTTAATATAATTTATAATATGATGGTTTATACCTTTCATAAGAACGTAATGGATTTAACTTTACAATGATAATATTTTGGCTAACCGAAGTATTTACTTAAACGCATGCGAAAAATAAGAAGAAGGTAAAAAAATAAAATCTAATTCAAATGGATTAAAGCTTTTTACATACTTGTATATATATATATATATATATATATTATATATTAATTTTCGACTATTGATAAAATTGGATAATCTTAATACACAAGTGATTATTAGTGTTTAGCAGATGCTAAGTACTAATATTCGGTCTGTCAATCATTGAATATTGAAAGCCAAATTAGAGTAGCCTTCTATTAAAAATCTACTATGTCAATCTATTTGGCAGCATGCGAGTTGATTAAAATATTTGAAAAGTTGAAATGAAAATAAAAATGAAAGTAAAAGAAAAAAGCACGGCAAGTGAGCGCGTGGCCATTGCAGCTACATCGCCGGTCCATCGCTTGCACGCGAGTAGTCTCGAAAAGTCTTGTAAAAATAATATATAACCAAGTGGCCGAACGCGAGAAGGGCAGGCGCCTTAATTGGACATTTAACCAGGCGAGCGGCGCTGACTTGCATAATGTACCTTTAGTGCGGTATCTGCCTATATAAATAACTATATAGAGTATGGCGTTCGAGCTTGTATATGAATATACAGGCTCGAATGCAAGAGAGAGTCATACAGCGATCTCGCGCGAGGCACGAGCACCGTCGCGTGATTAATGATATCGGTTGCGCTCGGCGAGAATGCCTCTGTCAGCGGTACACCGCTCTGCGGACTCACTTTCGAGCGCTGCAGGACAATCGTTACGGAATACACAACCTTGAATCTCGATAGCGACATGCGCGCTTCGTGTACTTGTATACATCCCTAGTTAGCCGTGTTCGTGTGTCGGTGCGTCCGTGTTCGTGGATATACCTACGGTAGTGCTGTGCGCACAGAGTGAAAGTTTTTCGGGGAGGAAGTCGAGAGGTTGTCGCGATCAACGACTGCGATAACTATATAACACTCCGATGTCAATGCATGCTCTCTTGGATCCCGCTTTTTACACCGATGAGAATACTCTTGGCGTTAATATTTTCGTCGAAGCATATACGCACTCCAGCATACAACTTCCAGTCGGTCATCGTCGAGCATCTTGCATATTGTATATGTTGCTCCTCTACTGTATACCTGCTGAATATACCTTATTGTTCCTTGGGCAACTCGCGCGCGACCGATATCTCCTCGAAAGATCTCCTTTGGTCTTAGTGCACGCGCTTAGTGCGCCCGTGCGCCGGTGCGCAAGATACACGTGTGCGTGTGTGCACACCCGCATGTATACTATACCAGTATGGTATAGTATACATGGTATACCTTTCCACACAATATTAGAGAGACGCTGTACGGTGTACGTCGTGCTAAGAGCGTCCATTTTTCCAACGGACGAAGAGACGATCCGAAACTTGTTTATGCGTTGCCCCGACGATGTTAATTAGGGGGAAGAAGCTAGCCTTCGTGTCCGATTGAAAATTATTTCCTCCTATTTTGAGAAGCGCTCCGAGGGGAGGAGTCAGTGACTGAAGGCTCTTGACTCGGCGCTTATTATTAGGCGGCTATTACGAAAACCAATATTTAATACAACTTTTTCGGTATGTAAATTACTGGTCTATGAGAATTATTGTTTTTTTTTCGGATTACTGTTAATAACGCGGTTCCGGGAACAAGACGCGAGACGTTGCGCAATCATGAGAATTCGTTGTACGTAGCGGTCGAAGTCGCCGGAATTCAATGCGCCAGCCATATGTCGTCGTTTAGCACACGCACGTTCGGATGAAGAAAATTGATTGACACGCATTTTATGTTGTACGTTTTTTGAGACCTCGTCGATGTAATTAATGATTGAACCAGCTGAATTGAAGCAGCATCGAGCATTCTCTAAATGCGTTTATCAATTCACCGAAAACGATCGTAGTTAAATTAATATTAGCTAATAATCGAATATGGTAAAAACGGCGATTGACGATGATAAATCGTCACATCTAGTAGAGCAATATTGTTTCTCGTCTCTTTGGCACAATATCAGAAATTAATATTCTCTGAAAAGCTATAACTGGCGCATCGGGCCAGTTTGAGAGATACTTTGGCCATTTCTTCTTCTCGCATCGCACAGTGGGGGAACACACCGCGATGTGACCAGGTTCAATAAAACGATGTGGCTTGCTTATTCGGCGGTGAGCGAAGAAAGGTCTGAATAGAAGCCATTTGAGTGTTTGGAAATTCTATTTATAACGCAACAATAGCAAGCCCAAACACGCATTCAAACATTTTTTTCAAATTTATGTTGAAAATTCGAATGTTTCGTATGAGTTTCCTTACAGCTCATACCTTGCTCGTGACTAAATAGCTATACAAATACGCACATTTTAAAAAACAAACTATGCGCGATTATCTCGATATAAGCTTTTGAACATACTCATGATCTATTTAGAGAAGTTTGAACAAAAGAAATGGTTGGTTTTAAAAGAAAATGCGGACGGTGAGGTTTAATAGAGAAACTTGGAATGGGAAAATTATTGGAATTTCTGTTAAGGGACGTTTTCTTAAGGAAATTCAAACGATTAGGCTACATTTGCAGGCAGGAATATAATTTCAATGAAGGAGCTACAATAACGAGTAATCGACTCGACAGAGCTGACTTTTTGAAAGATGCCGCAAATTCCATTTCGTTTGATATTCGAAAAAAGATAAAATTAGTTTGTCTTGCTTGCGCGTGAGCAATAAAAAAGTAACAATGCACAGAGAGGTCGTAAAAATGTTGTTTCGAGACAAACGACAAGAGCGTCGATATTTTACGGCTCGCCAAACATTGAATAATGAACTGGCATAGCATAGTATTATTATTTAGTATACGAATGCAGTAGGCTTATATATATAGTAGGCTTGCGATCATTTTGAGATAAGTAAGTGAAATTTTTATCGGCTATTATAAGTAGGCTGAGCGCGTTCAGTCGGAGCAGAAGCAGAAGAGAAGAAAAGGAAAGCAAAGGAGAGCGCCGGCTGTCTTTCGCTTCGTGGAAAAAATCAACGGACAGTACGCTCGGACAAGAGTGAGCCCATTTCGATATTCGAAAAATCTCTCGCCCCCGAGCACACGCGCGTCCCGCCTCAACGTAACAATGCCCAATGCTTTTTTGATCGTTCGTATTCGGTATAATATATAATTCATGCGCAGCGCGCAGCTCCGCACGAAAACACCTGCCTGCGGTCCAGCAGCGCACTAAGGAAAAAAGGACACGAGGAGCTAAAACCAACAAATCGTTAACGATTTCTTGGCATTTGGGGTTGGGGCGCGGCTCTTAACATTTCGTCTTTCAACGATCGTGTCTAAAAATCGAGGCTCTCGCACGGATTGGCCATGTGCCTGGCGCGACTAGCAGCTAATTTATCATTCTAGGGAGGCGTGCGACTTTGTGGATACACAAAAAGCCTCCTATGTGTGTGATTTCGCCCGTTTCGCCAGCTAACTGCATACCTACGTATAGGTATATAGGTACATAATATACCCTTGCGGACTTTGAGAGACCAAATGAAAAATTTACAGCCGGAGGCTACCCGAGAACAGTTTTCCTGCAGTTCGCACGCGACCTCTGGCTTTTTGACACGCCAACACCAATATTTACAAGGTTATGCAATGGCCCCGTCAAGCCAGCTCATTATCGAACGAGGAGACGCAAGCATTGCGGCTAATTTATGGCCGTCCTGCAATAAAGCAGCAGACTACTCATGATTCGCTTTATGAACTGCCATTGTATGTACATCAGCAATAGACAACTTACGATCCGTAGATATACATTATATATAATATATAGTACCAACTGTAGCCCTGAGTCAACCTTGAGGTAACTGAGTCCCTGGTCCCTGGTCCGACTTTTCCTAAACGAGCGCTCCTTATGGATTTAGTAAATTCACGGCCGAAATCATCATTTACGCGTCCAACTATGCGCTAAATGACTCGTCGACGAAAACTCTTATTCGTCTTATTCTCTTGGTTTATCCGTACGCGAAATGTTCTCAACAGCACGATGGGTGATTTACCGTATTCGCACGGCCTTCAGCAAGAGAATGCGCAAGCATTACGAGCGACTTTTTTTGTTGCTGCTGCTTCACTATTTGACTGTACCTTATACCAAGCCCTTTTCACAATGTACTGACGCTTTTTTCTAGTCGTGTTTTACTGCGTTTGTCGAAACGAGGCTTTTCGAAAAACAACAAAATACTTACTTTCCATTAAAGGCACTACAATCTCCTTTTTCCATATTTGTGTCTAGTGTAAATCACTCCACTTGATTATGTTGATACGCTGAGTATAGTTCTACTTTTTACATTACCAGTAGTATTTATCAGCTGTACATAACATTAGCTTATGCACAGAAACATCAGAAGATTGATCAATTTTTCAGGATTAAAAAATTATTCACGGCTTATATATATATAGTTCCTGTGTACAGAATTCTTGGAGTTTTTTGAGAAAAAAAATTTTCGTTTAATGAGATCGCATAAAGAATCTGATTGAGCAGGCGATAGCCGATAAAAAAGTAATACAAATACAAATACTCTTCGAAGAGCTTCACAGCAAGAAAAATATTGACAATAGAAAGTGTTGGTGCGTGCGAGCGACGTGTTAAGAAATTTTTGTTATGCGTCACAGTGAAAATTAATTTTAATAGAATGACTACGAACTTATTTATACAGTCAAAATACGTGCTGACCGTTTTGAATCGTCATTGTGTCTTCTCGTCTCCCACTAAAGCATCAGCCAGTACATTTCAGACTCGAAATTTTAAAGTATCTCGCGTGAAAAAAGTTCCACTGTCGAGAACTCGTCACTTTACTAACTCATAACAAATCATAAATCATTATCTACCACTAGGATTACAACCTACAATATTTTCGTTTTAAATAATATGCCGAGACTTTACATATATTCACTTTCCTATATGCATAGTTCAGTCTCGTGAACTCAAAACCTGGTGTATTCCGTTTGATTTTATTAAAATTGTAAAAATTCTAATCACAATATTAAACTATTACAGATCAGCAATACATTTCTGTTATAATGTACAGTAATCAGGGATATTTTCCATTTCTATTTATCATACTATATAGACGCAGTATACAGGTTTGATTGGATACAATCTACCCCTGTCAAAGTGAGGAAAAGATATATATATATATATATATATATATATATATATATATAGAGAGAGAGAGAGAGAGAGAGAGAGAGAGAGAGACAAAGAGAGAAGCCACACATGCTCTCGAATATTTATCTAGCTGTAGCGGGTGTATTAGCCACACACCCACGAGCTGCATTTCATTCAAATGCAAATAGAAACCACAAAGGCAGAAGGATGAGAGTTGCAGCGATCCGTCGCGCAAGCTCGTTTCAATAATCAAATCTTGAGAATACAGGGATATAATAAATCAAGCTAATCGCAGCTCTTCATCTTTTGATTTTCTCGAAAATATTTGCACCATCACAGTCTATGGTCTCTTTTATCTTCTGTCTTTGGGGGCGTGTAGCAAGCTGCATAGAGTAATAGGTATACGTCTGCTGACAGAAACATAAACGAAGTTTCTCAACGAAGCTATAATCATTTTTTGCAGGTCAATGCAATGTTATATAGTATTATTGGTGTTATCGATTAAAAATTTTTCGGGTGTACGAATATGGTAAAGAAAACGTTCGCCGCAAAATGAGTTAGCGAAGGTAAACGAGCGCGTATGTATGTGTATATGTGTGTGCAGTAACCGGTCGAAAACCCTATCACAGGCAATCTTCCTCGCATTCGCAGTTAACCGCATTACCTGCTGTGAGAACGTCAGGGTATGAAGAATAAAAAGGTGGCAAATCTGACCGAGATCCGCGTTTAATCTTCCACACCAGCGGAGATTCGACAACTTGACTGGGTGCGCATAATCCCGAGAGAGATCTAGCCAAGAACTCGAAGAAGTCAGAAGTTGAGAATCGAGAAGCTAGAGGTACATTCTCTCCTAAGTCATGGGGCAAGAGGAGGAGGTGGAGTAGAAGGAGAGAGAAAGAAGCCCCGCAGGTACAGAAAGAGAAGTCGGCGTCGAGCGGTGAAAAGGGTCCGGCCTCGTCGTCACGTTGTAGCTCAGACCGTGCGCGTCAGGGTCAAAGAGCGAAAGAGAGAGAGAGAGAGAGAGAGAGAGAGAGAGAGAGAGAGAGAGAGAGAAGCCATTGGACCCACTGTTGCCTATTTTGACACGTTGCCCGTTGTATCCGCGGGGAGTTTTGCCTCGCTAGCAGCGGGGAGTCTACTCTCTCGCTGCGTTGAACTATAGGATACGAAAACAAAGCTTTTCTCTAGATGATGCTGTTGTGCATCGTTTCTTTCGGCCCCTTTTTTCTCGGTAAACGCGCAACTTTTCGCTCTCTCCCTCTGTGAAACTTTCGAAAAATTGTGTTACTGTTGCTGATCCTGTTGCAGTCTCTGGGGAGAGAGGGAGCGAAGACTAAGGCGACTTATAGGTAGTCCCAAAAGAACACCATCGACGATCCAAGGGAAGATCTCTGCATATTCTGTTGTCACCTGGCCGCGGTTACAACGACGTTAAGTATGTCTGCTGCATATCCCAGTCTGTGTGCCCATATAACTAAACTCCGGTGACTTTAGAAATCATATTATTATGTAGCATTGGATACCGACTAAAGAGACTCCGAGCGTGGCATAATAGCTCGTGTATTTGGCTTGTCTTTACGATGTGCACTACGTTGACAAAGCCAGAGAAGCACGCGGCTCGCGAAGGTGGTCTCAAAGACCTCGGAAGAGTGCACTTTTTCGTTTTCTTCATTTATGTACAAAATGTCCGTTGAATCCCATGTTGACTTCGTCGTGCGTTCGAGGGAGTTCAAATTCACGCAATCCGTGTGTCTGTGCTCGTGTGTGTACACTCGTTGGCGGCTTTATGAGTCGTAAATGAATGTATATAACGCACCTCGAGCATTCCACCTCTTTATTACTGTGCTCATATACACTGTCTGCTCCATTATAGTCCCAATGCTTGGACTTTCTCTCTCTCTCTCTCTCTCTCTCTCTCTCTCTCTCTCTCTCTCTCTCTCTCTCTCTCTAAGCGCTCTTCATTGTTATTGCCTTTTAATCGCTCAAGCTCTACACAACCGCTCTACTACTATACAACCGAGTAACTCAGTTTACAATATCGAATATATATACTATCATTCTGTCTAAAGTTTCTTTTTAAGTCTTCGTGCGACATTATCAATAAATCGAGTACTCTTTGACTATACGCTAGTTCGTAGAAATTAATCCACTACACGATTAAAAGTTAATCTTGTTTTTTATCTTTATTTTCCATTTATGGTTTATTATTATTTAGAAACTTTGTCGACTTTATGCGATTATATGTCTATTCCCGATCCTATATAGATAAGGCGAAGACAGGTGAGAATAAGAAAGAGAAGAAGAGAAAATATTTTTAAATAATCTCTCTTAGAACTAGGGAAAAATAACTGTTGGTTTGTCTTTCATTTGGAACTTTATTTCTTAAAAAATAAGAATACTTGAGGAGATTTCAAGTTCGATAAATCTGCTCGAAAAACGAAGTAAACTGAACGTGTCTCGCGTGCTAGAAACAATTTTTAATCAATAGAAACCCGCCTTTTATGCACACATCCTTATCTTATCTTCCACATCATATATATATATATATATATATATATATCATTATTGCGCGTAAAATAAGCTTAAGAAACTCGTAAGACATATCCAAGTATGTTCGCGCAGCTTACGGCCATTTGCTCGCGACTCGAGCTTTTCACCACTTATGTATAGCTATAGGTATAAGTCTTTGTTTGCTTCGCAGCACTTTTGTACATGCATATAAAACAGTCGACGCTGCGTAACAGAATACTTCGTGAGCACTTGAAATAGCTTTGAAACTCGTACTGATGCAAGGGATACCGGATTAGAACTAGATATACCGAGTAATTCTTGGCAATACGACAGTTTCCTTTGAGAGTCGAGATTCATTTGACGACACTTACATATGCTATTTCGCTGATAAAAAAGGATCTTGGAAGTTGAGAGTACCTTTCGAATTAAATATCACATTTATTGAAATTTGCTCAAGATATACAAACAAATTAAAATTCATTTTTAAATTGGATTTTTTCGATGTTAATCAAGGGAATATCATGAATAGGGAATATTATTAGCTTAAAATCATGACGACCATCAACTCGTATTAAAAATTAACTACACAAGACTCACAGTTTTTAAATATTTGCTATATTGTAATTATAATTTACACCCATTCCAGCGTTCAAATAGATTCACATTCATTCTAAGATTCTAGTTTTTCTTATAGAAAATTCTCTGTCCCTAGGATTACAACAAATTGACCGATGCATAAATAGACTAATGAGCTCAAAATTAGTGGTAATCCTCCTCTTGATATACTCTTCATAAAAAACCGGTTAAAAGTTCAGTACTCACTTCATGTATAACTTCGCAATGCATTTCTTGCGCGTAATGCGCCCAACAGGATCTTACAGTATATAAGAAATTTCCCATGATAATAGGTAATAAAAAAATGAGTTTTGTTACTGCTCAAAAGTGTCCTGAAACAATGAAACAGCTCAACGCGAAACAATTAAACGGTACGCATTAATTTTCATTCTTAATATTCATTAGAAATAGTAACAATTCTGCTGGATTACAGATCATTTAAGGTATCAGTAATAAGTAAACAAATTTTTTATATGAATTTTATGAAATTATTATACAATACAACGCTGTATACGCACTGTATATTATACACATTTCAGGGAATTGCTTGAACGCTCAACGTAACAGCGGAGATGAAAAAGATGTAAAAAAAATGGAAAGCGGAACCGGAAAAGCGACAACTAGCTCCTACAGTGAATACCGGTATACCGGTAGGTATACCTACCTACCGGTATAAGGGATGAACACTCGTATAGTGCAGCAGAGTGATTGGTACTGTGAGTAGCGGTAGTTTTTTGCTCTCGAGCACAGCGGGTCTATGCGAGAGGTTCGTTGCAAGGATTACGAAGAATTCGAAAAACGATTGGTTAACCGAAAAATATATCGAATAGTTGGATTATTGCAGCGTTTTCCTTTTCCTCTAATTTCTCCACTTTCTTCACTACTTTTCACACCAATAACATGTTCATTTTTTAAATATATTTTCACGCATTGTTATTGCAAGTGTAATTGTGGTCGTCCGTCAGCATTTTCTACTTGAGCCCAAGATATTTAATAAAGTTATTTACAGATCGGTGTTCGATGTCCAATCGTTTATTTGTCATCAAATAGTTATGTTTCTATGTATCATCATATCATCATCATATATCCCTCTCTCTCTCTCTCTCTCTCTCTCTCTCTCTCTCTCTCTCTCTCACACACACACACACACAAACATTTTGTATCAAATAATTTAACTTTTACTTCAATTACGTTTAAGTAATCTGGTTTGAATTCTTTCGTATCAGTCCTGTTCTGTTTACGATTCGATTCTGCTCTTCTTAATCTCGAATTAGCTTTTAAAAATCATTCAAAATATGACTCAGAAGTTACTTCGAGAGACTGCTGGTCTTCTTAGATAATTTTGGTTACTATTTGCTTTTTATAAGCTCAAAATTTTTTCGATAATAAATAATAAATGCACGTATTACCAGTTTTCGATAGCAATTTTCTACATATATAATAGCATCAACATCAATACCAGTCTATTACTGTAATTACTTTGTTATTTATTCGGCATTAGATAAATATAATAGATTTGTTGAATTGCAAAAGTTCAAGCGTCGATGTAGAATAAAAGCGCAAACAGAATGTAGAATATCTTTGGTTCATACACGTGATGACATAAATATAAAGGGGAGCAAGTACAGAGCTATAGTGAAAAGTCGGGGAATAAAATAAGGGATTTTCGTGAGAGCAAGATAGTGCAACAAAGGGGAATAGAAGGAGTTCTTCTCTGGTGATAATGACAGATTAGTCATAGCAGTACATGGCAGAAATGGAAAGATTGTTACATCGAGCAGGCTCTCGTTTTCTTCACCTTTGCATTTACAACCATAACTATGTCGCCCAAAAAAGAAAAGGATTTGTTTGTTCATTCTTACGCGTATTCGTAAGAGAGAGAGAGAGAGAGAAAGAGAGAAAGAGAGAAAGAGAGAGAGAGAGAGGCATTCCTAAAGAGAGAAAGACTTTCTCGACGCTTACAACTTGTGCAAACTGGGCTCGAAAGATGCTTCTCGCAAGATGTACAATGCAACTTTTGATCGTCGCTCCACATTGCTTTCTCGCAATATTATGACATTTTAACTTTCTTCAATGAAGTCACTTGGTTCAATCAGTTTGAACAAATACTTGAAAGAGAATATGACTCCTTATTGCAATTTTGTTATTGTTCTATCTACTTCAATACGAAAATTTCGTAATCTTCTGCATCAATGTTAGAATGTAATCACACTCTATTCATTCGCGGTCATGTTTTATTTTGAATAAACCAAAATCCGATCTTGATATTAATTCTGATTTTGAGATTATAGTTAAATATTGTCCTTTTAAACTAATTCTCGAGTATCGAATGAGACTCGGGATCTTGAAATTCCAACTAGCAATTTTTTTAGCATGGTACATATCGAAAGAATATTATCTGGACGATAAATTCTATCGTCTTACACGAAAGAGAACATAATTATCTGGCTGCGTCGTCGTTCTCCTCTCGTTTTTTTGTACGTACAAAGTCCGAAACAAAAATATCCCTCTTTGTTTATTCCAGTAAATCGCGACTGCTGTCTGTCTATACAACGATGCTGTTCGCGCTTTCAATCTTAGCGGCCAAGAAGAAGACGAGAAGACGAGAAGACGAGAAGACGAGAAGACGAAGAAGACAAAGAAGAAAGAAGAAGAAAATAAAATAAGCAGAAAATGCTGCAACACAGCAGCAGCGGCAGCGATAGTCTCTCTTTCTCTCCGTTGAAGAGAAAAAGGAAGACAGTGGGAAGAACATTGCTGCGGTGGCGGAGGCAGTTACGGTATACAGTTAGGAAGCCGCTACGGTAACGTTGACCCCATCGAGATCTCGCGCGCGCAAGTATATGAAAGTCTCTCGCGTTGCTGCTGACAACCTTCGGTTTTCTCTCTCGCCGTAAGACGATATATTGGACACGACGACATCATCGACTAGCTCGCTCGATCGTTGTTTTATTATTTCCATCATAGGTCAGAGAATCTTGGTTTGTTCCATGCAAAGCCATACCTCATTTTCGCATCCTTATAAAGTGAAACATTCTTCTCGTTGCCGCGTGCGCATGAATATTCAAAATTTGCTCTCCTCGCATACTATCGCGTTGACCATGAGTTTCTCTCTTTCTCTCGCCCTGACGAAAACTGCGCCCATTTAATATGTTTTATGTGCCATTGTTTCTCTTTGTCTTCTTTCTCACACGCGGATACTCTCTGATGTTCGCACCTCTCTCTCTCTCTCTCTCTCTCTCTCTCTCTCTCTCTATCTATCTTTTTCGAGGATATATAACGATGTATCGAGCTGTGAATCAGATGGACAGCAGTGGCTCGTTAAAGCGAGAGTCATCGGCATTCCTAAAATAAATAAATTATCCAATGAGGGACAGGTCGATTTTTATTTTAGTCTCGCTTGTGTTGCTTTACTTTTTTCTATAATCGCTCACGATCTCGGGATGCGCGCGAGAGAGTTTGTTATGACGTAATAGGTGTGATGTATTTCTTCGATGAGGACCGCCCGATGAATGTGCATTTTCTCGTTCGATGTTTCGAGAAAACGCGCAACACCTTAGCATTCGAATTTCAAATTCTAACGCCAAGCCTTAATTTATCAGGATGAAAATGATATTGTGCGCACCCTCGGATAACGGGCAAATGGAGAGGAAGGAAGGTGAAATTCACATTTGCCGTATATATAATAGGTGTGTGACCGGAGCAACTCAGAGTGCGAGGCTCTCTCGTCCAGCGAAATTACCTCGATGGCACGCCCGCACGAATATGCTCATTATATGCTTTATTATTTTTCAAGCATTTTTGATTCTCCGTAATCTACAAACAATACCTATATACCTATATGTATATATGTATATGCAGTTTGCACACGCGTGTATAATAGACTCTAGCGCGGCTTTTACGACTTGACGAGGGGGCGGCACGCGCACCCAAGCTACCACACACGTAACACTACTCGGGAGAGAATTTTTCATCCTTCTCGTTATACCTGTTCACTTACACATATGCACCTGTACTTGCGCTGTAAATATAAATACCGACTGCGCATAGCGGTAAAACGATAAATTTACTCCTTTTCTGTGTGTATTGTAGTCTTTTTTTACTTTTTTACGAGTGTAGTTGAGCGCGCACAGAAGCTACGCGGCGATATTTACTCTCCGCTCATAAATCTGACTATATATACAGAACACTTAAGTATGTGCACTACTATACATACAGTTATACATATAATAGTGGATGTCGACCATATCCCGATATATTACTCCAGTTTTTTGATTATTGTCGAAAACAATTATTTTATTTTACTTTTATTATTTAGATTTGCGATAAATTCGTGCATGAATAAGACTCACAGACTCACAGACTCATCAGAGAGCAGTTTTCATTAGAGGTCTGAAAGAGCTGATCAATTTAAAAAGTAGTCGGTCATTGAAATAGCTCTTGGAAAGTATCATGTATACGTATACTGTATCGATATATAACGAGACGGCGATTTGGCCGTTAACCACACGAGAGCGGGAAGAAATTACCAACATCCTCGCGTGCTTCCCGAAATAATGCACTCCCCCTTATGACGTACTCTATACTTTCTATACTTTCGCCTCATATTCCACGCTATGTATAGTATTATCAAATGGAACGCGTCGGTAAAGTCGCGATAAAGATAACAGGATTGAGATTTCATATAAAAAAAGTCGGCATTGAGTAACTACTGTCATTGGTTGGCATTGATTAATATTGAAAAATATGAGAAAAAGACCAGTACTATACCAGTACTATATGTCAGTACTTCGAACGGTCCTTTGAACACATTAGTGTTGCTTCGCTCTTACCGATACGTGCGAAGTATCTATTATAGCTGCGTCCATTGATACTTGCTCCTTTTTACGTATACAGTATACAGTATGTACGTACGTACATATACCTATAATATAAAGACGGTAATGTATAGATCGAAGCATTTGCCGTGTACTACGTAGAGTGGGGCGGAAACGGGCGGTCTTACACACACACACACATCGCCATAATATACCGACAATGTGTACTCACGCTTGTATAATGTGGAAGCAACTAAGAAGGCTCCGCCCGTGCATAAAAATTGAGTCAAGCCACACTACTATAGAGAGACATTGCCGAAACTATAGCATCTCCTCTATTCTGCTTACGTATGATTAAACAAACTATCACAACTATTTGATTTTACAACTATTGCAAACGAAACGTTAAGTCGCGCCCGAAATGATCCTCCGCCTTTTTTCTTTCCTAGCATGTGCTTACCTGCATGTAGTACATATAATACACCATACAGCTCTTTCGAACCTCCTTCCATCGGATACTGAAAACGTACGAGCGGAAAGTAAGTGGGGAGGTACTTTATACCTTAAGTATAGTTATATTATCAGCGCACTCACAGTACTAGTTGTATAGAGCAGCCTGCACTAGAGCTGCGATTAAAAGAGAGTCACTAGCTTTCAGTTTTTGGTGCGGCGACAACGCGCGAGTCTGTGTGGAGAAAGAATGAAGGTGTGGACTGCATGTATGCGCAAATATATGTGCACGTGGCTGATTCGAATCAAATCGCAATACCTTCGAGTATATACAGTATTATTATTATATTAAATTTCTTTAGCGCTTTGGCTCAAAATTATCCGAATTCGGAAAGTCCCTTTTCTGATCTTTTCACCGACGACCACAGTAGTATGGAATGTTCTTTTCGAGGAAACTGCAGAAAGGGAGATCATTTGTCCACTCGCAGTTGCTACTAATTGCTCGTGGATTTGCACCAATGTATAGAAAATAGTGTGTGTGTGTGTGTGTGTGTGTGCAGTATTCACGTAACATTTATATAGCGTAGTGCAGCTCGAGTAGATCGCTTCGAGAGCACACCTTTCGCTTTTATAGGTTCTTTTGTTTGACTTCGACGTTGCTCACGGAGGAGATGCTCGTTCGCTTCGGCAAATAAAATGAGTGCTCTTGTTTTTCGATCGTAAATAAACATGAGTTCGTGGAAGTTGCAGTATATATAGAGATAGCTAGAGGAGAAAAAATGAAGAAGGAGAGAAAGAAGACGAGGAGAAAGAGGTACAGAGTGCGCTATGCAGTCGATGATCCCGCGCGGCGTTTTCGGTCAAACGGTTATGGACGTAATTATGTTTGACTGCGCGCGCGAGTATTTTTATATGCAATTTCATATTTACGGCTTGCGCTGTCCGAGTTATGCAGGATGCAACAAAAAACTCGTTAGCCAGATTCCAGCTGGAGCTTTCGCTCGAGAGCGCGCAGGATAGGATGGTACATTGGTACATCTAGTGAATATATAATGCGCTAGCGAGCGATCGATGATTATTTTTTTATTTTCGTGCCGGCATTAGCGCGCACTTGGAATTAACGCGATGACTCGTACGCAATAGATGAGATATTACCATTCTTCGATTGCTCTTCTGTTGATCGTCGGTTCAACTAACATCGCAAACACTCTTGGTATGTGTTGCATTAATATTTCCATCGACTGAATTATAATCAAACTTATAGTTCATATAAGTTTTATTATATATCTTATGAACTAGAGCAGACATCTTTATTGAGGCGTTGCATCCTATTGGATTCCAGCATTGTGAAAATTAAACTGGGAGATAAGTAGAAGTCGAAGCGTTTTTCGATTGGATTAAAATATTCGTAAACTCACGACATATACAATCACGGGATAAACAGCAATGGACGTAGCTTCTTAAATTTCGATTTACAAAGATTTTTAAAATGCGCAGTACTTTATCAAACTATACCAGGTGCATTATACATATGCACTTACATATCTTACTTACATATCTTACTTACATATCTTATTACATAGTAGTAGGGTCTAAAAAGTGCACCTAAAAATTACTTATGAGATTTTAATCCAAATAATTTTTATATATTCATACAACGCCAATTAAGTATTAAATTCAATAATTAAAGCAGTAATGCGAGAAATCGAAACGTGTCGATGCGGTATTGACAGCACAACGTAGTCGTATTATCAACTTGTATTATCTAAAGCGTCATAGGAAAAAAGACGTGGACTGAAAATAACTAAATATTCCATTGTTTCAAATAATATAGAATGCATTGAATTAAAGGTACATACTTTATATTATATATGCAATATTTTATATTTGTTGAGTTAAGTTCATTGATAATAACCATGCAAGAAATTTTTAATACAAACGCATTGAGAATCATAATAATCGAAAGTTTGCCATGCATCGAAGAACAATCTAATATTTAATTTTAGATTAAAATCTGTTTTACAATACTTTTAACATAAATTTGTATTATTTGGAATACGTGAATCTACTCGTTTCTATGAAATAAGAATGGACAATGGTTCAACAGAATAAATAATCTTTAATTTAACTATACTTTAATTTACTACTGAAGTTGGCTATTGACGCGATAAAATATGTAGTTGCTGTGCTCTACTGCGAATTCAACCAAATATTCTTAAGTTTCAATCGATTTTTTCTCAATTACTGATTATGTTTCATAAATATCACAAATAAATTAGATAATTTTTATAATGAGGTTATTGTTATATGTATTATATTATATGTATATTGGGTATAATACATATGTGGTACAACTGTAAAATATGCAATCATTTGTATGAGCAAGAAAATATAAACAATGCATAGATCTCTTTAAATTAAATTAAAAAACGATAAATTTAACGTTTACGAAAAGATATTCACTGTTCAGCTCACATGATCAATGGACTTTACGGTCAATTGATAAAAATAAATGTGTCTAGTTTTTTTGTTAAAAAAGGTGGCCACGAGAGCGGAGGAAAAGGAAAAGTTGAAGCCCAAAAGCTCTGGGAGATTTGATATTTTGAATAGGCCCATGAGTACGCGTGCGAGTACAAAGCCGTGGGCGATTCAAAGGAGAAAGCATTTTTCTCTCCGTGCTTATACACCTATATGATAGTCTCTGTTTCTCTCTGCCTTTTAAAGCAAAGCTCATCTATAGGTTATTTCGCTTGTAGGCATGAACGAGAATCGAATCTCTTACTGATCTCTCGTTGATCCTCATTAATACGCAGTGAAAAAATGCCTCCACTTAACGGGGAGCAATAGGCACGCGAAGTTTTTTCAGGGCCAGCGATGAGAAAGAGAGCCAGTCAATCTCTTCTGCTCGTAACAAAGAGAAAATGTATATAATACACGGCTAAGAGAAAGAGAGTTCGGTATACGAACTCGACGAACTCGACGAACTCGACGAACCGACATCCGAGAAGAGATGCACCTCGACAAGCTTAGCTTCGCGCGTATTCAAATGAAGCGGAAGTTACGCCGCGCGAGTTTAGACTATAGCAGAGAAGAGAGAGAAGGATGCGCACGAGAGACCACACTGCATACAGCATCCCGAGTCTCGACTCGTTGGTTCACCCGTAGAAAGAACGTAGACTGCACCTATAGGAAAGAGAGCTGAAAGATGTTCTTCGGGCTTCTCATTGTATCGTCGTATACAATCGCGTGTGCTTCGCAGCGGCCTCTGTGCTTCGTCTCCGACATTCGTAGGCGAGGGGAGAAAGCCGAAAGAGAGAGATGCATATACGTAGCGAGCAGCGCACAGTGTATTCTGCATTGTACAGGGCAGCGTAGTTCACCGCGGTGGGAAAAAGAGACGATCGCCGCGGTCAGTGGCGGGAGGATAATTTGCTATGCACTCACCGTAGCGGGAGAGAGAGAGAGAGAGAGAGAGAGAGAAGACAAAACTATAGAGAGATCCCCGCTCTCCGCGAGACAGATATGCAATAACGTTCGAGAAGCAGCCAGCTTATAGGAAGGAGTAGGGCGTAGGGAGTATAGTAGACTCTGTACTATAGAGCAAGGAGCAGGGAGTAGGGGGAGCACGACGGCGCGGAGGATCGGCTTCGGAGTGGGGACGCTCGCGTTGCATGCCGCATCGCACTCCGTTTCTCGCTTCTAGCCTCTCGCTACGACGGCCAGCGCTATTCGGCACCAGTCGCTCGCCGTAGCCCAACCGAGCTAGTCGCACAATCGCGCGTGACCACACGAGACTGCGCAACAGACTTTATACCTACGACGGATACAACGAGCTCTCGAATTCAGAACCAGGAAAACGAGCAGTGCGTGTCCGCGAGTGCCTTCGAAAGTCCTGTGCGTCAAAATTGTGCCACTCTGTGAAACGTGCAGTTAAACAACGGCCTTCTGCAAACTCGAGTCTCGACAGAAGCAGCGAGTGCGCGACTGCAAGATCGGCTCACGGTATCGCATCCTGCCGGATTATGAGATCGTGACAACTGTACAGTGTGTTCCGTGTTGTGGCTTCGCTACTAGCCATGGAGTCAGCGGCTCGTGGTAAGCCACAGCTGGCGGCTCTGCTGCTGCTGCTCCTGCTGCTCCTGCTGCAAACGCTGGCTGTGCGCGCACGAAGCAGCATCAGCAGCATCAGCAGCATCAGCAGCCTCGAGGCCCCACGCGGATGCAGCTGGCAGCAGAGCAGCCTCGTCTGCAGGGTGCGCGACGTTGCGAGCGCCGCGAGCCTCCTCGGCAATCTGTCGAGCCTGCAGGCCGAGAGCGCGAGCTCGCTGCGCCTCGAGTGCAGCGAGCCCCTGGCGCTCGAGGCTCAGGGCTTCCTCGGCGCGTTGCCGCGACTCGAGCGACTCGAAAGGCTCGAGCTCGAGAGCTGCCGGCTACGCAACGTGCCCGCCGGCGCCTTCGCCTCGGCGCGCGTTCTGCGCCGACTCGCGATCCGTGGCCACGACGACGTCGACCCGGCCGCGCTCGGCACCGATCTCCATCGGGACGCGCTGCAGGGTCTGCCAGAGCTCGCTGAACTCGAGCTCGTCGAGAGCAACGTTTGGTCGTTGCCGAGCGAGTTCCTCTGCCCGGCCCCCGGCCTGCGACTGCTCAACCTCACGCGCAACAGGCTCCAGGACCTGGCGTCCCTCGGCCTTGCCGAATCCACTAGCTCCAACTGCGCCCGCACCCTCGAAAGCCTCGACCTCAGCGGTAACGAGCTCAGTTCACTGCCGGACAACGGTCTCGCCAGCCTTCGTGGCCTCGGCTCGCTGCGCCTCCAGGACAACTCGATTGCCGCGGTCGGCGACCTCGCGCTCGCGGGGCTACATTCTTTACGCTCGCTCAACGTTTCGAGCAACCGACTCGTCGCACTGCCACCCGAGCTCTTTGCCAAGACGCGCGAGCTGCGAGAGCTCGTGCTTAGCAATAATTCGCTTTCGGTGCTGGCTCCGGGTCTACTCGACAATTTGCTGCAACTCCAGTCGCTCGACCTTAGTCACAACGAGCTCACCAGCCGCTGGGTCAACAGAGACACTTTCGCCCGGCTTGCGAAGCTTGTCCTTCTCGACCTCTCGCACAATGCCCTCGGCAAAATCGACGCCCAGGTCTTCCGCGGTCTCGGACAACTGCAACTGCTGAACCTGGAACACAACCAAATTGACAGCCTCGCCGACGAATGCTTCGCCTCGCTCGCCAACCTGCGCTCGCTCTCGCTCTCGCACAACAAGCTCGTTCGTTTCGAGGCCAAGCACAGCTTGGGCCTGTCTCTTCTAGACCAGCTTTTCCTCGACGAAAACAAACTGCAGTTCGTCCACCGTGCGGCCTTTCGCAACCTCAGCCGCCTGCAGGACCTCAGATTGAGCGGCAACGGGCTGAGCTCCGTACCCGAGGCAGTGCGCGAGCTCCGCGAGCTGAAAACTCTCGACCTTGGCAACAACCGCATTGCCGATATCGGCCACGACAGTTTCGCCGGCCTCGACAAGCTTTCGGGACTGAGGCTCGTCGACAACAAGCTCGAGAACATCTCGCGCAAGGCTTTCGCCAGCCTGCCGGCGTTACAGATCCTCAACCTCGCGAGTAACGCCATACGCCACGTCGAGCAAGCTGCGTTCTCGCGCAACAGTCTTCTCATTGCCATCAGACTCGATGGCAATCAGCTTACCGAGATCCACGGCCTCTTTCGTGAATTGCCCACTTTGCTCATGCTCAACATCTCGGATAACAAGTTGCTCTGGTTCAACTACGGCGACCTACCGGCCAGCCTCGAATGGCTGGACATGCACTCGAACCAGATTACCGAACTGAGCAGCGACTTCTCGAGCGGTGGTGGAGGTCTCGACGACCTGCGCGTCAAGATTCTTGACGCCAGCTTTAATCGCATTGAGGAAATCGGCGAAAGCTCTCTGCCCAACAGCGTAGAGAAGCTCTACCTCAACAATAACCGTATCCGCAACGTAGCCCCGGCTACCTTCATGCAGAAAACCAGCCTGCTCAAGGTCGCGCTCCAGTCCAATGAAATCCGGCACCTGGAGGCCGCAGCGATCGAGCTGCAGCCGATACCGAGCGAGCGCGAGCTGCCACAGTTCTTCATCGGCGATAACCCCCTGCTCTGCGACTGCACGATGGAGTGGTTGCTTCGCGTGAACGAACTCTCGCGCAGTCGGCAACACCCACGCGTCCTCGACCTCGCCGAGGTGAGCTGCGACATGGTGCACGGCCGCGCCGCCCCCAAGCGACCCCTGCTCTCTCTCAGACCCAAGGACTTCGTCTGTCGCTACCAAAGCCACTGCTTCGCCATCTGTCATTGCTGCGACTTCGACGCCTGCGATTGCGAGATGACTTGTCCGGACAATTGCAGCTGCTATCACGACCACAGCTGGTCCAGCAACGTGGTGGACTGCTCTAACGCCGGCTACCGCTTCGTGCCGGAGCGCATCCCCATGGACGCAACCGAGATCTATTTGGACGGCAATGAGCTCGGCGAGCTCGGCAGCCACCTCTTTATCGGTAAGCGCAAACTGGAGGTACTTTTCCTGAATAATAGCGGTATCTCGGGTCTGCACAACCGCACCTTCAACGGCGCCGAGTCCCTCAAAGTACTGCACCTGGAGTCGAATGCGCTGCGGGAGCTCAAGGGCTTCGAGTTCGAACAGCTCGAGCAGTTGCACGAACTCTACCTCGACCACAATGCCATCGCCCAAGTTGCCAACAGTACCTTCCGCAAGATGAAGAGCTTGGAGCTGCTGCGGCTCAATAACAACCGCATCGTCGACTTTCGACCGTGGGAGGCTGTGAGCAACCAGCAGGCGAGCGTCAGCCTCGAGGGCAACGCTTGGAGCTGCGACTGCGCCAATGCCGCTCGCCTCCGAGCTTGGCTCTCCGAGCACCGGGCCCAGGAGCTCGCAGAGCGCATGTACTGCCGCGACGGCGTCGAGAGCATCGCGCAAGCCATCCAGCGTTGCGCCGCGGATCCCTCGACCGAAGCCGTTAGCATCGGTATTCACAACACTCCGCTCATCGGCGGCAACTTCGTGCCCATGCTCGCAGGTGCCCTTGTCGTCATCATCGCCGTTTGTCTCTTCGTCGCCCTGGGCTTCGCTTTCCGCCAAGATGTGCGACTTTGGGCTCACGCCCGCTATGGACTGCGACTTGGCAAACTGTCGAGCAGCCCACGGGCCGATGAGGAACATGACCGCATGTTCGACGGTTATGTCATTTGCAGCGAGCGCGACGAGGACTTCGTGTCACGCTGTCTGGCGCCGGAACTCGAACAGACCGGACTCACCCTTTGCCTGCAGTGGCGCGACCTGGCCTCGACTCGGCCTCTCGACGCATTGCTTCCAGGAGCCGCAGCCGCCAAGCGCATCATCCTGGCTTTGTCCCCCATATTCCTGGCTAACGAGTGGCAGCAGCCGGAGTTTCGCGCAGCCCTACGTGCCGCGCTTGAGAACATTAGACCGGCCTCGCGCCGCCGCCGCGTCATCATCCTCCTAGCCGCCGACGTCTCGAGCCGCGATCCCGAACTCCAGCTCCTCTTGCAAACCTGTACAATTATTGTGTGGAACGAGAAGCGGTTCTGGGAGAAGTTGCGCTTCGCCATGCCCGACTCGCCGGATGGCCTTCAAGGCAAGCGCAAACCGAACCACCATCACCAGCACCACCATCACCATCAGCAACAGCACCGACTAACCGAGCAGCGTGTTCCGGCGCGCTACGGCACCGCTCCAACTGTCCTCGTCGACGCTTGGACTTCAAAACCGACGGCCCCGGGTCCGGCGGCTATCCATCCGCATCATCAGCCACAACAGTCGGTTCCTGGAGCTTTGCACGCTCCTACGCCGACCCCTACACAGTCGACCTACGTGAGCTCGGCGTCGAGTCGCACCGAGGACGAGGACAGCGGTCACGAGCAGCAACAGCAGCAGCACCTTCACCACTTGCAACAAACCGCTGGCTACAGCGCGCTTCACCCCGGCGGTGCTCAAAGACCCGCCAGCCTCTCTTCGAGAAGCAGTCATCTTTACAGTACCATTCCCGAACTGGCCGTTCAAGCGAACGCCTTTGGCAGCACTACCAACGGCATGCCCATGAATCCGCGTACTTACTTCGTCTGATTTAGCCCGTCTAATTTCTAGCGTGAATCTCGATTCGATTGTAAATATAGAGCCGGGACAAGAATGTGTGTAGCTTTGAAGTTTCATTGTTGTGCCATTTCCTCGAAGAGCTGTTGACTGTAGACTGTCGAAATCGAGTGTGTCTGTGATTCGAGTGTCGAGTGTGCTGAGTGGCGAAACGAGCCATTGAATCATCTCTCGTCCTCAAAACTTTCCCGCTGATGCAGCAGACTCGCGGCTCTGGCGTGTATCCTCCGTGTATCAAACGCTTGCTGCTTCTCGCATATCATTGTAGAAACAAGACTGTTACTCTCTAATTCGAACGTCCGCGTAGAGAAAATAATAAGAGGAAAGAAGAGTGAGGAAAGCAATGGTCCACGCACGGGGTACACTATTCTATTTTTCTCCAGCGTGTTGAGTCTTTTTCTTTTTGTCGCGTACACCACTGCAGGCTACTTCTCCGCGCTCTTACCTCTTTGCCGTAAAGTCGCGTCGAATCTCGAATCAAGATCGAATGACCGTGAATGCATTAAGCTGACGATTCGCGCGAGATCTCGTTCCTAAAACTATAAATTATATAAATAGGCATTCCGCAAAGCACGGGTCTCTTCCTCTTGTAAATAATAATGCATTTCTGTATTATACTATTTCGATATTTCGCGAATAATGAAATATTGTACATAGCGAATTGGCGAGTGATCGCTTACACATTTATATGTACAATGTGCATGCTGTGCAGCGCACGTATCGTTAACGAAGCGAATCACTCGGCTGCAACTTTGTACATTAGTCGTACAAGACAAAACGAACGAATTATTAGATTAAACCTGATAGCTCAGTGCTAAGTCGACTGTTATAAATACTATAAATACATAGATTGTAATAAATAGTATAATTTTATTTTCTTCGATAAATTATGCAGGCGAACGACAGAGAGCAAAGCGTCGTGCTCTCGCGTGAAATTTTTGTACATAGCGCAACTGCAACCGAGCATCAATTGTTAATCATTGCGGCGATACTATATCGCGTTGGTGTCGCTGCTGGGCAACTGGTCTCTCTCACTTGTAAAATACGACAAATGAATTTATTACGCATAAGAATTATCGAATCTCGCTGTCTAGGCAGCAAGTCAAACTAAAAGAATAAAGAAACAATTTGTTATACGAAAATACTGATATTTTTGACTTTCTCATTTTCTCCTCTCCAGTTTCTCGTTCATCACCCATCACTCCCATCATCCCGTCATCCCAACACCTAACCACTTTAATTAGTATTTCTCCTCTCTACGGCATGCACGTGCGTATGCATTAATTAACGTAAAAGCAAGAAAGCCAGTACGAGGCTAAACTAGAGTTGCTCCTCGACTGACCTACAATCGAGTTATGATATGTTACCGCAGCACTAGCAGTTCTCTCTCTCTACACGTAAGACACGACAAATTCAAATTAGAATGATCTTTACTGAACTGAATTTATAATACTAAATAATAACAACTACACGTATAACATTATTTTAATATTTTTATCGCAAGATGCATTCGAGCTAGTAGAAACTTTCATACAGAATTGCTAACGAAACTCTTGAGTATTTTTAATCCTAAGCGGAAGAAAAAATATACAGTACATAGTGCATCTATGTACTATACATTTTTATAATATTCCTTCTAATTTAATATATATATATATTTTTTATAATTTCATATATTCCTATATTATTCCTATTCCTAGTGTACGAGCGTAACAAATAATGTTTCATTAATAGAAATATTCTTAGCAGTTGAAATTATAAGGATAAGAAAAAGCAAATCTTCCGCGGCTAGAGCGAATCCAGGAAAATTAATTTTCAAAGCCGCATTTAGCTGAGAAGAGTCAAGCTATAGTTTCATCGCCCAAAGGACGACGTTGTCTACGTCAATTATTCCCTCGCTGAAAATCGAGAAAGCGAGAAAAGTTCGGCGAGCCTTTCTCCACCTGCGACCACTCTGCTAATACTTCCTTCGCAATGCTCGCTTGCGGCTTCATATATAGGTATATACAGCTATGCGCGTTTGCATTCGACATCGAATTAATCGAAAGCCACAGCCTGACTCTGTGCAACAGCAGCTTTCGGCTTCTATCAGCAGTTTTAAAGTCCAACTGACCAGGGCTTATTTCCGCCGAGAGCAATCTGTGTGCTGCTATATAGCAAACTTCCTTACATTGTTTCACGTGCTTCTCTCGTTCATAGTAAAAACTTTGAAACTTTCTGGTTCTAACTCTTTGTATATACGTCTCAGTTCTTAGCAATTTGAGTATTCACAACAGATCCTACTTATCAATCTGCTGTATATCAATTTATCTATTTTATTATCGTGAATTATGACACACTGTATATAGGCAGAGGTTTTTTTAGGTTTTTTTATTTTTCTCTACAGTTTTTCGTTTGTACACTCCAGCATAGAAAATTATTGTGATTGTCGGTGATTCAAGTGACCGGCGTTATACTGTAGTGAAACAAAAACTTGAGATTGTCCGATTCCATCGAACATCTACCTCAGTAGGAGAGCGCACGAAGAAATAATGCAGAATATTGAGTCGATGAAATCATCGACTTTGGCTTCCTGTCGTCGCATAATATATTTTTCAAGTGCCGCCTCGTCGAAGGAATAAATTTGTAAGAGCGTCAACGTGTAGAATTGAGGCTCAAGTCGATGAACCAAGCCACTGCTCACCTATACGCTCATCCCAAGAAATAATTAAGCGAACATTCAGAGCGGCTACCTTAGAGACGCTACAATATCTATATGCATCTCGGCTATTATATATCTATACAGAACTAGAATAGCGTACATAATGTTCGGGGTTTTCAATCGATCAAACATCAAGACTGTATTTCTTGGTCATCGAGTCTAGCTTCTTTGGCTCTCACTCCGCCCACCTTTGTCATGCTTTTCTCCGTTCTTCCCCCCCCCCTCTCTCTCTCTCTCTCTCTCTCTCATCGGGAACTCATTAATTTTATCCGAACTCGAAATCGACCTCGCGCGTGATGGCGATGTAGGAACGTGTAAATGGTAATAGAATTTCACGCGGTGTGCATCGTCAACGATGAGGAGGCGCAGAAGATGAGCAAACGGTATGAGCACCGACTTTCGACGCATTGAATAATATCGATTTTTTAACGGTACATTATTTTCTACGTTATTAGACATGATTTTTCTATAATGTATGCATATTTATGCATACGACTCGATCTAGCGTATATAATATTGTCCTTTAGCGGAAAAGAGGAATCGAATCGGATGACAGTGAAAACCTTTGCAACCGATGTCAAAGATCGAAAGATAATGAATTATTGATTATTTTCTCGATGAGCTTTTAAGAGCCTATAAATCTGAAACTTAGACGAAGATCCGGCCGTGAGACTGAAAAGTAGTTCTTCGCCAAGGGCTATACCTATGTGCAAGCAGCGTTTGCGTGCCATCGGTGTCTGATGCGAGCTGTAAAAATGAGGAGCGATTTGTCGAGAAGGAGGAGAAAGTATATAAGATGAAACTTCAAATTGATACGTTCAGCATTCAGTCTTATGTGAGATTCTAGTAAAAGATATTTATAGATATATGAGAAAAGCCCCTCACTGAGAGCATATAGGAGAGAAATAAGAGCGACAATGTTAAAGAGTAGCTGCTCCACAGACGCTCCAGACTTTCTATGTATATCTTTCTCAAGTTTTCTTGCTTTATACAAAGTACTCGTTTCGAGTATAAAAATCGACATTTCCTCTAAGAGTCGCATTTTCATATCTTCTCTCGTCATCTTACATTCCCAGTGTCCAAATAACGCTCGAGATACAGGCTTCGGAAATTGTTCGTGTACGAGTAGGCAGGTGCAACTGTAAGACAAATAGACGCTACGTGCACAACTCGGAAGAAAACTTGGAACTGAAATTAAAAGAGAAGGCATCACAAATACACAATTACACATGTGAGCATTTCTTTCGACATACATATTATTGACTGATAGTCGATATCGAATCTCGTGGTACAGACTTGTCCGAGGTGCGATCACTTCTATTTCATCAAGTAGAGTTTTGTTTCTGTTTCGTCAGAGTCTTATCTTGTACCCGTGAAAGCCGGAATGGAGAGAAAGCCGCTTTGCGGACGCGTTGAAGTCTATTCGATTACGCGAAGCAAGAACAGAGAAGAGCCGAGATAAATGAACCTCTGCAGTGCGAACTGTTGATCTCGTTTTCTCTTTCTATGCGTTCAATCAAGAGTGTCTCTGTATTACTTCACTCCCAGTAGATTTTTCTGCGTTTCGCGCACTTCTCGATCGAACTTTGACGGAATTTTTTTACGAGAATACGTCACAAATATATACGTAAAGATAGTTTATTTGTCTGAAACTTGAAGAAAACGAATAAACTCATTGTATTGCGCGGTTCTTTGTCATTTCATAATCTCACGGGCTATGCATAAATACTCTATTTGTAAATACAAAATCCATTCTGTAGCAGTGTAAGTCAATAAAAAATTTGGTACGCGCGATACGTAGACGTGCATGTGTAGGCTGGTGTACAATATGTGCACAATACACATTGTGTATGAGCATTAATTGTCATGCATAATAACAAAAGAATATAGTTTTTCCAAATTATATTAAAAACAAATTCAGATATTCTGTACTTGAGTATATAATAATGTGATGAGTATTATAAAAGTATTGTTATTGTTTTTCGCGAAAATTGAGTAAGCGAGATATCATATGTATATAATATGCATTCGTGCATTTATTAATGTATTATCTGTATATTATATAGTTTTATGTGTATCGTATAGTAGTATTAGTCCATGAGAAGAGAATGCGATGGTAGTGCATCGACAGGCCATTACGATGTTTGCCAGATCGCCAGATGAGAGATGGAAATTCAACGTAGCGGGCTAAGTGCGCATGTGCGGACGAGCGAAACGCGGCGCATAACGATTGCGAGCCGATCGCTAAATAACTTGCGCGTAAATTTACGAGTTCGCGAACGGGTTTGTACGGTCGATACAGTCGATACAGTCGATACAGTCGATACAGTCGATGCTGTTCCTACTGCCAGAGACGAATAAGCCGGTATTATGCACGTAACTGCGCGCAGATATGCCTGGGATGCGTTTCATTTGCAATGGAAGTGAGATGATCGCGTTTTACTCGAGGTACCACGGCTTGGGAATCGGTATTTTTTCTTGCTTCACGCTCATCTCATGCTCGTACTATGAATATATTCCGTATGCACGATTACTCTTGCATACCGCTGTAGCGATTGTTTTACAATATTGACCGAATAATAGCTTTTCCGTAATTGTTGCAGAGTTAAAAAATATCATTGCATTCTCGCGAAAATTTACATATCTATTTGCCTTCATTCTGCAAACTGCGAGTTGAATTTTGCAAATAATTTCCAGGAATTTTCTTATATTTTAAAAATTCGATTCCAACGTAACCTTGCATTGTTCAAGCTTGATAATTATTTCTCCCGAAGAATACATCACAAAGAAGCGTTATTTAAGCAATCAATATTCCGATGACAAAACTTGCTTTCCATGATCAGCAAGGGACGCAAGGAAAATCGCTCTGAAAATACATGCTCATAAAAATATATTTATTTGTTGGACCAATCAAAGCATTAAATTAGCTCTCTCGCTATAAAATGCTCGAGCGTTTCGTAGCACATAACCAATATAATATTGTTTACGGCACAGTGCGTGTCTACAGTTATATTCAGTACAGTGCATATTCCAATAATTATATTACTCCTGTAATCTTTCGTTATTCTCATTACACGTACACGTTATATATACTTGAAATGATAAGTTTAACGAGGGTCTTTCCATATCGCATGGCTGTCGATATAAGTTTGTAGCAACAACAGTATGCTCATAATGATTCTATAAAAATATAGCTGTGCAACGCGAGTAACGAATGTCGCGTAATTAAGATCGTCGGCATGACTCTCGCGCCGACAATTCGCCAAGGGTACTATCGCAAAAAATAAATAAAAATACATTTTATTCATTATCCAGCCAGAAATATATTACAAAATCTCCGCTTTAACAATAATAACAGCTGTGCTAACTGCTACTTACACTATAAATACTTTTAACGCAGAGTAGTAGCTTCAAACAGAGACGAAGCGCGCTGCTCGTCTGGCAATTAAGGCCAACACCGCCGTCTCTTTCTCTCCATGTGTTTCTATCTCAATAGGCATTAACGGTCCTCGTCAATCTGCCTCTATCAATTGTCTCATTCTTCTCCTCGATATAAGTATACAGTAGCCAGTTTGACGCTACCGTTATATAAAAACTCTCGCGAATCTTTGACCTATTATACACACACACGCGCCCGCTCGTATATTGGTCGTTGTATGAACGTATGAATACGCAACTAAGATTATGCAAGTGTGTGTATGTATGTATGTGTGTGCACGTGAACCGGCCAACCGGCAGGAGTCACTGGCTCTGTCTTATTTATACTTGGGAAGCGCATGATGAGACTTGCGCATTGTCTGCTCGTGCGGTGACCGATGACATTAACGAGCTTCAATGAATCGTCCGACGAGTTTGAAAATTATTAGCCGGATTTGCGGATCGTTGATTTGGAAGCGTTTTTGTATGGTGCAGTCGCCGTAGCTGCGTACGTGGGAATATTTTTTTTTTCGACGCCTCGATATTCCTGAGACTTCCTCTAAGTATGCAAATGTCTGTTCTTCGTTTCATTCTTTCTCAAAATGTTTTCAGTCTATAGTATATATTACAGTGAATAATAAAAAACTGATTAGTCTTTTTGAATGTACAATTACTACTCTGCTATAATTTTCACCTATACAATTTTAAGATAAAATACGATTTCACATGTAAGTTTTATTGTTTTTTAATTAATGGGCATCATCGCATAAACAGCTTGGCATTGAAGCATTGTTTGAAATTTCACAATTATTATGCTGTTATTAATGCTAAGCGATCTTAATCTGTATCTGCACCATTGTTTTATAAATTTCTCTGCAGGGCAGATTAAAATCAAGTTCAAATCAATCAATAAATACATTCTGAAATAACGTGTTGCAATCAATCGACCGCAAGACAATGACTTTTATAATCTTGAACATTTGTAAGGAATGAAACAACAGAAGATCTTCTGCTCTAGTTGGTCCGTGTGAATCTTTAGCATGAAAATGACGCATGTTCTAATATTGCATCAGTATTGCAGCATCTGATCAAATGTATAAATCGATTATTTCATTGCATGTCTAATAACCTCGCAATACATATTTATCGAATTTTCCGTCAATAATAAAAGTCTGATTTTTTAATTAATTTCAAACCAGATTATAACGCGTAATAACATTTCTTTATGTTTACATAAATTTTACTTTAACTATCGTTTTTAAACAAAATTGTCTCTTTTAAAAGGATTGCAAAAATTATATATTGTAACTATTTGAATTAATTTTTTCGTTTTATTCAGTAATATTACTGAATGTACTGTAATCCATAGTATTTACAATGAAATATAAGACAGCGCGTATCAATCAATATAATGCATTCCACAGAAAAATGCTTTTATACCTCTTTGTATGTATATAGCTATTATTGCATACAGCAGTTGTTCTTTATTGTTACGCGCCTTCGAACAAAGTTTTGCGCTATCGGCAAGTCGCTCACGGCGTCAACTCGGAAAGATGCGAGAACACAAAAATGCAATGTTTATTTATTTAGTTTTTTATTGACCAGAAAAAAATGTACAAAGCAAATCCTATAGAGTGAACCGCATTCTTTCTGCATTTCGTCTTACATTACAATAATTTTTTATTAATAGCTATATATTCATACGAGTCTTTTTATTTTCTTTGTATAGTCAGATCTTCATTTTGAAAAATCGATTGATTTTTAAACTCCGACTCGTGGTACTCCTCGTATTCTATACGCATAACCTCGTTTATGTATTATTAAATACTATACTATACTATAAATATAAATAACATTAAAAATAATTTATGTCGAGACATTAAATTTTGTCACTTAGTCAAATATGCGAATTAGGAAATATTTCATATGCCCTTTCATATCCTTCAATCGATCTTCATTACGTGATTATAAAAACCCTAACTTTTCTTTCAATTTAAAGAGTTAAGCGTTTAGTTTAGTTGAGAGTTCATCGTGAAATCCTCTCTGAAATCAGCTACGAGTATAATAGCAAACACGTTATTTCTACAGCCGCAATTTAAGAAAATTTCTAATGTTGATATTATGAAGTTATAGCGAATTAGCGTTCTATTTCTCTGTAAAATAAAAAAAGAATCCAAACGATTATAGTAGAATGAAAGCTGCTTTTATCCACGAGTCAATAATGAATACACGTACCAGAAACTCATGAATAATGATAACAGACGATTTAGTTGGTTGTTCACAGGTGACATATATATATATGAGACATTATCTGATAGAATGAACAATCAAACAATCTTTTTTCCTCCAAATATTACCAATTTTGTCATTTTATGTTAATTTTCACCAAATTCTAACTTCTCAGGAAAGCTTTTCTCACTAAAAACACAAACAGGACTTTTGTTGAAAAATATGATAAATTTTACGAATAAAATACATTCAAACCTGCATATATAGGCCAGAACGATCAAGTCATCAAAGTCTTCAAATTCCGTTTTATGTATGTTCAATCATGAATCGCTCATAGCGAAAACATTTATGAACATGCCTTCTCTGAATACAAAAGTGTCTACGAAGTTTGGAATCAAATTGTATTTCTGGCTATAAATAAACTTATCAAATGGTAGATACAGTGCCATATAACCGTTCAAAAATATTTTGAAAACAAATTTTGATTGGTCATAGAATGATACATATATATTGTTATAGAAAAAGCACGAAAATCATTGGAAAGTATTGCAGTAGCCAGAATAATTTGCGGAGTTTAGTGTAAAAATTAAAAATCTTGTAGTGTATCAATCAAAATTGTTTTTTGGAATAAAGATTCAAATATTTTGATAACTATTGAAACTAGGAAATAGCTATAATACAATATAACAGTATTTGCTTTTTATTTTAATTTCCTACAGCTGGTGATCCCAATGATCCCAAGACTACTACCGAATTTCAAATCGACATTTTAATAACTTTGAAATGCCTGCATTTAGAAGCGTTAAAATTCCACAAGCAGAAGCGCAATAATTTGTCCTATCAAGATTTCTGCGCGTTTATTTGCCACTTTGACAAAGAAATTGTTCATGCTGTACCTCAGCTTTACAGATTTATCAAGACCAGAGTTATTAGATCAACGAAAGGCAAGCAATAATACTCAGAACAATTACGGAAGTTATAATGATGTGATGTCGCACTTTGCCCCAAAGCAGCGTGAGATCACAAGGGCTCTAAAAATGGTATAGATAGGTCATTTCTTAGCACTCGTCATTTTGAATGATGGCATGAGTAATGACTGTGCTTGCTTATGACTTTACAAACAATAGGCATTATAACAATTTAATAGGTTCACGCTATGGATTATGCAGAAACACACGATAGGAAGTGAACGCAGCTGGCCGCTACATAGCAAGATGATACGTCGAACGAAGCCAGGACTAACTCATAGTAAATTTAAAGCTGAACAACAAGAGATTTATGAACAAGAGCTATTCCATGATCTTGGAATAACAAATTGGTTGTAAGTATGGAAAATCTCATTTTATATGCTAAAAATCTGTATTGAAAACTTTAAATGTCTTTTTCTCAAAACTGCTTTTTCAAAATTAGGCCATTCTGCAACTCAAAAACTAATAATCCGATCAACTTTAAATGTTGATGCAATCTTTATTAAATATTCGTGCAAGGGCTGAACCGCAATTTTCCTTCTACCAGGGCAAAATGCGGAAAATGAAAGAAAAATGCGGAGCTTTACTGTTCAGATTGACATTTGATTTTTATGATATTCTGCAAGTACAATAAACGACTGGATTTAAAAAAAGCCCAGATTAAATGTGCAAAATAAGTCCTTATTTGAAATATAAAATACAATTATATCGATAACATTTCAATTTGCGAAAAAATATGCATTTTTTACATTTTCTTTAACAATGCATAATTAGTCTCTTGCGCAATCCTTTAATTCTGAAACGTCGTTTCGAATATTAAGTCAAACATTAGCCTCCTAAAAGATATCTTTTAATGATCTTTTTTGTAAATTTAAGTGTTCGTCAACATTTTTTTCAATTTATGAATCTTATAATATCATTATGTATTTATTGTATTAACCATTTAACGCTGAAATGGCCAAAATTTTAACGTCAACTTTTTATGATGATAAATATTCTTGAACTAAATCGATTTACTCTTGTTTAATTTGTTTTCCATTAAATGTGACCATTATTATTATCATTATTATTATTATTATTATTATTATTATTATTATTATTATTATTATTATTATTATTATTATTATTATTAGGTGACAGAATATGTTATTTTACATCACTGTTCGCAGTATATTGTATTAGATAGGTTTACATCAGCATCGAAATAGAGTTGTCTAGAAAGGTAATGAATCAAATGCTTGTAAATTGTAAATTATCATTCACGTACCGAACGCCGGTAAATCACTAGAACAATCTATTACACGGACACGCAAATATAACAGCACGACAAAGATTCCGTCGCAAGTGGCGGCTTACGCAAAAAGAAACTCAACAATTACGTTTTCAACATTCCATTAAGATAAGGCAAATGACCAACGGCAATAAATAAACGCACGCAGAGGAGAATAAAGGAACGCAATCGGTTCTCGCTGCTCCAATTCCATACGAATTATTTTCCCAAACAATGGACGACGTATTTCAGCGAAAAGTGTACTAATAAAATATTGTGTTGCAAAATACCTCGATACCATTTATATGTATTATAAATGGTAAAAAAATGTTATTACTAGAGTAGGTAATTTTTGAGACTGTACAGTTAAAGAGGTAGAGTTATAGGTTAAACTTTGACGAAGAGGCATGGCTTTCTATCTATATCGAAAGCTTTTGTTGTACACGTTTTTAATGTGGGGGAGTGTAGGAATGCCAAAAATAAACACCTGAGATCAACATACGTTGAGTACTTAATGCTGCGGGCTCTATTATACAAACACACACTCGCCGTAGACTAGGGAGTCGACGCGTACAAACGACTATATTGAGATAAAGACAGCATTTATAAACGGAAAATATCAAGAATCTAGGAGGAAGAAAAAAAGTTGCACGTATAAGACGCGTTGAGGGCGATCTCAATTCAGTGTCTCCGTCGACATGGAAAAATGGACTCAGATAAGATGACACGGTAATTCAGTGCACGCGAATAAGTTTCTACGGAGGTCAGAGAACGGGAAGCGAGAACAAATAAGAGTATTTATTAATTAACATTAACAGATGCGAATAAAATCGAAAATGATACAACGCAATTTGGTTGAACAATTTGGTTGGTTCACCAAGATTCTTTCACCCTTCGAAGGAGAAAAATGAACAAAGCTAGGAACGATTCGTACACATATTATTTACATTTGAGCAAAATGAACCCTATATGTATTATAGCAACTGTATAATAAAAGACTATATGATATATCAGCAGTGTGATTATAAAGCCCGAGAAGCCCGAGGGCTACCTCTGCTCGCGCTCACTTGGGCGGCAAATTCAATTGACCGTGCTGGCGCGCTTGCTGGCTTCGGCGCAAACTTGCTTTTTGCGCCGAAGCCAACTGCATCCTCAAGCGCACTGTCATCCTCGGAAACGATGCGAAAATACGCGCACAAGCTGCGCTTCTCTCCCTTTCGAAGAATTCGTTTGTCCGTTCATCCGTACGTCCACGCATAGTATCCGATGTATCCTTTCTCGCGCGATTCTCCTTCTGCTTAACTCATTCGCGGTCGGCGCGTCTCATATTTTCGTAAGCGCGCAAGCGAGCAACAACGCCGCTATATTTATTGACCCGTCAAGTGGCGCATTATTCATCGTTTAATCAAGCGTGCAGCCGTATACAGCCGCGTATACAGCCGCGTATACAGCCGCTGTATATGCGCGTCGACCGCTCGCTCGCCTATCGTGAGCACTCGTCCGAGAGCAGAGGGCAATGCATATTATACCTACCTCTACACACATGAACGTTCGCATGCTAACGAGAAGAAAGTGAAAAAGGAGAAGCGAGAGATGAGTAGCCGGCAACCGAGCACCAGCACAGTGGAAGGGGGAAGAGCACGCTTTGTGCACATGTATATATTGTATATTATATATATTATATACTCGTAACGAGAGAGAAAGAGAGAAAGAGAGAAAGAGAGGAAGAGAGGAAGAGAGACAGAGAAAAAGAGAGGAACGGCGGCAAAGTGACGAACGTCAAGAAATATTTTAAGCGAACGAGGTGCGGACATTCGTGTATCGTCGGCTTTGCGTGTATTTGATTCCCGCACTCTACACACGCGTCGATAAGATTAATTTTTGGCGCGTAGATCTACAACGATTTCTCTTCTGTACCCCGAGAGAAATCATATTATGTTTGTCTCAAACGAGGAAATCGCGTCACGTAGCTCGTGCAATTCTTTTTGCAAAAGCAAATTGCGCAGTTGTCGGGAAAAACTGTGACTAAACACTTTTCACGTGTTTGAAACTCGCGCTTGAGACAAAAGAGAATGAAAAAACTTTTGCCGCTCTTTAAATCGAGCCTTATATAATTCATTCGTTTCTTCTCGCAGGAGTCCTCGTCAATTAACCTAATTACTGACAAGCATAATCAACCTCCGCCTCCATAACAAACTCATAATGCTGGAGGAGATAAGTGACGATGACCGCAGCTAAAACGGTAAAAAGATAAAAACACACGAGAAGAGTGTGCGTGTGGTGTGCGTGTGGTGTGCGCGTGGTGTGTACACACACGTGAATACGTATACACGCGAGGAGCACGTATAAGAGCAAAGAAGCAACAGCAGCTACATTGCGAGTGAAAGAGAAGCTAAGGAGGCTCTCACGAGAGCACGTCGACGTTGCTGTCGTCCGCATCGTTCTTTCTCTTTCCTCTACTCCTTCGCCGGCACGCTGCTTCGGAATTTACGTATCGCTGGTCAAGGCTGCGTCTCTCCGCTGCGATAGCACACCACGCAATGTATAGCGAAAAGCAGCGGCTTTGTCGCTGCGGTCGTTCTCCGAGACAAACAGCGTGTGCTCTCTCGCGAATAAGGCTCGGCTGTCTATGTGTATACTCTATACGCTATACAACAATACAACTATACAAGTATACGCGTACACATTGCACACGTATTTGTTCGAGCACGCGCGCTGTACGAGTACGAGGTACGACTCGTACGTCGTACCGTACGAGTAGGCTGTGGGCTGTGGGCTGTGGGCTGTGGGCTGTGGGCTGCAACTGGAGTCTGTAGTGAAAGAGAGAACGAACACACGCGCACCTATAAAACGTTCACGGGAGCACGAGGAGACATGGAAACGTGTATACTTATCGGGGAGGCGCGCAAGCGTTCAAGCGACTGTAAATCAAGTTGACCGATAGCTTTATGCAGTCGTCGGAACTTTTTTATACGTGCTCGCGCTGTAGCTTCAGCACGGGGAGCGAAAATGAATCGGTGAGACGTCGCTGCGATTAACCCATTCGCGCTCATTTAAATTGAGACCGAGCGCCAACGAGGATGTGCAGGATATGCCGCTCGAATTTCGTCGAGATGTACCAAGTGATTTTAAAGCATCATCGCCTCTGTCAGTGCAAGCTTGCGGCACTAACTAAAATATTTTCTAAATACATTTTTTTCATTTTTAATTAAAATGAAAGACTACGTATAAAAGGCTTTTCATTGCAAGCATGCTTTTGGAAATAGAGGTTTCGCTTTAGTTTCATTAGGCACGGCTGTCGTAATACGGACGTGCCGTACAGTTTTATTTTAAATTCTAATCATTTGATACAGAAAAGTCAAAGAGAAAAGTTGCAGATCTTTAAAAAATTATATGTTATAGAAAAAAATGCTTAGAAATAAATTATCCTTATAAAAGACGAATTTTAACAATAAAAAATCTTACTTTTTACTAAATTTTAACAAATATACGTTGTATATTAAAATGTTCAATAGCACAAAAATGCAATTTTCGGCATAAAAAACTCGTTGTAGGCAGAATAACTCTTCTTGAAGTGTTATTGTAGTCTTTATCACATTTATGTAACGATATATAAATATATGCGGTTACATCAAGTGTATCTTCAAGTCCATCTTCAGTTTCAACACATCTAATCATACATAAACAATCATACCTTCTTCGTATCGTGGAAATGCCAAATATCAAATGCAATGTTTAGAATAACAAGTATAACCAGAATAGTCTTCAAATAAGTAAAAACCCTAAAAATATATTTGCATGTATTTTTGCATGCATTTTAACTTGGTAAATAAATAGAAAATAGAATAGTTATAAATAACACATACATTTCTTCAAGTTGTTGATCTATTGTTGAGTATATACTTTAAAACAAGCTGTTAGTATATGATTACAATCTTTGTTTCCTAATTCACTTGATTTAATATAGACCTCTTGATTTGCTTCCACTTCATAGATGAAAAATTATTTAAATATTCCTTGCCTCTTATAAGTTGCACTTATAGTTTATGCACTTATTATATATCTTTTGCACACATTGCTCTTATAATGTTTACACTCGTATTTGCATACTATACTATTTCATACGGTATAGTATGAAATTAGCATAAAACACGAAAACGTTTTAAAATTTGATTCAACAGTGCCATCTAATGTTTATTATCAATAACAGACCCTATACATTAAAAATCTACAATCTACAATCGTAATCTCTGACAAATCGACCGATTACTAAATTTTAAACTGTTCTTCGACATTTTATTTAAAACTGAACTAGATAGGTTCATGCATGCATATTGTCTTTGATACTCGAACAAAAAATATATAATAAATTGTAGTTTTTGTTCTTGTCGTTTGTCTTAATCTTTGATGTGATCTTTGTATCAATTATTCCTACTGAATGGTATAATTGTATTAAACAATAATGTTTTTCTTTACAGAAATAAGAAAAAAAAGTTACATAGTCGAAATACCTGAAATATTTATTAGTTAAATTATTAATATACTTCATCTGTGCGTTTGTTGTTATCTGTCTTAATATTTTTTAAGCAGTAATAACCATGTGGTATGCGACTGCGATACGCGAGCGTAAGCCATCGCCAGATAAGAAGATAATAGCTTACAGACTGCATAAAATCGCCTGAATAGAAATAATTAGTTAGATATGTATGACAAGAAACTTTGACAGAGTTTATCAGGTTGTAGAATATTGAAAATAGAAAAAGTTAAATCGGCGGCAGTTATGGTAGAACGCTTCGTGCTACTCCGTAAAAGGATTAGAAGGGTCAAAGATATTCTCTTAACTTTTAAATAGAAGAAATAGTGAGGGCAAAATATCTTAGAATGGAGAAAAATCAAGCCTTTCAAACAGTACTGTCTCTCTCTCTCTCTCTCTCTCTCTCTCTCTCTCTTTCTCTCTGTTAAGGGTGTGTATAATTGATATTTCTTAAATTGCGCATTTATTTTCAACCAATCTTACTAGTTTCATAAATGTAACAGGATTAAATCATTGTAAGAATTCGAAACGTATTCACAAAAAATATCGAATAAGACAAGAGCTTGCTTCAGTTTTAAGAGTTCAAATAATCAGTGTAAGAGACAAAGCAGTAACCCTATGTCGTATAACGCAAGATTAGCATTTTTATTTCTCGGCAATCGAGAAGTTTGCTCGCTGTTTCACGGAGCGTACCGAGTGTCTCTCGCATGGCTTAAATATTTACTCACCGAGCTACGTCTTCTCAGTAGCCTTCTCTCCTTTCAGTTTGCTTCTTTCTCTTGCATTCCATCAAATTAAGCAGGCATACGTAAATTAGAGCGTCTTTTGCGAGTGTACTGCCGTCAAGTCTTTTTGTTCTTCGCTGTGCGTTTTCGTCGCGCCCGCTGTATATTGCCCTCGCCTTTTCTTTCTTTTTGTTTGTCTCGCGAGGAGCGTGAGCGCTTAAGTCCGTTCACGGTCGAGAATTAATAATCAGTTGCCGAGACTGTTTAAATCAACATTTATATTCTGGATTGCAAAAGTTTCATTTACCAAAACAAGCATAATTTGCACTATTTTACGATACATAAATCATAGTGTTACTTAGTCAGATTTCAATACATAATCATGATAATATAATGAAGACGTCGTGCTGCTACAAAGCATGAATATACAAATAGCGACAACGTTAAACTAATTATTCACTTAGGCTACTGGACTGTGTTACGGAAATGAAATGAAGAGACAGAGTCGCAAGAAAAAGGTAGACGACGAGTATCGAACTCGGGACTTCCTGAAGGAAAGGCAAGTGTTCTAACCACGGAGCTAACGTCTACGATGTATTTCGTTGCAATGCATCGTAATTCGGCTCGCGTATCTCTCTAATGAGAGTTGCATAATTCGAACCACGCATACGCGTCTACGTATGTATATTGTGTAATTTGTAATGTGTAATGTGTAATGTGCTCTCTATCTCTCTTGGTTATCTGATGTGCATGCAAAAGGTTGGGGGCCAGGTGCATAGCTATATAAGCTGCTCATCTTTCGGCGCCTGTTTCCGCGCAAAGAGAGAGAGAGAGAGAGAGAGAGAGAGAGAGAGAGAGAGATTAGGAACGGCTGTGCACATAAACATCGTGTGTATGTGTGCGCTTGCGTGCTCGAACAATTAGTAGCTACATGTGACTAAACGTTCGCTAATGGCTGTTCAAACTCGAACGCGACCATCTATCCCGAACCGCGCGTCGGTCTTTCAATCTTTTTCTTTCTCTCTTGGATTTTTCAAGTAGAGCTTCGCCGCACCGCGCTGGGCACATAACTAACGTTCGTGAGCTCTTTGTCAATATTGAATCGTGCGACCGCTGTCTCTCCGTGCAGTGCCTGCGAGAGACCCCAACTGTTTACAAAGACGGTGCTCACTTCGAATTTGGATAAGTCGCTGGCTCTGCGAAATGCAGTCGATGAGAGGAACACATTTTTTCTTTATCCAATGCGATAGCGCAACCATTAGGAAACTGAGAATGTCTATGATGAGGAGTTCTACAACCATATATATCATGTATACCATACAGCTGTATTATCTGTGTTTACTTATTTTTCTATGGTTATTATTATCATGAAAATGTATAACCATTCTCTACCCTATTTTCATAATATATATTTTCTACTTTATTTCAAAGAAACTCACGGCGACAATTTCAATTTTCTTTTTCTGAAAGCACGATTGCACGCAATCAAGTCATTCTACAGCGAACTTTTCAATTATGTTACATCTCTTACAAATAGCGAGTCTTCACAGATAAGAAGTCCCAATAACATTTAAAATGATCGAACTATACGTCAAGATTCTTCATCCATTTGGAAGATTTTAACTAATTTTTACACATTCAATTTGAAGTATAGAAAGAAAGATTTGAGCAAATATGCAGAGCTCGATGCACAAATAGCATTTCGCAAGTCACTACAGAAAACATCAGAGTGAAAAAAAGAGGCAGGAACAATAAGCAGACAATCGCAGAGTCATAGCCTTTTTCCTCAAATGCTCTACAGATTTTGAGAGAAAAATTATCCATTTCTCAAAAGTGACCTGATTCTAGAACCAGCAACTATCCCCTATAGTAGATATAAACTTTCTTCAAACCCCACATTTATTCTGCGACTGTAGATAAACAACGTCCTGAGCAAATTGATCTTTGTTATTAAAGTTATTATTAAAACTATTGTTAAAGAATCAGCTACTGTAAGTACGTCGACTGCATGACGACGTTTCTTACTTCATAATTTAGAGGCTGCAGTAGAATAATCAAAGGAATTAATAACCAAAGACTTAGACATTTTAAAGGTAACCCAATTCAAATTTGTTCATCGACTTCATTCCATTAGATCTATGCATATAATTAATCTCTATATAATAATATTGAACACATTTTTTAATCAATCTTTATTCTAGTCGGGCTATTTATTATTTGATCACGCGAATATGCATTCAACAATATCTGTAGACGCTATCGACGTTACGTGTCATTTGGCGCCTTCTGAACGAGCTTTTTTCAGCCGACTCGTATGCACTTAGTCGCAAATATTGAATTATGTTCGAGCGACCTCTGAAAAGACAAGAAAAGAAAAATCCGCGTCATCTTCGTGCCGCACAAAGTTCAGCTCTTGTAGCGTACACGAGTGCTAAGACTGTGAGAAAACACAAAATACTGTACCTTTTTGAAAAAGCTCAATGTAAACCGACGCAGAATTGTTTTAATTTATCACAGGAAACGATGTCGTTCTTGCGCGTCTGACCTGTAACTTTGTTCATTGTAATATACTTCAAAATGATGTTTTATTCTATCAGATCTCGTGATAAAAGAAAATATTTTTAATACCAGAGCACAGCAATGAAAATACCATTTTCATTCCCCCAGTTAAAGAGACTAGAGTATAAAGGATTAGAATTAAACCTAACAAATCGATCTTTTACTCGGTCCCGCGGGTACATGGCTGGCAATTAATAACCGCCAACATTTGTCAAGTGCCACATGTGCACAAACACAGAATAAATCAAAGCATCGTGCTCTTGTAATGAAATACGCACTTAGCCTACTATGCTATAAATATAGGAGGATCTTCGGATTCTCGAGCCGAGTCTCTCTTTCTCTCCATCTCTTACTGTTTCCTCATCAAATATCTGTAACAAGTGCATTGAACGTCAACGTTTTATCATATTTAGATTAGTTGGCCATAAAATCTAAACTTGAAAAGGCGCATTAGCAAACAAATCGACGACAGAAACATTAAAATACAGTTCGCCTGTTTGAGAAAGCAAGCTTTAGTAAGTATTATCGGTACTAGAATAAGTGGCAAGTACCGGTCCAACCTTAGTTATAGATATCAGAATAATAGGAATGGGCTAGACTTGTAATGTTGTACTGTATACTGGGCCGATGCTGGCATGCTAAATAATGCTAAGTTAGCTAAAGTTTGCTCTCAGAAGAACGAGATTGCAATTCAATTATGATATAATAATAATGAGGAATAAAAAGAAGGTTGGTACAAAACTGGCACAGTGCTGCTGACTGGGACGTCAAACCGGTGCTCCATTCTTACTAGGGAAGAACGTTATATTTATTAATATATGAATGGAGTGGGGTGGCATCTCTCCGACTTTTCGTTACCAGCAGTAAATAGCCTATACCTGCACAGAAATCCGTCTGAACCAGGACCGACTCGGGAGATCAGATCGGACGATCCTGAATCGAGGTTTGGCTGCATCAGCATGAGAGAAAAGTCAAAAGAAGAGCCGCGTGTCCCCCCGAGAGTCCGTTGTGATCTGTTCTCTCCCGTTTCATGCATCGCGCATAACATCCGAAGTAACCGGGCAGTAAGTAACGTATATGCCGGCAGCTAAAGTCAAAATCACTCTGGCGATCGTTTTAAGCTCGCATCTATAAAGCGATGATGGATGATCGATTACCTTGGGAGAAGCATTTCAATGTTGATATGCACGCTTCGCACGTTCACGCGAACAAAACTCACTGTTATTCTGTTCTCGGTACGCGTCCTATGTCTTATTCCCATTTTTACTCGGTATTCTTTGAATTATCTCTCAGTATTCTAACAATATGTAAAACTTTCGATAAAAACAATAACGACGTACTTTTTAAAAAGTTTGGATATTTTGTAGAATCTATGTATTCCCGCGCTTTGCCGTTACATAAGTTCTTTTTTTTTTACATAAAATTTATTATCTCTATTATAATCGTGAGATAAGAATAGTTAAGAAAAGATAATCAGAACTCTTTTTCTCTCCTTGTCTATAGTGGGAATGAAGCAACGGCCCAGTATCGTGCCATCATTGACATACATTAGTTAAACGCTACACAATTTTAATAATAAAACTATTTTCACTCATTAATATTAACATTTTTAGTATAGCTTGCACATTTTGAAATAGTATTATACATGTAATATAATACTATTAAAAAATGTAGATCGAAGTACTAAATAATATTATTTACAGCTCTTGTGTGCTCTTATGAGAGCTCTATATTTTTTACAGATGGATACGATACGACTTTTTGATATTCATTTTAATGAGAGATAACATTAATTTAATCGATACATAGTTTTAACTCTGGTTCACATCTAATACGCCAGTATTGGGCTAGCGTGATGTAATAACAAATCTGACCCGTTCTTATCGTCCCGATATTGAACCGAAGTTGGAGCAGTACTCACCCATTGCTCCACTACCAGATTTACAAACATTATGACGAACATACATTACTTTGCTTAAAAACAAAGCAAAGCCGCAAGAGAAGCAATAGTTCTTTATTCTTCTATGCGCCTTTTGAAGAAAACAATCGTTTCTCTTTCAAAAACTGTAGGATGCGTTGATATAGATATAGAACTAATGATTGAACCTAATGATAAGTTGACGAGCGCTAAATAACGAGCTTTCTATACGCGTTCAGCAATGACTATTCAATAATGAGCAAGTCCGTGAAAAAATGATAGCTCGGAAAGATCACTCCGCCTTTTCGTCGGCCGGGCAAAAATAGTAATTCCGAAAAATAAGCTGCACGCACACGCATCTGTATTCCCTAGATGCAGGCAATAGGTTTTTCTCGTGACATCACGGTATAAATCCGTCGCTCAAGACCATCACTATGGAACGGGAAAAGGGGAAATAGAAATCCTACCGCCGTGAGCTACCGAGACGAACGTGGATTAGTCATGGGACGCGAGAGTCCTCTACTAGCCACCCGGCACTCCAGCACTTTGCTTCTGCTCTGTCCGCCCATAGTGACTTTCCACGCGGGACAAATGCTGTAGTCGGCAGCCCCGTCCAGTCTCTGTCTTGTCTCTAAATCTGCCTCTAGATCTGTCTCCGCCTACGATTTTTCCGAAATTGCGGCATGCCGCGCTCTTTAGTCCGTACCGCACGTCGCTGCGGGGTATAACAGCAGGCTTTCTTTATGGCACATTCATTAGCGATAAATTATTTTTCTCCGGACCCCCAAGAACTGTTGCTGCATGACTACTGTCAGCTTACTGCGACTAGTTGTTGGAAGACCCGTTAGCGAAGGGCATTGTTTTTCTCTCACTCCCGCCTCTTTTTTCTTACAATCGGAAACGTGTACCGAACGATTGAAAAGATAGCATGTCTGCCATGTGCATGAAATTTTCGCCAACTATGCCAAACCTTCCTTCTAAATATCGCGCTTTAGTCATGATGATTTCCATTGCAGATCAATTATTACTCATGAAAAATTCATGTACGTGAATGTAACGCGCGCATGTATATCTCCTATCACTTTTTTGGCGTGTATAACTTTTATGAACAACCATTATTCCATTATTGTTTTGCTTCAGACATTTTAGCTCAAAAGTTAAATGAGATTTTATTAATAAATAGAATGATCGTTTTATTTAGGTGACAAAATGAAAATATGCATTTCCGACTGCTATATATACTTTTTTATGTTACTAAAACAGTCGAAGTGAAGCTTTGTTTTCTTACGCCTTAACAAAACTATCAGAGGATATCCACAATAAAGTGAGTGCTCTGAAAATGAAATTAAACGCAACAATCTAGACATCTAGGTGAACACGGTGGTAGTCACCCTCCATTCAAAAACCTTTAAGCATGCTTAGCAAACCAATGGCTGTTAGGTATAAAACAATGTTACGAAGTTATACAGTAGTTCGATATTTTTTTCGTAGGTCTCTCTCATCTATGTTTTGTATGAATACAAGAGGCGGATCATCGGCAAAGAAAAAAGAGCTAAGATACCCAAGCGCTTACATTATGTGGCGGATCGCATAGCTACACTCGACAGAGTGAAAATTTTTCATAGCCGTACGAGTAGGGGAGATCGTAAATGGTGATGTACGATGATTAATTTTTCACTCAAGGCATTACTCCTTCGGCGTCGGAGTCTTTGTCGAAAGTTGGTACAAGTATCTCTTTCTCGGTCTCAGCTATATGGATATTGCATATGCATAATAAATATGCGTGTTAAAAATGTTTGAATATTAGATGCAAGAACTTAAATTTTATTTTGCACCCATACACGAGCTTGCGATAATATCGTTCCAATGTCAACTTTTCACAGATAAATCCGTGGAATAAATTAAAATTTGAAGAAATTTTAAAATCATACTTATTCATCTTCGGCCAGTATTAAACGAATAGAGAGTTCATTACTATATCAATGGAATTGAGTGATAAGTAGATAACTCAAGCGAATGAAAATAAGCGGTGACTTTATTTATCGGCAAAAAAGCGAAATTGAAAAAACAGCGTGAAACTGCATTGCACAGCTAAATTTACTGTCGACTTATTGAAGAGCACCGCCAGTTTGCTCGATTCTCGTAACGCAGGTATACCGTGGATCGAAGCGAAAAAGATTCGAAGAGCCGCCCAGTAGCAGCAACAACGCAGAGAAAACCAGCATCTGTAGAAAAAAAAGAAGAAAGGAAGCAACGGCGAGATGGAAGTGGTCGTTTTCGTTCTACTTTGTCGGAGTCGCAAATTGCCGTGGTTTTTAATTGAAGGCCCTCTGCGTTACAATGAAAAGGTTTCTATCTCCCTCCCGTCAATTGAAAAGTCGCTCTCTCTCTCGTTTGGCCGTCGTCCGAGCGAACGATGAAACGATCAACTTTTTATCGCTTACCGAGGAAGAGAACCAAGCGAACGTCTTTAATTCTTGGCGGAAGACTTCTTCTTGCTTCTACTCTATTCTTCTTGTGAAGCTTATTTTAAGCTCGAGCGCACTTCGGCTGTTATATAGAAAAAGTCAAAGGATCCGGTTGCAGCGGACACGACGAGCTTTTTTACAATCCTGGTCGCTTCGGCTATTCGGATTCTGTAGTCTTTTTATTCAAGTCCACGCGATTCTGCACTTTTTATACAAACTTGTCGGCTCACCCTGCGGTCGTATAAAAAAATCGCCTTGGGAATTCAATCGTCAGTATCGGCGTGTAAAGAGAACTCACTCAGTATTGTAATTACAAAGGATTCATATTTAACGCTTTTTCGGTCCGCAATTCGCCTAAGTTCGCTGCAGCCCATATCAAAGTTCAAATGTTTCGCCAATATTGCCAAATATCAGTTGCCAAATATCACTAACTTTATGTTCATTTCCATATTAAAATAAATATTCATGTCTTCAAATGTATTTTTTACGTGCATGAGGTCACATTTCACCATCACATTTCACCATAGGATTTTTGGGCTACGTTATTGGCATAATTACATTGTGCACACTATTGCTATATAACCATTTAATTATTATGCATTTTATTTTCTACTGACAATCGACAAACAGTAAGGTTCAAATCTTAAATTTTACACTGTATAACAAAAAAACCGTAATTTTCCAATTTCTCCTCCTAGAGACCAAGTGAGAGATTTTCTGACTCTTAAAGTAAACAAACTTTCATACTTTCTAATTGTTATCTAAGATAGAAAATCTAGTAAAAATATTAGTACTAGAAGAGGATATTATAACTGCTAATATCTGTGTGACATTGTATGTTTATGACGCTGTAGCTAAATGTTCATACGATATATAGCATTCTAAATTATACACAATATTGTTAAAGAATTAATACTTAATTAATGAACGAAAACTATTATGTATTATATATTTCACAGTAAAGAATTGTGTATATAATTTATATTAATAATCAGAATTGCTTGGGCGATCTTCTTGGAACACTACTCGCAATCGTGAATGGCCTCCGTGCACACGATATCCAGTTTTGTAAATATCATTTAATTAATCTTTTGAATGACCTTTTGACATTTAATAAACGATATGATATTTAACATTAAGCGTAGTAGGGTTTTAAGAAGAATAATCAAAGAGACGCTTAAAAGAGTGATGTTTTCATTAACGAGCTTATTTATATACTATAACGAAGTATTATAACTTTTCTTAATAAAAGCTTTTTTTTACTCCAGTAATTAGTCATTTTGAAAACTGATTTTCCATAAATCAGTTTCTCTAATTTTGTAATTTATAATTAGTAGAAGGAATTAATCGGAAAAGAACTGCTAAATGAGATTGTGATTTCAAAGTAAGTATCCAATTTCGTCTGTAGGCACTTTCAACATACTTTATATACCTCTTTATTCTGTCGAGACTTGTGCAAATAACTGCATTTAACAGAATTACATGTATATGTGCATATAGACGAAGTATAGACGAGCACGAGATATTCGGAGATTGAAGCAATTAGCTTTCGATACTTGATTGACGCTGCGGTAATCTCGAGCTTACGGATCAAGTTCTAGTTCTATTATCTCCTTACTACGTCTGCAGCGCTTGACCTCCCCCCACCCCCGTTGACAATTTATAGGGGCGGAGGGTGCGAAAACCGAAGGACTTGGACTCTCTATGCCGAATCGAAAATTGGCTTGTCCAATTCCCAGAGTAATCAGAGTATATTTATGTAACAAGCAGGCGTAATTAGAAGCCTCCCTACCTATATTGCTTGACCAATCTATATTGCTGCAGTGAATTGATTCTAATATTAACTTTATTAAAATATAAGTAAGCTTTAAAGTAATAAAAATTTGATACTGTCACAAACATCATTTATATATTTAAAAAAACGTATTAAAATCGCATTTAAACTTGAAATTGAATGATCAAATAGATTTGGAAAATCAAAGAAAATAACATTGTTATAGACTGGATAACTGTGATGGGCAGACAGCCAGATATTGTTAAAGCCTCTGTCGTTGAAAAGCGCATAGATATAAAAATGCAAGAAAAAAGCCTAAAGCGAGCCGAAAATGGCCCCAAGGGGACATAATAACAGGATCAGAAGAATGATTTAATCCATTCGAGTGCTGTCTGCTGAGATGAACGATATATAAGTATGCGCACATGAAAGAGAAAGTAATGATTCGCCTGAATGCACGCTTGATACAGAGTGGCTATGCTGGACATAGAAATTTCACAGACTCTGTCTATGTCATTTCTTTTATACGCTTTTCCTCCCTTATCCTTGCATTGCCGTTTTTTCAACATGTGCGCGCACGCGCGAGCAAAATCGTGAACGGCCACGGTTAAAAACGAGCTGTTAGGAATCAGCTTCTCTCTCTCTCTCTCTCTCTCTCTCTCTCTCTCTCTCTCTCTCTCTCTGCTGGGAAAAGCAGCAAACAACACTCCCGATTCGTCAGGGATAGCAGGGAACACGTGTACGAACCCTGTGACCAATTTAACCGGATATTCTGCTGCTGCCGCTGTTCGTGCTATGGTATACCTATGTACTAAGCTGCACCGCAGTGTGCATAGAGGTCGTTCTTTCGATCGCACGGACTGTAGTGGCATACTACTATACCGTATAGTCTATACGTATATAGGTATAGGAAGGTATTATAGGTATTGAGAGAAGAAAGGAAAAATACCGCCGCTTCTTTGGCTGCATGGCTGTGCTGCAACCTTCTGTCTTTCTTTTATTATTTACGGAATTTATCGGCTGAGCTGTGCTGCGCGAAACGAAAATCGAGTTATAGCTGCTCTCTCCTTCTCGTTTTTCTCCCAAAGCTCATCGCCGCTACATGCGGTTTACATAAAAGTCCCTCTGTGCATGAATAAAAAAATGATGCATTATAGGTACCCTACGCATATATACATATATATATATATATATATATGTATACATGCGTAGGGTGTTTAGGTGGAAGAGCGATAGCGCGACGGATTTTTGAATTGAGCGGGCGCGTATTCTTCCTCTTGTTCCGCCCTTATTCGTATGTCGACACAGAAGCAGGCAGAGAGCCGCTCTACTCTTTTGACTTCTCGTGTTTTCTCGCTTTTCGGGAAGGGCCCCGCTTACGCCACGCATTATACCTACATAGCTTCAAAGAAATGTCCTTGTTTCGTAACGCGTTCGAACGAGTAAACAGAACGGTGCGTTTATGTGTCTCTACAACAAAGTACGCCGGCGGTCGACGAGTCTTTGGTCGCGTTAAAATGCGTGGTAAAATATTTGCGCTCCTCTTTATTCCGCTCTCTTTGACGTTCATTTGTACTAAGCCGCCGCCGTCAACGCTACTCGTGCGCGCTCCTTTCAAAATATTTAACACCCAGAAGATTTATGAGTTTCGCGTGCGGTTCTTATCGAGAAAAATTACTCAAAAACGCTCTCGGCAGATCTCTCAGCCTTTGCACATGCAAAGGATACGTTTGAAAGAATTTCAAATTTATCCTATTCTTCGCTGATGACTGTGCAAATAAATTTTGTTCAAACAAAGTTCAAAATTCGTAATGAAATCAATAAAAAAGGCATTTCATTGTAGAGAGGCAGTCTAACAAGGGTACTGCTCTAACCATAAGCTTTACAAGCATCGGTAGGCGGATTGAGCACAAACCTACTACTAGTTATTCCTCTGCAACTTTCAAGGCATTTTTCATTGAATGATCAGAAGAGATCTTACATTATAAAATTTATTACATTTTTTAACAATCGATTGAAATCCCTATTATATTTATTTTAATATTACTAACGTCTTCTGTTCCATTCAATCCTATGTACTTCTTAGTCACTGCTAAACTTATGTTTTAATATCGGAATAAATATATACGATGAACAAGCTACTGAAAGTACTTCAATTATGTATTTCTATAGAAAGCTTATTTGGTGTACTTCGCCAAATGGACATCAGGTTCGTACCACAATGCCGACAGTCATCATTCACAACTATTGATACTTTAAAAGATGAGTCGCTATAGTAGAATCGTAATCGATGCAGTAATGCCATCATTGAAGAAACAAAAATATATTCTGCAAGGAAAGCATCGAGAGGATACAGCGGTTCGTTGCAATTGAAGTTAAGCGAACAGAACGCATTTTTAACGACATTTAAATTTCTGACGAAAGATTGCGAGCAAGACAATGCCCGTATTGGAATCCCCGACGCTCGTTAAATTTTAATCTAGACGTCGTTAAAAGCTTATTACCGATCGTCGTGCGGGAAACGATTACGCGATCCTCAAAGCCATGCGCTGCATAGTACTGTCTGAGTTCAGCGATGCACATTAGTAATTTCAATTTGTTCTATATATGAGTATATATATACTCACGTGATACGTTTTTTCACTAAATATAATAGAATAACTCCCTGTATCTTTGCACGAACACTAGTAAAAATAAGTAATTAATAAAGAATATTATATAAAATATTTGGCTGACTAAGCAGAGCTATACCTATGCCTAGCATACCTATAGCATATTCTACTGTGTATACATATAGCAGAAGCATTCATTAATCTCGTTTACATAGCTATAATATAATTCATTTATGTGCCGTCACTGGCATTCTGTTGAATTTTTCAAGACCAAATAACAAATTAATAAAAATATCTACAAGCATCGATCGACGAACAAAAATTCCTTCGTTCAAATACATTTTTGCTCAAAACTATGTTTTCGAAAACATTGTTTTTTTTTCATTTTGTTGTCAGATTTTCGAATTATAATATATTTTACAGGCTGGCCCCATTAATTCGAAGAGCCTGTACTAAAATCTTGTATTTCTATACACGCGGATTAAAACCAAGCATTTGTAACATATACTTTTGGACGCTATGTTGGAGCTTTCTCAATTACATTATTTTATGAATTTAGAAGGTGAGCTATACGATTTTCGTAAACGGTTTGAATATTGCTCTGATTGATTGTTAATAGGGAAAAAACAAGAGCTCAAAATCTTATACCGCATCCTTATATACTGATGACGTTTAATTAAAAGCGCATTAATGCTATGTTGAACTAATAGCTAAGTCGTCGTTTAAAAGCAATTAGCGCGTGATATACGCAGAATTATCCATCCGATAGGAAGAGAAGCTACTACATGTGCTCGCAGTAAAATAAGCATAAATCCAAGTATACCGCAACGCATATGTACATACTTTTCATTCTCATTTGGTCGCAACTTAGATAATTTGGTGTCAGTTAGATAACTTTAAGCTGAACAGAGAACATGTACAAGTTCTGCTGCTACCTAATTGAATCTTTGAAGAAATAATTGAAATCAGCACGGGACAAAGCATAATCCCGACCTACCGTACTTAGCTACGAATTATTAAATTCAATGCAACTCCGAGGCATAACTTTTTACTGCATTGGCCGCTCAATATTGTAACATGTAAAGTAAATTTCTAAAGCAAAAAAGTATATAAAATTAAAAAATATGTTTCATAAAGAAATTGCTCAGGAATCGTTGAGTTATGGCGATAGTCATCGCGAACATTGTCAAATAACATGACCATAAATATGATAATGGGATTAAATTTGGGTTCCTCAAAAACAGAAAAATGATGTTTCTTCGTGTAAGCATACAAATAAACTAATGTCATATAATAACTATATAATTTAAAATTTGTTCGAAATAGTCTCTCGCTTCTGCAATTCATTCTTCGAGACTTGAAATTTCTATACTAAAATAATAATTATATGAGAACGGACTCGTGAAACACTGAGATACGCGCTTTATGACTCATGCTCTAATACTTCAATTTAGTCTTCTCATACTGAGCCAAATGTGCAAAATAAAATTCATGAATAACGCTAACTTCAGATTGTTCACTTTTCAAACTCATACTTGCACATTAGGAAAACCAACTAAAGAGGATTATCAACTAAAAAACCAACTACTCTGTATAGAAAGTAACAACATATTTATTACGTCAAAATTTCAATACGCCATTTTGTCCTCTCAACTTTTGATTAGGTTCGTTTCTATCGAAAAATAGGAGGAAGCCCTGCATATTATGTGTTAAAAAAATAAAATAAATATTATATATAAAGCTCGTTGGTTTACTCCGTGACAGCAATGGTACGCTACCTCAGATACTAACTATATTATAAAGCCACTTAAATGAACTCTTCGAACTTTTTCATTTAAATATATTCGATGAGATAAGTACGTATTAAACTGCGTTTATAAAAGAATCGTAAGGATATTTTTATTTAAAAATATCTTTACGATCCTTACTTAATGTAAAACGATAATAAACTACATAATTTTGTGTTATCAGTTAGTGGCATACAAATCGTTACAATTATTTTGTTACACTTTTTCAGATACCGTACCAATGACAAAATTAAAAATAACAACTGGAATCAATATCTACATTAATATTATATTTATTTTAATAAAAACTCTTGTACAATCTGTTACAATGTTATATTTATAGTAGTAAGTAAAAATAAGCATATTGGTATTGGAAGTTGAAATTTGACAACTATCTATTGTCAAATAGCTGTAATAGTTAGTGGTATAACATAGTCTTACAATTTTTCCTCCACAAATAGGTGCTAAAATGGTACTTCATAGTCGTTGAATAATTGCAGTAAGTACCTTTTGAGTTTGCATTTGAGAGAGTAAAGCTTTAATTGAAATCTGTTCGATTGTTAGATTTGTATGTAACTTGTTACATTTAATTGTATAGTTTGATTAAACGCATTATAAGTAGTCCCTGAGGTTCAAGTCGCCAATCCAGTAAATAATCATATCTTCGTCTCTTTTGGGAACTATTACAACACTGGATTTACAAACTGGAAATCAAATTATGCCTTTAACTGGAAATTTTGATCAATCATGAGAAACTTATATTTTATGGCATAATAGTTTATACGATAATGTCATTTTTAAAAAGAAATATTTTCGTACAAATATTGGGGAAATAGCTAGCTAGCTTTATTTCTAGCTAGAAATAGACATTGTTTTCCAGTTTCTAACCTTCATAGACACTTTTGCATTCATCGAAGGCATGTACATTAATTTTTGCAAATTGAGATTCCTGATGAAACCCTCTGAAACCTGAATTTCAAGACTGATGATCTAGGACATTGTTATATCTACAGGTTCTTGACCTACATCTACAGGTTTGAAATTATTTTATTTGTAAAGTTTAACTTATTTCAGAATTTAATTTGTCAATTTAAAAGTGGGGCAACTTTGAAATACAGTAACCTAGAGAACCATCTTTCTTTTTACTCAAAGCTTATGGTTGACTACACGATTTGAGTTGAACAAAATATGAATTGCGACTAAGGCTGAATTGAAGGAGCGGGATGTCTAGACGCACATATTGTATGTATACAAAAATCCTTTCCGTTGATATAATGTCGTATATGTTCCATTATACGACATTAACTGCGTAAATAGTCCCCTATTCAGCAGTCTCCATCAATCTTGCAGTTTCCCTTCTGAATTTCGACGAAATTGAGCTGGTTTCTTACGTTCTCAGTTATTTGGTCCCCTATTAGAAATTCGATAAAATAATAAAATAATAAATACATTTCTGTGTTTGTAAATACTAAATTATGTGAATATCTCATTCCGAGCTATCGTAAATTTGGATTATGTTTCACTTGAGTAGTAAGCGATATTCTTCCGATTTTTTGGTAAAATACTCAATATTTCCGAGCATAGGCTCTGTAACGCATTAATTGATAAAAGGCATAAATGACGTATGCAGTGGAAGTGTCATGTGGTCATCGGAGCTGCCGAAGAATTCGTTGGAGAGAGCGGAAATAGTGTGGCGCGCTGGGCTGACAGAGAACGATTTGTCTCGACGAACCAGCAAATGATTCCAGGCTTTTGGGCTTTCATTAGCACCGAGCGCGACTGAAATATTGCGGCCATCGAGCTCTTTTTTAACTCACTCGGATACTCCACGCGTGCTCGCGCACACTTAATTCGATCTATGTCCGTGCCGAGTAAATCTTATTTTTTTCTTTTCAAAATATATTGCTCATCGTATTTCCAAGAAGACTACGCTGGCTCCGCGTGTTATTGATCCTTTTCTATTTCACCCATTCCGTATCCTTTTAAAATAAAGCATGTATCAATTAATGAATATTATATTACACGAATCCGATTAAAGTGTAATATAATAATAGCCATTTTGTGTATAAAAGCTCTGTAAGCTATTGATAAAATGTGATCTTCATTGTCATCTATGCGCTCTAGATATTCAAAATAAAATCAATTTGAAATAAAGCTTTCAAATTGAAATAACAAATTATGAATACATATCGGTTCTATGCAAAGCAAAGTTCTATACAATACAGAGATATTTCCGACGATTAGACTTTTTCTCATAATTTCTTTCAAGCATAAGGTATCATAAAGGTGTGCAATCCGAAAGCTATAATCTCAGTGATTCAAGTATGTAAAAGGAATAAACTTCTTCCTTTTACGTATACTTCCGACTGATGAAAAAACTTAAGATTATTATAAAATGGCAGTTTGAAGTTTTATCGGTACATAAAAGTATTCAGTTTCGAAAAATAATTTCCTATAACGCTTTCAAAACAAGTTATTTTTCCAACAAAATTTTATTCGAATTTTCACTTGTAAATGCGTAATTTCGTAACTATTGTGACAATATCGAGTTTCATCGATATAATGTTTAGAATAGCTTTTGACATTTTTGCGGCATCTCTATATCTACCGTGTGAAAAATAAAAGCTGGATCGTTGCGTCTCGCTTCCTCGATTTTATTTTTCGAACAGTCACCGATAGAATACGAACGTGATGAATCACCAGGTTCTATCCGAGTATTCGAGGATACTCGCGCGCTCCCGCTCACTCACCGCGTGGAATGCATAAATAATCGCTTGCCATTACTACTCTATTCTCTGCGAAATTTAGTTTCTCTCAAAATTCGAATCTTCAACGTATCACGCCACTGACCATTTTTTTAGGCTCAGGCCAAATTAATTTTGCAAAGTTTCACAGAATCGGTCAATTACGTCTGAGAAATCAACGTATAACAAATGACATCTGGCAATGTTGTCGTTAACATTAATCCCGTCGGAATTCACTTCAACGGAAATGGAGATTATACATTTTATTGCGCGATTTATAGCAATTTTTCAATTTGTTATTACGAAGACATAAAAATAAACAATGGAATATAAATAATATGTTACGTGGTTTATAATGAATTAAACAAATAATATAGAAATGCTCCAATACACGGAATACGCGTAAACATCGGGAAAATATATCGCTCGCTCGGCAGCAAACAGCAAGAGTGAGTGAAACCCATAATCAGGCAATTTTTTAGGACATATTAATTATCTGGTAATATACTTGCTGTGGAACCCGAGTCCAAGAGCTTGTTACCTGTAGGTCTTGCAAAGCGCTGTGCACGTCCGTTAAAATTTGGTAAATCGCTGCTATTTCGCTCGACCACACATGTGCGCGAAGGCAAAAAAAACTGTGAAGCAGCTGATTTTAAAAATTGTAAGTAAAGCCCGCTCTTCTGCCCTTCCTACCTATTGGAAACATGTCGCTCGTAAAGATATAAGAAATCCGTTAAGTTTGCTTGATCACTTCGTTGGTTGTGCACGATAGCACGCTTACTCTCTCAAAATGGTCCGTCAACAATTGTTCGTGACACGCGCCAAACATGTTTAATACCAACTGAATTAATACTTTTGGAGAGCCTTTTATTCATTGTTATTACTAAAATATTGGAAAAACTTTTAAAATTCATAATAAACCTACATTACTATTGTTTAATTTATTTTTAAAAGGGCTATATTTTATTGTTGATTTTTTGTGAATCGAAACAAAAATTTTTTTTATTTCATTATCTTGGGTATTCACAAAGTTATCTGAATGAAGAGTTGGCGTGGTGGAAAGAGCTACAAAAGAAAATTTCGCAGCTCCCTGAACCGACACTATAGGTATAATAGTTGAGGACCACCCGCGCGTTTGTGGGGCTTTCAATATATAATTCGTAATTTTTCTACTTCTTATGCTTTTTGAACTTTTTATGCTTTAACTCCAGCTCTGTCTATATTGCATTAATATACAGTTTAATGATTATTCATTCTAATTATTGGTATTTTCTGAAAGTCAAACAAATTCTGATTTCAACCAAAAGAAGTTTGTCATTCGGGCGCGACACATGTGCGATCTGCTGCAGAGCGGAAAAGTTCATTTCCCGCAGCGTCACGTGGCGTAAGATATCCACAAACGGCGCCTACTTGCCTGTCGACCACCGACAACGATGCAGTGAAATTCTATATGCATGTGTACTGTGTGTAGTATAGTAAGCGGTACTTTGAAAATAGAGAGTAACATGGAGCACCGCCTTTTTCCTCTTTTCACTTACTGCGCACGATGTATGCGTGTTTTTCTAATGCGTCTTCTATTCTAGCATCTATAATAGCGCATTCTTCACGGCCAGCTCAGAATCGAATATAATGTGTGAAAAATAAATGTATAAATTTTGATAAAGTAGAGCTTTCCCGAAATCACATTTTATTCCAATCTTTTGAACTTTAAAACAAATACCATTAATTCTTTTTTTAATTTTAATTTATGGAGAAAGAGATTTTTTTAATAATGCCTATTTAATTTCCCGAGCGAATATACATTTCAATTGTTTTACTCAGTGCCGACGATACTTTGTGCGATACTGATAACGCGAGTATTTGCTAACTATGAAGAGTCAACAGAGTATAGGATACGAGTAGAAGTGAAAGAGAAGCAGCGGAGTAGTATAAATTATCCTTACTCTTTGGAGAAATTTACCGACTGTATAATACATCGAACAGGACTGGGAGAAAAAGACTTTAATTGTCCGAAATTAAGCGAGCGAAAGAGTCTAAAGCTGAATCTTGCCTTCAAGTAGCTCCGCGTGCATCGAGTGCAGCAGTCGCACGCGCGCACCTGCGCTCACTTGTTCGTTCCTTCCTTTCAGCTAACAAGCTGGTAATAACCCTTGGTTCCGAAGCTCACGATCCCCTCCCGTCGCTCTCCCTCTCCCGCCGTTGCAGACTCGTTGCAGCGCGAGGTTCACCGTCTTCGCATATACCTTGTTTTGCGGTTCAGTATATATAGATGTGTATATAGTTGTGTATACAGTTGTGTATATAGTTATATATGCCTTACCCTCGTACCCTCCCCACTGGTTTGCCAAGCGCGTGCGCGTAACCGCCGTAAACTTGATTGTATGTTGGATTTATAAACGCGAGAGGCATCGTTCGCGAAACGAGCTGTCTCCCCCCCTCCCATCATTCTCGCAAGAGAACGCAAGCGCGCACCAACAGGTGCTTCCGAAATCCGACCGATGCAGTGTGCTCGAGAGTTATTGCATACACACACGCTTGCCAATTTTCTTCGTCTCCGTCAAATTCTTTTCAACCGAAAAATCAGGATGTTTCAGGATCGATTGTCGTCAATGTCGAAACGCCGAAACGCCGAAACGCCGAAACGCCGAAACGCCGGAGCACCGAACTTTCTATAAATTTATACTTTGTACAGACACAAGAACGCTTTACGTACACTTTTTATTGCTGCTGCTTATATTTGAAGAATTAATCATTTTTTACGACTATGGATATACACATTACAATAATAAATAGCTCTTGCTTTGGATAGAATAATTCGAATTAGTACTGAAACACAGAGGAATTTTTAAATTATTAAATCAACAACTTATGGCAATTTCCGTTCGATAGATCTGAAATGCTAAATAAACCTGTTTCAACCGTCTATTGTGTGTTTCAGTAACATACTCCTAGACAAATTTTATCATTATGCAAAGTCCTACAGGAAAAAAGAAGGAGTAGCAAAATCAATATAATTTAATAAACTAATTTTTAGATATAAAAATGTTACTTTTAAACTGACGTAGAAGAAAGTAAACGCTGATACTGAGTAGCATTAATTGTCTGACTTTGTATCAATATTTGTTAAAATATTTGTAAAAATAAATGAAACTTTGAACTTCTTGCGAAGTTACGGGTAAAGATAATATATATAGAAAATATGCAGGTCGGGAATTTAACGATAGCCTCGAAAATCGTTCGAATATCCTGGCTGCACGGCCCTCGGCGCTTAATAATTATACATATAAAGTCGAGTCTCTCGGCGGTCGGCGCACATGGACTGCAAAATAGATCGTCATCCGCGATAGCCGCACTACCTCGTAAATACAAGCGATGAAAGCTCACGGCAAGGGGCACCTACTAAGCAACAAAAAGAGTAAGAAAATTTTCGTCGATGCAGCAGCTCGGTTTCTTGTTATGCCTACTTGGAGGCCGAAGTCCCTTCTCTCTTGACCGGTCGCAAGTGCGCTCAATCCGCGGTGCATGTACATCCCGCAGTTGTTGCTGCCGCTGCTTCTGAGAGAGGGAGAGAGAGAGAGAGAGAGAGAGAGAGAGAGAGAGAGAGAGAGAGAGAGAGAAGAAGGTATATCACGCACGGTGGTCCTGCTTGCAGTGTGGTCCACCAGGCTCGAGAAATACGAAGAGGAGAGAGCTGCTGCCGCTGATAGCGCTCTCGGGCTTACTCTCCTTAAGGTATATCTGCGCGTGCTTCCGTCCGTCCACTATCTCTCTTCTTTTCGACAAAATCTCTATAGTATTCTTTCAACCTTATTGGTATCGTTTACAAAAACTGGAGTTTCAAAATTTATTATTATATATGATGAATCGATATATATATATGTACACCATTAAATTAACTTGAAGTGCATGAACGTTGCAATCGAGCACGCTTGTCATGCGTGCTCAAACAATCAAGAAACACCAAAAGAAATAATCTCTTTACGGACAATTAATTGAAAAATGTTTAAAAGAAATTTTTTAAGCACGACTCAGATGTCGCAGGGAAATCAATGCACCCATTCACGCATATGCCCGATAGTCAAACGAATACGCATGCTCCATTATAATACGTATACGCGGAAACGTGTGGTTTATACCAATGCCGATCCGGAAATTTCGCCTGCCACGAAAGAAGATAAACCAAGATGCTCTCAAACAGTTAACTTCGAGTTTCTGTTATCTCTATATTTCTGCTTCTCTTTTGGCATTCACTCATTGTAAATATAGATACGATTTCAGATAGATTCACTGAGTAGTGTCATTCAGGTTCCTTTCTTCTAACGGAGGATCTAATCTTTTTTCTCTTATACGCATTTGTTTACTCTTAATGTGATATACTGCTTTTTTATTTGAATTAAAAACGCATTGTTTATTGGGCACTTTGTAAGTATACTAACGCGTGTACATTCCTCTTTCGCTCTTGTACTTTAATTCGCCATAGCAAGGAAAAATCGCATACATCGCTCATGGGGCAGTCCGAGTTTGTTCTATAATTCGCAAAAATTAGCATGAAAAAATGTATGCACGGGATCTCGTGAACACATTCTGGGCAATGTGCGAGAGAAGAAAGACGCGGCACAGGAGGTAACGAGTAAAAAGAATAAGGAGTCGAAGAAGAAGAAGAGGAAGAAGAAGAAGAAGAAGAAGAAGAAGAAGAAGAAGAAGAAGAAGGACGAGGTGGAGGAGGAGGAGGAGAAGAAGGATTCGAGGGAACGAGCCGTGATTTTTCGCCGACGTCTTTCGCTCTCGCCCCTGACGTATAACATACAATTACTCTGGGACCAGATTACATGAGCATGAGAGCCTTCTCCTTCTCTCAACCTCTCGCTTTCTTTCTCTTTTCGAGCGCTATGCTACGGCACCGATGTACATTCTCTTTCTTGCTTACTCTCGTTATATTCTCTTTCTCCTCGTTTATGATCTTCGAAGGCCGGTTAAAGTCAAGCTCGTGACTGAGGCTCATCCTTGAATTTTCCTGGCGGCGGGTCTCCTTAACCGCTAGTTTCAACAAAGAATAAACTACACCAGCTAAAGCGATAGCGAGAGAGATGAAAAATATACACTGATGCTCAGCAGTAATATCTATTATTGTCGCACAAAAATATTATTAGGCAGTGGCCATAACGAAAGGGACAAAGATAGAACACGCACCTATGCATATTTCATGTATAGATAAATGACTAAATGATTGCCTAAATCATAAATTGTTGACAAAGGTGATTATTCTTCTATTATAGCCGCTTACTGTCGTGGAATTTTCAATAATATTACGCAAACTAAAGATATCAAATTCCGAAAATGTTCATTTTCTCATTCTTTATAGCAGAACGATAACAGAACATTGATTTATAACAGAAAATTACAAGAACTTTATTCAGCTTTTGTCGCACTGATATTTCAATAAACAGTTGAAAATCTTGAGATTAACTGAAATAATAAAATTGCCTGCTATTAATATCTCCATTGTACTGTTCCCGTTTCGGAAGATGTCAACATTTTTCATGACGCGCACTGCATATCAATTGCAAATATCACGATTAATAATTATAGATTTATGATTACATATGGTAATCTTGTGGTTTTCACTTAATATAATGGATAACCTATAACCTGGAATGACTAATTTCTTGACACTCGGCAAGTATACCCTTGGGCTTGTTGATTTTGAAGCACACGACGTTTTGCATTTATGGGTGCATTATTACATAACATTAAACGACATATGCATTCGAATACATGTTTATTGTTTTAAAGTGCAATTCTTTCTCTTAAATGCTTCCGAAGTTTTCTAAGTATTTGTTGAAAATATCTGAAAAGTCTTTTGATATTCTAAGAGTCTTCTATTCTAACAATTTTATGTGTAATCCAATGACTCGCAGAAAACATTACTGTGAAGCGCAAATCAATGCACGTTCGAGAGTCCGTATTGTCAGAAAGGCTCATAAAACAATTGAATAACTGAGCATGCACACGCACACACACACACACAAACACGCACATCTACATATTTTTGAAGATTGAACAATGAACCGTACGACTCAACTCCCACGAACATTTGGAAACAATATTGAAAACAATAGTACTTAAAGAAAATTCGCGATGCAGAGAGCGTATGGCAAGTAAAAAGCGGCGGGAGGAAAACAAAAAATTGCCTCAAACCGTGGAGACGTTCTTTAAGAAAGCAGAAGAGGCCACGCTGGTAATCGCATCCTTGCTGCTGCAACTGCAACTTGATTTCTGGGCAGATGCCCGCGCTTACTTCTTCCTTCTCCCCTCTTTTCTTTCTCCCGCGGGCATTCGTACGTAAAAAGAGTCCTCGTACCTATATATGAACTGCGAGCGCGCACACCCAATACTTCTTCGAAGAACGTGTAACAATAAAGTCGCATGAGAGAACGCATTTTCTTCCTCTCGATACAGCATCCTATACGTGTGCCCCCCCCCCTCCCCTCCACATAAGAGAAAAGGGCGAAAACAAAAGGAAGAAATAGAAATGTATATCTCTAGACGATATCGCTCTTCTCGATCGTTGCCTCATCGCCTCCTCTACCGCGGCAACGACAGCGACAGTTTTTTTTTACCCACCGTTTTTTATCCCGCTTAATTCGTGCGTTCGGTATATGTATGTATTTACAATAACCGAATGAAATTTAATTTGACGTTCAATTATTTAACCCTGCAATGGTTATCCGGAACGAATATTTGAACGATTATTAGTTGTTGCAATTAGTGAAATTCGATGCCGAAAATATATGTACCGAACGAGTTGGTAAACATCTCCAGTATGACAGTAGTTCCAGTTACATTTTTTCGAATGTTTAATCTTGTAATTCGATCGAAAGCTAATGACAAGAATTTATTCTCAATTTATTGTATCTATTTTAAACGATATTTTATTCTATTTTCATAAGATTTTCGTTTTGATTACGCTTACATACGTTAACGAGCGTCACATATCAAAATGCACCATAAGAAATAGTGATTTGAACTTACTTTTAGATAAGAATAATATCTCTACTACAATATATTCTTTTATTTTAGAAATGAAATTTGTTTTATTTCAAATTATGTTTTACGTACAATGCTTTGATAGTTTCGTAATTTTCTGGCTAGGTATACTATAGGGGTAAATTAGGGGTAAACATAGTGTAAATTGATTGTCTGACATAGATTTAAATAAATAACAAATATTTTGAAGCATTCAATACAATATTTAGGTAGGCGAGTCCTCTTGGAAAAATTGTTCCAATCCAAGTTTAAAGTAACATCTTAATATTTTCAATCGGGCGTGAACTTCCACGTATCTACTTCAATGAAAAGTTATTTAGATTTACAATAAGTCAATTCACAAAATCGTCGAAGGAAGGATACAGCGAAAGCGGAAAAATTTGACGAAGATTTCCTGTACAAGAATCGTTGCTTTAGAATATATAGGTGTATAGGTATACCCATAGGTATATTTATATATGCGAGTTAAAGCTGTATTTTTCTTGACTACACCCGGAGCTGTATTTACCTACAAATCCGAAATCAAACGTCAAGAGCAGCAGCTTCTTCTCGATGCGCACGACTGCATCCACTATGCAGACAAAGCTTGTTTATCTAAGACTACTGGGATATCTCCGCGAATATTCAAGTAGAAAAACGCCCTATGAGTCTGGGAAAGAAAAAGTAACCACAGCACGAAGCCAAAGTAAATAAAGCTGCACCGGTCTCTTTTGCTATTTATGTATAAATGGCGCTCGAGCTTCGCACCACGAAACATGCGTATACAATATACATACCTAGGTATATACCTACATATAGGTATAAGTGATCCGCTCGATGTTTCCTCGATAAATAGCTAATTTTCATGGGAGCGCTCTACAAAGAGCGAGAGGGGGGAGAGAGAGAGGAAGGCCAGTTGATCGGAGAGATTCAAAGCCACTCCGATTGATTCGAAGGATGAGAATTGAGTTTTGCAATATCGGACAGCTGCCGTTACACACTCTTTCTTTAAACGATTCCTTTCCGAACTACAGTTCTGTCGATAAAATCGTGCAGTCTATAACTGTCAAAGTCTACAATAATACAAATGTTATTACCAATCGGGCACAAACTTATTTTTAAATGTTCGAATTTTAAAAAATCACTTTAAGTGAATTTCGTCATGTGCATGAGGTTAACGTAAATGTCAGTGCCAATAATTATCTACGATTTTTTATGACATTAATGGTCATCGATACTGCGATTCGTTGATAAAAAAGAATTTTTAGTCATTTTTAATCAGCTACCTTAGACGCATACGTTTTCATTATAGGTATATTCCTCAGTAGATGTCTAAGGACGAAGGTCCATTTTTCCAATATTCGCGTGCAAACAATATCTATTCGAAGCGAATAGATATTATACGTATGCGTAAAATCGGATAATTACAATTTACTGTCGCAGCAACTGCAACTCCAAGGTATTTCTAGAGAATGTTAGTTTTCCAAACGCCTCCTCTTTGAGGAAGCGATAAATTGTGAAATGAGAATTAGCTTGCGTATATTTCGCAACCCAAGGAATATCGGTTCTCTCTTTCTCTCTTGGTAACTCTTTCCATTGTGCATTGAAGCTTTGTCCGTGTTGCGCGTCGCTCGATCGCGGTATGCTCATTTTTGTCGACTGTAGCTTCTCAGGCCACTCGGATATTCAATGTGCATTACACGAAAGATTCCGCGTACTGAAAGGAAAAAGAAAATTCACATGACACAGGGTAGACGTACGTCACGGCGATTCGTTTTGATAATCATTTGCAGGACGTGAAGGTGAATGAGACTAATTAAAAATATAAATATAATAACAAATTCATAGAATACCATTCCATAGCCCAATATCACAGAAAAATAATATCGTAGAGTTCGAGCTATAGCTCTTATTAAATAATGTTTTAGGTTTAACTTAAACAAAGTTTTCCTTTCTAATAAAATTACATTTTTTGTTATAGATAGTCAAAGTTCAGGCTGAGAATACGCGTAACCCCCCTTAAAGGCGCCAATCTGGCTTCAAATCGCCAGAAACACATTTTTCTATTATTTAAATGGAAAAGGAATATCTTATAAACCATTATTTACAAAGTTGTAGTGCAAATAAAATAAGATTTTTTTATATTGTAATAAATAAGACTTATTTAATTTTTTGTGATTCTTAATATAGTTTTCAAGGGGGCAAGACATCTGTTTCCATAGCAAATTTCTCATACTAGACGATCCTGTTGGGCTTATTACGCTAAATAAATTCATTACGGAATAGTATACTTTCTCAGAAAAGCATTTTTCATTGAAAATAGAAAACTACTTTATTTTATAGAATTGTCTAAATTAAAAAAAAAATACTTTGAAAGGCATAAGTTAAATCTCAAAATTTTAATACCAAAAAATTAATAGACATACTTTTTAATAGTACAAAACTGTCGGTTAAAGGCAAACTATTACGGGCATTCCATTTTTTCTAATTCAATAAAAAAGCTATTAAAATACTCTTATATCGATAACCCATAGGCTCCGGAAATATCTAATAAGTCTTCATATATTTTTTATTATCATCTCAAAAATTAGTTCATGGAAACTTTAGCGTAACAACAGTAAAAACAGTAGCATTCAATCGTTCTTTTGTTATGTTTGTCGAATGTTACTTTATACACTTTTATCACCTTTGAACAATGAGAATTAGCGCGCAGAGTCAGGGCTCTCCCTCACTAGAGAGTGGCAGGAGAGTCGGATCAGAATCGAAGAGAGCAGGACCTAATATATTTGGAAATGCACTCAATATAAATAAAACGTAGTGTACTTCTTTCCGAATAACCTTTCTTCACGCAATTGGACACACTCGTGCGTCCTAGTCTTTAGCGGTACAAGCGAAAACCCACGCAAGCGCTTATCCTCATCCGTAACGATACTTATCAACTTGACCCCTCGTAAACCCTTAACATACCAATGCGCATTACTTGAGTGAATATTTCTGGTCTAATTTGAAGTGCGGCATTTCAGCTTTGCAGTAAGAATTTCAATAATCTAGAGCTTCTATTACTTATTTTACTAAATTTTCACAAAAACTTGAATGCCCATGTAATAATTCGGCTTTCGCTGACAGTTTTATCCTGCCAAAAGATATATCTCTGAATTTTTAGGTAAATGGAATTTGGATGAAAAACTCATTTTTGAAAGATTCTAAAGTTCAACTTCATTTTCCTCAGAATTTTTTATTAATCAAAGTATTTGTCTATATGGTCTAAAAGAAACTGATCGATAGATGCTCAATGTAATACCCTTGGGGCTAACACCGATGATGCCTGCAAATATCATAATGGTTTTTACAGACGTACGCCGAGTGTGAGAAATTAATAGGAGATCATAAATGTAAATAAGCGAACAGTGCAAATTTTATATATAAATAATATGTAAATTCACTTTAAAATACAAAAGTTGAAGATTAGTGGTGATTGCTTATAATGTTCTATTGTAATGTAAATAAGATAATAAAAAATTGACGTGTATACATGAAAAAGTAATATAACTATTCATCTCTCAAAGGTATCTTAGATGAAAAAAAAAAGTGATTATCGACAGAGCAAATGAATTCAAATGCATTCTTTGCGTGCTCCACTACTATAACTAACCAACTTTTTATTAGAAAACTTCTTGATTGTGGGACAGCAGAGTAGCCCTACGAACAAAAGTTTTCGTCTCATTACACCGTTACCGTAAACCGGATCCATGAAAATCTGCATCCCATGACAGCACTTCGTTTGCCTAAATGTATGTGACTTTATTTCTGTCTTCAATAAATTGCGTGTTAATTCATTACTATTTTCATGCTGTACTTATTAGTGACGTAACGATATATGTAATAAACAAATTTGCTGTCATAATTTCAATGCGCTATAATGTCCCCGGATATTTGTGTGCGATATTACAGTCGAATGGCGTAATAAAAAAAGAAACGTCCTTTCATTCTTAATAAGGTAAATAACAAGGCTCATTTGGCGTTCTAACATTATGCAATTTTTTATACAACCGTTTATATTTCATATTTTATAAAAATAGATAAATTTTTGCTAAATAATAAGGTTATACATTTAACAACTTAATACCTCTTGGAAAGATTTTCTTATCCTAATGGAGTAACTTCGTAAAATACCGCTATATACTCAGTGTGAAGATAACAATGAGACCATAGAATAAAGCCGAAGAGTGCACAACGAGGACTGCTAGAGATTCAGGAAAACAAGGTAGCGACCCTGTCTTCCTATGATAATCTAACTCTACCGGCATTGCAATATATGCAATGTGGGTAGCTGTTCCACACCCCCCCCCCCACCCCACCCCTCTCTTTCCCTTTTTCAATTTCTTTTAGTGGTCTTCGTTAACGTTTTGTTCTTCTTTTTTTACTTTTCTTATACCATTTTCAGAATGCGTTACGATACCGAGCATAGTCTACAGTATTCAAAGAGCACGCCGAGACAGACTTTTTTAGATTTAAAATTACCGTTTGCTATTTTGACCAAACAAATGGAAGCCTTTTTGCTTATTTTTGTTCTATTCATTTCTAAGCTATCGATACCTAGAGTTAAAATTCAAATTACTAAATTCAAAATTTAAAATGTTTATAATTATTCAGTTATAATTCATATCTATTCTAATCTCTTCTACAAATCCATTCGATAGCCAATAACGATAGGAAATAGAAAACTCACTTACCATACGATTCAAAGTCAACCGATGGATGGATTGAGCTCAAAATAGCTAATTATACTATGCGATGGTCTTTTCAATATTAATGTAGGGATTTAGCATTGAATTCGCAAAAAATTATTAAAAATGTAAGACTGTTTTTTTACTCATTATTCAAAAAAATTTGCACGTATTAGAATGTCAAATTTTGTCTGATCATTCAATGAAAAATGCCTACATTCAAATTGAAAGAAGTATATCAAAAAGTATTACTACCAAGTTTGAGCTCAATCTATCCATTGGTTCCTTTCAGAAGTTCAAAGATGGAACTCTAAACGTTTTAACCAAGAAATCAATTACATTTCTGAATCTGAATTGTTTTGAATGCGCAAGCAGAAATTAAATTTTTTTATGAATCATCTTAAACAATGGTATACTACGACATTCATGTGACTGTGTCAAAGGATTACGAACATAGGCTCATGTTCGTAAAGCATAAAAAAATATTTGTCATAAGTTAATGCGAAGAAGTCGGCTGCACAAATTCACGAACTTGTCCTTATTTGCGTGCAACAATTCTTTGCCATGCATGCATTACAGCACATGCTCGTCGTACGATCTATCCAGATATTATTATAAACAAAGTAACTAACGTATATTTTGTTCTAGAAAATACACGCATTCATACATATTATGTTGTTTTGCTAATGTATTTTTTTCTTTACGAATTATATACGAAGAATGTATGCAATTGCACAGCTGAGACGAGTAAAGAAGAGGAAAGGGAAGGGAAGGGAAGGGAAGAGAAGGAAGAGCAGATCCAATACATACCGTGATAACATCTTTCCATATACGTTTACAGCTTGCAGCTTGGAACTGTACTAAGGACAACTTACAATGCCGCCAGAGAGAGAGAGAGAGAGAGAGAGAGAGAGAGAGAGAGAGAGAGAGAGAGAACTATTCGAAATAAATAGTCATTCGATACCATGAGAATTCGGAATTCTATTTCTGTTTTGTGGCTCAACGACAATACGAACAAGATACTCTATTCTCTCTTTGCTCTTCGGCTGTGAGCGACAATTTAGCTCGAGGAAATTGTCGTGTTGCAAGCCGCGAGGGTGCAGATGAAAAAGAGCCGAAAAAAAGAGTAGGATGCCGTGCCGTGCCGTGCTTCTCTTTGTCAAGTCTCCAACGCGTATACACTGGAGATTGTAAAAAAAGATAAAATGATAGTTATCGTCGCGGTCAATATAGATCTATTCGCTTTTCCGAGATCTAATAGGATAGCATCAAAGACTGGATTCTTCTTCTATATCTGCTTCCTCTTTTTCCGTCTCTTGGTCGGCAAAGCGAAAAATTACTTCTTCTATGCTATTCGGAAATCTTTTATTTACTTGTAAAGCTTTATATAGGCTCGATTAATTACCCTTATTTTTATTTACATTTATATTTCGGCTAAACAACGTATATCAATAAATCCACAAAATACAAGGAATAACGCGATACCTCCACCGGACTCTTTCGTTCTGGTTCCTAGGTGTCTTCCGAATAAAACGAGCCATTATTATACACATTCATTTCCACTTGAAACTCGATTTTTGTGGCAAAAACGCAAACAAATGGAGAACCGTGTTTGAATCCGCAGATTTTCATAAAATTCATCGTTATCCTAATAATCGGAAGAATACAACTAAAAGGTGCATTAAAAGATCTAAAATAAAACTGTCTTAAAATAAAACTGTCCATATCGGACTAATGGAAAAGAAGTTATATCGTCTTTTCGGAAAGAATTGAGTTTTTTATTTTGGTTCATGTGCTTATAGTTTTTCAAACAGAAAGACTTTTTAATGATTTCTTTTGTAAATTAAAGATTACAAAATCACTCTTATACAATACAAAGTTATAAAATAATATTACGCTGGCTAATGTTAATAAAACATGTTTAGCAACTAAGAGGATGAAAAAATTTTCATTTTACGAAAAAGAATCATTAGAAAAGACTTACTAGTTAAAAAGTTGTTGTAGTACAATTATAGTATTTTAGAGAATATTTGTACTCCAAATGACCACTACCATGTATAAATATTACAAAATTTCGCTTCTTTCGTAATCGATTTTTATATTTTAACAGGAAACTTGAAAGTATAATTTTCTACACATCGAGATGGTGCTTCGATTTCCTGTAATAATTATTTAAAAAATTGTTTAATAAATCGTCGATGAAAAATCATCTAAAAATAATGTTTTTTTCGATTTATACATTTGATTATTAATAATGAAATAACAATTCAGTTCATCATAATCAGCGCTTATTATGCTGAATGTTCGAATTTAGCAAAGTGCGCTCTTTTTGTTTTATTCATTGTCGTCTGCTGCACCTTCATAAACATTCTTTTCGTTTAATCATTGAGAATCAAAACGTACTGTCGATACCTATGATCTCAACTGTTATACTAATACTGTAATTGCACGACAGTGACTCAGTCCGTTGGTCGGAATCAACTGTTCGATCATCGAACTTCGATATTATCTTAGCATAATTTTTAACATAGTATGCCTACTTGCCGTCGTCTCCTAGACGTAATATATAAGCATAATACATCAAATATTCTGGGCATCGGGCATAAAATTTAGCATATCATGGGGATAAACGCCTCAATTTCCTACCAGGGTAATCGCCAGCTCAATTGGTTCATTAATTCATTTTAAACCTTACGGGAAGTAAGTTTTCACGAAGCTTTCACGAACTTACTTTCCGTATAAGTGGCCATCGAGAGACTTAAAGTTATGAAACGTAGCTCAAATTCAAAGTATTAATATAACTATAAAGTTTTTAATTTTTGGTAGCCTCAGTTCAAGGTATCTTGCTCCCTTAAATGGTAAGAACAAATTTTACACGATGAGATGTAGCAAAATTATTGAAAAAAATGCGAAAATTAAATACTTACGGGAGTGATCAATAGTAAAGCTCATCCTACTTGAAGTGTCAAAAGTTACAGTCAGCTAGAATAAGTTGTCCCTTTTCTATGGCCAATACATCGTTGCGTATTACTTTTCACATTAAACACTAATTCTTCAACGATCGTTCAGTTAAAATGAAAATTTATATCTTCCAATGATCAATTGTTTTCGTTTAGATAATCTGATTTGTTCACATTAGCATGCAATCTGTTGAAGTCAAAATCGATAGCTTTTGCAGTAAACAAGGAAACATAGAAGAAAAAAGTATTAAAATCTTTGTAATCTTTTTAATATCGTATGGTTAGATGCCATGGAGTACATGGGAAGATGGGTAAAATTGTTATATAAAATAACATAAAATTATTATTTCCTGCCTTTCTCAAGCTGAACTAAACTTACGATACACACCCTTTACGATACACAGGCGTTTCAGATTTATTTATTTATTTAAAACTCTGGAACGCGAGCCCAGCGATTCCAGGATTCTGTTCTTGCAGTGCTCCATTCACAATGCAACGAATAAGCCTGTCTAACTTTTTTTTAAAGCACTTATTACGTTTGGTGGGAAGGGAATATGTCCGATACGTGCGTTTCCATTATTAATATATTCTCATGGGATTGTAAACGCGTTAGATTCTTGAAAAGTTATAGCTTTGTACATGAATTATACGTATCAGATTTCAAAGTATGTATTAAGGAAAAACAAAAAATGTATTAATGTAGGAAAACTTTATGAATTTAAATATTCGATTCAATCGAAAACCTCATTGAGCGTATTGAGTTTTTATTCTATATTCGATACACTGTAGTTATATAAGATATGTCTATACTATGGTTAGAGGTTGGGAATAAAGCCCTATTTCTCGCTAGAAATAAAGGTATCCAGCGATTTTTCTATTATTTACAATAAAATTGTCTTCACTTCATACGTAATGACTTAAACTGCACTGAATACACTAATAAAACTCTTATGAGTTAGCCCACGTCGATGATGAACTAATCTAGTAAATCAGTACACTATTATTTCATAACAATAACACCAATGTATTTCATTGAAAGTCATCTAGGCGTTCTGGATCAGGTTTGAAAAGGTTCGATCATTGTATATCAAGTTGAAAAAATTCATGAAGATGTCTTGCAGTGATATCGAGGTGTTTACGAAGGTCTTATTTTGGGAATAAAGCTGTATTTCTAGTTAAAGAAATTTTCACTAAAAAGACAATTAAAATACGATGAAAGCTGTAGATATGTATTATGATAATAATCTCCAAAGTCGTCTAACTCTTCACATTTAGTTTTGAAAAGGTGAATTCAGACAAATACAGACCTTTATATACACTTTTATAATATTGCAAGGCATTTTCGTGAATTTGTTATGTTGATATTGTCACGGGCGTATTCGTCCGCAACGATCGCACAGTCCGAGCATATCACAGTCCGTAATCAAATAAAATAGAACGAAAATTGTGCAACCTACAGTTATTATTGATTTATAGGTTTGTATCATTTGACCGTACCAAAATTGAAAATTTTATAAATTCAATAGAAAATAAAAAGAAAGCGAGGTTTGCCAGATCAATTGCGTCCCGAGATAAAACTGTATGCATAGACAAATATGTCATACATGGGGAGATTTTCTAAAAACGTGTATGCAATGTAACGTGTACCCGAGCGACACCTCCAGCGGCACGTTCCTTCAAGTAATAGCTTTCCTTAGTTAATGATCTGAAAAGCTTAGACTTGGGGTTCTCATATATCGTTAGACTAATCGACCAGGAGATGAGGCGTCTATTTTTGTGGATAGCGGGACTGAAGCGTTGTCACCCAGAGGGTTATGAGTTTAATGCGACAGCGCATGCATTAGGATTTCCGGCAAGATCACGAGTCTAATATGTAACGGCTTGAAAAGTTGGAGAGTTGTTGTTACAGAACACTATTTATATGCTGTAGGCTAGCTACATTTTGTCCAACTCAGTCGATGAAGTAAAAGCAAAATCTTATATACGAAGATGTTTGCTGGTTTCCCTTTCAAACGTTATTTTATGTCTGTGGAATGGGAGTTATAGAAATGTAATAGTAAAATAGTAAATGATAGATACATTTTGTTGGCCATCTTTTTTTTATCTTCTAAAATGTTTTTTCAAATAGTTTATATACTTCATTTCTTTTACAAATCTCTTTTCGACATTAAAAATGTCGTTTGGACATTTAGGAAATTCGACATAAGTAACATCCCTGTAAAAATAGTGACGAAAAGCCAATCCGGAATGATGCGCATATAATGAACAAAATAGAAAAATGAATTGACTTTGAACGCTGCATTAACACACGCTGCATTAACACACGCCACAAAAAAAGGATCTCCCGCGCGCTGTTCTGACTGTGTTTAGTTAGAACACAATGTGAAATCCGATCTATCGAGGAGAAAATTGATCGCTTTGAGTTTTCGGAACTCATCTCGCAGCTGCGGCGTACGGCGTACCCAAACACCGGACGCGTTCTAAACTTCTTCGTCAATGAAGAGTAAGCGCGTTGGAGGAAGGTGTCGGGACGTACAGCGTCAATGTCAATAAAGATACTAAAATAAATAAACAGAATGTGCATTCTGAATGTGCATCCGATAATATGAAATTTACAGTTATATAGTGGATGAGTCATTCTCTGACAGATTAACTAAACAACAACATTTTTTTAATATTTTTTCCATGCAGCTTTTCTAAGTTACGGTATTTCAAAGTTGGCATTACTACCAATTTTCAAAAAATTCTTACTTCTCGGGGAAGTATTTCTCACTAAATCCATAAAAGAGACATGGAGATTAGAAGTTGGGAATGAAGCTCTATTTCTATCTAGAAATAAAGTTATCTAGCAATTTCTCTATTATTTATAATAAAATTGTCTTATGAATATGCCTTATATCAATATAAAAGTGTCAATGGAGGTTTAAAGTTGAGAATCATGATTGTAACTGGAACTCTGATGAATAATCAATGTTGAGAAACTCATATTATGTGACATATTAGCTGATACAATAGTTTCATTTCTAATTAGAAATACAACTTCATTGACAAGTTAAGTAATAGTGTAAGGCATCTTTATGAATTTTTTCATCTTGATATCCATGATCGAACCTTTTCAAATCTGTTACAGAAGACCTGAATGACTTTCAACCAAAGTCTTCAGTGTAATGTTATGAAATAGTGAAATAGTGTACTGATTGATAAATTTGGTTCATTCTCAACCTGGACTAACTTACAAGAGCCTCATTAGAGTATTTAGTGCAGTTTAAGTCATTACGTATGAAGTGAAGACAATTTTATTATAAATAAAAGAGAAATCGCTAGCTAACTTTGTTTAATCTTTATTTCTAGCTAGAAATAAAGATTGATTTCAAATTTTTAGCCTTCATAGCCACTTTAGTATTCATAGAAACCTCATGATCGAATCTTATTTATAAAATATTATTAATAATAGAATGTCTCGTTTTGACGCAAATATAAATATCATCGCTCATTCTTTCGAATCCAATAATACAATTTTTTATCAAACAAGTAGTGCATTTATTTATTGAAAGAAATTTTTCGAAACGTAAAATAGATTATAACCGTAGTAACAGGCGCTACTTTTGAAAAAATTGATCTCCTTTATTGTGCCGAGCGTGAAATGCCCGCATGGAATTAAAGAAAGAAGACTAGCGCATAGTCTAATCAATGATTACCGTCAGCGCTAAGACCTATGTGAATACCTGTGTGTACCCACATCGAGATGCATAGTGTGGAAAAACATAGCTATATGGCGCGCATAAGGCGGGTATAGTGCCCTGTAATTAGAAGCATCCAAAGCATGTTTGCTAGTGGAAAAAAAGTGAAGAAAAAGAAGAAAAGGGGAAAGAAGAAGAAAAAGTAAGAGGAGGTGGAGCAGATGGGGCAAGTAGGTATGCAAGCGCCGGGAGAAGAATGACAGCGATTTAAAAGGAATAAGTAAGCACTAAGGCGGGGAACTTTTTTCTTCTTCTATCATCTTTTTTAACATAAGCCGCGACCGCTGCTTGCTTTGCCTACGGTCGTGTTTTAGGAACCACCTCTTCTTATACGCGCTTAGTCGCGCACATGCATAGACTTATACCCAAATGAACATTTGCTCACAAACTTTAACTGTCACTGTGTTTCTTTCAACATGTGTACGATGCGTATTGTATCTCAAGCATACAGCTGAAGTCGCTCGTTATTTTTTATTTTTATTTATTATTCTTATTGTAGATCAATAAAAGACCATTGGCAAGAAGGTGGCTCAATGGCCATTTTCCACCTTCTGCGATGGATTCCAGCATGCTACTCATGCCAATTTGTACAAACGTTTCGCCTATTATTAGCGTCTATTGTCTAGGACATTCTCAACTTGCGCTATCCCATCAAATGCACAATATTCATTGTTTGTTATACGTAACGTCGTACTTGAAAGTTATTACTCAATTATAACTACTACTACTTTCTAAAAAAGATATTTCAGCGAATTCTAGCATACATGCTAAAATAAAACTTTGTCCAAATTACAAAACTTTTTCTGAGAGGAAATAAAAAAAAATATCCCGCTAAGTATCTTGCAATCTGGTTTCCCGGGGCTCGTTAGCGCTGCTCTTCATTTTTGAGTGCTCCGCCCAAGACCGATGCCCAAGAACGATGCCCAAGACCGATGCCCAAGACTCAGCTGTTGCGCTCCTCCTTTACCATCCACTGCGGGTTTCGGCTGTCAAAGTCAGAAATGGGCTTTTTAACTTTTGACGAGAATTCTGCTCGTTATATAGATTTCAGAAGGATTTCGTAAGTGCAGTTGCTTCAAAAATTACAATGCAGTCGTGACTGCAACCACGTCGTGCTATGTACGTATATATAGGTTATTTTTAGCTGATTACGTACGCTTATGATTTCGCAATGATATATGGATGGATTTGATGATTATTTACTTGGCTTCTCTAATCGTTGGTTATTCCGAAGTTTCATTAGATATATCAAAATCTTGACCGACGCTTTTTCAGGGGTAGGAAAATCATTATTGGAAATTGTCTTTTGTCTCAATGTTATCCTCATTGCACATAATGCAGGATAATAGTTAAAAGCAGCAATTATAATCTCGGCTTCATTCACAATGTCCTTTCTATCGTACGAACTCTCTTTCTGTTCAAAGTTAAGCATACCGGTATGCGGCTTGTACGTTAGCAACGAACTATAAAGGCAATCATAAGCAGAACATGTGTCGATTAATCTATTGATGCACTAACAATAATAAGTTACCTAATTATCTCTCATATTAACAGTACAAGAAGGTGTCGGCAGGTCTATATCTCGAACAGCGAAAAGATAGATCGAGATTTTATTTCCTCCCCACCACCCACTCCCCGGCCTAACTTTCCTTAAAATGATGTACAAATTATTCTTTTAAATCTGCGTCAATTAAAATGATTGTAAATGAAAGATGCAATTTATTTATTAAATGATTATTGTAAAATCCTAAAATTACACAATAAATTTTTAAATATTTCTTAACATCCAACAATTTGAAAATATTTTTTTAACAAATCGTGTGAGGAAATGAATTATTTTGAATGTTATTTAAGCAGCTATATATTGTAAATTATAAATTAAATATGTATATTAAAGCCTATAGCTTATATCAGGAAAAAGAAAAAGAAGGTGCGACATCTCATGGCACATCGTTTGTCATTTCGAATATATCGCGGTGGGATAGAGAGGTCGATGAGAAAAGAAAGGGGAAAGCAATCTACAAATATTCGCAGGGTAGCGTACGTTGAGGATGAGAAAAAAAGATTCAGTGGGCGCGAATACCCCGCCGCGAGGCTTAAACCGGTATATTCAGTACAATACACAAGTAGTGAGGGACGTTATGGCAGCGTATACAAGAATGATCTACAGTCACGATGACCTTCCCCATGACTGGAGCGATGCTGCATTCTCTCTATCTTTCTCTCTCTCTCTCTCTCTCTCTCTCTCTCTCTCTCTCTCTCTCTCTCTCTCTAAAATATAGAAGATAGATATAAGTCACAGCTTAAAAAACTAAACCAAACATAAAAATAGTTAACAACTTGATGTTTCGATTTAAAGTTCGAATAATAGTTTAATATTAAATGGTCACCAATCTTATATAATATGACACCTCATAGAGTGGCGAAAAAGATAGTCGATATGAGACTCGAACCCAGGTTGACCTGAATTAAAGGCAAGTGCTCTAATCACGGAGCTAACGTGTACTGTGCATTTAGTAGCAATTTATTGTCACACGACTCGATAGCCATCTTATCGCTGACTGTGCTGATATGCTCGGACTACGCGAGCGTTGTGGATGAATACGTCCTAAACAATGTTAATAACATTACAATGGTTTTTGTTATGACAATCATCGTATATTACGAAGTACCTGAAATTTCTGAAGTTGTTATCTTTTAGTTAAGATTTCTTAATCACTACTACAACTTTTATGATAATAAACAATTTTTATGACAAGGAAATAATATTTTGAGGAACAATTAAACTCCTCAATAGATCAAAGGGGGAGAGAATGCGTTTCAGCCTGCCTCAGCGTTTATGCATGTTCAACGTTTGACCACTATTTATGATCTAGCTCCGAAACTATTTCAAATCAGCATCTGAGACTTTGAGAAAATATACTTGGATTTTTTTGGAAACCATTTAAACCAAAAATCAATTTTTTATGTTTTTAAAGCAGGCTCCCCCCTTAGCCGATATCACAAATATCAAATTTTGAATATCTATGTTAATCTACGTATGGATAAAATGCTATTCTTGAATCATCAAAGGAAGTAATAGATCTGAGCTACCGAATGACCGGCAGCTTTCAAAATGACAAAAAATTTTTCAGAACAATAAATATGATTTGCAACTGAACGAGTCAAGTCATAAGCCATATTCGCTTTACCTTATCGTCTGAACCGTTTGGTTATGTTATTTTCAGAATGAATGTACATAAGTTTTACTATTAAATTTTTTAGAAAAAATCACAGTTATGAATATGTGAATGTTGTTTTTATTATATTTTCTTAACGATCTCCTTATTGATCGGTATACAGAACCTTGACTGTTTTGGCAAATGCCTTTGCTAACAATTCCGCATAAGTCAGGATGAGACATCGAAGGTATCCCAACAGTATATAATATAAACAGCACACAGAATGCCTACTTGATGAATTTAAGACTGCGATTCACAAAGGGGTTAAGGTGCCATAGTGTATAACCCGAAGCACACGGGGCCACTGACGCCGCTGTGGATCCAAGGTCAGACGAAGCACGAGGAGAGAAGGAGGAAAAGAAAGAAAAAGATTGCTTGGAAAAAGAGAAGAGAAGGCTCAGTGGAGCTTGGAGCTGTACGCGCAGAGGGAAAAGGTTAAATAAAGGGAAGACGAGACAGCGCTCGCGGACACAAGTTACACACACTCGCGAACCATTGAGGTGTCCCTCCTTGAGTAATGTCGCGATAAATTATCGCCAAGTGAGACTCTTTCGCTCTCTCTCTCTCTCTCTCGCTCACTATCTCGTGAACATAGCTCGTCCGCGTGCTTTGTCGTAGAACCGAAGGAAGGGACTTATCTTTGCTTCGCTCCCTCTGCTCAGAGATGCCCGTTTGAGTCTATATACATGCTTATACGCCGCGCTACTGTATTTGCCAAAGTTTTTTTGCGTTACTTTTTTTCTCTTCTACCTTAAGTTTATTCGCGATCATCCTTTTGCATCCCCGCATACATAGCCTCGTGTCCAGCCGCATCGTCCGCATCTCTTCCTCTCGAGCACGCGCTTGTCTTGCTGTCTGTCTATTCTTATTATTCTTCTCTTTTTAGTACTGCTGCTGCTGCTGCTGCTGCTGCTGCTGCTACTTTGGCTTTCTATTTATGCGACTACGCGAACACGAAACACAATAAGATACGCAGGAGTGTAATCTTAAACGAAGAGACAAAGGTATTTGCAGGATTGTGTTCAGCTTCATTGTGTGGATTAAGAATGACCTTTTCCATACATTATAAATACCGCAAATACTTGTACGAATTTTTAAGAAATGTATCAACGAACGTATTGGGTATTCTAAAAATATCCGAAACTCATTTTAAATTCGAGTAGAATTTTCAAATGGAAGGACTAAATATTTACTGCGAATTTGTAATGAGCCGAAAAGAGAGATGATTTTTCGTTCTCAAATGTGCCCTTGAGCTTGAACATTAAGGATACTTTCGTTTTTCGTCGACCTTACTGATACACAATAATGATGACATTTTAGACCATGCGGGACTGCATAGCGATTATTACAAGGAATCTGTAAACTATAAAATGCGAAAGGTATTATGAGAAAGATAATGCTAAAACTGAAAAGCACAATGGCAGGGTATTATAATTTATATGGACATATGTAGGGACAAGATTGTAAGCTTCCTTTTCGACTAACAATTGATACGTATCGTCAGAGGAAGGGTGTATTTTGTTTCGCAAATAAGCCAATTATGTCAATAATTCCAGGAAATTTTTCATCTAATCGGATATATCGTTTTCTCTTGCTTATTCTGAAACAAAACACAGACAGACAGAGAGAGAGAGAGCGCAGCACAGTGCTCGTTATTATATTTATACCTTTTCTAACTAGCGACGATGCTTAAAAAAAACCTATTAATATGTAAAGATATTCAAAGTTTATTATTATCAAATGTTTATTTCATTAAATAGATAATGCATGTAATAAGCAACTTACTTAAGTATATATATGAAATTTCTAATGTAATCTGTTTTTTACATAAATATGTGTAACTCAATGAGTGTGAATTGGGGCGGAGGACAAGTGAATGAAATTAATATACCGTCGAATTCAACTATTTACTCAATAAGCAAAGGGGTTGCTTAATATTGACGACGGCGCGAAAACACATTGCATCCTCCTTTAATTTGAGTGTTAGAATAAAAACAAGCGTTTTACACAATAAGTATGAAAACGATATTTTAGTTAATTTATATAGACTTGTGAATACACCATAAGGATATGGTGAATAAACTAATACGTAAAACTAATAAATAAAATGAATATTTATTGTTTGTGTACCTCATCCTTGTTAGCTTAGAATTTGCATACCCGATTGGAAAGAATTTATAGAAAGATATATTGTGTGTATGTGTGTGTGTGTGTATATATATATATATATATATATATATATATATATATACACATATATAAATGTTTTTAGGAGGCTTTAGAGACGGCGTGTATTGCAAGACGAAGAGAAACGAAGAAATATCTGGACAGGCAGTAATTATACAAGCAAACAAGAGGCGGTTCTGCCATAATTATAGGCCTGATTCCCCTCTCGCCCTCCTTCCTCTCCCACTGATCCGCACAAACTTCCTCTATCTCTCTCAGCTGGTGCTCGTTCTATATTCGCCCTTTAGCTCTCTGTTTATCACATAATTGTAGGGCCAACTGTTATTCACGATGGCTATATATGTCGTTCTCTATACACAATCAATTCCTTTTACAGCACTCTCAATTTGTAAAATTCAACAATGAGTAATTGTCGATGCAAAAATAAAAATTGAATGTGACGAATGAAAATTTGTTTCTTTGAGAATTCTCGAGCATTGTGTGAATTTGCGAATGACATTTTGACATCTTTAATTTTCATGTATCAAATAAAAGGGAGAAAAGAATACGCGTGTTTTTCTGTGACCAAAGCTGGCCAACTTGCCCCTAAAGTACTCAGCGTAAAGAAAATAAAAGGGATATGTATTTTCCTTCTAAACGGCCAAATGATTAGATGAATAATTTGCTTATTTATCCTTTATTGTACCTCTTCATAATGAGATTCCGAATTTATCTGACCGAAGCTTTGCAGATAATTGCAGTGTTTTCATGATACATTCGATAATAAACACACATTTGTTTTTATTTTCCATGATAATGGAACCAAGCATATGCATAAGAAGAGAATACATTGGGAATACACATATACCTACGTCGTAATTTGCATAAGGTAATTAGGTATTTACAATGGTTTACATCATTTTTATTTATTATAGGTAAATACCTACAGTGGTCCTCAAAAGTCCAAGCGTTACGTCTCCATGTTTCTTATGTAATGTATATTACTTCCGATGCGCTTACATCTATACAAATGGTTTGATAGATATATATATTAAATTTGGAAGTATAGGACAGAATTTTATTTTCTTACATTGTGCGAATATTTTAGGCACCCCATAGATTAGTTTCGTTCAAAATCTTGTTTCCATAATCGATATGGTTCATTGAATATTCTTGAACTTTGAAAAGTGAGCGGTGTATTTAAAGTTGATAATATAGTGTATGCGGCGAGGACTATAAGTTTGCATTGTTCAACTTGATCAGAGTTAAATTTATTTATAAATTTCACGAGATTGTACAGAGTTTTGATTTTTCGAACTCGAGCGTTTACATACTTATACTGACCGCGGTGTTTATAAAGATTTTGGCATTGCCTTTTTCCGTTAATGATGATACATATATTGTATACTAGTATACTTTACGCATTAAGCGGCGTGGTTAAACATGTACGAAATCCCGCGCGAATGTCCGCTTTTTGTTTCAACTACGAATGTTTCACTTATAGCTGTGGGAGTAAGAATAACATAACAATAACAATCACATTGAAATTCAATAAAACAACAGGGAAGTAAATATAGTTTTCGCAATAAGGAAGATTTGGCTCCTCTTCTGTTCTATCGTCGATATTAGGAACAAATTCTATTTACTCTTTTTCTTTATTTCTTCGCGAACATATGAAGATCTATCAATACAAAGTTTGCAAAACAATAGTTGAATGAGGCTAAATCATTATGAAAAAAGATGAAAGAACAAAGAATTGTGGACCACCATGCAAAAACTCGATCGACCGATTTGACGACTGACGACTAACGACTAACGACTTACGACTTTCACCTTACGACTTACGACTTACGACTTACGACTTACGACTGGCGACTGGCGACTGGAGACTGGCGACTGATTTCGAGTATTGTCCATTGTTTAATATGTAATATTATATATACACAAACAATCATTATTACTCTTTTCTATAGAAAACATTCGATATCGTCTCAATAAATTCGTTGACGATCAGACCGATTTATCGTTACGGCTGCTTAAAGGGACCTCCATAACAATATTACACATTGAATATATACATATCTAAGAAAGTGTCTAATAAATCATAACTTATTCCATTAAAATGTATTTAATTTTTTATAATCTTATTAAACGAGATAAATTGCTGTCAAAGCGTTGGCTCAAGCGAAGAACGTTTTCTTCATTTTTACAATTGTTTTCAAATATATACGTCCATTATGAAATATTGTAACAGCTGGAGCTCATTATAAATCCCTTCATTCTTATCATTATCATTTCGGAAAATAGAATCACTGTATGTTCTAACTAAACGGAGCGAGTTCGATTCACGTTATAAGATTACAAGTTTTTTATTAGGCACACATCTTCACGAAGGTACGATTTTCTTCTCAATTCATCAATATTTTACTCTCAGTTAAAGAGTTTTTTATTTACTCGCCTAGAATCAATGAAAGGTTCGTAAACAAAACTCAAAAAGATTATCAATAATGCTAAAAAATATAATATTTTTAATCTATTGGTTTGTGCTTCTAACACAAACGCATTGATCTGATTCTCGTAGAAAATGAAATGAAGCATACGTTTAGAGTATAGTTATTTCCGTTGATATAAATTTAAAATTAACAACTGAATGCACGAATTCAATGTTTAGTGAGAAACAATGCTATCTGATTTTTTTAAAACTACATTGTTCTTCTCTTGACTGTTCGTTTACAGAACTGTTTTATGCAATGCCATTTACTAATTATATACCTCTAAACTTAATTCTTACAATTATTCCAAACTATCCTCTAATCCCATTAGTATTATTGCTAATGACATCTGCTCAAAAATTGTTTCATCTCTAATAATATCTCAGATGCATTTTCCCCAGTAAACTTTGATTAAACGCAATGCAGCAAAATATACACAATCTATTTTCTGCTTCTTCCGATATTATGTCAACAACGAACTTATAATAAATAGCAACTACTCAGAAATAATTGACAATCGCTGACATTAAAGAACTAAACAATATTTTCATAACCTACGCGGTGTGACTTAACTAAATAACGGAAGTGTTGGCCTATTATTATTACATTGGCATATTATGATTTAAACTAAATTTACTCCACGGATGAGATTGCTTCGCAAGATCTTCCAATGTATTACGAAATATAGTTCCATGTATACTTACAGATTATTTAATGGAATTCATCGTAAAAGTCTTCAGATTTATTAGTATATTAATAAATCTCAATATCTAATAGAAATCGATTAAAAACCCAAGACTTATTCCCGACAACATTACATTATAGAAGATTCTGTTAATAGTAGTATTAATAAAAGTATTAATAATAACAATAATATTTTAAATCACCATCAAACGTAGACAGTTAATCATTGTTTAAAATGATATTTATTTTGGAGATATTTCATTTTCATATTCGCAGCTATATTACTGAGATTTCTGTAGTACCAAAGAAACTTAATATAAATATTATAAAAATTGCTCCATTATTTCATTGGTATTGAAAAAATCCGCTGTTCGTTATTCATCCAATATTCTCGCGCCCATTGGCACATATTCATAAAAAATGTTGCACGTTTACTGTTTAATAAATGTAACATACGAAGATTTACTACGTATATTATAGAATAAAGAACGATTTATCAAGCTATAGGAAACTCATATTACTTCTGAAGGATTATTCATTTTTAATTTAAGACGAGAATCATTCTTTTTTCGTTTAGTTTACGCATGTACGGATGTCAATTTGTGTCTTTGCACTAATTCTTAAGGACGGTATTTAGCAGATCCCCATATTCCAATTTAATCTATTCGTATATGAATGAAAGACGTAAAAGTAATTTACAATTTTTCACATTGCTTTTTCCACACACACACACACACACACACACACACACACACACACACGCGCGCGCTTGCTATAAATCTGCATACATCTAACGCAATGTATTAAACGTTCAGCTAACAGTGCAAGAGCGTATATCTGTTTGGACATTAGTTTATTTGTCGCTGTCATAGCACGAGTATTTAAATATTTTTCAGATATACTTTAGTCGATTACAGCACCATGAACGTTAAGACAATTAAAATCACTTTTCTTTTTTATATTACAAAAATATCTTTGTATTTTTGTAAAGGTATAAATTGAAAATCAAAAGCAATCTAATCTCAACTACACATTAACTCGCATTTTTCATATCAATTTTATCATTGCTCTATACGATCGTTAGATAGTTATAAAAAATAAAATGACCGACTTAATAGTTAAGCAATCGTTTCATCGTTCCATTCGACCAACGAATAATCTTTATCAAATGTATATATAAAAAATATAACAATTATTGGCTACGATAGAATTGTAAAATAATGTTTAATATGTACATACGTAACCGAGTTGGTAATAAGCGAAGGGTTTCAAAATTTAATAAATATAAAAAATGTAATTTAAATAATTTTAAACTAAAGACATTTCATACGCATCAGTAAATTAAAGACTAATATAAAAATCCTAGATAAAGTTTAAATAGGCATAAAAATAGCAACTTCAACTTTGACATTCTCAGTACATAATTATATATATATATAATTAATAAGTATATATATATATATATATATATATATATATATATATATATATATATACTTATTAATTAATCCATCTTAATATATTATTATTAATATATTAGGTAAAATAAATGTAAACATTATTCGTTGTATAAAATAGTATGCGTAACTTATGCATGGTCGATTCTTTGGTTTTTAGCATGAATTTGAAAAAATTCTCGTAAGATCATTTAAAAAATGAGCTAACAATCCAACGATAACAAAAAGAAAAGTAATAATCAATCTGAATCGCACTATCAAGAGTCTTGTACGTCGTCATGTGGTTATAGTCATCGTGATATTTTAAAAAAGTCATGTAAAGATTTAAAAAACTAGCATGATTCCTTAATCCGTTAATCCCTTGCGTAATCTAGGTAATAAATCATGAGAGTGGAGTGCATGCCTGCTCGCATTAGGAAAGTTGGCACGAAAGCGAGTACATGTAGTACTATAACGTACAGACAGAACAGGTTTATCTATCAATCTATCTATCTACCTATGTCGGTTTATTTAAGCATTCGAGTCAATTTGCTGGAGCATCTGCAAGAAGCTCGTGGGTCCAACAGTCGTTGATATTTGGCTAATGCTGTTGAAGAGAGCCTCGGGCTGCATGTTCTCGGGCAGACGAATGAGAAACTGAGCAGCTCGTACGAAGTCCATACCAAGGAGTTCATCCTGATAGAGGTGGAGAACGCCGAGGGCCGTCCTGAAAAGGAATTCCTCGCCGTCGCGCAAAAAGAGGTCCCATATTCGACACGCTACGTCCAGCGGCATGGCCTTGGCGTAGATCGTGTAGAGCCAATCCAGCAAGTAGAGGTCTGGACTGAGACCCGCTGCGAGAAAATGTCCGTAGAGTTTCGGCAGTCGATTCGCCAGAAGCGCCGAGTAGGACTTATAGTAGACAGACATCCTGCGTTGGTCGAGACTGAAAGCGGCCAGATGACAAGGTCGATTCATCAGGTTGGCAAAACAAGTGAACGCATCGGGGGTATCCATGTTCAGCGCAAGCACAGCTCCGATGAAACTCATTCCCTGAACGTAGCCGATGTCCGGCCGGTAAAGAGCGTAGGCCGCGAGTACGGCTTGTAGGCTTTCGGAGAGTGGTCCACCCTCTTGAAATACGCAGAGCGTCGGGAAGGTGCGAGCGACATCGAGTTTGATGGCAGCCAGAGCCTCGCTCTGGGGACTGCTCATGGCGCGCTCGAGGCACAGCCGGTATAGCTGCTCCGTCACATTCAAACTGTTCGGAATGGCCAGCTTCCAGACGCGACCTCTGATGCTCGGAGGTAGTCCGCGCCACCAGAGATCGCGAACTCGCCGCGTCTCTCGCAGCACCTCGAAGCGCGGCAATACCTGATTCGTCCAGGTCGCCGAGTCCTCTGCCAGTCGCTCCTCTTCGCGCAGCTGCATCTCTCGCTGAAGTCGACGCTCGCGTTCCTCGCGCAGCTCGCGCTTCCGGGCTGCCTCGAGAATGGCTTCGTACTGACGTCGGTGCATCTCCTCCTCGAGAGCACTTTTAGCCGGTAAGTTTGCCGGTCGACACTGTTGGATGAGAGCGAGACTGCTACCGATCTTGTCCGAATTTCGACAAGGGCTATTAGAGCTGGCCGACTGGTGCTGATGCGGTGATTGCGGCAGCTGCTGCTGCTGTTGGTAACCTTCTCGGGCTTTCCACGAGAATACATTCTTCATAAAGCTCGACTTGAGAGGCCAGAGTTTATTACTGCTGATGTTACTGCTGGTGCTACTATTGCCACCACCACCACTGTTGCTATTGCAACTCGTCTTGCGGGGTGAGATTTGCAGCTCGTCGCTGCCGGCGAAGCTATTTGACGGCGAGCATTCGCTCAGTGATGAAACAGTGCTGCTGCAAGATCGACCCAAGCTACCCCTTGGACTGTTATTACCGCTGTTTTCGAGCTCTTCTCTACAGGACTCTGCATCTGTTTGACCTGCTCTCAACAAAGCCAGGCAATCGGTCGAATTATGTCCAGTCTGCGTCTCTTGCAATGAGTAGATCTGCTTACTGTTTGGACTATAAGCCAAGGTCATGCTGTCTAGAGCTTCATTGAGACTGGTACCTGTTACTCCTACCGATACAACATTGCCAGCATCGTACCACTTATTCTCTCTTATGTGCACGCAGAGGGCCTTACTCTTCGACTTGCTTCTAATAGCCACAGGTGTTATATCGCAGGCCAAAGCTTCTTCATTTTCTATGCTGTTGCAACATACAGAATCACCATTTAAAGAAACCAACTGCTGCTTACCTACTTTTATACCTCCATTAATATAGTTGGTACTCTTGATGAGCGGATGTGTGAATCGAGAACAATTCTCTTCTGAGTTATTAAGAGTAATACCACAGGAATCATCTCCTCCACTGTGCTGCGTTTGTGATGGAGGAGTTTTCATGATGATTACTTGAAATGTTCACCTGGTATTAAATACTCTGTGTCTCTTGAAAGCTCTGCTAGTGCTCCAGCCTGTATGTCTGTCATTTTTCATTCTTTCAAATGTCCCTGTGAAATATGAAAGCGTAACATTGCTATTTATTCATCCCAGAAACAAACGGTATATCAAATTGCAGTGTTCTCTTACCGCAACGATACAATATTTTTTTATATTTGAGAAACAGTGGTTGTCCGTCTAACGAATTATTCAACGTCAGTTTATAGGTTGAGAAGATAGCTTTACGCCATTCACAAAGATCAGCAGATTACCTCAATTGCCGTTTCTCTCAGGCCTGCACGTCAACAATGTAGACATTTATTGCTATTTATTTAGAAATTGAGATAACAAAATTCCAGACAGTATGAATTCGGAATTTCTCGCTTGGAACTGAGAGAGACGTCTGTGGACGAAGCCATTTCTTAAATTCTTGGAGAAATTTTCAGGAAGTTCTTCTTTGACACTCGAATTCCCTAGCTCACCTATATGAACACACACAAATTTATGCAATTAACGAAGATGTCGTAATTTCAAGAGATTTCAAAATTCCCTGTTTACAAATCTTTGTAAACGTTCAATCTATTTTTCATTGCTAATTCATAGATGTATTTTGTGCATTTAATAATAAGCACAAAATATCTCTGACAATGTTTTAGGTTAAAAAGAAGAATGGAAAGTCACCATATATATATCTTAAGCATTACTCCGCAAGATGCCGTGATCTCTGGATGTACAGATTTCTATTGGAACATTCGAGTATTCTGCTCGATTCTCGATTTAATAATAAAAAAATATATATCGTGTATTATATATATACATTAAATAGTAATAAACTATTGAATAAGCAAGTTCGTTTAATCTCGATCAAGTCAATCAAGTATCATTTTGTTGGTAGCCATGCGCAGTATGACACGAAAAACTTTTCGAAATAATATATAATAATATATATATATTTTATGCAATATCTAAATTCTATGGGCCATTCTCAATTCTCAAAAACCAATATTGCATATAATATATATAGATTATTTTATAATCGTAATTTTTTATTTTTGCGCGCAACCGCTACTATTATTGACTGATTTTCACATTATGCAAAAGAAAAAGAACTGTACAAGTTTTGCGAGTATTAATATAAGAAAAGTATCGTGATTTCTATAATAAATACCATCATAGGATGTGAATTTAAAAAACGCAACTAATGCTCATACTGCCCAAGTGCTTACGCCACGTCAATATAATATGCATATGAGAATGAGTTGGTACGAGGTGTCCGTAAACCGTAATATAACGTGTACAATAACGGGCTTCGCGTTAGCGTTAACAGAAATGAACTTGATTTAGAATAAAGTGCTCTAGATATATAATAGATATTATATATAAATAATATACAGTGTACTCGTGTATATATATATATATATATCTATTGATAGCTATATCATATACAAGCTATAGCTCATAGGCGCATAGCTTGATTAGACTGCAGCTCGCACGCAGAGAAAGAGAGAGAGAGAGAGAGAGAGAGAGAGAGTCGAGCAGAGTTAAAATCGCGCGAGTGGCAAATACACTTTAAACAGCTGATCGGGAAATGGAAGGTCATAGAACGTCGCTGTGAGCTGTGAGGGTCTGAGTGAAGAAAAATTTGTATTTTTCCGAACCGCAATCGTTCTAGAAGACAGGCATACAGTCTGAGACGAGTTTTTTCGTAGAGAGCAAAGCTTGCTTAGAGCCGTGGGTAGGCCTGTTTTCCCAAGCACTTGATACTCGATCAGTGGATCCGGTGCATCTGTAACAGCTATATTCTTTTGTAACAGATGTTTTTCATGAGAAATGTCACAAATTGATATCAAGGAGTTGTTTGACGAGAGCAGGTGAGTTGTGACGCTATAGAATTTATTTAAACTTGTCCCTCATTGCTGGCAAAAAACCGGATTTTTCACCGTGCGTCACACTTGGCCGGGCTACTGACTTATTCCGTACTACGCCTAGTGTAAGGTTGTTTAATTGTTTATGCGACACAGCTCGCGCCATGTTTTCTTCTAATTTTCTGTTCACTAAATCATTCAATATTCTGAATAATGTTCTTTTACCTAAGCGTACTTATGTAGTGCAAAATGTGAAAATTTTTTTCTCTAATTTATTTCTGGCATTTCAGGTTTCCCAGTGGCTGGAAACTGTTATCAATACTCATTTACATACCTGTTGGATTGGTACTTGTTCTCCTGAGATTGCTCGTTTGTCTGCAGCTATGGATTTTTGCCTCTATATTACCCGATTGTCAAACTCTGCGCATCGTTCTTCACCGTGGACTTGCTTTTGCTTTTGGTATAATTGTTAAAGTTAGTCTAGATGGAGAAAAAAGAGACGAACAAGCCAGAGTCGTTGTTGCTAATAATATCTCAGCACTTGATGATTTCGTTTTGTCTGGAACAGCAAATACGATGACTCCAAGCCTATCAAATTTACCAGATTCATTAAATTATGCTCTTGGACTTAAGAAAATGAACATGAGTAGCACTGATGCTTTAGTTGCTGAAATAAAACGTTTCCTTCCAAACTCAGAAAAAAGCATTGCCTTGCAACCTGAATTCAGTGCAACTAACAGTCGCAAGGCATTACTAAAATTCAACACTTGGCCTTTTAGCATAGAATCTGTAGTTCAACCCATTGTTCTTCAAGCTTGGAGACCAGAATTTGTTGACATACGACTTACTTCCATAGCCTCTACTTGGTGGACGGATGTAATGTGGTTCATGATTGTTCCTTATACTATTTTTACTGTAAAATTTCTCAAAGTTACGAGAAATGAAGATGCTAATCTTCTAGTAAGAGAAGTTGAAAAAGAAATTGCCCAAGAATTGAAAATTGAAACAAGTGCACATACAGTTTTTGATAAAACTGAATATGAAAAACGCTATATAATGGAAAAAGTTCATAACCGAACTCCCCAAAATCTAAACGTGTCTGGTTCCCAGATTATTGCTAGCATTGAAATGCAAAGAATGGCACGCCAAGTCAGTGAAGTTCTTCCATTAGTTCCACATAATGTAATTCTCAGAGATCTTTGTAAGTATTAGCAAATTATTTCAATTTACTTCATAACAAAAATTAACTTAAGTTTATTTCTTTTAGTGAAAACTAGAAATGTTGATGTTACAATTACTAATATTTTGGATGGCATTGTTACTTACACACCTGAAGTAGTACCTATAACCTCAGCATCGAGCAGTTCAAAAAGCAAGCCATCTGTGAGTGCACCTAAGACAAATAATGCTAGTTTTGCAGCATTGACATTTCAAGAAAAGAAAGCAAAAATGATAATAGAAGCAAGGGAAAGGTATATAAAAAAGCATGGATTAAAAGACTGTTGACGCTATTACTACTGGATCATAACTGAAAACAAGTGTAATATAAGCGTTTTTTGTTGTAATGTATTTACTATTATGTCTCAAGAATACAATATTCTTATTTGTAATCCAATAATTTCTTGCATTGCACAAGAATTTTTTATTTCTATTATTTGACCTCTTAATTTTTGGAAGACTTACATGGAAGACATTTGTAGTCAAACATCATGGTATTTAAATATTATTTCAATACAGTTTTTATCATTCCAAACTAATCATAAAATAGAAAACTAACATTTTCAATTAAGGGAATGTAAAATATATGTAATTCATAGAATGTTATTAAGGTTCATGATAATTCGAAAAATGATCAACTTTTTCAACTTAACTTGTTATGTATAATATCGATTTCATGACGTCAACTAGATATTGATTAAAAATTTATCAAATTTCTTTTGTACAAACTTCATACAAAATACAGCATTCTATTGCAGCATTTATGAATTAACAAAAACAATATTTATAAAAAAGTTGATTTTCTCCATATTTCACATCTCTTTGTACAAAGGAAAATAATTTCGTCGTTTGAAAACAATCCATAATATGGCACTATGTTACTATCAATTAATATACATGGAAATTAATTACTAAAGCTCAAGCTGGAACACTTATAAGTAATAATACAATTATTTTTAACAGTCTTGGTAATTTGAAGTTTGAAAAATAGGGCATAATTTTAATGTATTTGACAATCATTGCTTTACATTTTGTGACAAAATGAATATATTACTCAATAATTTTTAAGTAACTTCGTACATAACGTTATATAAAGAATTATTAACCAATGTTATGTTTCTGTAATTTTTCAGATATATATGTTTTAAATGGCCATCATCACTTGTTTCTTATATAAGTTACTTAATTTAACATAAATTCTACATCTCGATGCCTTGGAGGAAAAACCCACCAATTCAAAAATAAGCTTTAATAAGCAGTAAATTCAAATGAAGATTTCAAAATTGCTTTTCTTCGTTGGTTCTTGAAATCTTCTTTTGATTTGTTAGATTTTTCCACCAAGGCATTGATATTGTCTAATTAATAATTCTTCTACTGAACTTAAAATGTACTGAGGAAGAACTTTTTTCCTTCGCATAAAATTTTTTTGTATGTAAATGGAATATTTTAAGAATAGAAGACCTACCTTTAAAATAGGTTTTATGTCTTTCTATATTTTAAAAAATATACATGCTTTTTTGAGTCAAAATTTAAAATAGCTTCTTTGTTTTTTATATTTTATAAAACTGTCTGAAATTAATAATAATGAAAGTAAATATTCCATTCATTTATGTTTTTTATCCACTGATAACTAGCCATTTCCATATTTTCGGATAATTACACATATATCTTTTACAAAAGTATGTATATTGATGAATTCAATACTGATTAATGCTGAATATTTCCAATACAAATATACTTTATATCTACGTACTCATCAATACCATGACTAGATCCTTCTCTGCCAATCCCAGATTCTTTAACACCGCCAAAAGCTGCTTCAGTGCACGAAATTAATCCCTCATTGATACCAATCATTCCAACTTGCAAATTCCGTGCTACTCTGAAGATTTGTGAAACATCTCTTGAATAAAAATATCCAGCTAAGCCTACAGGAGTTTCGTTTGCTTTCTGCAATACTTCTTCTTCATCCTCAAATTTGTGTATAACAGCAACAGGTCCAAATATTTCTTTACTATATATCTCCATATCTCTCGTTACATCAGTTATTACAGTTGGAGCATAAAACAGAGGTCCAATTTGTGATAATGGTTTGCCTCCACAATGAATAGTGGCTCCTTTTACTTTAGCATCATTTACTAGATTACTAACTATTTTAAATTGACTCTCTTTAATCAAAGGACCGTGAGTATTTCCTTTTTTACTTCCATCACCCATTTTTATTTCGCTTTCTATTCTAGTCAAATATTTACAAACAAATTCATCGTATACTTTAGAATGTACAAAGAATCTGTTAGCTGAAATGCATGTTTGACCTGAATTTCTAAATTTACTAGCCATTGCTCCATTTACTGCTAAATTAATATCAGCTGTTTCGAATACAATATAAGGAGCATTACCACCTAATTCAAGGCTCAAGCGTTTCATTGTAGAGGCACACTGTTGATATAAAATTTTTCCTACAGCTGTAGAACCTGTGAAAGACAATGCACGGACTTTTGAATTATAGCAAAGTTCCTGACCAACTTTTACCGAATTTTCTAAGCTTGTTGTTAGTACATTAAATGTTCCAGCAGGAAATCCAGCTTCTTCAGCTAGACCAGCAAGAGCTAGAGCTGTAAGTGGAGTATCTTCCGAAGGTTTTACAACACATGTGCAGCCTGCTGCCAATGCAGCACCTGCCTTTCTTGTGATCATTGCATGAGGAAAATTCCAAGGAGTTATAAAAGCAGCAACACCAACAGGTCGTTTCATTAAAAACAATTCTCTATTTTGAAATGGCGATTGTAATACCTCTCCATTTATTCGTCTAGCTTCTTCAGAAAACCACTCAACAAAAGAATTACCATATCTGACTTCACCTCTTGATTCTTCCAATGATTTTCCATTTTCTTTGGTCATAATTTCAGCCAATTGTTCTGAGTGCTTTACCAATAAATTGTACCAAGCTCTTAACATTTCACTGCGTTCTTTAGCTAAAGTTTTTTGAAAAGTTTCAAAAGATTTGGCAGCAGCATCAATAGCTAAACAAGTATCAGATACATCCATATCTGGTACACAATCAATAGTTGAACAATCCACTGGATTTATAATTGGAAAAGTTTTACCACTGATAGCACCCACCCATTTTCCATTGACATATGCCAAATTTTGTTTAGTGCTCATTGATCGAATTAGTAGATTTGATGATTTGTTAATCATTCTCTGCATTACGGGAAAATTAGTAATCATGTTTGTCTGCTTCTAATCCTAAAATATTTATTAAAATATTATTAATTATCGAAATGGCTTTTACACGTCGAAAATTAATCTTTAATAAAGGAAACTTTAAAATTAGAATAAGAAAAAAGAATATTTATTAGTATAAAAACGTTATTTTCTAATAACTCTAATAAATCTGATGTCAATCAATTGTAAATGTCATATCAATGTAACATCATAACTTACCTTCAGCTAGATGAACAAATTTTTTCTTGCAATTTGAACGTATATTTTAAAGTAAAGCTCGTTTTACTCTGCTTAATCTTTACGAGAATAAATGCTTTTGCTTTATCAGTTCTTAGTCATTTAAAAGTAGGGGAAATCGTTAACCATTACCTTCGCGCCTTTGTCATCTGTCGGTCAACAAGCAGAAAAGCAGACGACGTCCGACGAGACAATTTTACAATAAATTATAAAATAATACACTTAATTCACTGGTTGTGTTATATATATAATATATATAACACACAATAACATATATCGGATCTCGGGAATGTGGAGTATGGAATATGGAATATGGAATATGGAATATGGAATATGGAATATGCCGCTATGCACACAAGCGGTACATGCGATGTTAGAATAACCTGCCTGGTTAGAGCTTAAGTAATTACTTGGTTAACCTGTCTGCTTTTCTTCTTCTATATTCAAACAATAGCAATAAATTAACGACTTGTTGATTTGCGCTAAACCATGAGTGGAAATGCTAAGAGAACCATCTATGTGGGTCGGTAATATTTATTTTTAAATGCTGCAGTCAAATGTACTATGTATATTCAGTACTTTAACATTTCGTTAAAATATTTTTAAATGTTAATTATATCAGATTATATATCATATCATATGACTTTATTTACAAAGTGAGGCATTCAGTTCAACCTTAATACAAACGTTTTTCAACTTAACTCGCTTTTATAATGATATCTTATCTTTTAGCAGATAATTACTTTGTAATTTTCATATCTTTCTATTTTTATATTTTTCAATATTGTATTATAATCAATAAATGAAAAAATAATTAATAAAAATTATAAACAAAATATATTTTATATCTAATTTTATATCTTAAGTTGTTAGTAATAAAATTAATATATACTGGATATTTTAGGGGGCTTGGCTGAAGAAGTAGATGAAAAAATATTAAATGCAGCTTTTATCCCATTTGGTGAAATAGTTGATGTTCAAATTCCTTTAGACTATGAGTCAGAGAAACATAGAGGATTTGCTTTCATTGAATTTGAAGCTTCAGAAGATGCTGCAGCTGCAATAGACAATATGGTATAATTGAGCAAAATAATTTTCAAGATTTGCAAGGTCTTATCGCTGATAAGGATCTTGTTTTTTTTTAATGATAAGCATGGTATTGTTTATTTTTTACAGAACGATTCGGAATTATTTGGACGCACAATCAGAGTAAACATTGCCAAACCTCAAAAAATTAAAGAAGGTTCTTCCAAACCTGTTTGGGCTGATGATGTCTGGCTACAAGAGCACGCTGGGGAAACTCTTAATGCTGGTGAGGAAACTAATACTATAAAAGATGACGATCCAAGCAAGAAAGGAAAACAAAATCCTCAAGTTTACTTTGACATAAGTGTTGGCAAACAAGAATTAGGAAGGATAATTATGATGTTACGAGCAGATATTGTTCCTAAAACAGCAGAAAACTTTCGTTGTCTTTGCACTCATGAAAAAGGGTATGGTTATCAAGGCAGCACATTTCATAGGATTATTCCAGAATTTGTATCCTTTATTTGAATTTTAATTGATCCAACACTTCAAAATGCATAAAAGGGTATATAAGGGACACCTATAAAAAATTTTGATTATTATTTTAGTATAATTCCTTATCTAATCATTTTTGTCCATAAAAATGTGCGTATAGATGTGTCAAGGTGGAGATTTCACAAATCACAATGGTACTGGAGGAAAATCAATATATGGAAATAAATTTGAAGATGAAAATTTTGAACTAAAACACACAGGACCTGGAACATTGTCCATGGCTAATTCTGGATCTAATACCAATGGTTCTCAATTCTTTTTATGTACTGCACGTACAGACTGGCTTGATGGAAAACATGTTGTATTTGGCCATGTACTAAGTGGTTTAGATGTTTTAAAAAAAATGGAAAAATATGGCACAAAAAGTGGAACTCCTATTCAAAAAGTTGTGATAGCTTCTTGCGGAGAATTAACGTAATATTCATAGCAAAAAGAGACTTTAGCATTTTTATTCATATTAATAAAGTATTTTTATAAAATATTTCTTAAAATTAATATTTTATACTCATTTAACGATATAAAAATGAAAAATATTCTAAACCAGTTAAACCCATAAAAATGCTAATACTTAGCTGATATCTTATCATGACCTTAATATTCTAAAGCCTTGATCTCATACCCCCTCCAACAACAATTGTTTCTCCAGTAATATACGAAGCATCATCACTTGCCAGAAATGCTGCAACTGCTGCAACTTCTTCAGGCTCACCTAAACGTTGCATTGGAATCAAAGAAATTGTTGTTTCTTTAGCTATTTCTGACGTATAGAGCTGTAAATGATAATTTTTTAATATTGTCAAATTAAATAAATTAAAATTCATGTATGTAAAAAAATATAGTTATAAATATTACGGGTTCTGAAAATCTTGTTTTGATAACACCAGGAGCAATGGCATTTACTCTGATGCCGTCATTGGCTAATTCCTCTGCAACAGTTTTATTCAATTGCAGTAGAGCAGTTTTTGTTATAGAATACACCCCAGCTAGCTAAAAAAGATATAAAGTAAAAAAGATAAAAATTAAGCACAAAATTGCATGTATAATATTAAATTAAATGTACTTATGATTATCATAAAATGGTATATTTACATTAAATGGTTGATAACCAGAAATTGATGACATTATTACAATTGAAGGTGATTTACTCTGTCTTAGATATGGAATAGATTCTTTCATCAACAAGAATGTACTTTTAACATTGATATCAAATATTTTGTCCCAAACAGATTCACTGCAATCCATTACAGGACCTACTTGCGGATTAGCTGCAGCATTTGGTACAAGAATATCTAAAGCTCCGTACTGTGAGAATGCCTATGAAAAATGATCAGAACAAGTTTGTATTGATAAAAAAATTATCCAAAAAGATTAGCTAAAAAAATTAATTTTTTCACCTTATTAAAAAGTTTATCTCTATCTTCTTTCTTTCCTACATGACATACAATTCCAGTAACTTCTAAGTTTTCAGCTTTGAGTTGTTCCACAGCTCTTGTAACATTTGATTCTTTTCTACTGCTTAAAACAATCTTTGCACCTTCTTGAGCAAATCGACGAGCTACAGATAATCCAATTCTTTGAGAAGAGAAATAAAGAAACAAATAACAAATATTAAGAAATAATAAGAATTAAAAAAATATTAGCAAAGTGATAGTAATAATGTACAGAGTTCAGTAACTTTACCCTTGAGTAGAAGCTGTGACAATAGCCACTTTGCCTTCTAATCTACGGCATTGTATTAAGGATTTTGATGTGTGTGCCAAATTTCGTAATACTTGATCCATTGTTTTATCTGACCAATAATGAAACAGAATCGTTGTAGGCCAAAAAGGTTGAAAGATTCAAATTCGAGAGCAAAGATGCGAACGTGTTCCTCTCTCCTGTAGGCATATATAGACCTACAAATGTCGATGAAATCGAGTGACAAGTCATTTTATATATCTCTGCTGCAAACGATTAAGCTATATGATAATGATGAAGAATATACATTAAAAAACTGTATACCATCTCATCCGTTGCCTGTCTCGAACGCCACTCGACGCTTCTGACTTCTATATATATATGTTACATCATCATATATAATATCAAAATCATAATGATATCCATAATTGTTTGTCTACGCTCCGATAATACAATATTATAAAAATCTTGCATCTAAAGTGACTGAATTGACAATTGACAGATAGGAAACCTACCTTAACATCTAGCGATATATTAACATGGATTATCATCCAATATGGAAAAAAGACAGCAACCATCAGATATCGGTTCGTCGATCTCTCATTATATGCAAATAAAAGTAATAGTTTTCTTTTTCCACGGTATTCAAGCATTTTTGTGGGGAACCGAAAAGGAGAATCTTCTAAATTTACAAATACGATAAGTGCAAATTTCTAGGCTACTCATTATCATGAACGGAGAAACCAGATTCGTCCATTTTTTATTAAATAATATAAAAATATATTTATAATATCATTCTATGTATTATTCTGTATTATCAACGAAGAATTGTTTTATGAATAAAATAGTAATTACTAATAATAAAGTTGAACCGGTAACGATAAATCGGTAACGATATCGTTAAAACAATTGATTTCTCAGTCCAGGGGAATTGAACATCGAACTGCGGATTATTGCGAATGTTGCTTTAATATAGTAGAGTTTACGTTTCCCCCAATAGCTTCCAAAACAAGCGACTTAGAGAAAAAGTGCGAGTAGTAATGAAATTCTTCACTAATGAAATCACACTAAATATATAGGATGCCAACAGTTCAACTGCGCGAATATAAAAGCAGCTACGTTCATGATACATGGATTATTTTAATTTCAATGCCGATGAGAAGCGACCGGCGGTTTCTGGCCGATTTCATGCCTTGTAATGTAATATGTAATAATAAGCCTGTGACAATATTCAGACGGTGCACAAAAGGAATTTTATAATCGTTTTCAATTCTATTAAAAATTCGAATTCTGACCAAATTTGAATGAAAAAAATCGGATAACGATAGATTGCATTAGATGCATTGTAGATTTTTTATGAAATCCTTAAAGGAAATCTAGGCCGATTTTATCAGTAGATTTGAAAAGTAAATAATAAGTTGTAGAATACGCAATCATAAAAACATTGCTATTTTACAAAATTTTTAAAAAGAATTTCTTTCATGACATCTCACTGAAACGCGATAGCTTTTATCAGCACCTAGACATCGTAAAAAGCCGGTCCCTACTACAGACGTGCAGCAGAACCCTAAGGAAAGTTCCCTTGTGGCATTTGTGTAGCAAATAATTTGTGAAAAAAATAAATTTTCAATCGTGAAAATTGGACTATTTTTCGTTTCTTGAATAAAAAAACAATCTGCAACACAATCATCATAGTACAACATTTATCCAATTTTTCTTATGCTAATTAATAACACGATTAGTAGTTTTTGTAAAAAATAACTATCATAATTAACTATCAATATTAAGTATTTAAAATAATCTAGTAAAAGAGGTCTTGTACTACCATCGTGGCGCTAAGCGAACATTGTAAATGTTACTACTGTGGAAGGTGGTGTGGATAACTGTTATAAAATATTCCAATATATTTTTTAAACTATTGTCTCCCAAATATTGTAGTGATAATTGTACTTGATAAAAATAATAATTAATTTACTTTTAAATAATCAACGTATACGTATAATATCATTATTTATTTTAAATTTTAAAAAGCAAATTATTTTATGAATAAAATAATAATTACTTTAAATAATAAAATTGAATTAGTTCGGATAAATCATATAGGTAAAAAAATGTAACTCTGACTGGGATTTGAACCTGAGTCCTTAATAGTTCGGCTGTCTACCGTACGGCGGTGTCATGATCGAATCCATAACTCGGATCATCACCCCCTCAACTCTGCGGTCTGGACTAGCTGATCCCTTATAGGTTACAGGCGCAGTGGAACTGGACTCCAGTTCCAGTTTCCAGTAAGCCAGTAACTGCTAACTGCTAACTGCAGATTACTGAAATAATATATAGCGCGTCTGCGTACGCTTATGTATGTATAATATATATATATATATATATATATATATATATATATATTACATATAAAGAACTCTGTTATGAATACAATTCGGGATTAATACAGATGCAGTTTATAAAATTAATTTGCTGGCTTCGTTGAATTTTTGTGTTAAATTAAACTCGAAACTAAAAATATGTATCAAGATTCATTGTATTCTACAGCCTGTGGCCAGGAGGATTATGAAATGGATGAAGAAAATGATGATTATTTGGACGATGAGCGTGATTTGGATGATCAGGATGAAAGTGACGAAGGTTATACAAGTTTATCATTTACATTAATTATCCGAAGTATATTAATTCTAATGTTTTGATCGAAACGTTTTTATTAAACTTCAGATACTGAAGAAGCTAGTGAAACTGACATGGGCAAATCAGAAGAATATACTGAAATCAAAGAACAGTTAGTCAAAATTTATTGTATATTATTTCCAAATCTAATTAAACGAATTTTCGTTAATTTGATCATTTCATTTCAGAGTTTATCAAGATAAATTAGCTAGCTTAAAAAAGCAACTACAACAGCTCAAAGATGGAACACATGCCGAATACAATCGAAAAGTAAAACGATTAGAAGCACAGTATAAAGAAAGATTGCGTTTAAATATTATTTATAGAGATTACCTGACTGAATGTGTAGAAAGAGAATATATTTTGGATAAGAAGGCAGCTGTAAAAGAATTCGAAGAAAAGAAGAGCGATTTAAAAGAAAATCTTGTTGCAGATATGGAAGAAAAACGTAAGCTAATTGAATCAGACAGATATTCAATAGAACTAACAGGAGATTCAACAGAGGTTTGAAACAAGTTATTTAAAATATGTAATTACCCAAGTTGAATTCACTCGAATTCAATAAGTAAAAAGTTTTATTTTTTATATTTTATTGTTTAGGTCAAACCAGTTATGACCAGGAAGTTACGTCGTAGACCAAATGATCCTGTACCGGAAAAAGTTGAAAAACGAAGAAAGCCACCACCGGCACAATTAAATTATTTGCTGGATGAGAAAGAAATTGAAAATGATTTAAAAGCAATAAGCCGAGGAAAAGTCTTGACTGCAGTTCGCAAACCAGGTATCTTACAATTAATTAATAGCAAGATTTTAAAAATTTGTAAGCCTTTTATAAAATTTCTTTTTCTAAGTAATAAAACTTTTTCAAAAACAGTTGTAATGCAACACTACAATACTGCTGTAAATATCCCAAATCAACATGTAGCATCAGTAACAAATGATACTACTTTAGTTGAAACAAGAATTGAAGATGGAAAATTACTATACGAAAGACGATGGTAATCTATTTCAATTATTCATATAACCTGATATGAGATAATTATAACTCAATATTTTAGGTTTCATCGTGGACAACCAGTCTATGTAGAAGGAAAAGATATGCCACGATTTTCTGCAAATATATCAGCGATTGGAACTGAAGCGGTAAATTTATTGGTTTTTGGTTTTTTTAAATATCTATTTATATATTGAATAACACGTTATGATTTTTGCAGATATGGGTGAAAAAAGTTGCAGATGGCAGTAAAGTTAGAATATATACTTCACAGTTATGTAGAGGAAAAATTTCTATTAAACGAAGAGCATCTTAATTTTTTTGAGGAAGAAATATTTTGTTTTTAAAGTTATCCTAAACATAAATTATTATTTATAACTGTTCCAATATCTGCATTTGCATTTAAATACATTTTTCAATTATTGTGAATAGTTAAGTTTAAAATAAAATAATTTTAAGAACGTTTTCTACAGTAATAGATAACATAAACATTTTACATTTTACATTTTGTGTAAAAATATAGATTTCATTATTATTTTGACAAATCCTTAGATTCTTCTAGAGAAAGAGACCAAACTATAAATTGAAAATGATCCGCTTTTCTCACCAATGAACGCAGACATACTGAAATGAACGGCATTGAAGAACCACCGACCTCATGATGATAATTTGAAAAAATCATACTTTTTTATCAACTAAGATTTTTACATCTGCTGTGCGTATATAAAAATTCACTTGGATTAAGGAAGCGATGAAAATAAACATATACTACATTAAAAAATTGTTTCTTTGGGACGTGGTCTATGTAAATAATGCGTAGTACATAATTTTAGAGGAGAATAATATTAAGTATTTTTTAAACAAATTATTTAAGCTTCGAAATCACTGATAAGATTAGATTAAGCATAAATTAAGTTTGAAATTTGCGATATTAACAATTTCATCATACACTTACGAAAAATACCAATGTTATTTTTTTAATAAAGAGGCATGGTTTTCTCTCACACGTCTAAATGTATGTTGTAGATGATTTTTATTTCTATTTTGATGTCATCGATATACATAGATTTATTTTGATTAATTGCGTTTAATCGATTAATCCATATGCATGTTTCATTTACCCACAGCAGATGCGAATCTTAGTAGATAAAAAAGTATGCTTTATTCAACTTATCCTCGTGAGATGGCTCTCAAATTAGTTAAATCAACGTCGTTTACTTCAGCGAATCTAACGATATTTGGCGGAAAAAGGAAAACCAATTTTACTAGTTAGATCTCCTGAGTAAGGAGACTAACTAGTAAAAACTAACTCTCCTTACCTCTTAGATTTTTAGTTCTTAGTCTCCTCCTTACCTCCTGTACTCTTCTCTTTTCTCTCTTCCTTGCTGTTCCATGTGTTTATTTTTTGTTTACATTGTTTGCTATCCATTCCCTTAAAAATCGTTCGCGGGGTTAAGTAAAAAATATTGCAGTTGCTTATGAATATATAAAAAAATGTTTGAAAGCGATGAATGGGACATTGATGAGGTAAATTATTTATGAATTATATTTTCATATTATTATGTCTATTTCATTAATTTTAACCTTAATAATTTTATAGGATTATATGAAAGATTTGAATACTGATGATGCTTGTGATTGCTTTAATAATGAGCAAGAAAATAAAATAGGAAGATCAGGGAGTGAAGATGAGACTAAAAAAATAAAAGATTCTACGTGTGCTAACACAACTTCCAAACAAAATGCTGTTTTGGATATTTTTAGAAATACTCATAATATAGAAACAAACAAACCTTTAAAAAATTCAATGATAAATTCACCAAATGATTATAAAAAGAATTTAGTCTTGAATGTATTTCAAAATAATGAACGAGTTGTTCTCCAAAAAAATCGTACAAAACAAGCATCAGCAAATAACTCTAGGTTAAGGCTTAGTGAAGAAAATTTACAAATTGACCATCAAACATACGAAAGTAATGAAAATGGATTAAAGCGAAAAAAAAATGTAGCATTCTCAGAATCAGCTAAGGATAGTAAATCTGTTAAAAAATACTGTGCTTCGGTATCAAATACATTTTTTAATGAAACAAAAAAATCTACTTTAATTCAAAATTGTGACATACTATCAAGAAATGCAAAAATAAATTTAACGAAGAAAAATCATGCAAATAATGATATAAAGCCAATATCAACTGAACAAACATTAAACCTTCACACACATAAAATTACAAAAATGACACGAACAAGAGCACCGCAAGCAGTAACAAGGAAATTTCCAGGACCTGCAGGACTTCTTCCAGATGATATTAATGAAGCTGAAATTATTAATTTAGAAACCATTGATGAGAATAAACATAATAAGACTAACAAGTATGTAGATATTTGTTCTCAAAATACAAAAAATTTATTTAGTTCTGGAGCATGGCAATTGATGACCGACGATTTGCCATCTGACTTTGAGCTTTATGATATAGCAACAATAAAAGAAAATGCCTTAGAGTACAGTAAGGCTTATAAAAAAATTCCCTATCTCGCTGGTATAATTCAATACATAGATTACAAACCAAATGATCCGCAAGTTATACTCAAGGATTTAACAGGCAAAATTGATGCTTGCATTCATCATAGCGTTTGCAAGTTGTATCCTAATGCTTTAGGTACACAGATTGTTGTGCTTGTAAAAGATGTTGGACTTATTGTAACTAGTAAAAAGTATGTTTGTTTGATTATTTCACTCAAAAATTTAGTAAGTTTGTACTCTGATGATGCACGGTTGGTAGAAACACCTCATCTAGAAAAATTACTTGATCGTAATTACAAATGTAACATTAATGAGTCACAAATAAGTTTATTTATAGAAGATAATAATAAAGAGAATGGTCATGAACAAAATGGAAAAATTTACTCTAATAATAGTAACGTATTAAAACAACAGTCAAAAACTAATAATCAATTAGATAATCTGCAGAATGTTGTTTCTGATAAATGTGATTCTATGCTAGACATCAATTTTGATGATTTGAATGATTTTAATATCTATCAATTCCCATCGTCAACTCCAATGGATGCTATTGAAAATAACAAAACAGTTACTCGGACAATAAATGAAGACAAAGTGCACAATAATAGTTTTCAACTTAAAACATCAGATAAAGCAATTAAAAGAACACATTGTGAAATTCCTACTGAGAAAGATAGTAATAGGGATACAAAAACATTTGGAGATAATGAAGAAGATTCAGATGATCAAATGTTGTCTCAGTTGGATGTAGATGCTATTGCAGCAAGTTACAATGGATGAAAGATAAATTAAAGTTTTTTATCGAAAAAATATTTGTACCATTGATAGTTCTAAAAATAATAGTATTATTAGCCAACGTATTTGTAGTGTGAAAGAAAGAAAAAGTTTATATTTATGAAAAGTTGGATGAACAAATGAAAAAAGCCTGACAAACTTTGTACTGGTCCAAAGGTTTGCAAGATGTTTCTTAAATACGTTATTTATCAACTATTTTTACAGAAAACTATTTTAACAAAATGTTAATTGATGGGTATGAATGTGTATGAGAGTTTGTATTGTAATAATCTAGGATTTGCTACGGCAAGGTTGATTTAATGGGCAGAAGAGACTATGGCAATGATGATTTGATAAACCACAGCATGCTCGCAGGGTGGATCAAGGTCGACCTACTGACTATGTATATATTGTATATATACCTATAGATAGGAACACGCTTGTTTTACAGATACTGTAGATGTCTCGGCTCGCCTATTTTTTCTCCGCGTAAGAGAGTATTTATTAACTATTATTACGTTAATACTATTGGGAATTAAAATACAAATTTCTTATTTCCATTCATAGTTTATAATGTCTACGGTGATATATGTATATACACACTCCCCTTATCAACATTGGGATGCTATAAAACTGTTTATAATTAATATCAATAAATTGTTTTAAAAAATTATTGTGTTTTAATTAATTTTAATTCGTGCTGATCTATGTTACTACAGTACCAATAGGCAATCTTCACTACCCGAAAATTATACTCCTTTGGATTGAAATAATATGTAGATGATAGTAGGATACATCTCAAGGCTGGTTTTTTACATTTTTTCTACTCTATTCACATTTTGAATCGGACATATTAGCACTTACATATATATATATATATATGTATACACTGTTTGCTTGATTTATTTTTTTCTCACGAATTCATACTTTACAACATTAAATCATGACTCAAGAAAAAAAATATATATTATTACAAGAAATTGGCAATAAAATTATATACGTATATAATAATGGAAGGTCAGTCGAATGTTATGTGTTATGTTATGTCGAGTTTTTGTTATTGGTATTGCATTTATTGCTAGTTACAACATTAAATAATTTATGACTTTCCAGTCTGTTATATTGTGTCGCGAAATTTGAATTCGTAACTGATTTTCACACTTCCTTATTATAATAATAATAATAATAATAATAATAAATTGTTCACACTCGGTCGTATACTAATAAAACATTATTAGTATACGGAAACACATATTTTCCAATAACTTGTGCAAACGATGCATAATAGAAAATTTATATATATTTCACACGCTATAGAGTTTGTGATTTTTTTTTGTTTTATATAAATGTAGTAACGACAACCTCGAGTTTTTATTGTAATCGTATAAGGTATACACATATTCTGCTGAATTTTAGAAATATTTTAAAATACTGGATATTAAAGTCATTAGTTTCGATTGCGCTCGTGAAACAACAAACAGTTCTCTTAAAGGAAAAAAATAAACAATGATACAAACAAGAAAGATTGAAGAAACAAGAGCTTTATAATATAGGCATTCGAGCATTCGTTTTTCAAGAAAGCATTGCTCGGTTACAGCAACAGTGTTAAATAGTTAACGATCTAATAAAAAAGTTACATAATTTTGCTTCAAATTAACTTTTCGACCTTATTATTAGTGCTGTTATTGAAGTATGATACTCCGCCAAGTTTACTGAATAATAATAATAATACAAAAATTTTTTCACAATTCATCTTCATCTGTATTTTATTTAATTAAAATATGCGAAATCGTTAAAAAATGTTCCGAAATGTTTTCATTTATTATGACATTATGACTTTGAATTCGACATTATTAGAAATTACGAATTGCTAGTTGTACTACTTGGATGAAAAATGAACATATCCACGATGTACAGGATTAGTTGAATTTTTCTTTAATCATGTGTACGGATAATTTTGTTTAAAGGCAACCACGTGCCAACGAATTGCCAGTGCATGCTAAACATTTATTTTCTTTTTTTCGCGAATGTAGTTTCTAAAAAGTAGTCCATTTCTATGTATATTTATATATTAGTTTGAAAAATAATGAATCGTAGGCTTTGTTTTTGCATCGTTTTAGTACTGTTTGATATAAAAAAGGAAATATTTAAATGATGCCTTCTGAAAAACTGCAAAATACAGTAGTCTTTTATCAGTTGGTGTGTGTGTGTGTGTGTGTGTGTGTGTGTGTGTGTGTGTGTAACAACAGCTAAATGAGCTAAAGAGTAACACGAATATGCAGACCGCATAAGTCTTTGAAAGTGGGGGAATTTCGAAATGACGCTCAAACTATACGGCAGTTACATTAAAATGTCAGTTTCGCGCGGTGGCTCGTTCGATACAGGTTTCGTTTGTAAGGATAATCAATACCTAATAATTGTAAAATAATTGTCTATAAGCGCGATTGTTTGTGTCCGACTGTTATGACGAATCACATCAATGTACATCGTATTATTCGGCTAATTTAATTTACGCACTGCATTTGAATGATATTTCATATATGTATTATGACAATTGAGAAGAAATTGACTGGTAAGAAAGAAAGCAACGAGAACGCGCGTAAACTTCCTGGTGAGTTCTACTCGGATGATTATTTTATTTTCGTCTCTAGTATATATACAGTGTATATATAGTCCAGTAGAGTGTCTGTTCGATGCACGACCTGGCATTACTTCGAGAATTGCCACATTAATGTACAATATCGGTATAAAACGCGCAACCATGTGAAAACCGATCGAGAAGTCATGTTATTGAGATTAATGCGAATTAAGTAGATGTTTGCTGCGCGACGGAGTTAAATCTTGATAGAGTTTGAACCGCGCTCAATTAAGTTACCTTCGTCACTGATTATACAAGTTCAGGGACCACCAATCGTCAAAAGCATTCGCCTCGTTCTAAAGTCCTCTTTCTTCGCGGAGAACAACTCGTCCGAGAACTGTCCATTGCAAAATCATTACAATTATACAAATATAATTCTCATTTCATTGAATTAATTTAATCAAAATACCAAAACTAATTTCATAAAAAGACTCAGTCTTGAGTCATTATATCAGATTCCTATCCGAAATAAAGTCAATCTTACATAAGACTTAAACTCGGAAAGCATAAGCGGAACCGCATCGGAAACACATTGTGTAAGAATTACAGCTGAAAACGTTTCAAGGCAGAGTTTGCACTTTGTAGCAATGATGGGTGTGTAGACTGATCGAGGATTTTTTCAAAAAACACCCTTCCAAATAAGCCTTTCTTATTATGTGTTCACAGAGTTAGGACCTTCCCTTTGAAAAGTCTAAAACCAGATTATGGCTTCTCGGCCAGAGACTAACGGTTAGTATAGATTATTGTCGAATCATTGAAATTGATAATGCAATATCATTTCTCAAGAGAACCGTCAACAATATTGCCCAATGAATGAATGCCCAATTAATGAATGCCCAATTAATGAATGCCCAATTAATGAAATGATGAAATGTGCTTTTGTGCATTAAAGGGTATGCGAATTCAAAGGATCACGAGCGCAGCACTACTAGCAACAAATTAAGCACTGGCCAAGGCGAGCATATGGTAAATATTTATTATTCTATAGTGTATCGTTCGTACGAACTTTCTCTGTCTCTTTGTCTTTCGTTTGTCTTTCCTACTGCGGTTACGAAAAGCTTTCTTCCTCTTGTTTCGACGGAAAAATATTTCATACCGCACGTCCTCTAGTTGTTTGCTCGGTTCGTTTAACTTCCGGCTAGAGATTTGACCCATGCCAGGCGAGCTGGCCCCGAGGAAATGTTTTTTTTTTTTATTATATTGATATATCAATGCTGCATACCTCTGGAATGCCATGGAATATCATGGAATATCGAGATATGAATTCGAGAATTCGATCGTTTACGCCCGCTATATCCGATTCACTTAATCTGAATTTTTCCTCGGAAATTCATATTTATATACATCAGATATATTATTCGTACTGTTACTGCGTAGCAAGTTTACGGCTTCCAAAGAAGCTGGATCAAAACCATCTCTACCTTCACTGCATACGTCTTGAGTCTTGGTTGTCTTCGACTCTTTTTCCACTGGTATCCATATTTTCGTCTCCACGCGACACACTCAAAGTGTCGATTAAGCCAAGCAGAAAAAGTTCTCGTAATTGTGAGTAGAATGGTCTTTAAAAAAAGAATCGAACAATCTTTAAGAAAGAGTGAATTTCTTCCAGGACGATTATCAAGGCAAGTACAAATCGTATTTCGTTAAGGATGTTAAAACTGTATCTACGTCGAAAATAAGGTAACTATAATAAATCACCTATAAGATCGACCTATAAGATCGACCTATAAGATCGACCTATAAGATCGACCTATAAGATGCACGTTATACGGTCTTAAACTATTGTTTTCATTGTGTCTATTCAGTGAGAATGTGTCATCGGCCTCGTGTATTCCCATAGATAATGATTTAATCGAAAAATTGCAAGGCCAACGTCTGAAAATTCATTTGGAAAACGGTACAAAAACTAAAGTTCTAGAATACCGAGCTTTTTGGTGCAAAAAACAGTGTTATATTTGGGATTCGAAAAAGAACGAGTTTTCGAAATTGACTGGTCTAGATGTGAATATCAGTTGCTCGGATCTTAATAAAGAAAATAACGATGGCCTCACGCGAGAAGAAGAAATATTGCGGTTCGTACAATTTTCATGGTATAAATCATACAAAGATCGGCTGTTCATTGTGTATGTAAACATTGACATTGTAAATGTATATATTTTAGACGAATTGTTTACGGCAAGAACGAAATTCTTGTGCCAGTGCAGTCTGTTGGAGTTTTACTCGTTCTCGAGATCTTAAATCCTTTTTATATATTTCAAATATTTACTTTGGGAGTATGGTTACCTATTGGCTACGTATATTATTCAGTTGCGATCGTTTGTATGTCTGTTTTCGGCATTACTAGTTCTATACTGCAAACTCGAAAGGTAAGCGCCTATAATGTATTGTTATCGCATCGCGCATTTATCGCATCGGTATAATTAAAATGTGATGTAAACGCATTTTTATTGAAAAAAGTACCGAGCACATAATATTAGACCGATTACTACAGTATCGGAATATTATCGTATAGTCGTATTGACTCAAAACGAATGGGGCATTCATTTATCTTTTACGCCTGCAGAATCAGTCTAGTTTGAGGAATAAGGTGGCTTCTACCGAAACTGTCAAAGTATTGAGAAACACTGGACTATTCGAGAGCATCTCCAGCGTTGAGCTTGTGCCGGGAGATGTAATAGAGCTGCCAAAACACCACGGCACGATTGCGTGCGATGCTGTACTTTTATCGGGTACTTGTATTGTAAATGAATCTATGCTGACCGGTAAGTACTGCCGAAAAAGATCCGCTCAAGCGCGGTCATTTGAAATAATTACAATTTACTTATGCTGGATGATTTATGGCGGATGATTCAAGGGGAATCGGTTCCAGTCACTAAAACGCCACTTCAAGCACAGTCAGTCTTATACAGTTCGAAAGCGTTTCCACAGCACACACTATTTTGTGGAACTACTATTATTCAAACCAAGTAATTATAATATTACTCGTTATATACAAGCTGTATGAGTATAAGTTGTTTCCATTAGTCTCCTAATGATGATTTTTTATGTCATTTTCTAGGAATTACGAGGGAAAACGAGCTCTTGCTAAAGTGATTAGAACTGGTTTGCAGACGAAAAAAGGAGCACTGGTGGCTGCTATATTGTACCCGCCACCGGCTGATTTTAAATTCGATCAGGATTCGTATAAATTCATCGGAATCCTCGCTCTGATAGCATTGGGTGGATTACTTTACACCGTTATTTCGAAGGTAGACATAGAATTCAATTCTCCTCGGTTATTTGAGTTATTCGTTACGAAAGTTGACATTTTTGTTGACAGACTAGTAAAGGATTATCGGGATTGAATGTAGCATTGAAAGCTTTGGATATAATAACAATAGTCATTCCTCCAGCACTTCCAGCAGTAATGACGGTAGGGAAATTGTATGCTCAGTCGCGACTTAAACGCAAACAGATTTTTTGCATTAATACTAGAGCAATTAATGTGTCGGGGAGTATCAATTGTGTTTGTTTCGATAAGGTAATGTAATAAAATAATAAACACCAGCTACAGGTACATTATTCTAATGGGACTTGTTACATCATTGCGCTGCGTGACTTTGTTTATTAGACTGGTACTTTAACCGAAGATGGTCTGGATATGATGGGAGTAGTGACGAACGAGTCGAATAATCTTGGTCAACCGGAAAAACGCGTGCACAAGCTTCATAATCATCGTATATTCAAGGGGATGCTGGCATGTCACAGTCTTACTCTCATTGATGGTGAACTCTGTGGTGATCCGCTCGACGCTAAGGTAACGAAGGCTATACGGTACAGTACTGCGGTAGTACTATAGTAGTATGTCGCGTGTCTTATTAACACACGTACGAATGTACGATCCATCGGATATACGAAAGAAGGATTTTGCAATAAGAAGAGGCGATATTTTTGGCGATATTTTTGGCGATATTTTTGGCGATATTTTTGGCGATATTTTTAGATGTTCGAGAGTACCGGATGGCAGTTTGAAGAGCCTGAATTCGAGAAATTCAAGGAGAACGAATTGCAAACCATGGCCATAATCAAACGACCAAAGGACCAGACTTGCGATCAAATGATCAAGCACGATGAATTTTCTCAAATTAGTATAGCGCAACAGTATCAGTTTTCTAGCACATTGCAGCGCATGTCCGTAATAGCACAAGTCGAAGGTTCGACGAAATTTCAAGCTTATACAAAAGGCTCTCCTGAAATGATCTTGAGTTTAAGTAAACCAGAAACGATTCCCACCAACGTTGCGATAACCTTACAAAAGTACACAGAGCAAGGCTATCGAGTTATTGCGATCGGATACACGGAAATCAATGCCGATCAAACGAGGGTAAACTTATTTTTTTTCTCTTACCGTTAAATAATAATTATTATTCAACCGTATTTATTTCAGATTCAAGCAATGCCCAGAGAAATGGTTGAAAAGGATTTGGAATTTTTAGGATTAATTATTTTAGAAAATCGTCTCAAGAGTCCCACTATAAAAGTCATTAAAGAATTAAGAGAAGCTCGTATACGAACAATCATGATAACCGGTGAGAGTTATCGTTAACTTGTCATAATTATACTTTTTTCATTATTTTTTTCATCATTTTTTTCTACGCCTTAATATAATTATTAATATATATTAATAGTATATAATTGTATTAACCCTCTTAGGGGATAACATGCAAACCGCAGTGAGTGTAGCAAAAGAATGCGGAATATTATCGCTTCGCGAAACTGTCATTAATGTCAATATAGTAGCTGGAAACCGAAAGGATAAACCTGATTTGATTTTCACCACTCAAACGTTTTCTTCCGAAAACGTAAGTTTTTATTACATAATCATAAACGGCTCGAAAATTCACGCATTCGCTAACAAATCTGTTTGTACGTCTGTAGAAACTTTCGTCTTTGTCCAGCCCATTAAGTATCGCATTAATGGAACGTGGTTTGATGAAGGATGACTATAAATTTGCTCTCACAGGAAACACGTGGCAACTATTGCGAGAACATTACGTAGATATAGTCGAGAAAATCTGTGTCAAAGGAGCAGTTTTTGCTAGAATGACTAGCGACCAGAAACAACAGCTAGTTGTCGAATTAATACGGCTTGGTTATTACGTGGGTATGGCTATTACGTCAAAATCATTCTACCGCAATATCAGATTTAACATTTATATATTATTAATCTAAGTATTAATCTTGATTGCGAGATGTATTGTGAAATTTTCTTTTAAAGACATTTTATTGTTCTAGTAATGTGCGGAGATGGCGCAAACGATTGCGGAGCTTTGAGAGCAGCTCATGTCGGTATATCCCTTTCCGAAGCCGAGTCAAGGTACATTGCAGTTTAATATAAAAATCTCTACAAGTCACGATGTCAATGAAGACTCGTTTAAATCTGACAAATCCGTATGTGTATATGGTTATATCCGTATACGTATACGTATACGTATACGTATACGGATATAACGATATAGTTGTCGATTGAATGCGCGCCGCTTATTGATCGAGAGACTTGGCTAAAAATTATTTACGCTTGCTCTAGATAAGTTGCTCTTTTTCCTATTCTATCGAGTGAAATATATTTAATGAAATGATATATTGATTTTGCAGTGTGGCAAGTCCGTTTACTTCGAAAATTGCCAACATAAGATGCGTACCTACAGTCATTCAACAAGGAAGAGCGGCGCTCGTAACATCGTTCGGAATTTTCAAATTCATGATCAACTATTCTTTGACCGAATTCGTTTCAACCGTCATTCTTTACTCCATCGACTCGAACCTCACGGATTTCGAGTTCTTATTCATTGACATCTGTCTCGCGGTGAATTTCGCATTTTTCTTCGGAAAGACGGAAGCTTACACGGGTAAGCTGAACAAAGCACCGCCCATGAGCAGTTTGCTAAGTTTCGCCCCTCTATTTTCTTTGGCTAGCCAAATGCTCGTGATATCTTCTTTTCAAGCTATTGCGTTTTACGTCGTTCAGCTTCAACCTTGGTTTACTCCATTTCGCTTGAAGGATGACGATAGCTATAGCTGTTACGAGAACTATTCGGTATTTTGCGTTTCAATGTTTCAATACATTACCTTGGCTGTGGTTTTCTCACGTGGGAAACCATACAGGAAAGCCATTTACACAAACTATGCCTTTGTCCTATCGTTACTGGCTATGATAGTCATTTGCTCTTACATAGTCCTTAGTCCTGCTCAATGGATTATACACTTGATGCAATTAATGGTGCCGCCGGATTTCAATTGGAGACTTACACTTCTGGCAATGGCTCTAGTCAATTTCTTAATATCGTTCTGCCTCGAGTATTTCCTCGTTGAGTGGCTCATTGAGCGTTTCATTAAAGTGCGAATGCATAGACCAGATAAATCGAAAAAAATCTATTTGCGTCTACAGCACGAATTGCAACACGACCAAAACTGGCCACCCATTACTGAACCATCCATTAACCAATCAGTATTACCAATATTGCCGTCCAGTCAAGGACGTACGTCGCGTACCTTTCATTTAGCTAGAAAACTTAGTCTATCTGCTACTCCCGATAACGGACAATTGACCCCATTGGACCCGATAAAACAATCTTTGACAGATCGACATTCTCAAAACAACAATGTCGATGATCGACATGCCAAATGCTTTGACAATTTAGCCTTTTTCGGCGATGACACTAATTCATCTATCGATGCTTCCGATTACTCGACGAGAATCTAATTCCATTCACATTTCATTGATCAATATCAAGCCAATCTTCTAAACCATATTAATTAATCACCATTCTAACTTACATTACAAGTACAAAAGACCAACGTTAGTTTTGCGAAGACAAGAGTTACTTCTTAGTCAAGACTATTTAATAATAATGCTCATTGAATTTCCGATTGCTTACTAGGAATACCAAATATAAAGCCTATGGGCTGTTTCTTCGTTCCATTCGTTCATTATTCTTAACTCGAAATTGTCTTGTAAAAATATAACTTTAAAGTATTAACTTTCTCACAGTTGAGTATGCGACGGATGTTGCAGAAACATTCCAAATAGCACCGATCATCATTAAATCATCATTACTAGATAATGATATATGCACATTGCTAAAAATACGATGTAACAAAGAGCTTTAGCTACCGTCTAAGCCATCTTGAGGATAGTACTAGAGCTCTCATTATAACTTTGGTAAATTGTTAAGAACGATCATCTACTTATTAATTCAAACTTCAGAATCTCCTTCTAAAGATAAATCTCATTTAGTATATTGAAAACTATTTCGTGTACGTCATCGTGCTCATTATGAATTATTGTTAACACAAAATATGAATTACAATTTTAGCATGAAAAATTTCTATTTATTCATTACAAGTGTAAACTAAATACAATATCTCTTGTAATTCAAAGTGATTTATTTCAATAAAATAATATAGAAGAATTTACGAAGGAACCATTCCATGACTACGTTTCCACTGCGAACCAGCGCGACGGTTGTGATTACCTCTTGATGCTTTATTTTTGCTTTTTTGGGTTCGATTATCCGTAACTTCTTTCGTTTGTCCTTGACCTTTGGGATTTCCTGGAAAAAATTCAATTATACCTTTAGAGACAACTCTCTATTCAAAAGTACAATACTATTCCAGGTTCGTGCAAATCAAAGAGAAATTTCATTTATTTATCCTACAAATCTGAAACTATATGAAATACGAAACATTTCACAATGCGCGAAACAGGTAGGCAGTTTTCAACGTATTTTTCTAAAATTTTTCTCTATTTTAAGGATTATTTATTTATTTATTCGCAAATATTTTGCAACATTGTACCGGTTTTTTAAAGTTGTTAAAAAACGTTTTTTCACGTTGCATAATGATATGTCATTTTTACATATGTATTTACTCTGTTCAATTAAGTGAAAGCTGATTTTCTATGAAGGATACATTTTTTAAAATCGAATATTAATTTCGAATGTTATATATTAAAATTAAAATGTATATTACTTTTTTTAAATTTGTTAATTCGTCAAACCATTTCAATGGCAAACACAACGAATTATTGAAATTTCGCAGAATTTCGTCAAAAATTACTTACCAACTACATTTTTATTGTATGAATTGTGAGACCTAATTCCTTGTTTACTTAATCGCCTCTCTTCGGCCTTGGCTCTTATTACGGCTGGATCTTGGACAAAACTATCTTTATTTGTTTGTATTTCGTTCATTTGATTAAAATCATTATCATCTTCTGCGTCTTCAAATTCATTATTTATATGTTGACGAAGTATCTGTAAAAATATTATATTTAAAATATTATCCATTGATAATTTAAAAGTCAGGAAATTTGCACAACTAACCCTAGGTATTGTAAAAGGACGTGTATCCACTTCTACAATATCATCCTGAGCACTTGAACCTATATCTTGATCATCATAGTCGTCATCATATTCGTTTGTTATATTACTGTATTTGTTATATATATTTTTTGCTTGAGCAATATACGATTTATCGTTCAATAGATCATTAATATTTTTGTACTTATCTTTTCTGTAAATTACAATTTATTAATAATATAAATTTTAAAATAATATCATAACAATTGCATTACTAAAAGATCATAAAAATTAACCTTTTGCCTTTATGTATTTTTGAAACATCTATATCATTCTTGGTCATGATATCGAATTCATCATTATCATAAACATTTAGTCTTTGCATTCCAAATGTTTTATCAATATTAGCAGATGCTTCCTGTAATAAAGATACAAAATACATAATTTAAAATGATTTTTTACTTATTCATATTTTATTTATATAAATGAATTACTTCTGGATCTGGTGGAATGAATGGAAGATTGCGATCTATGTCTTTGAGTTCATTCGGCAGTGAATCTTCCAGAATAGCATTTATTACAGCTTCTTTATTATAATTGTAATGTTTAAGACACATCTATGAAATGGAGTTTTATAATAATATTTTTAATTGATTAATAAACAATTTTTTATTAATTTTTTTAATTTATTAGTTTTACCTCTAAAAAGCCTTCGCCGAGATCACATAAAATATCTTTTATTTCTGATATCAAAAATGTTACATCAGTTTCAATCTTCAAGCTTTCTTTAGATGATGAAGCGACTTCTATTTTCTCTACTGGCTCAGATAATGAGTTTTTTGGGATATTGCTAGGCCTAGACAAATTTTTCTAAAAATTAAAATTAAAAATTCAATTTCTTATATTAATTGTAAGTAGGAATGTAAAATCGTACTTGAAACCTTCCATTACTTACAGAAATATTTTGAAGTGAAGAAGATGCTACACTAGTAACTGGTTCATCCAAATATGTAAAAATAGAGTTTAAGATAAATTCACATTTTACAGTATCTCTATAAAAAAGAATTAAGGAATATAATGTATGTTTTTAAGGGGACAAAACAGCTTTGAAATGCAAAGTACTAATAAAATATTTATAATAATGCAATTATAATCTACACCTATTCTAATAATAGAAGACAGTTTTACCTTCAATTTGAAAGGATACTCTTTACTTACTCTACTATAATAAGCCCCTTGATAGCTCGTTACAACAGAAGGTAGAAAATGCACTCACCATAGAATTCAAAGTAAAGCAATGGATAGATTGCGCACAAACTTCCTTTCAGTACCAATATAGGGAGAGTAAGACCTTTCAAATTGAAGGTAAAACTGTCTTCTAATATTAGAATAAGTGTAAATTACAATTACATTATTACAAATATTTAAAATTGTCAAATTAGTAATTTACATTTCAAATGTGTCTTGTCCCCTTAAAAGGGTAAACGGCAAATAAAAATTTTATAAGTAGCAATGAAAATTTTAATTAAAAGGATACATATCTTTACATAAATCTATTAATTGTTGAATATCTTCAGTAATTGGATACATGCTATGATAATCAATAATAAATTCTTTTTCAGATAATGTGTATGTTAAGTTATTCAAAAATTCTTCAATAATCTCTTCTGTTTCAGTTTTACATGTTGTGCTTCTGGAAAAAATACTTGAATGTAGAAATAAGAAATATGAAATATGTTTTGTATTTTCTTACAAAGTTTCAATTATCTTGTTGACATCGTTGTAAATAAGTATTCGATAAATATTCAAAATTTCTACTCTTGCAACATCAAGCCGATGTTTTAATTCCATATATTTTTCTATTGTTGCATCCTTAAATGCTATATCATCTAGCCTTTTGTACATTTCTGGTATTGTATTAGCATATACTGATATTATTCTATAAAAGTAACAATGCCCCAAATAATTATAAAATTATAAAAAATATTTGAAATAATAATCTACATTAGTAGATTAAATTAGTAAATATATACAAATTTTGAAGTAAATAATAATATAAAAGTTCTTACTTCGTTAGAAATTGTTCTATTTTAAAAGTATTTACAGAGTCAGAATAAACATTTATAAATATATTAATGGTAGATACTGTGTCAAGTAAGTAAAGTATTAAATCTTCTAAACTAGGTAAAGTTATTTCAACATTTGCACCTCCTCTTTCTAATAATGGAACTGCTTTTCCATCATCATTAATAGGACAGTCTTCAAATCTCCTTTCAATATCTCTTAAGGCCTAAACCATCAAAACATATTTAAAATAGATTCTTATAGATTTTATAAAATTTAACTGATTATTATAGCAAACACCTTAATTATAAATTGAACGGCTTCTCTAAGATCTTCATTGTATAAAGGTTCTAATGTAAATACAGAATTTACAATTTTATCCACAGTTTTTCTATTATCACGTCCATACTGTTGACAAATATCCATCAAAATTGGCACAGTAAATATGTTTTTTTGAAATAACAAATGAGCCTGTTCTGATAGACTAAAATATTCTGCAGGACTCTCTTTATTGGTAATCAATCTGGCCAAAATTAGTAAAACAAAATACCGCATTCTATCTAGATGCTCCTTTATATCATAATCATTAGGAAAATTTTCTAATGTATAAAAAGTTGGTGCTTCTTGTAGAAAAATTGTGATAGAATCCATTATTTTTGGATTGTAAATAATATTGGACCAAAATCTAAAATAAAAGATTTAATGGATTTTCTAGGTTTTCAAAGATTGCATGTATACACATAAATATTTACTTGTAGAAAGGCAAGTTCAATAACCAATCCAAATCATTTAAAATATAGGACACAATCTCTAGCCATCGTTCTTTAGCGCCAATAACATGTCTTCCTTCATCATCAAACAAAATCAGTGGTTCATAATTTAGAAAATATTTTTTTTCAATCCATTGTTTATCCTGGTTTAGATGAATTATTTTTTTAATATTATTATTTTCTATAGAGTAGAGTCCATTTATTAAGTTATTTATTACGTAGATTTTATTCTTACCAAAGCTGGAATAATTTGTGTAACTCCACTATTTTTTATTGTTAATTTAACATCTTCTAATGGTTTTAATTCTGGATTCTAAAAAGAACAAAAATATATTGTACTAATATTGATTGAATTGTTTACGATAAAAGCTTGGGCACAAAATCTATCTCTAGGTTCTGGATCCTTAGTGCAAAAAATTGGAGTTGGATGTTTATCATCATCTACGGATAAGTCTTTGTTACATCTTTATATCCAGTCTCATAAGGTCTCATAAGGTCTCATTATATGATATACATATTAATAGGATGAAATTTTTAAAAGTTGACCTTGATGCATTCTAGTTTTTACAAGTAACATATTACTTACCTGAAATACAGTGTCTTTACTGATGGAAATTTCATTCATTGTATCAGGGATAATCCAAAAATGTCAAAAAATAAATAAACATTCGTTGGATATATACATTTACTAGATATATATAAGTAAATAAACAGTTTCAGTTAAACTTTTAGTATCTCTATAGAATGAATAATTATTTAGAGATTCTGCTCAAAAATGTCCACAAACACACTGAATTTTTTCAGATGTTTTTATTTATTTGTTAAATTGAAATACATATGTGATTTATAAATTTGTCTAAAGTAACAATCGGGAAAGCGATGTATTGTGAGAAAACCGAGCGGAATGATTTAAACATAACCTATTAACTTTCAGTTAGTCTATATACCCCAATAACATTCGTGCAGCGCTGTGCCGTCACAGCGCCGCACGGCGGGCGGACCGTCGGGCGGACCGTCGGGCGGCACAGAGACGAATATGTACCTAGGCCCAGAGACATCACAGCGACGGACCGCCGTGCTCCCCGCAAGTACCGGTGTGCCGTCTCATGTATTTAATATTCAAAACTTGAAAACTTACTTTGAAATTTTCGCGCCTGCAATGAGGACTCTACCTCTACGACTACGAGCAGCTACGAGAACGAGATAGACATGAAATGGGACAAGACGCAGAGATGAGGAGACATCGTGTCTTGACAAGAACGCAGAGATAAGACAATAGACAATAACAGCCCTATAAACATCGCTTGCTGGGCATTTTCAGGCCATGCGTGCTCTGCACGAATGTTGTATTTATGCCATCATTGTGACAGAATGTTTACGCGCTCCGCCGTGGTGGCACAATGACACTCCAAGACAGTCACGAAATGCTGGGCATCAAGGCATATTTGGGCCCCGAAATGTCCGCATAATGGTGTCATTTAAAGTACGATCATTCGAATTTTTTAAATTTTTAACTTATAAAAATTATCTATAATAATTTTACACTTTACTGTTCTTATTGGTTAATAGATATTATAATGATTAAATTATAGTTGAAAAATTTGATATAAAATTTTGTATGTAAAAATATTTATTACAGTCTATTGGCTCTACATTTTTGCATAGGCGGTATTTTGCAGAGAAAATTTAAAATTATATTTTATTCCCGAGACAAATTTTATTTTACACTATTGATTTAATTACTGTTTGATAACACATATCTATTATGCGCATTATATTACTGTAAACAGTCAATTAATATTTAATTAATCATACCAATCTAAAACTTTAAGTAAGAAATTAACAAATATAAGTGTTCGCTATATCGCGCTTACCGTACCGGAGTCCTAAATTAATTTTTGTTAACATGTTTAATTTAAAAACAATTATTAAATTTATATATGAACAAATTTTTCATTCGCAAACTATAAGTTTTTACTTTAAGTGGATTCATATGGGTCTAAAGAATCGTAAGACATTAACAGGTCTTCATGGTCCAACGGATAAGTCTTCGGAGTTTCAATCACAAGGTTCAAGGTTCGATTTGGTGGGAAAAATTTTTTCATTATAATGATATGCATAATGAAAAAATGTCCGTTAAAAAGAAGCAGCGTTGTCTCTAACTAAGTCCTATGCGATTCTTATTATAATTTTTAATTTTTAAATTACATCTAGTGTAATAACAGCAATAATGACATGTATTTTATGTTTTGGATCAATAAAGTAATATTTTTATTGTCGATCAGTAAATAGTATTATATTATTCTGTGCTGATTAACGACAGCATATCGCTAGCACCGCGAGCCGTCATGTCGACTGAATGCCTGCATTTCGAAGTCATTTTTCGGAGTACGCCGACCTCACGTGACATCTTGCGTGCCGGCATTGTGCTTTCATTCAGATAACACAATGTTTATGGGGTAACAGGCTCACTGGTATACCTCTGCTGGTACTGCCAGTAGTGCCAGTGACAGACTGACAGAGTGACTGTCCTGAACTAATGGCGGCTTAGCGGCGCTCTGATCGGACATGAGTGTCAAATAATTGTGAAATTCATTGCATGTGGAAAGTGGAAATATATTTTGTATTTCTGTTGGTTATCGCCTTGTTAGCTAGTCGAGCTCGTTGTCGTTATCAGTTTGTCCGTCAGTCAGTTTGCTGGTATGTGTCAATAAGTCATGCATAATGTTTTATAAACACATAAACTAACATTGAAAACAAATTAACTGATATTACCGGATCAACATCAGTATATATACAATAAAGCTAATACATAAACTTACAATTTCATATTGTTTATATATTTTATAAAATCTGGGCTATAGCATTTGTTCATTATTGTTTTGTTTTGCTCATTTCCGCGCGGCTTATCCCGTTTATTTTCTATCTCTTAATTATTTTTTATGCATAAGATGAATATTTAAAATAATAGATTAAAAATACGATGGAACATCCTAAAGTAAGGTTCAGTCAATGTTGTGAGTTTGTAACAGAAGAAAAAGATGATAAAGTCAAGGAAATAAATAACATTGCATGCAGTAAAGGAAGAGTTAAAATCAAAAGTATTGTGCCCACCAATTTTCCTATCAAGGTATTAGACAATGGTCAACGTATTATAGTCAATGATAAAATTCACAAATTTGATGTGAAAGAATTGTCATGTTCTAAGAATGAGAATTCCATTAAAATTACAAAAGAAAGTGCTCCGATAAAACAAATTCAAAGCAAAAGTATAATTAATAATAATCGATCAGAAATACCACTTTCTGCAATGGAAAGTATTATTCATGAAATACAAAATGTTAACTTAGGAGAATTCCCCCAAAGTAATTTAAGCAGTGACAAGTTAGCGAAAACAATACCTATAGCAACTGACCAGAATGAGCAGGATCATAGTGATGTAGAATTTATTAGAGAAATTGATAATTCAGCTAATTTATCAAAGAAGAAAAATTATACAAAAAGACAAATTTCAAGTAACAAGACAAAAATTAATTTCGATTGTTTGAATAAAAATAAATGTGACAAGTGGAACATGAATAAAGGTACTAAAAAAGAAAATAAAGAAAATTGTTCAAAGTCTTCATCGGTTAAATTTGAGACTAATAAATTACTGGAATCTAATACAATTTTACAAGACTCTAACAAATTATCTGCAGGTTCAATAGCAAAGAATCTTTGTAAATCTCAAAAACCAATGGAGCTCATGCCTTGTGCTAAATTCAAATTGAACAAGTCAAGTATCAGGAATAAAAAAGATACTAAAAAATCATCAGTGCAAATAAAAAAAAGTACAGTATTTGATATTATGGGAAATCCTTCTAAAGTCTCCATAGAAGCAGGGACATTACACAAAATCAATGATCCTGATTTTGAAATTATTAATAATGATAAAAAAATAGCATCTACTGATTTATTATGTCGTCCGGAATATAACTCGATGATTGGGGTTATGAAGAATTTGAAAGACATTGAAAAAGAAAAATTAGTCAAAGATTATGAACATTTACCAAAAATCTATCAAAACTTTGTATCTGAAAAGGTATAATAAGAACGTTTTTCTCACAGTCAATACTATTTTTAAATACTAGTTTTACACAAATAATTTAAATAATGTTTACAGATGTCAGCTGCATTAGATTTTGCACCTTATGAAACTGTATATAAAGATTTAATAGACTTATCCATAGATGACGATAAACTTCCAACACGAATTTTTCGCACTAAGGATCCAGAACCTAGAGATAAAGATATTGTGCCCAAGCTTTCGGATTTTTATAATCCAAAATATACAGATCAACACTTCACAATAGCTAATATAAAACCTTTGAATCCAACAAACTTAAATACTCTAAATGCATTTACAATAAGTAACAAAATATGTACTTGGAAAGTTTGCAGAGATAATTTTTAATTTTTATATTACAGAACCAAACCTTCTTTGTACAGTTATTTTATATTTAGCCTTTTGTTCTTTATATCGTATATTCATAATTAGAGTTCCGTTTACAATTATGATAGTAAGATTGATTTATGAAATTCATATACATCTATTTTTTTAATGTGCAAAATTTGAAATAAATTGTAAAAGACAATTAAATCGTAAAAAAAAACAACTGTTTGTATTAAATTATATTACCAACATATAATATTCTATGTTTTAAAATACATGTTGACTTCATGTCAACAATCACTTTGAAAATTGATGCAAATTTTTGTTGTAATTATCAACGTAATTTTCGCTGAACGGATTGTTTTTGTCATCGTCAATATCATTATCAACATCATCATCTTCCGCAAATGGATTTTTGGATTCATCATAATCTTCTTTGAAAGGATTAGACGGTATGATTGGCGTTTTGGGTGGTATAAATGCTCTTTCAGCTGGTGAAGATTTGGGTGTTGGATTATTAATAATTCTGGCTTCGCGTATAGGTACGGGAGATTCTTTCCTTGCATTATTTTGTATTGTTGAAAAACTACTTCCTGTGAGATTAGGTTCTAATGATGAATAATAAAAATCTTGTTTATTCGTTTTGCCTAATAAATTGCTTCCTGATTGCGATGGCAATGGATCATTACGACGTGTTTCTGTTTTGGCTATCAATAAATGTAAAATTATAATTTTTATCTTATAACCACAATAATAGAATCAATAAATAAAATCACGTACCAAATAAAGTAGTTTTTCCTTCTGATAATCGAATTTTAGCTTCTGCACCGGGTCCATAGTTGTAGCATGAATTTGTTCCGTGTTTAACTGATTCTATTGCCACTTGAGGCTGTTGCCATTCTGTAATAACCATGAGTTTTTTAAAAACTCCGCGACCAAAATATTCTGCTACCAATGAAAATGGATCTTCTGCTCTATCTAATAAACTATGAAAAGTTTCGTGAAGATCTTTTGATTGTTCTTGTACTTTTATAATATCTAGCCACTTTTTGTTATCAGGCGTGCACGCTGGACATTCATTTTCGTTTTCCGAAAAACTTTGAAAGCAGCTAAAAATAAATGAAATTTTATATTGACATAAATTACTGATTGGAGCCATAAAATTTTGTTTAAGGCACTACTAACTGTTGATGATAAGAATGTTGACACATAAAATGTACCGATGGTAATTCTAGCTGATGATGACAAGCACTGCATCGTGAGCCTTGAAAAATAATAGTACTATTTTTGATGGTTTGTATTTGCTCCCGTAATTTTTCCGTGTCAGTTCGATATTTTTCAGTTAATTCTGTATCAGCTTGTACTTGCTCGTGTTCTTGACGTAATACACTATTTAAATAACTTCTAACGTCTCCTAGAGTACATGTTAATGATGTAGATAAAGCATCAATTACCATCAATGGTGATAATAATTTTTCTTTGGCTGAAAATTCCATAGCATTGTGAGTTATAAATAAATTCACTAGGTAAACAAAATATTAAAGTTTTATACCAATATAATCGAGAATATCAGATAATAATTTAGGAGGTGAATTCTTATTCCAAGCAACACTCCACAGAGCTTGGATCCACAAACTTGGATCTTGACGACCAAACTTATGACAAGTAGCTAAAACTTGTTCACAATCTTCTTCGCGTAAATGATACTGTAATATTTCTTGATATCTAAAATAAATATGAGAAAAAGTAAAAGTAACGCTTATAATTAGTAGCAATGTTAGATAAAAATAATTAACAGTATAGCTATTTTATATTCGTACAGTTTTCTTTCTTCATATAGATACAGTACTCCTCGTCTGAAATTATGTTGATGGCACAATATTAATATTTGATCTTTATCGTAGCAAGCATTCGAGTTTTGTAGAAGACGAACTACCTTTTGTTCATATTGTAATCTAGATATTTCATCGTTTAATGAGGACCATACATGCAAATAATGCTCAACCAATGTATTATAGACTGGTGTACTCCATCTGTTGTAAAAATGTTTTAAATAAAAAATATAATCTTTTCTTGTTTATTATTACTACTTATTATTACTCACTTAATGTCAGTTTTTATTAAATGTTCCAAAAATTCAACAAGTCGTTCTGAATTATTTAAAAACAAATGTATATATTCTTCAGGATTAGCTTTTTCAATGGACTGCTCCTAATTATCATTGCGTGAAGAAATTGTTATTAAATTTGTTATTAAATTACAAATATATTAGCAGAAACACAAGTTACATTTTCTTTACCTTTTCTGACAATAATTTATTGCTTGGTGTATAACTTGTACAAAGTATTTTTAAAAATTGGGTAGCTTCATTGGGAACATTTTCAATGAGGATACTACCATACTTTTTCATGTTCATCTCTGCTTCTTCAAAATCTAAAGTAGCTATATACTCCAAGGCTTTTTTATACTCAGTTTTATCTTCGATTTGTATACGAAGATACCACTCGTGTTTTCCGTGTTTTCGTGCTAGCAGTAAAGCGTCTTCTGGAGAACCTTGTCGGCATACTTTTATGGCTATTTCTACATCAAAATCTACCTCACGATCTTTTGTCTACAAATTATTAAAAATGAAAGTGACTTATTTTTATGAATTATTATTAAATAATTAAGAATTATGTACCATAATAAATTCTTTTAATTTATCTGTGTGGTTCAGTTTTGTATAACAGTTTAATAATAATGTAGTATGATCTTCAGTTGCTAGGCCTTGTTTATGTAAAGCTTGCAAATATGTCGTCAAGTAATCTGTATGTTGGGAATCCAAAAATTTTCTAATAATATAAGATGGCTCAAGCTTTCCTATAGTTTTAATATACTGTTCTATTGCACCATTATGATCCCCTTTTGAGTAAAGGTGATCACCATATTGGCGGAAAATATCTACAAGTCCTTCTGCATCATAATGTTGATTTTTAGCTATTCTATTTGCAGTCATATAGTTAGAATTTTATGTGCATACATTTAAATAAAATAATGAGAAAACTTATTTCAGTACCTAATGGAAACATCGTATAAATTTTTTTTAAATAGCAATGCTAGCTTTGATTGCAAATCCTTTTCATCCAAATGATACAATTTGCTATCTCCACTCAATATAAAAAAGCCTCCCCATTCTGATAAAACTGCTTGAACTGATAACATAGATGCAGAAAACACAATAAATTTGTTTTGAATATCGAGAACAGTAATGACATGTTTATCGGCTCCAGGAGGTATAGGTTCTATAGTACTGCAGTAAAAGTATTTTAGATAATTGAAACTTGTGAGGTTATGACTAGATGTAGTTCAATAGCGTAATTACGATGTTATACCTTGGTTTTGCAGACACAGTGGTTGCAGTTCTGTGAACTGTTCCTGTATCTTTAGCAATTATAACTAAATAACTTCTAAACCATTCTAACATTATTTTTTGGCCTTCTACTGCGTAACATGGCCCTCTTCCATCTGGAGTATAACAATAAATAGCCTAAAAAAATATTGTATTAATAGTTGCAATGAGGGCAATTAGTAAAAATAGTTGTTTCAATAATAAAATAGTACATCATTGCGACCAATCATGAAATGACTGTCTTGCTTTGATTCTGCAAGAATATTGCATTTTCTTGCACAACCCATATTATCCAAGACAGACTTGAATTCCTTATCTTTTATTGTAATATTATATAAATAAACACTATTAGTAGTCGCTACAAATAAATAGGTTTGTTTTCCAGTTGATTTTATTGCAAGTCCTGTTACAACGGCATTACTGTCTTTGAAAATTTTAATTTTGTTCTTTCTTTCTCTGGTCAAATCTCCCCTATAGATTTATAATAGAAGTTTCAATATACATATAGATATAAAAAAAAATAATTATATAACAATAATATTTGTATACCTGTACAACATAATAGAACCATCTTCGAATCCTACAGCCATTAGAGTTAGGCTTGAGTGGACACATAGAGCACTTGCTGGAACTGCTCTGTAACTGGGTATCGCTCTGCTTATGCGAACACAGATCGGATATCCTTGTTTGTCTTTCTTAGTCAGGTTCCATACCTTGATCGTAGGATTACATCCAGGTTCATCTTCCTGAAAATGATCAATAGCTAGTTTAAAAGAATGAAATATTATTTTGAATAAATAATGTATAAATAAAATGTTTTACGCCTATAGTAAAAAGGAATGTAGAGTTCTGAACTTGCTGCGCTGCAGTTAAGCTAGTTTCATAGGCTCTGAACGTTACTATTTCATACTGCCTGTTGACCAAATGAACATTACCAATGTTATCTCCAAATACTAAATGTCCATTCCCACTTGTTCCTGCAGTTACGCGAGCTTCCTATAGAATAAAATGTAAAAAAGGTAATTATGAGAATAAGGACGATTAGTAATGAATAAACTAATCTCACCCCTAGAGCTTCGGCTATTTTTCCGGAATCGACATCCTTTTTGAGATCGAAAAAATTGAAGCGACGCCACTAAAAGTAATGACAAAGTAATAGATTAAAACGAATGTGAGGACTTTGAGGTTAAGAGAAGCTGAAGAGTCTCTCGAAGAAATCTTCGTTGTAATCTAAACAAAATTTTGTAACGTACTTCCAGAAAAGCCATTGTCGAAGCTCAAAAATTCATCTCAGCATTGAAAAGGCGTATTCGCTTTCTTTAAATTGTAAAACTGGAAATGATAAAAAGAATAATGAACCGACATGTCCCAGACACTTTTGACAGCTAGGTTTGTCCTCGAGTCCCTGACTATGGCAGTGATCTATACCTAGTGCTTACGATCGCAATGAAATCTTCGCACAGCAATACTAATTTCTGTGTATCGATAGTCGCGAGAGCAGTATCTACGAGAACGTAAAAATGTAACGATCCACGAAGCGAAGATGACGAGCTGTCGAGTTCGAGCCAATGAGCCAATGAGCCAATGAGCCAATGAGACAATGAGACATTGAAAGCAGAGAGCTGCTCACTGCGAGCATCTCCTGTTTCTCGATAGTCGATACTGTCTAGCAAGTCGGTAGTGCTAGCAAGTAACAAGTTGCCTCTTGCAGATTGCAGTGTACGAGTACCTACACCAGGTGTACTGCACGGTGTAGGTATACCTCGAGACTTGGCCAAATTCCAATGAGATGGCGCTTTTAGCCGTCTTTTCAACCTCGTCCACGTATATTGGTACTCCCAATCTATGTACGATTACAAATGAGATGCCGAAAGAGCGATGCGAACGATTTAATCTCGAATGATGTCTCCGATTCAAGTGTTTCGGTCATAAAACTTTGATGCCTTATCGACTCATTTTTACGCAATAACTATAGAAGCTGAAATCAGCTTCCTCAATAGGGAAGCTCTGAAATAAGAAAATTTCAACATTTCAACATTTCAACATTTCAACATTTCACAACATTCTACTCTTAGAAACCTTTAAATTTATAGTAATATTTGTCGTAAGAAAAATTTCAATCAATCATTTAAATAGATGGAATAGATAGTGTCTCTATTATGGAAATGCGCAAAATAGTATCGAACAATATTGTTTGTTGTAAAAAAAAAGTTTAAAGTCTTTAAAGCTAAATGTCGTTTTAGCTTTTAATAGCTCTAATAGTACATTAGAGATGCGTAAGCGATTCCTCCCTTTCCTGCTGCGGGAAAAATACCATTTCTATGCGATGCATGCAATAGACGTTCTCTCGCGCGCTTTCAGATAGTTCGCCGACTAGAAGTAAGTCTTTATTTCTCAGTGTTAGCCACTCGAATAATAATAATGCTGCTTCATTTATACGAGATATAGATATGAAAATATATACATATGATCTATAATAACTAAAATAAGTGCGAAAGACGACTGTTGCTCGATGGCCTCCTAAAACTTCACGTTCATACACATAAGTTTGGCAAAAATCTCTGCGCCGATTTCAACTTCCAAGATCGCCAATGAAAATAGATAAATAGATGTTTGATATTGAAAACAGAGAGAATAGAGGGTGTGGTCGGAAAATATGCATAGAATTATTTTTATTTTCCACAAATACGAAATAATCGATGGTCAGTATAGTCGAGAGGTTAACTATGATAAAATGATTCTGTCATTCGAAACAAGAGGTTATTCGAATGGCGAGAGAGTCTGGAACACGGCAGATGTCTGGAATGTGAAAATCTTCCTGCAAAGTAGATGCGATTAGACGTAGTCTCTTAAGAGAGAGAGAGAGAGAGAGAGAGAGAGAAGGAAAAAAGTCTCGAACTAAAATAGTTGAATGAAAAAGGCGTAGCAGTATTAGAATGACAGCAGCAAATATCTATAGAAAGAGAGCCCGTGCACCGCTAACTTTCGTTCTGCGTTTTTGTAAAAACGCGCGAGTGCTTTGCGGGCAGGGCTGTTGCGGGCAGGAGTATGTATCTGTATGTATATATATATATATATGTATAAAATGAAAAAAATAAACGATCACGAGCTAAGCAGGCGTCTCCGTTACTCCTCCCTTCCTCGTCTCACTTGGATGCTCTTTCGCGCTCGCTCTTTCTCGCTCGCTCTTTCTCGCTCGCTCTGCTCCACATCTACTTATCCTCCTTTTCTTATAGTTAGGAACGCGTTCGCGAGCGCGCGGACTCGAGTCTTACGCGACATTCAAGGACGAATTCGTAAAGTTTATTATACCTAGAATAATAATCTCGTGCTGGAGTAGTAGAGCGAGCGATGCACTTGACAGCTCACTCGCTCCGATCGCCGAATGCCTCCTAGAAGCTATTTTTCTTCTAGGCGTTCGTTTCTATCTCTTCACTATAACGTAAATCCACGTATATGGATCAATTTTTTCAATTATAATAACGCTGTGAGAGGGAAATGGGTAATGGTAAAAGTAACAAGTTCATCAATGTCAAAGCTAATTGGTTTTATTGAACAGTTCAAATAAATCAGCATTCGACAAAACGTTTTGTTTGAACGTGAAAAACAAAGTATATGTATATAAAGATTAAGTCGTATAATAATGTAACATAAAGAAATTTCCTGTGCTTCGATATTATTACAATTCGCAGGCGTGTTCGCGTATCATTACGACACACGCGTACACGCTTGCACGCTAACGCGCACACACGCGCACACACGCGCACACACGCGCACACACGCGCACACACACGCACATACACACGCACATACACGCGCACACACGTACCTAGTTATACGCATTGCTCAACAAATACATAATTAAGACGCTTCGCTGTCGTAGTTTCGCAGGAAACGAGATCTACTGAACGGCTCGCAAAAATGTTCTCGTATAGAAAAAGGAGGAGGGGAACAAGCGATTTCGCCGCAAGTATACAAAGGAATCGCTTGTCCTTGGTTTCATGCGCCACGTATACACTTTATCTATAATAAATTTACGGACTTTGTTAATATCTGTCGTCGTCGTCGTCGTGTCGTCGTGTCGTCGTGTCGTCGTCGTCGTCGTCGACGTTGTCGTCGTCGTCGTTGCTACGACTGTTTAAGCTGCAACGTGCTTAGCTGTACTTTACTTTGCTACTCCCATGTATAGTGTAATTATATCTGCGCGCGTACGCGCAGCTCGTTGCAGCTGCCGACGATTCTGCTTCCCTATATATAATATTATATATAGATTGGCGGATTTCTAGGCGCTCACTCATCATCTCTCGACTTGACAATCTATCTCGCATACTTTCTCCTTTCTGTCATCGCTTATCGCTTTAAATATTAAAAACCTTCGATATACCGTTATATATCGCAGCGATTTTCGTGGCAAAACATTTAGTACAGTGTATAATATATTTGTAATGTATGCATGTAAGTTTACATACGTTATTCGTTCCGTGTGCACTTCGAACGAATACTTCGCATGAGGATTATACCGTATAGTTTGTTTATTTTTCCAAACGCACACCTTCGCATTCACACTCCCGTGCATATATATCGTCTCTTATATTACAAATAGTTTGAATTATTTAGACACCGGAGCCACCAAAATTGGCATAAAGAAGAAAGAAACAAGTGTCCTGTAAAGATTTTGTAGCTCAACCGTTCGCATTATTGCACATCCATTTGCATCTAGAAGTACTTATTGCCGATTTTAATGTATGCGCCCGAATCTAATGTTTGTATGGAACGTGTGAAATTGAAATTTCAATCGAGGCCACAACTTTTACAGATTCACTTGATGCTTATCCACATTATAATCTAATTATTTTTTTTAATTTTTATCTTAATTCTTATCCATTCTTTCGTCCACTTACATTTTTCTTCTACTTCTCGCACGCACGATCGCGCTAAAGCGCTTAAGAATGCACTTTTTTTAAAATACAATGTTTTATGTGTATACGTGTGTGTGTGTGTGTGTGTGTGTGTGTGCGCGCGCGTGTGTGTGTGTGTATATATACCCACATATATATATATACATACGTATACACACACACACACACGCACACACACGCACACATACATACACACACACACACATATACATATATAATTCATCCATACGATATAGTGTTTACCTTAGATTTTCTCCATATTTGTTCTATCTCTCCCGTTATTTAAATTTTATATAATAACAATATCACAGTTCTGTTCGTACCACGCATTATATTGTTTCTCCCCAGATTCTATTATATTATTACAGCTAGAAATTATTCTTTTCCTATTTCTCCTATATATATATATATATATATATATATAAGATATACGCGTAGTCACCGTCGCTCGCATCTATAGTCACACAGTTAAATTTTTGTCGTTTTAATAATTATTCGCAATTGCAAAAGTACGCGCGTACGGTGCTCTTTCACTTGTATTATCCTTTTAACTCTATAGATAATAGTTTGAATTTCCGTTGAATTTGATGAATAAACATGAAAATGACGATTGACATATGACTATCGCGCGCATGTATAGCGAGATTTTAAAAGTCAAACTTGTATTACATTTACCATCCGTTTGAATGACCATTAAATTTATATATTTCGTAAGATAACTTGCTTTTTTTAATCGAAAATATCTTCGCCTTGGTTAAATTTGCTCTGCAATGTTGTACAAAACAATTTTGATCAAGAGCAAGTTTATTGATTACGGAATATAATTTACTACAAGAATTTACTCTATTCTTACATATTTCATCGAGCATTTTTCGATTGCATATTAGTTTCTTTACAATCATTGAATCGTGCTTGTATTTACAAATTTTTTTCGATAGACAAATATAGCGAATAAAAGAATAATAAAAAAAATCTATACCTAAGGTAAAGAATTTGGCTTGCAATCGTATCACGAGCAGAGATTAATAAAAAATTTTAATTTTATATATATATATATATATATATATATATATATATATATATATATCATTTATATACGCTATGAATGATCGAATGTATTATTATTGAATATAATACACTAGATTGTTTGCAATAAATGAGCGCACCAAAACCAGCGTATACGCTAACGTTTTGTACACATTTGCGAAACGGACGGTTTCTAAGTACACCAGTCGCGAAAGTATTTTTCGTTTAAAATTGCTGAACGTTCAAATCATGAACTATCTAAAGAGTCACGTGTCTATGTAAGTGAATATATAGCTAATAGTATAACGAGCCAAAAGTGCGACACTGAATTTTTGGAAAATTTACTTAAGTGTTGACTTCTTATCAAAGGTTTCGAATAAAAAACTCTTTTTACTCTTATTGGATAAAAGTTTGTCAGAAATATTTTACCGAGTGAATTTCAGTCCACTTTTCACTATAAAGAGCGCTGGATTTATCAAACCAGATCTCGATGAGGTGTAAAGAAAATTTAGCCGTAGGCTCCGACAGCTCAAACAATCTAATAAATATTTAGGATAATCCAACGAAATGAAAAAAGAAGAAGAAAACTTGGAAATTGTATTTTCATCGTATCTCAAAGTTGCATGTTTTTAATATCACGAACGCCTATATACATATTGATCAAGTAACGCGTAACTCTATATATGTGTAATTTTACATAGTCAAAGACAACATCAAATTAAGTGATTATGCATATTCTAATTGTTCCAGCTCGATACAAAATGTATACTCTTCGTTAAAGTCTGCGATTCTCGTAAATAATTGGCTGACAAATTTTTTCAGAACATTCAATCAATAATTTTAACATTTATTAGATTTTTCGGTAGAGTCAGATTTCGTTCTGTGTCTAAGAGTACGTTGGTTATTTGAAAATTTTAGGTTCTTATGACAAATGAATAAGAGAGGCATAACTGGTTTTAAGTGAGAAATTAAATTTAATTAGTATATTTCTGTACATTTTTTCGTTGATCAAAATTTTTATTCTATATAGTTTTTTCGATAAACATTTTTACAAATTTTCGATTTCAACGATGTAGTCTTCTTCGACCTTTCCTTGGTTTTTCTTTATGTTTCTACAACATTACTTAGACATTAAAAAATACAAGTCACGTTTTCATCGATTGATTAAAAAAAAATAAAGGAAAGAAACTGTTGGTGTGCATATATGTCTAAATATATATACACTCATCTCTCTCTCTCTCTATATATATATATATATATATATATATATATATATATATATATATATATATAATATATGTAAAATTGCTTGCACGAAGTAAATAAGGAGTTACCTACTATTCACAGTGAACAAACAGTCTAACGTGTTTATTGACAGAGCGTCCTAATAAAAGAGCTTAAAAAATAAACGTAAAAAACTGATTGGAGCATAGTCGTGCCCTATCCGAATATCCCTACTATGAACATTGAACATGTATAACTATTATACTTTCACTTGGCAAACTCGGAGTTTGGCAATTGTTGCAATTGACGCATTTTTCGTATTTTTTTCTTCTTCTTGTTTATTCGTCAGTGGAATTACAGATAAATTGTACGACGTATACCTCCTTCGAAAAACTGTAACATTTGCTCTAGCAGCTATATATACCTTTAATTATATACGCGTAATGCACCTATTAAACCCCAAAAGGTAAAGAAAACAAAATTCTTTTGCTCTTTCATCCTTTTCGACGATATAAGCTGAACTATATAAGCCTTTTTAAAAGTAAGTAATATAATGACAGTCCCAATGCTATTATCAACGATTTTAATATTAACGATAGCAAATCATTTACCTGCGCTCATCTAAAATATTCTATGTACCTCTTTGTGTTTATATATATATATATATATATATATATATATATATATATACGCACTAAATGCATATATTGTATGTATATATACACACATACACGATTAAAATACGAGTTCCAAGTTCCACATGATCGAATTTTCGATGATGAAAATAAGTTAACATTTTCAATAATCAATTGTTTTCATTAAAAACGATTTTTTGTTATATTTATATACAGTAGTTGATGTATGCTCACGCGTGCAGGTGCACCGTAATAGGTTAATAAATCCAAAAGCCATAGAAAACAATTGATTATTGATTAATAATTAATATATCTATATAAACAATGCGTATTCATGAACCTATTAGTAATAATAATAATAATAATAATAATAATAATAATAATAATAATAATAATAATAATATAATAATAATAATAATAGAATAATAATAATATCATAATTATAAGTATAGAGATTATAATAATAATAATAATTATCATTATTATAAACAGTATATATCGTAATTATCATCAGATATAATATAAACAATGCATATTCAGAGCAACTTAACATTATCTTAGGATTAACAATAATAAAAACAATCGATTATTGTTAAATAATTTTTTACAAACAATGTATACTTAGTATCCTAGATTTACTAAGGGCCGGTGAGTTTGCGTGTACCAGTGTCTGAAGAATATTGTACGAATGACCGCGAGGTGAATCCCTGATTTTCTCGGCGGTTGTATTGGTCATCATAGTCTTAGGGTTAATCTTACTTGTCGTCGTCGTCGTCGTCTTCGTCGCCGTCGCCGTCGCCGTCGTCGCCATTTGCGTCATTGTTTTCGTCATTGTTTTTTATCATTGAATGGGAGTAGAGCGAGAGCTCGAGAAGATCGGCGGCCCTAGATCACAATTCGGTATTGCCAGTGTTCGCTAAGGGGGTTTGGATTGGGGTTGGGATCGGGGTTGGGATCGGGGTTGGGATTGGGGTTGGGGTTGGAGTTGTGGATCAGGGTGGGGGATAATAATCGATGGATTACGGCTTGTCCTTGAGACCGCCGAGAAGTGCGTGACTCTCCATGCTGGCGCTGAGGTTGCTCAGGTTGCTGAGGTTACTCAAATTGCCGAGATTGCCGAGGTTGCCGAGGTTTGGCTGGTGGGCGTAGTTGCGAATCTGGTGCAGGCTGATGAGTTGGTTGGGAAAGGAGGAGTTCTGGGAGCCGGGGCCACCGGGACCGCCGACACCCGAGGCCGCGGACGAGGTGGGCGAGGCCTTCTGCGAGTTGAAGGCTTCGTAGAGGTAGGGCCTCGAGGCCGGATGATGGCTCGTCGGATAGTGCAGATGGTTCAGCGGGTTTAGTGGGTGCTGCATCGAACTCAGCGAGTTAATCGAGATCGAGGAGATGGGTGTGAAGGCCGAGCTGCTGTTCGGGTGGTTCTGCTGCTGGGGCTGGGGGGTATGTTGTCGCGAGTCGGCTCCGTTGTCAGAGTGCGGCGGTGGTGGTAGCAGCATCTCACCGGAGGACTGTTGCTGCTGCTGTTGCTGCTGCTGCTGTTGTTGTTGCTGCTGCTGGTGACCGTAATCAGCGGGGGAGGATTGTTGTTGCTGTTGCTGCTGTTGATGGTGATGGTGATGCTGGTGATGCTGGTGGTGCGGTGGCGGCGGTGGTGGTTGTAGGCGGTCGTGAAGCTCGCTGATAACCGAATCCGGACTGACTTTCGGCCAGTAATGTTCCTGGTGGTGAGCCGCGGCTGCCGCTGCTGCTGCCGCCATCGAGTGAAGCGACGGCCTGAGGCCCGAGCCGATGATGGGCGGGCGTTTGTCCGTGCGTTCGGCGTGCTTCTGCATGTGCTTGGCCAGGTAGGTCTCTTGGGTGTAGCTCTTACCGCAGTATTGGCAGATGTGAGTCTTGAGGTGCTTTGACTCCTTGTGCTTGGGTATGTGCTCGAGAAGGCTAGGCTCATCGGAGAAGCACTTGTAGCAGGAGTTGCACTTGTACGGCTTGTCGGTCTGGTGGCAACGCGAATGGCTCTGCAGGTTGCTCAGCTGGCTGAAAGCCTTGGTGCAACCCGGGTGTCGGCACTTGTACGGCTTATCACCCGTGTGCGTGCGGATGTGCTGTTGCAGGTGGCTCAACTGCGTGAACTTCCGCTGGCAGATTTCGCAGCGGTAAGGTTTGATACCGAGGTGGATGCGCGTATGCTGCGACAGGTACGACGAGTTGGCGAATGCCTTCGAGCACTGAGTGCACTTGTACGGCTTCGCCTCGCGCATATGGATCTGCGTATGCAGCTGCAGGTCCGCTTTGCTCCCGAAGATCTGTAACAGAAAAGCGAAAATTGCCAAATTTAAAAATTTTCTTCAATATGCACCTCTCTATCGCTCTCTATAAACCTATCATTTAATTATAATCGATCCTGCGATCAGTCATACGTCATCTTTATATCGAGCGCGCGGTCCATTACAGAACGATGTCGAGCTGCTGCTCATAGGCGTCGAGTCGTTATTTCCCTAACGGAATCCGCAACGCGGCTATATTTATAAATAAATAAATGCAAACGAGAGCTAGTCGAGTAGAGCCAACTCTCTGTGTGAGTGTGTGCGTTTGACTCGGTCCAGCGTGGCGGCAAGGAGAGGCTGACCTTGTCTATCACGGCATAGCCTCGAGCTATACCTGCGAGCGCGCGCGCGACTAACTTGGCTCTCTCGCTCTCTGCAGTTCTCCCTTCCACTTGGCCACCGCCGCCGCAGTTGCCGCTGCCGCCGCTGCCGCCGCTCACTTGATCACTCGCTCGGCTCGCTCTCTCGTCTCTACATAATATTATAAACGCGAGGATACGAAAATATAATTCATCCTAGTCACGAGATTCCTCGTCTATTGCGGGGCTCTCATATATACCATCGACCCGACGTGCCCCACTCCCCAATTCTTAGGAGATCGTTTTTCTATTTTTTTTTCGTTCACACACACACACGCACACACGCACGCACGCGCGCGCGCGCGCGCACACATATTTATATATAAATTATACCACGCGTCGGGAACACTGTTACGTAAAGCAGAGCCGAGTGGTTCCGTAGTGCGCACAGGGTCACCCGGGCAATTGTAATCAGTGGCTCCAGACGAGTGAAGGCGAAGAAGAAAGAAAAGAAAAAAAAACGAGACGAGAGAGAGAAAGAGAGAGAGAAAGAGAGAGAGAGAGAGAGAGAGAGAGAGAGAGAGAGAGAGAGAGAGAGAGACAGTGAGAGCCGAGCGCGTGCGTTGCAGGTGCTATGCAGTACATTATATACATCAGGCTTCTTCTTATCGCGCAGTATGAGCCTCCTTATCCTCAGGCTGACGAAAGCTCGTTGGTTTTTGTGCTCACGAAAATCATCTCAGCATTTTTTCTTTCTCTCTCTGGGAGCCAATGATTAACTTTTGTCGATTGGCCCGATGAATAGTAGACTGACGAATTGCTACCGCTTTGCTACTAATACGAGAACGAAAAAAGTGTTTACGGAAAACCGTAAAGAGATACACAAACAATCACAGACTAGATAGTGTATATATTTGATATAAGTAATATACCGAATATTTAGTTGTATAGTTAATGCCTTGGTAAATTAACGAGACACACAGACACGCAGACGCACACATAATTTTTTTCATCACACAGCGAGTTTTCTTTCTCTCTCTGTTGATATATATATGTGTGTGTGTGCGTGGATTGCAGAGCTGCGTGAGTAGCGTCATGAGTTGCAGAATGCAAAATGGGTGATCATTACACGGCAGCTCTGGACTCGCGCGTTACACGTCGAAACGTCAAAAGTAAAACGTTGTCGTATAGACGTCGTTGTCGTTGGGTAGAAAAAATCTTACCGATCTTTGCGGCGACGAAGAAAATAAAGTTTACATAAGTCTGTTGGGAATGCCAAAGTCCGCTCTATGTCTCGCTACCAATCATAAAAGCGTCACGTGCCGTCGCGGCCAGATAAAACTCCGATCTACGTATGTGTGTATAATGCGTCTATATGTATTCAGAAATGAAAGAGAGCGAAGAGAAAGAGAACGACGACGATAACGACAGGAGTACGAAGAGAGTGGACTAGAGGAAAATTGCAGCGCAGTTAGTGAAAATGAAGTGCTTTAGTATTTATTTGTTTAAAGGATAGGATTCGCGCAAGAGCCGATCGTTGAAGGTGTTAATTCTCACGAAAGAAAAGTCCGGGGCTATAATACGCCTGCAGGCGAGTGCTTCTATACTCGTATAGCTTGTGCGACTAGTTAATCGACGCGGAGCGCATTTTTTATTTCCTCCTTTCGAAAGGTGGCCTTGTCGATGTCAAGTTCGTCATGAGAACGCGCCCGCGCTCTCCAGCGATAGAGCAGGTTGCGGTTCCCGTTCGGGGGAGTCTTGCACAATATAATTCCGTGTCGAATATAGGCGGCTGGCTGCGTTATGTATCTTTTTCCATACTACGCGGTGCAAACACTGCGAAGTCAACTCGACTGGGACACGAGACCGATAGAGAAAACTGAAAAGGAAACCAGTCAAATATCGAATTCTCAGATCGGTCTTATTCGAAATATTATTACACATCGATGCCTACACATGAATAGCTTTTAATCGGTTAGTACTTCAAGTGTCCTGCGAGTGTCCTGCGACAGTATACTAGTTTGATTAGCGAATCGAACATCTCGAAGCATCTCGTCGACGTATGCTCGGTCACAAGTTATTGCACTCGTATGCCTGCACATGTACTTTACTACTGATATGGTTCTTGATGCTGGAGGGATCAGCTTAGCTACAGAGCCAAATGTTGAGTATACGCAGTAGTAGTAGCGCAGCAACGGCAAAGTCAGCAGTGGCCCCGGGCCAGGACTCGTAAATTCAATTTAAATATTCGTCCGCCTCACTGCGACCTTAATGATCGTCCGTGAATCGACCGCAAGAGTCACGGCCATTCGTCGCTGCTACTTCATCTAGCTCTCCCATCCCATATACATATACAGATATTTAGATATGCGCACACTCACGCACTACAAGGCATTGCTCACTCAACTTTTCGACTGCGCGATTAGGAAGACGGATAAACAGAGTGTCTATTGGTACACGAGATTGACAGTTGAGTGGAGCCGCCGAAGGTCCATTCTCGATCTCGAAAACACTCGATTGTGCTTTTGTACCTAGACTGACTCTCACTCACCATAGTATACTTAATGATGTGCGAACGCTCGCATATTTAGATATTTTTATGACGCATCACGCGCGCTCTCTCATGTACATCAAGCATATAATGTTAGAGAGGGAGACGCACAATTGAAAAGTATCGCGCAATAAAGCAAACGGGCTTATGTCGGGGATAATTAATTTTTAGGATCCACAGTCGGTCGTAAGCCGAGCTCCGCTATAAAAAGCAATCTTCATCAAGTCTCTCTCTCTCTCTCTCTCTCTCTCTCTCTCTCGAAATTCAGCCTGAAAGTTCAAGGGAGATGAGAGAGAGAGAGAGAAAGCAAGGGAGGAAATTTTCGAAAAGGTTCATTTGAGAACGTAGCTGTAGCGGCCTCGCGGCTTTACGAGGAGGAGTTTCCGGACCCTCCGCGCACACAGATAATTAGCTCAGAGTGAGAGAGTCAAGAGCAGAGACGTTCCCGCAGGGACTCGGGGAGCCCTTAACAAAGCTTGCGGCCGCCCTCGAAAGGAGTAAGAAAGAGGGAGAGAGAGAAAGAGAGCGGTGGCAACTCTGATGCAACGTCAGCGCGGTCCCTGACCTTGAAACATGGCCCACGGTGCGAGTGTGCGCGCAACAGAGACGGAGAGCGAGAGCCTCGTCAGCGCCAACCTGTTGATGATGCGTTCCCGTGCCAAAGATCGTCGCGCGTGCTTTTATCGCCGGTAGCCTTCGCGAGCGACGATAATTTACTCTTCTCTTCTGCCGACGCCGCTCACTCTCTCACTCTCTCTCTCTCTCTCTCTCTCTCTCTCTCTCTCTCTCTCTCTCTCACTCTGTTCCCTTCCTCCTCCTTACTACACATATCCCGCTCTCAAATAGCGAAGAGAGAGAGAAAAAGTTGCTTCTTTCTCGCTGATGCGTTATTTAAAAAAGCTCTTAAAATTTTAATGTATGCCTCTGTCGGCTGTACAGGCCGCGCCGTAAGTGTAAATAATCAATTTCTGTGCTAATTTCTACAGATGATGCGGAATTACGCGTGTAAAACTGCGCTACTGAGTTTGCGTTGATGGGAACTTTATTAACGCCTCGAAAGAAACTGCTCGATGCATTCATATGATAGTCCTATAATATTTCATTTTCAGATATTAATTATTACTCATATTACAAATATTCTTTGTTTTCCGAAATATGTCGACCAGTAAAGAGAAAATATTCTCTGCGAGATAGCTTACGCAAAACTTTAAATCTCTCTGCTTTTTTCAGTCCCGCCTGTATTATGCATTTTCTTCTATTTGAAAGGACGATAGGCGGGGGGCCAAGCAATGCCAGACGGAAATAAATTGACAATTAAAATAGTCGGGGCGCGGGAACCGGTCAGGAAGCCGCACTACCGCCGCAGTTTGCCTAATGCATAAAGCAAGCCAGTTTCGTCGAGGACACACGCTTGCCAAAGACGGGTTTAGCATTCGCACATATTAAAGTTTCGAATTTTTAATGTTCTAGCTTATGGACCGTTCTTCCATGGGGCATCTTTTTCGAAAACAAGCTAGTCGAACCAAACACGTTATTTTGTTCATTTTCCGAAAACTGCCTCAATATATTCTGCGTGCGAATAAGATAATAAGAAACGAATTATGAGTTATGACACTTGAATCGTTAGCGCAGTTTTCCTCTCGAATGAATCATCCTTGACCACGGCGCATTAAAAAATACGACCCAACACGAATAGTCGATAGATTTTTAATTGCTAACTATGTTGAAAGCTGTATAGCTTTGTCCAAATCAAATCAACATGAGCAACAGTATGATCCGAAGAAGGATTAGATTATTGAATGACATTATTATTAAACGACGCTGTAAACTTCGCGAGGTAGAAAGAAATGACGGATCGCATGCACATCGACGACATGCGGCCTCTCTACTCATCACCAAACGACGATAGATTCGCTTTTAACCAATGAGCGATGTTCTTTCTTTCTTTATATAAATACAAATAATTAGAGAATTATGTACGTGGAACACATTGAAGAAATGGTATGTTTACCATATAGAAATCGTTCTATAGTTTCATTACTATAAGGTTATTGAAAAAGCTATTAATATATTGCTAAAGCCAAGGGACAACATTAGCTGTAAAAAGATAAAAGATATCATGCAAGTGGAAGTAGCAGTAGCAGTAGCAGCAGAAGCATTGAAATTTCTCATCAAGAAGTAGCATCAATCAATCGTCGGGAACCGAAAGCCAACTTTCAAAATCAATTGCTCAATTTGCCATGCGCCTGGCGCGAGAGTCTCATTTACATGTTGAACGGCGCTGAGGAGGAAAAAAAGTCGAGCAGAAAGTCGAGCAGAAAGGAAGAATAAAGAAAAAGAGGAGGAGGAGGGGAAGAAGGCGAAGAAGGCGAAGAAGACCGAGAGAAAGCCCGACGCGCGAGAGCTGCAACACGGGAGCAAGTGTACGCGTCTTAAAAAATGGTTCGGTTGGCGCTTGTAAAGGCGCCCGAACGAACAGCACTATACATAGCACAGCAGACAACAAAGTCGGCGGCCCTTCAGTCTCTCTCTCTCTCTCTCTCTTTCTCTTTCTCACTGGATCGCGCGTTCGGCGTTCGGCGTTCGGCGTTCGGGGGAGCAATTAGAAGAAGAATCGTACGTATAATTGGTGAGATAAAGAACGGAGGATTCCCAGGCACCTACCAGCTGCCGCCACCGCTCGAGCCCTTCGACGGCAACAGCAGCAGCAGCAGCAGCAGCAGGAAGAGAAACTATAGGAAAAGAATGAAAGAGAGAGGCAGGTCACTCTCGCCCTGGGCCACTACAGCATCCAGGTATACCTACACTGATATAACATGTATAGCTATAAGCACAAATAATCGTACAGTCTCGGTAATAGAGAACGGAATCATCCTCATTATCATCATTGTCATTATCATCATCCTCGTCATCATCATCATCATCATCATCATCATCATCATCATCATCATCATCATCATTATCATCATCATCGTCATCACCACCATCATCATCAGTAGCAGCAACAACAGTAGCAGCGGCATTGGGAATCAAAAACCAGTTTTACGCGCTGCTCCAATATATGCCGTACCAGTGTCATACTCTCTCACGCGATGACCCGCTACAACAACTATACACGTATCCACGCACTTCTAGATATTATAATATCCTCAGGTTTTATATGCTCGAAATTTTTAATTTTCCCAAGTTTGCGTTTCTAGACAACGAATTCATCTGTTATCTATTATGTTACGCACAGCACAGTGAGAATAAAATTAAAGCGGTTGATCTTTCACGACAGAATACAAGAATTTTTTGACTTATAGGTGAAGGAGCATCAGCATTTCATGTATCCGAATGATTGTGAATTAGTAGTCTGCAACTTTTCAATTTATTAATGTTGATCGATACGAAAAGGCCTTGAAATACTTTTTGGCATCGCCGCAATAATGATGAAAATCTCAATGTGATTAATTTGAACTCTAATTTTGATAAATACATAAATATAAATTGTTATAATGTATGTTCCATGAGAATTTCCTATCAAAAGTATGTGTATTGAAGACCGAGCTCGGTCACACAAAAGAGATGTTACAGGTTCAAAGACATATACATACATATACTAACTACATGTACAAACACTTGTGGTACGATAAAAAAATTTAATTTTAACGCGTGTATTAAAAGAAGAATGTTCTGATCAATAGCAAGCAATACAATATATTTATAAAAGAGTTCACGGGTAGTGTGAAATCAGTGCACGCACCATCACGAGTGGCTTACTCATCGCGTACATAGTGTGGATATTATAGAGAGAAAGAGCTTGGTAACGAGGAGTTTTTAAATGAAATTCAACATGTTTATTATTTATTCGGAAAAGAAGTTAAGTTGAAGAAGGTTTCCTTCGCCGTGAATGCAGCATCGGGAGAAGTATAACGGCTACTCTGTTATTCTATAAATATGCAATTAACATCAGACAATAAAGAGAAACGTTACGAATGCGCGCTCCCCCCTCTTTTCTCTCTTATTTGCACGCAGCGTGGCGGTGTAACAGTAAACTTTTTCACCCTGTCGCTGAGTTCCACGCCGGCAAACGTCGTAACACAATCCACCAATTACCGTCATCGAGTCTCGCTGCGTCGCTAAGCACTTGCCAAGCTGCTAAACTTCCGTAAAACCTAGAAGCGCATAATGCGACCGAGCAGTAAGAACGAAAAAAACTGCACCATTCTAAGCATTTCGATTCCGGAGTAAGAGTACTGACCAGAAATTTCGATGAAAAAATATAGAATTCTGATATATAAATATACAGATTCAAGTGTGCGGCAAAGGGATATAGAGAAGTGCGAAAGGAGCGTTGCGTAATAATACGGGAAGGCGTGTAAAGCAAGTCAAGACGACGAATGTAGCTGAGAGAGAGAGAGAGAGAGAGAGAGAGAGAGAGAGAGAGAATGACAATTAGTTTTTACAAAGTAACAGCTTGCGTAATTGGCCGAGCTGTTAACTTAAATTTTTCAATGTTTTTTCTCGGAAGAGTAGCGTGCGCGCGCACGCTCTTTGTTATCATCGCGCGCAAGTACATTTTTTCCTTTCTAATTTGTGCGCAAGAGGCTGTGGCTGTGGCTCTGGTACTGGCGGCAGCGTAAATCGTGCGAAAGAGAGATAAAATTTGGATTGGAAATTCGATGTTTGAAGAAGTGCTGGACGGTAAGTATACTTGCGCCGCGCGACTACAATTGAGCGGTGAAGGGAGAAACAATGCGCGCGTTAGGTTTTTTACGAGTCGAAGAGGAGGAGAGAGAAAGAGCTGTAGAGATCGCGCGCGCGCACGCAAAAGAGAGGATGATCCGCGGGCGCTCGGATTTCCTGCGGAAATGACGAAAGGTGGCTTAAAAGAAGAAGGCTATGGATGACGAGTGGCTCGAGGCGGACAATTGTACCGTTTGGCGCGGCTGACTTTTTTTGCGGCTGAAAGTGCAGCTCGCGCGCAGAGCTATAAGGCGGATCCTCGCCGAGTGTACATTTAGGATTCCGAGAGGGGCAACAAGAGAGAGAGAGAGAGAGAGAGAGAGAGAGAGAGAGAGAGAGAGAGAGAGAGAGCGAGTTTGCTGCAGCAGCGAGTAAAGGAGGACGAAGGTGCCGATAGCTCAGCTATAAGTAAAGAGCTTGTGTTGTGCTGCTATATAGCCAAAGGAGAGCGGCTGATTTTTCCCGGGCGTTTCCGAGGAACGACTCGCGGCGGAATGCCTTCGACTGGTTGCAACAATTACCCGTCGTAAACGCGCTCGCTCGTTCATACTCGCTCGCTCGCGCTCGCTTACACCGGCTCGCCGAGATTGAAATATAAAACGGCATTTTTTTGCACGGGACTGCACGCTCTGTAGGCACCCGAGCTAAATCATCGGTTTCAAGGGGCTTTCGGGCTTTTTGTTATCGGCTCTGCTGCTGCCGCTGCCGCCGCCGCCGCTGCCGATGCTGCTGTTGCTCTTGCCGCGCTGCCGTTGCCCGTTGCTCGCTGCCCGTTGCCCGTTGCCGTTGCTGCTGCTACGGCAGTACACAGCGCCAGGCGGGCGCGCGCGCCGCGAGATGAAGCTGCTTCGCGGGCCCGAGCCTTGAGCGAAGCCGTTAAAAGGTGCTGCCTAGGAAATCCATCGGCAGAAAATTATTATCATTATCGCTCCTCCTCTGCTGCTCTCCTTTCCAGTCTCAGCTGTACTCTTTTTTGCTCGCTCGCTCGTGCACTTTTCTCTCTCTCTTCAGTCTCTCCCTCTCTCTCTCTCTCTCTCTCTCTCTCTCTCTCTCTCTCTCTCTCGCTTATGCGCACGGCGTCGCCGCTTTTTTGCTTCTTACTTTCATTGCTTTGCCCGCATTTTTCGCCGCCTAATGTTCCTTCTCGCGCCCGCTTCAGCAGCAGCAGCAGCAGTCTTTGAGGATGTACTCGAGGCTAAAAAAGACGTAACTCGTCGGAGAGAAGAGGAGAAGAAAAAAGAAATTACGCGCGCGCGCTGTCGAACTAGAGTGATTTTCGTTTCCTTTGAATTTCGTATTTCGCGCTTCTTAGGCATCGGGACTTTGACGAGCTGCGCGCCTCAGTCGATTTATTTTACGCTGCTCGCTGCTTATTTTAGCGGCGCGCAGATAACTCTACCCGCTATTTACCTTTTTTACGCCGGTTCGAGAGAATGAGAGAGAGAGAGAGAGAGAGAGAGAGAGAGAGAGAGAGAGAGAGTAGCGACCCTCGACTCTCTACATACATGTACTGCTCACACCGCTGCTCCAATCTGCAATCTGCGCTCGGCGCAGTCTGCTCTCTGCGCGCACCAATTAGCTTTACGACAATTTCGAGTTCCGAAGGAGGATCAGCGGCAGCAGCTCGCGTCATATACATACGCAACGAATGGCCAGTTAGTTTTTCAAGCCTGCCGGCGCCGCCGCCGTCGCCGCCGTCGCCGCCGTCGCTGCAGCATATTTGTGAAGAAATTTTCTCCTGCGCTTGGCTAGATAAATTCGTCAAGTGGCGATAGCGGGGCGGAGAACGAGAGGACGAGAGAACGAGAGAACGAGAGAACAAGAGAACGAGAAAACGAGAGAACGCGCACACACACATACTCGTGTATTTTGCATGGCTATATATCCCTAGCTCGAGTGCACCTAGGGGAGGATTTTTTTACCCTGACATCCAATACTGCTCTCGCTTATTTTTTGACTCACATTCGCGCATACTGTAACGAAGCGACGGCGTCGTACGCACAGAGATCAAGACCATCTGCAACATACTGTCTCTCCGTCTCTCTCTCTCTGTCTCTCTCGCTTTCGATGTATCTCCCTCGTTTGTCGCCGTAGTCGAATAATACCTTAACGGCCTTCGTATATCGCTATATAAAAATATCTGGAAAAACGGGAGAAATCGAGTATGGCGTAAAAAAGCAGGCTACCGCCTCGGGAAAAAGGCAAAATAACATCAAGCAGCAGTATAGCTAGGGGATACTGGGGCGAGAATGATCGTTTTGCTTCCACCGTCATCAGCAGCTGAGATAAGGGGAAAAAGTTGAGCGAGCGAGATGACAATTGCAGCGGTAGCAGCAGGGGGACACAATCCTAGAGCCGAATTTCATTAATGGATCCATTATTCAAATCTTCTCCTAACCAATAATTAAATAAGCACTATATCGTCCTCGTAGTCCATCCCGCGATGACGCGCGAATTTTTTTTTCTTTCGCTAATGTCAGTTATTATAGCCCGTGTGCGCAGTTGTATTACGGAAAAAACCGTGGTGGACAAAATTAACGTTTCGAGCACACATGTGAGAGCATCAGGAAAAAAAGAGTGAAAGTTGCAACAGTGGTGGGTGCAAAAGTGTGGGTAGTCGCATGCACGTGCAACTTGCCCCTCTCTCTCTCTCTCTCTCTCTCTCTCTCTCACTCTTCGAGTGTAGGAGACGCGTGGCAGCGACACCAAGGGTATTATATTGCTTTCCGCGATCTACTGGTCGACCTAGCTGGAAGACGACTGCTCGACTGGCTTTTTTCTTCACTATTTTGCTAAGAATAGAAGGACGAGCTAAGCTTTTTTCGACCGAGTACCAATAGAACAAGAAGGAAGGAGGGCAAAAAATGAAGCCCGGAAAACAGAGGAAAAAGAGGATGAAAAAAAGAAAGAAACGAGCGACAAGACAGATATAGGGAGCTGGACAGCGATATGACGGCACGGATTTTTTCTCTCTTGCTCGAATAAGAAATATCACTGCCTAGTCTTGGATCTCTTATTCCAGTATAAACGAACTCTCCTCATTCAGTTGCATATACAGATTTATTTCCGTGCTCTCAATTAGTCCCTCGCACACGACGAATTGAAAATATCGAAAAATGGAATCGTGCGCGTAAAAAATTACGATTCAATAAACCAGTACTATTTTTAATACTAAAGCGCACACGCTCTTTCATCAATGACTTTGTCTCCCGATCATTCTCTCATAGAAGTTGTAAATAGGAAGCTTCGAAAGGGCTTCATTTGTTTATGCTCTTATCGCTAACCGTAGAACTGGATTTATCCCCAAAATCAACAAGTATGTATATACCAACGAGCAGAAAGGAAGTTGTTCTTTGACGTTAACGATTTTTTTCCAGTTGAATTTTCGAATTCTCAGAAATATATTACGGTGTGAATGAATCTGTGTAGACTTTATTACAGATCTATGAACGAAAGAGAGCTTATTTATTGTCGATGCGTGGAGAGGAAATATCGAAGTATTGTTTCTTACAAGGGCGTGCACTCGTGCATTACATTGTGACGACAAGTCAGAAAAATTGGCTTTGTTGGGCACTTCTGGCAAATTGCGCGCGAATAATGGTGGGACATGATACGAAAGACGGGTCAGTAGAGCTATGGCTTCGATACAGACTTTAGTAGTCTCTTGGCCTTTGCTACATAAAGCGTAGCGAAGAAACGAGGAGACGAAGCGATGATTGTGTTCGTGCACCCCCCGTCGGAGAAGCGGCCAAGTGACTTCTACGCCCCTGACGGCCTCACGCTGAGAAGAAGAATTAGCGGGTCATCGATCAGCAAAGGCTGCTGGTGTCCGTTTAGAAATTAGTCGCTTGTTTACTGATTCCCTCTCATTGCGATCCACCCTCGATCGAACGTAAATGAAAAATTTCACGAGAGCGAGCGGATAGATTGGATAGACTGGCAACTACACGCGAAGAGTACGTACCCTTTGATTCTTTTTTTCAGCCGCAGCTTATTTATTATTTTGTCAGGGTTCAGCGGCTGCATTATCGCGTCCGTTGAACCGGCGCGACGAGTAACCGACACGTGTCTCTAGGAAAAGTCCAACCTTATCAAAGATACCGATGAGCGCGCGTCTTGCGGGCTATTCGGCGAATTATAAGCGTATTCCTAGCAAAAATACAATTTCAGAAGTCTGAAATTTTAGCTCCGCGTGACAAAGCTTATACCAGACTTATACCAGCTGTGTATCCCGAAGCCGTCGCCTGCGCGGGCGCAGTCGCGCCGCCGGGAACAATCAGCTGCTCGACAGACCACACGATCTCTGTCTATATACGTATACAATATACATGTATATACCTGTATATATATATATATATATATATATATATATATATATATACATACATAGCAATACATATATATATATACATAGCAATAGGGTATACATGCTAAATTTTAGCGAGTGCGTTGTATAGTCAATGATAAAACGAACCAAATATTACTCTTTAGATGCGTAAAACATAGCGTGCGGATTTTACTTAAACGATCGTAGCAGCGGCTATTTCTTCTGTCGTATTATATTGTCTGCTCGCTCGACGATAGCGTCGGTCCTATCACTGATTATGTCGCTTTGCAATTAGCTTCTGCTGCTTCGGCTTCGACTACTGCTGCTTTTTCGACTATACACCAATCTACATATCGTCTCGTCTCTTAGCACCAGACGGGAAATTAATATTGCGACAGCTCGCGCGCGCGCATATGTATATGTAGATAATGAAAGCGAGACAACAATGTGTCTTTGCCTTTATTGCCAATTAGAAAGTCGGAACGATTTATTTTTTGAAAATGAAAAAAAAGTGAAAATTTACGCTACGAGTGGTGGAAGCATGTTTCAAGAGCGTAGAGGTGCGCGCATTCCTTCAGTTTGACTTATTTACCGCGAAAGCATAGTACGTGCGCGGCGGCTGATATTTATAATTAGGTTAAAAACGGCTACGCTAAGTACGGCTAAAATTTTACCTGGCTATTATACTCGGGGCTTCGTGTAATTGTGAAGAGTTCGCAAAGGCTAAAAAGTTCGAAAAACGCCGAGGGTGCATTATTATCCAATCAGCGACTCGAGCGTTAACTCTATACATATATAGAGGCACCTGTTGGACGAAATTTCCCGTGAAAGCGTTTATATATCGCGTGTGGTAATCGTAATTTATTGAAAGCGATGCTCCGATAAAATCGACCCCAATGCACAGTGAGAGTTTGAAAAGTGCGCCCGAGGATCTAGGCAGAGAGGGTGGGTGGGGTTGGGCGAATAGTCCGGAAAGGGTGGGGGGGGGGGAGGGAGCCCGATGGATACCCCTTGAGTAAGCGAACGTGCACACACTGCTTCACGAGCATTATTCTCCGTTGAATGGAGTCGGGATACCGGACACGAGTATTCAGCCCTTTAATACAGAAGCTGCAGCAGACGCGTTTAAAAAGTTTCGAGGTGTAAGAAGGAAATAGTATTAAACAAAATTGGCGTAAAATTTTGGTACGATCGTCTAGGAGTATTTACCTTCTCATCTTCGTGGGGTGTTGGTGGGGTCGGCGGCGTATACATGCGAGGCGCATAATCGCCAAGGGACGATGCGCCTCCCGTCGAAGATCCCTGACTCCTCGGCGGACTGAGATCCGGTATCGCAGCGTGATAATCCTGGAGGTTAGGCACGACTCCGGTTGGTACGACCGGCCGATACTCCATCGCGCGCACCTCCATTTTGGTACCGATTCCAAGCCCCGAGTACACCAGCTTGAGGCCGTTTCGCGACGGGTTAGAGGATGGCGAAAGTCAGTGTTCAAGAATCGATCGAGAATCGGAGCGCCGGAAACACGTGCGCCTCAGTCTCCTCCTCCTCCTCCCTACTCTCGCTCGACGTCTTCTACGAATCTTAGGGTTGGAGCGCGCGCGCGCCTCTGCAGATCGCAAATGTCAGGTCCACATATCTTTGCACGCCGCTCCTTAAACTCTTTCTTCAGCTGCACTATCTTTTCTATTTTCACCTATCTTCTCAATTTCTTCTAATATTATTATTATTCTGATTATTATTTCACGCGCGGAAAGTTTTTAATGGTAAATGACCGGGTTGTTATGTCACCGCGCTCTTCGCGGTGCACACATGTGAACGCGGAGGAACAAGTATATATGCACGTGTCACGAGTATAATGTTGCTTGAGAGCTGCCTCGCCTTGCAGATAAAGAGAGCAATCCTGCTGTAGGCTGCGTGTTTATGGTTTTTCGTGCTGAGGATATAATAAGCCACGCGCGGCGCGCCGTCGTTTCAACTCTCTCGGCTGGAGCGTATTACACCTCCGGGGCAATGCTCACCCCTTGGCTACTTTTTGCCGACTGAATGTTTTGCGCCGCTCCGCGCTCCGGCTGCCTGTCTCTCCTCCTCCTCTTCTCTCTCTTTCTCTCTCTCTCTCTCTCGCTCGCTCGCTCGCTCTCACTTGCTTGCTCGGCTGTTCCGACGGTCGGGAGCGAGAGCGCGCGCGCGCGCAGAGGAGAGGCAGCGAGCGTGCGAAGCAGATAGAGAGAGAGCGAGAGAGCGAGAGAGAGAGAGAGAGAGAGAGAGAGAGAGAGAGAGAGAGACGGGTAGAATCGAGGTACGTATACGACTAGTGGAGAGAGAAGGATGCACGACCCCCACCTCATGAACCGGCCTGCCCCTTCCCCAGTCTGGAAAATCCTCCACCTCGCTCTCTACCCCCACTATTCGTTTCGCAGAGCTTCCTTCCAAGTGCTGCTGTTGTTGCTGCTGTTGCTGCTCCTGCTCTCATATGTGTTCACAGAGCGAGAGAGAGAGCGAACATATATATATAATTCCATATAGGCTACAGACTGTGTCCCACCGATTGTCCGTCTCACTCTTACGCAGCGCTGAGAAGCGCGTGTACAAAAGAGAGAGATAGAGAGAGGATTCATTGGCGATCTGTACACGCTGCACTCTGCTGCTGCACGTAAAATCAAAAGAGCTAGAGCGACATATAGCGCGTGTGTGCGGGGGGATGGGAGGTGATCCAGTCCGGGGGATAATTAAGCGCGCGTATCTCTCGACTCTCCCACTATCGTCGATGCCTCCTTTTTCCCACTCCCCCATCCTCTCATTCGTCTTTGGCTTTTTTCCTTCCCTCTCTCTCACTCGCATACACTTTACTCTCTTCTACGCTCTCTTCCTCTTCACTCGCTTTATACTCTTCGTTTCTCTACCCCTTCCATCTAGCGGTATATACACGGCGTCTTTGTCGCTTCATTCTTTGCTCGTTCTCCGTCACTTGCAGTATGCCTTCTTCTCGCATAGTCGAGGATATCGATAGCTATACCTATATCTTTCAAAGATCCTTCCTCGATGAAACAGCTTTCTCGAATTCGTTATAATTAATACCATTGTGCGAATATCCCAAGTTTATAGTTAGTTAATATTTGGTTTAAATATTAGAATTAGCACCTGAAATTTTTTAAAATCCCTGTTCTTTCGCGGCTTTGTTCTCTTGTAGGCACTTGTGCGAAGGGTGTACAATGCTGCATAATAGAGGACCTAGAGATAGCTCTGCACACGAGAGACGAAGTGCCGCCGTTTCGAGAATCGAGGGTGAAATTAGGGGCGGTACATCCGATGGTAAGAGAGAGAGAGAGAGAGAGAGAGAGAGAGAGCGAGTGCATATAACAGCGGTTAGTCGGTAGCAATCTTCATTGTTGATCGATTATGCGAATCGTTCCCGGCTGCCAGACCAGGCCGGCTGATGATTTCATTAGGTTTTCTCGAGCCCGAGCTCGTAAACCTTTTGACGACTAGGCGCGCAGGCTCGTAATCACTTATGATGAGTTGTATTCTCGTTGCTGAGGTCAGCTTGGAGTGACGGCAAGTAGCAGCTACTATGCTACGTGCATAAACATTCTATGAGCTGATATATTTTTTTCGACGTTTCTCATCGATTTAAAATGAAGCAAAGATAAGAAGTGCTAGTAATGTTAGCGCACTTGCACTTATAATATGTATAGTATAATATTAGGTAAGAAAAACGTTTCGCGTGTATGGATATATATTTGCGTGTAAATATTTGGCCATGGTCATAAGGCGACATAGAAATTTGCTTATCCGTATCTAAGGTTAGCTACTGGTAGTAGTATATATACGATAGTAGTGAATACCTATACCGGCACTGCTAGGCGAACAGTGCAATAGGTGCGCTCGAACACAGCGGTCGCGCCGCGGTTTGCCCTTGTACTTTCTAAGTTTCCACTCGGCTTTCCGTTACGTTGCGTTAGCAGCCCCCAAGGGCGATTGCCTCCGTCGCTCACTTGTTCACTTGCTCATACCTACACCTATTTCTATTATATATCTGTATTATACCTATACAGATGCATAGATCGACATGTGCGTGCGGCACCGCGGACTTGACTCGCGCAGCATTCTTTGCGAGCTCGAACGTGTCCGCGCGTGCGGTACTCTCTGACTTTCGACAGCCGCCTACTCGCGTACCCTATGTACCATTGATAATTCACACCTGTACAGACTAGACTGTAGACACTTTTCTCCCGATTCTGTTTGATATCCGACTATGAGATCCGGCGAAGACGCGAATCGGTGCACCGCCGCTTCTTATTTCGTAATATCAATCGCGCGATCGATCGAGACGAGATCTCGCGTAAAGCTAGCGTTGATTCAACAATTTAGTCGACTGAGTAAAAAAGGATAAAAGGTCGTCGCGAGTATACGCGCTCTTTGAAAATAGGGTCAGGGCACTCGTTTCGGATCGCAGCTGATTTCATCTATAGACTTTTTACATATAGATATAAAAATACAAACACTACACTACCGCATCGTGACATTCTAATTTCAAATTTCAAATTTCAAATTTCAAATTTCAAATTTCAAATTTCAAATTTCCAATTTCAATCTATGCGTAATCCTCAGCGGATGATCGGATCAATTTAGTGAACGAGGAGAGAAGTAAGGAAACTAAACAGTAAAGTAACTACGCGAAGATCCTTAAAGCAGAGCAGAGCTTTAAAACACTTGTCATCGCTGCTTGGCTTCAAAGGAAGCGGCGCATCAGCGCAGGAAGAAAAAAAACGGAAAAAAGCCAATAATTAGAGGCTACTTGAAAACGCTCTTCGATAAAGGTGAGTTTTTTTTTCTGAAACTCACGGTGCTACTATATATATGTGTGTGTGTGTGTGTGTGTGTGCGAGTGTGTGCGAGTATGCGCGCGCGTGTATATACGTAAGCGAACGGCACTCTCCAATCTCGATGCCGTTTCTCAGCATCCTGGGCTGCAACAGCACCTACACCTATAGCTGTAATACACGTACACACACGCACGCAAGGACTTGTGTATAGTGAACCGGAGTCAAAAAGATAATTAGCCGTGGCAGCGGCGTTGCGCAAGCGCGCGCACAGGCGGTGAGCACCGATCGCTTACGCGGGAAAATTTGAAGCCAACCACGGAGGGAGAAACAAGTCGAACACGAGAGAGATAATGTGTATCGGAGGCGCAACGAAGCCAAGGAAGCGTGACTCTTTGAAAACTATGCTCTCTAGGTGTCGATCGACATCGGCGGACCCAAAAACGCATAGTCATACCCGGATGCCTTATGTTGCTCAAGTCTTCCCCCTCCTGCTCTTTCTCTTTATTTCTTTCTCTTTATTTCTCTCTCTTTCATTCTCTCTCTTCAACTCCCACTGCCCCCCTGCTCCGACAAAGTCGAGAGAATAAGAGAGAAGCTGCCGCGAGATATATACATGCACGATCGAGGTAGAAAAACGCTGAACGAGAGCATCTGTGAGGGAAACTGTTGTATCTATAGAGGTATACATATAGAGGTATACATATAGAGGTATACATATAGAGGTATACATATAGAGGTATACATGCCTGTGTATGTGTATAACTATATGGTCTTGCTGTAACTGCAGCTAATGTATTATGTATTGGAGCGGACTACTGTAATAAGCCGCCGGGGAGAAAAGGAAAGGTGCGGAATAATGGAGAAAAAAGAATCTTGATTGCCGTCGCTTCTTCGGATTCAAAAGTCTCTCTCAGTGGCACGCCGATGCTGATAAAGCAAGAGAGATAGCTATTTTTCTAGACTTTATTTGCCGTGCTCCTATGCGCATGCATATGCAGCGACCTTGTATGCAATATTATGATGAGCGCACTATATATATATACATATACACTAGATATCGCTTCGTTGCTTCTGATGGATTAACGAATTTGTTTTCTAGATCATTGCTCAAACACGACTGTTCCACCGTGCATACTTATTTTCTCTCAACTGATTCATCCGCCCGATGAGATTCGCGCGCGTAATGCGCAGTCGGCATAACCATAATTTATTATTCGTGGTCTTATTTGGATTCGCGGAAGCGGTGATGAAGAAAAGAAAAAAGAACCGATGACTGTAATCGAAGCTACTTCGACGCAACGTGTTGAAGAAAAAAAAGAATGTCTGAAAGGGAAAGATGAGATGTTGCGGCGGCGAGTGCATTGCTGCGTACGCGTGCGCGCGCGTGAGTGTGCAGGAGCGACAAAACGATCTGCGGGAACTGGGAAGAAGGCAACCGTGGAGAAAATGACGCATCGATTCCCTTACAAAAATTGGCACGATCCGCTCTCTCTCTCTCTCTCTCTCTCTCTCTCTCTCTCTCCCTCTCGCTTGTTCTCATACTTTATTCAGAGCCTTATATATACAAGACAACCAACATACAACAGTCGGTAGCTCCAGCATACGTACGTATTTGCAGCGTAATTGTCGAAATGAGCATGTGTTGATGTGTATTAACATACAATAGTATAGCGACGATCAGTGCAGAGACTTGTAAATCCAAGAAAATTTGTCTGATGCTTAGAGAGCCGTGTAATGTCTAATATCCGATTCTGTTTAGGACCCTTTCATTCCGCCGATTCCCTTTATTTGTACTTTTTTCAGTCACTGCCTCCGATTCTTTTTCAATAAGTATCGTCTTTCACACTCCTATCAAGTTGATCTGCTCGTACACATGCACAGAGTGCGCATGTGCCAGGCGCGTGTCTACCGTCTCCGCATATTTCCCCTTTAGAGGATTATACATTTTTTTGACTCACGCAGCCCCGATCGCTTACGGACCGTGTCGTGAATACAGCTTTTTGAGTAAAAAACGTGTAAGTTTTCCACTTTTTCTCACCTCGTCCACGCGCGCGACCGCCTCTTGTTCTCTGTCTCTCTCAAAGCCTGCACACCCGTTTAGCTTTGTACGAACAACTAGGTATACGCGAGCACGTTAACCAGTTTTTCACATTGCAAGAATATTTTTTTTATCTACGAGAGGGAGAGAATAAAGGCGAGAATAGCGAAAAAGAAAGGGGCGCGTACCGGCGAGGAAGCCCCGTGCATAAGAGAAAGCAGGATTCTCCCTCTCTTTCTCCCGTCGGACTACGCAGAGAGAAAATGTACATAAGAAGGGCACGCTCGCCCATGGATTTTTTATACACTGCGCATACCGCACGCTTGTACCTACTTTATTGACTGAAAAAAAACTTCATTCTTATAATTTTCCCAAAATTTTCTACAGGTAGTTTATTTTGAAGTACCCGTGAATGGCAATAATAAATTCTTGCGGAACAATGACTCGAGTGCTCTTGCTTGCGGAAAATCTCTCTCTGTACGTGTGCATGCGCATACGCAATCGTTTTTTTTCTATATATATATATATATATAATACTTTGCTATACCTATATTATACGTCCCATTTGGGATCAGTGCATCAGTGTCCTTGTAACAGTGAAACATCATCGAATTTACTGTTTTTTTTGGACGAGGAGACGCGAGATAGAGGAAGGCTTCAGGATAGAAAAAAAATGTTTTGACGACTTTACGTCTTTCTTTCTAGTGGTAAGTTTTTTTTACCGGGTTCTAACGCTTTTTTTGGGATGATGGGCTGACCGGCTACTATACAGCTTGTTTTTTTCCAGAGCAGAAGATTCAGCGACGATCGCCTCATTTTGCTTTTTTCAACGCTCGAAAACGACAAAATAATCGTGCGGCTAATTACGCCGCCGGGAGACCTCTCGAATTTCGACGTGTGCCCGCACTGCAATATTAGAAACTAAATCTACGGAAGTGCGTTGGCATAATTTGTTTTAAATAAGGGATAAACAAGTATTTCCTCCCTAGTGATTTTCGAAAATCGTCGTCAGAGACGTCTAGTCTCTATCTCGTCTTTGGCTCGTTAGGTACGTGCACGTATTTTATAACGGGACACTTTGTTTCTAGACTATGATCGTAATATTGCCGCGCGCAAACTCTCATCTTGAGTATATAATTATATAATCGGGAAATAAATGAAAGAGACGATGAGACGATGAGACGAAGAGCAGATTCTCGGGCTCCGCGCAGATGATGAGTTTTCTCGGAAAAGTCTTTGGCACTGAATAGAGAGAGGCTGCAAAGTGCCGGACATCTGCCGTCTATCGCATTGGTCCTCCCCTCCTCTCTAACCTTCTGCACGGGCTGTGGTGGTATGGCAAAAAAAAACAAAAACAAAATATCGCCACACCGGAGACGGAGATCGAGATCTTACTTGCGCGTAAGAAGGAGCCCGTCATTATGGACAGGCATCGCCGCGTAATATCTCTCAGCCGAGCAATATTGCCGCGGTAGAGTAGCGAGCGATCTCGACAAGGAAAAGATCCGAGGCGAGAAAAAAATTCTACGAACGAGAGCGAGAAAGGGAATAAAGGAGGCTGGTGTTCTTACGGTGCAACATATCTATACCTATAGCTATACCTATATATAATATACACAGAAAGACACAAGCACAACAGGCGAATGCGCGGAGATAGAAATCGGCTTTAAGCGCAACTATCCACCTTGGCACGTTTATTATGATTAGGAGCAACCAAGCGTGGACCGTCCTCGTTGTCGTCTTCGTCGAGTAGTCGCGCTCCTTGTAATATGCTTCAGCGCTGAACAACTCGCTCTCCGTGTATATTCTTATATGCAACTCACCTTTTGAAAACTATAGGCAAATTCTCAAATAGATTTTTTTTTTATTTATTTCGATCTATTTAAGAGGTATAATTTTTGCCATTCAGCCCCTTGGCAATTAGTTAGTCTCAAGTGTTCAATCATCATCGTCATTTTTCTCATTTATACTTTTTATACATCAAATTATTTAACTCTCAAATAATCATTTACGTAGTAGGACTAATTATTTCCCGTCAATAGATCGAGCAATGAAGCTATTACACTGCATTAGCAGCCTACTGAGCAACCGTACGTGTGTGTACCTGAGAAGGAAAAAGAGATAGAGAAAAAAGCTTGGAAAGAATTGGAATGAGGGGAGAAAAAATCATGCCGAATATCACGTACAGAGAGTGTTATGGTGCGCTGCTGCGAGATATATATATATATATATAGTCTTTATAAGCTTATATAGATTCCAATACCGAAAAGCAGTGAAGCGTGATTTCGATCTTGGTCGTTTTAGCTCGCGTATCTACGCGGTTTCGATGCCGCCACCGCGAAAGTCTCTACTCTGATGCCGATTCTGGCCTCGATCGCCACCGCCGCCTCAGCGCTCTCTCTCTCTCTCTCTCTCTCTCTCACACTCACTCACTCACTCACTCACTCACAGCACGAGGAGAATGAAATTTACACCGCGCGCATACTGCTTCATCACCTCTTTACGCTCCGTTGCTTTGCAATATTTTTTTGTACATTTCGCAATTTTCGAAATACACTCTACTCTCGAATTTTTCGTTTCGTCGTGAATTCAACAAGGTAAATAAGTGGAGATTTTTTAAATTTCTTATTTAGCTTCTTTTTTATAATAATAATAATGATAATAGAAGCCGCAATGAAATATGCGGTGAGAAATTGTGTACGTGATTTACAGTGTTATATGAACGCAGTTATCGTAATTTTTAACAGGTGGAGGTAGTGATAGAATTTCTCGCGCAACTGAAAGCTCCGGCACGTAGGTAAATGCATTGATGTCTGCTAGCAAGTGCGCTATTGCGGTCGAAAGGACAAAAAGCATTATTTTGATAAGCTATACTATATAGGAGTAGAAAAAAGTGCTTTTTTACCGCGTCGTATTAGGTAGAACTCGGTAAAAAATATGCAGAAGCAAAAGCAGAAGCAAAAGCAGACGCAAAAGCAGACGCAAAAGCAGAAGGAGAAACCTACGCGCGGTTAGGTGCACCGAGGGAATGCTACTCTTTGTATATCCTAGAGGCGTAATTGCAGGACCAGGCGATCGCAGCCGCAGAGTGGACGCGCCGCTCGCTCTCGCTGCAACCTCCCCCTGTCTCAATGAAGACTTTTTCCCTTGCGCGGACTGCATAGGGAGTAGTAGGCCCGGCAGGGTGAATGCAAAAAAAAACCGGATTTTTCGAACGGTTGCGCGTATTGCAGGCGATAAAAGCATCTGTGTGCCTAATCTGCATATGGTCCAAGCTGCTGCTGCGCTACTGGCAGCATCTATCGCCCCTCGGTCTCGGCTTTTTTTGTTTAACAGCGCTCCACTCCCTGTTTCGAGTTTCTTTCCCTTGTCTCACTCGTTCACGCTCGGGCCGCCGCCCCAACGCTTTCCTATGATCATCTCCCCACCTCTCCTCCTTGACTACCTACCTACCTACCTCCCTCCCTCCCTCCCTCCCTCAGCTCTTCGCTCTCGCGTTAGCCGCGTGCAAAGTTTTAGACTTAGGGCGAACCCGCCCTAATTTCAACCGTCCGATCTCGTCGCATTCGCGGGTCGTTTGAATGACAATGAGTCTTACGCAGTAGCAGCACCAGAACTATGTATCGATTCGACGAGTGTCTCTCTCTCTCTCTCTCTCTTTGTCTCTCTCTCACTTGAAGTTTCTCCGAAGAAGAAATTTTGCTTTGATGGCATCGAGAAAATGCCCGAGCGAAAACGATCGATCAAAGAGAAAAAATTGAAGTTGCTAAGCAGCAACCCGATATGCAAATATTGTCGTCTACTTATAATTCGGGAGATTAATGACCGCTGTCGTCACCAGGCACCTTTATGTATAATGGAGTAGGAAGTGCGCGGTACTTGGTGCTTCGCTCACATGCGTCTAATTTCGAGTCCTCTGAAATTTTCCTGCTACAGTAGCGTAGCTTTAATGGTGGGGCCAACGAACCTATATGTACACATACGGATATGTATACATATATATAAAACTGGGAGAGCTCGTCGGGCTCATATGCATCAGGCAGACGCATTGGTAGATAGAGCGCGACTAGCAACGCACACCGTGGGATAGTCGAGCATTCGACAGCGCCGACTACATAGACCGGAAGCCACACTGCATCTTCTGTAGCCCTTATTTCTTAGGCTCGCCGTTGAGCTACTAATTGCTCCTGTTCGATAATCAATCACGCTCGCATCTTTCGCGTAGCAGCATCCCTGCTAATACTCTCATTCTATATATATATATATATATATATATATTTATATATAGGTATATATAGGGAGAGAGAGCGAGAAATCTAGAGAGCATCTGTATAAGCAGTAGGAAATTAGCAGCATGCGAGCACAAAAGTTTATCTCGTTTAAATGTCCAGAGATTTATGATGCTCCCCGTACACCGATTTTTATGATAATTATCGCGGATACAGTGCACTCTGTCGCTCATCTACTTTTTCATCCAGAACGTCAACGAAAATTTCATCGCCCTCGCGCACTAATGACTGTTTAGGATTTTTCCTTTCTCCATATAAACAAGGTTGTATATATTCTGAGCACACACATTCGCGATATTAAAGATTATTCAGAGGCACGATCCGTCTATCTCTCGAAAAGGGCTCTTGCCCATACTGCGTATCGAATTCGATTTGCATCAAGACATTCGCGTCATTAATTATATATTTATGTATATCGTGAAATTCTCTCTACACCGCTGTGATTGTGAGAAAAATGAAGCTATAGTTATATTTGTATTCGTATGAAGGTTTCGTCGTGAAATTTTAGAATTTTTAACCTATTTGATCGGCATAATGCAAAGAAATGTTCTTTATTTTTCGTTTGACTCGAGCAAAGAAGAGAAGCGTTTCTAAATAGAGCTATCCAGTACTCGCCTCTTCGTGCAGTGCGTATACGCAGCGCCTCGCGCGACTACTTTCTCTCTTATTTCTCGCTCAGTTCAATTATTCAATTACAAAGTTTTGCGAAAGTTGCGGCGTGTGCTCCCCGTAATTTCCGCGCTAGGTTGGTCGGCCGGCCGGCCGGCCGGCTGTCCGGCTTGGACCTATAATCGTCCCTGAACATTACGCATTCCCGGCGAAAGTTCGTCGGTGCTGCTGCTGTTGCTGCTGCTGTTGCTGCTGCTCTTGTAAGAAGAAAAAGAATAATTATAGCTTAGTATGTTTAGTCGGCGATTGCGAGGCGTCTTAATTTATTGCGAACTTGCAGCGCTCGCCTTAAACTTATTATGTCAATGGTCTATCGCATATGGATATATGGATTTGTATTGATGGAAATTCGAAGAAACATATGGCAAATAGGTGCATATCGTATCATATGCATATGCATCCGTATGCATGGAACTCGGTAGAGTAGTACGCAGTAGATATATTAGGAATGACATTTTTTTATCAATGACTGGAGGAACGTCTCTCGCGACGACGTTGACGTGAGCTACGACGAGCTACGGTTCGAACGCAACGCAGAGCGACGGCAGCACCGTCCTGAATGTCCATTCGGCGAAGCTGGCGCGAGGCCACTCTGCAGCGCGCTATTACAGTCGTGAAAAAAAAGACTCCGAGGAAATGACTCGCTGCAGTAAACAACTGCTGCAGCGCGTAGCTATATCTATATACAAGTTAGGTATAGGTATACCTATAGTAATAAGCCCGGGCTATGGAGAGACTTGTTTCTTAAAGAATAATAGCCCCGAGATATACGACGCGTATTAACCGTTACGCGGCTGCAATTCTCTCCTCCTACTGACTTTTTAGGGCCGTCGCTTGTTGTGGCTAACCAAACAGTGTCCGGATTTTTTCGGCGGATCTCGGCATGCTCATCGTCTCCCAGCGCACATAATGCATACGCACCTATGTTATTTGCATTCTCTCGAGCAACTATCTATAACGGCCGCTATATTGCTACTGTGCGCATACTATGTCGAGGCTCTTTTTGCCTCGTCTCTTTTTCTCGTCTCCCTTGCTGTACTTCGATGACAACTGGATATCTGGTAAAGGTACTGGAGATATCCACCGATAGGGTAATGGCTAATTAAGGCACGAGAAACTTTTGCTCGCAGCGCGCGGGAGGCAGAGATCGTTTGTCCATCATCGTCTGCGCGTTCCAGTAGAATCGGCCCTATTATATTGTAGTTATAAGAAAAAAAATCGATGTAAAAAAAAGGTCAGACAGATGCTGCGCACCGCGGCGGAAGTAGTCGATGAGTCAAAGCTGAGCCAGCTAGGGAGTATCAATAAGAGTCGACGCTCGAAAAAAAGGACTGACCCCACGGCGAAGGAGCGCAGAAAAAAGGGTTGTCGCTGGCTTTCTTCCGCTTCCCCCTGTGCGCAGAGAGCCTCGATTTACGGTTTTATTGCCGAATTTTACTTTGTGATGCTCGCGCGCGACGGTCGGCTCTTTTTTTCATTCTAATCCTTTCGTCGAGCAGTAAGGCGAGTGCTCGCGCGCTTGAAGAAAAAAAAGGGTGACGGTCGAAACTTAACGAACGAGAAGGAGAGGACAGTCGAGCAGAGTGTCTCTCCGGCGTCATCAGAGCCTAGAGAGCCAAAGGATTATCCTCTGGTAAGCTCCTAAGCCGGATCTCTTTCTCTCTCTCTCTCTCTCTCTCTCTCGCTTCGTATCCTCTCTGAGCAGTATTTGGCATCAGGGCAGTTTGGTGTCCTTTTTGGCCGCTCGTGCACGCGTTCTTCGCAGGGGAGCTACTGACGAATGAGAAGTGAGAGAGAGAGAGAGAGAGAGAGAGAGAGAGAGAGAAGGAGAGGACAGACCGGCGTTTATACTCTACGTCGCTACCCTTTCGCTTTTTCGTGGCTCCCCTCTAATTTGTCCGCGCGAGCGAGAGGTAAAACAGTAAATTTTTATTGGGGCCTCTATTCTTAGCGGCGGTGGGCCCACACGTACTGGCCCATTGTACTTGAGCCGCGCGATTGCAGATTAAAATCCGGGCCCTTTTTCTTAGCCGGCTACCAAGCTTTCTTTTTCCCCTGTCTTCCCCATGCCATCTCCCTCCCTCTACTATACTTTACTATACTGCAGCCGCGCGACGCATTATATTTTATATTACAGCCCTAAACTATACGGCCGGATTAAAGCAGAGAGACATTTTGGTGCGAACGCCCGCGCACAAACACTATGTATTTTCCTCTCTTATGCTCGCAACATATCCCCTAATATTATCTTTCGAACAAAACTAATCTCTATTTAATTGTTTACTCGCATTATAGTTGCTATTGCTTTCTGTATGCATTTATACATCTACTGGCAGCATTTCCCTTTCAGCGAAAAACCTAGAAATGGAAATGACCGGCAAGTTTAATTGCGCTAAAGAGAATGAGTAGTTAAACTTGAAAAGAAGAAGAAGAAAACTTTCGACTATTTCACGGACTCTTGCAGAGATGAGGCTTCTTTTGTCCGTGTAAAAACCACGTCGGGTAATTTCTTTGCTTTCGGCGCATGAATAATAACCAGAAGCGTGTGCAAGCGCATAAATAATTATTAGCGGAATGTTTTTTGAACGAGACGTGTACCATTAGATTTATGGTCTTGCGTAGTTTGGTCGATTTTAAAAGAGCGCGCGAGAAGGAGGAGTCTCATATATACAAGCGCTAAGCGTGTAGTATTATATACATCAGTAGCGCAACAAGAGCAATAAGAGCTTTTCTATATACGAATGTGCCCGCATATCGTCGTCGCGGCTACTTTCAATGTTTTTCCCGGTAAAATCGCCAACGGCTACTTTGAATATATTATAATGCACATGCATATGTCGGCAATTTTAAGGGGTGTCTTTTCTATCTTTTTTCACACACTTATACTCGTACGCAAGCGATATACGCACTCAATCATGAACTTTCCTCATTCCTTCGAATTTTTCTCTCACGCTCTCGCCGAGGGTTTCGTATGCGTATACATACATATATCTCTTGCATATAATATCGAGAGATGCCATTTCCGATCGGACTGGGGTGCCCGGTGCAGGCTTTTTTCTCATTTTTGGAGCAAGCACCCTAAGGGCCCTCCCTTTTCTTTTATTTTTTTGCACGGGGGAACGCGCATGCATACATAAATGCTCGCGCGCAACTACATGACTATAGCAGCTTCCTACACTGCACGGATCATGGGAACTCGTGGGGGTCCAGCGCGTTGGACTCGGACCCACTTACCTTCGATTTCGGGGGGTCCAGTTGGGCACCCTCTATCTCTCAGTTCAATAGGGTGGGGACTCTTTTTGCGCTTACGTCACTAGCCAGGTGAGCTGTTCTTTCTCTCTCTCTCTCTCTCTCTCTCTCTCTCTCTCTCTCTCTCCTTCTCCCTGCTCTTCTCTCTCTCTTCCTTCCGCATTCTTTTACATTCGCGCTTCCCCATATACGCGTGGAACAACGAAACCTGCTTGCATATCTTATTTTTTCCTACTTTAAATGCTGGCGAAAGACTCGCCACATCGATTCATCTGTCAAGTCGATTTCGGGGATGTATACAGACGAAGCGATTTCTCGGCCTATACAATATTCAGAATTTTTCTGATGGATTGTTTTTGGTCGTTTTTTCCAAGCGTCTCGGAGGCTCCCTTTATTTCCTTCGGCCAGTCTAATGTATTATTGAAAGTTCAAACGGTTTATCGAAGTCGGTTATACGTTTGACGCATATTTATACGACGTGGTTAAATACATAGTTATACTACATAGAGATACTGCTGTTTTCCCGGGATGTGTATGATCGTTCAATCGATAGAAATGATTACTAGTTGGCAATGAAAAGGGAGGGATATGCACATATCGATCTCTAATACGTATGCAATAATTGTTGATGGAATGCGGCAAAATAATAGAATTCTATAATACGGCGGCGGCGTCTGCGACACACCTGCATGGAGGTACGATGACGGGTTAGGTGAACGTACAAAAAAGTGCAGAGGCGCATATTCGATAATAAGCATGTAAGAATATGAGAGAGAACGCGGCGTCGAAAGTCGACACCGAGTCAAAAGTCAATCACTGTCAAGTCTGATCGATGCCGCGCGTTGCTTTCGATAAATGAGCCTAACCAGACCACCGCGGCTACTGTGCGACCCCTTTTTTCTACGTGCAGGGGTCCCTTGACGCTGGAATCCCAACGCGAGAAAGGAGAGCACGAGCCTCGACAATGGGACACCTCGGCAAAATCGGTGCACCTGATGCACGCGCCCCGAGCCTTAGTATGTTTTGATAGCTCAATATATATATGTATATAGGTATATAGGTATATAGGTATACAGGTATATAGGTATATATATACATATTATAGAGCAAAAGAGAGCTGCCTCGGAAAGGCCAATGTGATATCGGGGAAAATCTATTGCCAGCGTTCGGCAAAAGGGTTCGACAAGCCTTTACGAAATCCCGGGCTGAAAGAGTTGTTTGCCTAATGCGGTGCGTAACCCTTAGACTTTTCGGTAAGGTCGATGAGTACGCGTGAGCTGAAAAAAACCTTTCTTCACAGGCATGTGTGCACAGCAGCAACAGCAGCAGCAACAGCAGCAGCAACAGCAGCAGCAGCGACAGCAACGGCAGTAGAGGCAATAGCGGCAATAGCGGCAACGACCTTGTATATACGCCTCTATTCTAGGCTGTCAGAGAGAATGGAAGGTGTTATAGATCGAAGAATCAAAGAGCCGCCGCTTTCTTTTTCCTCCATAGAGAACCGGTAAAATAAGCTAGTGTCGCTATAGCTAATCGATCGTCGATGAAAGAAGTTACATGCTGTATATGTTCGAACTGCGTGTACCCTGATTTCAAGCGATTATGGCACACGCGTTTGGTTCGGTGCGCGGTATGTTTTCGCTTCTTTTCTTTGCTTGTGCTCGATGAACCCCTTGCGCACGTGTCTAGCTCGCCATATACTTTGAATAATCGTACTATTATTATGTATCGCGAATGCCTGTGCGGTTATCTCAAATTTATTGGGAGAATCTCGAATCTCTCGAGGCGAGGGAGTGCCGAGACTCAGAGATGATTGCTTATTCGTCGATTAATTAGGCAAGGGATTTTTAAAATTTATCAGTAGACGGAAAGAGTCGATCATAAATCAGAAAGAACGATCGTGGCTGTGTCTGATGTAGGCTCGTGCGGCTTTTTTCGTGACGTGTTTTTTGAGACGAAAAAGGGAAACGCGTGCCTTGAGAGCGCCATTTTTTCCATCACTTTTTTTATTTCGTCGCTCGCTATGGGTGCAACCTTTGAGGATTGGGAAGAGGGAGAGAGTGAGCAAGGAAAAAGAGCCTTTTTTGCTTTGCCACTGGTACTTTTTTCTGTTTACCTAATAACTATTTATCCCACGATCCCGTTGCTCGCTTAGCATGGAGTAGGTGCGATATTTCGTCGTTCCATTCATCACGAGGCACGTACACGCGCCACGTGTTCGTCTATGTGTATGCCATGTATCTCTCTCTCTCGCGCGCGCGCGCGCGCGCACACTCTGGTATAGGTATAGCACAGAGCGCACGTCCCGCTTTTTTTGAGATTCCTTTTTTTCGCGGCACTTTGCGGGGCTGAAAATCACTTGACGTCATAATTTCATTATAAGTGGGATTGTGAGAGGAAAAAGTTTTTACGATGTGGCTTTTGAACGAGCGAGGCTCTCCGCACACGGCGAGAGTGAAACTTGCAACCTGTGCGCGCGCGCAAGTAAGCAAGCAAGCTAGCGAGTGAGCAAGAAAAAGAGGGAGAGCTGCTGTTGCGAGCTGCACAGCTTTTTTATGACACATAATGTTTCTATTGTGAGGCAGAAAAAATTTCCTTTATGACTCCAGAGCTACTTATCACTTTTTTATCCGCGTGTTTGACTTGTGCATAGATATATAGCGTATATACTTATACTTATATAGTTGCAGGAATTGTACCAGCGCGCGAATATTTGTTTCATCGCCGTTTTATTAATGTCCTACCGATATATCGTTCATCCACGTACGGATCTATTTCACGTGCAAAATATTTGGATACGAATACCAAAAGAAACGTCGAAAGACGAATGCCTCTATTAATCGTTGGTTGCCAGAGATGTAGATAAGCTGAGAGGAAAAGAGAGGAAGGGAGAAGACAAGGCCCAAACAGTAGCAGCTACTCGACTCGGAAGTGAAAAGAACGAGAGGCGAGGCTCCGTGTCGGATTCGACAAACAAACAAGCAAACAAACAACTAGGTTCAGCCTCGAAAAAGAAGCAAGATGAAACGAGAGAAAGAGAGAAAGAGGAAAAAAATGCGGCTTCGACTTCGGCACTTTTAATCCTCCCGCTGCGCATGTTTCCATCTCTCTCTTTCTCATTCGTTCGTTCGCTTGTCCGTCCGTTCGTATCCAATGAGACCAGGGGTGGACCGCTACTGCCGAGAGTTAAGGGCCGCACACACCTACAGGTATAGCCTTTCCCTCAAATAGAACAAGTGCAGTAAGGCTCTTCGTTCTGTCTCTCTCTCTCTCTCTCTCTCTCTCGCTCTATCAATCTCTGACTATCATATCGAACATCTTCAGTTTTATTATTCCAGAGGTCCAACAAACTGTGTCAACAACAGCTAGATCGCACCACATTCGTTAAGTAGTAGCAGTAAGGATAATTCCATTCCTATTAAGGTTTCAAATTACTTTTAATTATAATGTTAGTAATGTTAGTATAGATCAACTCGTTTGGTTGCAAATACACACGCATCATGAGATTCATCATGGTCTTATATACATATGTATGCATATGACGATATTGGCTATGAACTGGATATTATTGGGTTTTAAATATTTCTTCTTGTGCCTATAGACTTCGATTCGAAACTCGCTCATAGTGCGTTATGTAGAGTTTAGCAAAAATATGATATGGAAGGTTCGACAGGGCTTGACGAGGATGAAAAATATAAAAAAAGCAGCCGAGGAGCGCGTCGTCGCGCTGCACAGTCCATTATCATGATCGAGCTGCGCTGCGCGATATAGACAAAAACGACTGGCCGGAGAATGCAGGCGGGCGCGCGCGCGCGCAAGCGAGCGCTCGACTGTAGAGGCGAAAAAAGTGCACTGTTAAAGACTGCGCGCGAGCGGGCGCGCGTCCGTGTAGAAAGAAATTATAGAGCTAGACGGCAAATCGAATCGACGCCGCCGAAGCTGCCGAAGAAAAATCAGCGTAATTTGCGGCTGTTCCTTTTTCATCCTCTGTACGTTAAACGTCCGATTTTTAAAAGCATCAGCGTCATTTTAAAGCTGCCGCGCGGATAGCGACATCAGCATTAACAGCGGATTATATTTATACGTCGGGTGTTGCTGAGGCTGTCATTCAAGCGAACTTATGGATCTGGACTTGTGGACCTCTCGCTCGAGCTCTCCTTTCTCTACTCGTGGCTTTTGTCTCCTCGATCTTTTATTTTCCTTATTCTCCTCTCGATGCATCGGAACGGAACAGAAATCGAGATATACGCGTGTCCCCATAGTTCTTTCTGAAAAAAACAGCTGTAATCCGTTTAGCTGTGCAAATTTACTATTGACGACCCGTCAAAAAATCAAGCCAAATAGTCCCTTTTCTTGACGTATATAGTGAGCCAACAGTTTCGCTCTCTCGCCCGCTCTCTCTCTCTCTCTCTCTCTCCTTTCGATTTACATGATCACATGAGTCGAACGGCCGCCGTTTCCTATATTATGCCTAGACTGCTGGCTCAGCACAATGAAAATAATAAAATGTAGTTTTCACGCATAGAAGCATAGAGGCGGCAATTGTTCGATGCTCGGGATCTCGATGCAACAGTCAATGCGCGCCTTCAATGTCTGCTGACGCTCGCTCACTCATCTGATCATCCAATATATTGTACTTTGTTTATAGTCTACATAGTAGTGAGTTTTATTTTAATCTTTAATGCGACAATCCAAGAGGCTATATAGCGATAAAAAGGCATTATTAGACTAGTCTTCAGCGTACAATGAGTTCTAAGAACTCGTCGCCGATATTGCTTATCTATACCATGTTGAATATAATATTTCGGTTAACACAACTGTATTATATACAAAATTTGCGAGAAAATTGTTTTTTTTTTCATATTATGATAGGCACAGCAGCAGTGGTCGCGCGTTGCAATTGAAGAAAGCGGTTATCGAAGTTCTTGAATTGTCGGTAGAAGAACCCGGAAATGGGCGGGGGGTAGGTCTAAAGATCTAATATTCTACGGTACGACCGTGCTGGAGAGGCGAGAAAAAGTAGAAAAAAATCCGTTGCCGGGCACACTGGTCAGCGGGTCATCGGAGATTCGAGGGATGAAAAAATCGCGAAAAAAAGTAACGTGCGTGAGCATGTGGCGCGTGGTCTATTCTTTCCCTTCTGTATATAGGTATACATAGATATAGGTATAGGTATGATCGTATACGTAGAGGAGAGCAACGCTCTCGGCATCGTGGTCCCAGGGAAAGGAAGCGGTTTGTTCGGCTTTTTTTATTCATTTTTTTTCTCCTCGCTCCTTCAACGTCGCGCACAGTTACGAGCGAACGAGAGAGAGAAAGAGAGAGAGAGAAAGAGAGAGAGAGAGGAAGAAGGGCCCGTCCGAGGGTGAGTTCTGCTACTGCTGTTGCTGCTGCTGCATAAAAAACGCCATACGCGATTCTCGTAGGGGCTCAGGGGAGAGGGGAAGACCAGCCGCTGGCGCTCGTTCATTTTTCCGAATTTTTCGAAAAATCCATCCAGTCATAAATCCAATGGGGTCGCTCGGGGCTCTCGCGTGCACACATTCCCCTATAGGTATACGTCCGTGTGGTGCAAGTGCTTATACATAAAAAAGTTCGCTCCAACCGTCACATGCGACTGCCTTTGCTGTTTAGCTACACCTTTTGGAGAAAGGTCCGTCGCGATTTCTCATATGCAGCTTTAAGCGTGAAAAAGGTACGAGGGAGAGAGAAAGAGAGAGAGAGAGAGAGAGAGAGAGAGAGAGAGAAATAGACAGATAAATAGATTCGGATAAAACGACGGAAAGAAAGAGAGAGAAGCAAAGAGTAAAATCAGTGGTTTCGAGAAAAGGGAAAAAAGAAGCGAACGGTAGGCGCGTGCCACTGACTTTTTTCTCTTTTCAAAAAAGTCTCGTCCTGACCACGTGCTCACGGGATTAAGTAGCTCTCGGCGTGTATATTTTGTATACACACCGATTATATATGAGACTACCTTTAAACAAGCGGGCCAAAGGCGAACAAAATTTTTTTATCATCTAACCTACTGCAAGAATAGGTATAGGAAGGGTCCAAAGAGAGAAATATCATCGGTACGTGTGTCGCCTCTAGAAGAAAAGGGGTTAGAGCAAGTTCATCCTTTCTCTTCGCCCTTCTACGAGCAATTGCAGAGACGAGGGAAACGCGTGCCAACACTCTTTCTTACGCATTCGGCAAGTTGCGAGTTTGACTTTTTGCAAATATGGTACGCGGCCGACCGTATCTTGCATCTACCTCTGTATACATTTGCTCTATCAGTCTCATGAGCATTGTTACCCTTGGACATAGTTACCCAACCCAGTAAGATTTGTAAAAACTTGATTCCTTTATTTCTAATTCTCTTTAAATGTTAGCTCTTTATTGATTCTCCCTCTCTACAACGCGATATACCTTCCATATCGATGAGTCGATTGTAAAGCTATAATTTCACTTCGTTATTATAATCTTCATGCATATTCAACGTCAAGATAAAAGCAATCATTGCGAGATCTGAATTAGCTCTTATTGATATTTAACCACTGACTGTCGCTAGGGCATTAAATACACATAATCTATAAATTATCATTAAATTATCTAATTTTAAAGAAGCTTTATATCGTACTATTCAAATTATCACTTTTTTATGTAGTACTGAATTTTGTTCACTGGCCTGCACATCATCACATTTGTACAGCACTGCTGCTATCGATAAAATGCAATCACAACGTACAAATCAATGGATCGTCGAGCAATTAAGTACTCGCGCAATAAAGTACGGACAATAGAGATCATTTTATCATGAACATCTATATCAATAAAGCATATCAAGTTCAGCATGTCTACATAGAAAATGTAAATTTATGCGTAAATATCTAGAAACGTAAGGATAGTATGGAAAGTCTAGTTCCCACGATTCTAAGGAGGAAAGTCGCTAGTTAGGGGCAAGAGGATCTACTCTCTGAGCTCTCTGCAGTATATTTGATAAGGTGATGGATATGTATACATATAGATGCGCGTCTATGCGAGCACACAGGCGTACCGATCGAGCCACGGCATGTGCGTGGAACGTTTACGTCGGGCCGCTTGCGGGAATTTTTTGTGAAACCAAATCTGACCAGATGCTCTTTGCGCCATCAGTATAGCAACTCGTGATGAAGAAACGAGACGAAGAAGGACAGATGTATATGCGCGTGAGTATGTATAGTATACGTGTGGGATGAAGCTACGAGAGGGAGAATCGGGCCGCAGGTAAAAAATACCTTGGTTCTAGGACAATCCATGAGTGTATGGCACAAAAATGCAAAGATTTTGCTAACTCTTCAGAACGCAAATACTCTCTGATTGTACTTTCTTTCTCTGGGTATATAATACGCAATATCGAGATTATAATAATATTGCAGGAAAATAGCGGGGAGGGGGAGGGGGGATTGAATGATTTATAATTTTGAAAATAATTTATACAACCTGTGAGAAATACTCGTGCGCACGACCTGTCGTTGAAAAGTTGTATTTTACACGAAGGAATAATTTTAGAACGTCGATCGAAGCATATACCTACATACTTACTTATAGGCGTTTCCAGCTTCGTGTCAATAAAATTGATTTTGCACACATAATTAATAAGTTGACCCAATTTCTTCACGAGTATTGCAAAAGCTGCGCATACACGGAATGCGCAAGCGGAGACGATAGTAATGACATTACGTTTCGAGGCATTGACCTTACGAAGTTTGTAGTTTTAACTAATTTTGTTTGATTTACTGATGTTATTTAGATACAAAAATACACACACATACAGACACCCAGGCGCCATGTCTTCTTACGCTAGAGACTTTAGTTAAATAATTTCCCAAAATTAATACGTAAATTACATTATATTATTTAATCCCCTCGTGAATTATAAAATATAATGATGTGATGCTCCACTATAGGAATAGATTTGCTAGTATGCTTTAAGTATATACATATATATATATATAGTTCATTTTCAACATTAAATCTTTTTCTTGTAAGCACTAGATTAAAATATGCGAATAAGGTATGGGTTATTGGATAATTGAAACGCTATTGCTAAAAACGTAGTGACGTTTAATGAGTTAACGACTCTTGCGTGAGTTAGCATGCATAAGAAAGAGAAAGAGAGAGAGAGAGAGAGAGAGAGAGAGAGAAAAGATGGAATGAGAAGAGGAGCCTTAACTTGGGCATTATGAGAGTAGGGCAGTATACTTTGCGGTGAAACAAGAAAAAGGTAAAAAAAGGAAGGAAACGTGGATCATTAGAGGGTGTACAAGCTCCACTCGTATACATGGACAGATATGGTATGCATAGAAGAGGTGCATATAAGAGAAGGACAATACGAGTTGTCAGTAGATCGTGTTTAACATGTAGGAAGACATCGCTGACGTTGCTGCTGTTGCTCCGTAGCGTTATAGTGTATAGGTATACAAGGGTCCAGACGGCCAAGCGGGACAGGTGGCAGGCCGGGATCGAGAGTTGCGTACACCTATAAATGTGTGTATATATTATAGGTATACAGAGCTCAACGGAGAGGGAGAAGCTCGGGCCATGGGAACCTGACTTTCGGGGGCAGCATCCCTAGGAAGTGGGTCCTGCAGTCTCCCCCCACTTTTTCCCCATCCACAGTGCTCGTTTTAGGCTGCAACTTTAATCTGGCCAACGCTTACGTGAGCAGGGGAAGAAAATGAGAAATAGAGAGGGGCTCGGAAGGAAATCTCGCTCGCGGGACAAGAGAGCAGGGCTGGTATTAGAAAAGAAGAAGAAAAAAGAGGGGAGCATCAAAGCTACGATGTATCTACGGATGCTGGAGCTGGCCTATACTTAAATACACATCAGTGGACAACACTCTTCTTTCTCGCTCTTTACTTCAGATTTTCTATAACCTATTTGTGTATCTATACGGTGAGCGCGCCTCACAATCAGAATTTATCATAGTTCTACTTGATCGTTCGTTCAACGAGTAATCGCTTGGCTTTATGGAAATGCGTACGGCAGTTCTCCCTCTCTCCTCGCGCCAATCTGCGCGTTTGTCGAATAATGCATAATTTTTTTTTAAAACGATCGGAAATTATGAACGGCGATGGCGATGCAACAAAATCGCGTTCGGCAGAGCCTGCGGCTATGTCATGTGTATTGCACCGGGCAAGTGCTCTGCGCGTCGAGAGTGAGAGGCCGCGGTGTAAAAGTCATTTTCTAATAGTCGTGAGCGTTCGAGCGAATCGAACGGTCTTGAAAGGCAGGAAATTTGATTTGACGCGAGAGAGCAGCAGCGTACTAGTCGCCTCCGAGTGCGTGCACTGTCTACACACAAATTTATATATATAATATATATTAATGTATTTATTCATCGCTCTTTCTCTCTCTCTCTCTCTCTCTCTCTCTCTTACTATCTTAGATGTAGAAGAAAACATTTTCCATCTGGGAAACTTACTGATTTGAGAAGATTTGAATTTAAAAAATAATTTCTGAAGTAGAAAGCAGTATAATATATGAATGTAACTCGCGTAATATACCGCAAACTCTTTGCTATACGAATTTATCAAATTTTTCATAATTGTAGGTAAAAACAAATGGTTTTAATAAAAAGCAATAAAATTCCGATAGAGATTAGGATTGGAGAGTAGGATTAGTGTTAGATATTACTATGTATAAAAACTAAAAGTTGCAGTAATTTTTAAGTAAATTTTGCTTGAAAACAGAATAAAAGTTTAGAGAATGATTTTAGCCTATTTTAATTAATGTTACTGAAATAGTGTGTGATATATATAGGTATATTTGTTGCGCCTTTCTTGGCCATTACAGTTAGCACAGTGTTGTGGGAAGAAGTAGATAAGTAGCTTGGCGGAAGCTGGAAACTGAGATCGGTGTGATTCTGTAAACTAAGCATATACTTATAGTGTGTATAACATATATAGTCGTGGGAGTGTGTGAGAATCTATGGTCTTACGGGTCATACGGAAGAAACTGGTACTGGCTATACGCTATACGAGTCGACATTCTTCGCATTTCCGGCGATGGCGATATTAAACGATTGCTACTGCAGCGACCCTCTGACCTCTCAAGAGCTGTCACTCCAATTGACGAGACTTTTTTAGCCGTTCCGTTTCCCTTTACCTTTTTTTATCTCTCTCGCATGAAGACTGGCTTTTTTCTAATTAGAGTGCATGGAACTACGACGCTTCAGGCACATGTGGAAGGTACCGAGAGAAACGAATTTCCCTCACCGGAAGTGAATGTCTCTTGAAGAGAAGAAAAAAAGAAGAAAAAATAGAAATACATTTTCTAGCCGTTTCCCTATTCTCTTCCTCTTTTGGATTTGTCAGGTTCTCTAAGCTTTGCTCCGCGATGTTTTCGCGTCGCATATATATATTATTTGCGGCGTACGAGATGCTGCTGGCCTTGTTCGTGAGTATAATATACGTATTAATAATGAAAGAGAGAGAGAGAGAGAGAGAGAGAGAGAGAGAGAGAGAGAGAGAGAGACGCTGAATATTTCAAGTCAAGCGAGTTTGATCGCAATGTTCCGACTTATAGGCATATCGGCATTGGTGGTGTGCTTGTGCGCTTATATACATTATATACATATGCTCACGCGATTAACCTCTAAATGAAAGAGGGAAAATAAGAGCCAGTCATTAGGGGGTAATTACTTGTGGATTAAATTGAAAAAAGTAAATTTGGACCGTAAGATTAGCGTGTTGCGGCGGGGCAGATTAAATCCTCGACGCGACAAGTCATCTATGCGCGCGCGAGCCTCGAAATTCCGTGAGAGCCGCCGACGAGAGGGGCAATATACTGTGCCGAGCGCGAGATGTGAAGATGAACGAAGGTGCATCATGGGAGAAAAAAAAGGAGGAGTTCGTGTCCGCAGCAACAGCAGCAGCATCACACGGGGGGGAATCAAGAGGAGGCAAATCGACCGCATCGAGCAAGAGCAGGCGGCGGCCTGGCGGCGTGGCGGCCTCGCGCGGTGAGAGGAACGATAAAGTACAGCGGATAATTAATTTTATAGCTCCTCAATTTCCGGGGGAATCGGCTACCGTGCGCGCTCTCTCTCTCTCTCTCTCTCTCTCTCTCTCTCTCTCTCTCTCTTCTCTCGGCCCATTTTCGTTAGTCGCCCCAAGAGGAAAAAAAGCAACGTACTCTGCACACGCATATCCCCACCGCGATTCCCTCACTATATTTATATACTTGTATTCTCGTATGTGTGCGAGACAAAGATAAGGATAGCAGAACGTGAACTAGAGTGAGAGAGAAAGGACCAGGTACGCACGGAATATTCAACTCGTGATTCGTGATGAGGCTCCGCAACAGATTTACGGCTTAGCTGGCATCCTTTCTCAGTCTACTCTGCGTGTGTGCAGTGTCTTATTCTTATTTTCTTTTTTTTCCTCGCTTCAATTTTTCTTCCCTTTGCTCTTTTATATCTCTCCCGCACACCTCCTCCTTTTGACCTTCTCTCATCTCCTCTTCTCCGGCTTCTGGTCTCCTCTTTTTTCCCTATCTCTTGCTTCTCTCTTTTCGACTCCTTCTTCATTCACTGCGCCGCGGCCAATTTCCGTGCAGGCGCGCACACGCACGCACACACACAGACACACATGCACACATACGGCGCGCGCCTCAACGAACCGCAGCAGAGTCGGCTACCGAATCTGCACTTTTTACAACCCCACTCTCCCCCCTCTCTCTTTCAGTCACTGTACTCTACCGGGCTCCCAAACGGCAGCGGCGGCTCATCGCAGTTGCCACGCGACCTGTTCCCTCTTGCCCTTTCCTTCGGTGTCGACTTTTAATAAAAAAATTTTAAGGACGCGCCCCTCCTTTGTCCATTTAATTTTTTAGTCTCCCCCTCTCTTCTACTTAGGTTCTTGGATGGGCTTTTTTCAAAAAGCAAAAAACGCTTTGTTTTTAAATACTTCAATTATGTAGCTACCGCAAAAAGGAACAAGTCACCTGACTCCATTCAGAACTTTTTTCTCTTTCACTCGTTTCTTCGCCTCTTGCATCTCTCGTTCCCTCGTGCATCGCTCTCGGGCTACCTATTTGGTATATGCGCGTGTATAGGTATAGACTCGATAGTGGCATGAAACGATACCACGGCAGATAGGTATCTGCCTAGGTAGGTACGCCTAGGCATACATAGGGAGTGATTGTTATATATGTATTCAAAAACTGTTTGGCCGAATGCGGACTTGTTGAACGCGGAAATTAGTCGAAAGGAGGAGAGAATGTAAATTGCGCGGTGTTGGACAGAAAACGCCTGTGCACAATGGAGAACCGAGGCGAGAAGAAAAGGTAAATTGAGAGGGGGAGATTTTTTGAAAGTCAACGCTTCCTCTCGCTCGTCAGTAGCAGAGTAGCAGCAGAACGGTATACCTATAGCTATGCAGCTATATACGAACTGCGCCGCAGTAGCAACGAAGCAGGTACTTTGGCGGCATTTGTGCCGCAAGGAGCTCCGGGAGCCGCTCCCGTGATTGCAAGCTAATTCGGATTGTCACGCGTTATCATGCCATGAAGTATACGTGGAATCGAGGCCCCTCAACCGAGACGTTGCTTCTCGGTCTCTCACTGGCTCACTCGCCAGTGGCAATTAAGTGTGCTACTCTGAGCCTTTGGTGTTTTTTGTCCTCCCAAAAACTTGCTACTGGAAGCTCTTGTTTTTAATTTTACTCCAGTGCCGCACTCGCATTATTTGTATGCTCTCGCTCTCACTCGCACATATGTAGAAAAGAAGAAAAACGCGCTCTCGCACGAGCAAGCATTTCCAAACTCCTGTGAAATTCTTTTTCTACTTCTTTGCTTACTGTGGCATGTATTTCGACACAATAAAGTTAATCAAACGGTTTTTGCGCTCGCCGCTAGCATAGCTAATATAAGGAAATGTGCCGACTCGACCGGCCAAAGAAATTTCATCAAACTTTCCGCAACTTTGTATATATTATACTTTTATACTTCCATTGCAGAGCTACATATCGAATATGGTAGCTCGGCAATGGAATATCACGGTTACCATTCGATCGTAATAATAAACTTATAACGAAATCGAAATTCAAACGAAATTCTTCTACGAATTAGCCACAGAGTATTATTGTTATTAAATACTAATTGTAATTAATTAATCAGAATTACGTACCTTTTTCTGACCGTATCCATACTTAGAACGCAAAAATTAGAAAAATAGTAATTTATTGTAAATAATGATGAAGAAGGTAGTATTATCATTGTATAGTCTTGCAGGTTTTTTATATAGATCTACAATTATAGATCGAATAACGCACTCGTTAGAAATGCGAAAGAATAAGTCTAAGACGATTGAACTCTGTAGGTCCGATATGTTGGAGTTCTTTTCGCAGGAATTCACTGGACGGATGGATGGACGAATGGTTCGCTCTCATGGCAGCAGGTATTGTGCTAGGTAGTAGGGACGCTAGGTGCTGCACGATTCGGCACTCTGCACGTGCGTGAGTTGGGATATACTTGAAAATTTCATAGGTCGTGCGTAGATCGACTATGGGCCCTGTATGCGTACGCCTCTATCGTAGGCGACTGTATAAATGCTGGGGTATCATGTTCAACCTAAGGCTTAAGGACTTTTGTTTGGCGTGGGAGGCTGCCCTGCGACGCACTTGATCCCATCGCTGCGCACTAGCTCGTTCTTGGCCCTCCTTCTCCCTCGCGCTCGTGCTCGCGCCCGCGCCCGCGTTGCTTAATGTATGACCTATTCAACGTTTCTTTGCTCTTATTATATTTTTACTTTTTTTTCTTCTTTCCTGAACTCTTGTTCGCCTACCCTGCACACTTACATTCACAGGCTACCTACTACATATTATACGTATACGCTTCTGTATTTATGTGTATACTTCATTCGCCGCGTTCGTCTATATAAGCGAACAAAGCTGCTGTATACGAATGCGCAGTCCTGTCACTTTTTTACAGCGAATGTAGACTGATCATTCGCGATTTCGTTTTATAAAATGTAAATTGAAAAATTTCACAAAAATAAACGTGTCCTTAATTTGATTGTAAATAAATGATCTCACGCTCTCGAGTGCGAAATCTGAACAAGATCGTAGAAATTCGACATCTATTCCTCTAGCGAGCATAAGTACAGTGGCTTGTTCGTGACTAATTCTTCAGAGTCGCGCGAAAAAAGCGAGATGTCAGAAAGTGTAAAAAGCGTTAATAATTTCGCGCACAACTTTATACGGAGGGCTGCATGGCTGCGTTAAAAATCAATTGTCCTCTTGCCTCACAGTTCGGTTATTCCGCATTGTATATTGTACTTTCCTCCGAAACCGAGTCGCGAACACGAGCTTGTGCAATGGAAAATTCATTTTGTCAAAGAATGCGGTCTGGTGCTGTCGAAATTCAGCGTGATCGCGGTCAGCTTAATCTTTTTTCGACTAATATTCAAGGTACATATACAAATGCACGTATGTCCAAATACAAATCAAAATAACAACATTGCAATATGTAACGGAGTGTGTATACCGATGCCGAATCAGAATGCGTTTCCACTGATGGGAAGTTTAATGAAAGACCGAGCACGAGCGGCTAAAAGGTAAAAGGAGATCGAGATAATTACTAGAGGATATAATTCTTTGACCGTATATTTACGTAGGTTGAACAGAATACATATATATATATATAAAAATCTATCTCGCGTGTGATAGATGCTTTTGTCTGGCAGAGAGAGAAAGAAAGTCGTATACCTAATGGATTTCTCGTATGGGTATACGTGTGCAAGAAAGAGAGAGAACGAGACCGAGAGGAACGAGGCGCGCGGTGAGGGGTAAGAAGGAAGGCACACACAGGCACATCAGCGCGCAGGCTCGATTAAAATTAGATCTAAGGCCCGATGTTTTCGGGACGGCCGAGTGAGCTCCTTTTTGATGCTGGGCATGAGCCGCCGTTCTCATCTCCTGTTTTTTTCTCTTTACGTCGCGGCGCGTCGGCGTCGCTTGTCTCGGAACTCGAGGAACTCGAGGAGGGGAAGATAGTGCCCGTGCGCGCGCTTCTACAAAGGAGGAGAACGCTGCGAGCCGCGAACAAAAAAGGGAGCTCTGCTCTCGAGTGGGAAAAAATGACGGGCCAGTAGCTACCGCGTACAAGAGAGTGAAAGAAAGAGAGAGAGAGAGAGAGGGAGAGAGGCAGACAGAACCGTTGTAAGCGAGATGAAGGCTATTATATATATATACACATGGACACGCCACATGATCAGACGTGATTTTTCCCTGCGCGGGTGTGCGTTTTCGATCAGGTGGTGTGCGCGCGTGAAATTTACACTTCCGCGCGCGCGCTATAGCGCTTATAGCTTTGCACACGCGCTTACAGCTTAATGCTTATTAATGTACGGCTTCCGTTTTTGCTTTTTTTATTTTCTCTGCTCCCTCTCTCTTTCTCTCTTTTTCTATAGCTTTTTAATGAACACTGCACACGCGTATTCGAGTACGATACGACTTTCTTTCTGAATATGGACTTCTGTTTGGCCGCTCGGTAGACGCTGAGGGGCTCGAAACGCAAAAACAAAATGAAGAATATATTTTTGCCTCGACCCGCGTTTGTCGTTTTTAAAAATTCATCGGATTTATAATAGAGCGTGGTTTGTCTTGCAGATGTCCGTGCGCTTTCAAGACACTGACCCTTATTACATAATGGGATCTACACATCAGCTCTCCTTCTTCAATGAATTATTGAATGCTGCTTTTCTTTCTTTTGTTGTTAACGCAGTTGAATACGTTATATACATATACCATAGAGACAGGTATGGAATCGTCGCGCAACAGACGGGCGCATGACAAATGAAATGAAAAGTTTTTCGCGCTCCAAATACATGCTCTGCGTAATCTAACCTCGCGATTGTTTATTCATGGGAGCATGCGCATCCCATTCGTTTGCGCAATAAAAAATCTGCCGCTAACGCTTTCTTCTCTAATAAAGTAGTAATGCGCGTGCGGTAATCCGTTTTCGAGAGATGCGTTTAAATTAGCAGGGTAGAGTTGATTGCATACGGAGCTTCCTTCGTATTATTTTCCGTCCCGAGTAACAGCAACATTTGCAGCAGAAGCAGCAGCCGCAGTAGCCAAGTAATGAAAAGTAAGCTCGAGTATAGCCATCAATGTGCGAAACGCTCCGTCGACCAGTATATGAGCAGCAAAAGAAGAAAAAAAGCACACGCGAGGGAGAGGAGCTGCAAGATGAAAGGATCGCGTCATAAAATCAAGACGTCATAAGAATCAGCGCAATTTACATCGACTCCCCTGGCACTCGTAAAAACAAGTTAATTCGCTGCTGCTGCTGTAGCCTACAAGAGCAGGACGACGCGGGCTGCGAAAAGGAGCGCAGAAACGCGCTTCTGCACTGCCACATAGCAGCCACTCCCCCCGCCAAGTCTGGTCTCATTCATCTGCACGTTTGCTTTCCTCTCTCTCTCTCTCTCTCTCTCTCTCTCTCGCTTCGTCTTTCTGTCCCAAGTTCGAGAGCGCGCGAATCTCATCTTACCAGTTAAGATTGCTCATAGTAGTTGTGACCGCGGAGATTCGAAGATATTGACTGCATCGGCTACTGTCTTTTCGCTCTTCCGGTCTTTTCGTAGTAGAAACTAAGCTTAGCCGCGAGACTGTAATGTTATTCCGCAAGTGCCACAGCCGGTCAACTAGATCCGCGCCGCGAGTTTGCGGTTTTCCGCGGAACCGATTGAGCCATGAATTGAACGCCGCTTTGACAATATACACCGGATGACTCTTTATATGCAGCGTCGTTACCTAGCGATTACCACTCTCTCTCACGTTCATTCTCTATCACATTCAGAATTTTCGCATTCGTATATTTTTATACTAATTTAATTTGCTATTTTTACGACAGTGGGTTTAGAAAAAGTATCTCTGTGAAAAGCTATTTAATTAAAATATGTGTATTGCTGAATTCTTTATTATTTTCGATAATAGATGTGTTAAGAGAATTCTATCGTCGTTGTGGCTTGTTACAAGCGATTAAATTATGTATTTTCCGAATTTTCGAGTTTCGTGAAAAAAGTACAATTTCATTTACTGGTTTCATTCTAAACAAGACGTAAGAACGCTGAAGGGCAAATAATTTTTAATGCGCTTGAGCGAGTATCGGCGAGGAAAAAGAGAATAAAATCGAGCAGCAACAGCAGTTGCCGTAGTGTAGAGAAATGAAGGCGAAGAAGAAGAAGAAGAAGAAGAAGAAGAAGAAGAAGAAGAAGAAGAAGAAGAAGAAGAAGAAGTCTTTGCACATCAGTCTCGCAAACGAAGAGGCAGACCTTGGAGAAATTAAGAAAATTGAAGAGAAGGAACGACACGAAAGACGGAGAGAGAGAGAGAGAGAGAGAGAGAGAGAGGAAAGAGCGAGAAGTCGCTGATTCACGAGCTCGACGAAGACGCGAAAGGAAGTAGCGCGTGGTGGCGGCGCGGTTGATGAAGCGGAGCGGTGACGAGAGGACAAGAGCTCTCTGTGGCTGCCACTGACGGGGAGGAGCATGAACGAAGAAGGAAGAAGGACGCGGGAGCAACAAGAGAAGGAAAAAATGTGAAAAAGGAGGCTCTTTTGCTCGTGTGCAGGGGATTTCTAGAAATGGGACATCGCGAGCTTTGCGTTGGAATCGAAATTGCTCGCTCGTTCTCTCGATGGATCGCGCTTCCGATGGACTGTGGGATATATGTATAATGTATGCTATAGAAGAAGAGAAAAGACGAGAGAGACTAACAGGCGAAATTCACTCTTGACTATCACGCTGCTGCCTAGTAGCGAACTATACGGATCTTTCTTCTTCTATAATACGAGCTTTGCATTAGTAGCGAGAAAAAGCAACGACGAAAAACATTGGACTTCCAACCCTTGCCGATTGAGAGCGACAGCAACGAGAGTGGCTCGAGTGCATATTATACAGATGATATATCTATAGCAGAAACTGTAGGAGTGCAAGAGAGATGCAAGATACGGCATCTACCTGCGGGGGTCCCCAGAGGATTAGTGCAGGCTGATGAGGGTTTCTCTCTATATTGCACCATGAGCAAAAGAAAGTGCTTTTCTGCTGAATGGAAGGTGTTTTACGGCATGGTAGTAGCAGTCCTTTCCTCACCAATTTCTTCCCCATTCTGTACCTTTGTATTATAAAACAATCTGGCAATAAGAGAATATGGAAAAGACGTGTCTGTCTAATTCTTACAACGTAATACCTCGTTGCAGCATTGCGGTGCAGCGATTATTATTTCAATTGCAGAGTAAATAAATTTCAGACGATTAATAAAATTAATAAGAAATCGCATGGTAGGGATGATAATTCTTTTGTCCGCAAATCAATAAATAGCGTATTTCATCTGTAAAAGTTACTCACCTGTGGGCACATTTTGCATTGGTACTTTCTCGGCGGATGCGCGTGAGGCCCCCCGAGATGAGGATTTAAATGCGAGGGATGAGACGGCTTGACAGTCAAGGGTTGTGGCACTACTAAAAGACTGGCTGGGGGGCTTCCACTGCTGCTTCCACCAGCTCCTCGATACTGATCGTCGCCTGTAAAAAGCAATAACTTTCTAAGAATGCATGTAAATAATCATGATACGAAATATTTTTCGTAAGTACGTGTTTATTGCTGTAAAAAGTTTTAAAACTGATGTAAATGTAGGCAATGTTTTTATAAAAAATTATAATTTTACGAATAGCGACAACATTTCTTGATATTCATTACATATTTCATTTAGTAAGTCTGTTTAATAATGCAATTGACGGAGAATAGGATAGAACTGAAAATTGTGCCTCACGATATACGTGAAGCGTTCGAATAAAAAAAATATCTTCCCTACATAATTTTCTATACTAAAAATCCGTATATTACTTCATGCTGACGTGAAATTTTATTTTTAATAATAATACAGCAATACAAAAATGTCATTTACAACCTTGTTATTATTAGCGTAAAATTAAAAAAGTATTGACAAGTCACTATTAATATGTTGTTTTTATTAACTGCGTTATATTAATGCATTACAAATCTTTTGCAATAGCATTATAGACCCAACTATAGCCAATGTAGAAAGAATTAGTTAAGTTAAGAATACATACTAGCTGTTGAATGTACTTAAATTTAACGAAATATTTGGAAATACTTATAGTACGACGAATTTAGAATGTAATTTGTCAGATTATTCAAGTAATGCCATTTCTGGGAACATTCATGGAGTCATGAATAAGGAGTCGCTCAGGGAGATATAGATGAACATTTTTTTAACAATTTAATGTTAATAATTTAATGTACTCATGTGAATGTGTAAATATGTGAGAACAAGAATAAAATATTGACACCGATATACTTGCGTAATCTAATCAGACTATATTCACTGACGTTTGCAGCTTCAATACGTGGTACTAATATTTTTTTAGGATAAAATTGAGAACATACTCATAATGGATTGTCAATTGTCACTATGGAATTCCTTTAAAGCGACATGCCAAAAAAATGTTGTTGTGTGATAGATTTCTCTTGCGTTAACCAAACATCCCGATTAATAGATCGTGAAATCACTATAGGTACTATACACGTGGTATATGGGACTGCAAGTGTAGTATGTTTGGAAGATATCAAAGGACTTATAACTATTTTTCGTAGATTTTTCATTTCGTAGATTCGTCATTGCTAAAAATAGATTTAATAAAGTACGGAATAAACGAGGTAAAAATGTTTTTGCTGCTACGATTAAAAGAATATAGATCGCATCTAATATCGGGACGCATTATGAAATTCAACATCGAATGCAGAGCAGAGAAAAAATTGGCAATCGCCAGCAGTTTAAGAGTGAAAAGACTGCGTAAATAACTTTTTTCAATTCGCTTTAACGCTCGTATATATACAGTTGCATATATGCGTGCGTCTACCTATACCATATGTTATATGATTCAGCATATTATGCATTATATTTCAGGTTGGCCCAAAGACTCGGTGAAAACGACACGCTTATCGATATGAACAGCAAACTAGCTCATAATTATCATACTTACATAAGAAGCGAACAGCTGATATGCGTACGTGATATATTTTTCACGCAGTTCAAGAAAGAGCCTCATAATTAGAGACAAGATTGTTTTGCGATTGTTTTTGGTAATAAGAATAATTAATATATACAAAGAGTTCTGGAAGTCTAATGCACTAAGTGTCCACGAGAGGAGCGCAGTGTTACTGGTACTTTTATTTTTATTAAGAGTAGACAAAGAAATAAAAAGCAGATAGTTCGTGGTAGAATGATGTCCTTGTTGAGCGATATTATAGGTATGAAAAGAGTGAAATAAGAGAATCGCTTACAATATGCAGGCTTAATCGAGTTAATATCTATTTTACAGATTTGTGTATTTGTACATTTAATATATGCTATTGTAACAAGTATTATAACTGTAACAGCAATGACAACAGCGACAGTAGCAATAGCAGCAGCAGCAGCAGCAGCAGCAGCAGCAGCAGCAGCAGCAGCAGCGTCCTTGCGACCCGCATCCTATGTATTGCAGGATCCTTGCCCCTTGCGCACCGTTGCGTCAGCTGACACGTCGGCGAAGAGTCATGAGTACCTACTGTCGCCTCTCTCGACTCTCTCGACTCTCTCGACTCTCTCGACTCTCTCGACTCTCCTTTACATATTTTCGCAGCCGCCATAAAACCAGCAGCGCGCGACGCGACTATGTACATGCGCACACACGTCGAGATATTTATGAATGCGTAATCTAGCCAATGGCTCCCTGCTCGCACTTTTTATATCGATGTTTTTGCGCTTCAATTTGCTGCCACACGCGCAACCAACCAACCAAACAGCCAACCAAGCAAGTAAGTTTATACTCAAAGCAGAGATGGAATTTTCATCGAACGATGTAATTGATTTGTTTAAGAAAACCCGTTTTAACGCTCGCGTCGCGCGCACTTTGGCGATCTGTAATTGGATTAGAGCCGCGCGTAAGGTAATTTATATCTCCGGCTTTTCTTCCTCGATCGAACTACGCTCGCGGGTATGGGAAAATAAAGGGACATGCACTTTTTAAAAAATAAAAAATAACAATCCAACTGTAACATGGATAAACATCATTCTCGTTCTATCGTTCAAGATCATTCCCATTCTATCGTGCTTGCCTGATATTTATAGGCGTTATAATGAACGTATAACAAACTGAGGGATAGAGGGAGATGAAAAAATGTGCAAATTCATCGGTCATACATCGATATGTCGTGCGCAAATCAGACGACATACTTAAGCAATCACCTTCTATTTTTTTTCTTCATTTACGTTATCATTTAGTTCGTCTTGCTCAGAATCTCTATATGTATCGCTCTCATCATTTTATCTTGCAAATCATAGCGATAAACAAAGACAGAGATGAGAAGCATCAGCAGTGCTACTGCTGCAGCAGCCGAAGCAGCAAGAACGAAAAAAAATCGAGTCGACTGAGTTGACGCTGTGTATAATTCATGCAGCTACGAAACACGCACTCTACGCGCGGGACAATTATCTCGAGGTCAGCAAATCGTTGGTTATAGAGCTGTGCGCGAGAGCACTCCTCGTTACGACGCTGGCTGCAACTTGGGAGGGGAAAAATTGTCACTAACAAGTCTTATCCTATTTCTTATCCTATTTCTCTCTCGCTTCCTAGTTTTTCTTCGTGATCGTTGCATCTATGCATATATTGCGATTCATGCAACTTTAAACCGAGCGGCATATTTCTATATAGATTATACGTATTCGTACACACGTAAGGGCCGTATAATATACAAACCCATAGAATATATTTATATACTGTCATCTCTTTTGGCCGTGGTGAGTTTTTCTTCTAATGTATGCACACATAAACGTACATGCCTACTACGTTCACATAGCAGACTCCAAGCTAATTGATCTTTCCAGCGCAAGCTTGAACCCGATAATTATCATTTGCATATTTCGCGATCGTAGCAGCGGCAGTAGCAGCGGCAGCGGCAGTAGCAGCAGAAGCAGTCTCGTTATTCGTTACAGGTATAGCTAGCTGTGGCTACTGCGCTACTCTAGCGACGACAACGTTTGCCTCATCCACGTCTCTCATCCGCACGTATATTTCAAGTGCTATATGGTAGCTGATTAGTATATACTATAGTTCTATAGATATGCGTAGCGCCGTACGCTAATCTTACCTAGCTTTTTACACATTACACGTTATATGCACATCGCGATTCGTGGCGATCTTACCCGCTCGTTAGCGCTCTTAACCCCTTAATCAGTGAGCGTTCAAACTCACGAGTCTGTGTACCAGTCTACACGTGAGAGAGAGAGAGAGAGAGAGAGAGAGAGAGAGAGAGAGAGAGAGAGAGAGAGATCAAAGAGTCGCTTAGCTAGCGCAGGAAAGAGGTCAATTGCACAATATTCAGGGTTGGGGAAGGGAAAAAGACTCGCGAAGCCTCTATTTCTCTGTTTCTATGTCTGTGACAAACAATAATGCAATCTCGGTAATGCGACGCAGCGACTTTGGAGAGCCCACTTGAATTAGCAGTCGGTTGCGTGCTCTATTCGTACACGTATAGCGCACACATGTAGAGATTATAAATCTGCACTATATACCTACAAAACGAACGAGGCGCGAAACTTTCTAGCAGCCAGCAAGGCGTGACATCGAGCCGATCAACCTTCACCCTCCTTACCACTAAATTAAGTTCGGGATAATCGAGAGAAACCGCGAAGGTCGTCGCTTTGCATTTGCCAAGTGAATGTTCTATAGTTGAGCTCTTAAGCGCGCGGCGGCGCGGCGGCGGTGCTCAGCCTCTCTAGCACTCTTATGCTCATTTGCGCTGTCTCTTGAATGCGTACAAGTCTAACTCACCTACAAATAACTCAAAATTCTAGAAGTATAACATTTTTTTATGAAAAAACAAAAGGTCGCGACAAAAATGAGCGATACTCAGTTTTTAAACTAAGAAAGAAAAATCACTTGTTTCTGTAAAGAAGCAAGTTTTGTAACAACTAACAAAATATATCAATAAACACTATCATGTTAAAACTCTACTATATTGCTTTATATATATATATAGATCAATATAGAGCGTGCCACGCAGGGATATCAAACCGCGACGAAGTTTGCTGAAAAATGTATTCTAAACAAAAGAAAAATTCTGTACTCGTTTACTTGGAATTGTTTCGTAAAATTAATTTGAGTAAGTTCATTATTTTGATATGAATTGTTTGGGTCACATTTTGTTGACGTACCACGTGGGGATACATGCAGGCGTATAGGTATGCATTTCAGGCCTTTGAACCGTAACGTTTCATTCCCGGGTAATAATGAGTAAAAGAGCAAGTCCGTTTTATATGATAATCATATACACAAGTCTAAAAAAGTATCTACGCAATGATCGCTTTGGGAAGTAAATAGCACGTTATCTGATATAATTATGTGTAAATGATAGCAAGTGCACTAGAGAGCTTCCTGTCGAGAATGCGTCTGCGCGCGGCTTTTCAACGCAACAAGAATCAGTTAAACTGATCTGCTGTCTGCCGTCTACCGTCTGCCGTCGGCATTATCATTGTAAACTCTAGTGCGAAAAAATCCAGTCTTGATAAGATGTCGGACAAGACTTTGTCTGCCAACAAGCGGCACCCAAGCGGTATACATATAATTACTCTAGCGGATGCGCTAGCCAAAACTGTGCGTGAGAGAGCTACACATTAATTAGAATAGCCTTAGTCTCGTATTTAAAATAATAACAATTAAATTTTCACAATTATACTTTTATAAAAAAACTATTCATTTTTATAATTATGTCAATAATATATGATAAAAAGACGCATATTTAACACGAATGTTCTTTCATACTTTACGATCGTAAAGTTCTTCGCTCTCTCTCTCTCTCTCTCTCTCTCTCTCTCTCTCTCTCTATCTCTCTCTCTTTGAGGAAGCAAACATAAGTAAATAAAAAATATGTGCTTCTACGTGCAATAGTGTCCCCGCAATGTCTAAGCGCACGAGGAGCAAATGTGTCGGTGTCCGGCCTGAAGCAGCGCCTCTATATCGAGATGATCGTGGGAACTTGGCAATTATTACCATTGAAGACATAACATTGTTTTTCCACTGCGTCACTCGTGCGGCATCTTTGCAACTTTTATCGAACCCACGATCTTTTTCGTTGGCTTACAGTGACGCGTTGATGAATTTCTTTCATACGCACCGCCGAGATGCAGTCTATAGCTCAGAGTCAGATCAAGTCGTAATCTGTGAATAGTGAAATTAAACTGCTAACTACTTTTTTCCTACAATACTTTACAATAAGCCAGACTCGACGAAAAATCCATGATATATTGATTGTTTATTAGATAATCATTATTTTTTCAAATCTTAATTGTTGCATGAAAAATGGTCAAATCTATTTTTATTATCATAATTTATAATCTTTATACGATTATTGAATAATCTTCTATGATTTAGGATGAGAATAGAATCCGATTAAAAATAAACACAATTTAGCCCGATTTATTATTTTCACATAATTCCATGGTTGTTCAAATTTGTGTTCAAAATTCATTAAAATTCGACGACTACAGTTTACTGCATATAATACGCAGTACTCAAATTACAGAGCACTACTTGATAAGTTAATTCATCACGACGGAACGATAACATTTCTTTGTGGAACTTTTGGCAAAATGACAAATGGAAACGATACTCTTTGTAGAGAGAGAGAGAGAGAGAGAGAGAGAGAGAGAGAGAGAGAGAGGACGGTAATTTTTATATGAAGAAAAATCAATATTGCTAACCCGTTACTGAATTGTATTTATAAGAGATTCTTACGAGTCAAACGACAATTCGCGCACTCTATTAAGTGAATATGTTGAACAAGTTTGCTTATTAGTTAAATTAAAGGTATTCGAGTTGTTTAGAGTCTCATTTCTATAGATACTTGCCATACCTTCTGATCGACTAAAACAAAAATTGCAGCTGTGCTATTGATAATGATCTTTGAAGATTAATGAGCGCCAATAAACGTTTCCTTTCATTTTTCATATTTAACTGAAAAGTTCATCTCTAACGTCTTTAACTCTAATAGCGTGTGAATTGTTGTCAATATATTGTATACATTCCATTGAGAGATCCAATGGTCGAAGTTCATTGGATTTGTTGTCTACGTTGTCGCGAGTGTAAAAAAAGGAAAAAAGTCTAAAAATAATAAATTAGCACTTCCAACTTTTGATATTTATAAAATTCGACCTACATTACATCCCATTAGGTAGAATATATCCATTGGAAAACTAGAATTTCACAGAACAGGCGAATATTGAAAAAAGCACTATGTACTATACACTATATACTGCAGCAGAGTATCTTTTGAATGTGCAAGTGTAAATCAGAAGCACGTAATCTTTGATTAATTTCAGTGAGCATGCTCTTTAAATGTTTAGCAATCTTAGCATTGTTTTAGTTGTAAGAGCGTGTGAATAGATTGAAATGAGCACATCTTACAGTGTTGCAAACAGTTTTTTCACTTACTAATATAACGTTTTCATGTTCTTCTTAACAGACCATATCAGAGTTTGTTCCTGACGAATTATTACTATATCGCTTGCTCAATGCTTTTCTGATTAAATAAATATAAATGGTTGATCGGAGAGCAGAAGGATGGATGAATATGCAGAAAATATAATAGAAAAAACAAGCGTTTCTCAAAAATTTTCTACAATATGACAATCGAGGCGAGGCCACTTGTAATATTTCTGGTAAATAAAATTGCACCATATATTATCGCACCTATATAATAGTTATTATTTCGTTATAATTTGATCTCGTGTAACGTCTTTTATCAACTCTGTACCTCTCGAATAAAAATGAAAAGAAATTGACAAATTGCTTCTTACTAGCCACATACTATACATATTTATAGTAGACTACTCTTTTAACTGAGAGATCACTTTCTTGTCTCATTACCGAAGTGAATGGAAACCGGGGAAGAGGGTGAGTCAAGCTCTTGCACTATGCTCAAGAAATGATATAATTTCTAAATGAAAATAAAGAATGAAAAGCATAAATAAAAATGTTTTTACTGCATATTTCATACTTTTTCAATTGGATTATTCTTTGAATCGAGATTATTGCGAAAGCTTTGAACGAACGATCAGAATAGAAGTAGACGACACACAGTAAAGAGGAAAATTGTGACGATTTGAAATTTTGAGAGACGATATGTTACGCAAGTCATATCCCACTCTCGACCATTGGATTCTTGGTCGAGCCGAGTTTTTTTCGTTTATTGGCCCACAATAGCAGTGGTGCGTGTCGGGCCGAAGGACAGCGCGATCGAGAGATTTAATGCTCGCGAAACGAGATTTCGAGGAGGCGTCTGCATATCCTGGCTGTGCTGAACTCGAATCCTCGATGTATTTTATTGCTAATCTATCGCGATAAGTGGATGCTGGACGATGCGATGGCGGATGTGTGCTGCAGAGAAATCGTGCAAGCGAATTCGAAGGCATTCGTTTCGTCGCGCGTCGCGACGATGAGAAACAACAATAAAGAAATGCTCGGCATCAATAAAGACGAAAATGTAAATGCGCCCGACTTGCAAAGAAGAGCGAAAAAGTAGAATCCTAATTCAACGTGTCATAAATAATCTATACAATGCTGCTAAGGTATTAAGAGAGTCTGCAGTATCAGTTCGATGGTACATTATGACGTTGTGATTAGCAGCCAAATGGTATTCGAATTTTTTCGGTCCATGTTCGGCGACAGAGAGAGAAATAAGGGTGAATCGAAAGCGTCCGATTTAGATGAGCGCACGTATAATGAGATTACATCGATTCGTTGCACGTCTCACAGAAGTCGAGGAATAAACCAATATATAATGACAAGTTGGAATGTTCGGCGGGCGTATCGGTGGTCTCGACAGCGGTGGCGGCGGCGGCACGACTACTTCCCAAATCGATCGTTCGCGCGCAAAAACGTTTGGCTGTCCAGAGTCGGTCAATCATCAGCCTACAGTCGATTCATCCATCCATTGCTCTCGTCTCTCTTGTTGCAGACGCACGTTGCATTGCTTGGGATGGCGACGGCAGCGACTTCAGTCATTAGGCGCAAGGTCTGTGCGTCTGTACAGTCGCGGTCGGGGGTCAGTCGTCGTTCTCTCTCTTTCTCCTATATAAATACATACACATACGCACACACGCGGATACGATGTACTGGCAGCAGCAGACGAAGACCCGCCGCCGTGTGCACTTTTAATTGGCAGTAAACTTTGCCGCGAGCTCGGCAAAAACATGAAATACGACGACTACCTATTCCGCTCGCACGCGCTTAAGCTCTGACTCCAAAGCAAGCGCGCGCGCGCGCACGCAGGTGTGTGTGTGTGTGTGTGTGTGTGTGTGTGTGTGTGGATACGTATGCGCGCTTGAATCCGGAAAAGTTGAGCCGCTTATTACCCATACTATACACTGCAGCTTGCTCATTGGCTTTTTCATGCCCATTACACGCTTGCAGATTTCACTCTTTATCACTTTCCTCCGCACGTCGCTCGAAGAGTCCTCATTCGCCTTCCTAATGCGCGCCTCTCACTTCATCAACATTTGTCTTCTTAATCTCCTCTCTTCTGTCGCGCAGCAGTAGTCTATCGAGCAAACAACTGCCACTGTTTTTCTGTAATGCATAACTTTCACGTGTGCATATGCTTTTGGTACTTGTACACATAGTTATGTGAACATTCGACTGCATATAAGATTATTATTATGTACGCATAGAGTCGCGGTGGAGCACAACAGGTGTATGATGACCCTCGTCATCTCTCTCTCTCTCTCTCTCTCTCTCTCTCTTGCTCGCTCTCTGAAGTCAAATTTACGAGATTAGAATGGGGAGTTTGCGGTTGAGGGTCATTTTGCGGCTTTTCACTTTTTGCGATCTTAGGAGCGCACGGCGCACATGCACACACGCGCACACACACATGCACGCACACACGCGCATACGCACATATGCGCGCGCGTACATCACACGGCCGCAACTCAAGATATTCTCGTTAATTGTCGTTTACGATGCTTTATGAGTGCTAACATTATTAAAGACGCTTCATTTATTTTCATTTACCGACTAATTGCAAAGTTTTATGCGACGGCCGACGGTAAATATGGAGCAGTGTATACACGCGGCAGCTTATCAATTATACTGCTATTCAAAGGTATAAGCAAACGATTGCTGCTAAATTATTATTCCGAATTCATTTTTCTCCCAGCTTTCGAGGATTTTTAAGTACGAGCTCGTGAGCGAGCGTCCATTTTTTCTTTCTTTTTTTCATATCCCAGCCATAACGAGCGTCATGCAAATCGTTGCTTGCGACATTGCCGAATTTATAGTTTTTTTTCTTGCTACTCTTTTGCTCGATGCGGAAAGAAGCTTACGCGAAAAGTGATAAATGACAAGCTTGTCAGTGCTCGAACTCTCGAGCTTTGTTGCGTTTGCAAATTACGTCTCGAGCCGTCGCGAAGGATTTGAATAAAAATATTATTCCTGCATAGGCGCGCGAGCCGTTTGGGAGAAAATGCTTGTAAGCAAAATCGTCATTAGCATACGTCAGTAACAGGTATTTCGTATTTTTTTCCTCTTTCATCTTCAGTCGTCTCGCGCGACTGCTCGTGACATTTTATTTGTTGATCGCAGCCAGCCTTTTTATGCATCTTTCTTGAAGATTTTTATAGCTCCTTTTAACATCAGTACTTTCCTGTCAAAACGTTCACTCGCCTATGTCGTAAATTTCTATTAGTCGACTTTGATTTCAGTAGAATAAGCCGAACGAGCTTGAAGTAGCATAAGTGCATGGATATGCCATATGCATATATTATACGTTTTTTTTATCGCAAAGTATTTTCTGAGTAATTTTTTTTTATGCTGCTCTCCTCGGCGACCAAAGTCTCGGTATTTGCAACACAGCTTTGCGCATGTAGAGCCGCAACGAAAGTGACATTTGCCGTGTACGCGATGATTCTAGAATCCAGCACACTCGATCGTACGCGTACGAATAATGCGAAGTATCGAGTTCGTGCAAGGAAGATGACTGAATTCTACTAGCATTACAGACTAGAGCTATTCCGGCTATCGTAAATAATAGACTCCCGCATTCTAACGAGGATACAAAGTACTGGGATTATAGTCATACAGGTGTAAATATATATTGTATCGCGCGCACAGTGGCAAGGATTCGGTAATGCGAGACTGGAACACACCGGTCGGCGGTAGCGCTACACGCGTACATGCACGCATACATGCATACACGCATGCTTGCCTGCATTCACTCGTCATAACTGATAATTATCGTTAGAAGCTCCGCTTGCGCGCAAGACAGATTATACGGAGTGACGAAACACCAATATAAGGATTCTGTCTCTCTCTCTCTCTCTCTCTCTCTCTCTCTCTCTCTCTCTCTCTGTCTCTAACTCTCATTAAGTACGAGAGAGACTATAAAAAATCACTTTGCTGATCGCAACGGCTCAAATTGTTTCGTCTTTACCTATTGCTTATATATGTGCGGCATAAACATATACATGTATAGTATATAAGCCGAATTGCCTCGCAGTCCTCTCACTCGTGCGACCGGAAATTACTGAGCGTTGGCTTTAAAAAATGAGCTGCTTAATGAAACTTTGTCGGGCCACAGTGAAAAAAAAACAGAGAAACTCTCGGGTCGAGTATTTATAAACGTGTGTATGAGCATTTGACGATGATTTTTCGAGTATAATGAGAAGAACGCGATACTACGTACACGGCCGTCGTTTCAATCTTCAATTATCATCCTGCGGAGCAAAGGTTGTACACAATATATATAAATATATACTAGACGCGGCGGTAAAGCTACTCTCGAGGCTCGCAATCGATCATAAAGATTTTCGAATATCTATGCGTAAGAGCTGCGCGTGTCATATTAATCATTCGAGAAATCATAAACCTCTCGCAACGGACGTTTGAATAACGATTTTCAGTTGCCGACGGACGGCCGAGAAAGATGTCTGTGCGTGCGCACACTCAAGACAAGGCTTCATGTAGACACTCTAGAGAGTCGCTAGTTCTACAACACGTACCCATGCTATATTCGATTCGTCGACGAACTTATTTGTCAATTTTTTTTATTTTGCTTCTGACGAATCTTGTCTAAAAGCACTATGCGCAGATACGAATTTCGTTACTCGTTTTACCGCTAGCGACAGCGGCAGCAGCGACAGCGGCAGCAGCGACAGCGGCAGCAGCGACAGCGGCAGCAGCAGCATTAGTAGAATAATAACGGATCATAATGATGATTAGCTATTTATATCTTGAAAAGCATCAAGGATGCCCAATCTTCTCGTACTTATGTTATTACATGCGAAGGTATACATTATGAGAGACGAGAGAAGCGAAGAAAGGTTCTGATCACGAAAACTTAATCTTAATATCTGTTGGTTCTTCTTTATCGCTGCTGCGACGAGATCTCGCACGAGCCTTTTCTAAACTGATGGTCGACTTTGGGTCCAACGAACCAAGGACGACGGATTCGGGCATCATGCGATCTGTGCATTAACGTTCACTCTCTCGCACGAAAGACAGTCTCGGTATTTAGTGCTAAGAACCGCACTGCTGCCAATATACCTCTTTCTAGCTATGTATACGTATACAGACTGTCGAGCTCTTACGCAACCGACAAATATTCATATGTACAGAAAAGGAAAGGAACAGCGTTTATAGACGAGAGCCCGAATAGACGAGTAGCGCAGATCAGGGGAATAGGACGATGCCAACAAATTGTTTTACTGTACATTATATACGAATAATTTATTAATTATGGATTTTGCTCGACAACTGTGGATATGCAGAAAGAGGCCGAGGGGGTGGAAGGGGCTGGTGCAATGAGTTCGGTTATCTTCGGTTACCTACAATATAATCGGAGCGATAATACAAGTTACAAACACAAATATATTTGTAAGCGTAAGCGTAAGCGTTTGATCTGTAAGCGTGTTCCTTATTTTGACTCTACTTTGCCTGTAGCATTTTCAAAGCACATACCCACATTATACCCACATCAAATCATACGCATTAATATATTATGCGAACGCGGACGCAAGTGCTCGACGACCGATTTGTTTTACCTTGAAATATTAAACATTTCCCGCCTAAAGATTGTAATCGTTGCTGCGTACTGAATAAGTGAAACGTACGCGGACACGATTCCTTAATTAAATTTCAATTCCAGTTTTACCGTCGATATACTTATCACGCTTATTATGTAACGTGCTTCGTTTTCATCATTCCGACGAGAATCATAGATGAACAAACGACTGTTTATAGGAAAATATGAAGGACCTCGTCAGATTTGAAAAGGACCGAATAAGCAACTGCTTTTCATTGACGCCGCAATAAGGCAAGGACGAGCTTTGCGTGTACGCGTGCAGATTATGTGGCAAATGACATTTATATGCGTGTAAGTATACCTTAGATATAGCCTAAGCTTGTTTATACGCGTAATGGCGACATTTTCAATTCTTTCTTTGCTAATAGCTTTACGTATATAGACGACATATATGCGTAGACTAATCTATTATAAAAGTCTATTTATAAAAGTCGTTTTTTAACATTAATTATTCTGAGCTTTCGATCGTTAATTGAAAAATTGAAGTTGTACAGGCGAGGAGCGGGACGACGAGTCCTTTTTAAAAGACAAAAAGGCATTGTTTATCGCTCAATGTAGAAGCGACGAAGAGTTTTATGTTCAATTGAGCAGGACGTAGCTGAGACAATAAAAATGAAATTAGCTAGCAGAGTGAATTCGAAGTTTTTTACCGAAAATGGAGAGTGTCGTAAGTCTTGTAATCTCTCATCTAATTGATAATAGCTGCAGAGAAGAGTTAGAATTCGGAAGAACATCTATTAGTGTAGGAGCTAATTCAGCTGTCAGTTTAATTAAGCGAGAACTCTAGGTGAAACAAGTTTTTTTACCAGACTATCGTTTAAGCTTACTTAATGCCAAGTGCACTTGCGCACAAGCAAGCGCGCGTGTGGGCTATTGACAGTAAATTTCTTCTTTTTTATGGAAACATGCTTCACAGCCTTTTACGAACTGAAAACCGCCAATTACTCAATAGCTGTCGCGAGTAATTGTACATAGTGTCTACACACACACATAGAGTAGGGAGAGAGTGTGGTATAGACGCTGCAGAAAACAGATCGATGAGGAGGGAGGTAGGTATAGGGAGAGGAAGGAGCGAAAAAGGGAAGGAGAGGGGGAGTCACCAATTTCTGCTTTGCCCATTACTTTTCTCCTTTCTACGACCTTGCTACTTTTCGTTATTCGCGCACAGTTTTTTTCTCACTTTTCGCGTAATTCGTGTTTTCTGTAACATTGTTCGGGCTTGAAAAAGCGTCTTCAAGGTTTTCCTCCCACTTAATGATTTATTTCGTGCAGCTAAGACGGGTTTCGACTTATATCTTTGGCAAGTGACTTGTTTGTCATTCTTATAATAAGCTCAATTATAACGTATATACCGAATTGCAACAGCAATGAAATGTTTCTTTTTTTCCAAAAGTCAATCTATTTCATTTTGATCACTTGAAATCCTATATTTCTCTACTAGATACAATTTAGTTTGTTTAGAAGCTACATGCGAATTAATTGGAAGCATATTTTTTTTCTGCTTTCTAGTAGTCATGTAGTAGTAGTAATAACGCACGCGCGATTGTGTGTGTGTGTGTGTGTGTGTGTGTGTGTTTGTGTGCAAGTGAGAGAGAGAGAGAGAGAGAGAGAGAGAGAGAGCTCGGAAGCTTAAAACAGTAGATAGTCTGTGCGTATGTACATACAACATACGTTCACTTTGCCAGTAGGTCTGTCGGTGGTACGCGTACCAGTGCTCGCTCGCTCACTTGGTCGGTCGGCCGGCCGCTCGTCTGGCGGCAGATATATCGCCACTTGTCGCTGTCTCTCGCGCCTAATCGCGCAGTGATCTTACGTCACGGATGCAAAGCGACAACCGGTTCCGCGGCACTGACAAGTGGCTCTGGACCTTCTACTGTGTTTACATTGCGTATCGGAGCCAAAGCCGTGACGCGCGTCTGCATGTATACATATACATACTTGACTCCTCGTCCCTCTCACCTCCCCCCACAGCACCTAACTCTCGCCTATTCGTGGTGTTCGCAGATTCACTATTTTATGCCGTGCCTCATCAGACATTCATTCGATACTACGCGATATACTTTGCGTTATAGCAACGCTCACGCTTTTAAACCTATATGAATGTATACCTATATATCTGCCTCGCTCACATCTTTATATGAATAGTCACGTTCATAAACACCAGACACATACTCGCTCTTCTACGTATAGCAGTACATATAGCTATGATTTATTTATAATTCTATTCACGAACATTATTTTTCTTTCTTTCCTTATGATCCGATCTTAATCATTTTTTTTACTTTTGGAGGTTCGATCGAATTCGAGAGTGGGCGTCACTAAGTCATATATAATGATAACGATGATAGATAACGATGCTGCTATACATTCGTATTGTACATTCATTGTATAATACTTATAACCTTTATCCTTTTAATGCATCTATTTGCCCGCAATTGAATGATGTGCAAACGAGAAAGAAAGTTGGATTTTTATTTTTTTTTTTCGCTATCGCAACTACGATTACATTATAATGTTATAAAATGCAAAAGTGAAAAGTGTGATTGTGTCTTACCTTTTTGCATTTGACTGTGCTCCGCATTCATTTTGGCCTGTAACAGAAAGTGCTGCGCTTCAACAAGTAGAACATGTGCTTACAGTTTCGGGACAATTAGGCAATTAAGTACTTTTACTTTAAAAAATGACTCACCTCGTATCCCTGCTTGGCTCCCCTCGCACCACCCCAGTAATCGCTTTCTTTGTCATGCGGGTTGCATTGCTGAAAAATTCAACGGTAACAGTAAGCAAGGCTCAATGAAAATAACCGTCGAGGCGGTAAACCCCAATTAAAATACTAGTAATTTATCACGAACTCGCGACTTTTTTTTCTATTCTCGCATTCTCTACTTTGCTCTTCGCCACACCAATCATTGTATATGTCACAGTACCGGACGGATACCGGATCTGTCTGTAAAATCTCTTATGTATACATTATCATGACATAAGGAAGATTATTTTTTCATTTTATTCTTCGCAGAGTATTATATTTATTATATTTAGTTTGCCACTCTACTGAATTCTCTCAATTCAGTTAAATCGATAAGAAAATGCTAATATAATTAATGATTTCGCGCTTTCTCATTCATATTTTTCATCGATAGTAAAAATGTAAATAACAATTTATTGTGCTTGATGGATAGATTTTCATTCTAACGATTGATTTTTGCAGACTATTCGCACTGATGAGCTTTATTGCGTTATGAGCAAGCAAGAGCAGATGAGCTTTGACCCAACGAGGCAACGCTCGATACACACGACAGTGATCGCACCGATGGCACAGGCCCGAGCTTGAAAAAGGGAAAAAATGGAGCCGATGAGCACGCTAGATGATAAATAGAGAGAAAGCGAAGGTAGGGATCGAGCTATATAGAGTATAAGTTACACAAGGGAAAGAGAGATTGTGTCGCGGTTAAAGAGGGACGTTCGCAGCGGTAACGCTGGGAATAGCGGGGGTGGCCTAGACAGAACGCAGACGACTAGCCACCTCTAAGGGGTGGTAACAGAGAGCGCGCATGTAGCGGAGGCACTTCCAGTCCTATACAGCGTGTTTCTCCGACCTTGGGCATCGCTCAGTCTCTATGGAGATAAACAAGTCGGACGTCAACTGACCTGCGACCGTCCGTTCACGCGAGCGCGCACACATGCAAACATATCTATACACGTACGTAGCGTAATTATACGAGAAAAGACTCTCACTGACATTACGCGTACGAAATCTCTTGCGCTTTTTCGACAATTATAGTAGCTCCATTGCACTCTTAGAGTTAAGTTTTACTTGCTCATTTACCGCGCGTTTGCGCAACATTTAGCTAAAAGCTTTTTTATTAACCAAATTGAAATATAGGATTGCATAAGAAGCAAAAGCCCCCAAAATAACCAAAATACGACTGGTATCAAGTACTTTTAACAACTGCGAGCGTACAAAAATACTGTTTAAATAACCCCCCCCCCTCTCTCTCTCTCTCTCTCTCTCTCTCTCTCTCTCTGTTATTAGCGCTAATTCAGCGGAACACTATACATGCAGTATACGTATAACTCGCTTTCAATTAATTTTAGACTACAAAATGACTTGCCCTATAAATATCGTTCGTGCCAATAAGTAATGTCCTCTTGCAACGCTACGTCATAAAATCACTCTCTGCGAACTTATTTAGCTTAGAGCTGATAAAAGAGTAATAATAAAGCTATTAGGTACAACAAATCTAGACTCAAGCACCTTATGAAAGTACAATGTCTATTCGCAAAGCTACAAAAAGAGCGAAAAATTATTCTTTCACTGTAATAGCACGCAATAATTATAAAGCAATTATAAAGGCAAAACACATAAATTGTCCACTATTATATATCAACAGAAGCTTAATAAAATTTGGTTTCTTGGAATAAAAGCATTCGGCAAGTAGTGGCTAGAGGGGAAGGGGGAAGATTCCCATAGTTAAGCGCGCGACGTTTTCCCACCGTCGAGCGAGTGGCGAAAATAGAACACGATATAGGCGGTGGAGCCTCGTTTGTTTCTCAAGAAAATCGTCGGGTTACTACCCGGCAAGTAGCGGCAAGTCCCCAAAGCTCCCAACTGTTGTTATTAAAGCGGTTCTCATGTCCTTTGGTTTATGCTACTATATTTACCGCCTTGAGAACGAGTCGATCCGAAATGCTCGTTTCTCTCTCATGTTCCTTGGCTCGATTTAAAAATAGAGTGCTAATCTCCAAAGACCATGACAGGATGCTTGCGATCTTACGCAAGAGCCTGTGTAAGAGTGTACGAACGAGGGTGCTCTTCACAGGCGGAAAACGAGGTCAGCGCAGTGGTCTTAATTTCAACTGGGCGCTTATTTAAGTTGCGCGATGAGAGGAGGGGTCGTTGGACCGACATATAGGGGGACATAAGACTGGACTACTGGCTCGGTTCTCGATTTTCCGCTCCGTATGCGTATTGTGCGTGGGTTGTTGTACGTAGTTGCGGGGGTACGCACATCAGACGCCAGTCCGTGTTCCGAAAGAGCTCGCATGAAATATGAGAAGACGTAGTGTCTGTATGCGTGTGTAGGTTAGAGAGTGAGAGAGAACGAGAGAGGAGGGTTCCCTTTAAGGACGCCGGCTGTGCGCGGCCCTTCACTCGCTCGCTCGCTCGCTCACTCGGCCGCGCGAGCCCTGCGCTACAGGTGGCTCTTATACCGAGAGCGCGATCATCCGTGTGAGAAAATCTTGGGAGTAGACGGCGTATAGTCGCTCTATGCCGATGGACCCGGCGATACGCATTTTTAGGACCGCGCGTCTGCGGTGTATTTGTAGGAGTTGAATAGGTGCGAGCGCGGGAAATGTAGAGAGAAAAAAATTGAAGGAAGGCTTTCCGGTCGTTCGCGGCTAGTGCCGGAAATCACTCTTGCAGCGGCGCTTGATTTAACGCGAGCTGCCGATACAGCGCGTCAACCCATCTCTAGTAGTATATGTGTAATGTCGTCTATATCGATCCAATAAGTCTGCACAGGGCACGGAGTGCAACGAATGCAGGGATGAAACGCTTTATCGTTCTCGCGCCAATTGGTCAGTGGAGTGAGCGCTGATTATGTAAAAATTTCCCGCGCTTGAGAGCTTATAGCGAGGGCAAAAAGTGTTAAAGGAAGCTTCTCTCTCTCTCTCTCTCTCTCTCACTCTTGTGCGCGCACACACACACACACACACACATCTACAAGTGGCGGGGAAAAAGGGCTCGACATACGCAGAAAGTAGCGGAAAGAGTGCAAGGGATTAAAATAAAAGCAAATAAAGAGGGCGAGGGCTCGGGTACTATAGATGCGGAGAGACAGAGAGAAAAAAAGACTATATTGCCGTGGTTCTAGCGCGTCGATGAGAGGCCGTTGTTGCAGCCGAAGAAGAAACGTACACACAGACGCGTGTGCGCGATATAAAGCGAGAAGGAGGAAAATAATAACGCGGAGGCGGCAGCGGTGGTGGCGATGGCTGAGGTAAAAACAAAAGGAAGAAGGAACATTTTTAGCTGTGTGTAGCCGAGTGCGCGCTAGCGTGTATAAAAGCGAGAAAGCGAGTGAGAGGGTGGTAGTGCTGCTAGTAGTAGTAGACGCTTTAGCTCGAGGAAAGGCTACACGCTTGCACATGCCTTGTATTATATTTTTCGCGGTGATGGTAGTGGTGTATTCTATGCTATAGGTATAGCGATAGTCGCAGCAGCGATACTACATAGCATGTACGGGGAAGAAGAGGGAGAGCGGGCGGCGGCTGGAACGATAGTCGAGAGAGCACCCGATAGCAAAAGGACGCCGACGCTCGGCTCGTAGTCGTTGGAAACGCCAGGGGCCTCGAGCTCTTTTTATCTCTCTCTCTCTCTCTCTCTCTCTCACTCGCGCGCGCACACGAGTCATATAGCAGAGAAGAGGGAGAACGGCTGAGGGGGTATACGTACGAAAAAAAAGTCTCTAGAAGATAGGAGAGGGATAGGAGGGCATAGGAGCGGAGAGGAGAGGCTGGAGAAAAAACCGAGTGGAGTAAAAAAGTTCGTCTGCGAGTGCATCCAACGCGTTGCAACGGCATAGAGGTGTGTAGATATAGATTCCAGTGCCGTCGCCGCACCGCCCTGTGTACGGGAAACGTACATACACACATCATAGAATAGCGCGCGTGTCTTTTTCTCCCAGTCGCTGCTTTCTTTCCGTCTCGCTCTAGTTCGCTGCTGCTGCTGCTGCTGCTGCTGCTGCTGCTGCATTTTCGCAAGCTCTGCACGGGTGGGAGAGAAGCAAAGGGGTTGCGGCCGCGATACAGAATAAGAGCGGCGGCGGCGGCGGCAGCGGTGGCGGAGGGGCCACGTACGCGAACGAGGAGGGAGCGTAAAAAATGCAGGAGCGCCGAGGAAACGGGAGGAAAAAAAATCGGCCAGCGGTGGTGGCAGCGGCGGCGGCGACGGCGTCGACGGCGACGGCGGCAGCCTAGGAAAGGACGAGGGTGGCGGCGGTGGCGCTGCTGCTACCGAGGAGAGGAAAACAGGCGAAAAGAGAGCGAGCATCGTGCACATGCGTGAGCGTCCGTCCGAGTATACGAGCTGCGACGTATTGATCAGCAAAAGAGCGCTGTGCGACGCCGGGCGTCCTTTCTGCGAGCCTTGCTTTTTTCGGCGCGCTCTCCCCCGCAACGCGAGGCCGGCTATATATTCGCTCGCTTTTTCTCCCTCGCTACTCGTCTACTCGTCTACTCACACACATGTGCTTTGGCCCCCACGCTTTTGCACACGTACTCTGGAGTTTTTGCCGGGACGTCTCGACCTAGCTCAACGGACGCCGTGACGTCAGGCGCCAGTCGGCTGTCCTCCTCTTTGCTCCAACTTACATACCAACTATACACCAGCTATCTCCCAACCTTACATACATCATTATTGTCCTTCGAGTTGCTTTTATCTTTCTTCAATTATACATACCTTTCTTCTTTCTGTGCTTCTATTGATTTTCCATGTTATTGTCAAGGCGCCGATGCATAAGCAAATAAAAATCCATGTTTATCTGCGCTTTCACCCACTGTTTTCCCGTTTCCAACTTTTTTCTCGACTTTTTAACGCGTTCTTTATAAGTTTCGGCTGCGCCGCTGTACGCTGGTTATATCGAGCGGCGAGTTTCGTTTATTTTTCTTTCATTTCTTCAAACTCTTTTGCTGTCTCTCCCTCTCTCTCTCTCTCTCTCTCTCTCTCTCTCTCTCTCTCTCTCTAAAAGAAGAGTCAATACATAACCTGCAACATTATAAAACTCGCTAGCCAGCGCTGACGTTATATTTTCACTTTATTCAACTGAAATTCCATATTTTCTCGACTTGCAGTGTAAATAACGGCTTACAAAATGTGTAGTATATTTTTCGAAAGGCAATACGTGCATACTCGTACATACACCTACACATACTGCATATTCTCTCTCTCTCTCTCGTTCTCTCCCACGAAACCGCATTGAGAAATCATGCGGTAATCTCGTTAATGTCACGAGATTAGACAAGGGGATACACTTCTCTATGAATCTACCATTACGAAAGGCAAGGGGGAAAAAATCAAAGTCGTCGACATCTAGTCCGTATCGGTATGCAGTACAACGATGAAAGTAGGCATTCACGCAAGATAAAGGGCCAGAGACGAAGAGGGCGAGCTATGAGCGAAGCGTACACAGCATCGGCCTGCGATAGTGAGAAAAATGACTTTTTCCGAATCTATTTGTTGCTTCGGACAAGCCGCGCGACAAATCAAAGACAAAATCAGTGATGCGAGAGACACGAGAGCTGCATATACGAAAGGGAGAAGTGGAAAAATGAGCTTTCAAGCTGATGGTGTCGCATTTCTGGGCCTCAAAGGGGCAGAGCACTAATGCAAGAACCGACTGTCTTTTTGAGAATTCGAAAATGCTTTAATAAATTTAAGTCAGCTGGGCAAACCAATGACGCAAAGTAATGAAACGAGGGTTACCTGCAATTTAATTGTCCTCTTTAATCGGTTCATTTCTCAATTATTTATTTTCCATAGCACTGGGCCAGAATGGACATTGGGCTGCAACGAATGGGACAACCAATATTGTCATTGAATTTAGCATATATCTGTCTCGTGTGCATTAGCCTCGAAAAAATAATCAGAGCAGCTCCTTCACGTCGACGGATAATACAGCTTCATAAAAGCGAAGGATACAGAACTCGTTGTCGCGGCTGTGGCGGCTGCGGCGCGCATGCATGTGTTTGCGCGCGGCGCGGGAGTTTGTGAGCTAAGAGAGAATTCAAGCACTGCGCGGCACATGTGTTCCCACAGATCTTCGTATGTATAATTTTCGGCTTTTTTTTCTCGAGCCGAATATCCCGATGCCAACACTATGCTACGCACGCGCACACTCGCGCACACGCACACGTACGCATGTATACATACATATAGGTATGCACAAGCGTATCGTGTATAGGGTGGCTCTCGAAACTTGGAAGCGAGTCTGCGGTCACGACAAATATACACATGTGTGTTTTATCTCGTGTGACTTGTCTTGCTGGCGCATATGTGCGTCTGCGCGTGTAAATAGGGCTAAAGTCAGTGGACGCGCTCCCGCGTCTATTACACATTATATATATATATATATATATATATATATTGGCGTGATAAAATTCAACAGTTGGCTCGACATTTTCCTGACTCTTCTTGTGTCGTCTCGATAAGCGTAGTTACGTCGCCGGGATAATACGCGTAAAAGTATTTGTTGAAAGCATTCTAGTATTTACAGCTGCGCCTCAACTTCAAAGTCCCAACTAGTCGACTTCAATGAAGAGTGCTCGATAAAATTTGCGCGCGTGCGACGATGCTCTCGTTAACGCAAGCTGTCTGATAGCAATATTCACGACTTTCGTGCTTTTTCAGGAACATTAGAGCGACCATTTATTTTCACCGCTGTAGGTATCTATAAAAGCAAGAGATGGAAGTAGGATAAGAATAAGATATCCAGAAAATAGAAAATGACTCGCAAGCAATTTTACGGAATAAAAAGTGTCGCTCTGCTGGCTCAAAAGCAATCTGGCGATTCTTACCACTGAAGCTTAAACTCCATGTACGTGTAATTTTATCAGACGATATTTTTTAATTTTTCCAACGACCTCTCTCTCTCTCTCTCTCTCTCTCTCTATATATATATATATATATATATATATATGTATATATATATAGAGAGAGAGAGAGAGAGAGAGAGCGCTGTATATATAGGTATATAAAGCGCTTAAGCGCTCGCGAAAGTGAAAAAATAGTGGCTAGAACATTCGTGGAGTTGGGATAGCTTTTTACGAGCGCCTTTAAGTTAAAAACAGGACCGAAAATAAGAGCTCTACAGCAGCGATAGTGGCGGGGCTGACCCAGACTGCTTTTTCTCTACTTTTCCCGCCGCGAGTTTTCCCATTTTTCCCGGTCATATAACGGTTCACGGGCTCCGCGAGCGAGCGCGCGAGTCTGCAGACAATTCGCAGTAAAATTTTTACAAGCTTTCCCACCCCAGCTCTCTTGCAAGGGGAGAGAGAGTCGCTGGTTTCTCGGGCTACTTGCACCGGAGCTGCAGTAGTCTCCTCGCGCGCGCGGGATAACCCGACGGAGGCTCGCCTAGACGGGAGATATTCACCTCCCACTCCTACCTTTTTCTTATTTTATGGCACATTCGCGCTACCGCTGCCGCCGCCGTCGCTGCTATAGTCCCCGAGACCTGCTCGCGAAACCCATAAAAACACTCTTGCAGACACACGCGTCGTCTACGAGACGTCTACCGGCTTCCAATCTCTCTCCACACCCCTACCACGACTGGCGCTGCGTTTCTTTTTCTCTTTGACTGATGTTGTCGACTGATGAAGCTTCTATGCATCTTCTTACACATTCTTATATTTTAATGTGAAAACATTGAATATACATATATAATATATGGGGAAAGAGAAAATGTTTATGTTTCTCACAGTAAGTATATATATGGCTACATAGATGCTGTCGGTCTAGCGAATCGGCTGTGCTGTCTCTCATAAGCTTGAGGCAACACGTGTTCCGAGTGCGCTTGGGAACACATAATATGTGAGCTGTCTCACTCTACATTACCTCACTTTCCGCGCGTCTGCTTCGTCGACGAGAGAGAGAGAGAGAGAGAGAGAGAGAGAGAGAGAGAGAGCTGTGAGCGGGAATGTAAAGAGTGAGTTCACTGTGTCAAACACGCACATTACTGTATGAGATCCATAGCAAGGCGTTCAAATTGAAAAGTTGCGCTAACGTCTTGTTATTCTTAACTTAGTCGCCAGCTTATGAGTATAAATCTAAGGAGAATATCTATGGCGTTAATTAGAAGCAATTTTGAATTTTTACATTTACCGAATCACATAAGCATCACCATTGTCGTCGTACAAATCATTCTTTTCAATATCTAAATCTGATCTTTCAAAAGTGACAATTCTCTTTAATGGACGGTTAATTGGGATTAAAGGGTAGCTTTAATAAAATGATTTCTACTCTCTAAAAAGAAAACCTTGTCTAGATGTGTATCGCTGTTTTTCACACAAGTCTTAACACATATGTTACTTCTATAAAATTTCAGAGAACATTGCGTATCATCATCCCTAGACAGTGTTGCACATTATTTAGATGTGCAAGTATGTGCACTTGGTGTCTGTAAGCCTCAGCTCTACTACAGCTCTACTCTGGGGAGAATTCAGGATGTGCGAGAAATAAGAGAAAAAAGACTGATGAGCGCAGAGAAAGAGAGAAAGAGAATCGAAAAGAGGTTATGGTGGGGGCGCGGGAGGGGTGCGACGCTCTTTCGCGCGATATATAGAGAGAAAGCGAGTCAGGGGTGAGTAGGTCAAACTTTACGGCCCTGGCGTCTAGACGCCGTTCCGCGATCCGTGCAGGGCCGTAAAACCGTTTTAAGGGGCTGTTTTACCGGCGCACTCAAATGAAGAGGGTTGGGCGCTCGTAGTCTCTTGTCTGCGCGCGAGACGCCGCGTGCTGCCGCATCCTGCAGCTATATCTATAGAAACTCACACGAACACAGACACATGCATCCATCTATAGGTATAGATCTATCGTAGGAATAATACGAATACGTCGCCGGCTACGATATTCGCTCTACCGCAGCTTCAACCAGCGTTAATTCATCACTTGCCGTCTATCTATCTATATCAATCTGGAGATATATGTAAGGAACAACACTCTAAATGCAATGAGTTAAACAAGTGCCGATTGCTATTGTAGGCACGTACACACAGACACTCGTAGAGATTGTTTATACATGCTTGCGTTTATGTCGTTTTAATAACACGATATCATTGACAGGCTCAATGAGAATCTTTCAAGACCCGTCAGCGGATACATAGATTACATGGCCGAAGCTTCTCCTCGAGTGGTCGCAGAAGCCCTGAGTGACAAATGTCAAGTGCTGCCACTAGTTTAATGCACGGAAATACTCATCGCACTCGCGTGCGAAATATTCCTAAGGCGACTTGTATTGATTTTTTCTTTTTTTCCCACTTTCAAATCTCGAATGAAGTTGAATACCGCTGGTTACGTTACTTAATAGTTGACGTCGAGGTTAAAAGGGTCAGTGGCGGAGATATTAAATACCTGCGATGTCGGTCGGATTCAGTCGGTCATTTTCAGAACAGTAGCACCTGCTCAAAATGTAGTTGAGACTCGTCTCGAACCGGACCATCAGCTCTGTCCTCTTTTTAACGCAGAGTTCAATCGAGTTGTCTCGAAATAATATTCCCCTTGTAGCAGTGCGCGCGCTATTGTACGCTACAGGATTAATTGTAAGAAAAAAGATAGGAGAAAAGGTGGTGACTCGACCCGATCAGATAATATAGATGAAACTGCGTTAATATAGATGAAACAGATCTGAAGGGAATGAAAGGGATTTCGAACCATGAGTAAGAGTGAGTACTCGTAAGGTGAATGTCGGGATCGTAATGAGTTTGAGTTGAGTGTTCTGTACAAGAGCGACGACGGTGGCATAGTAAAAAAATGGAGTTTCGCGTGTACGATTCTCTCGCATCTCTTTCTTAGCCAGTGGAGTTCTTTCTCTCCCGTCGGGTTGAGCTTTTTTTCGCACAGGAGCTAGCGAGGGAACAAACGAACGTGTGGCGGCGCTGCAGATTGCTGTCTCCTTTTTCTCTTCCGCCCTCTTCCGCCCTCTTCCGCCCTCTTCCAACCTCTTCCTCCGGGTTCTCTTTCTCTCTTTCACCTCCCTTCTACGAGCTCGCTCGCTCTCCTCGTCACACGTCTCTTTGCCTTATATTCGCGTTCTCTTCCTATCTCCCTCTCTCGCTTCCTGGCCCGAGCTCCGCACCTTCTTTTTTCCGGGTCAAATATTGATCCTGATATTTCTTTTTTTGGCCTGCGCGCCGAGCGTACGTGTGTCTGAGGAAGCGTGGGTGGTGCAGACCGGCACACGTTTCTGCACAAGTCCGTGTGCGTCTGTGTGTCTGCAGCATAGAGCTGTCTGCTGTGCATTGCAGTGAGGCAGCGCGCGCGCGAGTATAGCGCCGAATGGAGGGAGCTAACCATTTCGTTTTGCTCTTTTTTTCTGCTCCGCTTCGCTTCTTCCATCTTGCCCGGACTACTGCAGAACGCGGCAGCTACGCTCGGATATCGCGAGATTCCAAAAGACAATCCCCTATCTTTATATTCTCCTCGACGTAACTTCTATATATATCTAATTATAGATCGTCATCAAGATGAAAGATACTTTAACTCCCGATGTATTTCTGCAAAGTGGATGCAACTATTTTCAATATATTTCAGAATAATAATATATACCTATATACCGAGTCTAAAAACGTCAACCATACTTTGTATTTATATTTTATTTTTACATTGCAAGTGTGATCAGTGACCGCATTATATGCATTTAACAACAAATTTCGATCAGAAATTCTTTTTGCCGTCTAAACTAGGTTTTCTCTTCTTTTTCACTTATGTATAATTAATATTCAAGAATCAAACTCGTTTCTTACGGCGAAATTAAAAATTAAATACAAGGTATATATATATATATATATCTTGACATCTTTACAAACTTCACTTTCAAGCGATTTTCGCACGAGTTGTGGTCACTTGTGTACAAGATGAGCTGCTGTCTTTTTTTTATTCATCGGAGAATCTCTAGATGTGTTGCTTTCGTGTGCGAAAGATAGTATACATGTCAAGTACATATTCTGCTGTACTTACGCTTGCCTGATTCGACATCGACGAATCGAGCGTGAGATGACGATGTGTCGGCGGGTCTGCTTTTCATCAGACTCTCTGCACGTGGCCTGCGCAAATGACTGGCCGTACTGTTTTGTGACTCTCTTTCTCTATCGTCTTTATTCTTGCTCGACCACTATAGTACGACCAACGATCATCTACGTGAGTTACTCCCGCTTTTCAAATACTATTCGCTATTGTACATTATAACATTAATAAGCGACTGTTTGGAAAATTTCTCATTCATCTTACTTCATAATCTCAAGTTTTTTTCTGAATGCAGATATTTTTCGGGAACCACGAAAATGTAGTCTCTGTCTGGAATGATCTTTTAGTTTTTACCTTTTTTAGTGCGAATTATCGTTTGCTAGAGAATACATTTGAGGTAGAATGCTAATCTTCGTACGCGGTTATCAAAATGAGTGTCAGTGACCATCGCAATTTCGACTACGTCAATCAGAGTATTTTTTGAAAGAATAAATTAATGATGAACGTTTGAAATAGTTATATATATATATATATATATATGTATATATGTATTAGATCCATATATTCATTTGATTCGACGGTAAGAACTGCAAAAACGGAAAAAATATTCTGAAGACTGTTCTGTAATAGAGTAGAAAGAAACACGTATGTAGTATGCTATACGAAATGAATTTTCGGGTAACAAATGCGGAAGAACAATCCGAGAGCCATCGATCAGTCGATCAATGTCAAGCAAATAATTGTGATGGATATGCTAGCTAGATGCGCGTCTTTGCAGCCTACCTACACGTTGTTGGTTTCGTTTGGACTCTTTAACTTTTTTCACCTCGTGTACTACCTCATACGCGATAGCTACATCCCAACGTAGGACAGTGAGTCACGTTTATTTTCGTCATCGTTTGCACGCACGTCAGACTCACGTGCGTACACCAGAGCATCACAGAGCCGGCTGTTGAAGCTCCCAGTTCCCATATCACCGATGCAGAAATTCAAATTCTCCCGTCATTAATAAAAATTAAAGAGACATCACTGGCTGCTGCATCGCTTTTTCTTTTCATGGGGTCGCGCTATTGCTTCACCTGAGGCTTTCTCCCGTGTTTTAGTCAGCGGCGCACCGGCTGCTGGGAGAATAATCTACCACCGACAAGCGCGAGCGCGCGCGCGAGCGAGAGAGAGAGAGAGAGAAAGAGAGAGAGAACTTTGAGCTCCACAACCCTTTTATCTTACCTGAGGCCCACAATAGCGTGAGACTATGGGGCCTTTGTACTCCACTTTCCCGATCATCTGCATACGCGCCCTTTTGCACTCAGCACGTTCACGTACAAGGCACATGCATACTCTCTCCTTTTCTCTCTCTCTCTCTCTCTCTGTCTCTCTCTCTCTCTTTTCTTCCCTTCATCTCTCCCATCACACTCTCATAACTATTACACATGAGGGGTACGCTTCTTTCTACTTTTCCCGCTCCGATCTGTCTCGTCTCTTTCTCTTTCTCTTTCGCTTTTTCTTAATTGCTCTCTACTTCTTTTTGTCCATAACTCTTTCTTCAATCTTGGATATCGGGCTTAATTTTTTTATCGCTAAACTACCCAAAGCTTTTTTTTGGGCACATAGAACAAAAAATTTCGTTGGACTCACGCAAATAACGATAATACCATCATTTTCTTTTTGTGCTCTACCTCATTATGAAACATGGAAAATTATCTATAAAATATAATATAGATTACCTAAACGTTAGTATAATATAAGAGGTATGAAAAAACGCATTGCATATCACGTTTTCTCTGACTAAAGCTGCTTATAAAATATATTATAAGTATATTTAGGTACGAGTGATCAAATCAATTTTCAAGCTTATATATATCAAACGTTATTTGCTCAAAGTGGAATGCCTGGAAATAGCATTTTATAAACATTACAATAAGCATAGTCGAGTAAAGAAATTTAATCGTAAAATCCGGAACGCTACAATTATTCGTAGAATATTTAGCAGATTTGTTGGTTAAAGTATCATATTGCAAATGCAGGTTTGAAAATCTGTTTATGCGTATGCTTATGCGAATAGCAAACGAATATTCGCGAAAACTCGAATTTCGCCTTTGGAGAGAAATGGAGAATGACGGAGAAAGGTGAAGTATTGTGCTTTTTCCGCTCGCAAAATAGGGGTCGTTGCATGAGCGCATTGAGAATTGGCCCATAACTCTGACCGGGCCCAAATGTTGTGACACGGCCTAACGACCACCGGTGGGATACCTCTGTGGCTACCCAAGTTAAACCCAAGCGCAGCAAGCGAGATTTCTTACGCCTCTAATATAGGTATACTACTGCTGCTTTTTTACCTCTTTATAATATACTAATGTGTGCGTTTGGTATAATAGATAATTTTCGCTTATTTATAATTTGGTATATTATTTATCAAGAAATCGTTAATTCACGTTTGAGATGGAATTATATTGTAGTAAAAAAAGATGAGGTAGGAAAAAAATGAAAAATAAAAATCTTTACGGTGCCAGCGGCAAGGGTTAAAGGGGGGAAGAAAGGGCTAACTTATATAGCTATTGAAAAAGACAGTGGTAAAAAAATGACAGGTAAAAAGACCTCTGAAAGTCCGTCTAATCGGTTTGTGTAAGTGCGCACTATGAAGACTCGATCCTTGAATTGTAATCTCTCGTCATTACGCGACCAACAACGTATGCCCAGCGGGTGTTCAACCCTTCGGCTCTCTTACGCGTCTCCGCTCTTAATCCCTTAAAATGCTTACAAGCGTGTTTCGGATAAATCCTACAAATATATTCTACGAAAATGTATTGCTAGCAAGCAAGCCTTTCCTCCTTTCCCCGCGGAATGTACGGTCTTCAGACTTTCCATTAAAGCTCTACTGAAACTAAACATTAGGAATAATAATTTAATTCTTTTTTTCAAAGCTTTTGCAAGAGTGTTAAGGATTCAGGGTGTAAAAAGTATACTTTTGGTCGAGGCATATTGTCTATATAAAAATGTATAAATTTAGAAAGAGAGAGAGAGAGAGAGAGAGAGAGAGAGAGAGAGAGAGAGAGAGAGAGAACAACGATGCAAAGCGCTTTGCGTACAGAAGTAAAGCAGTGTGAGAGAGTTCCGGCCAAACGAGAAATCGACTGCACCCTTCGGGAGGATTATGTAAAGGAGAAGATCCGCAAGAACCCTCTCCCTGCGAGTACTGCGCATTCAAGATATTAGTATGCCAGTGCGCTAGACTCTTCATCTTTGAAAATTAAAATAATGGAGCCTGCATCATGATCCAATGCAGCGGTAGCAGAGCCCCGAGGCATCGTCTCCCTCGTAGGATATATTTTTTCCGCAATTTTTTTCCCTGTGGCCCCTCTTTGCTTGGGCTGTGCGCAGCCCATGTAAATGCGTGCAACGGAATTTTTGTCTCACCACAGTAGCAACGGCACCGGTTCGCCACGTAGGACAAAAAACCTGTCATTGTTTAGTCGAGCTAGCCAAAAGCCAATATGCTACCAACGGGGTATGAGTAGCCCCCCTCCCCCCTTCTAGCGCCTCCGCTCTCCAGTACAGTCCCACATTGGCTAATGAATTTTGCGGAGCCTCCTTGTATTTGCCACGCTGCTGTTGCTGCTTGTGTAGCCTCGTAAGAACGCGATGCGCGACCTTTGTTGGGTAAAAAAAGTTGGCCGTTCAAAAAGCCTGGCCTGCTAAAAGCGAAAGAGTTGCCGAGCGCAATTTTTTTCTCCCATTTTTTCCTTCTTTTTTTTCCTTCTTTTTTTCCTTCTTTTTTTCCTTCTTTTTTTTCATTACTACCCTGTAGAATGGTACATATGCTATGCAGACGCGGTTCGGTACTTGACTTTTTTTTGCCTTATATCCGTTACTTCGCATGTACCAAATATTGCGCGAGCATTTATCACGTCTTTGGAGACTTCTAGCTTGTTGGATGGTATTTTCAATATCAAGTCAATACGATACACATCGTATGATGGTGAACAAGTAGGACTTTAAAACTTGTAAAAGGACACTTGTCAATTCAATATGAACTATATGAATAAGTATTTAAATGTTCAATAAAACTGCGCGTCGAAATAAAAAATGGTCTTATTTTCGATAAATATAATATGAGAAAATAGTAATAATAGTAGCCATTTTGAGTTTTTCACGGCCCGGAAGAAGAAGGCCCGTATAAATATCATTTTCCATGGACTTTTACTCATTTTATCGCGCTGTCTTGCATAAATTAAGCGTATTCGCCTTGGGGCATATATAGTACATAAATTTCACAAGGCCTGTATAATGTAATCTCTTATAAGAGTCTCACGATCATTTCCATGTCGCCGATTATTTAAATTATTTTTTATTATTCTAGTATAGCGCCTTGTTTCTGAGGCTCGTGTGGATACAGGCCGCAGGTGAGCTAGAAAAAATGCGGTCTAAGGGGGAGAGAATGGGCAACTCAGGATATTGTAGTATATACAAAAAGACGCACATACATCGACCCATTTAGAGAGGACGAATAATTCGAGAGGAACTGAGCTGCAGGTTCTACACGTCGCTGGCTCGATTTCGAGAGTCGTTCTATTCACATACAAATTTTTATCCCCGCTTCCTTTCTTGGCGCGCGACCGATCGAGACTATTGCACCCATATAAATATTACCATGTGCTACGTACACAGACTATGTCGTATGCACAGAGACTAGATGAACCCACACGATTACGTTATAAAAATATGTGCGAAACTCACGATGCTTTGCGCGAGCTCCTAATTTGACTGTCGAAAAACAAGTGGGCTCGGTTCCTTTTTATTCTCGATAAGAGAATAAAGGAGCTCACTTATTCTTATTTCAGTGAGTAGAGTATCTTGCAGCGAATCCATTGTATTGCGTCTATTATGTGTTCTAGTTAATAGCTTGTATTAATGATTTTTAGAATTTCGATAAATTGAATTGAAATATTGCATCAAATAGAGATTTGTGAAATTTTTTGAAAAAATCAGCACCAATCAAAGCAAGTATTAATGAATAATATAGCAATGATTTTGCAATGATTTTGCAATGATTTTGCAATGATTTTGCAATGATTTTGAAGAGGAAACTATGAGAACGACTTTCCTTCCGCAACGGGGTGCAACGGGTTTCGAGAAACATAGAGCGATAAGATGCGCTGATGAATTGACTAAATTTTTTGCGGCATCAGTTTTTGAAAGGAGGGAGTTGTCGAGCGGAAGGTTTGCACCCTCAATTGCGACGCGTGCTACTGTTTCTGAGCAATAAAATTGCAGGGAATTAGAATCGCGCAGTTAAGCAGCGAGCATCTGTCGTTTATCATAAGCAAACGAAACTAAAGCTGTTTGTACGTAGCTTAGGAAAAAATGCAGTGCACGGTAAAGGGTGAGTCGTTGGTTTAATATGAATATCGTGTGCCAGGCGCATCGCACACGTAGAAAAAAAGGTCGAATGCTTGAAAAAATACAGCGCATACAACAGTAATAGTGAACAGCCGGCACAGTAACAGTGAATCGAGCATTATGTTTTCGTCATACCCGCAGTGGTATCTATTCAAATGAGCAACGCGAGCGCTGCAATCCTTGTCATTTCCAAGGTGCAGAAAAAATTTTTTTTAATACCGTTTCCGTTTGTTTTGTGTCACGTTTTTTGCTTCCCCCTTCCTGAATCTCTCGGGCCGTTTATCCCGTGAGTATTTGGCTCCGTGAAATCGAGGCTCGCGATGTTGGAAAATATATGCAAAGAGATGTTCGACCCTTTCGCGCCCCTTCTTTCGTTCGCTCTTCCTCGTTTTTTTCTCGCTCTCTTCCTCGCTCTCTTCCTCGCTCTCTTCCTCGCTCTCTTCCTCGCACATCTCCGGTATAAGCACGTACTGCTGGGTCCCGAGTTTTTTTACTTGGTGTTGCTGCGCAACAGTGGCCGCGCGCTAGGAGACATGCAGGACTTCTTTGAGTAGACAAAAAAGGTCCACATAGTCCAAACAGGGGGTAGTAAACCCGTTTTGTTTCAGTGCGCATCAGGCAAGATGCAAAACAGTTTTTACCGCGCGCACGACTGCGACGACCTAACGGTACAACCGTTCGTCGCATAGGCTCTGTACATCCGGCTAATTTTACTGTGTTGTGGGGTGAAAAAGAGAGCGATAGAGATGAGAGATGAGTACTCGTTTTTTTAAAACTGTTTTCGCGCGTGCAGCAACGACATTATTTTTACGATAGAATGCAGAGAGCTATAGGTTTAGAGATATATGCGCTCGGTTTATTTCACGTTTCATTAGCGAGGTTTTTGCCTCGCAAATTGCACAAGAAGAGCGAGGCCTCTCGCGCGGCGCTATCAGCGGCAGAAAGAAGTTTTAAATTTAAACGAGCGAAGGCGCTGTGATAGGCCACTTTTTGCCGAGTCGAATCCGCGAAAAAAGCTGAAATCCGCGTTGCCCGCGTCGCGAGGAGCAGAGTTCAGTGAAGAGCGATCGGCCGTAAGAATTGAGATTTACTGAAGCCTACGAGACTTTGATGAAATTTCAATTTGACAGAGCATTTTCGCAGAGAGCGAGTTGTAACGAGGTGTAATTTGTTATAATATAAGGATGTATTTATAGCGGATCGCAGTTTACACGCTCTCATTGCTGAAGCGTGAATTGCCGCGAGCAAAGCGCAAGATGAAGCGTGAATAACGAGCGCGAGCGAGCGCTCAAAAAATAAGGATAAAATGAAGAGTGTGAAAAAAAGTAATAGAATGTAGAGAGATGCGAGGGAGCCGAGAGTTATACATAGAGAAGTTAATCGTATGGCATGTAGAATAGAAAGAAAAAATAGTTGAATAGAACATAGAAGCTGAGGAAAGACGAGCCATAGGTATTTAGTAAAAGAGACTGCACTCACGTCACTCGCGGAGAGACCATTGTTCCACGGATAAGGAGCTTGCGGGGACGACTGTTGTTGATGGTGGACACTGGAAACGGCGCCGGCCGTGTGCGGATTGTGAATATGTTCGGCCATGACGCTGACCCAGTGGGCCAGTCCGCCGGTTCCGGTGCCAGCCGCAGCAGCCGCGGCCGCCGCTGCGGCCGCTGCGGCTCCGCTGCTCGTCCCGCTGCTGGCTCCAACGGTGGCTCCGCCGCTGCCACCTCCGCCAGCACCACCACCCCCACTGCCACCTCCGGCTCCGCCGCCGCCACCTCCACCCCCTCCACCCTCTTCGCCGCCCTCCGACCATGCGAAAGATGCCTTCTGCAATCAAAATCGGATACACGCTACTTTGTAATTGCCGCTCCTTTCTGCACTCCTAATATAGTAGTTTATTTTTCATAGCCAGCACCTCGCCTCGCTGGACGACCATACGCCGCATGCAATACGCAGAGAAATCATTTCCTTAATTGTTCCAAGGTTTATAACAAAACATGGTTTATAACAGCCTATTAATACCATTTTCTGCGCTTGCTATATATTCTGCAGAGGAGACAATTATTACACTATCAATGAGCTGCTGCGATAAGTTTCATATTTTCAATATCCCATAACAATAAGAATAAAAAAAGCATGAAAATTTAATCCACATAGAATAACAGCTGCTCGCATATCAAATCAGACTTATAATGTACAAAAGGTTCTGCAAGCAAATGTTCTGCTAACAAGTATGCGATATATTTATCCTCTAATGACAATCGTGTTTATTCATCTGAGATCAGATATTCGAATACTCGTGTGAGCACGTGCATGTGAGATACTATTTTGGTATATTTGGCTGCAACAGAGAAACGAATCTGAATAATAACGGTTGGAAAGGTCCGCTTGGAAAGGTCCGCTTGGAAAGGTCCGCTTGGAAAGGTCCGCTTGAAAAAGCCCGCGCGAGCGGCGTCTCATTTTATTTGAGTGAGAGGGAGGGGGGGGGGCGCAGCTGTTTGTAATCAAGCTCGCACACACTTGTTGCATTGTAAACGCGCTGTGCTCAGAGTGTCCAGTACTATTAATAGTAATAGTAGTACTCAAACGAACCTCGTCCAGGTCATCTGCGAGTCGCAATTGGGCAAGATTCCGCGGGAAAGCCGGGACGCTGCTGACGCTGAGGCCCTTGATATCCTTGAGCTCTTTGAGGGCTGAGTCGAGGGCATTGAGGTTGCCTTTGAAGTTGAGGTTGCGATTGAGAACGGTCTTGCCGAGGACAGCGCTCGCCAGCAAGCTCTTGTAAAGCTCGTTCGGCAGGACAAACTTGTGCTCGGACCTGCCACTGTCACACTCCTCTTCCTTCAAGGTCTGTTGATGCTCCTCGTTTGATGAGTCACCACTGCTCTCCACCTCTACGGATGAATTCGATGCGACGCTCACGCTTGACATGACTTGCTCGCTTCTTCCTATTTCTTTATCCATTTATACGTGTATCTACCTACACGTATATTTATATTTATAGTTCTAGCTTGTATAACTCGTATCTATGTTGTATCTATATCGACTAGAGATTAATAGAAGCACTTGGACGATCTTTGGGGGCTGCGGACCCCAGTCAGGAACTGTCGTACACTTTATTATTATTCGAACTTTTCCACAATACTGTAGATTGCTTCTGGCCTGCGCTTTTCTACTATTACTCTTCTTCTTCTTCTTCTTTTTCCTCCTGTACCTCCTGCGCCTCTTGCGCCTCCTTTTCCCCGCCTACGTCGTAGTCGCGTTAATCTTCGAAAATAACGATCTGCGCTCATCGCCTTATTGCCGGACGTTACTCGACCCTAAGACACAGTGGCTCATTTAACTTCTTTTTCTTCTCCTTCTTCAGTATCTCTGGATTGATGTCGCTCTCTTCTTTACACGCTTATTCACTATTATTTATTCACTACGTATCACTATATAGATGATTGTTGCACACTCTGACCTTGAACTGCTTTTAATTTTTTATACGGGTATACACATATAATAACAATGTACGATTGTAAGTGTATTTGAGTGTGTGAATGAGTGTGTGTGTATGTATTCGCGCACGTGAGCCTATCTACGTAGGGATGCATATAAACATATATTTATCTATATATGTATATGTGTATTCGTTTCTCGCTCGGTACAGCTGCAGACGTCTCGAGGATTCGAGAAGAGAAATAAACTATAAATAACTTTTAGATGTTATCGTCTAGAAGAAGTGCGTATTTTTGCGTATTATGCCTCAGCGGGTGTATTTGTATATGTATGCATACATACATACATATAGATTCAGATATATATGTATATATATATATATATGTGTGTGTGTGTGTGTGTGTGTGTGTGCATATAGCTAGGAACTGTTTGAAGTGGTTTTGAGGCGCAGATCATCGACGCAGCTGGGACCACTTGTAATTGGCCGGCTAATTAGATTGCGGAAAGTCGAAGCCGGCCACGAGGTGCTCACCGCACGGCGATTTGCCGCTGCGGCCAACGCGGCCGCACTCGCTTAAACTCTAGGTCTGGTGAAAAATAGGAACTTTGGTTAATCGGCCCGGCACTTGGCTCCATCCTCTCATGCTCGCTTTTTTTATGCCGCTGCTGCTCGTAGCTTCATCAGCGAGGCCTCCACGCGATGAGCGGAGCTGCAGTAGCGGGCTTTTGACTCGGCCTGCAGTCAGCTCCTCTATCTCTTGCTTTATTGCAACAGTAGCTGACGAGCCTCATGTCGCTCGCAACTCAACCGGACGTCCGGCCGACCTCGCGGCCCTCTAACCGATCGGGCCGCGTACGACTTTTACCGATGCTAATGCCGTGTCTCTATTATCGCGGCGATGCTTTACTTCTCCTCGTCCACGATAATACTTGCAAACGTCGATCTCGTTACTCAAATATATTATTATGGCCGTCCATGTTGACGCAAAGCGAGCACGCGAGTGAACTGCTCTCGTCTTTTTGCGTGCTACATGAGCGCGACCGGGTGAACCGCGCGACTGGTTGATGCAGTCCGCGGCGGAGCATAAGGAAGCGGAAGCCGGCGTACTCTCCTTCTTTCTTGGTCTGTCTCTTTCTCTCTCGCGTTCTCTCACGCTCTCTCTCTCTCTCTCTCTCTCTCTCTCTCTCTCTCTCTATTTCTCCTCTGCAGCGAAGGAAAGGCGCGCACGCTTTGCCGCGCGGCCTTCGTCGTCTCCGTCGGCGTCGGCGTCGACGCGCTCCTCTGCTTCCTTTTTCCTTTCTCCTTGGCGCTCGTCGTTCCGTCTTTCTCGATTGCCAGCTGAGCGAGCGAGACAGCGGCTGACGGAGGAAAAAAAGTCAAGAAGACTAGAGGCGCCCCCCAAGAAGAAGTAGAAGGCGACGGCGACGGCGAAGGCGAAGGCGAAAGAGGAGAGTGCGCCAGCCGGGGGTGGTGGTGGGTGGCTCAGCGTGGGAGAGGAAGAGAGAGCCTGCATAGGGGGGAAACAGCTAGAGCGAGAGAGCGAGCAGCAAGCTCCGAATCGGAGAAATGGAAATAATAAGAAGGAGGCTATAGAGGGGCTGAGGAGCTGCTTGTGCAAGACGACAGCATGCGAGCCAGAATGAGAGAGAAAGGGAGACGGGAGAGAGAGAGGGATCGCGGGGGGCGGGCTGCACCCGCTGAGAGATAGGGGTATTGGAAGGCCTTCTAGCCGAAGGGGGATGGCGCTGCGCGAAACCGAGACGGAAGATGGGAACGGCAGCTGCGCAGTGCAGCCTGCGCGCCACTCGCGGATTCGCGATCGCCTCGAGAGGGGTAACGCGAGGGAAAACACCGTAACACTCGTGCGTGGGCAACCCTCTCCTGTCCGAACTCCCTCTATCGCGCTCCGACTAAACGCACGTTTGCATCGCGTGCAAATATGCGTCTTCTTATTCGCTGTTCATCAATTCTTTTTCTTTTTCTTTTTCTTTTTCTTTTTCTTCTTCTTTTTCATTTTCATTTTCAATTTTATTTTTATTTTTATGTTCGGTTTCAATTTCGCTTTCATTTTCATTTTCTTTTTCGGAAATGCCTCTACGACCGTGTTTGGGACTAATCTGAGAAAAGGGTCTTGGAATAATGTGTGGTGGCTCTTCGGTGGCTGCCATAATACACACTTCTTTGTTAAGTACGTGACTCGGTATTGCGTGAATAACGGTGAATCTCTGATTACAGGGGCATGTTATATTGACATGCAGATCCGTCGGGTCTATTAAGTAGCCTTGTGAGTTCTGTCGCATTATTTAAGTTTTGCTTTTCGGGGCGGCGCCCCCCTTTATATATACGCACTCTATCTCCTGGCCGGAAGAGACCCGCTTTTCTTTTCATCGACCGCGCCTTCAAAACAAGCTAGCATATCACAATCCCTCTGTTCACATATATCATCATACAAATTTCTCTAATATTTTCTACCGATCTGCATTCATCCTCAACCTCCAGTTAAAAAATATTTTCCTGCGCAAAATGTATCTTTTTTTTTATCTTATAATATTTTATTCTATAATATCAAATACTTAGTTAATTAAATTTAATGGTGTATTGTAAGTAAAGCAAAAGCAAATTAAGCAAAAAGATAAAATTTACATTTAATATTCAATAAATTTCAACAAAGTTCTGAGTTTACAAGACCGTTCGGATTTACAATAATCTAAAATTATAAATCTACGAGAACATATAATAATGTACAAACAATTTATAGATAGATTATAAATACATTGTTCATTTATTTTCTAATTGAAGGATTTTTTAAATGTTTTAAGATGAGTGAAAAATGAGTATATAAACTTGTTGAAAAATAGATTAACAATTGCATCTCTACTAATTTTTTTCTTTAATAGTAAAATTATCAACGTAAAGAAGATAAAAACCACTGGGACAGCGGATTATTTTAGACACCTGCTATATATAAAAGGTCACTTTCGTACATGCGCTTCATAAATGTTTAAAGTACACATAGCTAAATGGAATAATTGCTTGATTGTACGAATGAAAATTAGTTCTAACAGAGTGATATTCATTCTAAAAATTTTAGTGTGTATTACCCAGCGCGTCTTCCGATTAAGTAATGAAAGAAGAGATAAGCTAGCCTGCTAAACTGAAGAACCACTTGTTGAGCAGTGAGAAAGAGAGAGAGCAAGCGAGAGAGAGAGAGAGAGAGAGAGAGAGAGAGAGAGAGAGACAGACAGACAGACATAGAGAATGAGAGAGAAAGAACGCGGATGAGACTCGATGAGACGAGGGTGCGCGCCGACTCTGCGAAGGAGGCCAAAGGGGCGAGCGGGCTTGCGCTCTTCTTGTAGCTGGTATGCCCGACTGCCGAAGTAAAAGCTCGCAAACGCATGGGAATAAGCGGCTCTCGGTTGTATGCAGATTAGGGGGAGCCCTCTTCGCACTCCCCCCCCCCCCGCTCCCTCCTACGGTACTCCATGACCTAACTAACTTTCTGAGACTTTGCCTGGATTCGTTCTCTCGGCCATTACCCTTGACTTTTAGCTTTTACCGTGCCCTTGTCAAGCTGCTCTTCTAATCTTCCATTTGACAGCAGAGCACCGACGAAAGATGCAGAGGAAACTTTTTTTTTAAATGCTTATCATGAATTTACAATTTACAAATATCTTTTGATAAATGCAGTAATACTAGTCAGTGCGATTAATAGACGATAAGCTCGAACATTTATACTCTAGTCTTTATTTTTGTATCTGACTTCCAAATTACTAGGAGCTTTTGAGATCATTGAAAAATGGGGAAAAACAGCGACAGCTTGTGGACTTTATTTTTTTTGCGAATACAAGCTCGTAGAATGAGTCAACTGGCGCCGCGACGACCTCGCCAGCGTCAACTAGTTCTGGAACGATTGCACTTACAGAATTTGTCAGCATCTTGCTTGCTTAGCTAGGGCTTGCCTCACACCTATGTACGCTGCAACTGCAGAACGATGCTTTGCATATTATAGATAACTTCATACACATAAAATAAGTATGTTCATGTAAGAGTATATACACACACGCACATATACCACGCACGGTACTTGCGTCATATATTGAATACAAGAATAGCTATAATCCTGGAGAAAGGCCGCCGTTGATATACAGTTACGCGGTTCGGGGCCGCTGGTTTTGAGTTTTTTCTCCCTTGAAAAAAAGTTCGGGGCTCTGCTGTAGGTATACGAAAACACAGACTCGCTCGCAAAAAGAGGGAAAAGCGCTGGGGGCGTCGGGAGGAAAAAGTGCGCTAGAAGCGAGACGCTTGCGCGCAACCCCGACAAGAGGCGGGAAGGGAAAAAGATAGATGGGTGCACGTAGCAGCGAGCCCGAGCTGGTAACTTTTCCATTCTTTTCTACTACCCCCCTTGAAGATTTTTCTTAGGTGGCCCAGTTCGTCCCCATTGGTTATTGCTTTTGCCGTACATGCCTCTCTCCCACCGCGAGTCGCGACTCTCTCCCACCTTCTCCATATCCTCCTCCCGCTGCAAGCCCATGTATTTCCCAACCTATAGCCACCCAACCACCCAACCACCCAACCATCCACCCAACCACCCATCTGGCCACCCACCTACCTCCTCTTACACACTCTTTTCTCTTATTTCTTTTCGCGATGTGTACTTTTTCTATTGAACCAAAAGTGCGGAACTCGCGGGGCTTTAAGAGATTGCGGTTTTCTTTTGTGCAGCCCAATGTGTAACAGCGTTTTGAAATTTCACGAAGCGGCCGCCGCCGCCGCCGCCGCCGCCTTAGTCTTCCCACAGTCTACGTCTTTTTAAAATACCTACTTTTTCATTTCCCATCTTATTTCACTGATTTACTCTTATTGTGAAAATACTTGTCCGCTTTACCATTTTCTGACAAAACACACAACTCTCACACGAGTCATATGAGTCATTTACAATTCTTACGACACACATATATATATATATGGTATATTAATGGAAATAAAAATCTAGTTTTGGGCCCAGAAGTGATTCAACGATGGTCTGCCATTGGACAACTTAAGGTAAAAGCTCGTCTGAGGCAGCGTCTAGTCGTGTCTATCGATTATCTTCTGTCTTCGTCGGTCATTCTGTTCGATCTTCTCGTTCTTTTCTCTCACTCGCATACGCCGCCGCCGCCGCCGTCGCTGATGCTCGTAACCTACGGCTGTCTCGAATATAAAAACATATATGCGCAGTGAGCACACTGTACGTGTATGTGGACTGGATAATCACCTGATACTCCTCCTTTTTTACTCATATTTTCTCTTGTCAAATCTAGATTTTTATGATCAAGACTTTATGATAATTGAATATTATAAAGATAGAAAGAAATCAATACCAATGTTAACTATTTGTCATTATAATATATTTACATCTATTTGACAATACTATATACTGTGCAAGTTATTCGGAAAAAAATTAATTCACATGCAATTTTTCTTACAGCGCAATTGAAAGATTTTTTAAAACTCTGTCCAATTTAATTAGCTAATTAATAGTATTACTGGTCAAAATAGCATTGAATATCGTTAAAAAATTACAAAAAACGTTTATGTATTTTTTTTAGTGCAATCGCGAATTTTCAATTGAAATTGGGGTATCCTTTAATTTTTTAAATGCTAATTTTCAGAGAAACTGCTCTAAAAAATGAATGTAAATGCAATTTAAGCGAAGAATGCTCGAAATAATATTTGAATTTGTATGGATCTTAAAAATGATATTATCAATAAAAGAAATGTCTGGCAATCTCAATGTTTGCTGTTGGTCAAAGGTCAATAATCGTTTAAAGTGAAAATACATTACAATTAATTGTAACTTTTAACAATTTCCCTATATTGCAACACTATTATAAATAGATATGATAAAATGAAATCATTGTTAAGCAAAAAAGATGAAATATTTTGTAAATACACCTTAATAATGATAAAAAAATAAATAGCTGCATTAATCTTCGACCACTTGTATACACATTTTTTTCTAAGTCTTCAAGTAACTTGTGAGCTCATACATTTTCATTACAGGAAATTTTCATTAAAATTAGAAGAATGAAAAATTTGTCCTAATCGGTCAAGATTAAGGTATATCAATATAATTGTCAATTAGTTTCAATCTCAACTAAAACAATGTGTTCAGATATTTGTAATGAAATATCATTTTAAAAAATGTACAAATGTTTCTCTAGTTGAAGAATATCTCTAATAGAAGTAGTACGGATACTTGGATTAGAGTGAGGGACGGGGGGTGGGGGAGGGGGGGGGGTGGGCAGAGAGAGGCCTAACCTTCAGACTGTGACCCTTAGTCGAGAAACTCGCGGGATGAGAAATTTACGAAATACAAAAGAAGGGTAAGCATAGATATAGATATATATAAAAACTGTTTGGGTCAATATAATATACATGTATATGAAAATATATATCTAATGGAAAAAACCTAGAAAATGTAAAAGCAGGTACGTTAAGTCTTAGACTATAACGAGTTGATGCGATATTTGACCAATACAAAAACCAATAGATATTTGTATTTGAATGAATTTGTCGTATTATTCTGTAGCAGCATGAAGATTGATAAAATTATTTTTTTACCAACGAAAACGTCGTTATGAATTTTTGGGTTTCGAAGCTGTGCGTGCAAAGTGTGGGTGGATGAGCTTTCGTCGGGTCTTTATAAGGACGCATTTGCTCACGAAAGTCTGTGTATGTGTGACAGACTCGGGACGGGTCGTGACCTAGGCCGTCTTGAAGGGCAGACATTTTTTAATCGATAAGCCTCTCGCCCCTTCGACCCCCGCCCCTTTCCCGTATCTCGTTGGGGGTGACTCTCTGTCCCGGTCTCCTTTGCGCGCACACACGCACGTACATCATACACCTATACTCTAGCTTTCCCTCTCGTCGACGGCCTCTTTTGACTCTACTATATTCATGTATATCATGTATACACGTTTACCTATAGATATGTATGTTCAAAGCGAGATAGATACACAGATAGAGACATAGAGAAAGAGAAGAGACAGTCTGCCCAGTTGTGTCAATGTTATTTTCATCGCCTCGCGACGTCGACCAGTGGTTTGTCGAAGGTCGCTGACTAGGACGAACGACTTAACTTCATGCTCAACGAGAGGGATAGAGAGAGTGATTCAAGACATAGGGGCCGCTTGAAAATTTTCATCGGTCTTTTTATGCTTCTTTTCTTTTTTGCGTCCTTCCTTCCTTCCTTCCTTCCTTCCTTCCTTCCTTACTTACTTCTTTCCTTACTTCCTTCCTTCATTTGCTCTATTACAAGTAGCCTAAATAGAAGCATGTTCCTTCAGAGGATCCGCTTGAAAATATATTTAAAGGGAATTGTTGCTTTCAACAGCGATGTCCGTTAGCGTCGGCAATACACGGGCAATCTTTCGGTGATCCCTTTCTAACTCATTTTTCCAGATGACGCCCAGTTTAAACTAGCACAATTAATTTGCTCCAATCGTGTCTTCATATATTTTCCAGTCAATCTTATTAGACTGAGGACTGATTGTAAGAAAGAAAGATCTTTAATCATTAATTAAACATCAGCAGTTTCGATATATACGGAGGTTGAATTAGAACTTTTAACGTACTATATGAGTGGGTCAACTAATTATTAACTGTTATGTTCTAATGAAGATCGTTTTCAAAGCTATAGTGATTAATTAGTTGATAATGAAGTTCACCTGCAAATATTCTTTAAAAATTAATGATGCTATTGAAGTAACAATGTAATTACGAATAAAAATATAATGGACAAGAAAAAATTTGTTGTGTTGTCACTATGGCTGAATATGCGTAAAGATCATTCTACAACACTGATGGTTATAGGCATAAAACTGTAGCAACATTAGCAGTGGGAAGTAACAGTACAGTAGCAGCAGTAAAGGTAGAAAGAATATCCCAGTGAAATGTCAAAATATTGTTTTTCCATTCTTTCTTGCAGCTTGCGGCGGCCGTCAGGAAAAACAAGGTCGCGAAAAGAAGACGTTGAAGAAGCGCACCCTCTGTATTCTACAATGAAAGTCCATAATACGCGCTCTATGTATAAGTGAGAGTGTTGTCGATGTGTTTGCGTGGGAAATGCTTACACCCAACAGAATTCAATGTAGCTAAAAAGAAGCTGTTTTGAAAAATTCTAAAGAACAACAAAAATACAAATAGGATCTTGATCTCGTATTACTCATCAGACTTGCGTTTCCCTCTCAGCCTTATAGCACTGCGTACATATCATAGTACTAAATTTATATCATAGTTTACGAAGATAATGTCATCAACCTTTCAAATCTTTCTTTACCTCCTATTTCTTGTCACAAGAGCTTGTGAAAAATAAAATTGAGTGCGCATAGTTTTCCAATTATAACATACGTACACCGGGACAGTCAAGCAATATATACTACAAACTCAAGCGTGTAAGTGTAAATTTGATTATGTTGTCGCGAACTTTATGCATTGAATTATGCGTATTCGAAATATTGCATCATCGTATCTTTAAAGCTCAAACAGTGGTAGTTTAAATCTTATATAAATGTTTATTTTATATAAGATGAATTAATATTATCTGGAATAATCATTTAATATGTTTTTAAGGCTCCTTGTAATATAATAAAAATAAAGATATCAACAGTTGCTACGTAGAATTACAGTATGGTACGCTCAAGGATGGTATATTGAGAATACTACCCTTATTACCCAACTGCACTGCGCTGTGGGGTTGTTTTAACGAGCATTCTGTTTTATCCGCGGAGGATAAGGGTTGCTAGTCAGTCCGAGGGGAGCAGAACGAAAACTTCTACACCACCTGGTGGTATAACCCGAAGCTGCTTGGCTCTCATTGGATCGATGCACACGTATGTGTGTTTACGTGCGTAATAATAGTATTCTACGCCAAAACATATATAACGGTACAATAGATTAATTTAAGAGCTAATCACATTTTCCTGAACACAGATCCTTTCTTGAATCTTAAATTCTAGCTTTATTGGACAACTCTTATTATACATGTCGATCATATCAGTTAATTATATTTACTTATTCATTAGTCTGTTAACTTTACTATTATATATATATATATATATATTGAAGATTAAAAGAGAATAGAAAAATATTTCAACTGGCAATTGTGAGTAATTTCACACAATTCAACTATTATAAATTGTATTAAATTTGTTTTTAAAATTAGATTAACGTATAATAACATTCATTTTAAATGTAAGAATGTGTGATATTATATATATTATGTGTTATATATATAAATATAAATGGTATAACGTCGCTAAGTACATGAGTACATACGAGTGGATTGGTATAAACCGGAATATGATCACGCTATTTGGATAACCTAATACTGTATGAGTAGAAGATATTGCAGATGACTACCCACACACACTTATGCGCATATTAAAATGACTATTTGAAAATAATAGTAAAATACATTAATTTGACCACTAATGTAAAATAACGTATAGAAACAGTCTGCAGAAAACGAATATTTATAGTTGTCACTTCAAGCGGTCGGTGTAACAAAACATAATTATAAACGTTAACTTCCCTGAATGAATTAAACATCAAAGTCAACAATTGAATTGACATGCTTCCATTTCATTTTGGAATTATTTAAATAATATTCTAACAATCAACGTCCGTCAATTTATCAGAATTTTCATACAACACTTTTAGACAAGTTGCAGAATCTCAAAAATAACATACTTCTAAACTCATGAGCATAAGTGTCTTCGATTTGTTAATGAATACAATCTTAATAGTATAAAAATTGAGAGAGCGATTATGTAAATAGGCTTTTTAAGTTTGACGATCTTAGAAGTCTTTAAGGTTCCATAACTTTTTTATCACAAAGATTAGAAAAAATAAAAGTTCATATTAAAGACTTTTATGAGTAAATAGGAAAAAATTAAGGTGATTGGTTACAATTATCCACTCTTTTCATTCAAATACATAAAAGGAATGTATTGAAATACCCTTGTGTATTCATTGCAAAAACCATTATATTTATACGGCGATATTCCAAACGAAAGTTTAAAAGAAAAAATATTGTATAAGTGTGAATTGAACGAAAAAATTAAAATAAAAATACAAATACACAAACGTGATGGCGGCAGTTTTATTTAGCCGACGGTGCGGACCACTAGATAATTTGTTCTTCTGTGTTAAGAAGCAAAAGCTACTAACATAAATACTCAATTCTACTATATTTGTACATGAATTTTGGCCTACTCAAAAGCCTATGCTTAACTGTGATGCTATTGTTACCCCGTCTCCTCAAGCATTGCCCATTTGAAAACTGTTTATAAATATATTTCATTCTTTTAGTTTTTTTTATTTACGTAAACGTGAATCTCATAATTATATATATATATATATATATATATATATATATATATATTATGAGTAAATCCACAAAATACTGAAAACAACCGGTACTTGCAAATCGAAAAATGTGTGTTCGTTAACTCAAGGAGGCAAGACATCTTTGACATGCAAATTACTAAATTAAAAAATTAAAATATTTATAACAATGTAATTATAATTCACATTTATTCTAATAATGGAAGATAGTTTTACTTTCAATTCGAAAGGTCTCTTCTATAAGTCCCTTCGATAGCTAGTTAGAACAAAAAGTAGAAAATTCACTCACCGTAGGATTGAAAGTCAACCAATGGGTAGATTGAGCTTAAACTTGATTGTAATATTCTTTGAAACACTCCTTTCAGTATGAATGTAGGGATTTTTAATAGAATGATTCGAAGAAATTTGACATTATAAAATCTGTAATTTTTTTTTAATAATTGATTAACAATTCAGTTTCTTATTTTTAATACTTTTTCCATACATTGAATTTTGAACTCGATCCATCCATCGATTGATTTTGAATCTACGGTAAGTGAATTTTCAACTTTTTATTGTAACTAGCTATCGAAGGGACTTATGGAAAATCTAGACCTCTCAATTTGAAAGTAAATCTATCTTCTAATAATGCTCTAATTAAAATAAGTGTAGATTAAGGCCTTGTAATAAATATTTTAAATTTTGAATTTAGTAATTTGCATTTCAAAGGTGTCTTGACCCCTCAAATGTGTGAACCTCAGTTGAATTATTCACAGTCAACAAATCTACCTGACTATAACTTTTTACACATTGAGCACTACTATCAATACAAAATGTTTTCACTCTAAAGTAACTGAGCTTTGATTGGGGGTCTTTATTACTTGTACTTTATAATTGTACTAAAAACTGAGTAGCAAGCAGAAAAGAATTTGTAAAGGGTATTATTCCAAGTACCGAGTTATTTCCAGCAGTTTGTGGATTTAATCGTAAATAATAATTATTATGCGTATTTAATTAAGCTTAATCTCTTTATATTTATTATTAGCATCATCCTATTATTAGTACATTCAACAAATATTTAAATGGAAAAGTTAAAGAAGGCGCGTACAGGAAACGCTCAGTCCACGAGCGAATTAAACAATCACCTCACAAATAGATATGATTACTATGATTTTCGAAATGTGGAATCTAATTTCATCTGAAACATTTCGAACCAACATAAATCAACATTTAACCTCGTCAATTTATAAGTACAAACCGGTGGGCTAGAAACATTTTAAAGCAACTGATGGTCATAATAATGCAGTAATCAGTTAAAGTAGACAAGTATAGATGAAACCCAAAGAATTTACAAAAATGCGCGAAATATTTAGAATAGCCTACGACACACAGATACGGTGACCAAACTAATTAACAATAATTATTAAATTGCATAAAACATCCAACAATTCAAGAATCCTACGGAGATTATATTAAATTATTCTCAAAACTTAGATGCATTAAAAAAATGTATTACAACTCATGTTTACCCAAGCATAAGATAAATCAGCAGTAAAAATTCGTTATATTAGACAAATCGATATCATTAACAATGTCGTCCAAAATTTCAGTCTGCAATTAATCCCCTCTCTAATTCGAATTTGAAGTGCCAAACTATCCCTTTTAAATGGAAATAGAATAAAAATAAGCGTGCATTTATATACTTCAAGAACTTCACTGCTGAGAAAATTTCGACACAACTTATGATTCTGCATGCATAGATAAAAATTTGAAAATAATAATAAAATAGCTACACAAATACTGCATTAAATTACGAAAATTTGTAATCGTTTTCGGTTATGTGTAATATAACGATGTATGAAAATGTACAAAGAATTTTTTATATTTCATTTAATCTACAACAGCTCATTTAAAGATTATATATAATCAGTGTAACGTAATTTATGAGAAATGACGACATGTTTATTTCGAGAGTAACAATTTTTCACACCAATTTATAGTTGTACAATTATAATTGGCATGGTAAGGTGTGTATTTAAGATAAACAAACTACTGTGTATTATGGTATGCGGTGTTTTGGTGAATATTCCTATGCTTCTATAAAAGACTTCACTGTTACTTAGAGATTCAAATTGATTATTAATAATGTAATAATAATACTTATACTGATTGTATTCATCGACAACGTATAATATTGGAGAGTAGAAAGAAGTAATTTAAAGGGACAAGACATCTCTAAAATACAAATCACTAAAATTAAAATTTTTAATGTTTATAACAATGCAGTTATAATTTATATTTATTATATAATTTATATTTAAAATTCACTTACCGTAGGATTCAAAGTCAACCGATGGATGGATTGAGCTCAAAATTGCTAGTTATATTTTGTGATATTTGTATAGTCCTTTTAATATGAATGTTGGGATTTTAAATGTAATGAACAGAAAAATTATTAAAAATAAAAAACGGTTTTTTAATCCATTGTTAAAAAAAATTTACCCATTTAACCATGTCAAATTTTGTCTGTTCATTCAAATAAAAATCCCTACATTCATATTGAAAGGCGTGTATCAAAGAGTATTACTATTAAGTTTGAGCTCAATCTATCCATTGGTTCCTTTCAGGTCTTACGGTGAAGCACTTCAATTAATAGAAAATCAATTTTGAGGAAAATTAAATTGAACTTTGGAATCCTCAAAAATAAGATTTCCAACTAGATTCCGTATACCAAAACATTCAGAAATATATGCCTATTGGGTAGGATAAAACTGTCTGCGAAATGGAAATTGTTACATATAAGTCATTCAAATTTTTGTGAAAATTTAGTAAAATAGTAATGAAAGCTGAAAGTTATAGAAATTCTTATTGCAAAGCTACAATACAGAACTCGGACTTTAAAATCATACCAGAAATACTCATTTCAGTAATGTACTTTAGTATATTAGGTATTTGAGAAGGGTCAAGTGGATTAATATTGATCAAACAATAATAATATGTGATGAATATGTGATGTATATTTAGAGCATATAATTGTGTATTCGATGAACTAATTTATGAGATGATTATAAAAAATATACGAAGACATATTTCATAAATCTATGGGCTATCGACATACGGTATTCTTATAAATCTCGCGAACAGCTCATAATCTAAGTCATTAAACTCATTATTATGTCCTCTAAATGTACAAATTCATCACGTGGTATCTTTATTTAGTTAATACGTATTAACTTTACTATGTAAACTCTTATAGGATTAGCAGACTGTATCGTTATGTATATTGAGTACTCAGATGAGCATTTTAGATATGATCTGAGTATACGAGTACTGTATCTCAACTTTGTAATAAGTATTGTAATAATGTTTTTATTTAATTGATTAAATATTATTATTTTATTGAATTTAAAAAAATGTTAAATGCCTCTGTAATAAATTACCTTTAACAGACAGTTTTATACTGTTAAAAGGTATGTCTACGAATAATTTGGTATACAGAGAAAATTTTGAGATTAAACTTGACAATGTGCTTTTAACGAAAAGTGCTTTCCTGAAAAGCTGCAGATTAACGAAAAACGAATAATTTTCCAATGAGCTATTTAAAAGTATCTTGCCCCGTAGTTACATTGAAGCCATACAAATTTTGAACACATTTTAATTAAATGATTTAAAATATTCACCATTACAAGCAATACATTTGGTTACACATCTCATTAGATATGAAAATCAATGCTTAATTCTATCGCAACATTCAGCGAGTTTCTAGAGTTATAAACAAATTCGCAAAGATGTTGATCTTTTTCTTCAAAACGTTGTTTCTATCTCTAGAACTCATTGTAAAAAAGGTTTTCAAATGAAATTTATCCTTAAGGCATTTCGAAGTAAGTGCTATTCGATACATCAAATTATATTTTTCCTCAACAAATGTGTATAAGTAATAACAAACTATTGCAAAATTTATTCAGTTCGATCACATTGATAGCCTACATTACTGGTAAAGACGTAACAACTTTATATAAAACTTGGTTTTATTTTTTCAAGTCTATGAACAAAAATATTGCAGCATTACTTGAGAATACTAAACAGAATGCACAAAGGCCGAATAATTTTTGCTATCATTAATTACGCAAATAGTAGGTGACGCGAATTTCAGAATAACAAACTGTCCATAAAGTAAAGTAGAATGATTTAGAAGGTTTCAAAATTAAAACTGACAAATTATTCGCGATTGTAAATATTTTTACTGTATCTACTTATTTTTATTTTCGACGTGCAGAAAAAACTGTACTGTACTTCGTAATAAGCGTATACATGTCAATATCTGTTCAAATATCCTAGCTTTTTCCAAAATTATTCAACATGTAAAATCCGCTAATTTAAAAAATAAAAGATGTCTAAATTTATATTAAATATATATTGTGTGATTTATTTATATGTTATCATTTGTAAATATATCAGTTTATATATTCGTAGATACATTAAATATAAATGTTCTAAAAGCATTTTTCTAAATTGAATGATGTTTTTGAATTGGTGGATTTTTCTACCAAGCTTCGATATATTGTTACTGTAAATATCTACTATTCGTAATGAATTTCCAGTGGACAAGTTACTCGAGAGTTAAATTATAAGAATTTGAAATATAATTTGACATATCCTTTACGTAACAAAGTATATTTTGATGAAATTTCACAGCAGGTTGTTATCAATTATTTGTTCAGTATTCTAGTTAGTGTGTGTGTGTGTGTGTGTGTGTGCGCGCGCGCCCGTGTGTGTGCGTGTATTGAAAAGGTGTAAGCATTGAACGCAAAAGTAAGGTGATTGCGAAAAAGAAACGAGAAGTTGCGAGGCTATACATGTGTCTACGTTGAGGTGAGCATGAAAACGACGAGGTCGTTTGGGTTATTGAACGATTCATTTGCAAGTCGATTACATAGCTCGGCAAAGGGGTTACTACTTTTGAATGTACGACAGCGCACTGTCACGGTAGTGACAATGACGACAGCCCATACTTGCGCTGTCGTCATTGTCAAACCAACATTGGATTTTCGCGCGGTATCAATAATCATCGTTAACATCATTAACATTTGTAACCAATATCTCGCGTAATCATCATCAACCTGGACGTTGTCGTTCTCGATGTCGCCGTTGCTGCTGAGTCGGTAATGCAAACCGAGGTTAGAAGTTACCTATCAATCACTCATCGCCATTGAAATAACGCAATACACTAATTGATGCGCAATACACGCATTGATTTCTTTCTCCGTTTATCCTTCCTTCCGCAAGCACGAACTATTCACAATGGAAAATTTACGAAACTCCCTATGTTAAATATATCCGAATTACTACTTTATGGATATTTTACATAAAGTAAGCATCGCCAGAACAGGCTCATTGTTCATTCTCGAGCTCCTTTGTTCTGTCTGTGTATTGTAACAATGTTAAATCATGCTCAGTACACTAGGATCATTCGATATTTCACGTCCGACTATTTTCTACTGCTACTACTAGTTTTAAGTCGATACTTTACGATTTTTACTTTACGATGTAGTGCAAACCTTCGCTTATGAAGCATTTTTCATGTAATTAAATAGACAGATGTCCAAATTCTATTTACATTTTGATGAGAGGCTGCTGACGCTTGCCGCGCGGCAAAAAACTTTTATTCAAATCAACTTAGCGCAGCTGGCATTTGTCGCATAAGTAATCATCTCTTCGGAGATGTGCATTGATTAAGCATTTATCTATTTTTTCTTTAGTTTTTTTTTCATCGAGCTTTCCTAACCAAGAAGACGGGGAATGCTTTGCTAATTGCTTTGTATGGTACATTATTTCGTACACAGTGTGTGTAACAAAAAATATTCATTTTAAACTAGTGTTAACCCGATTTATGAATATAATAAAATAAATAATTAAAGTTCTTTCATGCAGGTGCACGAGAAAAGGATACTTAAAGGGCACGACAGCGCGAACTGAGCTCATAGGCGAAGGAATGCATGTACAGTGTCGTATGCAACTCGTGCAAACGCGGGCATCAAAGAAATGAGTCTGCTTCGGAGCAAGCGAAAGTTAGCTGCTGAAAAAGGTTACGGGAGATGAAAAAAAGAAGCCGCCACATTGACTGCCGATGCCCATATAAAGAAAAATAAAGGAAAAGCAAATATTTTCGGTTTTTGCGGACGAACGGAAGGCCTGACGCGCGCACGTGTGTGTGCACGTTAAGGAAACGCTCACAAAAGTTAGCCGACGATCAAAATGCCACGCGGTACCTTTTGTCCAGCCGGATGACGAGCTTCTCTCTTTCTCTCTTACTCTCGTTCTTCGCTCTTCTATCTATACCGACAAAACGGCCCCCTCCATTTCTTTTTTACTCTCTTTTGCACAAGTAAGCGAGAGCGGCTCATCTCCTCTCCCCTCCCCCCTCTCTTTCATCCTCTCTCTCTCTCTCTCTCTCTCTCTCTCTGTTCCATTAATTCCTTATGATCGGTTACTCTCGCTCTTGCTTTGGACTTTTCGTGGGTTCGTTTCTCGGCATGCGTCTCGATCTGCAGTCGACACATCAATCTCTCGTCAAAGCTGGTCCTAGTCCGCGGCATAGAAATGCACAGATTTTAAACTCGCTGGCTGTGCAGTAGCATCGGCGGCTAGGACGAATCGACTTTTGATCTGCCATTCCGCAAAGCACTCTTCAATCGTCCCGACGCGACAACTGGCCGCGACGCGTGCGTGCCCATCCTCTCTTATTGTCCTCCTTTCGTTGTCGCTTCGCTCCTTTGACTTCTGATCAGCTCTGGAATTCATGTTATTTCATTTCTTCCTTTTTCTCGCTTCGTTCCGCTTCTTCCTCTCTCTCTCTCTCTGTTTGAATCTTATTTTTTTGTTTTTTTTCTTGCTCTTTATTCTTTATATTCGGTTTCAGGTCGATTGCCTTATTCCTTTTTTTCGTTGCGGTAAACACGACTGTTATAATGCCGGATGTCATACGCGAATATATAGCTCGACGAATTCGAGATTTCAACTGGGTCTGGTATTCTAAAACTCTGGAGTCAAGTCAAGCAAAACCAACATTCCTTCGGTTTTTTTGTCGCAACGAGTTTTGCTGTTTTTGACGATCACCACGATAATTATCAGTGGCTTGATTTTTTCCAGCTCTGAATTAATTCGGAAAGCATCTCGTCCGTGGAATGTTTAGAATTTTCATTCCTCTGCATAATGATCCGGTCGTGTAATTCCGAGAGAGAGAAAGAGAGAGAGAAAGAGAGAGAGAAAGAGAGAGAGGGAGAGAGAAAGCAATTCAAGTCAGTAAAGGAGAGCAGAGAGGGGGGGAGAGAAGTGCAAACAAAGTTAATAAAGATGTTGGTAATCATAAGGAGAGCAAGAGAGAAGAGAGGAAAGCATAAAACAAGAGTCGAAATTCCGAAGCGCCGAGGAGCTGCCGAAGATTAGTGCGCTCGCGGGCAAAGGCTGATTTTACGAGGCTAGTCTGAGGTTCGAGGAACGATAATAATTCTCGTCGCCTCTCGTTTTCCCTCGTCTCTCTTCTCTCTGCGATGCTTACGTCCGAGAGCCGTATACGTGAGTGAGAGCTAGCCAGCGAGTGAGTGAGAGAGTGAGTGAGAGAGTGAGTGAGAGAGTGAGTAAGCGAGCGAACAAGCCTTGCGCAAATGACCCCTATACGCGCACGCCGTCGTGCGAGAGAGCACCTGACGCATAAGTCATAACTGCATGAACATAATGATCCGTGCTCGCTCCAAGTTGTGGAGAAGTGTTTTCTCGAAAGAATAATACAGGAGTAGTGACAACACCAACGGCCGGTGAGATTCGAAATCGAGGAGCCGAAATCAAAGTTCGCCGCTGGTCATACATACATCTATTATATACAAAGCGAATAAAAGAAGAATGATTGTGGCGGGGTCGTCGCCAAGTGAGAGAGTAAGTTGAGCTATCGAAGGGAAGCAGGAAAGTCAGAGGCAGAAGGAGTACGTGAAAAAAGGGACATTGTGAACCGTGCAGCCCCTTTGCAGTCGTGTGTAACGCGGGCGCGCTTGGCCGTCGCCGCCACCGCTGCCGTCGGGCTAATGATGATGACACTCGCTTATTTCTCGGCAAGGATCTCGTCGCGCAGAGCGGCCGAGCAGGCTCATTTTTCATAAGGGTTGCCGGGGAGCGCACACTCGTCGCCTATAGCTAGCTAAGTCCGAGCGAGGGAGAAAGATAAAGATGAAGAAGGACTGTTCTGGGAAGCGAACGAGGGCGAGGACGACGACGAGGATGAGTTTGAGTTTGAGCTGCTGGACAGAGAGGGAGAGAGAGAGAGAGAGAGAGAGCGAGAGAGACAAGTACGAGATGCTACTCTGCCACTGTTTTCTCTCTCCATCTACTGCGGCCTGCTCGCCTCTTGCTTCGGCGAGTAGAAGCTAATGTGCGGAACGACGGCTGATCCATTAGAACGAGAGAGCGAGAGGGAGCTAAAGAATCGTCGTTTCCTCTTCCGTCGCTCCCTTCTCGCTTATCGCTCCTTGCTAATCACTTGTCTGTCTCCTTTTATCTCCCTAGCTCGATTGCCGTGTGCGTATACTAGCGTTAATGTGGAGCGCTCTCTCTCTCTCTCTCTCTCTCTCTCTCTTACTTCAGGCGTCTCAATCGACGATCGACGGCGAAAATTATTATTGCACTACCGAATTAGCTTGCTAAAGACGTAGTGTTCCTCTGAATTAAGGGGAGCCGTAGCTATTAGGTAAATCCTACCTCCAGAGCTAATAAGCCGAGCACACGCGTATGAGCTTGAGCTGCGTCCAGAACAGAGACCTCTGTCCCACACTCCATGCCACGCAGACTTTCGAGAGCTAGTAAGTAAGCGACCGATTAATTATTCACCATACGTACGCCGTTAATTTAATTCCTAGAAGCTCTGAGAGGGTCCGAATAGGACGAGCTTCGCTCAGCGGCGCTTCTTTCGTAAACATTGTGCGACAATTACTTATTTAAATAACCGCCCTGTCGAATAACTAATCGCTCATGCAGATTTGAGGCTCTTCCCCTCATACTTTAGCTCATCGCGATAATATATTCTCGCTCGATCCCCGGGAAGCGCGCGCTAACTGCCAACCAATTGCGATAATAACGCTATAAGGTTACACCGAGAAAGCTAGAGCAATGAATCTGCAGTTTATCGTAGTCGAACTACGAGACTGATTTATTCGAGAATCAAGCGAACCTAAATAGACGTATCGCGTGGCCAGACTCTTGTTCTGCTCGGTGAAGCTAGACTACTGCGCTGCAGCACCGCTACTGCGCTGCAGCACCGCTACTGCGCAAAGAGAGAAAAGAGAGAAAATAAGCTTTTCGCCTCGATCTTGCATTTCTTTGCCGGCAAATTCTTACTACTGAGGCGGAAGCGCATGGCTGAGTCGAAGGACAAGATAGATGTGCGTCAGTTCCGGTCGCGACAGGGGGTGGCGACTGCGCGACTGCCACCGCACCCTCCGCACCCTCCACGCTATCCGTATAGGCCGGTGCCGCGAATTCTCAGTCTGCTGATACTCTGCCGCCTCCTTTTCCTTCGCTACAGCTCGTGCTCTTCCCACTTTTGCAGCAAATAATAATTACTACTGCCACGGCCGTGTGCGCGCCGCAACCAGCAGCAGACGTACTACGCCGCCACTGCCGCCACCGCCGCCACCGAGGGAATAAGAAACCGGCGGCCGCCAAGACGCTGTCCAGAAAAAATCGTTATGAGCGCGCAAGCGACTACGTTAAGAGAATGAGAAAAAAACACAAACAGCTCAGCGAGTTATATGATATACTGCCGCAATGTTCACGAATCAAGAATAACTCTATTATGCTAATCATTCCTCGTACGGAGTAGGATATATGCTAAATTATACAATTAGACATCGCTAGTGATTCGCTCATACTGCAAACGATGACAATCGCTCGTGTGTCTGTGCAATCCATATAATTGTTCGAGAATATTAATTATATTTCAATAATCTGCCCATTCGGAAACTATTCTAAACGTGTTTAGCAGAGTTTTTTTTAATTAATCCACTGCAAATAATATTTCAGAGAATGAAGAAGAAACATTGAGAACATACAAAACATTTGTTCTTTTGTTTCAGACGAAAATATTTCTAAAGTCATAATATGCATGTCGCTGGTAAGAATGAGCTTATAATTATCTGAGAGTCGACATCGGGTTATCGTGTGAATAAGAACGATAGGGACAAGAGTAAGTTTCCTTTGTAAATTGAAAGCTCAGTACTTGAAATGAGCGACCGGTCCGTTGAGAAGTGAATATTTTTTTGACTTGAGCTCACTTATACGAATAAGAGTGAGAAAACCTCTAGAGGGAGAGAGAGGCCTAAGCGCCTGCATACACGAGTATATACCCGGGCAGTTCAGGGGCTGCAGTCACGCGCGTCGCAGGTGACTGACTTGGCTCATTAACGAGCCGCGATTAGCATCGCTCCCTCTCTCACTCACTAACTCTCTCGTTTAAAAGCTGCGCGAACGGCGTAGTTGGTCGCAGCCGCCGCAGAGCCATTGTGCTGTTCCCCTCGGCCAGCTTTTCAGGGAGAGTTTACGCCCAGAGAAGGTGGGGCTGCACTTTCCAGCTCTGTTTTGCTCTCTTTTGCTCGCTATATGCACACACCACGCCCTACTTGCATCCAAGCAGCAGCAGTAGCAGCAGCAGCAGCAGCAGCAGCAGCAGTTCAAGTAATACGGCCGCTGGTACCACGAACACTTATAGACACACTAGCCTCCAGATACACCCACGTTCATTTACCTTAAATCTTCCTCCAAGCCAATCGTAGATTTTCCTACACAAGCTCAAGTCGTCGCTATGCGTGCATGTTTCATAATTTTCACTCTCAATCACTCCGCTCAAATCTTATAGTTTATTTTTACTCACAAGAAAGACCAATAATTAACATTACTTTATACATAGCAAGTGAAACGTCTCTCCAGTCAACAGTCTACTTTTCCTCTGAATCTCAGATGAATAAACTAATCTACTTTTATTACCTTCAATGTATACTGTATAGCTACCAATTAAAAAACAATTTGTAACCTAGTTTATTTAACGATCATTTGTAAATATAATTCGTATATACACAATATCTATGAATTACACGCATGCAATAAAAATATAATGTAAGAATTATTATACAATGATTTGTTATAAAATATTTAATAAATTACCGCTGATAGAACGATCATTTCCATGTATAAACTTTAAATACATGACTTTAAATAGAAAGCATACATTCGTGCATATTAATTGTATACCAAATACTCTGTTAGACTATGTTTAAAAAGTTCCTCTTTTTTTAATAAAAAGGAAATCAGTTGTAATAGAAAAAGCGTTCTTGGTTAGTAATACCAAATCATTTATTTTATATCATATACATCCAGTTTAGACAAATAGTAAATCTACTTTCTGTTATAGAATATCAAAACTATTAATTACCTAATTACATTAGAACTACAAGGTTATTGTACTGTTGGATTATTTTGGCGAAATTAGGTAATATCTAGTTTCACTTCGGTAACAAGAACTTTTATAACGCGTAAATTATAGGTCACTGAACACGTGTTTACCGCGTACATTCTTTAAATTGAATATACTGTAAAAGGCATTCTCAGTAAAAGATCAGAGATACGGAACATAATCTAAGATTATCCAAATTTTCAAAGCACCTGCTGCAACCGCTTATCTATTGCAAAATTCTTATTATGCGATTATTGTGAATTTCTTTAGATTTATGACTAATTGTTTTCATTTGGTTAAACATAATTTCTTTGAAAACAGAAAGAATCAAATTGTTCTTAATTAAGCAGAATATTAAACTGTTAGTATCTACAGACTGCCCAGTGAAAACATTTTTTTCATAAAGGTTCTACAAGTGTCCAGAACATCAATGTTGATATTTTGCCTATTTTCAAAAAATTCTAATTTCTTAGGGAATCATTTCTCACCAAAAATGTAAAAGAGACATTTCTGCTTAAATAAGGTCAACTGTGCAGATAAAACACTTTGAAACTTGTAGATACAGATCTTAACAATCTACTGAGTCATCAAAGTCTTGAAATTCATCTTTGAGAAGGTTTGATTACGAGTTTTAACATGAAAAATTTCATGAAGATTCCTTCGATGAATAGAAAAGTGTCTATGAAGGTCAGAAGTTGGGAATAAAACTTTATTTCCAGCTAGAAATAGCTACCGTATGAGCTATCATATCATAAAATATGATTTTTTCGTGATTGATACGGATTTCCGGTTATAAATACAGCTTGTGACCTTCGTAGTTTTCTATTTATACGTGAATTTTTTGAAAATTGACATAAAATGAGAAAATTGATAAAAATGCCAACTTTGATATACTGTTACTTCATGAACAAATGTAAAAAAATCACGAAGTTAGATGCAGTGCGAAAAAGTTGTTCAAAAATATTTTGAAGACATATAAGTTGATATATTTATGAATTTGATTTAATCATCGTCGCTTTCCCCTTATTGGGTATTATTGACAAAACATGTAACAGATACATATGTGCACAGACGTATGTGCTATTCGAGGATAGACATTTACATTATTTTCGTGCAAGTTCCTATTCTAATAAAATAAGGAATCGGACAAAATTATTACTGATAATAACAATATTTTTACGAGACTGAAATTATTTGTATTTTTTCGAGATTAATCTTCTGAAGGTGTGTTGATTCGTGCTGACTTTCAAGTTCGAATCATTTGTTTGCAATATATTAGCCATATTTGTGTTTATAACCATTCTTCGTTATCTCGTGACACAGGCATGTGTGGAGGGATTGGTTCTTGAGCAGTAGTTTTCGAACCTTATAAGATATAGAGTGCAGCTTATTTTGTTGCTTCGATTCGATCTCTGACATTCGGGTAGACTTATCTTCTGTGGTATCTTCTTCTATGAATTCTTGGAATGCATTTAAATCTCGTCTATATCGGTTAATTAGTTATTTGGCATTTATATTAACTTTCTAATTTTCTCGCAAAATTGTATATCGTATCTCTATATACGTTAGTTCAGTATATATAGTTCAGGAGTGTTTCACCTTCTTCAAGATAGTTCAGTATGGAGTTTTTGTTAATTTGTTATCCATTTCGTGCTCTTGTCTCGCTGCAGGTGCAACATTTTTTCGTTATTTTATATATCTTTTATTTTTATATTTTGTGTTAATTGTAAAGTTCTTGGTATTGATGTTTGGACCCCGTTAAGAGTCGCTAGAATAATATAGTGGAAATACCATTTTATTTAATGTCTATTGCTACGTAGTGTTTCGTTTGTTATTAATCGATTGAAATTTCGCTGCTTCTTCGATCGCCTATATTCATTAGGCGAGAGGACATATTACCATCAATAATGGTAGATTCTGTATTACAGTCAATGTTCATACTATTCATATCCAGCGAAGAATCGCTGGGTGGCTGTCAATTTGACAGAGAAAGCATTTCGAGACTTATGAACTCGTATATCGACGCCTTGGAGGAAAGACCCGTCAATTCAAACAAATATAAAATATGTATAAATTTGCATTGAATATATTTATAAATTTATACATAAATATTTATTATATATAAATTGATATATTTATGAATATATTCATATATTATCATGAAGCTGTACATTTTTTCAATTGGCTGGTTTCTGAAGTATTTTTAACAAATGACTCTTTATACATAATTCTTATTTTGAATTGGCGGGGTTTTCAACTACCAAGGTATCTCATATACAAAACGGTTGATATTACTATGTGTTATTTGGAATATTTCTGGAATTTCCTTGAAATCTTCTCGGTGCATGTCGGTTTAACGCCTAAAACCTGTTACGTGTTTGTACCTTGCTTGCGTTATTGTTGAACTTATACAGTAACTGGAGAGTTGCATTTAGCATTTGCTTTAACATTTAGCTCATCTATCTGATGGTAATTTATATTTTTTTTACTTCTCGGTTAAATCGTCGATTATTTGCATCTATGACAGTTAAATGCATTTCCGGTTATTTGAAAGTCGTGAAGAGATAATTTATTTTTTAACTCGACTCTTTTGAATATAGTTCTAGTCCGTCGACACAGTCCACGCGGAGAGCCTGATCTTTTTTCGAAAACAGATTTTTTTTCGGCTATATTTACGTAACTTGAGTTTGATGCAATCTTGTAGTAGATTTATTGAATTGATATTGGTTAGATTAAGGGCGTAAGAAACCTTTGAAATGCAAATTACTAAATTCAAAATTTCAATTTGAAAGGTCTAATTCTTCTATAAGTCCATTCGATAGCTAGTTACAACAGAAAATAGAAAATTCACTCGCCATAGGATTCAAAGACAACCGATTGATGAATTCAGCTCAAAATTGCTAGTTAAACTCTTTGTTGTAGTCCTTTCAACGTGAATGTAGAAATTTAAAATTAAATGCACAGACAAATTATTAAAAGTAAAAAACTACCTTTTTAACCCGTTATTAAAAAAATTTACACATTTTATAATGTCAAATTTTTTCTGATCATTCAAATAAAAATCCCTACATTAATATTGAAATGAGTATATCAAAGAGTATAACTATCAAGTTTGAGCTCAATCTGTCCATTGGGTGACTTAGAATCCTACAGTGAGTGAGTTTTCTACGTTCATTTATAACTAGCTATCGAAGTGACTATATAGGAGCTAGACCTTTCCAATTGAAGGTAAAATTGTCTTCTATTATTAAAATAAGTGTAAATTATAATTATATTGCATTTCAAAGGTGCCTTACCCCATTAATCAAATTACACTCAGGATACGCGTGAAACTGCAGACAGTTGTCCTGAATTAAATCTTACACTATTGTACTCGAATGTTTACGGTATACGAACCGATTGTAAACATGTCTGTACTCCGTGACAGTACATTGTGAACTGATGTATTCGTAATTCTTACACTATAAGAACGTTCTATGAATTTATTGTTTAGAGGATTATATTTTCTAATTTTTCCTTCTTATTTATACATCTATTTATGCGTCGAATTTAGCGGACTTGGAAATAAAATTATATTAAAATATTATATATAAAATATATAATTTGAAGTAACATTTTATTTGTTGTCTTTATTTGTTGATTTTCCAAATCTCAATATATTCCTAAAATATGTTTCCATTTCTCGGGAAAAGAAGTAACATATCCATATAATCAATTGTATCTATTTGCATAGAGTGCGAACTCATCACAGAAATCTAACGTATGAAAACGTATTTATTAGTAGGCATGAAAAATGCATCAACCAATGAATCGCTCACTACGCTATTAACTCCCTCGACTTTATATTTAAATCATTATAATACTTAGGTAATATAACGTAACCGAAATCATTACTATGTCAATAAATCAGGTTTTATTGTTTTGAAAAAAAATTTATACGATTCATTTAGTGAGAATTAAATTAAAATCTGATTTTAATGTGTTTGTATGCAGTAGACTTAAGTTTTTGAACGATTGTTTATTAACTATTCACCACGGATATAACCACGGATATAACCACGAATATACCATTTTCCATTCATTTTCTATCATTAAATTATCGCATATCCTTCATTCTGATTTCAACCTAATCAGATATACATAAATAAAATATATCAAATGATCTTATTTAATAAATAGATTATTTTTCACATGACAAGATACAACAAATTCACTAGCAACATTACCCAATGAAGAAAAAATATACGGAACTGTATATCAAAACTCACTAACGAATACCTTCTAAAAACAAAATGCAATTGAGCTATGACTATTAATCACGCAAATATAAACTAAAGGAAATCGATAAGAAAGAAATTTACAATAAATCGGATGCAGAGTCACATTGAGCATTTTTGTGCTTCGTAACATCTAGATATCAGTTTTCTATGAAAGGATTTCATTGCAAATAAAAATAAATCTTACAAAGTAAAGTTCGGATTAAATGTACAGCCATACATTTAATCTGAAGATTTTATCGAAAACCTTTAATTCCTCGATTTTTTTAATATTATTGAAATATAAATTGGAGATTCATTAGAACATTAAAAAACGAATTAATAATTCTCATTTTCATATAGTATTCTGGTTCTAATATCACCATGGTCTATAATTATAATTTACATATATATAGATTGCTCCACACATTTATCATAGGGGATCAGAATGTGATCACAATAACTTCTTACTTCACGTAAAGTCACATTTTATCTAAAGTGATTCCAACCTACATAATATAATGCCTCATCATACCGAGCTACTAATATATATAAAAATAAAAGGCTTATCTTTTCGTACGTGTCAACAGATCTAACGATCAGTGCACTAGAACGCATCTTAGATCAACTAAATGTGAAAAGAGCACCGCCAGTCAATTTCCAAAAAGTGTTGAACCATACATATTCACTTGAAGGATAAATAAAGTTCCCGAGAAAGTTATTTCAGATACACATACAGTCGTTTTCTAAAAATACAAAACATAAAACTCATAAAACCTTAAAATATAATTCTATAAAAATTAAGCGAAACTAAATATATTGAATGATAAAAGGTTGGTTACTTTTAATCTCTCCAGTATATATTATCAAATATAGATATGGTTTATTGTAGTAGTACATCTTTCGTCTTTTTTTAACTTACGAACAAATAATCACACGATACGTTTAAGATGTACAAAAAACTAGCTTTCGACAGTTTTTATAATAATTTATAGCTATATGACTAAACAAAATAAATGAATTTTTTGATATCGCCACTTCCAAGTGCTCATTTGATTTCTCGTGAGCGTGAGTAATTACGTATATACTTTGTTATTATATATGTTATTATATTATCTTATATGATGTGCATTTAATATTGATCGATCAATTACAGTTTGTTAAACACTGCAGGATCAATCGAATTGCGGTAATATACCTTCAGAAAGGGCTGAAGCATTTTTACTTTCTTTTAGTTTACCGTTCAGACACGAGAGGTCTACTCCAAGAATTGTTGTAACTGTTCTGTAAAGTTTTGAGAATAAATAGTTCAATTTTGGGCAATCGAGCATACTGCTCGAACGCAATTTTCCAATTGACATTCTAGAATATCAGTAAGGTATTCTTATTTTCCCGAGGTCATGAGATCGAAGAAACTAATTGAGCTCTCACGTTGTAAAATGAACACTCATTGTACAATGACTGAGCGAGCTATACTATTATCGTATACGAATAAAAGGTAGAAAGATTTATTGATTTTCCTGATTAAAGATTCGTCTCTGTATCACGATCTGACCAAACTATCTTCACAATCTCTTTAAACCACACAAATTTTAATTGAGATGAAATGTTTTATGATTTTAATAATATTCTCGACAAATTTACTAACTGATAATAGAATGTACGAGGGTATTTACTGTTACAGTAATTCATTTTGTTTATCGCACAAAAAGTCAAATTGAACAAAACGACATCGGACAATTAACTTTAAGCATTGCATACTCATGAATACAGTGCTTGGACGTTTGAGGGTTTGCATCCAGCAGAGAGGTCACTTTATGGGGATAAAGTAGTCTTGAATAGTATACTAAAAACAAAGTGATGTAAGTTTTTCTTCTCTTAAACAATCAAATTGGTCAAATAATAATCAAATAAATCGTATGTAACTTGAAGAGAAGAAGGCTCGCTTTAATAACTCTTATCATTTATACTTAAGCCTCCTTCAAAGAAATTTACCATCATTTAAAACTTTTAACTGTTTAATCTTATGTTGACTCGAATGGTTAACTCATTTTTAATAAAGGGTATCTTTTTATTTTACATCTTTTTATTTAAATGTTGATTACTTTCTCAAGGACATGTCGGAACTAAAACTACTGTTTTTCTATGTATAACCGACAATTTGTAGCATACGGATTCGAAAATTCTTCAAAGTCTTTTTATCAAAAAGGCTAGACCCATTAAATCACCAATCTATTTATGATTAGAAATTGGAAAATAAAAATTCGAGAGTAACTGATTAATTATTGAATATAGAATAATCACTTATAGTTACCGTTACTTTATCTATCAGAACTTAAATCTTTGTATTATAAATTATCGTATCATCGTGGCCGGAAGCTAAGTGAGAAAAAGATTTGTTTTATGTATGGTTTCATATATTTATAACCTTTACAAAACTGAAGAAAATAAACTAATGTTTCAGTTGTTACTAAATTAAAAAAAAGTTAAAAGAACAAGAAAAAAAAGAATAGGATATCTTGAAGAAAAAGAAGAAGAAGAAGAAGAAGAAGAAGAAGAAGAAGAAGAAGTAGAAGAAGAAGACGACGAAGGAGACGAAGAAGAGACTTGGTTCAGGGAAAAAATAGCGCTAGTTACTCCCAAAGGACCCAATCGCAACACAGAGACACTTATGACTATCCCTTCGCTCATGACTTCTTTTGTAACTGCTTTTCTCTTTATAATAGTTTTGCGTGTTCCATTCTACTACGCTTATTTCACTCTCAAAGTTCTTCTACAATTTTACTTTTTTATGGATAGGCTTTATATGTATTTGAGAAAAGTTCATCGGAATCGATATCAAATGCGATTAATGGTAAGAAAACTGTATAGTATATATAGTACACATAATATTATTAAATATTTCTTGTTGAATTTGTTGCTATTCTTGTACTATTATTCGAATGCTATTTTGACAGACCACTGGTTCAAAAATCACCAAAATGCAAAAGAATCCTAGTTATTTTTTATAATTTTTTCAGCCTATTATCGCTTTTGTATTTAAAGAGAAAAATGTTATAATTTAATTGCTGAAAAAAATTTTCCTTTGATCGATGATTAATAACGAAATAGCGCTTAAGGAAAAGGAAAAGGCTTCCTTTGGAATTTTGAAAACTGTTTGAATTATTACGTATCTTTAATAATTCCTTGAATTAACCTATAAAACTAATAATTGGGAATATATTATTGCGTAATTATTTACGATAAATTATGAGCTATCTGCCTCGATAAGTGAGTGTACTAATAGGGTTTTCCCAACCATAAATAAATTATTATACATTCGTAAAGTTATTTGTAAACTTTAATAATTTAAACTGTAATAACAAAAAACACATATAAACTTATTTTTAGAAATTATACAGAGTAATATACAGAGTGTTTATTTAGTGGAGTATTTATAGTTGCAAGTCAACCGACGATTGTTACTAGGCAACTAAGATTGTTGTAATGCTACGTTATTTGTTTATCGAATTTTGTTAGCGGAAATTAATTACAATAGCCTGGGCCCTTCGGCTTAACTTTAACATGCGAACTCTTACGTTAAACTCAATCGATCAACCTGACAATTTGTCACGGGAAATAAAAGCTAATCTTGGTAAGTAGCAGAGAGATAAATCCTTTTCCCTAACATAAAGTCTGTTTTAATACACGTAATTATTGTCGTGCAGTATGCTAAAAATTGGACTGTTAATTCAATTGCAATATTAAATACGTTTTCACAGTACAGTATATTGACAGAAATGAACTATTGAATAACTGCTACAATACGTTACTGCTGAAAAATGTAGCTATGCAATGAACTATGCACTACAGTAATATTTGCTGCTTAAACAAAATTAAACCGGTATTCTCTCAGCCTATATTATGTAATTTAAAATCTTTGTAGCGCACATCGGTTGGAAACATTCTTCTTCGTATATCAATATCAAAAGAAAAAAATGAAATAAGCATGCTCATCTTAGATTTCATGTGAGGCTGAAAGCATGCATGATCTTTTTTCGGCACTGCATGAAATTTTTTAGCGCTCGAGGTCATAAAGTACGATAACCCACTTCCATTCATTATATGCGTGTTCATCTATTTACGAGTTCATCCAAAATTCCAGAATTTATCTAAAAGTTACGTAAAACTGAGATAAAGCTCACTCATGTCATTAATATACGTCTTTAGAACCAACGCACGTGTTGTAGATTGAAGAAATGACACGAGCTTACTCCTTATCTCATCGACTTTCTCTTCTCTCTCTCTCTCTCTCTCTCTCTCTCTCTCTCTCTCTCTCTGTCTCTCTCTTGTGCTCTTCTCTTTTTATTCTGGTGCAAAGTGACACGTCGACCACAAGCACAAGCGCGCGCGCGGGAGAGAGAGAGAGAGAGAGAGAGAGAGAGAGAAAAGCAAAGAGAAAAAGTACATGAAAGAGAGAAGGGTGTTCCGGTCCCGCCTAGTCTCTCTGACATTTTTTGCGTCATTTCTCGTCGTCATTGGCAGATCCAACCCCCGCGCACTGAGTATCCGTTTTGTCGTGTCTCAACCCCCTCCTTCCTCTCTCTCTCTCTCTCTCTTTCTCTATTTCTCTCTTGCTGGCCTCTATACCCTTTCCAGAAAGTAGCTACGTTTCCTGCTTAGTTGAAAGACGCCGCGCGAATCTACCCTCTGATAGTAAGGAGGAAAGAAGGAAGCAACAATATTTTTTCCCTTTTGGACTTTCTTACATTCTTTTGGCATTCATGTGTTCATGGTCATAGATAGATCTGCCGGAGCGCGCAAACCACGGAGTATAATACGAAACGCGAGGAGAAATCTTTGTCTGCTTGTAGACTGGATAACACTTCCACGAAGAGATCGCTCTGACAGTCCTTGATTAATACAATCCTTAATGCCTTTGTTCGAGTTGATGCGAACGCGTGTCTGTATCTGTGAGTAGTCGAAGGAAAATATCAGGGAGTAAAGCAAAAGAATTACACAGTATTTCAAAGAAAAATAAACGATAATATATATTGATTGGCATATTACTTATACCTTTATCTTTACCTTGTTATGTTATTATTATAAACAACATTTCAGTAATTATGTGCAGATTTTATATCTACATATGTTGTATCATCGTTAGTAATGACTCTCAGTGAATTTCGAAAGATTAATTTATCACTTGTTTGAGTATCGAAAAAGTAAATTTTGCTTCATATTGAATCGTACTTAGAAAAAAAATTATATGCATTAGTTTTTAAAATGTGAATGCAAAAGACTGCAAAAAAGATTTAACTGATTAAAACAATATACAGTGCTTATTCTGTTGCTGAAATTAATCTTGTTATTCTATATAATAAATATTTATTTTTTTTGGGAGTACAAAACAAATATTTAGTATTATGAGCATTTAGACGTCAATTAATGTTTTTAAAATATTTTTCTTTCAACAAAACATATCTCAATTCACCTTATTAAGTACTTAGCAGTATCGTCTTTTCTTTGGCACAGTTTCTTTTGTTATACGCTGAAATGTGATCTCCTACTTCACTCTTACTCAAAATGCTAATTAATATTCGTAAATGTTAAATTTACGTATGATTTCATATTATTAAATGAATTAAAAAATTCATAATTAATAAATATGGATCATATCCCGATCGGGCATCAAGGTTTACTAAAAGTCATCAGTAGACAGTAAACTCGCTCATAATTACATGACACTTAGACTGTGATCCCTTAAAATTACAAAATTATTTTGTTCAATGAATTTGACTACCTCCTAAACACTACCATTGAATTCTGGGGAAAAAACTCTAAAACCGTATGTTAATTATGCCTATATGATGTAATAATTCTATAAATACTACGATAATTGTTCAATCTATTATTTATGAATTCTGCAAAAATGCCAATGAACTTAATTAATTATTTAGTTATGCCAAACACATTTTAATCTATTTGGAAAAGCTCGTAAACTATCGAGATGGGAAGGGGAAGGGGGGGGGGAGGCAGCGGATGGTAGAGGGGAATAGAGAGAGTAAAATAGCAAGGATAGTATAATGCAAGTAGTATAAAGCTGTGATCGAAAAGCTAAACTAGCGCCACTCGTGAGGCGTCTATGGAATCATATTGAACGACTACTTACTGCGATGGTACGTGAGTAAAATTAAAGAGCATGCCTTCATCAGTACACTGATTAGAGCATTTTTTGTAGGAATAAAAAAATAATATTTAACTTCTCACAGGAATATCAGTTTTGGCAAGATTTGAATGTGAGAGAAAAATGAGAACGAAGATGTTAATAGATCTCGATATGAAATATTTGAAATGAAAAAGAGAAGAATAAATGTATATAACAGAAATAGTATTAATCGCGTGTAGATCAGTATTGACATAATTTGACAACGTTTCATAATACAATGAGATTTGTTTATTAAATGAAATACATGCATGAGAAAACAAGATTTTCTGGACTGGTAATGATCGAAGACGATAGAGAGACGGTAAAGGATACATTACTGAAATATAGAGCATTTGTACAGTAAGTACAGTACAGCATACAGCACGTACAGCATCCTGTACAGGAGCCCTGAACAGGAAAACGAAAGAGTAGGAAAAGATAAGTCGGTTTCATTACGGAATGGTTGCACGGCCGCCATACGCTTGCTTGTCGCGTGTTAGAGGATATAAATTAATTCGATAATTAATCGTGTATCGAGTTTAATTGGCCCTCTGTTAAGTGTCAAATGTGGCGTAATCTTGAGAAAGGTATCTCTTAGAGCGCACCGGAGCATCTCTGTTGGCCGACTCTATACACTGCATTGCGAAAACTTGTTAGATTCACTGATAAACTCTCGAAGGAGATTTAACAGATTCGATGCGGTTTCTCGATAATCGCGACGAAAGACTACCTTGTTAAGCCGAGATACCGCTTCCTGTATACCAAGCTTAACTTATAACTTTCCTCTGCGCTTATCTTATTATCTTTCCTTGCCTTATTCTTATTTCTATCCTATACATGAGTAAGCGCACGTACTATATATTCACTCCCTCTTTGTAATGATCCTTCCTCTTCTTCATTATACAATATAAGCATTATACATAAACAATGAAATATCATTGTTCGTGCATATAGTACCTATCCTATATAATATATATAATATACGTAGCGAGATTACAGGATTGTTCCCTTTCCCAGAAAGATACCCTTTTCTTTTGATCTATTTATATGTCCACACAATCTAATGATATTAACTTGCTAAACAAATGGGATAAATATACTGGACAGTGATTCTTAATCCCCTGGATGATTCAAGAACTCATCCCACATGTTAATCTGCTAATCTATCAACAATTCTGACATTAACTAAGATTATCGAGTCCAGTTAAGGGAACAACTAACCTTTAAGTGGGACTACCTAACATTCAAAAGTCTGATTAGTTATATTAATTGCATCCTTCATACATTTTATATTAATATAACAAATTCTACATTATCAAATGTACTACATTTTTTTTAAATACTAATAAAAACGGAATTTTTTAAATATTCTTTATATCGGTACGATTAAAAATCCCTGGATGAATGCTTTAAAGAATGTATACAGAGAATGTATGACAATTTTCAGCTCATTGGTCCATCAATTACGATTTTCAATTCATTTTGAACTTTTTGATCAGTAAGTTTTCAGGAAACTACTGTAAGTGGTCATCGAAGAAAATGAAAGATCTGAAAGAAGCTCACATTAATATTATAACTATGTGCAATTTCAGTATTAAATATGCAAAGAGTTCAATTATAATAGCAATAATTAAAATGTTTCATTTTAAGTAGCCCTCTTTTAAGGTGCCTTGCATGATTGCACAAATACATTTGTATAAATGATGTTAAATATTCAATGAGTAAATAATTACTTTTAATATGACAATATTCATAATTCTAAATTTATGGAGGCTTGGTCACATTCGTAATTCTTCTTTTAGATTGCATTTATTGCCTCCTTACATTGTAACACAATACTACATTTTATTGCACATAACCGATCTTTTCGGCAATTTTGATTATCGCTATAATTTTCACTGAGTTTAATAAAAAAATTTTATTTTTGTCAAAGTTTTCATGAATGCAAAAAAATGATTTTTTAACCGAAAAATTAAACCAATTAGACGAAAGTAAAGAAATCAGTTTAACATTGGCACTTTAAGAATAGTGTATGAATAAGCAAAATTTAACTTTAATATTTTTTAGCTCGTTTAGTATCACAATTTTAAATTTTTACTTTGTTTTATCTTGAATTAACCCTGGTCGAAAAATTAATCAACTTTTGCACATCGGTTCGTCAAAACACATCAGTTTGATCAACCGTTCAGCACCCGTTGAACAAAATAACTGCTATTTTCGTCACATTTGTTATACACGATCCCTCGTTTACGATGATCCACGGTTGCTCAAATTTAATAATTTTTAAAATAACGTTTTGTAGCTTTTTATTTTGTTAGTAACTGCAATTATAATATCAGCTAAGAATGAACTTTAGTTAATTAACAAATTCAGTAATATCTGCGGATGTTTTTAAATTTAATGTAAGTATTGTAGTTTGTAGTTTTTAGGAAATATAGGTTGGAATAAAAATTCAAAGCGAGGAAATTTATAATTAAATTGATATAGGTTTAACTGACATTTTCACATAAAGTCGAAATTGGGATATTAAGTAGCTTCTACTTAAGAGGCTTCTCTTCTTTAATATTTTAAAAGTTTATCCACCGAAGCACGAGGAATTTTTATGTTTATAACCCACGTATAGCTATTTCTGCCTTTGCGCACATTATTTTATCTGATACTTTGATTTTTACATTATGACTCACGGTTAATTCGTAATTTTTTGAAGTATTAGAATCCTAATCAACAAACAATTCATTGTCATTAATATCACTCAATTCACAAATTTCTCTCACTGCAAAATTGTTTTGTAAACCAATCTCCAAACAAGTCTATGTTTTACTCTTTAATTTATATTAAGCATCATTCATTTATATAATGAATAAAAAATTTATTGGTCAAAAAGTTAGTCGTAATAAAGACAAATTTCAGTTTTGATCGACCATTACTGTATGGTTGTTAAACGGTTGATCAAAATGGTTGACTGAGAGATAATTTTGGCTGATGAAATTTCTATCTGGGAATATTAATCTACATCGTGATATTTTTAGAAATGTTGACTATTGAGTTCGGTATTGCACAAAAATAAGACAAAACGATTTAATGGTCAGAGAAAAAAGGCAACTGAATCTGCGTATTAGAATTTGCTATACTTTAAGTAAATTCATAACGCATAAGGTTTGCATTTTTGTTGCTTGCCACGGAATTTTGTACTGAACAATGAACGAATTTTCATCGGACACTACTGCTTCAACTTTTCCTTTGGAATAGTACCTTGGATTCTCTGACTTATACATCTCTTAAAGCTGTGAAAAATAATTAAAAGGAAATGACTTTAGAACTGTAAATCAAAGAATCGTTAGCGGTACTCTAAAGGAGTTTGAAACATATAGCAAGCGAATAACAATGCTAAAATGAAACATTTACAAGAGTAGACAACGTGGCAGCATAGAACAACCTTTCGACTAATTTAGGGTACACAAAGTTAGATTAAATAAAAACTATTTAGATTCTATTTTCCTATTTTTCTGACTAATAAATCGTTGCGAATTATTTTCAAGCGTTTACTCAGGCGTACCTCCTTTAAATAAAATATTTTTTAAAAGTATCTTATTGTATTAGGTTTAACTTATTTACTTTCTTCAGGTTAAGTATTGCAATTCTAGGATTAAAACATAAAACATTCGAAATGTCAAAATCTCAAAATATCTCAAGACTAAAATCTTCTCTATACATTTTTTACTTTCTAGTGTCAATATTGGCATTAGTTTGATATAGTCACATCCACTTTGGCCTGCTTTTTTATTTCTTACTTTTACAATCGCTCTAACATAAATAAGTGCCAGATCGATTTATATTTCAAATAAAGAATGCTACAACACACTCCACTCCTTCATATTTACGATGCTAGTAATAAAGAGTCTGCATTGATCCTAATTTATAGAAATCACTGTACACGACGTCGGAGATAATATTACTATTGTGAATTTCAGGTACCATTTACACATACTGTCACCTAGACTATTCTCAAATCTCCACTAAAAGTATGACTGAAGTAGTGTTAAAAATTTTGCAAATAAATTAAATTTCATTATTAATTCTATTTAACGACGAATGGAATAAAAATAATATTAGTATTGTAAATTGTTTTTGAGGTACCATTCGTACACTAGTTAGGAACCAGTCTTCGTAAAAATGCTTATCATCGTGCATGGCTAAATAAGGATTATTTATTTAAATGAAAACACGACATTAAATAAATTCTAGATTATTTACTTCACAGATAAAGTAATTATAAATGTAAACACGTTTACTATGAAATGTAGCTTTAAATAAATTTCTTTTACAAAAAGCCTTTCCCAAGACGTATTCCAAAACTTGCAATATTTTCTTTTCTTAAAATGTTCACCATTATTTGGATATCCAAGATTACATTTTTAATGTTACAATGTTAAATAAATCATGATCTGTTTAATAAGAATGTTTACTGTCGAAATGCGAATATTTCAACCGGGAAATCCTTGACCTAATGATTACTTAATATAATAGGCTTTGTATTATAATCAATAAATAATATAAATATAATAAAAATGTCCTAATCAATTAGAATGTATTATTTATGTAATATTAATTAGTTATTTTATAAAATGTCTTACAATCCTTCTCACGACTGATAAAAATAATGTTGTTAAAGTTCTTATCTGTCTAAAAGACAATAAAAAGGTACAAATAAATTACACTCGAACTTCGGATCATACATTATCTGTATAGTATATAGTTATAATTTACAAAGTAATGTAGTAATTATTTTTATCCTCGAGTCTGTTTATTTATACAATTAATAATTTGTATAATAATGCTCGGATATTTATATTCATTATTAATTTGAATATACGTAGTTATATACATATGTGTGTGTGTGTGTGTATAGCGAGAGAGAGAGAGAGAGAGAGAGAGAGAGAGAGAGAGAGAGAGCAAAAGAAGAGCTGGTAACCCTGGAGCAGTGCAGGGAGTAATGCCACCTGGCAGGTTTTTGCTACGAGTAGCTCAGCCCGACTCGCGGGAGATGCGATATTGTTTTTGCGCTACGTCGCGAGAGTTTGCCCCCACTTCCGGTGGTCGCGGGAGGACGCTCCAATCGCAACTGGAGTCCGGCCACGCCTCCCCACCCACGCGCACCTGTGGCACGCCCACTTATAAAATAGCTAGGTAACTTGCTTCGAGCTTCTCGCTTATATTCTCTCGTCTCGACCACGCGTCCCTCGAATCGCTATACACTCAGCCACTGAGGAAATAGGAGGCATTACCAACCCCCCTCTCCCTCCCCCTTCTACTCCTTCCTCTCTTTCGCTCTTGGAATCACTCTTTTTACCGACACTCCATGCTATCCACTCTTTATCAACTCTCTGCTTGTTACAATTCTTTTTAAAGCAACGCTTTTGTATTGACGTTCATTATGCATGCATATAGATTAAAACGCCTCACTAACCTTCACTTCAAATTCTCACCATTTCGTTTTCGAAACTTCAACTATTTTGAAAATCCATTAATCAAACGTAACATGTGATCAAGTAGTATGATCTAACTACAGTTCAATACACTATTGTCTGGTCGTTATTGTGTCTACGATTGCAATGCTTTATGATATACATTTTTCAATATCAAATAAATCGCCATTCGAGATGACAGCAATTTAAGTGGATAAAGAAGGCGTTGCAATATAGAGATGATTAACTTGAAGCGATTGACCGCGACAATGGCTAACTCACTGACTACATTCGCCTTCCATTCGTGTGTCATTTTGAACTATTTTATTATTTTGAACTATATTTAGTCTTACAACGGTACACGTTTATCTTGTAATAATATAATATGTTCGTCAATTTTTATGAAAAGTCAGAGAGATAAAATCTTCCTCAGTACAGTAATATATCGTAATATAAATTAAAAAATAGTCGCAATTATACAAAAATTCGATATATGAGCATTTAATTTTCTGTAATGCGAGATAGTTGTCAATAAAATGATTTTCCCATTGTCGGAAATAAATTATGGACATTTGACGAAAGATAGTGATCATTTTTCTAAGTAGACTTGTCGTAATCGTAAATTGTAAGTAAATGCAGCAGTGTATTATGAAAATAACTGCTAACATTACCGTTTAACATTTGCATGTGAATATTATTGTAAAATACATCATTTGCTGTTTTTGAGTCTAAAATTTGTTGGTCATCTGTGACTTTAATTATACGTACACCATTGATTTTTAATGAAAATAATGAATTTCATTAAAAATTGAACAGTTGGCATAAAGTTAATATACTTATTATGTTAGCATGACATACATAAGCATTTGACAATAATTCATTAAGGGTACAGAAATTACGCTGCGTAAGAAAATGTTAACTCTTTCACACGCCAACGAGCACCGAGCACCGAGCACCGAGCACCGAGCACCGAGCACCGAGCACCGAGCACCGATCATCGCGAGCAACGAGGACCGGGGAACGAGCTGTTGTTCTTCATCTACCTCTTTCGTTCTTCATTATACATTTTTTCTGCTTATGCTCGTCGCTATATTCATTCCTAGTTCTTCGCACGTGCAATACGCACAGTCAAGAAGAGGCGTCTTAATGCGTCATAATCACCATACAATTCCCACGTTTTATTTCGCAAAGAAGCAAAGATCATCAGCCCTCGCTTATGCTTACGCTAATTTTGGAATTGTCGAATGGCGATGCATGAATATCGAATATACATATACATCATATACATCATACACATTATATGCATGAAAAAGGCTGATTATTTATATGAAAAACAATAGGATAAGGTGGCGAATTATATTAACTTACCTTGCTTTGTACGTAGTCGAGAGCTAGCATGCAGTCGGAATAGCCGGTTTCGGTCTTGATGGTGGTACCACTTTGACCAGATGCGCTTGAGCAGAATCCAGAGCTGACGACTCCTACGGGACCACCGAGACCAGCGGCAGCGGCAGCAGCCACGCTCTCCCGGTACCATGGGTACATGCTGCCCGGGATCGGTGAAATTTTCGTCGAAATTTTAACTGTCTTTGCTAACTCGATTCACAAGAATTACTATCTACACTGCACAATTACTACAATCTTTCATATGAATTATTCATTCATAGCGTTAAAAGCATACTGCTCGTATTTCTAATTGTATATGATTTTTATTATCCGTATTAGTAATTTTCTCTTTATTCTTAACTCGCTTACGGCTTAATCGGAGCCAATCATTGAGACGTGCGAAAAAATATTAAATGAATAATCACGAAAGTTAAAACCGAAAGTCCATTGAGGATTTCGCTCGTGAGCGCACAATTGCGAAGCACTTGTATACGAGTCAATGTTTTTCGTCTCGACCTCTACGATTTGATCGAAGTCAAAGACATTTCTAAAACGCGCGCGAAAGCGCTCAGACTCCCCGTAGTTGCATGTAAACACAATGGATCGACACTCATTGCGTTATGTATTCATTGAACTAACTCATTACAGATTCAGTGATTACTTTATCCTTGACTAGGAGAACTTCGATGAATCTTTTGACGATGAAAGAAAGAGAGAAACAGAGGGGGTGGCAAGGGGGAAAAGGAAGAAGGCTACAAATTTGTATTATCGCTAAATTTACACGCACTTTTACACGCACTTATTTCTTTTTTTTTTAACTAATTTGTGTCACAATATAATACGAGTAAGATTAAAGTAAGTACAACACACTTCTTCTTGTACTTCTTCCTTTTTCGTAGTTCAATCCTATGCGTGACATGTAGACCTTAATTTTTTTCGCCGAACACCGTTGATCCGAGATCCATTCCAAATAGTATACTCACTGGGCACTTAGATACGACTTTAAAAACTGAATACCGCTTTTAGAGTTTAATCACGAATCAACTTATCAATGAGAATCGGTGCCAAAGCACGACAAAATTAATTGTCCCCTAATCTTGATAGGAACTGAAGAGAAAGCTGCGAGTAATCAAACTTCTCCCCGATGAACGAAGAGTGAGGATAGAGAGAGAGCGAGAGCGAGAGAGAGAGAGAGAGAGAGAGAGAGAGAGAGAGAGAGAGAGAGAGAGAGAGAGAGCGAGAGAGAGAGAGAGAAATGAAGTTAAAGAAGAAGTAAAGCAAGAGAATGAGATAAAGAATAATCAGAAGGATTCAGTCGATACTTTGGTATACATCGGTCACATTCGTTCCTGGAATCGTGCAATCGTGTTGGAGGAATAGGCGCAAAAAGCTTCCTCTTGACTGTGAGTATATAAACTGAAGTATAGCACCTCGTATTGTCGTGTGGCCGGCCCCCGGAAATCGTGAACCGTGGACCGCGAACGCGGTTTCTACACTGACGCGGGACTCGCGATTCGAACGAGTCTTCGGTTTCACTCGCAAAGCCTCGGCAAAACTCGGTACCTCGCGGCGGCTGTTGCTTGGCTCTATCCTTGTTTCTCTCGCACGCGACTATACTCGCAGGCGACTCCTTCGTTCCTATATAGCAAGCGAGAAAGAGAGGGAGTGAAAGCGCGCGCGCGCACACACACACACACACACACACACACATACACGTCTCCATGTACGAACGAGAGAGAGAGAGAGAGAGAGAGAGAGAGAGAGAGAGAGAGAAAGAGAGAGTGCGCCAAGCAGTCGCCACCGGGATCTCGTCGACGCTGCGGCAGTCGAAGCTCGCGAGCAAGAATGATACGCACACGAGTTTGCTTGTTTGCAGTTTACTGGTGCGGGGGAGAACGAGAAATATGGAAAGAGAGACTGCAAAGCAGAAAGCCTAGCTAATGAAGGGTTGCTTGTAAATATGCACAACATTCTAAACGCAATGAATCTACGAATTGGTTTTGATTCTTTTCAAGAACGATTTTTAATTAAAACCAACTTGAAATTAGAACAAGGATGTAGGACATATAGCAATGAAAAATTAAAATCAATTTTGAATTCCCTATTAAACGGTACAATCAGCTCTCGAATAAGTATTCTTCACTAATTATTAAAATAATAACAACTGTTAATGTGTGCGTTATTACATGCATATATATAACTATAGAACCTTGGAAATTGACAATTTCGAAGTACATTGCATTATCTAATAACTACATACTCGTTTTAAACACAAGGATAAACATTACAACAAATATCAGTGAAAGACTGTTTAACTATTAATTCAGTCTTCAACAATTAATTCAGCCTGCCAGTGAAAAAATCACAATTTGACTTGAAAAAATGTATTTTAAGGTATAAATTTTAAGGTATAAATTTTAAGGTATAAATTTTAAGGTATAAATTTATTGATTCATTGAATGCGGTAATTTTGGTTTTGTTATTCATAAAGTTTCTTTTATTTATATTTCTATTAAATAAAATGAGAATACTATCCTGATAATGGCAAAAAAATGGGCAAAGCGTACAAAATTAACGTATATACAATATTTACAGTTACACGAGCTTGGTTTTCGTAATAATATGCGCGGCGAGTAGATGAAGAAACATTACAGATATAAAATTACAGATACAAAAATAATATTTAAGCAAAATCTTTTTGTACTTTATAAGACTACGATCTTTTTGTACTATATAGAAAAGATATAGTGCTCAACGCAACATCATTGCATTGCTTACATTGCTTATTTTGATATATTGAAATTACTTCTGAACAAAGAGCGCAAAACTTCACGTTACATTAAAAACAGATTCATAGATAAAAAAAGGTTTGCGATTCTCAAATCTCGGCAATTGGTAAATCTTTCTAAAACGCGAGATCTCTCCATTATTGACGTTCTCTTTTTCTACATTAGTTTTAATAAGGATTGAAAGTTTTCAAGTTAATTGGCATAAATGTTCTATGCGCATTAGCTACATTTGACAAAAAATATCGCGGTTAAATTTTTTAATAAGTAATTCAATAATGAAGTAAACAATTGTTATATATTCATAAAATTGTAAAATTGAAATTTTACTTGTATATGTTATACACTCTTAAATGTCGTAGCATTCTTATAGTTGCAAAACTATACAATACTAATAAAATAATGATAATAATAAAAATTATTTCATCTCATTTTAACAGAGATTTCTAATTGTAAAAATTGAATTGTCGTGAAAAACGTTGAACAAATATTTTCAAACATTTCTACGCAAAAATGACCACTCTTCGAAGATGTTCATACTTCTATATATCTTGGAAACTGCAGAACTTTTTACATTCAAGATAATGCTATGTATTATTATAACAGCATGAAATATTTTAAAAACATTACATGCCTTTCGAGAAAAATGTTATCTAATAATATAATTATATTAAGTCGAGTCGGCCGAGTTTTTAATTGAATTGAGATAATATTCTATTATACCGTGAAGATAGCGTTAGAAATCATTGTATCGAATGAATTTTCTTTTACAATTAACTAATAATAATTATATATATATATATATATATATATATATATATATATATATTATTTTAAAAAGTGTGTAATCTCATATTTTTAACTCCAAAATGAGAGCAGCGGGCGAGGGAAGTCGTTAACATATATAAGCTAGAGAAATTTAATTAAAACTATTTTCTCAATATACAAATGGGTAGCTAATATACGTATTGCAATTAATGTAAAAGCAGTAAGACATATTTTTAAATTTTCAGCCACACAAACCAAGTAATGAGCAAATACTTTTACTCGGAAGGCTGCTTGAAACCAGGAAATAGGATCCAAGTGTGCCCTCTCGCGATAAATTGTTCAACTTCCTTCTTGTTACCAGTCCAGCGAGGACCCGTGGATTTGTTGTTGTACAAGATAATAACAATATGAAATTGTATTATTACCGTATTGTAACATATACTGATACACTTTTTATAATAATATTGTTACTGATTCCGTCGATTTAACCCCTTTCAGTACAATACACTTTTTTCGGTACATCGATTTTGGAGGCTCATATATAATCCAAATCGCGACGGAAAAATTTGAGCTATACATATTTTCAAGTTTAACTCATGCCCTTACCGGTGACATAAGTTGCTCGGGGGATTGGTTTTAACCGCGGTAACTTCAGAATCTTTATTGTAAATTTTTTATAAAAAGTATCATGAATATTTTACTTAAAAAGTAACGCACTTTCAGAAAAAATACCAACACTAAATAGTTCTTAATATTATTCAAATAAAATACTCGATTATTTTAAAACAAGTGCAACAATTTATTCGAGTTTGTAAATAAATAAATTTTGGAAAATTCTTATAATTGACAATACGCTTCGACAAAAATCAGATGTACATCGACGTTAATTTTAAGAACTATTTGCTCCTTCAAATTTTCTTCTAAAGTTGCTTTTTATCGAAAAAAACTCATAAATTTTTTAATAACGAAATGATTTAAAGAGTTTAAATTAAATAGTCATGGAGTTCATGGTAAATATAAGATATTTATGTATTTAAAAGATGTGAACTATAATAATGTTGATAAATATCATTGTTAAATACCAGCCAATGATGAGGGCGAAGAAAGAATAGTACGAAGGAAAAGTACAAATTTATTAATTAAAAAAACACAAGAACAAATTACTATTAATACTCAGTAAATTGGAAGTTTCAACCTACAAGAAATTAACATCGAGAACTTCCTTTAATAAGGACTTGAGACGATAAACAAACATTAAGCCAACAAATAATCTGTTTGACAAATAAATTTGAACGAACCTTGTTTTTGACATTTGATAGTGAATCTTCACTGATGAACTTTTTAATAGCACCAATGGAAACGTCGACTTTCCAAACAATTGAATAAGTATATTACGGGAGCTGGTTGGAAATTATTTTTGTTCGTAAAAATCTGTCAAAAAGAGGGCTTTGAGCATGTGCTCTGCAATATTAAAGGGTTAAGAGAGGAACGTCAGACGTATCGACTCAGTCGGTAAAAGTTGAGTATGGCTCCCCCTTATACAATATTACAATAGCACCAAAGTCTTTGATATTGCTTAATACAATAATGAGATGAACACATATGTTTTTATAAATTTTAGGGAAATAGCAAGGTAACTTTATTCCTAGCTAATAATCAACCTTGATTCAAAACTTGTGACCTTCCAGACACATTTCTATTCGTAGAAAACATCTTCGTACATTTTTTCACGTTGATAAAAGTCCCCTTTGTATTTATAGTGAAAAATGCTTCCCTAAGAAGTTAATAGGCATAAAATATGTTTGATAAGAAAATTGAAACTATTTAGTCTTGATAAGTATTGCAATTATTATTTCTTAAAATAAAACTTACACTTCTTAAAGTGTATATTTTTCTGTATGCCTACGTATTGTTTCGGTATAATTACAGAAATGTCTCTCGAATTTAAAATTCAATTAGAAACATATAAGTTGCATAGTCCAAATAATGCATAAAGGATATCTGTGATTAGCATAAATTCGAGTTCGTTTGTAAAAGCAACTCCTTGTGATTTTTAAAATTCTGAAACAATTTAATTTTGTGAGGCTGTGCAAGTATTAATTGAAAATAATTCAAAGCTGATTCTGTGTACTTTTAATTTATTAGGATTTCTTCAAATATGTTTTGATAATTTAAATAGAACCGAAGAACTACTAGTTTGTGTAATGGTTTTAATGCTGTGAACTGTTATCGCATTGCTTATTTATCATTAGTAGTATTTTATTCAGCAATACATAAAATAAATATTGATTACAGGATATTTTTATTTATGACAGGAAGTTAATGTATTTATTACAGGATAACTGGCACAATACTGATTTAAATCTCTTACATACTTGTCACAGTGCTATTGGTTCAATGCAGGGCCAGTACTATACCAGTATAGGTCGTCGCTTCATTCCCACTAGGGACTGTTCAATAAAACTACTGTTTTTATAATTCGATATAAATAATCAAGATATACTTCCCCTCCATACAGTAATTATCCATCTTTGCACATACTTATGTATTTTGTTCAAAGCTCAGTAATTTTTAATATGCATTCAAATATTAATTTTGTACACTGATGAATAATACCGATAAGAAGAACAATTATGTATAGGTATTACGTAACTATTTGTATTTTATTACTTTCGAATGCTTTTTAATCGGTAAGACATCTCCAGTTTGGGGATCCAAAATTTAAATTTAAGCAGCCTTATTGTTAATACCCCTATATACTGTAATTTTATTCACTACTTTATTTATTAACACTAGAATATATTATAGAATAAAAAAGCTTTCTAAACAATGCGCAAAGGTCAACTTGAATATTGTCATAGCTTTTTAACAATATTACATTTTATTGAGTTTAGTTAACCCACGAACAAATGACTTGTGAATACTTGCAAGGGTAGTAGTAATTAGTAAGAAAAGTTGATTTCCTTATGTAGAATTTTTCTTCTATTTGAATGAAAGCATTACGTCATGAAAATCGAATAGAACAGGGGCTAGAAATCACATATAACATTATATAGCGTAATTCGTAAATGACTAAACTTTGCAAGTATACTAATTGCGAGTATGACGATGCTTTATTTACCCTTTTAGATTGTACCCAGCATAAAGCAGTAACTGTATTGATTAAGCAATAAATATAGATAGTACGTATATTTAACAATACGAACAATAATTACGAAAGTTAACAGAATTTCAATAAATCCTTTGAATAACTCACATTTTTAAACTTTTTTTTTAAATGTCGATGGAGAAAATATCTGTTCAAGTGGCTACACTATTTATTCAATAAAAATTCAACTGATTTATCGAACTGTTCTGTACTTTAATAATAGTTATAATTCATGTAACAATAATGTAAATATATATTAATTAATTAAAAGTCGTACGAACCCTAGTAAAAAAATCAAAGAATTGTTTCGCGGTCTTGCACATGAAGTAGATAATATACTAGTTCAAATTCATGTCTTAAAAATTAATCGTGTAATTTTTTTCAATTAAAAATTATTAAAAACGCACTTTTATCGATCGAGCCAAAATTTTCCACGTGTTTAAAAGTTTACAATAATACTAAAAACCACTTTTTATATTATACCTTTTATATTAACATTTTTTATTGATAAATTATCTTGGTGAGATTATAAGCGCTCTTAAAAAAATTTTGTTCCTACATACTTCTTATCGTAATATTTTGTCCTATTGATGAAAATGATAAGTTATAGATCTTCAAGAGACCTACTTCTTTTTTAGTTAAGTAAATAACGAGAATTGTTTGCAAATAAATGTATCATTAGAAAGTAGAATTTTAACATTAAAACTTCTATAATTTTCTTCAGTTTATTATGTATTCTAATTAAACAAATTTTTAAATATCATTTATGAGTTTGCTTTATTAAATACTTTATTTATTAAATATATTTGTCAATAGTAAATCAGTTTCAGACAGATTCTTGTTTATAGGTGAAATGGCGTAGTCGGAAGAAATGAAAACAGTGGTCTTGTTGCTGGATTGAATTATTATTAAAGTATTATTACAGTTCTTGTAAAATAAATGAAATGATTATATGCATAATAATGTTATAAATATAGAACAATTTTAGATTAATGTTATCTTGAATTATATTGTGCTCTTTTTTGAAATTTAACAATAACCATTTTTTAATTTATCATAAGTAAAATAGTTAAAATAGTTCATTCTTAATAAACGTGAATTTTCAAGCGTTAAAATCAACTTTACTTAAATCAAATTCAAATTAGAATCACATTCTAATTTGTTCTTGTTTTTTGCTGGTTATCATTTGGCGATTTCGAACGCATAAAACGTAAGAACACGAATAACATATTTCTAAATTGGATTAATATATATTTTAAAAGCCATATAAAAAACAAAATCCATTAAACAAATTATTTTCTTTTTTAATTAGATAAAATACACACTTTGGCATACCTACGTTTACATGGTACGTCTACATACTGCTTTAGTCTATAACTTTTATTACGAAGCGCGAGACGCGAACAATCCATGGTCCTGCCTTGAATGCAAAGCGCAAAGCGATGCAAGGCGGCAAGAGGCGTGCTAGTAACTGAAGAATTGTCGTTCTGTAGAGAATTATAAAATAGTATTCAGTTTCTCACAGTTCATACTTAAAATATCATATTTCTATAAATGGCAATAGTTTTTGTAAACATTTAATAGTTCAGCTAACAATTACTGCCAACCGTGTGACATTGTTGGCCAACGACATGACAGTCGGACTCATGAGCTTTCTTCAATATTATCTTATGGTCTATTGTGATTTTTTTACATAAGTAAGGTAATTTTGATCGATATAAAGTTACATTATAATAATATATAGCGTATGCTCTGAATCCTTGAAAAATGTTCGCACAAACAATATAATTTTGTTACAAAGTTTATATTCTATTTACATGTATATAAACAATAATGTTATACTGAATTATTAGGAAAGGTTCTTTTAGTTACTGGATGACAACATTTTTTTACCAATTTTAGCATTTTATGCATTTCTCAATAAAATACAAAAGAGACTTTTCTTCTTCAAAATAAGTTATTTTACTTCACAAATAAAATACTTTCAAACCTGTAGATATAGATCGTAACAACCTCCTTAGTCATCGAAATCTTGAAATTCAGTTTTCAGAAGGTTTGATCACGATTTGTAACATGAAAAATATCATGAAGATGCCTTCGATTAATACAAAAGTGTACATGAAGATTAGAAGTTGGGAATGAAGCTCTATTTCTGGCTAGAAATAAAGTTAAAGTTATCTAGCAATTTCCCTAATATTTTATTATAAATTTTATCATATGGCATTTCAACGAGTCCTGTACGATGCCCAAAATTTAAATTTCGAATAAAATTATATTGTTTGTACGTAAAATTTTTACACTCATATAAACAAAATTTTAAACCATTGATGCAAACAATGATTATACCGTGTTTAATAATTTTTTACAGCAAAGTGTTGATAGAGAAGTGAACGTATGTAGTATATGCATACGCCTAATTCACGACTGGAGAGCATGCGTTTTATTATTATAAATGTATGTTTACATATGTACACTACGCGAAATTATGTGCTCGATATATTCCTGAAATATAACATTTGATTCATTAAAATGACCTTACTTATGGCAAAAAATCAAGCAGGAGCTTCAAATCGTATCCATCCGAATTTCGGTTCGCCCACTTTAATATTGGTTAAACTAATGAGAGCTTCGCTTACCTAACGATTACTTACAATTTTCAACATTTCGAATTGAATGAATATAAATAATTTTATGGATCTATGCCTGTCGAGTCTTCATATCTTTGTGGAGTTTTCCAATACAATTGTCTACTCGTAATTTATCAAAGTCGTATCCTCCCTTCTGGTAAAAACTGCCGTTTCCGATTGTACTTCAAGTGCTTATTATTTTTCAACCAAGTACATTGAATGATTCTTTTTTGCAAATTAATGACTTTAGAGTCTACTTTATTATTATCAAAATTATGAAAAATCAGCGCTCGTTGATCTTATTTTGACTTCTAAAAAGTATTTTTCCAAATTCTCTCGAAAGGCCTTTTTCATTTACTTCATTATAATTTGATTTTGTTATTTGGTTGTGATATGTAGATGGCAAGAAACAACTTTTTTTTATTTGATAGCGCAATTTTAGAAAACTTAATAATCAAATCCAATATTTAATATAAAAGATAGATAAACTTAAAATAAAAGTAGAAGAAAAAATCTTCTATTTAAAAACAATCGCTTCAAGCCCCACCTGAGAGGAAAGTTACGAACTATAAAAATTATGAATTTCGTAATCTGAACTTCGAATCCGGACGGTTTTTCGTTAATCGAAAGTCTTCAATTGTGCTTTGAAATATTTTTTAAATTTTATTTATTTATTGTCGCATCTAGCCTTAAGCCATTAGCGACTACAGTTATATTAGATACAGTTACATATTTGTTATTAATATACACATATTTATTTTAAGTAACAATTTGACATTATATACATTTTTCCATATTGTAGAAAGGGTTTATTTTCTTTAAGAATGTTAGTGTGTTGTTGATACTTTTGTGTATAGTTAGAAGAGCTTTGAAGTCTTCCAGGATTCGGCAAAGTCTTCTTTCCTCGGTATATTTTTTACATTTCATGGGAATATGTTTTATAGTTAATCGTTGGTGATTGCATACTTCACGTGTGGGTGCGTCTAATTTAAGCATTAGATACTGAGGGGTCATTTTAGTGCGACCTATTGTAATACCAGTTAACACAACCTGTTCTTTACGTGTTAGTTTATCCAAATATGTTTTTATATAAGTACTGTCTCTAATATTAGGTAGGTTGGTTTATTCCATTAGCTTTCCGCGTATTATCCCATTTTTTCTCTAAAACTTTATTCGGATTTTTTTTGTACAAATTGTAGAGGGACTTGCTCTTCATTTGGAATGAATTTCATCTCAATCGCTTCTATCGATAGTGTTTTCGTTTTGTTAAGTTTCTCTTCATTTATCTTTGAAATAGAAAGAGACAAGATTATAATTTTGGTGTATATTTTGTGCAAAGTGTAAAAAAAACAAAGTGTTTTGTATACATTTGTAAATATTATAATGGATTATTATGGTTTATTATGTTTCTGAAGCTTTCACAATTTCTATTGCTTTAAAAAGAGCACGTGTCTGTATCGCATCATCATTACTACAGTAGTTAAGTGTGAACTTGAAGTCTTTATTGTTCATTTTAACGGCTATTCCAGATTTTATTTTGGCTGCCGTTGCATCAACGTAGAAGCAACGGCAGCCAACGGCTTCAGCATGCTGATCCTCCTTGTGAATGTATTGTTTTTTGTTATATTCCAGGGTATTTTCGGTATTAATATTCATGTTAACTAACTACTAGTTGAGGGATTGATAGTGGAAGGGTTTTAATTATACTTGGGTTATAATTAAATATCTTCTTCAAGAGAGGATATCATGTCCGATAATCTTTGAGGAAACGTTTTAAGAACATAGCTGAGTATTTCTTCTAAATATGTATCCATTTTGTTCAAAACTGTCAGTAGCTGGATTCTACGGAATTTCTGAAGTTGTTGGTTTCCTTCAGCAAGTATATACTATTTGTTGGGCTCGTATGAAAAGCTCCAATAGCTAATTTGATCCCGTAATTGTGTATTGATTTTAGATTTTATGCATATTTGGAGGAGTCATATAATATACTTGCATAAACTATTTTTGATAATATTAATAATTTATAGGTATTCAATAGTTTGTTTATCGGCTCCCCAATTTTTTGCAGCTATAAATTTGAGGATGTTTAAACGTTGCTTTAAGTTATTCTTTAGGTTTGATATATGTTCCCTCCAACTTAACTGCTTGTCGAAAGTGAGTCCAAAGATTTATTATAAAAAATAACTTTTCCACTTCTTTTATTGATTCATTTTTAATTTTAACTTGTACATTTATATTTTTGCTTTTTATTTTAGAGAAGATTATAAACTGAGAGGGATTTTTCTATAAGCTTTTTTATCTGTTCGAAATGTTCGTCATAATCATTTTCGGATTCCTCGGATTTTTCATTAGGTTTACTTCTTTTTGATTGTGGAATTCCTTTTATATATTTTTTTTCTTCAAGTTTTTTGCTTTGTTTTATTATGGTGGTCATATTTTTATCTATCTCTTGTTCTTGAGATTTGAATGTTTGGTCAAAGATCCATATGTGATTCTGTGCTCGTCTTTGACTCTGATCTAGGTTTGGTGTATCCAATATTGCTAGAAAAAGAAAATGAAACAGATAATGGTCTTTTAAAGTCTGTATTTTTGGATGTTACGCATTGATGCAATTCATGAATGAAAGTTAGTTTTGGGAAATATGCTTCCTTCTTTGTATTTATGTTATTATCTAAAATTTGAGTCGTGAGGACCACTCACCACTGGTTCAGTCACTTTTGGGTTATATCTTGTTGATATTTTCCTTTAGCTATTGGATTTTCATCTGCTACATTCTCATTATACGAGAAGTTATTATTTACTTGTTTGTACTGACAATAATTGTATTTGTGTTAAGAGGACATTGTTTTGCTGCGTGGCCTATATATTTGCATACAAAGCATTTCATGGCATCCGTTGATATAAAAATACGAAATTTACTACCAGCGTATTAAACTAGAAATGATTCAGGAATTTTTTCTATACTTTCAGGATTGACATAAACTTGTCGTCGAAAACTATAACAATATGTGCACAACTAGCGATTGAGACGCCAACTTTCTTTACGAAAGAATCTTTTGATTCTAATTTTACTTATAGAGTTACTAAAGAATTGTCGATAATCTTATGTGGAATAGAAGGACGGTCGTTAGATAATATCATTCTTGTTGCTCTTGTTAGTAACTGACGAAAATATAATGTTTTAATATTTAATTTTACACTGATTTTCTTATTTATAATTTCACCAGCTATCTTTTCTGAAGAAAGGTAAATACAGATTCTATTGTTTGATATTTTAGATATGGCTTTGATGTTTTCCCTTTAAATTGATAGTAGTAGTTGACGTACATTTTCGTCGATTCTACAGTTTTTAATTGAGTCTACAATTACGACTTGATCATCTTGAGGAAAGCATTCGGTTGAGATTACATTTGCGTAGCTTTTTGATTGGGTTTGATGTGAACTTTGTGATGAAATGAAAGGCCCCCCCCCCTCCCGGAGAGAGGTCGCCATGATACATTTTTAAACGACAATGGGAATACTCCCACTTTTGTCAGTATTTTGTTGTCTTTTATTATGCTTGAATTCACTATCACTTTCTGCACTTAAACACTCGCGGCTCTGTAGTTTGCTTTGTGCGTAAACACGTCCTGTTTCGACGAGGTCTGAATGATGTTTGAAATATTGTTTCAAAGTACAATATTTGAAAAGCTTAAACGAATGTCTTATTACTGCTTGACTCAAAAAATACCCTGGAACTAGGTAAAAATGGTCCGGACGATGTACCTTCGGGGATAATTTTTCCATTTTCAAATACTGAGTTGTTTCCTGTATTTTGTAGATTTACTCACGAAGAAAACTGTATGTTTATACAAATAAAAATAAGAATGGAATAATAATATTTAAATGATTTAATATTTTTCCCATCAGTCGTAATCGACATTAAAAAATGTTATTGTATTGTTTTTTCGAGTTAAGGTCATACCCGATGCTTTCAATGAATAGTTTTGTCAGAATTAAAGTGTATCTTTTTCAGAATGGTCATTTTCATTTGAATAAATTTGTAAGGACAGATTGCCAAAAATACTATGAGATACTTTTATGCACATGCCATTATATGTCGATTTAAAAATGTGTATATAACAACATGATTGCGTTACATCTTATTTTATTGCATTCCATGACATACATCATGTGTATACCTCAAAACGTACGTGAAATATGATTATAATACTATTATACTACTATTAAATAATTTTGATAGGTGCAATCGTATTATGCATATCGCTACGTATAGACACATAAAGTATGAACACTGTTGAAGATTAATCAATTGTAGGAGTAAATATTATATAAATTTCAACCCGTTCAAATGATAACTGAGTTTTGATAAAATAAGATTTTCTTAGATTGTCTTATATCTGTATCTCAGTAAATAATAGTTCTTTGATGATCCGATAAAAATTAAACTAACTATACCCGATTGGGTGACTGCTCGGCTGAGGGATGGTCACTATTTGTACTAATGACTGTTATATACTTAAGTAAATATACTTAAGTAAAATATTTGTCATAGTGTTTACAAGAATTATATTGAGTACAAAATCAGGTATTAAAATCATATTAACTTTGCTTAATTATATAATGCAACACTAAAGAGTTATATAAATAATTTTATAATAGTGTATCACATACCAATATACCAAATAGTAATAATATAGTAATCCTATTTTAACTATGTGAATAATATATATGAAAATTGCTCGACGAACGACGTGAGTAAATAATAACGAAGCCTAATCATGCAACAGATTACTAGAGTGCAAAGACAAATGTAGTATAAAAAATGACTTGATTTCTATTTACGCATTTAAAATTTAAACGGAATAAATGTAAAAAAAAGTCGCAAAATTGCAAATTTTCACTAAGGTAACAATAATAAAAATACAAATTTGGCACTTTTTCAAATGGACTTGTATTAAGTTAAATAATTACGGGGAGAGAGTATTTTAAAAAATGTATTTAAACTTTCAATGTTTATTTGAAATAAGAATTTAGACTAAAAACTTGGCTGAAAAATACGTGAAAAAATTAAATTATCAAGTTAGCATATATATATATTGATATAACATAGTAAACGAACATAATAATTTCGTTGATTAAATCATGCTATCGCAAACCCAATTCTCAATTACGATAACAATTTTGATCCGAACAACGACTTCCTCTTATTCAAGACTTATATGAGAAATACTAGATTTTTTCTCACCCACTCCCCCAACTTCTTTTTTATATCCGCTTTCGTTCATTCAGCATGCCTAAGTTAATATTAATGGGGATATTTATGACCACAAGGGTCAGACATGGTCAGGGACTATTCGTGCTTCTGTCTTTCCCATACCGACTCTTATATCCTATCCTCGTAAAGCTTCCAAAAAAGCCGCTGATAAAAGGAGGTTCTGAAAACCCTCTGATTTATAGTCAACTTCGGTAACAGTAGCATCCAGCAAATGCAAACCCGATCTACTTCAAGTGTTTCAAAACTTTGCCATCTATCTTTTTAACATTGTGTATGTTGTTGCGTTTGTCATCGAGGCATATTTTTAGTATACACGTATATATATATATATATATACAATATATGCAGTATGCCAAATATATATAGACTTGTAAAATAGGATTTGTAACACTAATTAATATAAACTGTAAAATGGATACAACAACCAGAATTTTGAGGTAAAACTAGTTTTATAAACCGATGTTAGAAATAAAATAAGCTAGGATAGACCAAGAAAATAAAATATTTTGCAAATCACTAGAATCTTACCTTAAGTGATAAAAATATTTCTTCAAAACGAAAGCAAAGAGAGGAGAGAGATGTCAGATCGGAGGAGGAAGAGAAATAGAGAGAGATTTGTCCCCCTCTAATGTAGTCGCTGAAACTAGAAAAGTGAGAGAGAGAGAAAATAGTGCCGTAGAAGCATTGGAGAATCACACCAAGTGAGTAATGCTCACGACAAACGCAGCTCTTGTCTGGCATTAGGGGTGTTTGGACTTGCTGTTGCTAGCGAGCTCAGATCCCCAAAGATAGGGTGCTAAGCGACACGCTAAAACTCCTCTCTCTCTCTCTCTCTCTCTCTCTCTCTCTCTCTCTCTCTTCCGCTTGGCCTCTGTATATCTATCTTTTTCCGAGATGAGGACACATTCTTCTCCTTCCATTTTCTTTGCAAACTAAATCGTTCTTGATCTCTTCCCCTTGCTATCTCTCTCTTTCTCTCTCTCTCTCTCTCTCTCTCTCTCTCTCTCTCTCTCTCTTTCTTTCACTGCCTCTATTCTCTTTAACCATTTGGGCTGGATACTGCCGAGTTAACGACTATAACGATCAGTCGCTTTCTGCAAATCTATCATTCTTCGTAAGTGTCAAATATACTAAACTCTGTCAGGTGCGTTCAAGCTCCATTTAATTTTATATTTTATTTTAACTTTATTAATTTCGATTTTTATCATAATATTTAATTTTTATTTTAATTTTTAAGGTTATTCGTTTAATAGCAGACGATTATCCATTATTTATATAGCTTTAATAATAAATAATATTACTTATAGTAAGATCAGTAAAATAGCCAGCAATGAAAACTGCATCTAAATATTGTCCATCTGCGATCGGAAAGTAACTACTAGTAGCAAGCTTCTAAAAAAAATTGAACTTGGTTCTAAGTTTCCCAAAAGTAATTTGATTTTTACATCCAATCTTAACTTCGTGTAAGAAGAGCTGCTCAATGAAATTTGTAAAACACTACTAACAAAAACGTCAAAATATCAAATAAAGTGAGTCGAAGATGCAAATCTTATAAGTGATAGAAATCGTGAATAGTATGGAACAAGGATAATAATCCAAAATATTTCTGGATCATAATTTAATAATACAAATTATATATATCATAATAATAAGTTAAAAAAATGTGATGAGTTGTGAATGGCAATTTATGAAGACCGATTTTTATAACGTGAATAAAAATGTATCAAGTTTAATCTTGACGTCTACTCACATTGATATAACCTAGCAAAAATTAATAGTAAATCTGTTTATTGTGCCATTAAAACAGTACTGAAATACAAAATATTGATAATTGGAATTGAAAAATTGAGCAGTAGAAAGTATTAATATCAAATCAAAACAATTATAAATTTCATTATCTGGATTGGATCCTTAGTTTCTATTCACCTTTTCATAGTCGTTCTTATCGCTGGTGTCGATTAAAAATTTATTTGTGAAACAAGATTTATCAATAAAATATAAACAAAATTTAAAAAAATGACACGTGTTTAATGAATACAATTGATAAAGATGATCAGCATAATCCGCAAATGTGAGAAGTTTGAACACACTATAATAAAGTAATCATAATAAAATAATATATAAGCTCTTGTGGAAAACCTAAGAAAACAAACCTTCTTTTATTGTATTTACAGAAACATTTCGATGTGTATTCAAATTGATGTAATCCGAGAAACAAATAAAATTATTCCAGATAATATAGTACTATTAGAATCTTATGTTCTGAGAAAAAACGAGTTTATTTTATATCTATAAAAAATTAGAGTACTATTCCTCTCTGTAGCCAAAGTATTTGAAACGGTTAAATGTAAACTGTTATTAAATAAACTAGAACGATCTGGATTAAAGGGTAGTGCATACAATCTTATTAAAAGCTACCTGTCAATTAGACAACGGTAGGTAAGAATAATGGACACAAGCAGTAGCATCGCGATCATTGGGCCCTTTTTCATAAAAAAATTAGAATAAGAAATCTTCCAAATAAAACAAAAAATACATGATGGTAGAATAGAAAGAGCTGAACAACATAATTATTTGGGGGTAACAATTGACTATAGTATAACAAACAGAATAAAGTACTTTATGCAGTTCAAAATTAAATGTAGAAAAGCAAAGAATTACAAAAAAAGCGAAAATTTATAAACATACAAGTAGTGCATCACACGCGGCCCAAGAGCCCTATGGCTTTAGTTTTACGTTTAAGACACGACCACCAATGGTCGCGCTATGAACATGCATACTACATTGTACAAAAAATTAATGTTATATGCAATTATTCCATTCTTTAAATAATAATTTTGATTAAAATACCTTTCTGTCTCACGACAAATATTAGGACAAATGACAATAACAACAAATACACAGATTAAGTGCATATTAGTGATAAAAGAGTAAATATTACACATTTTTAAGTACATTTAAACGAGAAAAAATTGTATTCTTTCACGGTCTACAATTTTTATATTAATAAAAATAAAAAATAAAATTAAAATAATGTATTAATGTAGAATGCTTAGAATTTCACTTATTTTGCATGCAATAATGATTGTTTCTAATTTTTCAATGTTATCGCGATTCATTTATAAAAACCCTACCATGTTAATTTTCAATAACACACAATTGCTAGTATTAAATTTGCCATGTAAAATTTTGTTTAAATCGGATATAAGCTTGTAGATTTATTTTTTGTAAAAAAAATAGTACGCGAAGTTTCAATAAAATCGTAATTTGTTTCTATGTTTCTGATCAAGCTGAATTTCAATGGGTCACATTTTTGTTACTTAACATGGGGAAAAATGAAAAATTGCTCCCATTTTTAATGTTTAAAAAAACCAAAAAGTACTTTTTTGTTATTTTAGCCATTTTTATAAATTGATATTCTTGTAGCATGGTATTGCAATGATAAAACTATAAGGCTCTCCCGTATGACGTTTGTACCTAAAAAACAATATGCGATAACATTGCGATCATTATTGCTGACGTTTTCGTTCTCTAAGCTCCATGTCTTTTTTTAAGGTACGTATAAACTTAAGATTATGTTATTACGCATATTATACAACTTATATACAAGCATATGTGTGGAAATGTGTATATTTATGAAATATATTATATAATAGTTGCACTGGTCGAGTTACATTTTTTAATAGCATGCTAAATGAGTTAAAAAGTGTAAATTCGTATGAAATATATATTAGTAATATAATGAAGAGTTTCATAGTTACAAGGTAACAAAACATGCACTTACAAACATAGTTTACAAATAATTGTCTCTATACCTGTAGGTCTAAGTTTGTAGATACGAGATTATATCAGCGCATATAGGTTGGTATTTGGAATTTACCTTTACTTTCTATAGGATCTACTTCTGAACTGTACTGATTAGAAAAAGGGATTTTCGATGAATTATTTTTTCGACACGATTTCTCGTTGCCTTATACTTTTTTTTAAAAGTCTCCTTAAAAAAGATTGGAAATAACGTGGTTGAAAATTATGCAATGGGTACCACCGCACGTATTTTTCTGATAAATGTCCTTGTAACGTTCAAAGTTTCAATCGTGAAGGCATATATAATAAATGATAATTATAAAAATGTACAATGCAATAATAAGTATGCTGACTGTAAAATTATTTCCCCGACAGAACTATGAAAAGAAGTTCCTAATAGACTTGCGTGCTGGCGGTTTTCTGATCGTAATTTTCTACTGAATATTCACTTTTATTATACAGAATCAAATTATCTAAAATAAAGTTCTTCTGTGATATTTATAAGAATGTTGTAGTAGAATGACTGGTTTAATGGTATAAATTTTTTTGCATAAATAGTTAGAAGGGTTATATAGGGAGACTAAAATATAGCGTGGTGTTGTATACGTAGGAGGGGAAAAGAGAGAAGGGACGGACAGAAGCAGACAGAGATGCTGGTATTATTTCTTACATTGCCCACTATATCAAGAGGAAAGTGCAATTTCAATAGTAAGCATAAGTTGGAAATTTTATTTCATTTCGGTCTAGTTCGTTTGCCGTTGCACTAATACTTATAATCATATTGAGGTATTTTATTGTAACAGTATGGCTGCCTTTAAAAATTTAACATAATACTGAGGATAATGAGCTTGATAACGTGATATGCAAAATCTCTCTCTACTTACCCACGGAGCGTTGATATACTGTACTGATTTTTGCATATTATGATAAAAATGTGTCTTTTTATATTATATTAAATTGACTCAGTACTTTATCGTAAACCCTATGGAACTCTGAAACAAATATTGGGATTCTTGTACGTGTAAGGAAAAGAGAAAGAGAGAGAGAGAGAGAGAGAGAGAGAGAGAGAGAGAGAGAGAGCTAGACTGGGGAAAGGAAATGCTACCCGTAGACCACACGTCTTAATACTAAAAGCCGCAAATTTAATAAAGCTCTATTAAGAAACGAAGCAAGAAGGAAACGATTATAATTATAATGAAGTTAAAATGAAAATATTCATACTCATCAACAACATATCCGAATATATACTTAATATTTACTATTAATTTTTTATCCTTTCAAGAGCAATTTTTTTGAATATTGTAACACGTTTAACTTAAATAGCAGCAAAGTAAATTCTGCATAAAAGTCATATTTGATGTGACTATACATATTTATAGTGGATATTTCATGAAAAAACTGTTTAATCGGTCATTTTATCAGAGAATAATCCATGTGTATACATAATCCATATATACATATATATAAATATTACTGTAACTATACAAAGATCATTAGAGCACCTAGTCTTGATGTGAGCACGTCTGAAATATGGAGAGTAGCGTCGTGATAACGAAGCCGATATCGCTAAGTCTAAGATGGAACTAAGTCTAGATTCATTTCCTGAACTTATGTAATTAGCGAGTCACATAGATCTCGCGATTCCGCCTAGTATCCCATTTTGAATATAAGGCATGACCGTTCGTAGCTCGCGTCGCGAGCCTGTATGGTAGATGTAGCTTGGGCTTCAATATCAAAATTCATAATTGTTGGAATTCTATACAAAGAACTTTTTTTCTGTAAAATCGATAGAATGTCGTCTATCATACCAAATTCGTTTTTTGTGATCCTCTAAGGTGACGAACTATTCTTTGGTACATTTTTTAAAGTCAGAATGCGGGCATTTAACTTTTAACCAAATGATCCGAACAAATTTTACATAATGAAGTTTGGAAATGGGTATATATACCCATTTTATTATATATGCGATGAGGTTAGAACTAACTGCTAGAAAGCAAGTTAGCAATTAACTTATTTTGTGCTATAAGTAGATGCGTAACGCAGATGTTTAAATGTTTAAACGGCTCAGTTCATGATACTTCATTTAATTATAAAGTCAGTATTAGATTTTTAATCATTATTCTTTCAACACATTTCATTTTTTATCCATACCGTGTTAATATCTCCTTATTTTCGAAAGCTGTCATTTCATGATAGTATATGATACATTATCTGTTTTTGCTATTTATAAATGTGGTTACTGTTTTAAAGTTATATGAGACTAGGGATTGTAAACAGTAACTGAATAGGTTAAATGGTGAAAGTATAGAAAAATCTACTATAAACCATTTCCGATTGAAAAGTGTTAATCTCGTGATTCTACTATGTGTTATAATCTACATTAAGAACCGATAACTTCGTTAACGTTCCTCCTATAAACCTACGAGCGCATTGTAGAAGTCACTAAATTAACTTGCTGTTGCTCGGAAGTTTAAAGAAGATTTGCTATTGAATTTGAACGTTTTATCTCTTTGATATGCATACTGTGCAAGCTTTTTAAAAATAAGTTTTTTAAAAATATTTAAATAAATATCTTGAAATAGATTGTAGAAAAAGATATGTTACAATGGATGGTAACTATAAATAAGATCTTAAACTATTGAACAGTGTTAAGATATTTGATGGCTGCCTTCATATAGATTATGTGATGTTAATTTTCATGGTTTACATACTTAATACCCGTTTACTATAAATATTATACTTATACTTAACACATATTAAATCGGAATATCAAATCAAATTAAAAAGTCCAAAACATGCGCTTTATTATTATATATGAAGTTATGCGCTGTGTTTATTTATATAACGTAACCATACATTTATCAAAATTACCTCAATTATGTAAAAAAATGCACGACAGAAGCTTATTATTTTTATTATTAATATTGGCGTATTCCAGCGACACCTTTACAGAAGTACGCACACCTTTAGATAATCTTTACTTCCACATTTTATATATTATTAATAAAATTACTTTAATAATATCTAAAGTTTATTTATACATAACCAACAATTAAAATAATATATTATTGAAGAAAAGAGTAGTTTAAGTACGTTTTCTTGAGATTCGTTAGTTTAACCGGCCCACTGGCCTACCCCTTGCAAACAAACGCAAGTAATCGAGCAGAAGTTTTGGCAGTAGACTCTGACATAGTTGGCCAACCAATGTCAAATGATTCTTTTTACCAGGGAAATTTAGTCTACAAACGAAGAACATACATAATATATAAACATTAGCTGTGTAGCTAGTTAGAGTTAATTAAAGCTAGTTATAGTTTGTAGAATTATTAGCACTAGATGATAACATAGCAATTCAATAATACTCAAATTAAAAGAATTTTAATTAAAAGAATTTAAAAGAATTTGATTTTCCTAAAAATATCATCTAAAGTAATATAATGAGTAATGGATCCTTAACAGTTTTTGAATTAATTTCCTCTTTCTTCTTTTTAAGTTCTTTAAGGCGTATCTACTACTTTTTGCACTTATCAACAATGTTAAGTTAGAATTATTACTTTCATTATTACTAACTGTAATAGTACAAAATAATCTAATGATATGCCATAATAATATATCTATCTCAAAATTCAGACTCGTGAAACTCGATATTCATAAAAATATTTTAAGAACAGCCAAGTTTCTTCCCTAGTTTTCTCATTCAATCTATTTAAGATTACACCTACAGTCAATTGTTCTATTTTTGATGGGGTATCGTTAAAGTTCAATTTTATACAGGTGAAGTATATGATCGATAACTTTTTGTATGTACATTTAGCAACAATATGGATGACTAAATACATATATTATTTATCATTATAATGATTATATGAGCCATAGCTGACCCCCCAGAGTTTACGTTATTCACTAACTGTACTGTTCCGTAATTGTTCACCCAATTAAGGCAATTTTACCTCTTTACAGAATGACAGCATGTTATACTACGAGTTTACGAGCTTTATCCTTTCCTGGTTTATGAAGACGTTTATCCATCTGTTGATTTAAAAGAATGCAGAATCTCGGAAATTGTGTCAAAGTATGGATAGAAGTTTTTCATCCTGTCTGCGCCATCTGCATATACCAATATTTCCCTTTTCTCACACCGAAGCATTTAGGATGTTCGTGATCTTCGATGATCTGAGCGAGAAATCTAAAATTTTTTTTCTAAATTTTGCTCATACGTAGACTTCATTCCACATTTGATGCTGGTTTAATTGTTATCTTAGAGTGTTTGCAGCGTCAAAATAGTGTCGAGATGGTGTTTGTGAATGATAATCGCCTTTAACTGCTTGCTTTTGTTGCTTGATTATCTGAACAAATACTAATTTGTCTGTTTCGTGTTCGAAATTCTTCGACCCTTATCACATATCTCACGATAACTAGCATTTCGGACGAAAAAACAGGAGTTTCTGAATGTAAAGAAAGTAATTTTTCCATCCTAACGGTAGCAGTATTTTCGCCCAAGTCCTCTATCAGTCTAGTATGCATCTATGTATCAGAGGCTTCCATTGTCCGATAGCCTATTTATTTTCTTATTTCAGTCTTTTGTTCCAGTTATTTCCACAGTTCTATCTATACTCATGGATAATTTCTGGATTAAATTACAACCTCACTGATAATCGAGTGTATCGTAAGCCTGGCCGTTTCACTAACGAACGTGTATGACTTCTACTCTGACCAATAGACTCAAGACCTTAGGGGAGTAGTATACTGCACATCAGTAGCTTCTTGAAGTATTAATCCTCTTAGTTTTTTCAGTAGCTTTTCAGCTAATACCTATTTCAGCCTAGTACACCAGACCACTGCGGCGTATACTAGCCTAGGCAGGAGTTCAACCCTGCGTTACAGGACCTACTAAAGAAAATACACTGAACTGTAAAATGTTCTTTCCAGTTGAGTTTCTTACTTAGAGTTAGTTACTCTTCATACTTAGTTGAATCCTTTACTTCCAAAGTCTTGTAGTGGAGTTTCGGTGCTTTATGTTAGGAATTTTGTATTTCCACGTAAAGATGTTTAGCTTGATCTTGCTGATATTCACGAAGAATTACGCCAAATTGCGCCATCTTTCATCTTTCTTAAGAGTTAGTTGCATCACCTCCGTAGCGATATCTATACAAGCATACCTTTTACGACGATCGGCAAGTTGCCTGCATTGGTTTGGGCTCATAACCCCACTCTCCTCCACTCAGAGTCTTTTTGACACAAGACACCAAATAATAGGTAATAATTTACTGACTTTCCCTGCTACTTTTTTGGTTTCCAATGCAAAAAACGCTTTCTTAAACTTACCTCATCATGTTCTGGATAAGACCTCGTCTTGTATGCACCTGTCCACCGATTTCTTCAATATTTTAAAGACACAACAGGTCAGGTTAATGGGCCTAAAGTTCTTGACAGTCGTATAATTAGATTTGCCTTGTTTGGGCATTACGACTACTCTTGCAGTATTTCATGCTTTAGGTATATACGCCAAGACGATACTTGCTCTGAAAATTGTGTTCAGCGAGCCGATGAGCTCCTCCAGCTTTGCCCGTACTATAGACAAGTATACTCTGTCGTTCTTCGGTGCCTGGTTCTTACCTGCCTGGTTTTGCCCTCTAGTTGCTCATTGCCGAAAACTGCAAAGATCTATGATAAGTGGACGATAAACATGTTACTTGCAAACCAAACAATGTACATTCAATTTTTCTACTCTAAGTACGTCAGGGTAAATATAAAAGTAAAATATTATCATATCTGTAATTTTTTAATAATCTCTGCAAGTTATAAAAACTACAGTTTACCTTGATTTCCTAATTTATTTTCTATAAATGACTTCTTTCCGTTAAGTAGTTATAGATTATATATTATAATTGCATGTAGAAGATTCACAATTTTGAGTAAGTATAATTGCGAAATGGAATTTGAAGCCTTTGTTTCCAACATGGTTAGATATCGTAAACGCACTTATCCAAGTAGTGATACAGGTACACAAATGTTGAATGATAAGATGTTCCATACTCTTTTCGGTGTAATTATTCATCATAATATTTTTTAAATATTACGAGTATACTAGCAATAATTTTTAAGTAATAATTATGAATAAAAGTAAATGTCAATGTAAGAACCTAAGCGTTATTAATATGCACATTATAAATGGTAATTATAGTATGGTGTAAGAGCAATAGTTTCCGTAAAAAATTTGAGATCTCGCGAATAGTAAGAGAAGCGTTATGCATATTCTACTAATTGCATCGCGTATTTTAGTTCGAATATTGAAGAAATCTCATTGGCTGAAGGAAGTCGCCTATTTTCCGCAATTTCTCGAATTTTCAAACCAGGATAAGATAAAAGGATCCGCTAGTAAACAATGAAGGCACTCTAATTAAAACGGCGAATTGAGTATTATCTCCAATCAGAGAATGGGTAGCGAAAAGCCGAAAAAAGAGACGCAGCTTAGTAAGTTTTATTAACATTACTAACTCCTACTTAGAGAGATCGACGCTGGGAATATAGTTATACAAATAGATCGCTTAAATGGTTAGTCTAAGGAATAATGTGTTGTTTACGATCTTAATCTTACCTAGCGAGGTATTAACGCTAAACTGATCGAGCCTATCTGGGCCTACTCGGGTTTGAGTCCTAACAGTTCCGAACCTTGAAACAAGTCATAAATTAAGAAGAAAAGCTTATTAATTTATACGTATCTTTTCTTCTTTTTGTGTTGTCGCGGACATATTCGTCCACAACTCTCGCGCAGTCCAAGTGTATGAGCGGAGTCAGCGATAAGACGGCTGCCTAACCGTATTACGATGCATTGCAGCGTAATACGGCTAGTTCCGTGATTAGAGCACTTGCCTTTCCTTCAGGAAGTCCCGAATTCGATACTCGTTGTCTACCTGTTTCTCGCGACTCTATCTCTTCATTTAATTTCTGTAAGAGTGTGTATTCAAATTATCTCGCCTTTCTCAAACTGTTGAGAGTACGATTTGGTGTTACTTCGTCGATATTCACGTATTGTGAATACAAAGGGACACTGTGTATGCGAATTTAATCGAATACCCCTTTAGATATAAATAAGACTCAAAGAGTCTTGCAACAACGTTTATTGGAAAATTCTGGCGAAAATACAAAATACAGAGAGTCAGGACTCTTTCTCAGTTGGAAAGCTCGCGTTACACTGAGTTTACAAAAGCACAAATCCAAGTTTATAATATAATATATAGACTCCCTGCTTTATATTGATCACTCGATCTAGACGGACGTGTCTCGTCCCTTATGTATCTACAATAAACCTCTGCTTCCAAGAAGAACCCTGTCTCTGTATTTATTCAATAGATTAAAATATTCGACGAAAAGAAGAATTAAAACGCCATTGTATTCGACGCCAAATTTCGATGCATAGGAAAGCGTGAATGGCCAAATACGTTCGTATGTCTCTGGAGACTTGTTCGCTCTTTTCGCCTCTTGAAAACAATTACAGAATGCACAATGTAATTCTAATTGATATTTATTTCGAACAGAGAGAGAGAGAGAGATAGAGAGAGTCGCCCGATAAAAGATAGACATGACGTGTCTCGTACCTGCAATGTCGATAATTACAGACATTTCGGTGGAATAAATTTTAGCAGGAATTTATTTCTTTGATGAAATAGATATATAAATTGGACGAAATTGTGCAGTGTGCAATCATTTTTTGATAAAGCAGGGAAAAAATATTTGCAATCTTCAATTAAATTTTGAACTATGACTTGTTCTACCTTTTAGTTACAGATAGAATTATAAAACTGCTTAATTTTCACAGAATAACTTCATTAAAAGAACCAAATGGATAAGATGTATAGATACAGGTTGCTCACACATAATTCTAATAGTGTTAATTTCGATAGTTATATTGATACAATAACTTTAGAAGAACATTGGTAACCATTCTTGCCAGAATTACATCGATTGCACGTCACAATCGCGTTATTAGAGATAGGATGCTTATGATTTGTGGGCCAAAACGTCAAGATCTGTAAGATATTTTATTATAAGGTGATAAAACCTCGAAGTATAGTTAATATTAATTGTCACTAACAAACAGTATATCTGAATAATTTGTTTCGAGAGAAAAAGCCCGAATACTGGAAGAAATAATTTAATAATAATTTTTTTTTAATGACAAAGCTCCATCACGTACAGCAAAACCGGTTGGGGACCCGTTGGAATCTCACTTAGTTACAAATTTCTACTCAAACTGCAATCTACTTTAGTTATGTCCTTTCTGATGATAGAAACTAAGTTTTTGAAAAAACAATTATAAAAAAATATGATGTATCTTTTTTTGATCAAAATTTGAAACATCGTTTTGTTTGCTGTAGTTGAGCATGGGTGTAAAACGAGTAACGTAAATTTACGTTTATTATTACTGTATAATTACAATCGATAAGTACTTAGCAATTAAATCGAGCTAAATTCCCAATAAGAAATGACTTATACGTGTTAGAAATATTTTATTTTACGTGAAGAATATTGCATGTTAGGTAACATTTTTTAAAACTACATTTAATTATTAATCTGCGATTGTTATATCAATATGACACTCTTAGAGGTAACTAAAAATAATTTGTTTAGCTGGATTATTTAAAAAATTTTCTATTGTTCTAATATTGTCAAGAAGAATCAATCACTTTAATTAGAAATCATCCCCTGGCAATATAATTAAACCAACTGTTATGGTCGGTTCCTTATAAACGCTGCCTAATATTATTTGATAGCGACTGGTGCTACCGCTTGCCAGTGATATGCCAGCAAGATGCCAGATGACTGGTCATAACTATATATGTATGTTTACGTGTATATATATATATATACATGTAAATTGCGTATATTTCTATAAAGTAACTTATTTTTTATCAAAATTAATCAAAATTGCAAAATAGAGCATATGAATTATTAAAATAATATATTATTCAAGAAAAGAGTAGTTTTAATACGTTTTCTCGAGATTTGATAGTTAGACAAGCCCACTTACATATTGTTGGCATACAAAAACACAGTTGGCAAAAAAAATAAATATACCCAACCAATGTCAAACGGTTGGTATAAATTCTTACCGGGGTTAGTTTGTTCATTCTTATATTGTTCATGAAAAAGATAATATTTCGACGCCCTCAAATTTCAAGAACCAGCCAACTCAGAAATAGACTTCAACAAGCAGGCAATTAAAAAAATAAAATATTTATAAATTAATCTTAAATATATTTATGAATATACATAAATATAAATTGATAATTTTACGAATACATTGATATATTATCGCGCAGACGTTTTGGGTATATACTAAGTACACTATACATATACATATACTCAATATATTCAATATTTGCATACTGATTGTTTGTTAAATTATTTTTTTTAATTGGCGGCTTTTCCACCAAGGTATTGATTTGCTAATATTAAATTCAACTTTAGTGGCGGTAATGTAAAACAAGATTTCAAAATTAGTTAAATAATTTTTGTTAAAATATTAAATTAAAAATGTATTCGTATAATCAAAGCTTAAAATCATTCAATCACCTATTTTACAAAATTCTTTCAAATTACGTAACTGATGAGTCCTTAAAAGCTATAATTAAATATGTTTTCGATATTTTGCAAATTTAAATCGGTAATTTAAATTTCGTTTTTTTCAAACATCACACTTTAATAACAAGTCCTGAAACGTTTACAGAACGTCTGTCTAGGCTAAGAGTGTTTCGTCAAGATTACGAGCTCATGCGGGTGTCTAACGATAAATTGGAGAAAACCCGTGAAACTCATCCTATTAATATAGATTAAACAATACAAAGATAGAAGAGTAAATGACAATTGTTGCTTCTTCAAAGAGGATAATATACAATTTTCAAATTTTAAGAGTCAATAAATTTTATTTATTCTAGTTTAAAATAGGCATTATTAAGTGTCAGGTCATAAGTATATCGATTTTTATATTTTTATATAATCACATTATTATAATTAATTTTCCCTTTTGAACTTGCAAAAATGTTAATCTACATTTCATACCAAATCAATTATTAAGTACATTTACTAAAAAGATAAATTTTATAGAATTACACTGTTGTCCTATTTTAAATTGAAATATTGAACGTTTCCAAATATTCTACGATTGTTGTTGATCTTACACTGTTCGATTAACTCCCATATTTTTAGTTTTCTCAGTCTTTTCGTTATTTACTTTCATTTGTTCTTATTTGTATTTAACATATTCTGTTTTGCATAAAACTTTCTATAAGCATTAAATACATCCAATGTTGAGTCCCTTCTGATCGACAACCCATATCATCGTTAAATTTTCTGTTTTGTGCAACTTCGCTTAAACGAATATAAACTGCTATTGTAAATTTAGGTATTATGAGCCATTTTTAAATGCTAATCAGTGTCACTCTCTTGTGCAACTATATTCATCGGTCGTTTCGAGGGCCACGTTATGTCGAAAACATCGCGATTTTTGGGCATTCGTAGTTGCTCAGCGTGGATATTTTTTGCCAAGTTTACTTTTGTAGTTTTATTCGGTTACTGCAAATTTTACCAATACTAGCTCCTTGTTTAAACTAATTATTCGAATTTAACATACAATAACATAGCTCACTTTATAGGTTTTCAAAATATCTACATATTTTGTCCAAATTTTTTTTTCGCTACCACTAGTAGTTTTTCTACAATATTAAAAAACAAAGTTTTCATAACTTTACATCATTGTTTAAACAATTTTCCCAACTATTTAGCTATTTAATTTATGTTACTTTATTATATTCTTACATGCTTTCGACCAATTTTGCGCAAAAATTTTAGTGATGGCAGATTGTTCCAAAATAAAACTTGTAATGACTGGACTGGTAAGTGGTAAGTGGTAAGTGTCGTAGTCTGTATGTGTTCGTAGAATGTGTATGGTGCTGCACTCTACTATGTAGCTTAAGTACTAATCGCGAATCCGTCAGGTGGCCTGGCCCAACTGACGCTACCAGCTTACGCTACGATTGTCGCCTCACTCACTCTATACCAGTAAGGAGTCTATTATCGTACCGGGTTCTCAAATAAATGCGTTTTTAGTCTTCCGATAAATGCGATAGTTAAAAATTATAAATAAATAATTATTTTGTGATTTAAATACTTGTTTTGTTACTAAAGCATTATTAACATGTAATACTAACATTTTATACTCAAAACAATGTGAAAAACTGCAAATAACAAACAATATGCATTGTTTTATTCTCTACTTTTGAATTAGAGCGCGATTGTGTAGAGCCAATGAGTGCACCACAATCTAATGCGCTACTGCGCAGACTCGAGAACCAGGTACGAGATAGGGTCTAAAATCGTCAGATGTCTCATTCTTGTTTGTATACATTTAACAATACTTTTATTATCACCAAATATGGATTCACATAAAATATGTCATCTTCTAAAATTTTCATTGAAAGATCAAAAATATTTAATTGTTTAATTTTACGTTTATTTATTACACACACATATATATTATAACCGAGAACTGTGCATTTTCCCATAAATGCAACAATTGGATGTACAGACTGTAGACTAAAAATTTTTCACAGTAGGACTATATATAATATTTGAACATTTCTGTTGTATTACGATAAATAATAGAAAGTCGTTATTTATGAAAATTATCGATAGCTTAAGTCATTCTTTAGTTTACTAAATATAGTAAATTTGTAGTAACAGATTTGCAATTATACGATTGAAATAGCAAATTCCAGTTCTAAAGGCTTCTTTAGAATAAAACCCGTAATGATTTTGAACAATCTAAATAAAAATTCCAAACTTTATTTTTTTAAAAGCTCTTGTTTTTAATGAATAACTCGGCTTACATACATATATCCTTTCTGGGAAAATTGTTAGGAATCATACTGAAAAATCTTTCACGATCAAAACACATACCTGCCAGCAATCTTGAGTAATGATACTACGTTTTATGAGCATCAGTTTAAAATAACTCCTTATCCCAGTTTTGGCCCAATACAAATTTCAAACAGGACATATTTTTATTCAAGTTTAGCTCATGCCCTTTCCGATCGGATATATTCATTCTTTGGAAAAAGTGTTTGAAAAGCTGTTCTACTCATTTGAATATATGAATAATATATCAACGTCTCTGCGGTACATCATATTTTTATTTCATAAACAATTCTTACCTGTGATGGACTTTCACAGTCATTTATATGCTATTAATACACTATAGTGTACAATACATTTTTGTGGATTCTCGTTAATTTATAGAATATTTTTGTTAAGTTTCATGTACTTAACCCCAGTAGTTTAATGAGCCTTTTACAGTTCAACCGTTGTTCACGACTAAATATATTTTAACTTAATATACTATCGGATAAGATAACAATCTCATATACGTAGCATATTTTCTAATCAATATCATACTTTTATACGACATAAAACAAGTCGAAGAAAGAAAAATTGTAGAAAATGATTAGAGTTGGAGAAAATGTAGTAATCATAAGTCAAGCCATGCTTTACAACGCGGGTAGCGACCCGAAATGAATTTGAATGTCCGCCCCAACATCTCTAATTACAAGTGGATTGCGATATCCCCGATAGGATTTCCCTATATCCTTCGGCTTTCTACAAAAGATTTATATCCCCTGATAAATGGTAGCTAACATAATGAGTAATGCGAATTTGATGGAATTAATCGCCTAAAATTTATTAACACAAAGGCCTGCTAGCCAATATTGATAAAAGAAACGATTGAAAGGAAAAATGTGTTATGCTATGCTAACGAATCAAATAATTTTATTCGAGAATGGTAATGCAGACAAATTAGAGCTTCTTATTGTCAGTATACATTTAACATAATATTCAAGTGATATCTTAAAATAATGTAAGGTCCTATTTTAATGTCGTATATTCACTACTAATGAGATTTAAAAAAGAACATGTGCCAATGCTACGCTAACGATTATTCGTACCACGTAGCGTGCAAAATTTAATGCTCTTTTTAGTACTTTTTTATTTTAAATTAACTATACTGTCATAACAAGAGAAATAAACTATTATAGAATCTTTAGTTAAATAATAATTGACTTGTGACTAGATTTTATTAATTTCATCAAATATATACTATAGAACTATAGAACTATAGAACTATAGAAAATATTAAATCTTATGATTCTAAAAATTATTTTATTCTTGGGAAAAACTGCAGTTCATAGAATATAAAATAAATAAATCTATATTCGATGTTATATAAAAAAGTTAACTGTAATCGTATAAAAAGAAAAATCTATTACCTAAAAACATATTTTTATAGTATTTTTACCATACGTACACTTTTCTATTCAACTAATCGGTTGCTCAGTAGTATCGGTTGCTCTGCTGAAGATAGAGGGTATACTGTATACTTAACTAGTACTAAAAGTTTAATATAATGTTCATATATCTTTCATGCAGTTTTATCCTAATAAAGACGCTAGGATAATATTATTAACATTGTATTTCTTTTTACAAGGATGGTCAAGTACTATCAATGAAATCGGCACGCATTAAATTTGTGTAATAACCTAATACAATAAATAAACGTTAAGATACTCTTAAGTTACCTTGTTTGTATTTTAAGCAGCCCGTTTATTTTTACAATAATATGTAAACGTCATCGGAGTAATTTATATAGAAAAATTAAATTTCAAATCGCCACACGGCAATATATGCCGTGGTGTGTCGGTTAATATTAAATTTGAAATACCGGTCAAACGATATGTTTTCGAAAGCCGTAGTCTCGCAACTATGGTGTTTTAGAGCGGAAAATTTAACATTTTCGGTAGCAGGATAAAGAACATTTTGATAAATAATTTATAAAGTTCTATTATCCCGATCGAGAGGTCGCGATAAAACGCGACCAACTTGACTTGCAGATGCTGCGCATTAGAAAAAAAAACAATTACGAAAGCTCGTGTATAAAAAGGGACAATGCAGCTGTCCCGACATCTTTTTCTGCTCCGACAACGAACCAGAACGTAAGTGAAATAAAAATTATAAAGAAAGAAAACAGTCGATTTAATAATTTCAATTATGCAGCTAAAACTTTACAATTTCAATGATCTCAAATACTATAAGTCTATCACTATACCACACAAAAGCTACTGTATTTTTATTTGACTATATATTTTTTATCTGGATAATTTACCATCGACCGAACCATCGTAAATATCTTGAAATACTCTATCACTAAACTGTTTTATTAAAACCATTTAATTTGGCACAAAAATCATCTATTTACAGATTTACAGATTCTTCGTTACAATATCTTTAGTAACATCATTGGTCAATGTTATGCAGTCCGCAGAATTAAATTTTTTTTTTCTATTTCTTTTTTATTTCTCTTTCTGAAAAAATATTTGAACAAATAAGAACTTATTAGAAGAATTAAATGTAAAGATATGACACGTATGTAAATCAGGTAAATGAAAATTGTAAAAACATAAAATTAATTCGCTGACTGTCATTGTGGTACCAGATTATAGTTATATATCTATATCGAATCTATTTCTTTTCTCCGATTCGTTTATTTTATGCAGTTATCATTTGTAACACTCGATTATTCTTATTCGTTTTCGGCTTAGATGTCTTTTTCCAGGATTAAAATGTATGGAATATTTATTAATATTATTTATTAATATCAATATGCAAAATATGCTTATCAATATAAATATTCTTCCTCTTCTTCGATTTGCTGGCTCCTCAAGACCACCAGATCTGCTGCATGGCTAATTAAATCCCCGGTCCTTTGTTCCTCTTAAAAAAAATTATTGAAATAAAACTACTATTTTTAATTATTTTATTATCTTATCTTCCGGTTTACATCGTTATTTTTTATGTTTGTAGGTCCAAGCCGGACGGCAGCTAAATATTACGTTATAATATGTATACTGTTCTTCACTACTGACATTGTAGGGACATGTCATAAAAAAAATTGTAGTTCCTTAGAGTAGCGTTTCTCACTCAAAATACAACTAGGGCGCCATGCGTGGCTTACCGTCTTGCATCGCTTCGCGATGCAAGGTATTTAAAACGCTTCGCGTTTAGCACTTACTATTAGTCCAGTCACTATAAGCTTTTTTTTTGGAACAATCTGCCACCACAGAAATTTTTGCGCGTAATTGTACGGAAGCATATAAGGATATAATAAAACATAAATGAAACAGCTAAAAAGTGGCAAAATTGATGAAACAATGATGTAAAGTTACGAAAATATGGTTTTTTTACTTTTGCAGAGAAACTATCAATGGTAGTAAAAGTAAAGTAACATGAAAGTTGTATATTGTCTATTATTACAATAGTTACAACAATGCATTATTTAAAGGTATCCATGCTTACAATAGCTGGTACAAATTTTAACTATAAATCTTTATTAATTGGTTGTCAAATCTATTTGTTATTAAAAAAGACCGTCTCGTAGACATTAATTTTCCCAGCTCACATCTATGGTACAATCTCAATTAAGTACTTATTTTGCTCCTCGAGAGTTGTATGTTTATGTATATTTATTAACGAAATCGGTTAAACAATTTTATTTGTTTAAAAAAGGCTTCAAAATTGAGGTCGGTAAGATTGACATGCTTAATTCATTTTCGACCTGCAATTCTTAGAACATGTAATCCCAAGGTTAGTAGGTTAATTAGAGGAATCTTCATAAACATTTGTCCATCAAAAATATTAGTCTAAGTTAATTAGAAATAGAAAAAACTTTTTTTTAAACAATTTGTTGTTAAGTCAATTATTATTATTAAGAGTTTATGCTTTAGGATAATATCTACTAAGAGTTAATGTTTAATGTTTAATGTTTAAAATTATGCATAATTAAGTATTAATATTATTATTTAAAAGTAAAAATGTAGATGGCGGCAATGTGTGTTATTTCTCTGAGCAAAGTACTAAGGACGAATTCGGCACTGATCTGGTAATATAAAACAACACTTAATAGACTGGCCCCTTAGAACTGTATTAAAGTTTAAGAAATTTGTGATTCACTACATTATTGATAAAAAAAATTGTCAATCAAGGCTACAATATATACTTAAAGGCAATGAGATCTATAACACAGTAAAAAATTACACCAATTTGACTAATCACAAATTTTATAAACTTTTATTTAATATGCCATCTACATTTTTACTTTTAAATAATAATATTAATACTTAATTATGCATAATTTTAAACATTAACTCTTAGTAGATATTATCCTAACCAATTAATAAAGATTTATAGTTAAAATTTGTACCAGTTATTGTAAGCATGGATACCTTTAAATAATGCATTGTTTCAATGATCTGCGATAAAAATTGCAATAGTTATTAACAATTGTAAAAATGTCCGATATACAACTTTCATGTAACTTTATTGTTAAACTAATTATTGGAACGTGACATAACATAGCTCTTTTTATAGGTTTTTAAAATATCTATACTTTTTGTCCAAACTTTTTTCCACTACCATTGATAGTTTCTCTGCAAAAGTAAAAAAACCATATTTTCGTAACTTTACATCATTGTTTAATCAAATTTGCCACTTTTTAGCTGTTTCATTAATGTTTTATGATATCCTTATATGCTTCCGAATAATTTCGCGCAAAAGTTTCAGTGGTGGCAGATTATTCAAAAAAAGCTTATAGTGACTGGACTAAAAGACGTGAAAAGTTGCTCCCATTTTTTAACTTCAAAAAGTATCAAAAAACATAAAAGCGCTTTTTTGTATTTACAAAAGACATATGTGTGTAAAAATTCAGCTTGATTTATTGCTAAATGTAGGAAATACATCAAAAGTGGTTTTGCAATGATAAAACTATAAGGCAATTCTGCACGAAGGTCGTGCCTGAAAATTCATGAAGATGCCTTCGATTAACACATAAGTGCTCATGAAGATTAGAAACTGATCCAGAACGGAACACCTAAATGACTTTAAACGGTAAACTTTGATGTTACTGATATGAAAAAGTGTAGTGATTGATATGATTGATTCATTGTCAACTTGGACTAACTTACAAGAGTTTGGTTAGTTTATTTAGTGCAGTTCAAGTCATTACGTATTCTATTAATATGATGAGAAGACATATTTTATTATGAATACTGGGGATATTGTTAGATGACTTTATTTCTAGCTAGAAATAGGGTTTGATTCCCAATATCTAATCTTCATGGTTACTTATGTATTCATCAAAAGTATCTTCATAAATTTGTTCATGTTAAAACTCACGATTGAATTTTCTCATAACTGAATTTCAAGATTATTATGATCTATATCTACAATTTAAAAGAGTTTTATTTGTAAAATTTGACTTATTATACAACAAAAGTGCCTTTTATGTTTTTAATGACAAATGCTTTCCTTGCAAGTAAGAATTGTTTGAAAATTGGCTTAAAATGTAACAATTGGTAAAAATGCCATCTTTGACATCCTTTAACTTAGAAAACCTATATGAAAAAAATATATACGTTTGAATATATGAATGAATTTATTGATAAATATAACAATATAAATTGTTATATTTATAAATATATATAATATACGTTTTTGTACATTTTGTATTTGAGAAAAATATATACCTGTTAGTATACAGTAGGCGCTCAATTACTTGCCATCTTTTGGGGCTATAGGAGAGGAAATTTCTTGGAACTGGCCAGGATGAGAATGACCTCACTTTTCTATCTGCTCAGTACATAACTGTATATCTATATATATGCTCGGTCCCAACCACCCTATACTACTCTATTGGCCCACGTACGGCAGTGGGGAGACACGCATTAGTGTGCGCAAGCAACGGTGTGTAGAGGAATAAGCTCTCTGACAAGCAACGTAAGGGCAAGCAATCAAGCGCGCACTGCATATATAATTTTTTCGTCAATTTCGAATTTTCGAAGCTTCAAGTATTATTCATCAAATGTCAATTTTGTGAGATCCAGATCTAAAAAAATTACGAAAAAATATTTTCAATTGTTTTATTTATATAAAAAAAACATTTTATATTACTGATATGTATATTTTCTAATTCACACAATAGTTCTAAATTATGTAATTCAGAAAACTATCGAATACTAAGTAATAGTTCTCACGAAGAATATTTGACTAGGGGGTGGGGGTACTAGAAAATCAGTGAACGTACGCTATGAAATCAGTGAAATAAGTACTACCAAAAATCACTTTTACAAAAAGTGAGTATTCACTGAATTTTTAGTTGAATTATAATTCTTTGGAACTCTGCAAGCGGTGACTACTCACTGTTAAAAAAGTGACTGTGAATATTTCACCAATTTATAGTGAATTTGCACTGAAAAATAAAGTGAAAATTATTATTCACTGTTTCTAAGTGAATGAGTTCACCGTTTTCGAAGTGACAATGAGAGTCACTACTTAAATCAGTGAACATTACAATGGTTTAGTTTTAGAGAGTGGGTTATATATAGATCTAAGATCCATAGAGAAACGTAGGCAAGATATTAAAGTCGTAATGATGGACCGCGGGGGAGGGGGGATTTTTTTCTCCTTCGGAAGGTATGCCACCATCTTTCAATCCGAAGTTCTAGTCATCAAGAGTTGTTCACAGAGGATCGAAGAACCTGGAACACGGAGTAGATATAAAACATATACTCAGCACAGTTACATGGCGCTGAAAGTACTAAGGACGAATTCGGCACTGATCTGGTAATATAAAACAACACTTCATAGACTGGTGGCCCTTTAGAAGATCAGACTACACATGGTCAGACTATTGTAGGTGTCTGGACGACCGGCTTGCCGCCCCGAGAATAAGAACCCCCCTTCTGGGACCAGAACCTGCAGTCGAGGCACAAATGACCAAGCAGAGAAAGAATACTAAACTGGGTAAGAGATAACAACATCGGAGCTTCACAGGAGGGTTTCGATGAAACGATACAGAAGAGGTAGTACTGAGGAGCTAAGAACAAGAGCAGAAAAGAGAATGCGGGGAGAGTAATCGAAAGGATCACGAGGATGAACATATACAGAAAACACAGTTAGTCTGGCTTTTCTTGCTCTGGAAACCTAATAGTGCATGCAAATTATGTTACAGTATACGATATTTCAGAATATTTATTTCCTACTCTTATTCTATAAATTGCAAATGCATTTGATATTGTGATTCTAAACAGCCCCAAGAGGTGGCGGTGGTTTGATGCAATCGCTCGCGTACACAGGAAAAAGCAAGCTACAGGCAAGGTTATTTATAATTGGCAATTTATTATGGCCTAATGATCCGCAGATATCACGGTTCTGTCGAAAAAATTTGTTTTCAGAGTTCGATATGTTCTTTATCAACTTCTGTTTACGAATTTACAATTCCTCTTTCGAGATTCTCAGGAAAAATCGTGAAAATTACCCTTTAAAGTAGTATGTTAGATATTCCGTAATCTGTGAATTACAACTTCTTGAAAGTAAACATATAAAAGGTTGCATATGTAAAATATAAAAATGACACTTTTAACATAAATTTATATTGTATAACGGAGATATTGTCCTCTCATTATCTAGAAAAGTTAGATCCTCGAACCTCGTAAATAGGCGGCGGCGTTCTTACTGTTTAATGGAAAAATAGAAACGAAAAGGTTTTAGAATGACCACTTCCATAATAAACACTAGTTACGTATATTGTAGGCTTCATCAAAGTATAATCGCACTGGTGCATCGCGCGCTAAGAATTACGATTGCCCTGGCAGAGGGAGGATAAGCACTGGCAAAAGAGTAGAGAGAGGTACTTACATAGCGTGCTATTTGTAAACGTGAAGGCAAGATAATATATAATTTTTGCTTGGATTGCTAGTTTAAGGTCTAGTTGTTGAATTCATTTTGAAATTGTAGGATTTTCCTACGAAGCTAAACTTTTCATAAAAAATCTATGGTAGCATATACTATTGTCCCTACTATTGTCCATTGGGATAACAGGAGGATAATTTATTGTAAAATAAATATTCTATATTCGTTTTATTATCAATTCTAACTCCAATTGAATCATAAATCTTTTAGTACCTGGTGAAAATTGATACCAACCGTTTGACATTGTTTAGCCAAATTTATTTATTTTTTGCCAACTGTGGAAGTATCTACTGGCAAAACTTCTGCTTGATTACTTGCGTTGTTTGCCAGCGATAGGCCAGTGGGCTGGTGAAGTTAACAAATTTCAAGAAAACGCATTTATACTACGCTTTTCGTCAACAATATTCTATTTTAATAATTGGTATGCTCTGTCGTGCATTTTTTATACAACTGAGGTAATTTTGATAAAGTTACTTTATTTAAATATTCGCAGCGCATGTCTCATATATGTATACACATGTAAACATACATAAATAGTAAGAGAGCGTATGATTTGCGCTTATAGTTCGCGTTCAATTCATCGCCTTGCATTTGCTGGCATATCACTGGCTAACGGTTAGCACCAAGATATAATTATGTTCGATATAAATGAATAGTGCATTTCGCAAATGAAAATATATGCTTTAATTATACTAGTAATTAATTTTTAATGCATTATAAGATAATGAAGTCGACTGCTTAATCCTAAAACAATATAACTAATTTTTGTAATAATTGTCGCCCGGATGTCACAGTATAATTGAACAGTAAATTTCTAATTCGTTGTTTAACAATAGTTCGTTATTAATATTCATCTTTGATTAAAATTGGCAATGCATTATCGACCACAGTAGTCGACTAATTTGCCGGTAATTAATTTGCCAGGTCTAATTAGATTCGTTTTTATAAAATTAACAATATATAAGCAATACATTGCCACCTGTAGAATTTACAAAATTACCAATGTGTTAGATATGATTGTTGCAATATATATTGAGAGATTGAACATAATATTTATACCAACGATGTATTGAAAGAATCTTGCCAACGCTTATTTTTTATTTGGGATATTATGTTTTAACGAATCACGACGATAAATATAATCTATTTAATAAATATTGAAACTGTAAATTAAATGAGACAAATAATTTTGTTTATAGAGGAAGTGTACCAATTTTGTTTACCAATCTGTTCCGTTACACATTATTCATTGTTTAAAACAGCATGATGTTAATATTCATTTTTACTTTAATACTAATAAAGCAATTTAATTTTTTTTTCTTATTTTATGAGTTGTGTACCTCAAATTACTGAAATTAGATACTTACTGGAATTGTGTTTATTATGTAGACGTACTAAATCTGGATCATCTCTTCGCTACAGGGTTTAACCAATGTCATGTCACACCTCATTTAGAGTGCGCGAGGACTTTAGTCTCCACAAACGAGATTATGCTGTATTATGGATAATTTCATTCCTTACCTTTCCTTCATTCGTTGTTACAAACACTATTTTTTCAGGAATGATAATTATTCTTCAAGTTTTCGTATTATTTATTCATTAATTTAGAAAATTGGATGACGTTTCATTATTATTCTTATTTCTTAATATTTTACTATACTTATAGAATGGATTTATGGTATGCACTTCACTTATATACCCGATGTTACGAAAAAATGATAATTATGTTGATATTTCATGAAGAATGCGGTGTACATTTTGAATAGCAACTGGTTTGTTGAAATAAGGAATGAAAAATGTAGAAAAAAGTAGCTGATAGAAAAAGTATGCCTGATGCTATAATATATATATACATATATATATATATATATATATAAGTTTGTATTATGCACAGGATTATCATGGGTTTCCTTTTTTATGACCAAACATATTCTATTTTTCATATATAACCTTGAGTGCGACGTTTCATCAAAATATTATTTAATTTAACTACAATGATATACCTTAAAAAGAAAAATTATCCAGATTGAATGTAAATTGAAATTGATCATGCAGATATCATCACTTAACCATTACACAAAGAATTAAATAATCAGTTCGAAACGGTATCGATTTTGATAGAATTTTCACGCAGTCATTGCATAATAAGAAGTTATTTATATCCAACGTGAAACCAGAATTTTTCTAACGCTAACATTTACGCAGTTATAAACAAAATATTACAAGTGTCACATCCAAATCAGCTAATTCTTATTAAATATGCTCCTGAAATACCTACACCCTACTACCATGCATCTTCCCCATGCGACATCGACGTTCACGTACACAGGGATACTAATCCACTTGTATAAGCGTGTACAGTGTGTCCACGGTGAAACACTCGCGATATACCAGGGCGGTTAGAAAAATCTTTAGAAAAAATTGGGGATTTTTCTGAATTTTATAACTTATAATGAGGGTCAAGATCTAGAAAGAACATAATCAAATCTTCTACCGACATTAAAATCATTGTAAAACAGATTTTTAATAACTGTGGTAAAATCTAAGAAAAATACTGATACAACAAAATTTTAATTAAAACGATCCGATAAAATTCATATATATTTAACGAAAAATCTGATAATTAGTATATTAGCAGATTTTTTACTAATCGATATTCCTGTTACCCATGTCGTGAAAAAACTGCAGGACAATTATCAGAGTATTAACAAATTTTAGGCAAATTTCATCCGATTTTTCTAATTCAAATTTTGATCTGAAACTGTTCAAGAAGATAAGATGCAAGTGAATCAAGTATTCGTTAAGTATTTTTGTACCATATGAACCTGATATTTTAACAAACTATCGTTCTCGATCAATAATAAACCAAATATAGCAAAGGTGATCTCTAAATCCCTCACTACATTAAATTTGTTTAATATAAATAAACCCACTGTATTATCCCAATGTCTAAACATTAAAAAAAGATCAAAGTGCGGATTTTGACACATTTTTCTCAAAAACATTTTTAAGCCATAAATTGAGTGATCCGTAAGTATCGGAATAAAATAAAACCTTAGACTCTAACATGTTTGAAAATATTTTTTGATTTTCGGTTTTCGAATATGAAATGAAAGAGATAAACTTAAATAAAATTCTAATCATATACGTACATATATGATTAGTTTTTTTTTAATTATTTCATAATAAAATGTAGGTGCTACTCTTCACATATTCAAGATTCTTTTAAAACTATTCTCAAACGGAATCTCCGGTACTTATATATATTTCTCTTCGAGATATAATATCATTCTGTAAGAGGATTAAATTTACTTTGTTGCGGTACTGCTTCAAGACATTCGTTAGTAGAGTATTTACTCGATTAGCAAAGTAGGTGATTTTAGTCTAAATATTACAATATTTCTAATTTTAACATCAGGAACATTAATATTAATCTTGAAGTGATAGAACATACGAAATTACTAAGGTTAAAACTAAAAATAATGAAATACATTCCTTTTTTTCAAAAAATAACATTCTCTATTTGCTAATGACCTGTAGAGTTTTCTAAAAATTTGTTACCTACAGAAGCAGAGCGATACTGAAAAATTTAACGTGAAATGAAATAAAATACAAATATTGATGATAAAATACTGTTTGTTACGTACCGCGTTAAGGTACGAATTTTTCCTATGTATCTAATTTTGCTCTTGACCAATTCTAATGTAATTATTAATTACTGAAATTAATTTAAATATGTATAGTAAACATTAATTTATCCAAATATTAATAACGTTATTACGATAACTTTACATTTTTAATAAAATATTTAATTAGCGTTGTGAACTCGAAATAATTATTTGTACTTGTGTTAAGTAGGATTGTCATACGCGCGAGAGCATCATAGTTTTAGCATGGCAAAACATATGTTATTTTCATTTTCGATCAATGAAGTTGACAATTTGGACATATGTGCTTTTCGAAAATGTCAAAAAGTACTATGAATTAGAAGGAGTTGTTACAATGGTTTGCGACCAGACGCAACGACTAACCTGTGATAAGGTAATTTATAAAAGTTATAATACATAAAAAATCATAGTTAATCATAGTATATCAATAATTATAATACAATAAAATCGATCGCAGTTCAAGTAAAAAAAGAGCACAGAGTCAACACTAAATATTTCTTAAAACATAAAATACCATGTCTATCAATTGAACTAATTCATACCCTTCAACACGCGATGAATATGAAATGAGTAAACACATACTATATATAACATATATTTATTATATATATATCTATATTAAGGCATGCTCTTAAAATTCGGATGGCAGAAGGCCAACACCGTCGCGTGTATTGGTAAAGCCTTCCAGAGCCCGTTTGAATCCCAGAAGTAATGTGACATCAGGTATCGAGAACGGCACACAATTCCATAGATGAGCTCCTTGAACACAGAAAGATTCTTACCTATCTCTGTGCGCGTCCATGTAACAGCAAATTCTGTAGGGCACCCCTCACAGGACGACCAGAGAAACGTTGGAAGAGAATAATAGATCACTGACATACTGTGGACGACGTAACCTTAATATTTTGTACATGAAAGTAAATGAAAGCTCAATAGTAAAAATAAGCAAAGACAAGAGAGCACGTCAGAGTAACACGTAGAGTCTCAGTGGTGTACTGACAGAAAAGAAAAAGGGCAAACTATAAAGAACCTGATTAATTTACATACAAACTCTTTCAATATGCGGTCTCCAAGTGAGACCATCATCGAGCAGATCACCAAGGCTCTTAACAGTAGCAAAAAGGGGAACGACAACATTTTCCCCAAGTTTGATTGAATTGAAACCGGACGATCCAATGTCAACAAGAAATCGACGAGTACCAAACATAATCGCCAAGGTATTGTCGACAATCTATTTCAAGGACGCTACCGATACGCAGTTCGATACTGCACGTACCAGCAATGCCAATTTTTAGCTCCAAACGCCAGATTCGACCGTTTTCGAAATAATCTGTAAGCAGATCTCCAGCACTAGGTCTGTGTATTTGATTACAGGCTATATTATAGCAAAAGAGTGTTTTCGACTCTTGCAGAGCAGAGCTATAAAATCATTGTTAATGTAGTGCACCGATAATGGCTCCCGATATAACCTATCGCAGTACTCAGCATGAGGACCCAATCGAAATTCTCTTCAGTACAATACTGCATAGTTTTGGAGATGTCAAATTATTCTCCTACCAGATTTTATTCCAACTTTTCTTTCGGCTATTGCCGGAACTAGTACTATACATTATATATTGTCGGTGATTCACTGACAGGCAGATTGGAAAAATATTTTTTGTTTTTAAATAATTTTAAACTAATCTTCGGCATTGAAACTACCTTTATATATTCTTTTAGACTAATTTCAGAAAATGTTTCCAAGTTATAGAGAGTCAAAGTTGTCATTATCAACATTTTTTGTATTTTAGGCACATTTTTAGTAATGTATATAGCAGAGAAATATCTTTCACTAGTATACCGACGGGTGTGAAGCAGAACATAACTAAAATGAATAAAGTTATCGCAAAACGAAGATTATGTAGAACCAATGGGGGGTAGAGAAGGGATAAAGAAAAACAATATATATAGAGTACGTAAACTAGAAAGTGAAACGACAGAACATGTGTACAAGAGGAAAATCTAGGGAGACTCGATGGGTCCTACAAGAAATAATGGATGCTGTAGATAGAAACTAATTATCAATTTACTTCTACTTATAGATTACGTTAAATCCTGGTGTTCGTCTAGACTAAAACCAGTTGAATCTCTGAAATCCAAGAAGATGAGAATTATTATTAGATTATCATTGTTAATAATAAATAAATTGTGAATTTTGATTGAAAAATTGTTTTTTTATCAATGTTACTTACCCATCTTAGTAACTCAATTTATTATATAAATTAGCATAAAATTATTGTGATTATATAACGAAATATGTGACGAAAAATATTAAAACTTGTAATATATTGGCAATATAGCCAAAAAGTGTTGTATAAAATAAATATTGCAATGCTTATACAATATATTGGCAATATAATAGTACACAAGTGTTGTCTTAAATAAATATTGCAATATATTGGAAGAATATGAGATAGTGTGCATTTGCAAAAATATTGCAAAAATATTGCAAATTATATTGCACATTTGATGTTGCACTATATTGCATATATAATGTTAATGCAAATATGCAATATAGTTGCTATATATCGCCAATTGAAATGATTTTTATAACAATTTTTATTGTTAATGATGTTTTGTCCGAATGAGCATTAAGGCCAATCAAAATGTGTATTGCATCTAATCTTGTTTTTTTAAATGACTCAGAATGAAGCGCAAGTAAAGTAAATTCACCATTCTTTGTTATATCCGATAAGCAAAAAAATAATATAAAGTAATTGAAAAATGAAAACTGGGCCTGTAGTAATTTCCCTTATTTCAATTTTAAAATAAAAAAATGTATAAATTTACAGTAGACGCTCAATTGATTGCCAGCTTTTGGGGTTATAAGAAAAGAAATTTCTTAATATAAAATATATTTATATATTCATACATATATTATATATTTATATAATAAGCTTATACATTTATTTTTTTCTAAATTGCTTTTTCAACCAAGTCGTCGATATGTAATCAACGAGTGAAGAGAGTATCGTTAGCTAGTCTATTTTGAATGATGACTTTGATTGTATCTAGCATTACTAAAATTTGTAGAGGAGGCAGTTTATATTAGTGGTTGAAACATTCGAAATTACAGAAAATCAATATAATATATTGATTACATATGGTGTTTTAATTCACTGCAAACAGTGCCGGGCAATATCCGCCTAATTAATTAATTATGTGTAGTAGTGATGTAAACAACAGGGACGACTTCAATAAGTTATAGTTTATTCCGATTATTGATAAAATAGTTCTCTCTTTCACAATATTTATTTCTGTTTCTATTACTTGTAATTTTAGTTAACTGTAAATACATCATTCCAGCAGGCTAAACGTTTTATTTTAATTTTCTACAATAAATGCGTGTCTAAGTAATAGTTTAAACCTATTTTTTAATATATAAATAATAAATCGCTGCTAATGTAATAATGTAATAAATTATAGTTTTGAAGAATACAAATATTTATTTGTAAAGTAAATCAAAGGAAATTGCTATCAGTTACATTAACTCATTCACTTGAAATTACAACGATTTTTTCACTTTGTTTTTCATTTTTTTAAATAATGAAACTACAAATGGTAATAAAAATATAAACATAAATATAAACAATGCAATCTTGATCAATTTCTTGTCTTATAAATATTTATTGTATTATTATTGTTTTAGTATAAGTGCGTATTTTCCTATTGAGATATCTAGTTTTCCAAGATGTCGATTTCCCGCAATCACGATTGGTATTGGCCTTATAATCTTCTGATCCAGTGACGTGTGAAAACTTCAAACAATCCATCCTCGAATGATATTTTGACCATTCCAATTTAATCTAATTAAATGCATTTTAATTATATATATTACAATAACGTGAAATATATATTCCTCTCTCTTTATTATTTAAAGTTGCACCTCACAGTCAGTACTAACGACTACAAAGAAAATTTACATTAATGAAGGATTAAAAAAAAAGTTTCCTACACGAGGAACTCAATACGTACTCCGTTGGCGCCCCATAAGCGAACTACACCTTACCGACCTTTGGGACTTCATGCCAACGTTGAGACACTGTTGTAAGTACCCCCTTTCTCTCTCTCTCTCTCTCTCTCTCTCTCTACCTCGTCACCTCGCTTTCACGCTCATACGGCACACATGGAAAAGTGATATAATAATACTTCCTATACTTTTGATTATAATACATTTATTTTTAAATACGACCTCCGGTGTTATATTTTGAAAAACTTTTTAGGAACCTACTGTTCCTTAGCCGTCCAGCGAGATAGCCCTTCGAGTACAAAATAAAAGAATTTAATGATACATAGTTAATAATAGTATATAATAGTCTGTACTCTTTTCTTAAACGAAGAGCCTAAATTGCATTTGATCGATATATTTTATTACCTCTTTTCGTCGACTGTTCTTTTTGAGTAAATACAGGAGATTCCTTTTTAGTTTACATTTAATTATTATTTGCAATTAATTTAATGTCTAATTGAGATTTCCAAAAGAGGATCATAACACTGGAAATTTTGTTAATCAGATACTGATGAGTGTTTATTGTGTTGCTAATTCAGAATCTCATTGAATGATTTGATCTTTCCTGACTATATTTCACGTAGCATTCTTAAGATTTACAGATAAACTTTTGGATCGAGTGTTAGGTATTAAGGTATATTGTTTCGAATCAAGTAGATGTTGATACTTGAAAATTTGTTGTCCACTTTATCTACAGTGGCAGTATCGCCGATTTCATTTGATTGATGTTTTTTATTTTTTGCATTGGTAGGTTTATTTGAGATTTTTATGATGCTAATTTTAGAGTCTGATCGTTTAATTACGTTATCTGAATTTTAGAAATTTAGTGTATTGTCCTATTTCCACTGGATTAGGCTTAATGTGTGGTTGTGTATCGATTTGTTATGAACTTGGGAATTCGAGTCTGGTGCTGTTTGTTGTGGATGTAATTCTTTCTGTCTCTCTATGCGTTTATCTCTGTATTCAGACAGTTAAATTCCGAATGCTATTTTAACTTACACGCGAGGTATCTAAGTATATTTGAGCCAAAGAATTTAAAATAATTCATTTCGTTGCAGTTTATCTTGAAAGATTCCAGAATTTTGTCTGCAGCCTGAATATAAACTTGTCTTTTAAAACTAGATACGTGGGCGTTATCTTTATAACTTACTGTATATTTATAATGGTTTTCAATTCAATAGATAATTTACTTATTAAATGTAAATAGTCACTTTTGTATGCATTAGAATTGTATATTGACTTTGTGTTCGCTTCTATTTATAAACTGCAAAGCTGATCTGTAAGGTGGTTAACGATATCGCTGATGATTGGCAGGTGCAGAATCTGCTATTGGATATTGCGAAGGCAAAGATTAATAACAATAAATGCACTCACAGTATGCCAAGTATCACATACGTAGCCAGCGATGTTCAGTTCAAGTCATCGCAGCAGTCATACAGTCCATGCCTTGGTCTCTTTTTTGGGATTTGGCTTTGTTAAGTTATAGTAGCGTAACTTATTTTTTAGCATCTTTAGCATAGAATGTAGGTGTACATCATCATCTAAAGATTGGCTAAGATTCTCGAGGAAAAGTATATTGGTACAGTTGGTCGGAGCCCTGTGAAACAGTTAAGATTTTAATATTAAATTATGTATTATTGAATTGAAAAACACACTAAATATAATTAAAAAAGATTTTAAAGTAGATTTTAATTTATGATTATTTTTCTCCCCATATATTTCAGTGTCGAAAAATCACCGAGGGTTTATATCACCTCGCACACGTTGCAGATCCTTTTCTTGTTTATTTATTTATTTATTTATTTATTTATTTATTTATTTTAAAGCGACACATTTCTCACGAAAGCATAGTCTAAAAATATAATTAGCAACTTTTGGATCAGTGTTTTGGTTTTTGCACCGTCTGAAATATAGAAAAATAAAAATTTATATATTTAGGCATGATATATTTCTATGATCTCTAATGAATGAAAATATTTCTGATTTAAAAAAGTAAGTTTGACATTTACTTAACAAGGATTTCTAATACGTGGATGATAAAACAACAAGATTAATTAAAAATCCGGCAGCAAAGATAAAAAGTACGTACGTTATATCGTCTGCTTTGTTGGCAGTAAGGGGACGGTTTGCCTCACCGGCATATCAGCAGCAGCTGTATTTCTCTGTTAGCTAACGTATTTGAACAAGCCTCATAATTAATACGTATCCGGCGACGAAACAAACAGGCGTAAACATTTTTAACACGGTTACTCGCTAACAAGAATAGTAGTATAGCCATAGCTCAAGCCGCAAATTTCTCTCAACGACTGTAATTTACGTCTCCTGCGTTAAAAAAAGAAAATGTACAGGGTCCCGATTAGACTCGCATTCTTCTTTCCTTCACTGGCACATTTATTTATATATCAATATACTTTTATTAAATCCAATAATATAGCTTTCTATCATTATTACATTAATGTCTAAGGTATTATTTATTATAAATATTACACGAACTGTGCTTATAAAATAATCTGTTTCATAAATTTAATATCTGAAAAGTATAAAAATTGACAGAAGCATTGTAAAATGTCTAAGTCGAATTACTATGTAAGATGGTTAAAACATTACTATAGACCGAAATGTAGGTAAACGGCTGATGGGCTGATTTTATGTTAATAAAATCCTTTTACGTTCTTCGATGTTGAAATCTCGATATACGGTAGACTCGATAGGGCTGCGCTTTTCTCTAACATTTTTATCGAGAAAGTGTTATTCATGTGATCTTTTTTGAAATACTAACAATGACAGAAATGTTATAGTAAATTTTGCTCTACGCATCAAGAAATTTGCTAGAAAACTTGGTAATGTTGAAACAGACCGACAAAACTAACTCTTTTACCAGATCGATATCAATCATTTAATATATATATATAGAACGGTTTTACCTTATATTTTGAATGACATACATTATGCGCATGCGCGTTTAATAAAAATTGCTGCTTTGACAAAAACTATATTGAGTTTAGTGCCTTTTTTTATTTTCTGCAATGTTCTGAAGTTTCTCGTCAACGACGAGCAACACGAGATTTTTTTGAGTGATCAAAGTGATATAACCGCAAAATATCGGTAGTTCTTTTGTTATATATTTCCACTTCTTCTTAAAAGTGCATCTTTTAAATAGTTTGAACGCTTTATATTGTTGACACTAGAGGGACACTAGAATTAAAGCTAACTAGTAATGTCTCAGTTAGTATGTTAGTCCTTTCAGCGACGCTATAAAGTAAGTGCGATATATAAGTTTATAATGCAATATAGCCAATATGATTGTAATTAAGCGTTGAATTGTACACAAATATTAGGAAGCGAATTGTAGGGTATCTAAAAAATGATTTGTAGGCCCACCGACCAAGCAAATCAAGGCGGTGGCTGCAGGTATAGAGTAGCACAGCACATTACGGATTGTAACGCGCAACTCTGTTTTTTGATAGAGATGAGGCTTTCCATGTCGCTGCTGCTAAAATTTTTTTTCAGCTCAGCCCTCTGTCGCAAAATACTCACCCTCTGCGCAGCCAACGCGTGGAGTATCAATACCTTCGGAACACAAGTTTTACTTCTTGATCCCGTCGTCTCCGGAGCCCCCGACTCGAGCTAGCACGCAAGGAATTCGGTTACGTAGTTGACCTTGGTATCATGCGGCCCCTCGACAGCGCATGGACCGGCCCGCTCCGCGTGTTCCCGATGCCAGATACCTGCTTTCGCATCACCGGCAGCTCAAATTTGCTCTTTACACGCGCCTACCTCTATCATCATCGCGTCGGTAGGTGAGCAGCAACACTACCAACATCTGCGCCAGCTGTTCAATACGCTCAGGGCAGTGCGCATCAGGGTCAACCCGGACCAATGTCTATTGGGGAAATCGGCAATTCTTTACCTGGAATACGGCTTGGGGCCACTGGCGGAAATATAGGCGTTGCATCCTAGGTGTGGCTCATCTTCAGGCCCACCAACGATCTTCTAGAAAACCTTTCTGTAAAGAAGAAGGCAGTCGCTCTCGCATGGTCTGCAACAGTCGACGATGCTTTCTCAGCTTGCAAAAGGGCCCTGGTGGAGGCCGTCGGCACCACTTTCCGACATCACGACGCCCAGCTGAGGTTACTGACTGACGCATCCGACTATACAGCCGATGCAGCTTTTGAGCAGCAGGAGGCAAACGGTACATGGAGACTTATCGGATTCTTCTCCAGGAAGCTTTTAACGTCAAGCGTCGGTACATGACGCAGTTCGGCACTTTAAAATCATCCTCGAAGAAAGGGCCTGTACGCTGCTGACAGATGATCTGCTCTTAATCTTTGCAGCGTAGCAACCACCCGACAAGGCTCGCATGTACAGAGCTGGCCCATCACCAGATAGCGGACAAAGACCTCTTGAATGCGCCGAAGTCAGTCTTGCAGCCTCTCACCTTGGACGGCTCAATGCTTGACAGCGCGTGATCCGTCCCTATATTCCTCGCCACCTCAGAAGGACGGCCTCGCTCACCCAAGAATTCGAGGGACGTTCCGACTGGCAACACAAAAGTACTTCTGACTCAGCATGCTGAAGGACATCGTGTGCTGGGCGACCGTGTGCGTGCAGTACCAGCATCCAAGGTGCATCATCACAACCGTGCGGCGCCAGGTAGTTTCGTAAAGCCCGACGCACGCTTCGCCCACATCCACCTGGACATCGTGAAGCTGCTCCTGTACAACGGCTTGCAGAGCTGCCCGATCAACAGGCAGATACAATCGCCAGAGTCTTCTACAAGTAATGGATCTGCTCATTCGATGCAGTTTGTGGCGCGCCTTCTCTCGGTCCTTGCAGTTCCCTTCGAAAATACGGTGCACATCTCGCCTTACCACCCACAGGCGAACGGGATACTCGAGTGTCAGGCGCTACTCACAGTCCTGCTCGGCCTCCATACCTCCTTGAAGAAGGACCTGCAAGCGTCATCGACAGAAATGGTCTTCGGTACCTTACTTTTCATTCTGGGGGACTTTTTTTATGAGTTCAAGTCATTCTCGGGCTCATGCACTGGATTTCGTCCAGCAGCTGAAGTCTCTTAGCAAGTCTACGTCCAGTACCCGACTCCAAGACTAGACCTTCATACGTGCGCCTTCATCTGCCGGCGGGTGGGTGCTGTAAGGATGACCCTTCAGCCGCCGTACACCAAATCTCACAGGCCTGAACGACCTGGCCTTCATCGTGGACATCGATGCCACGCCGCGGACAATTTCCACAGTAGCGCTGAAACCGGCATTTCTGGAAGCGGTAGACCAATCGGGGACTTTTTCTCTGTTGCCTCTACCCGAGCAGCCCCCAACACCGACGAGCCATCGTATTCTGACATACACACGGCAACTAATTTAAAAGCGCCCATGTGAACCGCCTTCGCCGGAGCTGGATAGATAAAGGTCTGGCCATGCTGTGCTGGGATTAGAGATTGTCTCGACCACCGAACCTTTTACTTGTACTCGAGGGACCGACAATAAAGACACGCGCATCCTACGTACGGGGTACTGTCCTGTCTGCCTTGAGTTGGAGAGCATAGTGTGGGCCTCTCCTTCTGCACCAGGCTATTTCTCCTCTTCGACTTCCAAAAATATATTCGACTAAAACTTGACATAGTGATTGATAGTATCAAGGCGGAGGGCTACTAACTCTTGGTTTTGCGAATAATATTAAACTTATTACGAATCAAGTATTCTTCTATCGTTCTACCGCCGTATCGACTCAATCGATAAAAGTTGAATATGACCCCCCCCCCTTTAATATGGCTTATTTTGTTTGAGCCTAAAAATTTCATAAATAAACAAATTGTACTATATTGAATAGAATAGAAATTATGTAATTTTATTGGATATCCTTAAACATTCTTTGTATTATTGTTGACAAATATAATATATTTACCTGATTTCATATTATAATTAATTACGAATGGCAGTGATGGTGAAAATCCAGATATTTATTAATTGCACAAATCGCTCTGGTAATATTTTATATACAGAGATTGCCAGTAACAAATAGAAGTAGTAGATGTGAAACCACCAAAAAAAATGTATGTTGAAACTGTGTCACCGTTCATCTCTAAAGTACAGGATCTCAGAGGTTAAATTAAAGATGTTGGGGACAACGGATATAACAAATTTTATGTTATCTTCAATCGAGTTACAGCGGATAGTTGTTAGCGTGGGATAGCTCAGATCCTAGCCATCAAACATTAGCATACCACAAATAAAATATGTACAAATTTATATTATATAATATATTTACGAATGTTTTTATTGATATATTCAAATTTATTAGTGTTTATACGAAGTATACTATGCCAATACATTTTATAAGCTACTGCTTCACCCCAAAAATACCAGTACTTACTCCTACATATTTTATTAATTGAACACCACATACAACTTTGAAAAATAATAAAATACCATATGAAATGTTGCATAACCTAGAAAGTCTCAATTAAGATATTTATAAGTATTCGGATCAACGGTTTATATTCATAACAAAGTTCGAAAAACTAAATGTGATGAAAAGTCATATTAATCGGATACGAGCCTAACGGATATAAAATATGGGATGTTCAAAATGAAAAATTTGTTACAGTTAGAGACGTTATTGTCGACGAAACAAATTTTCTAGAAACTAACCCATAATCTTTTATGATAAAAGTAAATTTAGAAAAACTGATGCATCCGACGTAAAGTCAAAATCGGAGGATAGATTACAAAAATCTAATAGTGAAAAATTAGATATGTTTAAAAAATCTGATATTGAGAAATCAGACAGATTTGAAAAATCTGAAGTTGAAAATTCAGATATTTATAGCAAATTGGATCGTCAAATTCATGACAATATTAAAAAGTCGAATTTTTCAAAGTCAATAGATAAAAGTAGTGAAATCAGAAGGAGTGAAAGGGTTACCGATTTCTAAAATAATAAATAAATAAAAAAAAGATAAAGAATAAAGCATAGAATATGACTATATGATGATTGCTAAATCTCTAGGTAAAGATATACCACTAACGTATAGTGAAATTAATTCTATAGAGATGATAAAGACAGAAATATGTGATAATAATCTAGTATGTAAATTAAATAAAGCTTCATACGGATTAAAACAAGCAGATAGATGTTGGTTTGAAATGTTTGAAAAAGCTCTTGAAGAAAAAGGCTTTCAAAATTGATCAGTTAATAGATGTATATATATTTTAGATAAGGGAGATATACCAGAAAATATATATGTAATATTTTGAGATGATCTTGTGATGCACTACACCTTCATAAATTTTAAAAAATTTTTTAACAAAATATAATATACATATACATATATCTATAATATAAATCATAATACTCTTCTTATGCCAAAATGGCATAGTGTATTTTCGTATAAAGACTAATTTACGTTCGCACGATAACATATATTAATATATTTATAACTGCATGTAATATAATTTGCCCAACGCGGATGTACAGCAAACAGTAGAGGGTCCAAACATATAAGTAAATGGCGAGCAGATTCTTGTTGGTGATAAGAATATGAAAGTTGCCTGCATTGGGTCAAAAAAATTGAAAAGGCTAGTACATGGAAATTGAGTAAATAGACAACTCGATGACTTATTTATGCGAGCCTTACTTTAAGAAATATTTATTTTTAATAAAAGCTTGTACAAAAAAAGGAGTTTGAGTATGGTACGAAGAGGATCGAATAGTATAGCGATTAAAAGACACAAACGAAGTCGCAACCGATAGAATCAAGTATTACTCATAAATATGGTACTTGAGCGAATTCAAAAGCTTAGCTGTCAAGCACAAAAGTCGTGTATTTACAAACGTTTCTTATAAATTGATCGCAGCTAATCGTAAGTTGTACTCAATACAGGGCTTTCAAAATCCAAGTATAATTCGCATTTTGCAAAATGCAAAATCCAAGAAGTCAAGCTACGATGGCTCTTCTTAGAAAATTTCCAAAGCCTCAGAGTTTCCCAAAAGTTTTCTCTATACAGTAAAACATTCGAGTGCAATAAGTTATGCCAGTGCCTCTCAGAATTATCAATTTCCCAAACGGATTGTGTAAAAGGATTGAATCTTGCCGATTATACCTGTGCAGTAAAGTCAATTGTAGAGGATAAAAACCTGTTATATTCAGAATAGAATATGATTATACTTGGCTAATAAGGAACCCGCTAACGAACTAACAAACAAACCTAAGTATGTACAAATAGGCGATGAAAAAGTGAACATCAGACCCTTATAAAACAATAAACAGTAATGTTTTCAAATGTTGCTCCACCAATAACACATTCTTGGTGATCGAAGAAGTACTCGACACTTTGATTAAGCGTAGTGCGACAATAAACACTCTTAAAGCTTCTATTGCAGAAGACGGTCTAAACCATGTTTTAAGCTCCAGACGGCAAAGATATATTGATCCAACAGCTGGGTCGAAATTACTGGATTTACTGAAAATTAATTACGAAGTCGTCACCTACTTTATTTATCCGAGCATACAATCACTCAAAGGCTATAGCGGAATAAGCATATAAAAATTGACCTAACCTGAATCTTAATTTGATCCTAGCTATTCATAAGGACGCATTTAAAGACCTCTTGAGCTAAATTTTCACACCTCTAGGTTTAAATCTAATGTCCCTAGACTAAAAAACGTGTCTTTTTGAAAAACATTTTTTCTGTTTGACGGTTTGCTCCAAAAAATCTGAAGAAATTCATGAAAATGTATTTCCCAGTGAGGAACTACTCTGGTTTTTTCAGTTTTTAGAGACACAAAATTGGACACAGGAAAAATATTTTAATTTTTTAATCATTTTTTAGGTTATGTAGATTATATTTGGCTACGATTCAAATAACTCTATTTTATGTGTTTTCCCCCTCTTTCGAATGCTGCTGTCAGATATATCATTTTCAGACCGGAACATGCTCAAAAATCGAATAAACCATTTATTTCGCCTATTTTTTGCTTGTTTTCGGCACATGACCTGCAAAGACAGATATTCTAAAGGCGTCAAGGCATTCAAAAGTATTCTAAGACTCCATCTCATATATAAAAAGCTTTTAGAAATAGGGACCATATCCCTGAAGTGCTAAAGGAACTAATCCGATCAAATTAATCTACATGGAAAATTATTTATTCAAATTATGGTAAGTTATTTATCGTTATAAGTAATATTGAAATAAATTATATCGAATAAACTATTTTTTCATAGTTAATTCAGTACCATATATCTAACAGAAATTGAGGCGCTGTTTGTAAACAAAATTGTTTTTACTATCTTGCGCTGCTCCCGCAATTAGTCAGAATACGGTAACAAAATTGAGCATGGCGATCTCAGAAGTTCAATGATAGAACTCTGAACGTTTTAGCCAAGAAATCAATTACATTTCTGAATCTGAGTAGTTTTGAATGCGCAAGCAGAAAATAAATTTGTTTGTGCTTCATCTTAAACCTCTGAGTCACCAATGCTTAATTTTAATATATTAATATATAATGTAATAAAATTAATCTACATAAAACTAATAAAATAATTATTTATTATTAATGATATAAATAAGAATACATTGATTGAAATTATAGTAGATTTCGTCATTTAAATATAACAATACTTTCAATCTCCCTATATCCTTTCCTATCCCGCTATAGCCTTTGCTACATTTGCCAAATGAATGGACATATTAAGCACTGTATAGATAAGATAGAATTGAACGAAAAAAATGTAATGATGATGTATAAAACGCAAAACTTTGCGATAATAATCAGCTCTTAAATATAAAGGAGACTACAACGCAAGATTTAAACGTAAATACGCTACAGTCAGGAAATATAAGACGATCATGAAGCAGTATTTCAACCAATACAGAAAATAGTATCAAATTAAAAACTGTAAAAAAAAGCAAAATTTAACCAGAAAACAAAGATAAAATAAATCAAATCACAAACACAGCTTCACAACTAGAGGCAGCATGCAAACTTTTTTCAGAAAATAATAATTATCCGCTAAGCCTAAAAAGTATAACAGAATGCTTTTACGGATCATTTGGAAAAAAACATACCAGAACTTACACTCAAATATACTAACAATATCTCCTCACTTGCAGAAATGTTAAGAAGTATCCAGGATAATGTCACAGATTTAAATCTTAAGTACCTCATCTACAGAATTATTAAACAATTAATAAATGAATGCCTTTCTACCCGAAAACGAAAACGACAGCTCCAAAAGTAAATCACAAAATATGGAAGAATAATGTTACGATGGCTAAATCAAACGTTATCCACAACTTACTAAATCTACTGCATTGGAACACAAGAAGTATAAAAAAATGCCTTCAAGAACTTCCTATGTTGTTAACAAAAATATACATTTTTATTTGCGTCGAAACATGGCAGATCGAAGAAACAGAAGAAAAAAGATGATTTCAATTTCTTGGTTATTAAACACTCTGCAAAGATCGACTAAATAAAAGAGGTGGAGGTATATTATTTGTAATAAGAAAAAATATTAATTTTATTGAAATAAAGAACATAAAGCATCTACATCAAAGTGTCGAAATAGCCGAAATACAAATACGTACCCGGAGCTCAAATTATTTGCTTACTACAAATTACGTGGTAACGCATTAGCTGCAGAAGAATTTGGGAAAAAATGAAAATCGCGTCCTAGCAGGCGACTTCAACGCTCATAATCAGCTTTGGAACTGTGCAAACCCAGATTTAAACGATAAAAAACTCTATATCAAAGTATTAACGATCATGATCTTTGCTTACATAACGTAGACACCAAGACTCACATAAACTTTAATAAATATACAAAATCAAACATAGACCTCATCATCTCAATAATGAAAATCTCCGATAAGGTATATGCTACAATACATGATGAGAGTCTAGGGTCTGACCGCTTTTCCATTTTTTCGAATACCGAACAAAGAAATATATGTACAAAAAAAAATCGTTAAAATAAAAAAAGTAAGAACTGATTGGAACCATTTCACGATGGAACTCACCTTTAAATACGAAATAGTAAAACTTTATCAGATTCAATTCTCAAATAGGAAAAAACACTGCAATCCAGTTCCATGGTGGAATAGTGAATGTGACAGAATAAAAAGGCAAAGAAAAGCGGCTTACTAAAAATGGGAATTTACTCTTAGTTTGCCTGATCTTATTAAGTATAAAAGATTACAAATCCTCGCCACAAGATCTTTCAAATCTTCAAAAAAATATATAACAAAGAATTAGCTGAAACTGTTACCTTCAGAAGTGACACCAGCTATGTATGGGATAAATGTAAAAAGATAAAAATCAAATAGGTAAATACCATATTCTCACATAATTCTGAAAATCTACCAAATGACAGTAAAATCGAAATCGCACTTAAAAAAATAAGTCCAGCACGGGTAATTACAAACTCTGCGCAAATGCCAAATTATAATAAAAATTAATTTTTCGACTTATTATATGATATGCAAGAATTTAATATTGCACTGAATTCCAAAAATTGTTCTTCTTCCCCGGGAATGGATGAGCTAGACTATGAAATAATAAACAAAGTGCATACTAAGTACCATTCAACCGTATTAGATTGTACCACGAAATGTATACTACCAACAATTATCCAGACAATTGAAAAAACTCATATATTCATTTTATCGACAAGTCCAATGGGAAGGAGGTTAGACATATAGCACTTGCGTCGAGTCTGAACAAACTATTTGAGACCTTCGAATCAACCAACCAACTACAGCATTTTCTAATAATATGCCAATATTCTAAATACAAGAAGAAACAAATTATGCAACTATTACCAAAAAAAACCCTCATCCCAAAGAGAGAACAAATACTTTTGAGGTACAAGTTTTCGAAGTTTGGTTTTGAATTGGCGGGTTTTTCCTCGAAAGAGTCAATATAGTCATATGTCTAGCTACAGTGCAAAATCTTTCATAAACCCGTCTGATATGTATTTTATTCCATTTGAGAAAATTATTCTGGTATTCAGTGACTGCAACTAAATTAAATGCAATCAAATATCTTCATCAGAAATCTCCAATTAATCAATTAAAATACCTGTGATCCTAATCTCACACTAAACAATAAATTTAGTAGCAATGAACAAATAATCCTAACTACGTTACGAATCGAACACACAAGGCTCACATATTTATGTTCACAAATTTAAGAAAATACCACCACAGACATTCCACAGTATGCTGCAACCAAAGAATAGTGATTAAACATATTCTAATAAAATGCGCATCCTACGGCTAAGAAAGAAAAGAACTGATAAATTATGTGAATGTGGTTGAAATTTTAATCTCAAATGCAATAGAAATCTAAAATGAATTTAATCAGCTTTTAATTAACGATTTTAAACGTAGGAATTGTTTTGTAATTATTTTCAAAATAATGTTCTGATCAGTAAACATAATATAATTGTTACATATGTTGAATAATTAAAAAAAAATTAATTTTAGATTGATATGGTAAAATCTCACGTTGACGTAATAATGTATGCGGTAATAAGTGGACAAAAAAGATACAAAATATATTAATGTAAGTAATTTGGAAGGATTTTATTTTTCAGTTATTACTGTAAAAATTACTGTAAAATGAAGATATTTTTATCTACTATATCGACGTCCTGGAAGAGAAACCCGCCAGTTAAAAAAAAATATAAAAACTTTAAATTTACGAATAAATCGATATATCGATGTAATTTGCTATTTTAATTAACTTTGAATCAATAAAATAATTTTCATTTTTCGTATTGCAATTCCATGAAATATTGCCATTCGAAATCCCTTTGGATTACTTTCGGAATTATCAATGTTTATATATTTTTAAATTTATATTTAATATATAAAATAATGATTTTCATTCCACGCATCAAGATTTAATGTTATTTACCTTAACTTTTAAATTAAATTAGCAAATATTGCAAATGCTTTGGTAGAACAAAATATTCTCTCGTCAACAAAATCTTTATCAATATAAATTCAATTTTTTTTCTTTTTAAATTAAAGGTTGAAGTATCTACTTTACGATGTCGGAAATAAATTTTAGATTTAACGCCACCCATATTTATGTGATCCACGCATCTTGAAGTACAACTCTACCCCCTTTATTTAAAAAAAATCGATCCTGCTATGATCTTTTTGACGATTTTACAGTGTTTCTCTTTTAGATTTTCCATATCCAATTACCGTTTTTAAACATACATATAAATGTATGTTTTAATTTAAGTTGTACATGAATTCTGTTACTTGTTATAAAACAACTAACAGAATACAATGCATTACACGTTTTCTTTGCTTTTTCTTGCACTTACCAGTTTCATACAGCGATTCCGGGTCCACCGTAACTACAGAGATATCAAGTGGGTTGCCTACCGGCAGGGACATACTTATCATTATTTCTTAAGGAGTTTATGAATACGTGTTACATGAATTACTTTCTTATTGTACTTTGCTGTTTATTGTTAAAGGCAGGGTTCTCGCAATAAAACAAAATTCATAAAGATTTGTGAATATAATGTTCATAGCATTGTTATTTTAATACTGAAAGTGATGTTCAAGACCTATATTGGAGTTAAGTAATAATGCTTTTTACAAGAAGCCATGTGAAAGTAATATTCTCTGTTACATGATTACATGATTTCCAATTATATTTTATATTTTTAATTTTATTTAGTAAACAAAAAATGGAATCAAAGAAATAAAAAAATTCGAAGAATTCCATATGAAGTATTTAGTTATATTGCCACACCAACAATCAATATATGTGCTTGGAAATAAATAAAAGTGTAACAACAGGTCCGTTGAGTGAAGAACGAAATGTAGTTTGCCTATTAAGAAACTTGGCAATTGCGAATAATATTGTATACTAAGGTTGTTTAAGCGATATAAATACCCAAGAGAATGATTTCAAAGAAAACATCAAGGTAACAAAATAATAATAAAAGTCACCTGAAAAATAATATATATGTTGCTAAAAAATGTTGCTGTTTCTAATTTAAATTGTTTAATTATTATTAAACGGATTCTATTTTAAGATGATATCGTATCATATAAAAATATGAGTAATGTAGGGATGCATAAATAATGATCTCGACATATAGTAAATAATGCATGAAAAGTTATTTATTATTCTAATTTTGTTTATTTTCTTTTACAATTATCAAATTAATAATATTATTTATATTTGAAGTTGTGATGATAAGATAATCAATACTGTTTGCACAATAACTAATAATTAAGTATGTTTTGTAACTTTCATTTACAAGATGTAAAATTTTTGTCTTTTTAGCAGATGCCTCTCATGTAAATGTAAATTAGAAAGAGCAACATTTTTTTCGCAACATATATTATATATTTTTTCAAACAATTTTTATTATTATTTTGTTTCCTTGATTTTTTTTTAAATCATCTTCTTTGATCTTTTTATCTGTTTAAACAACAATTCATCAATACGCATAACTAAACATCAATGCATGGAAAATTAATTAACTAAAATATGTACGTTTACCGGGTTCTTCTTCAGATCGAACATTCGGGAGGAGCGAATTTCAACTCGTCACTAAACACTGCGATCATTTGGCTATCATCAGTGATGCTGTCTAAACCGAGATCTAGGGAGTTTCAGCTGCACAGGGGCATAGGGACCATCGTCGCAAGTATGGGCGACGGGATGTAGGGGCAGGGAGAACCCGGTTACACTAATCCAAGCAATAATGATTCCCTTCCAATCCCACCAAACACACAGCAAAACCTTCCTGGCCTTCAATCCCGGCTTGGCCACTGTTTGGGACGAATAACCGGCCCTCGACCACGACCGTTTTCGCTTTATATTGTCGTATGTGATCCATTTTTCGTCGACAGTCACCATCCGCTTCAAAAATGGATCGAGTTCGTTTCGTTTCAGCAGCATATCGTAGGCGTTTATTCGGTCCAGTAGGTTTTCTTTGCGTCAAATCATGCGGCACCCAAGCATCAAGTTTTTTCTTGTATCCAGCCGTCTGCAGATGGTTTAAAATGGTTTAGTGACTAACTCCCATCTCCTGGGCGATGTCACGAGATGCCACATGTCGGTCTAGCTCGATTTTTTCTAGGATTTGTACGGTATTCAACGTCACAAGTCTTCCGCCGGCTGGCTTATCCATGGTGTCGTATTCACCGGCTCTGAATCATCGAAACCATTCCTCCGCGGTTCGAAGTGATAGAGTACCATTCCCCAAAACAGTATTAATCTCACGGAACGTTTCTCTAGCGGATTTGCCTTTAACGAAGGAAATCTTTAAAACAACGCGAATTTCGACATCAGTGAACTCCATGTTTACACGTCTATAACTGTTGAATGGAATAATAGATTATGTCAAGACCTTTAAAATGATGTACAGTATTGCCAGATATGAGCTCCGTAGCGCTTTGTACATAGCCGCGAAATTCAAAAAACAAAAATGCGGAAGGGAGATATTTGACAACCTTAATCATATTAAGCGAGCAAGTCTACAATTCGTTGATGTTGAAATGCCCGCGGAGGTGGCGGTATTCGCGGAAGTTTATTAGAATAAGAAATTACTTAAATGAATAAATACGTGTTATGTATTTTGGATAAAACAAGATCATTTATTCATTACCTAGATTTTCTATACTTAAAGACGCTGAGTGCGTGCGCCAAAACAATAACGACGCGTTCGAACACGAACCGGCACGCGCGCTCGAGAAGGCAAGATTCGCGCGAATAAATATGCTGATACTGCTGCACCTTCGCGTTAAGGATCCACGGAGGGATCAGTACAGAATTAAACGGCTTCGTCCTACTCACTCTATTTTCGAAAGTCCCTCGATCAAATACCATACACACTCACTCCAAGCTCTTCTCATTCTCAAGATCACTGGTCGTCCTTCCTTCCTCTTTATTATGATAAAAAGATATTGTCTTGCCGTTTGCTCGCTTTATGGGGACACATTCAACCCAGCGAGTGAGCAAGTCCTCGAATACCAGGATATATTTGTTATGTCCTGACTACTCAACTTAGTGACTATAGTGAGGATATAGCCAATATTGTCTTAGTGACGGAATATTGAATAACATGTAATATAATTATATATTTAAAAGGGCTTACCTTGTAGTTGCTTTGAGTAATTCTATGTGTATCCATTCATTCAGAGTTGTGGATAAATGAAGTTGAACTCACTGACTTTAATTGCACTGTGATTACAACTTAAGTAATAACAATTTACAATTCTTAGTTGATTATTTGTCTTTATAAAAGATTAGTAAGATTTAATAACCAATTGTCGTGCAGACTTGTACGGAGATCGAAATACGAACTGTCGGAAATGATATTAGTCGAGGCCTTTTATATCAATCGTCTTGCTTAACTAATTTTACAATATTATTAATTTTTATTATACATTTTTCTTGTTTACTGCTGAATTTAGGTAGCCTTACTTTGTTATTGAAAAATTACTGCGTTTGCATTTTTACAACGTCGCTTCTCCCATCGTGCTTGCTCTACTTTTTTGTAGTACAATTACAGTATGCTGCGCCAATGCTTATTTCTCATTATTATAACTTCTATTGAGTTTCAGTGTTTTCTTATAATGTTTTCGTGTATCTATTTTGGATTATAAAATAGTTAAATACGTATATCTGCTTAAAATAGCTTAAGTGCAGTAATCTCATATTTTAGTTTATTATATTAGAGTTTATCATTTTTAACAAAAAGTTGTGTTTGGAACCTTAAACAAAATGTATAGGTATCTATAGATCAAAAATACTATAACGAAATTAGCGTCGAAATTTATGAACGTTATAGGATGTTACATATTTATTCCCATGAACTGTTCTCGGTTTGGGACCCATCGCATCTCCTGCGACGACCCGCCATGGGCGCGTAATGGTACGTTTACCCATTAGGCCCGTGGATGCACGCTGCTCGACTTTGTACTGCTGGCAAACGAAATAGTGTTTGATATACTCAGATACGCCCTTGTACATTTGAGGCCAATGATCGTACATTCGGACTCTTGTCTTCACACGCCCCTGGTAGCCAACTGACGATTCGTCATGGTATTTTTGCAGGATTTGGTCCATTCGTTCTTTTTGGACTACGATTTTCCAAGCTTCATAGTCCTTTATCGAAGCTGAAAAATTGTCGTCAACCACGTTGTGATAGAGTCCTCAACAATTTTCGGACCATATAACCATACCATTCGTTGCGCGTGCCATTGGACACTTTCAATCTGCAGAGAGTGAAAAAAATATGAATATTTTGGATAATTAAGATATCGAGATAATTTTTTTTTAATTCGAGGTAGTCTATTATATTCCGATTCGCCTTCGTAGTGAGCAGCGCGCATCCACATCCCCACTTTTTGCTGGCGCATCCCCACTTTTTGCTGGCGCATCTCCACTTTTTGGTTGCATTTTGTTTCGAGAAACGGTACCAATTGCCACCATCTACATTTTTGTTATTAAATAATAATATTAAAACTTAATTTTATGCATAATATTAAACATTAACTCTTCATAGATATTATCATAAAGTATCAACTCTTAATAATAATAATTGACTTAACAGCAAATTATTAAAAAAAAAAATTTTTCTTTTTCTAATTAGCTTAGACTAATATTTTTGATAAACAAATGTTTATGAAGATTCCATTAATTAACCTACTAAGTTTGGGATTACATGTTCTCAGAATTTCAGGTAAAAAATGAATAAAACAAGTGAATCTTACCGACCTCAATTTTGAAGCCTTTTCCAAACAAATAAAATTGTTAAATCGATTTTGTTCATAAATGTACATAAAACACTCGATCTAAAACACATTCTTTATACTTCAAAAATAAAATCTCAAATTTTTATCTTGTTCTCGTGTAAACAGTTGGAGCCGTGAAAAAATTTTTCAAAAAACTGTATATTTCTGGGTTTTTCCATAAGTTAAAAGAATTCCAATCACAAACGGTTCATATAAATCTGTATTAGTGAAAATTTTACCGAGATTGGCCGAAACCGTACATTGGTAGATTTAAAAACAAAATAAACATATTCGGCTTCATATTTTTATTAATTTTTTCATAATTATACTTAATTTTGAGGAATATTAAACTACATTTCGGCAACTCTTGCTGTTAATAAATATTATTATACTTTTCATTTATAACGTTTTTATCAATAAATAATTATAAATTCAATTGATTTTATAAGAGAACTCTCTTTTGTGTTTTTAAAATTGGAACAAATGCCAGATTGACATACTGCAACTTAAAGAACCTGTAACGAACTAGCACAATAAATAAACGTTATGATATTTCTAAGTTACGTTCTTTGTATTTCGAGCAGCCCGCTTATTTTTACAATAATATGTAAATGTGATCGGAGTAATTTATATAGAAAAACTTCATTCCAAATCGCCACACCAATATATGCCGTGCTGTGCCGGGACAATGTTACATTTGAAGCAATCGGGAAATCTACAGTTGCGAGACTTGTCGTGCCGTGCCGTGCCGGGAAAACTACATGTTTTCGAAGGCTGTGTGTTCTCGCAACTGTGGTTTTTTAAGCGGCAAATTTAGCATTTTTGAAAGCAGGATAAAGAAGATTTTGAAAAAATAATTGAAAATGTTCAATTATCCGAATCGAGAGGTGGCGCAAAATACGGCGATTTGAAGTCGCGCATTAGAGGAAAAACAATCACGAAAGCTCGAGTATCGTAAAAAGGGACAATGCGACGGTCTTGATCTCTTTTCTTTCTCCGACAACGACTAAAAATGCCTCGCATAACCTTTTAATTGTTTCAATCATGCAACTAAAACATTACAGAACCTTTGTTTTTTAAAAAAATGTTTTTCTGGTCAATCCCGATATATTTATCCAAATGAGTGAAAGTATGCTACCAAGTTTACAAGAAACGTTAAATTTCTTAAGAAAATTAGTACCTGAGTTAGGATTGTCAGTTATCAAAACCCAATTTTAATTTATTTTAAAATTAATTGTTTATTTGCACTATATAAAACAAATATATACCAAAAATAAGTTTCTTACAGAGAATAATCCTAAAAACGAACAGAAAATTGAAAAATATGTAAATAAGTAAATCATTGTCGAGGGCTCACACTTATATAATTTTGCAAAATTCTATTTAGTGAAGAATGTACTCGTCATGTAAATCTGTATATGAGTGTTCTACCAATAAACTGTACCGTCAATAAGGAACGCTGGACTGTTGGTGCCGTTGCCAGGGTGATCAAATTTGGAATCGAATGGTGGTCGCCACATTAATCTAGCATGTGTGATAATAGTTATGTTATCTAAGTGTAAGTATTTTAAAATCTGATTTTGAACTGGCTGTTTTTCGAAGCCTATTTCCGAGCTGGATAGTTCCATAAATGTTCTTTTAAAAATGGGTTTTTCCACCAAGGCATCGATATAGACATCATAATCGGTTGCGATTCTGTGCAAAATTATATAGTTTCAAAACAAAGTAGCAAACACCAATTATTGAACACATAGCTAAAACATTAGATTCCAAGAGTAGACATAAGGAATATGTCTAAGGAGACAAATAGAACAAGACGTTTAAGAACTTTCAGTTTATATAACTTCTTAATTGATCTTAAAAACTACAAGCCTTTAGTAAAAACAAAGCAACCCATTCAATTAAAAAAAATAGATAAATTAGTAAATAAATAAAATAAAATAGATAAAAATAAAAATAAATAATAATAAGTAAATAAAACAGCTTTATTCTTGAGCAAAGTTATCGCTCGCTGTTAGGATTCAATAATCCGCATCCTTAAGCATTTTACGAAATCATAATTTTCTAAGAATAAATCGACGCCTTGGAGGAAAAACGAACCAGTTAAAAAAAATGTAAATAACAGTCTAATAAAATTATGTCCAAATTTATATTTAATATATTTATATACTACGTCAGTATTAGATACATATATATTTCATATATTTATGAATTTATCCGTTTCCGAGTCGGTTGGTTCTTGAAATCTTCTTTTGAATTCGCTGGTTATTGAAGCCTATTTTTATTGTCAGTTCATCAAATTACCAAAGTGTGAACAAAAAATTATTTATAAGCAAATTAAAGGTCTACTCTGTAGTTGAAATTTGTATAAGATATCTTTCGATAAATGTAGAATAAACTGTTAAAATTGGAAATCTCCTGCCACTTTGGTCAATTAAAAAATTTTCAAAATCAAACTACGATAGTTATTTTAAGTTTAGACATTGGGCGATGCGATTTAGATAAATATTTAGTAAACGACAAAAATTAAGCAAGCCATAGTAATGTCAACCAACATAGCTTTTGTAAACGACCTTGCGACTATAAAACTACAACTTATAACAAAATAACGTGTTAACGAACCTTTTAGGTTGCTTTAAGTTATACATAATATACAGGTGGGATGGCTTTTTTAACCAGAGTAACTTGTATATTAAACAATCATTGTGAAAAAAGCTACTCAGTTTGTCAAAAATAATATATTTTTCTCTCGAAAACTTTGAGTTTTCATATATTTAATAAAATGTATGAAATTGTCATCCTGTAATATTACACATAAAATTGGACAAGTTTTTAGTTAAATTTCGCATCGATATTATTCAAATTACTAAGAAATTCATCTCGCTATCCAGACATATACGTTAACTGTAATTATATATTTCGTACGCACATAGTCTTATTATAATTATTATATCGCTTTATATTTCATTGGAGAAAATTCTAGTTAAAGTATGTGAACAACACGAGCTACGTACTTAGGATTATACAAATATATAGTCCTTTAGTAATCTAGCGTTTGCGGCTTAATCTTTGTCTTTGTCTTTATCTTAATCTCAACGGAGGTGCAAGAAGATCTTAAATCTTAATTGCTAACATTTCTCAGCAGAAGGATGGTTTAAGATAACCATTTACATGATTTCGCAGAAAAGAAAAAATAAAGAGATATACAATATGCATGCTATCTTCGTACAGAACTATTGCTTGTTTTAATTGTATATTCTGAAATTAAATGCATTGCATATTAATTAATTGCATTTTAGCTAAGTTTTTAATTTTCATGTTTATTCTTTCGATCTTATAAAATAAAAAGCAAGTAAGAAACATAACAAAAAATGGATAGCAAGTGCACCAAGACATGATAGAATTAGATCGTCTCTCAAATCATGATGAATTATGGCATATATGAGTTTGTCATATACACTCTTCAACAAAAGTATCGCAATACCTACTTCCGACTAAAATTTGTCGCAACTTCAAAGATGAAAAGTCAAGTAATTCAACATCACTGATTCAATCGTAGAATAGATCGAAATTCTAATTTTTTCACGAAAAAAATGCCTCCTTTTAATATAATTTTTTAATCGTTATACAATTTCTAAAAAAGCAATAGCGAGCCCGATTTTATTTTAAATTAAAAGGAAAGAGTTGGATATTAAGATACATGGATCAGATTTTTTAAAAGAATCACCCACGCCCAGGCGCACTTCCAAATTACTTTAAACTTTTTATCAATTTTTACATTTTCTGCCAGTTTTCAAAAAATTCTAACTAGTCGGGGAAACATTTTTCACTAATACTCAAAAGAGACTTTTTTTCTAAAATAAGTTAATCTTTATAAATAAAATATTTTCAAACCTGTAGATATAGATTGTAATAATATCATAAGTAATCATAAATAAAAATTCATGAAGACGTCTTTGATGAATACAAAAGTATCCATGAAGATTAGAAGTTGGGAATCAAGCTCTATTTCTATCTAGAAATAAATTTATCTTGCAATTTCCTATATTTATAATAAAATGTTATAAATTATAATGTTAAACTGCACTAAACATACTAATACATATTTACTAATAATACTAATAACACTCTTTACAAGTTCGTCCATGTTGAGAATGAACCAAACTAATCAATAAGTCCCTACTATTTCACTAAAGACTTACATTATACCTATAACATTACACTAAAGACTTTGGTTGAAAGTCATTCAGGTCTTATATAACAATTTTGAAAAGGTTCGATCGATTCTATATTTTCAGATTTAACATGATGAACCGTTTCAATAGTATTAATTTTATTATTTGACAGTTTAATAATATTTGCATTATTTATAACAATATGAGCATTATTACTACTTTCAAATTTTTTAAATTATTAGTGTTACGTCGTAACAATGTAAAATCATCACATCCGATTATATAATAATTATATTTAATTAATTCCTCACATTCAAAAACTTTGTCACTACATTATCTTAGTTTACTTGTTAAATTGTAGATATAAGCATCTAAACAGATTTCCTTATTTCTTCAAGAATGTTTCTATTATTCACGAAAGGAAAAACGTACCTTTAAGCCGATTCATAGATTTCAATACCTTGTAAAATGTATTTTCCCGGATTAAGCAGATTTATTACTCTCAGGGTTGTCTTAATCCTCGAGCGACAAAATTATTATTTTAAGGGCTGTAAATAGGCAAAATATGCCACACATGTACATCATAAACGGCGTACGCGACGAGAGTAGCTATTTATGACTCTCGACCTTTTTTTTATGAGATCTTTTTCCGCTGCGCATATGCCCAATTTCCTTCTTTCCAGACAAAGACAATTGTTCGTCCCTTCCAATAGAACCTAAATTCATTTAAGAACCTCCTTCTTTGCCCTTCCACTCGCCTTTACCTTCTGTCCTTCCGAACCATCATGATAAGTTTACAAAAATGTAAAAACCAGATTTGCTCGAGACATCGCGCTGAACGCACTATACCAAGAGTTCAAAGTCTCAGTGCACCTTTTTACTAAATTTTACGCATTGCTTGTATTCATCAAAATAAACGAATATTTCTCTAAGAAAAGAATTACAAAGTGTTTGTCATTATCTTGACAAAGATATTTCAACCAGCCGTGTAACCATACCTAGCGCACGCACGGCAGAAGCGCATTGATGCAAACCTGCATTAGCTTCAACATTTGGTCCTTCGAGTCGGATAATACAGCAAATTTCTACGACAGTTTCAAGGTGCAACTTCTGTGTGTTCAGCATATTACTTATTACGCAAAACTCAAGATATTTAAGAAAATACTTCCAACGGCATTTCGTTATACTACCCAATTACTCATCATTACAATACGTGTTCACGAAGCCAAAGGGATGCTACGGAATTCAGAACTTTCAATTAATAATTGCGACGAAATTAGAGCGCGTTTAGACAAAATCGAAAATATATTCGAAAGATTTGAACATATCCATACAGATATCGTTTTGATCGAAGAGAAAGACGAGCATGATGTCTACAGAGACGAATTCGAGGATTTATATTACTCAACTGCGAGAAACGCGCGAAATCTTATCAGGAGCTACACTGTATCTCCTCCGAATCAAAGTGAATCTGCAAATACGGTTAATAGTAACACAGATAACACTAGTCCAAACATACGATTACCAAAAATTAACTTGCCCTTTTTTAGTGGAGCATATGAAACATGGATGTGTTTTTACGATTTCTTTCAAAACATGGTTCATAAAAATACAAAAATTGCTGCGATAGAAAAATTCTATTATTTGCGCTCATACTTGAAAGGTGAAGCTACGACGGTAATTCAATCTTTAGAAACATCAGCCGATAACTACGAAATTGCTTGGGATTTACTAATTGAGCGGTATCATAATAGACGCGTTATTGTAAACACTCATTTAAAATCCCTGTTAGAACAACCAGCCTTTACAAAGGAAAGTGCTGTGAACGTCAGACAAATCCTTAATAATATTAACACGCATACGAGAGCTTTAAAGGCTCTAAAGCTGCCGATCGATACGTGGGATGCAATTTTAATATACTGCATGACTTCAAAATTAGACAAAATTACTCACCAAGAATGGGAAAAATCCATAAATTCCACGGAGCTGCCAACATTGGCCCACTTTATTGAATTTATTAAAACTCGGTGTCAGATTTTAGAAGCTACTTTCGCTCAAAATGATTCATCTAATCAAAGAAGCAATTTTAATTCAAATAAGAAAAATGTTTTAAGCATTACTTCCTCAAATGGCTATTGTAACTTTTGCAAACTACCAGTAAATGAGCGATATGGATTTGTAAAAAGGGAAAAATCTTGTTTCCATTGTTTAAGAAAGGGACACACGCTCAATAAATGTCTATGCGGGCCTTGTAAAAGATGCGGCAAAAAGCATCATACCTTATTGCACAACGAATAACGCGTCACTCTGGATGCGGTGCCGACGTCAGCACCGGCCCCGTCGGTATCCGTCAACAAGATTCAGACATATTCAAGTCAAGTACTATTAGCCACAGCAAAGATTCATTTCTATAACAAATTTAATAATAAAATAACAGCTCCCGTGCTCTTAGACGGCGGCTCACAAGCCCACGTCATTACCGAACGATTCGCAAATTTATTACAATTAAAACGAAGCACAGTGAATATTCCCATCGCTGCGCTAAACGAGTTAGAAACAAATATCAAGCAAAGCGTATCTACAAAGATTTCATCGGTTCTTGGTAATTATGAATCAAACATCTCACTTCTGGTTGTACCAAAAATCACAACGCCTCTACCATCTCAACACGTGAACGTAAAGGAACTAAACCTCCCTCAAAACATCCCGCTAGCCGATCCAACCTTTTACAAAACCGCTGAAATCGATGCATTGATTGGTGCAGAGGTGTATTATAAAATCGGGTGAGTAGGCCAAATAAATATAGAAAATCAAGATGCCGTTTTATTAAAAACTAAGTTTGGTTGGATTCTCGGTGGTAGCATTCGTAATCAAGTTAAACAAAATCGGCTTACGTGTAACATAGCTCTTTGCCGGGATTTATCTAAGTTCTGGGAACTGGAGGAAATACCAGAGAATAAATTTATCACTGAGGAAGAAGCTCAAGTAGAAGAGCACTTCTTGAAGTATGTGGCTCGCGATTCTCATGGCCGTTATTCTGTTAAACTTCCCTTCAATGAAAATGTTCAAAATCTCGGCGATTCATACTCAATCGCGCTAAAACGCTTCTATAATTTAGAACGTAAATTAAATAGAAATCCGTAGCTCAAAAAACGATACATTGAATTCATGAAAGATTATGAAAACTTGAACCACATGTCGATCTGTAATCGCGATGAAAGCGAATATTTCCGAATATGGGGTACATCACGCAGTTTTTAAAAATTCAGATATTACGAGTAAAATTCGAGTAGTCTTCGATGGTTCGGCAAAATCAAGTACAGGCCTTTCATTAAACGATACCTTAAAAATCGGCCCCGCAATACAAAGTGACATTTTCTCCATATTGATTAGATCGCGCATACCCAAATACATACTCATAGCAGATATAAAGCAAATGTACCGACAGGTATTAATGTCCAAAACTGACCGAAAGTATCTAAAAATCATATGGCGGGAAAATTCAAATCAAACATTGAAATTATACGAGTTAAACACAGTGACATACGGCACTGCTTCCGCCTCATTTTCATCGATTCGAGCGCTTCACAAGCTTGCTGAAGATGAAGGGCATAATTTCCCATTAGCAGCTGAAGTTGTAAAGCGTGACTTCTACGTCGACGATTTAATGACCGGGAGCAATTCTTTTGAAAATGCCCTTGAATTGAGAGATGAAATAAATAATCTCTTAAAACTAGGCGGTTTCGAATTAAGACAGTGATGTTCAAACGATCCTAGACTGATCGAATCTCTACCAAGCCAAATAACTAACGTAGAATTGTTTAAAGATCCGGAAAAACCAATTAAGGCACTTGGCATTCATTGGAGTCTACAGAAAGATAAATTATTTTACACACAAAATTTTACATTAAATGATAAAGAAAAAATCACCAAGCGAACGATCTCGTCAAGTATTGCTCAACTCTTTGATCCAATTGGATTATTATGCCCAATCACACTAAAGGCAAAGTTAATTTTACAAAACTTGTGGAAAATGAAGGTGGATTGGGACGAATCAATGCCTCTTGATATTCAAACGGAATGGCTAACGCATAAATCTGAGCTTCCTCTTTTAGCCAAAATATCATTCGAGCGACGTACATTAATTGACGATGCAATAGACACGCAGCTGCACGGCTTCTGCGACGCTAGCGAAATAGCTTATGGTGCGTGCATTTATATAAGATCAGCAAACAAAAGGGGAGAATGTATTTCAAGGCTACTTTGTGCAAAATCCAAAGTCGCCCCTTTAAATTCAAAGCTAATTATTCCAAAGGCGGAGCTCTGCGCAGCTTTATTATTAGCAAAACTGTACAAGGTTTCTTTATCAGTATTACCTATTACCTTTAATGATATTCATCTTTGGTCCGATTCAACCATAACACTTAATTGGATTAATACACAGCCAAGCAACCTAATTACATTTGTAGCAAATAGAGTCTCTGACATTCGATCACTAACAAGCCCTTCTCAGTAGAAGCACGTCCGATCTGAAGACAATCCCGCCGACTTTGCATCACAGGGTCAATCAATTTCTGATTTTATAAATAACAATACGTGGAAGCATGGTCCGCACTGGTTGGTTAAGAAAGCGAGCGAATGGCCCGTTTTTCCCATACCCAATGAACCTTTAATAGGAGTGCGCAAACAAATAATTCTAAAAAATACTGTAATTAATGACAATTTTCTGACGAAATTCTCCTCTATGACTAAATTAACACGCGTCATGGCCTATTGCTTAAGATTTACAACCAACTGCACAAAGAACGTTGAGAAATTTAAAGGCCTCGTCTCTGCAAATGAATTGCAAAATTCTGCTTATGATATTATTAAAATAATCCAAAGACAAGCATTTATTAGCGAACTGAATGATTTAAATAAAAACGGCCAAGTCAGCAAAAACAGTACACTATTGTCACTAACACCATTCTTAAACTTGAAAACTAATACTTAGAAAAATAATATAATACGGGTTGGAGGAAGATTAAAACACGCGAATCTATCTTACGACGAAAAACATCCTGTTATAACCAAAAAATAACCACATAACTGACTTGATAATCAAACGAGAGCACCTCAACTTGTATCACGCGGGCGTACAAGCCACATTATATCAGGTCCGAAATCGGTATTGGCCTTTGAATGCCGTGGGAACCACGCGCCGAGTAATACATGGGTGTGTAAGATGTTGCCGATTCACTAGAACCGAGCAAAATTATACTACGAGCGACTTACCGAAAAGCAGACTTACCGTTTCGAGATGTTTCGCAAATACCGGAGTCGACTATTGCGTACCCTTTTACATAAAGGAAAAGAAGCACAGAAATCGTGCTAAGGTAAAGGTTTATGTCGCGGTATTCATATGCTTCACCTCAAAGGCAGTTCATTTGGAAACCGTAAGCGATCAACAACAACAGAGGCCTTCATTAGCAGCCTACAGACAATGTCCGCACCCAATCACCACCTCCTTCTGCTACCGTTGCGGACGGCGCAACGTCAAAGTCCGGGAGTGCCCAAAATGCTCTCCGGCCTGGAAGGAAGAAGGTCCGTACATACGACGTCTCCAAGCCCACGTACCGTGGAGCGAGCCGTTGCCACCTTGGCCCTCAACGACACGCGAGAACAGGGGACCTCAAGGTCAAAAGTTATAGGTTAAAGGTTATCTACGTTAAACTCCTCTAGGCTAATTATTTTGTAAAAAAAAAAAAAAAATACACATACGTGTATCATCGTTTGTATTTAGTTTATAAGGTTAGCTATAAGATAAGTTCCTTTTCAGAAATAGCAAGTAAGGAATACAGAATAAAATTGATTATACTATTTTTACACATGACTATCTGTTGCAACACACATCACCACTCAAAACTAACCCTCCCACTTGTGCACCACATCACCTAACCTGTCCTAACTTCATAACAACCGGGAAGAGACTAAGTCCGCTGCACCATAGCTTAGATAGGGATTGGCCTACGGCCGCGAGGAACCGTCAACGGATTTACGGAGTAATCCGGAGGCTCACTCCTTTCTACCGGGAAGGGGAGAGTTGTAACGTGGTGAATTTTCCCCACGTCACAAGATCGTCGGCAGTCGCCGGGGCAGAGCGTCCCGAGGTAGTATGAATGTGAGTGTGAGTGATATTTAATTCAGCGTCTGCTTATAGAGTGTGCAAGCAGCGCGGGAGCGGAAGAGATACGCGCCAAATATAAAAAGGACGGCGGATTGCGACCTTTTCCACCGGCGAAAAGGACAAGATTCTTCTGGCAGGACGCAGATGGAACGGCAGACAGATAGGACACTCAACCTGGGCCCGCGCTCTGTAAGGCGTCGTACGCGTTTGGCGGAGCCCCAGTGGGTATGTCGGACGGGGCCGGGAGCAGCTGGAACCGGATCGACGGGATGGACCACCGAGTGTCGAAAGGATTCAAGAGAGCGGACGCTGGCAAAGTCAAAGGCCACGACGTTGTGCACCATCCGATCTCTTGAACCACTAATTAAAGCGAAGAAGGAAATAACTTCTCTCTTTAATTATCTGAAAGCTGTATCGGCTATCTGCGTAGTTGAGAGTTTGTATTTCGCGGGTATCTGCTTCAGCAAGCGTAGAGTAGCGAGGTTATCTATGCGCATGCGCGGCGCTCTAACGATGCATAGAGCGCGCACGGGTAGCGACGCGAGAGTGAGCGAGACAAACGATCGGTAGGCGATAACCAATCAGGGCGTGCGTAATTCGGCGGAGTAATAAGCCGGACCTTTGTCTTCAAAAATTGTCGCGCGCAACGACACTCTCCTGCCCTGGTGCCTAGCCGATCAGACGTGTTTTCTCTGAAGGGACGTGCGAGGGAATTTCTTTGTGCTTTGATTGGTTGGACATTTCCTTCGGGTTCGACTTCGTCGTGTAATAAGGTAAGTGAGCTTTTGTTCTTGACGGAATTCCTCGCGGAAGCGTAGTTTCACGTCGACAGCCCGGAGTGAGAGCCAACGACCCTGTTTAGTTTAGACACTCGTCAAGCGTCTGTAGAATTCGCAGGCGAGTAATAGTTTAAGGTGTGAATGAGGAGCCAATAGCGGGGCATGAATGATAGGGGAATGTAGGAGCGTGAATGCTGTGAGAGCGTCGAACCTCGAGACGCGCAAGAGTCGGTTATCTAGACGTCACGCGAAAGACTAGGGTTGCCTGTAGTGAGTAATAGTGCGCGAGTGGCCGCATGTGAGGCAATTTTGTATGTACGTCTAATTTTAATAACATCCATAGTCGACTCAAATTGTTAATGTGTAATTCTTTTACCTGGACCCCGAAACCTTATCCCACTAATCACATCCATTGTCCATGAGCTGGTCGGAAAACCCCGGTTAGTTAACTCAAACAAAGAGTCGCGAGACTCTGATACTCACGCGGAGTATCTGGCGCCCCGGGTAAAAGGATTCTCAAGTAAAGGTAGCTAATCGGTAGGATAACGCGGTGAAGAGGCTCCTGGTCGAACAAGTATTGTAATCCATAATGTGAATCGACCACGGAGATAAAATACGGCGTTATAAACTTATAAACGTTAACACCTCAAAGGCAGTTCATTTGGAAACCGTAAGCGATCTAACAACAGAGGCCTTTATTAGCAGCCTGAAAAGATTCTTTTCTCGCAGAGGAAAATGTAATAATATCTACTACGATAACGCAACTAATTTCGTCGGTTCAAACAATGAGTTAAAAAATTTATATTCTCTAATTCGATCTAAAGTTTTTAATAATACTATCGGAAATAAATTAGCCAATGAAGGTGTTAATTGGCATTTCATGCCCCCCCAGATCACCTCACTTTGGAGGATTATGGGAATCTGCCGTGAAAAGTTTCAAAAAACATTTTCTACGAACAATAGGAGTAGATAGGCTATAGGCATACTGGCTCATAGGCATTTTGGCTCACACGAGGTGAGCCAGTAGCCCCTGTATGCTTTAACATGGGAATATTATATCACGCCCACAGCAGCAGTGATCTAGTATCCCCTGTATGCTTTAGCATGTGAGCCAGTAGCCCCTGTATGCTTTAGCATGGGGAATACTATATCACGCCCACAGCAGCAGTGAGCTGGTAGCCCCTGTATGCTTTAGCATGGGGAATATTAGATCACGCCCACAGCAGCAGTGATCTAGTAGCCCCTGTATGCTTTAGCATGTGAGCCAGTAGCCCCCTGTATGCTTTAGCATGTGAGCCAGTAGCCCCCTGAATGCTTTAGCATGAGGAATACTAGATCACGCTCACAGCAGCAGTGATCTAGTAGCCCCTGTATGCGTTAACATAGGAGAATATTAGCTAACGCCCACTGCAGCAGTAATCTAGTATCCCCTCTATGCTTTAATATGGGGCCAGTTCAGGTCAGTTTTTTCGGACACGTGCTCGTATCCCTTTTAGCCGCCGCTCTCCGAAGCCCCCCGCTGGCAGACTTACGATACAAGAGCATCTCCGGTTTAAAAGAAATTTTTTTATCGTGATCTCGCTTTTGCTGTGACTCAATATCACCTGCTTTCCGAAACCCCGTCGTAAATTTTCAAAAACATGCACTGATCTCTCGTTTTAAAATCTTTTTTCCAGAATCTCGCTTTTATTTTAACATGTGATCTAGTATCCCCTGTATGCATTAACGTGTGGCGAGCTCAGGTCAGTTTTTTGAACACCTGCTCGTATCCCTTTTACCCGCCGCTCTCCGAAGCCCCCCGCTGACATACTTACGATACATGAGCATTTCCTGTTTAAAAGAAAATTGGTTTCGGAATCTCAATTTTTCACCAGCTTTCCGAAACCCCACAGTAAATTTTCTACAACATGTACTCATTTTCCCGTTTTAAAATCTTTTATCTAGAATCTCACATTCTAGCTTTTCTTTTTATGTAAGCGAGCATATATATAAACCATTATGCCTTTAGTATTATCTACTTTTTTATTTAGTATTTTATGACTCTGGTAATATAAAAAAATAATGAAAACATTTTTTTTCTTTTTTTTGTTCATGCTTTATTTGTTTATTTATTATATTATTATTATATATTACAATAATTATTAGACAAGTTTTTTTACATCTCCGCTAATGGGATTGTATTGTACAATACGATCATGCAAGATCAAACAGAATGCACTAGTATTAGTGGGTAACATTTGTTTTGATTCAAATTCTAAACGTACATCTACAGGCGCATTTTTCAGAGATTCATTTTGTCGTGAACAATCAATAACAATCAATGGAAAGGAGTTGATAAATGCAGTTTTTGTTAGTACTGGCTGTGGATCATGACCATAGTAACTTTTTTGAAAATTGACAAACATATCATAGAGAATAGAGTACTGATTGTTCAACTAACAATTGTTAAAAAATGTTTAGTAGAATTAAAAATTATTCTATATCTTAATATTTACTAATATTTATTTTTATACTTTTATATATTTTTAAATTATTAAAATAATACCCCCTAAAATATTATTCAACTAACAATTGTTAAAAAATGTTTAGTAGAATTAAAAATTATTCTATATCTTAATATTTACTAACATTTATTTTTACATACTTTTTATATATTTTTAAATTATTAAAATAATACCCCCCTAAAATATTATTCAACTAACAATTGTTAAAAAATGTTGTAACGGTTTGAGTTTCTTTACTCGACTGTTGTCTAATCGACATGTTGGTTGGTTTATATGCACTTTCGAATTATAAACAATCCCCATTATACTGATTTGATGTGAAGTCTAATAGTAATTTCTTCTCCTCGAAAATTCACTAAATCTCCATCCTGATCAACAATTCGAATTTGAAGATGATCTATGCACTTGACGTTGAGTGGTAGATATATAACGTGTGATGGAACCTCTACAATTTTATAACCTGGAGGTACTCTGGGGAAGAATTCGTGGATTGTATGAACTTTTTTATTGTTGATGTATGCGCCTGAAGTGATGTTGCATTCCACTCTTAGTGCATTTATTTTTAATATTTTTACAGGCACATTAGAGCTATGTTGAATTTTTTCTTTGAGAATGCAAGTTGTAAAGCCAAGGAGACGACCAATAGAGTTAGGAGGTGTAAAATCTACAGGCTTACTACACTTTATTTCACTTCTCAAAGTATTGTTGTTAGCTTTCAAAGAAAATTCTATTCCTTTCGGTTTCAAAGCGGCTTGAAAAAAATTGTTTAAAGCATCAATTTCATAACTACCTGTAGGAATAGTTATTGTCGTATTTCCAATTATATGAAGTTTATTATTTGTATGATCAACATTGGGAATTGAGTTAAATGTTAAAAGTTCAACTAATCCCAAAACATAATTTTTATGAGGAGAAAGTTCAATCGAAGGAAAGTATTGTGCTTCTAAAATTGATTTTGCTCCTGTCAGACTGAGAGTAAAACTATCTTCCATGACTGATGGAAAGGGAATGAAACCTTTCGTTTATTTTCTTCTCTTTTATAGTTGGTTGCTAAAGAATTTGAGACATAAATGTCCACAGACGAATGTGTTGAAATTTTGATATCTTTTATAATTGTATTTCACTTCTTTCACATTAAAGTATAACATGAGATCTACGGGTGGATTCAGATCACCAAAACTATCAAAATATGTGACATCTTGACCATTTTTTCGATAACACAACCAATGTGTATCATTATTTTGAAAATCATCCAAATTAATTATCGCAGTTTCATTACGCCATGGACCATCAGAGGGTAAATTATTTCTCATAAAAACACCTCGAAAATTTGGTATTTTCAATTTTCTTGCATATTTTATGAGATCATATCAATGCACGATTTGGTAAAGTTAAATCGAAGTTTTTTTTTTCCTTTCAAACCATATCCAATGGGAGGAGGTTTTATAAATAATCCCATTCCATTTTTGTATGGTTTAAGATAGAGACCTTTGCCAAGAGCTATAGCTTCCATAGTCTTATTATGCCTCCTACTTTCTTCATAATTCTTTTGAGCAGCTTTTGATTCATTTACAGCCTTAGCTATTCCAGCGGCTCCTCCTGCTAAAGTTCCAGTCGCACTTAGACCAGCTAACATTGGTATCAGAAAAGGAAGAAATCCTCCAGTTTTTGGTGGAAGAGGTAAAACACGTGGAAAAACTACTTTTCTCTTGCCACCAGCATTTTTAACTGCCTGACGAGCACCTTTTAAAGCAGATTGTATAACTTTACGTGAACATGAACTTGGTTTCAATGTCTTCTTAGCGGCAGTCACTAACTTGTTAAATTTTAGTCCCATTCCTGTTTTTGTTTTTAATTTCATTGCATTTGCAACAATAAAAGCAGACGCTTTTTCTCCAATACTAGCATCATTTGCTCTTATCCGTTGTGAAGCTGCATCAGCAAGTTTCTTATCTGCTTCTTTGCGATCGACATTTTTATTTGAATAATCTATATCATGCTGTTTACAAGCTTGATCAAGTGGATTAATTCCAGGATCACCTCTTTTCAATCGCTTCTGTAATTTAGTCCCAGGACCACAATATTGATACTTAGGTAGATGCATTTCAATTGGTAAATTATCGATTATTTTATCAAGAAAACCATAACCTTTCGGTTGTTTTTTCGATTTGTGAACAATCATCTCTGATCGAGTGATAATTTACAACTGATGATGGAAATTATAAAACATGCGTTTTTATTTATTTTAGCTCAATGCGACTTTTGTCTTTGTCACGTAAACATGGAGTTCACTGAACAAAACCTTAAACTACCCATTGGAAATTTTGATTTTGGAAAAGTGAAGAGAAAAAAGCGACATGGAGAATTACTTCCAGACAGTATTCGTGCAGTATTCTGCGGACCATCAAACTGTGGGAAGACAAATAGTTTATTAGCTCTTATTACACATCCCAATGGACTTAGATTCGAAAATGTTTATGTGTACTCGAAATCTTTGAATCAACCCAAGTATCAATTTCTCAAAAAAGTATTAGAACCAATTCAAGGTGTATCATATTTGTCATTTAGCGAACATGAGTCTGTTGTCTCTCCAGATGAAGCTCTACCAAACTCCATTATGATTTTTGATGATGTGGCATGTGAAAAGCAAGATAATGTTAGAGCATTTTTCTGCATGGGAAGACATAAAAGTGTAGACAGTTTTTATCTTTGTCAATCATATGCTCACATTCCAAAACATCTCATTAGGGATAATATTAATATGATGGTTATTTATCGACAAGATGATGTTAATCTTAAACATATTTATGAAGATCATGTGAATACCGATTTATCTTTCAACGAATTCCGTAATCTTTGTTCGGAATGTTGGAAAAATGATAAGTATGGTTTCGTTGGTATTGACAAAGATAGAGGCATGAATGAAGGAAGATATAGAAAAGGTTTTGATTGTTTTGCCATAAAAAAGCAGTTGTGAATCTTTTACTTTACAGTTGAATTACAGACACCACCTCGTCATCATGTCCGACTTTATGGATGAAAAGAATATTCTCAGTGAGCTTGTGCGAGTACGTGAGGCTATTAAAAAAAAATATTCTCTATTGAGACGTGAAAAGGATGATTATGAAAAACTTGTTAGTGATACATTGAAACCAGTCATTACACCTCTTGAGAAACTTGTTAATTTGAACGCTAACAACAACAACAACATCATCAACGACATTTCAGCCGATTCGTCAATCGAAAACCATATCAACAATACACATAAAAAACTATCAAAATCGAGAAAAAAACTGATTTCTGATAAATCATCAAAATTTAATAATAATAATTCAGTTTCTAATGATAATGTTGATTATGATGGTGATGATGATGATGAATTTTATGATGATGAATTTATTTCATTAGATGGAACAGTGAGAAATTCTACATTCAAATCTGAACGGACCAGCAATGAAACGGCTGCTAATTTTCTTTCTTTACTAAATGATAGTCGCAGTACAATTGATAATATTTATGGTGTAAGAAAAGTCAATGGTGTGCATATGTTGGGCGATTCTGAAATTCAATTTAACAATAAATCAGTAATAGTGAAAAATCAAAGTTATCCCATAACTGATGGACTAATGGAATTGCTCTTCAAAAGGCCCCCTGATGAAAATCTAATCAGTTCGACAGATCAGAAAGATTATCGCAATCTCTTAGAAGCGACGAGTGCTCATCGCAAAAGACATAGTAAAAATGGAAGTTTACGTTCTTCGAGAAATAATAAATTTACAAATATCATAGCACCTTTATTCCGCACTACACGTAAAAACAAATCAATCGGTGGAGGTTGTATATTACCTAAATATAAAATAGCAAAGAAAGATTCTTCTATTGATTTAATTTATTGGAATGATCCAAACGAGCTTGTGGACAGACTTCAGTTATTGATTGCTGAACGATCTGCTGGAAATAATAATCATGATAACGAGATCCATTCAATTATTGAGGAATTACGCGAAGCTGGACATATATACTGATGTTCACAATTTTCTAATCAGTTCTATCATGAGTCTCGACGTGTTTGGTAGAAAACTTGCGGGCTCGCAAGTGAAACGCGGTCCTCCAGGTATTGGTTTTAATTTCACTCCTGAAGGCAATTTTGACTTAGAAAATAAACGTCTCTGTAATGTGGGAAAACCAAATCATTCTAATGATGCAATTAGTTTGCATTCACTAAACATAATTCTACAGCATGAAGTAGATTATTTATCTAAGAAAATTATTGAAATTGCTAAAATTTCACGAGAAACTGAGGAGAAAGCTGAAAAATATCGTTTGGAAGTGGACGCAAAATTAAAATATCTTTACGATACAGCACAAGGACATTTCAACGCTATTGATTATATGACTAAAGAATTGAATAAAAGTTTGCAAGTTGATGTACTTGAAATTACAAATGGAGAGACAAATAATAGCAGCAGAATTACACAAGCCAGCACGTCGCAGATACCAGAGAAGGAATTATGATATACGCGGATTAGATGAAACTTGGCAAGCCGATCTTGTAGAAATGATCCCATATTCCAAGGAGAATAAAGGATTCTCCTATTTACTCACAGTTATAGATATATTTTCAAAGTTTGCATGGGCAATACCAGTAAAGACAAAAAGTGGAAATGATGTTACTCAAGCTATGAAGATTGTATTGAAACATGATCGTGTACCCGCTAATTTACAAACTGATCAAGGAAAAGAATTTTATAATAAAAATTTTCAGAATCTCATGAAAAAGTATAAAATAAATCTTTACTCTTCATTTAGCAATGTTCATGCAAGTATAGTTGAACGTTTTAATAGAACATTGAAAAATGCAATGTGGATACAATTTAGCAAACAAGGAAACTATAAATGGATTGATATCCTACCAGAGTTAGTAAAAGCTTACAATTCAAGAAAACACAGAACAATAGGTATAGAACCTAAAAATGTTACGAAATTAAATGAAATAACTGTGAAAAAGCATTTTCCTTACAAAAAATTACCGATTAAAAAACCAAAGTTTAAGGTAGGCGATAAAGTACGAATAAGTAAAATAAAACAAGTTTTTGAAAAAGGATATACACCAAACTGGTCTACTGAAATTTTTACAATTACACGAGTTTTAAAAACAAATCCAACAACATATAACATTAAAGATTATTATGACAATCCCGTGTCAGGCGGCTTTTATGAAACAGAAATGCAAAAAACTATGTATCCAGAAATTTATCTTGTAGAAAAAGTTTTAAAGAAAAGTGGAAATCGTGTATATGTCAAGTGGTTAGGTTTTAGTAATGAACATAATAGTTGGATAAACAAAAATGAAATTAATTAATTTAACTAAGAATTAATTATGGATAAGGATAGTGTAGGTAATAGTAAATAAGAAAAAATTGTATTATATTTAAAAATAATTATTATTTATTTATATTTATTGTATGTTTTATAAATAAATGTATTTACAATAAAATTATATTAGTTACAATTCAATTTTCTTTCAAGCACTTGTGTCAAACTTGAAAGAATTTCCTCCCTGATAGACTGCAAACAAAGTCATTTTGTTTGCAGCATTACATATTTAAGAAAAATTCTTCGTCTTGTAACATTGCTGATGAAATCTTCTGTGGGAAGAAGATTTGAAAAGTAGCATCAAAAGTAGCAACAATCTTCATCCCATATCTTGTTTTTACTTCTTTTAATGAAGTAACCATGTAGGAGTGATTTTTTTCCAAGTCCGCTACTTTTTTCCTTGGTAGGAATTCACATTCAGCAATTTTGTTGAGAGCAGATAGATCGATGCTGAAAATACAACAAAGTTTATTATTAGATTAATCAATAATTTTTTTTTAAACAGTAATTATCTTTATGTATATATATATTTAGTCAATTGAAACTTACTTAGATGAGTCTTGGTTTTTTCTTTTGAGGATTAGAGGAGTTTTCCAGATTTTCGATTGCTCGAATGTGGTCCTCATCCAGATGCATGGCTTCATATAACCATTCCCCCTCCATATCGTCTACTCCCTCGCTGCTTCTTGTAAAATGTCCCTTTTTTCTTCACGTGGCGAGGTACTCCATTCGTTCATCAATTCCCCCACCAAGTCATATTCAATAACAATTGGTTCATGATTTTCATTCCTCTCATTGGATGATTTTTCCCCCTCTTCACGATTCTTTGGTGATCCTGACATTGGTCTGCTCCATCCCTCTCTACTTGCAATCGATGTTTGCGCCATCTGTTCTTCCGTAATTCTATAATGTCCCCAAGGAAGAGTGTCCGTACTTTGGGGTAATAAGTACCTTTTATCATCGTAAGGACTTAGAGCAATTTTGTATTGTTTTTCCGTATGTACAACGTGCAATTTCGATCGAATATTGCACTGATCTCGTTTTATAATAACAAAATCCTCAAGACATCTGCGGTAGTCTTCAAATGTTATTGTTTTTTTAACGACATTTGATTTATACCTTTAGCCTTTTTCACAGTGGGACCTCCATCGACTAAAATACTGTACATTTTACTTCGTAAACCAACAAATTCGGTCATGATCTTTCCACAACATTCATCCTTCATTAATCCAAGAACCTTCTTGTTCATGCGTGGAATTCCATACTGGTTGTTTTCATCATAATCCTGAAGTATCAAATCGATGAATGTCTTCTTTCATAATTTTATACATGTCATGATCTTCAACTTCATATATCAAACTGTCTGTATCAGTATAGAGTAGTTTACACTTATCCCCTACTCTTTGTTTCATATAGGAATAATGAAACTCATAAACTAATGTTTTTGATAAATCGAGGATGCATAGACCGACATATATTGGTTTTTTAATTGTAACACTTGTTCTTTTCATCTGAATTGCAACTAAATTTTCTTCAAAAATAGCACAACTATGGAAATTTGGTAGTGCAATACGTGCTTCTGCTCCATATCTACCTGTGAATTTGTTTACCAATCGCACATCTATTCGAGATCGTTCTCTCTCAATACATTTTTCCATAGACTGCATTGATTAAAAGTTTGTAAAACAGTTTTTAAAATTCATTTTTAGACTGTTTTCTCTTCTCAGTATTCAATTCCACATAAGGTTTGAGCCATGGTTTCTGTTCAAAACTTAAAATTTTATAAACTTTTTTTAATCGAAGACCATTATCTATTGCTTGTTTAAGTGCTCTGTAATGAATCACATATCTCTTTTTATCTTCTAAAGTGGTGAGAAGTTTCTTCTGTTTTGCGCCAGGTGGTGCAAGATGTTGTGCACAGAATGGTAAATCACGATGTTCGTCATGTATTTCTTCAGGATACTCCAAGTCTACTTCAGCAAAGTATCCAATATCAGAATCAGATGGTGCATTGTAGAAATCAGGATTTGACTCATACTCAATCCATTTGAATTTTCTAATCGGTAAATGTTGAACCATTGCCCATCCATAAAGATTGTTAATATCATAATATAAGAGAGTCTTTGTTTTCTGATTTTCATCATATGATGAGCCCATGTATGGATTGTTTGCTTTGGCATAACGATTGCAACATTGACTGATTCCTCCACGTATGCCTGATTCAATAAACATAAGCATATCGATGTCTGTAAGAAGTTCCAATTCTACCTTGGTCATTTTTAGAGCTGCTGAAAATGTTAATCCTGAAGTAGTGTAAAAATGTGCTGGACATAAGCCGTATGCTTTCAAAGAAGTTTCTCGAAAACTTTCAAAAACATCAGCCAATAGTAGAACATCTGTTTTCAAATACAAATCCGAATATTCACCTAATGTTTTTACATTAAACTTCTCCCATACTTGAACTGCATGATTATAATCTTCGTTACTAATATGTGAGTCAGTTAGTTTATTATAAAAATCATTTTTTTCTGGTAGATTTGTGCACATCAGCTTATCCAATTCATCTACAAAATCGTAAGGAAATATTCCTTTTCTTCTGAGCAGATCTATTTTTTCATCTTCAACACCATCTAATTTAAATTCTCTTATAGCTATTGGCACATTTTCTAAATAGGATGCTAATTTTTCCAATGAGGATGGTAGAAATCGCCATGAATTTATGAATCTAAAACTTATATCACAATCATCTATATACTTTGTGAAAGAAATATATTTCTCCTTATTATTTTGTATCACACTAACTCGTCCTGGTAGTAATGATGATGTAGCAATCTCTTTCAAAATGAAATGAGTATCATAATTGAGATTATGAAAAATTACTGGAATGAATCTAGAATCTTTGTAATTCAAATTGCATGAATTATGAGCTGCACCTCTGAAACTAAAGAGAAAAATATCTTTTTTCAGTTTTGTTATATGTAATGAATATTTTTGACTATTAAAAAACGAAAAAAACATACCGTACTGTCACATGACAATGGTCTCGTACTGCAAGTTCTTCACCTTGTATTGGTTTTCGACAAATATGACAAACAGTTGATCTTCGAAATTTCATTTCTTCTACATCAGTCAGCCTCATGGGTTTCGGATTTTTGTAAAGTAGATCAATTTTTTCACTAATTGACTTCAATTCTTGAACAAACCATTCGGCTGGTGATTTATCATTGTCAGTTTTTTGTCTGTATGACTTGTAGTAGCACAAATTATTATCGAAGCTACACTTTGTATAGTATCCAATACTGAAAGCTTCATGAACTTTTTCACTCTTTTTATAATCTTCAAATTTGAGAATGTTATTTTTTATGTCGGGTAGATTAATTCGACAATTATTAATGATTTTGCAATCATTTTCATGATCTTTTAACTTTTCTTTGTTATAAAAAATTTGTAAACACCTTTCACAATGATGAGATTTCTTATTTGATTTTGATAATTGGGAATGGATCAATCTTGATAAACATTTAATCCAAACATAATGATATTTTGGTAAACAATCATTATCATCATCATGATTATTTTCTTCATGATCGTCTATGTAAAAATCTTGAACTATAAGAAGATTTACGTGTTTTTCCTTCTTTTCCGCTGTAATATGACAAGGTGACACCTCATACTTTGCACTAAACAATCTTAGCATGTAAACATTTACTGAAATATTATTCAGTTTTTCAAATTTTGAAATATCTTTTAGTTTTACTGGAAATTCCATGTCACTAAAGTTTAACTTGTCCTCATGTTGACGATATTGACTTACACGATTGCTATTCTTTTCACATGGATATAATGCAGAGAGTATTGCATACTTGAAGCACTGGTTGTCATTGTTTTGAACATTAACACACGCTTTTTTGCTTTCTATAAACCTTGGAAGAGGTATATAAGAATTTCCTTTGATTGGTGAATATTTTTTTATATTTATACACAAACTTATAATACTCTTCAATGTCCAACCCGAATCTTTATCTTGAAATTCTTCTAGTTGAGTACGAATAGTCTCTTGAATGTTATCATTGAACCATTTCTCTAAATCGGTTGACATATAAATTGTAGCACTTTCACTTGTGAAATACTTTTTTCTTCCTCATTGTTGAACATGGAAAATTCTGCGATAAAATCAGAGTTGGCTTTTATTGCACTAAACTCTTTTAGACTAGCTTGTATCTTTTCTATGAATAGTTTTGACCATCTTTCAAGAAACTCAATATGTCAACATGTTTTAGATTAATAACGACACCAGTTCTTATACGATTTTTGAAAGCTGACTCAACATCACGCCATTCAACATTAACTTTACTTTCTCTTATATCTATACTTCCACCTTGATGAAGATGACTTTCAAGTTCAGCTTCCACACACGAAAGATGTATCATACATGTTTGACACTTTTGTTTCTCTCCTCTTGTGAGATTAGTTTTATTAATTTTTTCAGTCAACTTTTTAATGGTTGACTTGCACACATCTAGCCAATAATGTATATCAGCTCTACTTAAATCGGTTACATTACGTAAAGTATCCCGAAGTACGTGAACGAGACGTTCAAAAAGATCTATTGATGCCATTGTACTTATTTACTATTTTCGATGAAAAGTAAAAAATAAACTAACAGCGATAGAGAAAATCTCGCTTTTTAAAGGTAAAAATCAGTGAAATGAGGGAGGTGGAAATTTTTTATTGACCAATAGTAATCAGGAGGAGGAGTGCACATGTGAGAGAAACAATTTTCAATCTTGTTGGGGGTGGGGTAATTTCCTTCCTTTACGAAAGCAGAAGAGGGAGATTTTCAGAAATTGTAGGTTAAAGAGGAGAGGGATGTTTTAACCTTATCCAAAGGAGAAGAAGGTGGAGGGAGTTTTCAGTCTTAACCGAAGGAGAGGGAGATTTTTTCAGAAAATCTTGAGCTTGACCGGAGGAGAGGGACATTTTTTCTTTTTTTTTTAAACCAATAGAAAGAGGAAGGAGATTGTATGTTTTTTTTAAACCAATCATAAGTGAACATCAAGTATAAATGCTTGTACAAATCAACATGAATTTTTAATTTCACCTCATTCTACAAAAAAAAAACAAAATCATCTCAAAGTGAATCATGGCTAGAACTCGCGACTACGACTTATTATTTAAAAATGCTATATTTCAATTTGAAGAAGAGAATATTTACATTTGTGATATTCAAGGATTTCAACGAATAGCTGAAGATAGATTTATTTTCAAAGAAGTTAGTTTTCTAAATATAAGTAAAACTGCTTTACCGTCCGCTTATCTCTTAAGCCCCCTTTTGCTTGGGAAGAATTGACTGAAGAGGAAAAATGTATGACTCAATGGATAGAAAGAAGTCATCATGGAATCGAATGGGATACAGGAGATATTCCATATGATAGACTTCATCATATTTTTCATTTATTAACACAAGGAGTAAGAAAAATATATGTGAAAGGCGAACAGAAAGTGCAGTGGTTGTCAAATATTTTACCCTATATGTAAGTTTGTTTTTATTTTTCATTCTTTATCGATACTCTTTGATACTTTATCGATACTGTTTGATACTTTATCGATACTTTTTGATACTGTATTGATACTATTTTGATACTTTTTTGATACTCTGTTCATACAATACAAAGTAAATGGGAAAGAACCAAAAAGAATCAAAATAGTATCGATACAGTATCAAAAAGTAACAATAAAGTATCAAACAGTATCGATAAAGTATCAAACAGTATCGATAAAGTATCAACTAGTATCGATATAGTATCAAAAGTATCAAAATATTTTTCAGATTACATACAATTTTTAATTTATTTTCAGATTAATAAAAAATATTGAAGACTATGGATGTCCCTCACTTCTTAATGATATAGAATGTGATAAGCAATACTATTGCATAAACCACAATCCATGTATGCATAGAACACCTATGTGCGCTGTTAAGAACACTATGCGAATTAGACAATTTTTATTACAATATGTAAAAAATAATGGAAAAGATGTTCTAAATTAAGAGATCTATTGATTTTTTGTATGAAAAATAATAAAATTTAATTTAATAATATATAAATGTTTTTTTAAATTAAACTATAATAATAATTAAAAATCAAATATTTAAAAGAAAAAATTAAAAATGAAATTTATATAAATAAAAAAAAACTGAATAAACAAAAAAAAAATTTTTTTAATTGAAAAAAATTCTTTTAAAATTTTTTAAAAATATTAATTTTAATATAATATTTTTTTTTTTTGTGATTCATGGGGGAAACTAATGGTTAATGATAAAAGGTAAATGAAATATAAATTCAAAAAATTATTTAAATTTTATATTAATTTTTATTTTTTTCATTATCTTAAAATTAATTACAATTTTTTTTATAATTTTGCATAAATTCATTTAATTTAAGGTACTTATTTCAATCGAGGTTTCCTCCTCCTTCGCTGTTGAATCTGGAAAAAAGAATAAAAAAAATATTATTATTTGGCTAATAAATAATTAATTAATATATAATTAAAAAATAATAAATGAATATACGTACGTTTTATTACTTTGGCTGGTGAGGCCAAATCCACCAAAACCACAATTTCAGCTAATAATTGGCGCTTCTTGTCTATGTTGATGTTGTTGTTGCTGTTGCTGTTGCTGCTGCTTCTACTGCTGCGACTACGGTCGCGTTTGCAGCCATGGCTGCTGCTACTGCTGCTACTGCTGCTACTGCTACTGCTGGTAATTGCAGTAGTCGTTCGCACTGGAAAGGGTGGCACTATAAAAAAACAAACAAAAAATAGAATTAATAAAATTAAATTGATTATTAAAATAAAAAAATAAATAAATAAATAATAAAAAAAGAAATAAATAATAAAATAAATGAAAAAATAAAATAAATAAATAAATTAAAATTTAAAAATACTTACTTCGATTTGTTAGATCGAATGCCCATGATGCGTATTCAAGCATCATAATCACCCGATCTACATTTTCCGATATCCATCGGAGAGATGCAACCATTCTTTTCAAGTCCATGGCTGTTCTGCTTGATGCCATTGTGCCTGATTGTGTAGATTTGAACTGTGTCATCACGACACTTTCCACAGTATTTAAATGAAATCTTGACCCATCCTCTTCTCACAAAAAATGTAGTAAACTCGCGAGATTGGTTAAAAATTTTTTCCAAAATTTAAAAACTCACCCTCAATTTTCGCTAGCTCCACCCTCGCAAGAAAAACAGAAATAGATAAAACAAAGTAATAAATTGAAGAAATTTGGAGAGCAAGCGAAAATCTTGTAGAAAATTTATGATAGGGTTTCGGAAAGCAGGTGAAATTAAGTCACAGCGAAAGCGAGATTCCGATACAAAATTTTCTTTTAAACCGGAGATGCTCTTGTATCGTAAATCTATCAGCGGGTAAAAGTAAGAGACGGAAAAATTTAAGAAAGCGTACGAGCGGGTGTCTGAAAAAACTGACCGCGGGGGTTCGGCGAATGAGTGAAAATATTAGTCGAGCTAAAAGCGAGATTGTGGGAAAAAAGATTTTAAAACGAGAGATCAGTACATGTTGTAGAAAATTTACGATGGGGTTTCGGAAAGCAGGTGATATTGAGTCACAGCAAAAGCGAGATTACGATACAAAATTTTCTTTTAAACTGGAGATGCTCATGTATCGTAAGTATGCCAGCGGGGGACTTCAGAGAGCGGTGGCTAAAAGGGATACGAGCACGTGCTCGAAAAACTGACCTGAGCAGGTCCCCATATTAAAGCATACAGGGGATACTAGATTACTGCTGCAGTGGGCGTTAGCTAATATTCTCCTATGTTAACGCATACAGGGGCTACTACCTCACATGTAAAACCATACAGGGGCTACTGGCTCACATGCTAAAGCATACAGGGGCTACTAGATCACTGCTGCTGTGGGCGTGATATAGTATTCCCATGTTAAAGCATACAGGGGCTACTGGCTCACACGAGGTGAGCCAGAATGCCTATGAGCCAGAATGTCTATAGCCTATCTACTGCTGAGAATAATTAGAACACGCACACAAATAAACCGAATATACTTGTGACAATTAATAGAGTAAAATACCGAGAGAATTAGAACACATACATAAGAAGTCACGAAACGCCGAACTACGGAAGAAAACAACGACAAACATGAGAGGAGGAGCTATCAAACGCCCGAACCACACCTCACTGTACAGGCCCAATAGGCAACTACGAGTAGTCCAAATGGAAAGAGGGGACCCGGTCATTACAGAGAAATCATCATCGGCCACACATTAAAAAAAACGCCAATTCTTCGAATTCATATTACACAACTAGGAGAGAGAAAACCGACTCATCTAATTAAATTTTACGAAAAAGCTGTAAAACAGCTGAATGCAGAAGCGAAAAGCACAGAAACGTTTCTGATCAACCGGAGCTGTCATCCCTTCTAATAAAAAATGTAGCAGCTTTTACTTTAAATTTCTTATACAGGATATCTTATTTTAAAGATTACCCATAACTTTTAATGTCAGTTGACGATGATTAAATAAAAAATGTATTTGATCCAAAGTTTATCAGGATGACGTGGTCCATCTTCTTATGAAAAAAGTTTTGATTTTCAGGTCAATTGCAAAGGCTATTTGAAGGTCAGAGATTTTTTTAATAAGACCACCTACTTTTGTCACTGTATTCGAAGACAGTCGAAAATTTTACGACACTCTGTATAAGTAAAGTTTGTAATGCCATTACTGAAAGAGTATAGTAATTTTGGGATATTTATTGTGGTTCGCTATGATTAACCAGTAAGTGCAATATATGGTTGGGGCTATGAAATAACAACGTGGATCTAATATTTGTAGAAAAAATACCACTAGAGCATCAAAAGCGTTGTACTAATATGGTAAATTTCCAGCTATCCAATGCTACATTCGCGATCTCTCTTTCACCCCTACTCTTTTCGGACGCCTTATGCTCGCGTATTTGCGTATTTAATAGCAAAATTTCATATTTAGCAATATTGTTAACCATAACCGTATTAAAATAATAATAGTATCGTTATTTGTTAGTTGACAGTTTCAGAATTTCACCAATGGAATAGTATTGCCGGTCATATCGTTCCTATATTTTTAGCTATGTTTGTTGGAAATTGGAGTGATAAATATGGACGAAAGCTGCCTCTTATTATTGGATTAATTGGAAAGTTTATATATTCATTTATGATAGTTATAAATTCTCTTGTGAAGCATTGGGACTTATACATGATAATTTATACCGCAAGTATTCCTATGGGATTACTGGGCGGAGATATTTCAATTTTCGCATCCTGTTTTGCATATATTTCCGATATTACGTCAGTAAATAGTAGAACTGTGAGAGTTACAATTTTGGACGTAGTGTACCTGAGTGCTATGCCTTTAGGTAAGTCTATCTAAATTCGTATATCTATCGTAAATGGGTAATTAATGCGCCATAATTATTTAAAATTTAAGAAAACTAAAAAGAAAATCGTTCCTTTATGTAAATATAACCGATTTACTAAAAGAAAATGCTGATATAATAAATATAATTATTAATTTTTTACGAGAATTTATTTTACAAACGGAAAACTATTCTTATGCGAATGCTTTTTTACCTATGAAAGGTCGTGGTGTGATAACTATTATTTTATACCCATGTACTATTTTTTTGTGGATCTTGCGATTGTTGAATGTTATATTTGGCAATGGCATCTAAAATTTATGCACGTATTATCGTAAAGCCTAGCAACGAATTTCAATGAAAACAAATGATTTAAACATTTTTTTTTTCGTTACGTGAAATGTTGCGTTCTTCAAGCATCTAACATTTTTAATTGTAAAAATTTTATTTGTCGATTGGATATTTTTCGAGTAAACGAACTTCGTACATACTCCTTGATCACTGTGAATTATATGAAATTAATTAAAATTGGTTGAAAACTAATGAAAAAAAGTGACATATGGGTCTTGAGAGTTTCAGCAGTATTATGAGACAAATGTATTTCTGCATGGTAGTTGTGCATAGTGCGTTACAACAAGTTTTAATGAATTCTTATTTTGAATTCCTGAAAACTTACAGCTTGTATCGTTTTTCTGTTGACGTAGCCGCGTGTCGTGTTCTGCGAAGTAAACGTATCAGTTTTTAGATGCGCCCAAAGACCAAGAAGTTTACATCGCCAGGCACTGTGATGGTGGTGTCGAGTAGAGGCTTTAAAGCATACATCTAAAATTAACGACAACAATGTGATCTTATTTCTTATATGATTATTATTTTGTCTTTGATAAATATATATTATTTCAATAAGCAAGAGGCAATATACCTATGTTGAGGATGCCTTATATTTCAAAGGAAAGTACGGGAGAATACTAGAAGCATTTTCTTGGCTTTGAATGACATTTTTAACCTATATATTTAAAGTATAAAAAATACAGATTAATGTTGACTTTTAATATATATCGAGCTCAAACATACCTAATGTATTCTAGTAATTAAACAGTAGTTAACTATTATAATAAATCAAAATAAAATATATGATACTCTCTAATTATTTAATTATTTTTAGGTGCTGCTATTGGTTCTTATTTATTTTACAATATTGCAAAATCTTCGTTCGCATTTATGTTTGTTATAAATTCAACAATGATAGCGCTTGCTATATTTTATTCTTTATGCAACTTAGAGTGGCAAACTTCAATACACCAAATTCCTATTAATTGGGTTAGTATATTATCAGATTTTTTTGACAAAGAGCATGTTTGTGCTACCTTAAAAACATTATTAAAACATCGCGTTCATCGTGGTAGAATCTTCTTATGGACAATTTTGGTATGCATGATGCTATACACTTTTCAAAGAGATGAAAAACCAATGACTTTTTTATATACGCAATTAAAATTTGATTGGGGAATAACAGAATTCAGCAACTTTAAAATATACCATTCGTCATTATTTGTTATTGGTAAGTAAACAACTTTATTGAAATAATATGGTATAATCTACTATAAAAAAACATATTGTATATTTAAATATTCATATTAAATATTAAATATTATATATTTATATAGTTAGATCGTAACTCTTGGACACCCTTCGCGTATGGCGCACACATAGATAGTTTGAACCATACAGTGAATCAGCGGTTGCATTTCTTCAATGTAATTGCCTGACTCCGTCGCGAACAATAATATTTTAAACAAGGCCTGGCTTTTTCACGCCGCCGAATTACGTTCGCTCCTATTGGTCGCCGTTTAGCTATTGTCTGTTACACTAACTCATGTGATGATGCCGACGCGCTCTGTCTCGCATCGTTAGGTCGCAGCGCATACGCACAGTTATTCATACCGCTCTCACTCGCAGTAACAGATAGGAAAGGAATCTTTTAATAGATCGCAGATAATTGAACATTCGCAATTTCTAATTAGAGATTCGTTACAGCCGCGTGTTGAACATCGTCGTGGCTATTGACGTTGATAGCACCTGGCTATGCCAGTGGAGTATGTGCAAAACTCTGTAGATGCTGTGAGTCTAGCCTTATTTGTGTACAATCTCGCTCTAACCTACAGATTCCCATAACGTAACTTTCGAAGATTTTATGATTGGAATAAGGACATTGTATAAAGAGCGTTTCAGGTTGGACTGTCGAGATGGCCTATGAGTTTGTGTCGTATAGTCTTACCCAGTATGTGTCTACAAACTGGATGATTTTGATATTATAATCAAATAAGTTCCAAATTTTTTAATTAGTTGTGAATTAGATTTCGCAGCCCGCATGTCTCTGATTTTGTGAAACGGTTGTATCTTTACATATCTTTGTGTTATTCAATATTTTGCATTTATTGATATCGATATTTGAAAAGGGAAAAGGAAATATACGTGTTATATTTCTCACTTATAGCGAAGAAGTGATTTTCCAGCGATATATATGAGTAGTAACTAGGCACCATAACAAGTAAATAAAATCAACCTTGACCTTTCAATGTAATTAACCTGTCCATGTTACTAGATCAAGGTTGTTTTTTTTATATATTTATCCTCTATTTTGAAATCGATTTTATCAGCAAGGAACATGTTAGAAAATATATATTATACAATTTGAACGTTTGCAAGTCTACGAATGGTATAGATATATTGTACACTAAGTCATTTTCTATAAAAAATATGGCCATATCTGAAATTCTGTAGATTTTTAGCGGTGAAATATTCTGCATGTCCGAAAATAGTCCGTTTTTGACGTTTGTGTTTGCCATATTTGCCAAATTAACGAATGATTTTGGAATTATGAACCGTGGATGTAAGACTCCACGAGATGCAAATATGTTCACATCAGTTACAATCTCTGTATTCAATTAAAAATACTTTGATCAAAAAGTACTATGTCATTCATCACTCCTAAAGGTATAAACTTTTCATCGAAAGAATTTGAAATCTTAAGTTTCCCGACATCTAATTTGACTATTTCGATTTGTTGAGTTAGTAGCTTTGCTACTTCTAATATATTGTTTATTGACGGGTCAATGGAGTGACGCAAATTTCTCTCTACCTTCATCCAATGTTCTGAAAAGTATACTTGACCTACAAACAGTAGAACAGATCGCTTGTTTCTGGTTTTTTTTAACTATCTAAACCTGTTAAGAGTTGTGTGGTTTTATCCATTTGTCTATTCGTGTACTTAATCTGTGGCTTACTATTTATTAAAAGTTGTTTGAGTGTGCAAGATACGTCTAAACATTTGTAATAATTATTCAACTCTTCCCATTATAGTCAGAGAGTTTTACCAGAATTGGAATGTGACTGAAATTTTGTGTATTTACGTGTATGTCGTGATAATGTTTCGATTTGTATTTGGTCTGTACCAAATTCATGGCCGCAATGGTTTGCAGTTAAGAGAGATTGCTGATAGTTCATCAAGATATTCCGAGTAAATGATGGACAAGTTTTTAGCTTTGGTTTGGAGACTGGAGAGGGGGTTCGTGGTTTTTGACCAAAAACAAGTTCATGAGGTGCAAAGTTGGAGGCCTCATGTTTCGAGCAGTTGTAAGCGTATTGACAAAGTACCTTCTACCCAATCGTTGTTGCTTTTCCAAATAGTCTGTGATCGCGTGACGGATTTTCTCAACTCCACTATTAGATAGTATACTGTAGAGTAGTATTTATCAATTCTGAATATATTAACAAATTATTCTGGAAGATTATTTTGGAATTGATGGCTTTGATACGTGATTAGTGCTACTGGCGGACCAAAATAATATTTTAGTGAATACTCTGGTCACTTCTTCACAAGCATTAGAATACAGTATTTTAAGAGCTAGCCTTGAATGGTCAATATATAATCTTCTGAGATTGCTGGAAATGGGTCGTAAAAATCAATTGATACTTTTCGAAAAGGTTTGGAAGGGGTATCAGTAATTTTCAAATGTAATCTGGTTTTGACTCGGTTTAATTTGTTGGTTTGGCATTGTGGGCAGACTATATCTGTATTCATATTTCTCCAGCAATAAATGTTAACAATCTTTCGGTAGGTCTTTTTAATTCCTTCAAGTGTTCCTGTATTTTTAGTATTCTGGAAAACGTTTGCTTGTAGTGGTCTAGCTTTTGCAATCAGATATTTCTCTAGGGTAGCAAGCTTTTGCTCGAAGTAGTTGCTTCACAAAATTTCAACGATTACTGTTCGTGCCCCATTCACTACGCCAGTCTCGATTACTTTTGAAAAATTGCTATATTTGTTCCTGTACTATGCTATCATCTTCATTGAGATAAGCAATATTATCCCAATGGTTTATACTTTTATATATATATCTATATCTATATATTATTATATCTTTTTTATGATTGAGACTTCCTCTACTTAGAAAGTTTACACGATTGTTGTACCCGTCCGTACGGTCATTGTACTTATTATTACTACTTTTGTTTATGTTTTTGATGATATTGAATCTCTTATTGCGATTATTGTATCTATTATTTTAGTTGTCATAATCGTTACTTTTTGTACCATTGCAATAGTTATTGTTCCCATTGTTGTAATTTCTTTAAGTACGGTTATCGTTGTTACGATTGTAATTATTATCATAAGTATTATCAAAGTTTTAGCGGTTGTTGGAATTGTTGTTAGTGTAATAATCTCCTGGAAATTTGAAGATTGAGCATTTATTCGCAGCATCTGAAAGTCATCTTCTAATTTCCAGATATTTTTAAAATTGTGACCATTCCTTTCGCAGTATTGACAGTATGTGCGATTAGCTTATCTCTTTGGACAATTTTCGGTTGTGTGACTGGTATCACTACAATATTGACACTATTCACTAATTTTTTGAACTTTCTGGATCTTCATGAGATTACCCCTAACATGCTTTCAGTACGGTTCAGTGAGAATCTGGCACTCTGTTTGCATTCGAATTTTATGGCTAAAAGGATAGCTCCATTAAAGGTGTCAGGTTTTTCGCTTTTAACATGGTGTTCCAATAGATGTTCTAGAATCTCCAGCGAGTTCTCCTGATCTCTGTGCTGTGAGTTTCAATTAGGACAAAATTTCATCCGCCAAGCCGATATTGCTTGTGTGGTACGATGTCTGTCAGAAACTTTTCAATCGATTTTGTTTGCAAGATAATTGCGGAAAATCCATCTGCTGTTCGACTAGTGAGTTTGTTAGCTACGTACGACCAGAGCTGCGTATTGAACAAAAGAGGTTCAATTTTTCTGGATTTCCATCAAGGGGATCAGATTCCGGGCCTGTGTCTAAAAGAGATTTGACCTGTTGCACATGAATTTTGATTTGCAAACATTCTCTGTGTGCTGGGTAACATGTTGCCGAACTATCAAGGTACTTCATCACTGGTCGTGTAGTTAGTTTTCTAGGAAAGTAAAATAATTCTTCGCTCATATTTGCTTCGTGCGCCGAGTTTATTCGGTTATAACTCATCAAGAAAAGAAAGACGAGCTTCTGGGCTATTTTGATTGCCAGCTACACTGGCTCTCCTTTTGCTTTTATCATTTTTATTATTCCTGAATAAGTTTGCTAGCGACATCTTCCTTTGTTTGTGATGTAATATGTGAGGTGCTATGCAGTTGGCTTGTTGGTGAGGTGTGTATTGATTCAAGGACGCAGATTATGCAAATTATTATCACGCTGTTTATTGTTATGATTTTCGCGAGAAGGAAAAGAATTCTTATTTATTTTTTTTATTTAGGCGAAGAGTTACGAAAAGAGAAAAATAATTCGTTAATTAATTCAAGGCATTCGATAGATCTCAATCATTTCACATAAAATAAACTATTGTTTATAAAATTTAGGCTATTATGTTAAGTTGCGTGTCAAATGTTGTAATAATTTGGGAACACGAGTTAATTAATTATTATATGCAGTTTTTAATTAGAAATCCAGCGTGATTTTATTATTTTACACGAAACAGTTCTTTTTATTACAACATGATCATTACAATTTTTATCGAAATTTGATAACTATTAGATTTTAGTTTACATTACGAATATATTATAGATTGATATTCATTACAATATAATCTCTTGAGGTGCGGAGGTTGAAAAATTACTTTTAAGATTTCGTTTATTGAGTTAATGTGAAAACGTAATTTTGGTTTGATATTTCTGAAAAGTATTTATTACACTCGCACTATTTGGTTCAGTGTTGCTCTTGAGAATTTTCCATAACATCTGAATTTGTTTGATGTCAAAGTGTGTCACAGGGGAACAACCTAGATGCTATTTCTTTATACAATCGCGTTTGCGAAAAATTATCGAAGAAGTGCAATGAGTAAAAAGAGAATAATTGCGTGTTGAATGGATAAAGAATATCTATGTCTGAAGTATTGCCTTTCATTCTAAATGCGATGTCTCGCAGAAATTTGTTGGATGCTAAGAATCGTTTATGCGTGAACGACAGCAATCTTTTGATCCCTGTTTCCACGTCTTCAATATAGTCTAGTGTGTTTCTTAGTTGTTCGTTGAATATGATACTATTGAAGATTTAAACTAATCTTATAGTTCAGCATTGATCTCTAATTTTTCAACTAATTCACTCAGAACTTCATTGTTATATGATAATAGGTAACTTACGTGAATAAGTGATTGCAACATTCAATGATTGCACATATGTATATATACATGAAAGAAAATTTATAAATATATATAAAATTAAAATTTTGATATAAAAATAAAATAATTTGAAATTCACAAAATGTGGGAGTGGTAAAAATATTTTGCCTCGATTGTAGATAATATTTTGGTGTTGTGTCACCGTTACGTTTGAATTTCGCGTAAGTTCTCTAATAGATGCATTTCGTGTTTAGAACAAAAGGGGAGGGCACAAGAAAAGGAGATAGAAAATTTTTATGTGCAAATGTAACGTATATCCCGTTTATGTAATAGAAAAAAAGATGTAGTTTTTGGACAAATTGATGATGCACTCGACTGCACAAAATAATGATTATTTTCGCACTACCCAAAGATGAGTTGTTTCAATTTTGTTATTCCACAAGTGATATAGAATCAGCAAATAAATTTCTGCTTTTTTCTCGATATGTCGTTGAGTTCACCAACAATTTTTGTTGCAGAATTATTTGTTTTGAAAAAAATATTTTTCGTTTCTCCTAATCTCTTCAGGACTTGCTGCCACCATTATCGTCATATTATCATCCGGTGCCGTAAAGTATAGTAGTATTCTAGTCGATTACTCATTAAGGATATCACTGTTATAGCGAAGAAAGCGCGCAAGGGTTCTTCATCACTTGCTAGAACCTTTAATTGTAGTGCCAACTGCCTATACGGTCGATTGAATTGCACATGTAGCTTTTTGCAAAGCTACATCTCGACTCCGTTGCAATGCGACGGTTTGCACTACACGCATGGCTCTCCATCGTGAAAACTGGCGATATGTACTCTAGTCGTATTATTTACTCTCAGCTCCTAGTTATTCAAGCCTAAAAGCTTTGTTACTACCAACTATTGCACTTGCCTTTTAGGTTATATCGGGAATAAATTTATCTTCTACAATAAGCCCAAACTTTTATTTTATATTTTTTAAACTTGCTTTATTAATACTTCAGTGTTATATACACCTCCATTAAATTCAAAATAACCCTGGTAGAAACTTTAAAATTAAATTCACAATCTAGAAATGATCGAGGAAACGAATGCATTTATCATGGGGCATATATTATCGAATCAAGTTCCTTTCTGTTCTATTCTATTCTATTCTATTCTATTCTATTCTATTCTATTTCCATTTTTAATTTTACTTTTTAGCTATGTTAGTCGCTGTTCCAATAATGAATAAGTGTATACTTTTGGAAGATACAACCATACTTCTACTCGGTGCTTTATCGCATGCGGCAGGTAGAATTTTATTTGCAACCGCAAGTACATGGCAAATATTTTATATGGGTAAATTTTTATATAATATCCCGATGTTCAATTAATGTCTAAGTTAATTGTTAAAATAACCACAGTATATAACTTCTAGGTGCAACACTTGCTGCTCTTGGTCCAGTTGCAGCACCAGCGCTAAGATCTATAGCCTCAAAAATGGTTCCATCAGATGAAAGAGGTAAGTAAAAATAATTATTTGTTATACCTTATACAATATTATGGACGTTAGGGCAAGTTAGTGTATAAGTCTGTAATGTGGAAACATTTCTTTATGCTGTCAAAATAAATTATATTTATAAAAGTATATTATTAATTTTAATAATCGAAATTGCATTTCAAAAATATTCCGATATTTTGCTGCGTAAAATTTGTAACTTCAATTATCCGTTGAGTAAGACGGTAGTACGCCAATGTGGTAAGTTAGTTTGGTAAACTACCAATATGCCTACAGTAATAGTTGGTAAATATACACAATTGTTAGTATCTTTCTCAGGAAGTAATGTAAATAAATAAATTTTGATCAGACAATGGGCTTATTCAAAGAATATTTTTGAGTACTTCTTATTGGGGTTATTGTTAATGCTAGTATAGATTATATTCATGTTAAATGAAGAGAGAATGAAGACACTAACTAAAGACTATGAGAGATTTAGCTATGCATTGTTATGTCTTATTTATAAATCGAGTATAGTTATTAACTTAAACTCGCCCGGTAAATAGTTGATAAATGTTACATTATTTTTATATTGCCGAACTAAGGGTTGGTGAAATAGCAGAAATAGGTATGAGATATCAGTAACTATCGATTATAAACGTTGTGAATTTCATCACGTAGTTTCTATATGTTTTTCACTTTTATTAAATCCTATTTAAAATTTCTATAAAGGATTGTACCATAATTCGTTGTTTTAATCTCAATTCATTCAATTTAGTTTGTTCTTCCTTTATATTTGCCAATTAGCCTAAAAATCTTACTGTAGATGTCATTATTTATGCATTTACGATACGTATTTGGCTATTTTAAGTTCAATTTTTGCACAATTACACTTTCACCACACTACACGTACATAACGTAGGACACTGTATAGTTGACAATGTTTTTAAATGAAACTAGTTTATGAATAATAAACTACTGATATCGTATAAAAACATTAATTCGATTTCTATTTCTTTTAACGCAGGTAAAGTTTTCGCAATTCTTTCGGTGTGTGATAATGCTGTTCCTTTATTCAGTGGAGCAATATACAATCAACTTTACAAGGCTACGATTCAATCGGCTCCATATAGCATATTTTGGCTTACGTTTGCTTCGCAATTAAGCATTTTCGTTTTAACTATGTAAGTTATAATGCGAACATTTACTTGCACGTACTTAGCACGCGTATATGAATGCCTCAAATTTATTTATAATTTAGTTTATATTATAATTTTATTAATAAAAATGCATTTTTTGTTACAGAATTCTGCGATTACAATCATCCTTTAAATCATTTATTCGTATGCAGCATGACAGTGAATAATAAAATAATTCATAAAAGTTTTGTATCTTTACTTCATTTATAAGAAGTCATGTTTCATAGTTGAATGATTGATTGTAGAACTTAAGACAATATTGCAAGAACTGTATTTAATTACAATACGAGATGAACAGTGTCCGTAGAAATAATTATTTATATTTGGAGAAAATAGGTTTCGACTCAAGAATTTTTATTTGAGATACGATTGTGACTCGTGACTCAACTCAGTTTCGCAGGGCAATGTTTGACTTTAGATTGGAATAACTCGCGTCCAGAGATTGCAGCGACATGATGCATGGACCTAGTGAACTTGTCTGTTCGAGAAACCTCTATAGATAGAATATTTTAGCCCGCTTTTAGTGTATATTAATACAAGGTTTAAATGTATTTAATTTTTTTTAATTTCTCTTTATTTAGTTTATTTCTCTATAAATAAACGGTTATTCTATGTTTAGACAATATTGCTCTTACAGGTTCTTTCAATTTATAGAAATTACATTGTTTCACTAACGGTATTGTAGGCTTCTGGGTGTACGAATGTTATTTAAATCTAGATTTAGTTGTCCCGTAACAGTAGATAAGGTTTTCTTATACTACCGACTGTACTTTGTACTTTGGCAATTGTGGTCGTGCACTCGCAACCAAGAGTCAATGGATATATGATTGATGATATGAAGAGAAGGCCGTCGGTCAAATTGATAGTTGTGTCATTTCATATTTGGGCTGTACCTTAATCTCGGTACATCCAACACAAAAGGCGTAACGTGGGTCGGATCCGTTGTTTATAAGGTTTCGATTCCAACCAAAGTATTGACCAAAATACAGCTGATATCTAGAACATGATGATCATAGACCAAGTCTTGCCTTCGTAAACATGCAGAGAGTGCTGATTTATTGGTCAATTTGTTAAATATACATTCTTACATCTACAACAGAAGCATTTAAGTACTATGGTATTACAGGTATACTTATAAGTATTGTTTAATATATAATCGTTTTATTCAATATTTTTTTATTGTGCATCATTATGCACTTAGGTACCTTATAATATCAACGAAATACTAAAGTAAATTAATGAATTACGAATTGTCAAGATTATTTTTAATATATAATTCACAAAATAATTACGCTATTTTGTACGATGTTTTATATACGCAGCCAATATGAACATGTATATTTTTCTCAAAAATAACGGTAGCTAAAACTTATCAATTCTTATACAATGCGCACTCAATTGTTGCTCCTTTGATCCTTGCCAATTGAGCCTATTATTTTACATATCATCGCTTATGTACATGAAGGCGTTTCTCCTCACAACCATGTGTGGACCTATAGAATAGGGCTGGTTCGTGGGGGACCGAGCTCTAGTAATAACTCTAGTACACTTAAATATATAATATATGCAAACGAACTTTGTACACGTCGAGTATTTTATTAAATACTTTTAAGTCGTACACGTAAATCTGGACTTGGAGATCCGCTATTACTAAAGGCATGTAAGAGTAAGTGCGAAGGTGATCTCTCTAAGTTTCTTGACCATGTACTTGAATTGTAATATTTTGACTGATATCTCATGAGCTGGAGCAAATGTAGGAAGAGGTTTTTTTTCCAGGCCAAGTACCCGCGAATCCATTTACAATTTTTCGAATGTAATTTTTTTCTTCTACCTTGCAAACTTCAATATCTACTAATTCTAAAACCATGTTAACTCTTTTACACCGTTTAAAGTCTCTAATTTTTATTAAAGTCAAATACGTTTTGAACATCCAATGTGAAGTAGCAGATTAAGAGAGCTTTAAAACATTTTTAAGAAGCATCGATTGTGGCCTACGTAGGCAGTGATTCAAATTAAGGATAGATTGTTGTACGAAATGTAGACTTGCCGTATAAGGCAAGGCTCGTTATGCACAAAACATACATTTCTCCATGTAATATCGTCTTGGGTATGGTTCAACTAATGATAAGGATTGTTATAATGCTTATATAAATAATATGATCGAATGCATAAGCAATATCAACTATGTAAGTAAACTTATGCACAAATTATACGAAAACGTTAATGTAATATAAAATTTTTTCTTGTCATAAATATGATGTTAAATTATAGTGCGCGCTTGATTATTTGACAACTTTTGGAGTTATAAGAGAGGATATTTCTAGTAAGTGATACGTAAATGATAATCAATAACTAATTCTACAAGAAAATAATTCCGCATAACTTTGTAAATTCGTTATCTTCGAATTAAATACATTTGATTTAGATATTATTAAAGAAATCCTAAACATGTATTAATAGAGCTGGGGCATGTTATCGAAACGTTGCTGTACATAGATTTTATACGATAGTGGTATCTGTAGAGACAATCAAAAGAGATTACTGCTATTCAAGTAAGAAAATCCGTAAATTCAGGGAAACATGTATTTTTTTTATTATTTTTGTAACGATTCTGGAAACCATTTTTTTTTTAAATTTGGAATAATTATAAATTCGTTTAAAATTTATTTTTTAAATGATGATTCATCATTTAATAATTCTTACTCGGGTTAGTCGAGGTTAATTCATTTAAATCAATTTATCTATTTTTCTATACATCTATTTAAGTATATTTGTTTCTAGTTTTAAAAATATAAAGTACGCTTTCTTTTGCAAGAAATCAGTATATAAGACTGAACCGCACGTATAGTCACTGGTTGTGGATCTAATGCATTTAAGCAGCTTAACGTAATTCAATTGTGTTTTACGTTATCGATGGTTTAGAAATAAAACTTAATGTCATTGAATTGTTTTCCTTATACGAGCTTTAAAATTAATTATTTAGTACCGGAAAGTTAAAACAAACTTAAATTTTTGCTTGAAAATTTTGAAATGAAAAGAAATAATTTGTGATAACTAATATTAGATGAAAAAACACATTAAAATGCCAATAAATGATGAAAACGAACCTACGACAGTGGATGACGAAGTATGCATTCCAAGTATACAATCAAATAAACTAATTGACATTTATTTTTCATCAAATAAAACATATATTATATAGCTTTAACTAAATATTGTTGATAGTAATATACAAATTAACGGAGTAATTTAACAACGAACTCTTGTAATGATATTTTACTTCACCAGGTTTCATAAACATCAATATTATATACATGAATGTTTAGAAATGTACTTTGTTGACGATCCATCTATGTTAGATTTTTATTAGTCTTTTTAAGCATAATTAATGAAATTCGAAATACGACTTTTAACAATTCACTTTCAATATTCTTTTTCATAATGTTTTCGATCGACAGTACATACTCAGAAAACAAGTTTTTTAAACACCTGATGATTACCAAATTCTTGTTAGAAGTTAATATATTTTTTCTTTTAATTAATTATGATAAATCGAATTATTAAATTAAAAAATTATATTCGAGATAGAAACAATTGTTTTTTAATTTGTTATTTCTTTTCTTCAATTCCCTTCAATCATTTACTAAAATGTGACAGATCAATTGTGTACAATAATAGTTTTTGTTTACTTTTATAACATTTATTATTACAATTAAATAACGGATTAATATTAAAGTAAAATGATATTAAGCGATAATTTTGAAAGTTTGCAAAAAAACATTGTTTCGAATGATTTATTTTGCATGGCGTTTCTTTTAAAAAAAATACCAACTTATAAAAAAAACATTTTGAAAAACTATTATAATCAGTACTGAAATTTATTTTTTGTGTTTATGACGTAATAATTTTTATTTTACCTTTTATTTTATCTTTTACATAGGATATATTTGATCTAGACGATCTTTTGCCAGTTCTCGGAGAATTTGGAAAATATCAAAAACAATTATTGTGGTTCATTTGTTTACCAGCTTGCCTACCTTGTGGATTTTGTGCATTCAATCAATTATTCATGGCTAATACTCCATCGCATTGGTGTAAAATACCAGAACTTCAGAATCTTAACGTCACGTTTCGAAAAAGTATAGCTATACCTTTAATGGCGGTGAGCAAGATCCAACAAAATAAATGTTTAAACTAATGAATACGTTTTCATTTTATAACATTAAAAAGTTATATATGATTTATGCCTAAGCTCCTAGTAACTTTTGCATGTACTTATACTATAAAAAGAATCTTTTTTCTAGTTTGCAATTTCTATTCTAGACGCAGTTCTCGCCTGATATTTCCAATATTTATTTGTACCCTTTCTTACTGATAATTCAGAATAAATTCTTTAAATTGAAATATTCTTAATAGTTAACGTTATAGGCAATTGTTTGCTTTATTTTTGTTCTATAAATTCTCATGTTTTTATATTTTCTTGTGTATTTTATAGTCAGATGTAAATAATACATAAGTAATATATGGGATGATATGGAGAGACTTGTGGGCGTGGCCTATCCGATATCTGTTTATGTAAACAGTAGCCAAGTACCTAATTTACATTAATTATTACCCCATTAATTATGATGTTTATTTAAACAAAACATAAGAACCCCATTGTTCGGGTGTACAAGGTGTCAAGAGGGTACTTAATGTTTGTTTTTGTAAACAAACATTAAGACTTTGGAGAATTGACCTTTTTCTCCAAGAGTGGTTCTTTCTCCTCTTATGACCCTTTTTCTTTGGGAGTATCTCTTGTTGCCATCCCTTGGCCTGTTGCCACCCATGGCTAATATTGTCTTCTTTTTCTTCTTTGTTCCGTAGTTGCGATACAAATGAGTAAAACTGTAATCAGCTCGCAGTTTTATACTCAGACCCTAGTACACGCAAAGCCTACTCTAAATTTCAGCTTTGGGGTAATTGTTGGATAAGGTGACGAAAAATAAATGTACACAAGTATTTTATCTATACAAAAAAATAATGATTGTATATTTATTAATCATTAGGAAACATTACATCGTTTAAATCTTTCGATAATTTATCCAAACCAATCGCATAAATTTACATTAAAACTACATCTAATACATCGGTGCTTACACTAGGAAAACTTAAATTATTTTTAACTAAATCGTTAATCGTGTGTCTGAGTAGATTGTAGTATTGTTTGAAAGGGTTTATATTATTAAGCGTACCTTACATTTTTCGACATCTTCCTCCTTCTTCAAATCATTTTTAATATATTCTAAAATACAATCTGTACTGCGAGTTCTTGCGCTTGTTTAAATCTTAAATCTATACACTCGCTAATCTGTTTGACGCCCCACAACGTTTGTAGATGCATCACGATGCTCGGAAAATTGTTTTTCTTCTGTTTTTTGCACTGTGGTTCCATATTTTCCAGCGTTGATTCCGGCTCGGATGGTTATACTACGACACGTCTTTCTTCGATTGCAATGGCTCTCGCGCCAAAGCAGTTTGTAAAACATATCTCGTGGTTTGTCAAAACGATTTTATTAGGCGTACCAAATTCCTGATAAGCCGAGTATGAGTCATTTAGGTATGCTTCCGTAGCGTACATTTGATCTTTTAAAAGATCCCAACTGTGATCGTCAGGTGTGATGTACTTGACTGGCGATCCTTTGGTGCAGAGTTTAATCACTGGTCTGTAAAATCCTCCGTGGTACTCCAAACCGATGATTGCGCGCTTCGTGTTCGATTTATTGAGTGCGTATGTTGTCGAGTACACAAGGTTGCAGGTGATTGGTTTGATTTTTGAACTTTCGCTGGAAGCCATTGTAGAGTTTTTTTTTCAAGACACGAGATGTGATGGCTGTGGCTGCTGACAAGCGAGTGTGGTTCGACTAGCGAGCTCGGAATGCAATCTTTTTATAGAGACGTCTATTGCTTGACTACGATTGTTCCAAGATAATTTTTCGTCAACGAGTCACAACTCGTGTAAACCGTTAATATTATTTACATTCCACAGAGAGAACAAAGATGTTGTTGGAATATCGATTTGGAAAAAAGTCACGTTCTATCGATATCGCGTCAATCTACGTATTCCGTCATAGACGTGCATCTCTGATTACAAAATCCACGTCCGGTTGAACTTGTATTGGGAAATGTATTAACGCGATTACGCAAACGTCCACTTTTAATGCTCTTCATACTTGACGATGAAATCTGGCTGCTTGGTTGGATGTCGTTTTTGCGAAAATCTGATGAAATCTGGCCCACATACTTGCGCAAAGATACCTCACGACACATGTGATGGAGAAAATAATGCAATGCTCGCAGCATACTTGCGAATCGACGCTCTGTATTTGCTTTTTATTCCACTGGAATCATATGCATTTTTTTCAGAGTCGATCGAGATGAAACTTTGAGATCGGTGCATTCCATAGCTATCGAAATAAACGCCGTATCCGCGTTTGTCGATTTAGATGGCAACCCAATGTGATCCTGGTTTGTCGGATGTATCGAGATTCGTTACGATGGCCGCAGGAGTGGATAATAATTTTGGCACGTCGTTTACCGCGTACACTCCTATCGATGCAGCCTTTAGCTCTTTAATGGCTCTTATGATTTGTCTTGTATTCATTTTGACTCTGTATCGTTCGACTCTTCCCCCTCCAGCTTGACGCTATCGTTCTGAACTGTGGTGCTACCCGCGCAATCGACAACGTCGTAACCCGATTGACAAAATTGGAACGGTGAATTGATCTGTACTCTGTACTGTTGACGATAGTAATCTACAAGCATTTGGAAGATAACATCGGTATTTATATCGTACAGATCATGAGTACAGCTTCCGTACAACGAGCGAATGCAACCAACTTCTTATTTGATATGCTCGTCACAAGGCACAACAATCTGTTTTTCCTTAAATTTCTTGATACCATGTGTCGAGCAGGCTATAACGTTTGGAAATTCTTGTCCGAGCAGTTGAAAAGACGGTGCGTTGTAATTTTTCAAGTTTATGATTCTTCGTCCAAGTATTGTTTGCAAATATTTGTCTTTTTCAGCCCCGCGTGAGTATAATCGCTGCGCATTTTTCACCAAATGTCTCAAGCTGCGACACAAGTGTTTGATCGAGACATCGTCATTGTACCACTGGATCCTGTGTACTTTAAGAGAGCAATAATTATTCGTCTGTTGAATGCCACTAGGTAAATCGCCAAAATCGCAGGGTGAGCGAACGATCCAATGCCCAATGATGCGACTCTGAACAGATATAACCGCCACTTCCTTGGGAATAAATTTTTTATCTATACCCCTGAAACCTTCAATATCAATCACGTAGTCCGTCATGATGCTGCTATTGATACAGTTAACGTCGATGAATCGTTTGAGAACTAAACGTCGCTCAAGTGGCATATTTGTTAAATACTCAATAGAGAGCGCGTGCACATCAGATTAAGCGTTGAAACCCGTTACTATTTGACGTTGGATTCGATTTCCAAAACGTAATCGTACTCTGCGTAAACTAAACAGTTGATAGACGTGAGCAATGCTGTCTCGAAACGTATCTCTATGCGTACGCTACCCGATCATACGAGATTCCAATGTGTAGCGCAATGTGCGGATAAATCTGGCGTCAAATCGAAAGCCGTTAAAAAATTACCATCATTGTAGTTGTAGCGGCTAATGCCGAAATCCTCGTTGAGGAAATGTACACCCGTGCCGGTGAAAAGTGTCTAGAAAGCGTCTATATAGAGTTTGTCGCTTCCTGTGAATCTTGGCTGTAAAGGTTTGCTCGGTACTTGTACACCATCGATGTACAATGAAATATAGTTTATCGAGTAATTTTTAAAATTGAAAGGGTTCAAATTGCGATTTCCGTTAAACGCCTTATTGTCCACAAAGCCCAGTATTATTTTTTTTGGCAATTGACCGAGTATAGCGTTGTCGATCGAATCGCCGATTATACCTGCGTGAAGAGTGTGTAAGGGACCCAGGCCCCACCATGTATATTCAGCCCTGGTGTTATATTTTCGATCATCTTATCGACCGGTGGTCTGATTTATAAGGCAAGGCGAATTAATCCCGGAGACATTCGCGAGCCGTTGGGCCGCAATAACTTTTCTCACTATTATTTGGATTATTCTGTAGATTGCTCGGATATCTATATCTTAACAATCGTACTGAGCACTATACAGTAGTCGATAAGCAATTCTTATTAGCCCAATCGGGGTAAGTTTTTAATCTATTTGTATTTTAAAATTTTAAGCTAACAAAGGCTATTTGTATCATAGATAATAAGAAAAGAAAAGAAAAAAAAAGAAAAGAAAAGTGAAAAATCGTAATTCAGCGCATCAAATTAAGAACTAGACTTAAGGATTGTTACATTCCTGGATGGGGATAAGGGATACGAATAAAGAATATCTCATTAGAAGAACTCGAGATTACAGTCATTAATACCCACCTCACTAAAAAAAAAAAAAGAAATTATAACAAGTGAATGACTTTACTTCGACTCTCGTTATCGGATATTTGGCTGTCATTTTCGCTAAAGCCTGCGCATTTGCTAGCAGTATACCGGGACTTATTTTAACTCTGCGAATCATCAAAGTGGCTTCCTTTATGATAATTCTAAATATGCCATTTGCGGTCGAGTCCATTAAACAAAACGCGTCTTTGCTTCGCACTAATCTAACGCGCATTTCTACACCGTTAATCAGCATTTTATCTTGATTGAATAGATCGTGATGAATGTGTCCAATCATATCAAAGTATTGACGAATTTGAGTACAGTTTCTGCGCTTAAGTAGTCCCCTGTTTTTTGTATGTTCTCCGGTTTCGGTATTCGAAGCGTCGAAAGCATTGTGCGTATCATCGCAACATAAACTTGCCGTCAGATGTGTATCTTTAGCCTCTGTCGAATAGTTGAGAAGTGTCTCGATGTACGCTTGATAGGGATAAGCATTATTGGGTGGCGAGACAATTTTTTGATTGAAAAAAACGTTCACTTAATTGAACATTGAGCGCAATAGATTGTTTACAGGCCCAACCTTAGCGTCTTCGCTCAGCGGTGTGTCCAAGTTTGCAAGTACGATTTTCGCTTGAATATGAAGCATGGTGTGAGCCAGATCCAAGTAATGCTCGCTACCTGCTGGCACGACGAATTCGAGAGGTGCGTCGACGTCATCGCTCAATGACGATATAGGTTTGTAGTGGAGAAAGCTACTGCTTTCGATGGAAGTTTGCGTTGCTGGCAGCGTAAACAGATCCAATTCGCTAGACATGCACTCGCTCGAGTGCGAATGTAAAAAGGCCATCTTTGCCTTACTGCACTCTACACTGATCTAGGGCCGAAAATATAGGTGACACTTCTCAAAGTCGATTTATTGCGCGATCTCGTCGTACTCTTCTTCTTCTTCCTCGTGGTTTTCTTTCTCGTCGCGCGTGTACGTCGTTTGCGTGTAGTCGCGATATAACCCGATACACGTTTTCTTCTTGACTGACGACGGCGTTGCGCTGTGCGTATTTTATATCCCGAACTTTTCATCATATTAACTAATTTTAATCCCGCCTTTCTTTTCAAATTTTTACCAGACTCTTTTGCTCGATAGCTGAGTGCTTTTTTGAAACTTGAACCGTTGTTGGTAATGTCGTCCAACACGTTGATTCCCGCTCGCACAGCCTCCATCCCTACGGCTTTGGCTCCAGATGTAATGTACGGGAGGATTTTACGAAATTAACCACCGAGCCAGGCACCGACACCTCTTCCGCGCTGATAGGGGGCACCGGAATAAATGGATCTTACACCAGATCCGCCACCTATTTGATCCACGTAATAGCGTATGTAATGACTCATGTCACTCAACGATTACGCCTAAAGTGGAGCGTAACCGTCAACGTTCCATATTCGAATGGTATTCGTTCGCCGTACTCGTCTCTTATATCTATGAGGATCGTAGTGAAATTAGTATGCAAAACTGGAATATAATGAGGCGGAGCAAAATTTCTGACAACGTTATTGCCAAATTTGTAATTCGAGGTATCTATGGTGCGACAAGGCGTTCGAGAACGCCCAGCGCACACAAGCGCGTCACTCACACGCGCACGTAAACGTGTACAGCGAGGGACATATTGAAGCGGCAGGGGCCGCGCGCGAAGCCGCGAATTACAAACGGCGAAACGATATTCCGAGAGAGAGGGAAAAGGAAAGGGGTAGCGGGAAAGAATTCCTGAAACAAGGAAAAACCTTAAATATGACAGGAGAGTGTTGAAACACTCTCTCTTCCCGACTAGACAGGGACCCGAGCGGACGTCTCCTCCGATACCCAGTGACGGAGCACGCGAGTGCGGGCTGTCCAAGGCCCAAGCACCGAGGGACTCCAGGCGAACGGCTGACTTCCACCGACCCATTGAAAAGGGCGAAGCAGCCGATCACCGCCGACAACAAGGGCGAAGCAGCCAGAGAGGAAAAAGACGACCTCCCCGGGAGTGGAGGACGCGGCCTCAAGACGGCGAAGCGTGCCAGAATCGGTGAGCGTATCGACACTCTTTCTCTCTATCTCTCTCGCGACCGAAACGAACGCGAGCGACCGCCGACGTACTCGGCGAAGCGGCCAGGAACATGGCAGCCTCAGAGAGGCGTGTAAACGGAGCGCGTGTCAATAAATGAGGACGAGGCGAATGTGCCACACTCCTGGAAGAAATATAAAGTCGTCCTCTGTTACCCTTAACCTCCGCCTCGCGCATCCTAACTCCCAGCGTTCCCCGCCGTCCACGGGAAGCCCACTGACTCGGCAAACCCCGACCCTCTCCGCGGTCCGTCACCAACGGAGCAGTCTGAGCTAGGCCCGGAAGGTCGAGCACGAGGAGAACTTGTCGACGTAATGACAAACCCCGCACGGGAGTGAAAAATCACGTCACAATGGAAACTATTCGCAATAGAGAAGCTCGTGGATCGCCTACACCGCGCGACTCGCAAATATCGGTGTAAACGAATAATTTATCGGGTATAGCTCGAGAGAGCGATGCAGGTCTATTGGCGCAACAACTCGTCGAGGCGTACAATCGTACGCGATATTGGCATAAGCGGCATACTCGTTGGTACTTGAAATTTGAAAATAACTGTCACGAGCTTCCAATATTTCGTTCTCAAAGCTGAAAATACGTCGAACGTTTTTACCCAAATATATCTCGTGCTAGGTGTCGCACACACACTTGACTCCATAGAACCCCGAGCGAATACCAGTTGACCGTTCTATTTTCACATGATCGTTGAGCGGTTTTGACTTGTTTATTGCTTCGACCAAGGTTTTTGTAATAACCCATTAGAAGAAGTTGTATTTGCGGGGTAAACGTTTTGTCGTGTCTGTAGCGATAAATCGAATCTTTGTCCTCTATGTGAATGACTGTCAAAGGTATATGAATATCAACGAGAGCAACCGACCAGTTACCGGTCAATTTGATCTTGCGCCTGAGTTGTGTTGTAAAACAGCTAGTAGTGTTATCGTTGTAGTACATCATGCTGCTGTTGCTAGGCAGCACGAGATAAAAATCTTCAATATTCATTTTTAGATCTTTTCAATTTCTGAAGCCTTGATCCACGAGTTGAATTTTTCAGGATAGCCAAAACATTTGACGAGTATCTGTTTATTGGGGCCACGGCCTTTGCTGCGGATAATACGCTCTATCTGGAAACGCTCGGTACTCGAGGACATGCGTTTATCGCCAACGAGTGACAATTCCTCGAGGTAAAAAAGCTATCAATCTCCTCGCCGTTTAAATCCTCCAGAATAAAAGTATGTAGATTTTGTCTCATGGACACGCGTTTAATCTTGAAAAGAACCAAATATTTCATATTTAAACTTATGTCGCGCTGAGCTTTCCCCTAATGGAAAACGTTTTGCGTCACGAAAAATATCGAGAGATTCAGGTGATGACTGGAACGCGAAAATAAGTCCAAAACTATATCGTTGGATGACTCGCGTATCAAATCGTCCAAAATTATCAATTTTTTTCTAGCCGGATCTAACGAGTAATCGCTTCTTTGTCGCAAGCCTTCACGATACTCTATAATAACGTTAGATCCACCTACTTTGAAGTCTGTGCGATATGCTTCTTGCCACTCTGTGTAGTACAATAGCACTCGATCGAAGCGAATGTCACACATCTGTGGTAAATACGCCAAAAAGGTCTTGAGGAACCAACTTTTACCAGCTCCAGTTGGACCTGCTATACACGCACGCTGTAAACGGATGCTTCCATCGCGTATCCATTTTCTCGACTAATTTTTTTTTATTACGCAACCACATTTTATAATTATGAATCTGAAGTCCGAAGGGACGAAACAATTGTCTTTGTCTGGAAAGAAGAAAATTAGGGATATGCGCAGCGGAAAAAGATCTCATAAAAAAAAGGTCGAGAGTCATAAATAGCTACTCTCGTCGCGTACGCCGTTTATGATGTACACGTGTGGCATATTTTGCCTATTTACAGTCCTTAAGAAAATAATTTTGTCGCTCGAGGATTAAGACAACCGTGAGAGTAATAAATCTGCTTAATCCGGGAGAATACATTTTACAAGGTATTGAAATCTGTGAATCGGCTTAAAGGTACGTTTTTCCTTTCGTGAATAATAGAAACATGCTTGGAGGAATAAGGAAATCTGTTTAGATGCTTATATCTACAATTAACAAGTGAAATAAGATAGTGTAGTGACAAAGTTTTGAATGTGAGGAATTAATTAAATATAATTATTATATAATCGGGTGTGATGATCTTACATTGTTACGACGTAACAAAATTTAATAATAACTAAATAAAACAATTTTTAAAAAAAATACGCCCTTAACGCAAATAAAATACAAAACAATAGCGCAAATAAATACAAAACAATAGCGCAAATAAATACAAAACAATATAAATTACGCACACACACACATATTACGTTCTAAAGCCAAACGGTAAAGAGGTCTTGAAAAAACGACGCTACTTGTCTTAACCTTGCGACGTGTAACGACAGGGTGATCTTGAAGCCTACCTATTCTATCGTAACTTATTTTTATCCTACTATTACACTCATCCCGTTTTCTAAAATAATTTACAATCATTAACTTAATACTACTAAAATTAATGGATAACGAGCTATTGTAATTTAACGTGATGCCCTTAATCTTGCACTGCTCTATTACCCGACCTGTGCTAGGTACTAGAGCTTTGTATGCGTAAAATGTAGGCCCCCCGGAGATGAACTCGGTGATATGACAATTATCACCGTAATCATGCAGCTCATCCGTCATATCACCGAGTAGATTTGCCTAACGGCATCTTATACTCATTAGGATCTCCGGGGTTGCTCACAAAAATGCACGAGTCCGTGTCGAAATAAAGCACACGTTTCCCTAATTTCTCCAAGGAGTGTTAAAGTTTTAAGCGGGCCTGTGCAGACGTATACGCGGCAATCACGACATTGGTGTACGGAGTAACAGCATCGTTTATGTACCGCCAACTCGAGTACAACAATTCTTCATTATTTGAATCGTCCTCCGAAAAACGCTTCGCGCGGATTCAGGGTGACGTCCGAGACGAGGGGATGCTGAGATACGTAGCTCGCGATATTTGGGTTGTCGCGTTTAATGCGATCGAACTCGCATTCCCAAATTTCGCGATACTCGTAACCGGCATCTCTTATTTTTAATATTTTAGCGCGCGTGCCCTCTAAAATCTGATTGAACGTTCGACCACTTCGTGTGATTTTATCACGATTGTTTTTGAAACAATTAGGGCAACTGTGATTGTAGCATCCCTGATACTCAAACACGGTGCCCTTTCCGCTGTGGTCGAGCGTTGGAAGAAACCCATCTACGAGAACGCCCTCAGTCAGACGATATTCACGTGCACGACTAGCAACACTGGACCCACCACTCTAGGGCTTTCTCGACTGGGTATCCGCGCGTCTGTAACCAACATGAGGAATGAGCCCTATGGTGTTTGGTTTTAAAAATTTTTTTCTAAATAAATGCGAGCAGGCGGATGCAATAGTAGTGGCAGCTATAAAGGGATCGGTATTCCCGACTTCTAAAAATATTTTCCTAAACGCTATGCAGGCTCGTCGCAAAATTGTGACGTCCATTTTATAGTAATCTATTATTTCTTGTTTAAAATTAAAGACGTATCCGCCTGCTGCTCGCATTTCTTCCTCGCACGACATACTATCTGGGGCATAGTATTTAGGATCCGGTATAGCGCCTATATATTCCTGATTAGCCAAAGTATTAAAAAAGTGAGGAAAGTACCCCTTTTTGATACTTTCTGGCAAACCGAATACCCGGGGCAACGCGCTTAGCTTCATATTGAAATAATTCAATGAGTCGATAAAACGCGCTCCCCCGTACTGCAACAACACGATGTTTAAGCCGTTTAAGATAACACTCGGCGCCATACACTTTTTATCTTCGACTAATCTCTTTAAAATGAACTGAGAGTCGTATCCGCTGGTATTATGTGCAACGCATACAATCTCTCTAAAATCGGTTTTATCCCTGACCGCGAGTTCGAGAAGTTGCCTCACGGGGTTATCGATGAAAACGTGTTCGCGTACACCACAAGTCGTGCAGCGAACTCCGATCTCATCGATGTCTATGCAATCAGTACACACTTGGTGTACGACGCATAGATTGGGTTGGTGCTCGCGGAGCGCACCATTTTCCCAATACTCGCTCTCTTGACGAGTTTCAAAGTCGAAAAATATATATAAATTTTTCGCTTCGACAATCTCGCCACGATGCTTTCTCACGCTCGCGATATTACTAATAGGCTGAATGTAGCATAAATCGTTGTAACTGTGCTTGATTTTGTAATGCAAGCACCAATTTATGACACACTCATGCCTTCCGCGAGGTGTGTTAATAAATTTACTACAAACGGTACATACTTTATTATTATTATTATATGGGGTGAGTTGAGGCTTTACCAGACCTCTGGACGCATGGGATATCCCTTGGCGCCCCTCGATTCCGTATTCTATCTGTACTTGTTCAAGCCAATCGCCTCCCAAAAGTCGAGTATTTTGGGGGCGGATTCGGCCCGGATCTCCTCTGCCTCCAGGAAGGGTGCACCTAAAAACAGTCTCCGCTTCCGGGATATGGCAGGGCAGTTACAGAGAATGTGCTCCGATGTTTCCTCTTCCATGCAGCAAAACCCGCAGAAAGGGTCCGCGGACATGTCCATTTTATGTTTATGTGCCCTAAGGTTGTCGTGGCCCTTTAGGGTTTCCACGAGTAACTTGGCCTTTACTTTGCTTAAACCAATAATGCGTGTGGACCATTCCTTCGCATTATTTGTCGTTACAAACTTCTTGGTATGGTTGCAGGTTAGGGTTTGCTCCCATAACCGGTTTGTTTTTTCCCTGGCCCAGTTCCTAATGTCTTTTTTGTCTAGGCTCTTGTCCAGTCCCACACCTGGTTCTGGTCCGACTAGTTCACTATTTGCCCCGAGTCTTGCTAGGTCATCCGCTATCACGTTTCCTTTGATATGACGGTGTCCTGGTATCCATGTTAGAGTGACCTTCGTTTTGGCCGTTAACCTGTTCAGAGCCAGGTAGCAGTCCCAAACTATCTTGGATCTCGTACTTGATCCCTGCAGCGCCTGTAGTGCGTTTTTGCTGTCTGAACATATATACACCTGTGTGGTGAGTATTGCTGAATCAGCATCCTCCACCGCCCAGTGTATAGCTGTTAGCTCAGCTTGTTTAACCGTGGTGTATTTTCCCAATGGCAGGATAGTACCTTTGCCATTTTGTTTACAATACACCCCAGCCCCTGATCCTCCCTTTTTCTTAGACCCATCTGTGTACCAGATGTGCCCGTTCTTGGGGATTTGGGTCTTTCCTTCATCCCATGCCTCACGGGTTGAGATGCTGATTTTGTATTTTTTGTCGAACATGAAGTGCGCGTTCTTAGCGTCCGGGTTCATCCAAAGAGTCGCCCTTTCGTCCAGTCCCGCAGGGAGTTGAAATCTCCCTTCCCTACTTCTCTGTCCTAATGAGTTTGTGACCCTATGCAGGGCTTCTGCAGCCACTGTGGATAAGGTCACTCTTAGAGGCTCAATGTCCAGGAGCATGCCAAGCGCCGTCGTGGGAGTCGACTTCATGGCACCGGACACACTCCTGACAATTATTCCTCATAGTCTCTCTAGAGCTGCATTTGCTGTAGATAGGGTCACTCTCGGCCACCATACTAACGCTCCATACGCCAGTCTGGGTTTGAGTACCGCCTCATATATCCATTTCATCGTTTCCGGCGTCAGTCCCCAGTTTTTCCCTATGGCCCTTCTGAGTTGCCATAGGTTGGCTGTGACCTTACCTTTTATGTACTCTAGGTGTCTTTTCCACGATAGTTTACTATCTAGAATTACGCCTAGGTATTTGACCTGAGTCTTCAGTTGCAACGCTTGATTTCCCATGGTTACCTTGCATTCCCTGTTGCATTTGTATTTCCTGGTGCAAACGAGGATCTCCGTCTTCCCTGGGTTGACACTTAACCTCGTTTTGTTGCACCAGTCCTCTACCAATGTTAGGGCTCCTTGTATTATCCCCATTAGGGGATCTAGGAACGGTCCCCTAGCTATTATTAGGATATCGTCTGCATACCCTATAGCTGTACATCCCGCGTTTTTTAGTTTGTCCAGCAGCTCATCGACTACTAGGCACCATAATAGTGGAGATAGGACACCTCCTTGGGGGCATTCCGACTTTACCATGCCTTCTAGTGTCGTGCTGCCTTTGCTGACAATCAGCTTTCGGTTTCCCAGCATGTGGTCCACCCATTTCACTACTCCTAGGGGTATTGAGAGCCTGCGCATGGCGGTCTCGATTACTTCCCTGGCAGTGTGGTTGAAAGCACTTTCTATGTCAAGGAGTGCTCCCACTGCGAAGCCTTTAGCCCTAAGCTGTTCTTCGATCATGGAGGTTGATCTGTATAGGGCTGTCTCTGTGGATCTGCCAGCTCTGTAAGCATGTTGCTCCTTATGAAGTCCCCCGCTTTCCTGTATGAGGTCCCGTATGTATCTGTCGATCAACCGTCTACCGTCTTCAGTATGAAGGATGTAAGGCTGATCGGCCTGAAGTCTTTCGGCGATGTGTAGCCATTTGCCTGGTTTGGGTATGAAAACCACACTCGTTCCTTGCCAGCTCATTGAAATAAGACCGAGTGCAATACTGGTCCTCGCCATTCTCATCAGGGGGCCAATGATAACGTCCTCTGCTCTTTGGAGCAGGACCGGGTATATACCATCAGGGCCCGGTGACTTGAAGGGTTCGAATGACCTGATCGCCCATTTGGTCCTCTTCAGAGTGACAATTTCGTTTGCGAGACTACGGTTTTCTTTTAGTTCCCGATACATACTTTAATAAAATCGCAAATTTTTTTATTATTAATTTTATATGCACCGTTTGTTTTATGATTTGCAAAACAACTGTCACTGAAAAACACTTTATTGCAATCACCACACTTTATTTCTAAAGCAGTGGGATTGCATCGAGGTTTTACGAAACAGCGTTCGCAAATTCGATCACATTTGTGGTCTGCTATATTTTTGTAACTTCGATTGCAATGCGAGCAAAAAAATCGCGCACTCGAAGCTCCAAAAATATTAACCACAGTGTCGAAATGACCATTGCTGTACAATAAATAAATAACGTCCGCGGTGTCATTAGCAATATCGCGACCATCGAAAAATGGTGGCTCTCCACTTCCAAGTGTACTACTCACGTGTACTACAATAGCAGTATTATTACGACTGTAGTACGCTTGGAAGCTCTGGAGTTCCCCGATCCCATACCCCTCTCGAGGTACCTCTGCATCGCGACAGAGTTTCTCTGCGCGCTCGCGTTGTAAAGAGCGTTGCGAGTCGCGTACCATGCCCCAAATTTTGCGCTGTGCGGGAGTTTCGAATTCTTTTAAACCGATATGGGCTTCCCCAACTACTGGAGCACGCGGTAAACAAAGATTATCCCTATTATTTATACTAATAATTGATGGCTGTGCTACGGAATTTACCGTTTGGCAATTTTTTCGTCCTCCAGCCCCTACGGGAACTTTGACCATCGTGGCATTTACCGATATACATTCATTCAAATTGAATAATTCATTACTCTGGCATAGGCTTTCAATCAAATGCCAGAGATCGTGATGATTGAAGTCTCGTAGAGTCCGATACAATAAACCCGCGGAACCGTTCGCAAAACGCTCACTCGCGATTGACACCCCAATCATATCGGTTCCGCGGGGTGATAATATTTTTAAAACAGCTGCCATATCCTGTATGGCAGCCTCGGACCATGCGACCAAATTAACATTTGGTGGAGGTTGCGTTACCCGCATGGTAAACTGCGTGCCCTCCACCCCAAATCTCGCGACTCTCTCTATCGTTTTATTTATAATTTTAAAGGTTTCTATCTACCTTGGCTGCACCACCAGTCTGCTCCACACCTCCATCTTCGTTGTCGTCGTCGTTGTCGTTGTTGTTGTTGTTGTTGTTGTTGTTGTTGTTGTTGTTGCTGCTGCGGCTGCTGCTCTCCACAGTGGTGCTCTCAGTGTTGACGACTGCAACGAGGTGATTGATTTTAGTCCTCAGGAGCACCACTTAATGGGTCGCGAACTCTATCTAGGAGATCTCTTAATTCCTCGCGCGCGATCGAATAAAACCGAGATTGTTCGCTTTCCAGCATATCCATCAACCAACGCAATTCTCTGGCCTTTGAGTTGCCGAGGATATCAAAAGCGTGGTTGAAGAAGGATGTCTCAATCGCGGTTTCATTCGGGTGCGATAGAATCTCGAAAACGTCCTCACGCTCGCGAAGAGGCACAGTCGCTGCACAACGCACCGACTGTATGAAATCCACTGAGCAACTGGTAATTGTCGTCGTCGTCATCGGAAGCGTCCTCTGAGGTACTCTGGTCGCTCTCGTCACTGGACATGCTCGTCTGGGAGGCATTATCCCCATTGTTATGTGTAGTCGCCGTTGACGAGACATCGTCGTCGCGGTTATCAACCGCACCGCCCTCGACGACCTCCATCTCCATATCGTCTCCCTGAGCCGCATGCACCTGCGCCTCAACGATTATTTCCTCCCTCGGAGCTGGTAATGAGGACCTGGATGAGGCATCGGAATCATCCTCGAGAAGCGTGATTCGATCTATAATTGCAATAGTTATAAATAAAAGGTTTAAATTTTAAAAGATTAAAAAAATCAATTTTCAAAATTTACGGTAATCCTCCATGACGCGAACTAAACATTGCACATCCCGTGCTCCTCGCCCTATCAAATACTCCCCCACAAGCCGGATGACAATCGGCGATTGGCGAAGGCATCGCTGGTGCATCCTCGCGATTCTCCTATACCCAGCCTGAGATAAGAGATTGCGCAATTCCGCGCGAAGTTGCACAAAGGATGCGCGACGACGCATCCTCCAAAACCACGCAATATCGCACCTCCGAAATACGCTTGGCACTTGGCAACGCAAAGCCATCGCGAACTGCACAACCGCAACACGGAGATTATCGCAAACGTTGGTACTCATGATGATGAAAAAGGAAAGAAATATTCTTCTGAACACTGAGTGAAATTCAAAAAGATACGAGTACCATTCTTTTTCACTCTGCTGCCCGAGAGCGTACTCTCGGGCAGCAGAGCTTTGTTCAAAACTCAAGAAGATTAGAGTGGGATGTTGTTTAGAAACAAACATTATGAAAAAGTTAGCCCCACCTCCGGGACAAATTTCCAAAATTTCCCTGGCATAAAGTTACCGGCAGAGAAAAATAATACCTCTCGAAACAATCGTAAAACGAATATCATGTGATGAACGAAACATAAAATCAACATCTTAAGATAATACTTTACTTTACCCTAGTATCACACGTAAAACCTGAACCTCTTGCAAGTCTAAGCTTGAAAACAATTGAGTCACTTTATGAGGCGTCGATACTTTGAAAAGGTACGTGCGATAATTCTGTGTGAAAAAATAACACATGCTCTCTCAAGTACCACGACTAGAATAACGAATGCAGTCTGCACGAAAGTTACTGGTAAACCGTCATAAATCACGTCAGTAGAAATTTTTTCATTCAAAAAAAACAACGAGCATCGCCTTCCAACAAGTGTGTACAATTGCCCGTTAATAAACTATAGAAAGGTCATTGATAAAAACTAAACATTCATATGTACTAATGGTTTACGTTGCGAGCGCTGGCGCTTGTCATAAACCTAGGGTAGACCTCCGGACTCTATGAATTAGACTGGTTTTGTGACATCTCATCCAAACCTTTTTTTTCTTTTCACTGCAGCGGAAAAAGACACGTACTCTACGCTCAAGTGGTTAGAACAATAAATCATTATACGAGCATACGAGTGAAATAATGAAACTGGACATTCGTATCTCTTATTTACCACCGTTTTGTATATATACACACTTATCTAGACCGTTAAATTCGTCAACACTTTCCTCATTCACTTCTTACCCTAATACAATAAGACTACATTCTACCGTACTTCTTAGGTAATAAATTATTAATGCATATTTACAGATAATGTTACTAGCGGATATAAACAATAACATTTTACTTTCTCGAGACGTGTGCACAGTGCGCGAGTCACGTAATTTCTTTTAAATCGTGAGAGGGGAGTCATAAAAGAATAATCCAGCCCACTTCAGTGTGATAACATTCTTCTTTTTTTCGTCTCCGAGTTTGAATAACTAGTTCAATCTCAACACTTGTCGAGAACATACGTGTTAAAAATGTCCGTAACCCACAATATGGAAAGTCTGCGCGACATGCCGATTGCTCGCATAGAGGCACAAAAACGTTCTATGGAGAAAATTCAGGGGAAAATAGTCATATATCAACAACGTTTTCTTCAAGTATCCATTAAAATACAAAAAAAAGCAGCAGAAAAAGAGCGGAAGGTATTTTTGGCAAAATCACCAACGCCGTCAGGTATACGATGTAATATATGTAGTAAAACCACTTCACCTGGCAACGTCTGGAATCAATGCAGGAGATGTTTATTGTACCGTTGCTGGAGATGCGAGGCATTGCCGTGCCCTTGCATATCGGACATGGACATAACCAGACAGGGATGACAATGAACAATCTCAACATCAGAAGACACCGTGCAAAACTTTGTGTGACAACGTACTGCGCTCAAGACGTTTACAAAGAACAACAAAGATGTGCGCGTGTATCGGATGTACGTTATATTAATTTTATAATCTTTCTATGTACGTGTGTGTTAATTAAAATAGTCATAGAGTTATAATATGTATGCGTGTGTGTGTGTGTTTTGTATGAATAAAAATATTAAAATTTAAATACTTTTTTATGTTTGTAGAGCTGAAATTTTGAGTAAGCTTTGCGACATCGTGTAGTAAATCCCTTATTTCCATAGTTTAAAAAAAAGACCTTTTTTTACGACGCATATACATAACGCTCGGGATCGACATAGAGTAGAGAGTGGAGGGGAGAGAGCGCTAGGGCCACTATGGAGTAGCGAGAATATACACAAGCGCTGGACCTACTACGATGTATATCTATATATATAAACAAACATTAAGTACCCGCTTGATACCTTTTTCATTGCAGACCTAGAACAATGGGGGTCTTTTAATACCAGCTAAAGCGAGCGACCACGTGTCCGCAAGTAGGGCTACTACGGGATCGGTTTAGAGTAGAGCGTGGAAGGGGAGATTCGAGCAGAAGCAGCTACAGCCGAGAGCCAGGGCTGCTATGGAGTAGCGACCACGTGTTCGTACGCGAGAGCGTTTGTATATATATATATATATATATGTGTAGGCCTGCTCGGGATCGGTATAGCGTACGGAAAAATGCTGCTCGGGGTAGGTATGGACTAGAAAGTGGTAGGGGAGCAAACACGTGAGTGCGAGAGAGACAGAAGTAGAAAAAACACTGCGCAGGGCTGGTATATAGTAAAATGGTGGGGGTAATTGTGACGTAAGCGAGTTCGAGATTCAACTCTCTGGGACTGGTATAGCGTAAAAGTGATGGGGAGAGGTCTTGTGGCTATCTCAATTGTTTGTTTACATAAACAAACATTAAGTACCCTCTTGACACCTTGTACACCCGAACAATGGGGTTCTTATGTTTTGTTTATATAAACATAATAATTATGGGGTAATAAATAATGTAAATTAGGTACTTGGCTACTGTTTACATAAACAATGGCTACTGTTTACACAAACAATGGCTACTGCTTACATAAACATTGGCTACTGTTTACGTAAAAAGATATCGGATAGGCCCGCAGGCCACAAGTCTCTCCATACCATCCCATATCTACTTACATACTGCTATGTTTACGTGAAGTTTTGTGGTATAAAGCTCCTATATTTATAAGTAAAATTACCAATTTCTAATACTTTCCAGGAACAGAACAAGACTTATAATCAGTGTATGCGTTACGATATAAATTGGACGAATTTCAATTTTAGAGAAACTATAGATTTTTCAACTATTAGTAATGATACTTTAAAAAGTATACCTTGTGATAATGGATGGGAATATAACGAAACTGAGGTACAATCATCTGTAGTGATGGAGGTAAGCTTTACATAGCGAGCGAAATTCAGTTAGGTAGTTTTCCAACCAATTGCAAATATATATATATAAGTTCATCTTACAATAGACATTAAGATTTTCATATTCATAATTTATTGTATATCATATTTGTATTATATTTGTATTAGTAGTATATATTACAATATAACATTTCACGATAATGCGTACATTTATGATACGGGCTATGCTTAAGGCCCTTGAATCTCTGCGCATGTTAGAGTCTATGTATATTCCTACAATGTTCAAAAAGTGTATTGAGGATGGGTTTTACCCGTCATTAAGAATCTTAAAGCACAATATAATGATGGGTTTTCCCTGTCGTTCAAGATTTTAGATTACAATTTAGTTATTTACAAAGGAAAATCTATTTACCTATGTGTATACCTAAGTTTGAAAACTATAAACTTTACAACAGTAACAATAAAATATGCATCTACGTACTATCGCTATACAATTAAGCAAAATACATATAATGTATGCTATAAACTATTCGTTTGCGTAGCAACAATATGAATTTCGTTGTAATGCTTAGCGTCTTACATTATCAATTTAACTCTTTCGAGATTCAAAAGAGATACACGAAAACGTATTAGAAAATCATTGAAATTCAATAAAAGTTATAAAAATGCAAAATCACCATTGTCACGACATATTGAAATTGTACTATTTAAAAATAAAGCAATCACGATGCGAGCAGGATCGTTGCAAAAATGCAAACGCAGCGATTTCATAATTACAAGAGCGAGAGCAAGACTGCCTAAATTCAGTAAACAAGAAATATGTATAATACAAATTAATAATATTGTAAAATTAGTTAAGTAAGACCATTGATTTAAAAAGCCTCGTTTGATTTCATTTGGGACAGTTCGTATTTCGATCTCCGTACAAGCCGGTTCGACAATTGGTTATAATTTCTTAATAAATCTTTTATAAAGACAAATTATTAACTAAGAGTTGTAAATTGTTATTATTTAAGTTGAAATAAATCACAGTGTAATTAGAGTCAGTGAGTTCAACTTCATTTATCCACAACTCCAAGCCAAGGATTCTCCACAGATAGCTGTAAAACCATCTTAAGGTAAGCTCTTAAACAAATAAATCTATTGTTCATTATAAATCCTGTCTACAAAGACTATATCGGTTGTGTACTCATTATATTCATTTGATAAAAGATAAAAATCACTTGTGCAGGTCTGAGATGATACTACAATCGTTTTAATCCTGTTATTACATTTCTTACAACTCGGCAAGAGTACAAGGAAACAGGTTGTAAGGTTTACAAATACATAAAACAAGGCTATAACTAACGAACAAAGTTATTAAGGCTAAATCTAAAATTAAATATATGTATAAAGGCTATAGTCGCAAAAGAATACACCTGCAGTAAGAAGCTTCACACAGAATCCAGCCGAGTAATGTAAACAAATAATCTCTTGACTGATGGGCTAGGAATTATAGTGTGCATATGATAATTGTAGAACGGGCGCCAAGAACAATCTCTAACACAAACCAAATTGTTTGATTATAGCTCATGGTCGATAAGGTAGACCTGGGACGACTCCGTGACCACCATCAGCGCGACCGCCGATGCCTTCGCGTCGAAAGGAGCAGCTCATCCCGCGAGCTTGGCGTTAGCCGCAACAGATGGCGATAGGCGGCCCCTGCGCCCCCGTGCGGGCCTACCACCTTAAAGTGGCGTGCGCGCGGGGGACTCACGGTTCTTTTTCCTGTTCTGACCGGGACAAGCGAACGCCGTGCGCTCCCCGATCTGTATTTCCAAAAGACGAATAAAGTTTTCTTCTGTTGCGTAATTAGCGAGTCGTTCTTGGGCGCTACGCCCCACGGAGATCCCGACCCTCGCTAAAGTGGTGACCTCGAAATTTCTCATCAACGCAGTCCACGGCGCACCGCCATTCCCTCGAGCACAGCCGCCACGCAGACGGATCATCGAGGTACCGTCGCTCACGGTAATAAAAATCAGCAAGAGTACGGAGTTTTGGACCAGCGCCATTTTTGCGGCGGCCGAACTCTTTGTTCGGACAACGGGGGCCATTTTCGTTCCCGCCAACACCACTGCTCACTGCCGGCTACCACCATATTGGGATTTCAACCTTGAGTTATGGCTTGCGAAGGTCGAAGCGGCATTCCGATCCAGCCGGATACGCGCCGATGCCAGCAAATTTGACCTCGTGGTTTACAGCCTCGATCCGGAGATCGCGCAGGAGGTTGCGGAAATAGTCCTGCCGCCACCGCCGATGAAGTCACTGGCCGGCACCGCTGTCTCCAACGACGCACTTCGCGTCAAGTGGCTGGACCTTTTGCCAAGTGTCCAGGATTCTGCGCCTTCTCAGGGACAAGGCCCTCGACGAGCTCGCAATGCTGGTAGACGATATCTTTGTCGCCGATCCAGCAGTCACGGCGCACAAGGAAAACCGCCTGCACGTCTACGAGAAGTAAACCCGCCTCCATTTCCTGGTGGATTCGGGATCAGTTGTATCACTGATACCCCACCGGCACCTCAGACGCCAGGTCATGCGCAGCCCGCTAGTGCAGTAAGCAGCCAACGCCTCGTCCATCGCAACATACGGCACCGTGACGCTGCCTCTCAACCTCCACCTTCGACGAGAGTTCAGCTGGAGTTTTATTCCACCGTCGACTTGAAACGGGCCTTCTACTAGATCCCGATAACCGAGGAAGACATTCCTCGGTTATCGGGATTTCTTTTTGGGCTACGAGATCTCGAGCACCTGCTTCAAACCGCCGGCTAATAAAGTCCAGGCCATCTCGGATTTCCCACGGCCAACTACCTCGACTGAGCTCCGCCGTTATCTAGGGCTCGATAATTTTTACAGGCGATGCATTCCCAAGGCAGCTGACATCCTCGCCCCGCTTAACGAGCTGCTCAGGCGCCCAGACACGTCGCTGCGCTTGGCCACAGACGCCTCCGACACAGCTATCGGCGCAGTCCTAGAGCAAGAACGCCCGCCTGGCACCTGGAAACCATAAATATACCTACTGGAATCTACTAAAGCATGGTAGTGTTCGATTAGAAGTATGCTTTGGTAAGGCTTTAACAGAATTAATTAACTATATATATAGGCGGCATACGAAAATATTCTACGAAAAGTTGCTGCATCCCGATAAGCTATTGTCGATTTCAGTAGTTCTCGTTGTTGTTGTCACTACTGTCTACGACTATTGTTACTTAATCAACCTTTCTACATGTAATGTGCACTCAGTCTCTTTCAGTTATTTGTGTTAGTAATAGATATTATTGTTATACATATATTATAGCAATGGATATAATCATTGATACACAGTACTGTAAAGGTGATCGGTGTCGTAACATAATAATGGAGGTGGCTGTAGTGGGTATAGTTCATGATTTCAACGCGCATTGGCTTGTTACATCATCAACAGCAATTAGTCAACTTTTAAAGACGCTCGGAGGCAGAATTACTGGCTAACATGAGAACATGAGATTCTGTGAAGAAAGAGGTGATGTTAAAATAATTAATGATCTAAATGATATTATTTCATGTCAAATTATTAGTCTCGAGTATCTGGAATATTGTCCACTCTTAGACAAGTAATCATCCTCAATTTATTGTTGGCATCAAATGATTAAACCATGTTTCAAAAAGTATCGTTTTGCATTGAATAATGCTTATAGATTAAAATTTTAGTTAATATCACGACAAGTGAGAAAAATACATAAATATTATTAGTCAACGTTGCGATGAATAGCCTTCAAATACTACAGAATCTTGTAAGAATACGTTCGAATACTGACGGCGTCTTTCCTGCCTTTCAAATGTCTAAATCTGGTAAAGCTTTTTATTTCGACAGTTTTCATATCAATATGTTGCATAAAAATTGTAAACTGCTTTTCGTTGGAATAATATACACTTATAGAGCAGTAATTCTGATATTTATGGATAGTATTGTATTATGTTTTTACATTACACGATTGATGGTTTAGATTGCCATAATTTTCTCCATAATTTTTCAAAAAATCTGCAAACAAATTGTTGCAAAAACATTGTTAGGTCAATTATGTCAATGTTGTTATGAAAGAGTTTGCCAAATCATTTATAGTGTACGCTGTAAAAATAGTACGCTTTATTATAAACCTAGAAGTATAGTTACATTTATTAAATTATTAGCTTACACAATTTTGGATAATAATGTAAAAAATGTTGATAAATTTTGTATTCAGAACAAATTTTACGATAATTGTAGTAAAAATAGACTTTATAAAATTGATATAAAATGAATTATAATTGGAATCTGTAAGTATAATTTTTTAAACATGTTGAATATAATTGTTAGAGACTGGAAAGTTTCTGACAATTGTTAATGATATATATGTGAATTAGTATAAGACGAGAAAAATGGCGCCTTAAGCGGGATCTGGCGCAATGAATTACCCTGGCCACTAGGTCGCCAGGAAAAACTCAGACACTCGATTCGTGTCTCTCTTTTTCGTGGTCTAAAGTCTATTAGATGGTCTATTAATGGTCTTATTGTACCTTATTGTAGTTGAAATCTAGGAGGTTCTCGGAAATAATAATAGTTTTTCAATGCGTTGATTGGGCCACACTTTATTTGTTGCTTTGGGCTTCTTTACAATCCTTGCAAATACACAATACTCGCAGACCACTATTATCTATCTTGCTATACGAAAACCTGGTAAAAGTACAAATGTGAAGGTGGATATATTCAATTAGTTAGCACTGCTGAATCTAATCCCTCTGAACTGTATCTGAAGACTCGGGACAGCGTGTCAAGCGGAGGCGTTAAACTATGCGCTTTTTTCCCCACCAAGAATTATTTAATTCTTATAAGTCTATTGATTTGGTCGGTATTTTCTCCGCCATACGCGTTCAGTGCTCTTCGTTGCACTCATAAATCCTTATGAGACTTGGCAACCAAGAAGTTGTGAAGTTGTCGTAAGCAAAGTTCGGGCTCGCATGTTAGGGGAAGATGCTGATAGCCACGGAATTTCTGACACAAGATAATTTTATTTCCACGAAGTTTCCGTGGCTCTCAGCATCGACACATAAGAATGATAGTTGGTATATAAATATTACTTCTATTCACTGACCTTCCATTACAAACGCGATTGCTTAAACATGTATAAAAAAATAAACTCGATCCCACCATTTGCCTCTTTCTACTATCATTGATCCCAACAGCGTATTTTCACACTCATAGTACAACACTCGCAAAGTCAACATTTCTCCCCTCCTACACTATAGAACGAACACTGACCGCCGCGTGGTGGGAGTTTGTTGTGACATTATATCATTCATCCATACACATCCTATAATGTGGGGCCCATAGATATAATATTGATATTTTTTTGCGTGCAAAGCATCTACATAATTTATTTCAAATTGAAATCCATAATCAAACCTTTTCAAAACTGATCCAGAACTCCTAAATGACTTTCAACGAAGGACTTTGATATTATTGTTATGAATTGATTAGTTTGGTTTATCATCAACCTGAACTATCTTAGAAGAGTCATATTAGTGTATTTAATGCAGTTTAAAAGTCATTACATGATACATTACGTATAAAATGAACACATATTTTATTATAAATATTAGGGAAATTGCTAGATAACTTTATTTATAGATAGAAATAGAGCTTCATTCCGAACTTTTAATCTTCGTGGACACTTATTTATTCATCGAAGATATCTTCATGAATGTTTTCATGTTAAAACTCATGATCCTTCTCAAAACTAAATTTGAAGACTTAGATGCCTTAGGAGATTGTTATGATCTATATCTATAGGTTTGGAATTATTTTATTTGCAAAGTTTAAGTTATTTAAGAAGAAAATCAAATGCACTTCTAGAATTTTCGAAAGTTCGCGAAAAAACGTTACCACTACACAATCACAACCTGGAATTATGTATCTAATATGTTCTCTAATTCTAAGCCTGGTAGATAGACTAAACTAGATCCTTTCAATGAGCAAAACAAAACTAGTATGGTTTTCCGTTTTTTATTATGATTTATTCAGTAATACTTAAATAATTTTTTCAGTTCGATCTCGTTTGTGATTATAAAATATACCCTACTATTGGTTTAGTAGCGCTCAATGCTGGAGGACCCGTGGGTGTATATATGTTTGGAAATCTGAATGATAAGTAAGTTCAAAGAATGAAAAATAATATCACATAAATGTTTGTAATATAATAAGATTTAGAATGTTACTAATATTAATAATATATAATGTCACGAAAATTTTCGGGTACAATAGCGGGAAAGAAAGCGGAATTAGAGATTGAAAGAGAGAGAGAACATTTATTTCCGTACATTATGCTTTACAATTAAATAATATCATTAAATTTTTAAAATGAAAATGAGTAATGTGAGTAGAATGATTTAGGGTAGGCAAAGTAAATATGTATGTAAATAATGTTTGAGAGAGGACATTGCGAAAGATGAGTCAGCCTAGGTGTCATCATGGCTGAACATGCGTCAAGATCATCCAGATGACATTGGTTGTAATTCGATAAGTTATTTATATATCGGTAGATAAAATGAAAAATACGCAAATCAAGACATAGCGCATATTATTTAATATAAAAAATAAAATAGGGAATAGTGGTGGACCGAGCACAGTGGAATAAATAATATTCTTTGAAGTTCTCTTCTAGCACTAATAACTGGGAATTTCCCGAGCAAATCCTTTAGATTGTTATACGTCATTCGCTATCTTTCAAGAGAACACATGAATGCGATAGTTGCCATAAACACGCATGTAGCATGCGACATAAAACGCTTGTTAAAGAGCTTAAGAAAATACGCGATCGGCCGAGCTTATCTTTTGCGCAGGTAAATCCATAAACTCCCTTTATATGGACAGTCGGATGAAGCGCGCGACCTTTATATACCTAGACCTACCCGCTCGGTGGGTGTAGCCCGTTTACCATATACTTGTAAAATACTGACCAATGGCAAAAGACCTTTCCCGATTTAAAGGGAATGCATATCCACCGATGTAAAGGAAAATAAAAACACGTGCGAAAAACTTTAGATTTAAGTTCAGTTGTGATCGAACCGTCGAACCGAGTAGCATCTCTTGCTCACTACTCTGTATTTTACACTACAAATATATTTCCTTTGTTGTTATACATTTCAAAGTCCCTTTTCATTTGCTGACTTCATATTCCATATTTATCTGTGGTGCATCCGAGTAAATTCGCATGTATAGCGTAGCCAGAGAACTGCGAAAAGCAAAGTACTTTGCGCCACACCAATTCAACTTAAAAACATATGGAATAGACGAGACTCGCTCTGAGACGTGCTTCACATCTATATCACGAGACCATCGGATGGTGTCGTTAATCATGAATGATTCCAGTATATCTACTGTTAATTTTGAAAAGACTCGTGCAGCGCTCGTTACGACGGTCCCAGCTTCCCAGTGCACCCATTACAATTGTCCCCATGTTGACCTTGTACCCAAGGGTCGGTGATCGGCTGGTATTTCTCCAGCTTCTCGCAGTAAGTCCTATCGAATGCCTCACGGCGATTTACGAAGTGTACACATATGTCAACGATGGCGATGCAGCGGCTGGTATCATTGCGAACAACGATATCTAGTCTTAAGGCCGCTGCTATTCCGTGGGTGCCCTGGATGACCTGGTCCACCGCGATAATTGCCGGACAATGTAGGGCCTTCACTAAACGCTCTACGATGTTATTATGCCGTCTCTGCCGTGCTTGTGCGTGCACCCCGCAATGTCAAAACACATACGCGAAAGTCTCGAGGTCATGCCAGCATCTACAACAGCGCTTGTCGGTTTCCCTCAGCTACCATTTGGCATCGTTAAAGGGGAGGACGTTCAGGCGCGCACGATGTATAAACCGCGTCGGGGCTGAGAGATACCATCAATCGCGACGTTGATTCTTTGACAAGCGCTTTGGTTTTCATGCGTGCGTGTGTTTGTGTGTGTGCAATACTATGTGTGGGTAGTACCACTGGTGAGAGCGGCCCTGGCACGTAGAGACGGTGCCAGTATAGGATCGAACTAGATCCTGAAAAGCCGTCCTTGCGACAACTCTAGGCCAGAGTTGTCCGTACGGGCGACGAGGTTCGCGTCACCACTGACACAGAGGTCGGTCTTGTAAGTGAAATATCGCGTTGTATTAGATATTATACATTGTGACGTCGTAATCTCCTCTTTTTCTCCTTCCTGGAGATCGTCGCCGCGTCGACAATTCCCCTCGTGCTCGCTCTTCCGGGCATAGCTCAGTGTGTTCCGTTTAATAACGGACCGCGGAGAGGGTCAGGGTTTGCCGAGCTCGGTGGCATTACGCCGGTGCAAGGATGTACCGGGATTCAGGACGCGCTGGGCTATTATTATTATTATTATTATTATTATTCGGTGGGGTGGGGGGGGGGGGCTTGTCGACCCCGGCACTTAGGCTGTACACCCATTGTACCGTCCCCTGAGGTTGCTCATGCTACTCCGGTAGGCCAGCTCTTTTCCATAACGAGAGGATGGCGCCAGAGTTGATGAGTTTTATCTCCTGTGGGTCTATGAAGAAGTCCCCTAGTAGCTGATTCCTGAGGTTGCAGAAGCCCGGACATCGTGTCATGATGTGAGCCGGAGTTTCTTTCTCCGATTCGCACCACCTACACGCGTCCGCTTATTCCCCACCTGTTATCATGCCGAAATGCCTGAGTCGCCCATGACCAGATATGATCTGGGCTAAACATCTGGAGTTCCTCCTGCTGTTGCCAGTCATGCAGAGGCTCCATTCTTTATTTAATGCCGGGCCAATGACTGTCCTGGAGTGTTTGCAGTCGCGACTTTCCCACCACCCTCCGGTGCGATCGTCCCTGACTCATTCCAGTATCCTCCCCACGGCTAGGCACCTAGGCGCCCCGACCGCGGGTTCTGGTCCCGGAAGGCAGGTTCTTGCTCCCAGAGCGGCTAGTCTGTCAGCGACATCATTGCCCCTGATGCCAGTGTGTCCCGGCACCCATAATAACCTGACCCTGTTGTGCAGGGCCAACTTGTTGAGCGTCTCCTAGCAGTCCGAGACAAGAGCCGAGGCACTTCGGTAGGTTCCCAACGCCCCCAGCGCTGCTTGGCTGTCAGACCAGATGCTGATATGTGTGTCCCGTGTCTCGAGTTCTGAGATCCTCTAAGCACAGGACATGATAGCTACTACTTCGGATTTAAAAACGATGGCGTACTGCCCCAGTGGAAGAGAAGTACCCCTTCCATCTCCGCGACAGTAGTATCCTGCCCCCGTTCCCATGTTGGTCTTGGATCCATCTGTATACCAAATTTCTCCACTGCCCAGCAGGGTGTCCCTCTTTCTGTTCCAGTCCTCCCTGTTGGGTCTTTCCACCATATACCTCCTTCCAAAGATAAACCTTGGAGTGATGACATCCATCCTCATATTGATTTCTGGGACGAATGTCAACCCACTGGGTAGTCGGGTGTGTCGTGTGCCTGGCCTCCATTTGTCCTTGGCATTTAGTCTATAGGCCGTCATCGCCGCTTCACCGATAATGGCGAGGTGTATAAGTTCTACTCCAGCAAATAGACCGAGTACCTTAGTTGGAGTTGTGCGTCTAGCACCCGTAGCTCCCCTAAGTATAAGCCCCCTTAGTCTTTCCAGGACCTTCCCCGTCCGACCTGCTCCACCCTGGGCCACCAGATAACAGAGGCGTATGCAAGCCTGGGTAGGAGTACAGCCCTGTATAACCAGAGGACCATCCTGGGACTGAGTCCCCAGGTACTACTGAAGGCACTTCTGCAGGTCCAAAAGGCTGTAATTACCTTGTTGCATTGGACCGAAAGGTGTTCCTTCCAGTTAAGCGTTTTATCGAGGGTCACCCCTAGATATTTGGCCGAATCCTTCACCTCCAGTATCTTGCCCTGGAGCTTCGGGCTATAGGGAGCGGTGAATTTTATATTTTCGTGTAAAGATGACCAGCTCGATTTTACTCGGGTTAACCGAAAACCTCGTAGAGCTGCACCATCTTTCCACTTTCTTAAGCGCTAGTTGCATCGTGTCCATAGCCGACTCAATGCAACTGCCTTTAACTAGGATCAGAAAGTCGTCCGCGTAGGCTTGAGCGCTATATCCCCCCCCCCCATCAAGCGCTTCTAGCAGCCCGTTAGCCACAAGGCACCCAATGGTAGGGGACAGAACCCCTTCCTGCTCACATCCTCTGCTGACCCTACCTGTAATTGTCTTTGCCCCCAATGTGGAGATAACTGTCCTGCAGCTCAGCATGTTCCCCACGCCAGTTGACCAACGTAGCCGGTACCCCCTGCTTTGCTGACGCGCTGGGCTAAAATGGGGGACAAAAAGGATTCTTCCTGTTTTGTGTCTCTTTCGGGGATACGGCACATTCCCCGCTCCCCCGTTTATTGTCGCACAACTGAATTTACAAGCCTCTCTGAGGCCATCGCTTTCCTGGCCGCGTTATGTGCGCGGTCGATCGGTCGCGTGGTTTTCGGTCGCTAGAGAGAGAGAATCGATACGCTCAGCGGTCCGAGTCGGATCGCCGCTTCGTGGCCGCGTTCGCTGCTTCGGCGATGGTCGCTCCTGCTCAGCTACTCTCCCGGTATTGGCGATGGTCGGCTGCTTGGCTCCATTCAGCGGGCATAAGGACTGCGAGCAGCCCTTCGCCCCGGCGCCGCGAGTCGGAAAAGACGTCCGCTTGCTATCGTCGGAACTCCTCTCCAAAAATCTCGACGCTTCTCTCTCACTCTATCCTTCTCCGCTTCCCTCTCTCTCTGGATATATTCGCTCGCTAGTTCTATTTCGCGGCTTCGCGCGCGGCCCCTGCCGCTTCGATTCGTCTCCCGCCGTGTGTGTTTACGTGCGCGAGTATATCGCGCTCGTGTGCGCTGTGCGTTTCCGAACGCCTTGTTGCAACATGTACCACTTTAATACTTATATAAAACTGCTTGATTTAGTAATAAACTACTTGATTGTGCTTTTCCCCTTATTCTCAAATGGGTTTTATGCATAATCAAGTAATTGTTTAAATACGCGAAATCGCTGTGATTTTTATTGAGCCTGACACTCACTCTTATTCCCAAAACCATCCACGCATCGTATCAGCATTAAACACACAGTATGCCTGCCGTATTGGTGCCACATGTGGTATATGTGGTGAATCGGCCATATTTTAGAATTCAAGGTAACAATCTCTCCGTCCCCCTCACTTGGCTATGCCGACACAGAAAAATCAGGAAGCGTGTTACGCTTTATCTAAAATATTTTGTTATTGACTAATAATCAATATGCAGCAGAGGCTCCGATTTCTCCTTACTCAGCTATGCCGACACAAGATAGTCGCCTGCATCCTCTGTAAGATAGGAGGTAATCTAGCTAATGACTGTTTTAGAAGGGATCTTTTGATGAAACTAGGTGTGACGCCTTGCTAAAATCAAACAAAAGAAGTAGACTAACCATCCTGTTTAACGTGCCTGATATCATCAGTGAGTTTTGATTATGCACTCTGAGTGCTTTACCTAGTGCGAAACCTTGCTTGGAAAGGGTTAAGCAGCAGACCATATTCGATAAAACTCGGTATTTGTCTTTGCAATATCCTCTCCAGAGTCTTTGACAGGAAACACAGTAGGGAGATTGGACAGTAGTCAGTTAGTAGTGTAGGTGAACTACTCAAAGCACGTACAAGCGACGTCTTCCGCACAGAGAGAAATCTGGATTCACTAAGAAGAATAAAGAGAGAGAGAGAGAGAGAGAGAGAGAGAGAGAGATTAATTATTTTATTTATACCTTGGAGTAGAACCCTATCTGGTGGCTGGAGTTATAAATAATATAATGGCATATTAGATTTTATAGTATCATTGTTGCAGGTTCAATGCAAAGAATGCATACGGGAATATATAGGGGAATTTTCTTTCCCCAACAACTCTTTGGAAAATCATAGGCAAGAGTTCGGACAAAAAAATGTATACTCAGTTGTTTACGGTGATTATGGCAATGTATATACCCCATAAACATTATGTTATCAGAATGAAAGCATAATGACGGCACGCAATATTTCACGCGTGACGTCACCGTACTCCGAAAAATGACTTCGAAATGCAGGCATTGCGCATTCATGCAATGACGGCACGCGAGCAGTCGATATGATAGCTCGCGGTGCTAGTAATATGCTGTCGTTAAAATACAATTCACTGCTCACAAATAAAATACTATTCACTGCTCGCAAAATAAAATATTATGTTATTTATCCAAATAATTTAAAAAATGAAAATTATAAAACAAAATCGTGTAGGATTTAGAGACAATGGTACTACTTTTTTAATCGACATTTTTTCATTATGCTTTCAGTGGGAATTGAACCTTGAAACTCTGAAGATTTATCCGCTTTACCTTGAAGACCTGTTAAATGTGTTACAATTCTTCTGACCCACATGAAATCCATTTAACGTAGGAACTTATAGTTTGCGAATGAAAAATTTGTTCAAATATTTAATAATTTTGTTTAAATTAAAAATATTAACGAAAATTCATTTAGGACTTCGGTACGGTAACCGTTACGTAGCGAACACTTATATTTGTTCATTTCTTACTTAAAGTTTTAGATGCATATGATTAATTAAATATTAGATTACTGTGCACAGTAATATAATGCGCAAAATAAATATTATGTACTCAAACATTCAATCTATAGTGTAAAATTAAATTTGTCTCGGAGACGAAATATAACTTTAAATTTTCTTTGCAAAATACCACCTATGCGCAAATATTTCTATATTAAATTAAATAGACTGTAATAATTATTTTTACATAAAAAATTTTATATTAAAATGTGCAACTATAATTTAATAATTATAATATTTATTAACCACATACCTTACAAAAAAGTGGAACTATTTTCGCAAATTTTGATATTTTAAGACATTTTGAGGTAATATAAAAGTAATATAAAAATATTCATTCAGTAAATAAGATAATAAAATTATAATAACTAAATGATTCTAAATTTTGAAAATAAAATCCTTAAAATTAATAAACAAAAATTGGGCTTAATTTTTATCAACGCCTTTGTCGTTAGTCCTGGGTGATATTATGGAATGATACCGTTGATAAGACAAGTTATCGCAAATTGATTTGTAGTTATATCCTCTCTCTTTTATAACATACATTTTAGCATGAAAAGTTAAATCTAAAATCAAGTAGACTTCAGACAACAAGTAGCTAATAATGATTTAGACATACAGAGAAAGAAAGTTGATATATTGCAAATTATTCCTTTATATGCAATAAGTTATTAATAAAATTAACATCACATATAAAAAATATATATTTGCATACTTCAAATTAATGATTTCAGGTTTGGCAGAAGATTATCATTTTTCGCATGCTTAGCTACATTGATAACTGGTGCTAGTTTAACAGCTGTGGCAAACACTTTTTGGATTTGGGCTGTAACGCGTATTATCGTTGGATTAACAATACCAGCTATATATCAAATACCCTTTATCATATGTAAGAGATATTCTTAAATACATTTACATTATAATTTTGTACTAATATCGATTGTAATTAAAAAGACACAAATAGTATTTTAAAAGGTTAAATTAGATGGATAAGAATATATGATCCCGATCAAACAAAGTATAATAAAATATTAGTTTGAACTCTTTGACAACATTAAGAGCAATCTATTTCGAGAAGTAGACGCGAATGTCACTTGAATAATAGGCGAATAAGAAATATGGAACTGGGAGATGACGATGGAATTAATATCTCTTTAAAATGATAACGAATTTATCGCGGTTACTTTATCCTTAAAAGCAGTAGGGTATCACAGGAGCTTTTACGGAAATGAACGCATTATGTCTTCACCTAAACTACTCCTAGAAATGTGTGATCAGAAAAACTTGTTATAAATGATTAACAACTTTTTTAATAAATATTTTTGCTCATATTAACTTTATAAATCTCTCAATTAAGCGGTTGTTATTAACTGTCTATATACCTATTTGTAATGAAAAAATTGAAGACAAAAATTTCTTATTAAATTAATTTTTTTACCTTTTTTAAATTCATTGCGTCAAATTGTTGCGTTATATACGTGCGACGCTGTGAGTTGCAGCCGAGTGAGCTAACCGCTCTACTCGGCCCTCGAAGGTAGAGAGAGAGGGAGGGGGGAAGATGCTCGGGGAAGTCGAACCTCGACTGAGGACCGATCTAGTTCGGAGGTCGGAGCGGTGACGTCACGCGAATTAGATGCGCGTGGTGGAAGATTAACGGATAATGCGTCTCGCTCTAACCACTGGACTGGTTATGTGCTACGCATGTGTGCGTAGAGTTCATTTGCATGTCGAATTATATGCGAAATATGGATTTCGACCATTCGCGCGCTTATGATTCTGTATTGGAGTATCGGTGTGAGACAAACAAGCGTTTCGGAAAAACCGTTGGCAAAGAGCCGCTAGTTTTTGCTCTATACTTACAGCTGATAAGACTGTAAAGTTTTCCGAGTAAATTAAGGGTTATTATATTGAATTGGGATAATTCAACTGTACATCGAGAAGCGAAGGGTGAGTGCAGTGAGACTGCGGCTAACACCACGAGCAGCCGCCGTAGCAACAAGACAGTTGCAGTGCCCTTCTTTAATAGAATATAGACAAATCAGTAAAAATTACTTTGTGTATGTTTGTGTTTTATTTCACGTGTTCCTTTCCCGAAAACACTTAATATCGTGGTCGAGGAACTTCTCAACGAGAAGCAACCGAGCAGCATTCTAGTTATTTATTTAATTTGTGTTTGGCGGGAAAATTGTTTGTCAACGTGCATAGGACCAAGCTGGAGGGCAACCAAATGACACGTTACATACGTTATATAAGACATTATTATTACAGTCAGTTGTTCCGACTAAGAATATGTATTTAGCAATGCAAGGTGTAAACGAGAACTAGATTTAACTCTGTATGACGTATAAATAGCTTCGTGAGTAAAAGATACATAAGGAAGAAATCACTCTTACGTGTGAAAAAAGACACTTTAGATATTAGGAATCAATATAATGGATTCTACTGTAAATACTTGTATTACGCTGTTTTCTACTTTATTACATTTTTTATAATTTTTTAGCTTTGGAATTAGTGGGTCCGAACTATCGGTCTTTTGTTACTGTGATGACTTGCACTTTTTATACAACAGGTTTATGCATGTTAGCAGGAGTTACATATTACATACAAGATTGGAGAACCTTAGCACTTGTAACAAGTTTACCTTTTTCTGTATATTTTATATATTGGTGGTAAGTAGACTATTATTTCAGTATAAATAATATTTTAATATTATAATTTATATAACTATTACGATGTGGGCACAATGATAACATTTCTTTATTCTTCAATATTTACACTTTCATCCTGTAGGAGTGCTTATAACCAACTGTATTTGTAGGGGTACCGCTTTTTCATTCTCTTCAACGTTTTTTTTTAAATTTTATAATTCTTTATTCTTATTCTTCAAAAATCCGGTATTTTTATACTGAGCTACTACAATCTACGTTTTGACTTATAAAGTACCAATCAATTATTATTATTATTATTTGCTTGGGGGGGGGGGGGAGCCTGACAACCCCGGCCTTATCCTGTGTGGGTCTATGCCCCTAGTAGCTGATTCCTAAGGTTGCAGAAGCCCGAGCATCGTGTCATGATGTGAGCAGGAGTTTCTTCCTCCGACCCGCACCACCTACACGTGCCCGATTATCCTCCACCTGTTTTCCTGCCGAAATGCCTGAGTTGCCCATGACCTGATATGATCTGAGCTAAACATCTGGAGTTCCTCCTGCTGTTGCCAGTCATACAGAGGTTCCATTCTTTATTTAGTACCGGGACAATCACTGTCCTAGAGTGTTTGCAGTCGCGACTTTCCCACCAACCTCCGGTGTGATCGTCCCTAACCCATTTTAGTATCCTCCCCACGGCTAGGCACCTAGGCGCTCCGACCGCGGTTTCTGGTCCCGGAAGGCAGGTTCCTGCTCCCAGAGTCCCAATCAATAGTGTAACGTCAAATTCTATTGGAAACTCTACTGCCCTTATAGGTTGTTATCAAACAGTGGTTAAAAAAAGTAACAAGAACTTCAGTATAAACTAATACTTGAGTGCCGTGTTTATGCGAGAGCCGATAGCGCGACTTTTTTATAACAAGACTTGGCTTCCAAATCTTAAATTTTAAATCGCTTTAATCAGAATGTCGAAATTTTACGGTAGGCATCTGGACTTGCGTTACAATAGTTTCTTTCCACATGTGCGTATTTCAGTTAGCAAATTTAATCATAATGATTTTAACCCCATTAAATACAATATTTATCCAAATCATAAAATACATGTCGTCATTATTGCTGTTTTTACATTACATGTAATTTAAAAATTAAAAATTATGAAAAAAATCGTATAGAATTTAGAGACAATATTACCACCCTATAAACATCGCGTGCTGTTAATTTTCAGGCCACGCGTGCTCTGCACGAATATTGTAGATATGTCATCATTGTGACAGAGTTCTAACGCGCACCCCCGTGGTGGAACAATGACACCCCGAAATGCTAGGCATATTTAGGTCCGGAAATGTTAGTATCATGGTGTTATTTAAAGTACGATCATTCTAATTTTTTAAATCTTTAATTTATAAAAATTAATTAAGCGGCAAAAATGTATATTAATTTTACACTTTACAGTTCTTATTAATCAGACAATCTGTTGGTTAATAGATATTATAATGATTAAATTATAGTTGCACAATTTAATATAAAATTTTTTATGTAGAAATAATTACTACAGTCTATTGTATTTAATGGTATTTTGCAAAGAAAATTTAAAGTTATATTTCGTCTCCGAGACAAATTTAATTTTACACTATAGATTGAATGTTTGAGTACATAATATTTATTTTGCGCATTATATTACTGTGCACAGTAATCTAATATTTAATTAATCATATGCATCTAAAACTTTAAGTAAGAAATGAACAAATATAAGTGTTCGCTACGTAACGGTTACCGTACCGAAGTCCTAAATGAATTTTCGTTAATATTTTTAATTTAAACAAAATTATTAAATATTTGAACAAATTTTTCATTCGCAAACTATAAGTTCCTACGTTAAATGGATTTCATGTGGGTCAGAAGAATTGTAACACATTTAACAGGTCTTCAAGGTAAAGCGGATAAATCTTCAGAGTTTCAAGGTTCAATTCCCACTGAAAGCATAATGAAAAAATGTCGATTAAAAAAGTAGTACCATTGTCTCTAAATCCTACACGATTTTGTTTTATAATTTTCATTTTTTAAATTATTTGGATAAATAACATAATATTTTATTTTGCGAGCAGTGAATAGTATTTTATGCTGATTAACGACAGCATATTACTAGCACCGCGATCTATCATATCGACTGCTCGCGTGCCGTCATTGCATAAATGCGCAATGCCTGTATTTCGAAGTCATTTTTCGGAGTACGGTGACGTCACGTGTGACATATTGCGTGCCGTCATATAATGTTTATGGGGTATGTAAGATTTTAATAATAGGACAAAGAAACGACAAACAGCGAACGGTTTGTTCCGAGGAAACCGAGCAAACCGTGCAGTCCGAGTACCCACGTTGTTATTCTTGATTCTTGAATTCAAATTTTGAAATTGTTTAGTAGGTTTGTTTATATAATAGTATGTAAACTTATTTTAAACCAAAATGCATAATTTAATAAATTTTAATTTTAAACAATGTACAACATTTAAGTTATTTAATTATGAAAACACTTTTACTCGTGGATGGAGTAAGACTTGTTATTATTCAAAGTTCAACTATCATCATTACAGTGCCAAAAAATTAAATTTCTTCAAAATAGTAAATACTAAAGAAAAATTAAAAATAATTGATACCCGAAAAAATTATTGTAAATTTACTAATAAGTTGTTCAATGAAGCGTCAAAATCTAATATTAAAAAGGTTATAAAAAAAAATGAATCTAGATTTAACGAAATTAATTTACAAATGTTATCAAAAAATCTTTATGACCAAATTTTTCCTAATGAAAGTAATTTCAGCTCAGTAACAGAAAATAATATTTGTGCTATTAAAAAAGAACTGCAATCTTTTGGAATATTAAGTAGCAATTCAACGGAAATTCCAAATGTAAATATTTCAATTCCAAAATTAAAGGGTCAGAATATTGAAGAACATTTCAAAAATATTGCTAATGAGCAAGTACAGCCTTACTTGAATATAATAAAAAATATTTTACCCGAATTACCTCCAATACCAAAAAATTTTATTTTTGAAGAAGGGTGGATACGCTATTCCGAGTCGGGATATGAATCAGTTCCTTATCCAGAAGAAGAGGGTTTAATTTTTGATGTGGAAGTTTGTGTAAGAAATGGACCACTTCCAACTTTAGCTATTGCTGCCAGTAAATCTTCATGGTATGCTTGGGTTTCTAAGCAACTTATACAAGGAACTTCTAGTTTTATGTTTAAATATTTAACACCTGATTGTCTTATTCCAATGGAAAGCTCAAGTAATGATAAAGGAATAAATCTTAACGAATTTCAACAGATGCCAAAAGTTATAATTGGCCATAATATTTCATATGATCGAGTTCGTGTTAAAGAACAATATTGGTTAAATCAAAGTGCTACCAAATTTTTGGACACAATGTCATTACATATTTGCATCAGTGGTTTAAGTAGTTATCAACGTGCTATTTTAAAATCTTCAAATTCCAAGGATGAGTATGAATATTTAAATTCAATTTCTTCCTTATATAATTTATCTGATATACATAAGCTTTATTACGGTTCTGGCTTAAGTAAACAAAGCAGAGATATTTTTGTAACTGGTAATATACAAGATATACAAAAGCAATTCAATGAATTGATGTTATATTGCGCTTCAGATGTCATAGCAACTCATAAGATTTTAAAAAAAATGTTTCCTATCTTTATTGAAAGGTTTCCACATCCCGCAACATTAGCAGGTATGATCGAATTAAGTACTACATATTTACCTATAAACTATAATTGGAAGCGATATTTAGAGGAAGCTGAAACAATATATGAAGATTTGAACTTTGAAAGTAAAGTTTGCTTGTCAAAAAGAGCTGATAAAGTATGTAGATTGGCAATAAATGAACAATACAAAAATGATCCATGGATGTGGAATGAAGATTGGTCAATAAAAAATGTAAATTTAAAAAAAGATTATAAAAAAAACATAGAAACCTCCATGAAAAGTTCTACTATCACTCCAGTTAATGTAGTGGCCAAATCAATACTAAATAAACAGTTTAAATATTTACACAAAACGGAGACATTTTTACCTAAGAAATTGCCACATATGCCTGGATATCCTAATTGGTATCGTAAACTTTGTGAAAAGAACAAAATTAATGAATTTCCAAGAAATCAACAGCTTAGTACTTCAATGATAATTACACCAAAAATTTTGAATCTAACTTGGGAACAACATCCTTTGCATCATATTAAAAACTATGGTTGGGGTTTTTTAATCAGTGATACAGAAAATTTAAAAGCAGAACAATTTCATCGTAAACAAACAAGTAGAAAACCACAAAATAACATTTTACCAGATATAAAAGTAAATGAATTTAATTTCTGTAAATTACCTCATAAAAATGGAGATTCTTTCAATGTAGGTAATCCATTATCCAAAGATTTTTTAGACAACTCATCAAAAAATATTTTGGACAGTATAACTACCGGAACTTCTCGCATTATAGAAATTTCTAAAATGTCTTCATATTGGAAAAATAATCGTGATCGAATCTTATCTCAACTTGTAATTTGGCTAGATTCTAAAGCTAACAATAGTAGTTCCAAAAACGGGAATAATTTAATAAACTTTGGATCGATTATTCCTCAAGTTGTAGTATCAGGAACTCTTACTCGAAGAGCTGTTGAACCAACTTGGATGACTGCTTCCAATGCTAAATGTCAAAGAATAGGATCTGAATTACGGGCTATGATTAATGCACCCCCAGGTTACAGTATTATTGGAGCTGATGTTGATAGCCAAGAGCTTTGGATTTCTTCAATTATCGGAGATGCTTTTAAAAAAGATTCTAAGATACATGGAGCTACTCCTTTCAGTTGGATGACACTGATAGGTAATAAGACTGATGGTACTGATATGCATAGTGTTACCGCTAAAGCCATAGGCATAACAAGAGATCAGGCAAAAATACTTAATTATGCTCGCATTTATGGAGCTGGGCAAAAATTTGCAGAACGATTACTGAAACAGTTTAATCCTTCTATGACTGATACAGAAGCTATTTCAAAATCAAAACAACTATTTTCTCTAACAAAAGGTAAAAAATATTTTCGTTTAAAAAAAGAATATATATCTGAGTGTCTAATTGATAAATCATATACACCATTTGAAGCATCGAAAATTTCGAAAATAATGCATAAAAGAAGAGATGAAGTTTTTGAAAAAGGAAAATGGATTGGTGGCTCTGAATCATTAATGTTTAATAGTTTGGAAGAGATCGCTGAACAGAAACAGCCAGCTACACCATTTTTAAATGCTAGACTAAGCAAAGCTTTAGAATATGAAAATAATGAAAAAGTTCTTCCAACAAAGATAAATTGGGTTGTACAAAGTGGAGCTGTAGACTTTCTACACCTTATTTTAGTAACAATGCGGTGGTTAATGGGAGACAAAGCAAAACTTTGTTTATCTTTCCATGATGAGGTTCGTTATTTAGTTCCATCAGAATATAAATATAATGCAGCTTTAGCCATGCATGTAACAAATTTATTAGTTCGTTGTTTTTTTGTATCAAGATTACAAATGAAAGATCTTCCAATGTCAGTTGCTTTTTTTGCTGCAGTTGAAGTGGATTCAGTGCTACGTAAAGAAACCACTGATGATTGCAAAACACCTTCTAATCCACAAGGTTTAAAAGAAGGCTATGGAGTTCAGTATGGAGAAAATTTAGATATTTGGACTACTGTTAAAAAAAGTAAAGGTCGTGTTGGTATCATTAATAATAAAATATAGAAATTAAAATTTTCATTACTAAGATTTAGTAATTTTTTAGTTTGGTAGTACAATTGTAAACTTATAAGAGACTACTAATAGATCATACAAATAATTACTGTGATACATGTGATACATATAAGATAATGTAAATATGAGCATAACTACTCAATTGTTAAACTAATATAAATAAATGTAAATATTCTATTAATAAGTTTTAATAATACAATTTTTTAAATAATAAATGATGAATCGTTCTTTCTTATTTAATATACCCTGTATCACCCTTAGCTTATTTACTATTTGTTATGCTTAATATTAAGTTACGCTTAGATACACCCGATTTCGAATACCGACACCATTTCTTACGATTATTTTTAGTTAATTCTTATTTGTTGTTTTTCTTTTTTTTTTGCAATACTCATGCTTGTTTACGTTCTTTGGCCCGTTTTTTTTTATTTACTTATTGTTATCTTACTGCTGTTAACCCGAGAAGTTCTGTTCGTTTATTTTCGTCTACTATTATTATTCGTTAACTATTATTATTTGTTTACTATTATTATTACCGATTTTTCCTAACCCTCTAACTTCACGAATTCTTAAGTATTTGCTTTTATTGACCCACGATACCGTTGTTATCTTTATTTGCTTATTTATTTGGCTATTTTGGCCCGTTTGCCCATTATAATTAAGTTTACTATAAGAGTTACTTATTTGTGCTTTATCGCTACTATCTCTGTTTATCCCCCCCTTCTTTTTTGTAATTATTGTCTAACTCTCTATCATCCTATCCGTTTACATACATACGTATCTAAATATTTTGTTTAGCTTGGGTTTTTTGTTATGTTGTTCTTTTTCCTCTCTTCTCCTCTTTTCCCTTCATACTACGGTTTCGGCTCTTCTTCTTTCGCGCTCGAAACGTCTTGCTTGTTCTAGCATCGCGAGTTCTTCTTGGTGTTTCACCAGCCTCTCTAATGGGTTCGGTTTGCATCTTTGGTATATCAATGCCCCCACGCCTGCCACTGCGATCCCTGCGATGATTGCGGACACCGATATGTTGAAGGCTTTAGTGCTCGCTGAAAGCTCTCTGATTTCCATCGCTGAGTCTCTCCTATGAGCTATTTCCTTTGCTCTCGCGATGATGTCGTGCAGGTCTGCACCTGTTTTCAGGTTCTCCTGCTCTGTCCCATGTTGGTTCTCTACTCGATATGCCGCTTCTGCCGCCATTGCGGCTTTTAGTTCGGCTTCGGCGTTGTTTGCGTCCTTTAGCATTCGAATTACCCTTGATACGTCGAACTCGATCGTGTCGAAGACAAGCTCTTTTAAGCTGGTTAGGACGTCTCTGGATGCCGTTAAGCGCGCGTTCGATGTGTGGGCTGTGCATCCTGGATAAAGCTCTAGGATGCCGGCGCCATTGATTGCCGTTGTTACCTGTTCGGCCCTTAGGCATTGTATGAATAGATCTTCTTTCTGTGTTGTTGAAAATACCCAGGAGTTTGCCTTGTGTAAGCGGAGCCAGAATGTGTCTCTCACCTGCTTAAACCTTACATCGCATGCCTCTGGGTGCGGTACCTCTCGGCCGGACGCCATCTTAATTTCGCAGGCGGCGTTCTTGTTTATCTCGCGTACCGGTTCGGGGTTTACTGCTGTAAGCAGGTCCCCTAGTTTTCGGAGATTTGCCGCGCCTTCTTCCGTGACGGGCATATACGATCTGTTCGACTTGCTGATCGCAAAGTAGTTGTGTTCTGGCCAGATGTAGGCTGCTACGTTCGGTATGTTGAGCACTTGCTGGATTGCTGGTAGTGGTGTCGCTTTGAATAAATTAAATTCCTGCAAGTCTAGCAGGGGTACCGCTACCTTGTAAATTAGGTGTCCTTCCGTGTATATAATCGTTATTCTAGATACCTCCGTTATGCCCATCATTGAGAATTCTGTTTCCCGCATCGGGAACTCGGCATTGTCGACCGTGTTTTCTACCGTTCTTATCGCTTTGCGGATGGTGTTGGGATCGAGCATTTTCGGGTGGATTACCCCTTTTGCCGCGAGCAGGACTGCATCGATGAGCACCTCGGTATCGGCTTTTAGCAGAGTTACCGCTCTGCCTGCGGCCATGACTGCTTGTAAGGTGGCTACGCTTCTGCTTAGGTGCGACGTTTATCACGTCGTTGCTTGCTTCGACTGCCGTCATTCTTTCGGTGAGGTTGCTCAGGGATCGGTCCACGATTTCGGTTTGGTTCGCGAGTAGCGCTGCGAGTGCGCGGGTGTCTGTTGCGACTATTTTTATCGCGTCGCTTTCCGTTAGCGTACCATATAAGTACCGGTGTACCTTTCCCAGGGCGGAAAACATTGACCAACGCCGGGGGCGTCTGCTGTTACCGTTGGGCGCCCGTAGGTCTGTTTTCTGCAAGATTGTCCAATCTGAGCTTGACGTTGCCAGCGGCGCTATCCTTTCCGTTATTAGGCCTAAGTTCTCCTTTAGGTCGTGGATCATGGTGGGCCGCCTTTCTTTGAATTCGCCGTCTGCGCATGTTACCAGTAGCAGTACTCTCCACCTACAATGTCAGGATTGTGATTTGTGTGTTTAGTCTTAACCGCGGTTTTTAGATGAATAATTCCTACTCTCCCGCGCCTAACTATACACCGACTGCGTGCCGCGCTATACTCCTAGGTCCTACGCTCTCTTTTTTTCCTTTCTTTTTTTTTGGGGGGGGGGGGGGCGTCGATTAGAAAACGTTATTAATGCATATTTTACCACGAAAAATGAAAATGTGAAAAATTATAGTAAATCAGAAAATAAAAATGGAAATTGGCACAATGGAGAATCAAGTCAACAGAAAAATAATAAAAATGTTACATGTAACTATTGCAAGAAAACCGGTCATATAAAAAGGCAATGTTTTACTCTGAAAAGAAAACAAGAAAATGAAAAGAATAATAATGATAGAGGTACTGAGAAAAATAAAGCTTTTTACACTGAAATCGATATTAAATTTCGCGAGAAAAAGAATAATCATGAAGTGCTTTTGAACAATGTTAAAGAAAATTCTGATGAATGGATAATCGACAGTGGAGCCACGTCTCATTTTTGTACAAATAAGGTACATTTAGAAAATTTTGTCGAATTGCCACCTACTGAAATATTGGTCGGTGATAAGAATGCTAAATCGAAAGTTACCGGCAAAGGCGATACAACGTTTTATTTGAAAGAAAACGAAAAATACATTAAGATAAAGCTGAAAAACGTATTGTATGCTCCAAGTATGAGAAGAAATTTAATAAGTGGAGCATGTATGGACATTGCCGGTTTTGATATTCGATGGAAAAATAATAAGATGATAATTTATGACGACAATGATAATTATTTCTTTACTGCTCAGAGAAGAGACCGTTTTTACGTAGTTAATGCTCATTATGAAGAAAAGAAAATTGAAGTTCACAACACTAGTATAATCAGTGACGCAATGAAAATTCACAGCAGATTTTGCCACATTAATATCCAAAGCATATGTCAAATGGAGAAGAAAAAGATGGTACGAGGTATAGACAAAGTAAACAATGAAAACATAAGATGCGACGTTTGTGCAATCAGTAAAGCAACTCGCTCGTCCTTCAAGAGTTTACCGGCAATAATGTCAACAAGTATTTTGGAGAGAGTATACATGGATGTATGGGGACCATCTCCAGTTACATCAGTAGGCGGTGGTAAATATTTTTTATCCATTATAGATGAATACTCAAGGAAAACTTTTGTTTATATTATGCAGAGAAAATCAGAAGTATTTAAGTTTTTTAAGCAGTTTATGAATGAGGCAGAAAGACAACACGATAAGAAAGTCAAAGCTGTACGCACTGACAATGGCATGGAATTTTGTCATAAAGAATTTGAAGAATTTTTACAAGAAAAAGGTATAAGAAGCGAAAGGACATCCACATACTCACCTGGACAGAATGGAATCGCCGAAAGGTATAATCGTACAGCAGTGGGAGGTGTAAGGTCAATGTTGTAAGATAGCGGTTTGCAGTCAAGATTTTGGGCAGAGGCATTGCATACTTTCGTGCACGTGAAAAATAGAAGTTCTCATAAGCTCCTGAAGAAATGTACACCAGAGGAAAGATGGTGGGGGAAGAAGCCCTCTGTACAGCATTTGAGAATATTTGGATCACTAGCTTATGTACACACGCCAAAATCAAAGAGAAATAAATTGCAAGCGAACGCTGAATTAGGAATCCTAGTTGGATATGCAATAAAAACAAAGGGATACAGAATATGGTTACCAAAATCAAGGAATGTTACTGAAACAGTTCATGTAAAGATTGAAGAAAACAAAAATGAAGTCGAAGTATTATTTGGAAAAGGTAACACTGATGATAATAATAATAAATATTCAATTAATTTAGAAAATGAAGAATTCGAAGATGAAATTATAAATGATTCGAGAGATGATAAAATTATTAATCAGTATAGTAAAAATGATATTTTAAATGAAGACGATACGTCAAACTGGCTAAGAGTTGAAAGGCCGAGAACAACCGAAAGAAGGGTCGATGTATATTATTACTCCTCAGGTGATAATGTCAGGATGAGGTCTATCCATGATGTTAAGAGGTATTGTGAAGAGAAAAATTTGTATTTCAATCCAAAGAATTTTTGCTTTAAGCCTTCAGCACCCAGAAATGATGAAATGTTGATGAATTCGAAAGAAATGCACCCCAATAACGTGGACATTAATTTGGAGGAGATTGAAATAGCTCACGGAGAGGAGGCATTATTTGTCGACATCCCAAGGACTTATGAAGAAAGTCAACAGTCACCGAAGAAAGATCTATGGAATGAAGCCATACATGATGAGATTAGTACCATGATTTCAAGACAGGTATGGACACTCGTCGATTTACCCCCAGATTGCAAGATTATCGGCAGTAGGTGAGTGTATAACGTAAAAATGGATGATCAAAATAATATAAAAAAATACAAAGCACGGTTAGTAGCTCAAGGATTTAATCAGAGATATGGTATTGATTACAATGATGTATTTTCACCCGTGATAAACTTCTCATTGATTAGGTACTTCTTTATATTATTTGTATCAAACTTGTCATGGAAACACAGGCAATTAGATCTAAAAACGGCGTATTTATATGAAAAGTTAAAAGAAAAGAACTATATGAAACAACCAAAAGGTTTTGAAGTACACGGAAATGAAAATAAAGTTTGTTTATTGTTAAAAGCTATTTACAGTTTACATCAAAGCGGTAAAGAATGACATGACGAGATAGAAAATATCTTAAAGTCATTAGATTTTACTCAATTGGAATGGTGTAATTGCGTATATACTCTAAGAAATAATGTATTTTTGTTACTATACGTAGATGATGTTATTATTTTCGCGGAGAGCGATGAGTTAATTTATGATACAATTTCGAAGTTGAAAACAAAAATAGATATTGAAGATTTAGGAAAAGTTAAGTACATATTAGGTGTAAATTTTGATAGAATCGAGGATAAATATTATCTGCACCAGAAAACATATATAGAAAAATTGATGAATAGATTTAATAATTTACCACGAAGTCACGTCAACTTACCTTTGAAGGTAGGGACAGTAGCTCCAAGAGAGGAAAAAGGAATTGTCGAAAATGAAACGATGGAAAAATTTCCATATAGGACGTTGATAGGTTGCTTATCATTCCTATCAGATAGAAGTAGACCAGACATCTCTTTCGCTGTTAATTTGATGTCTCAATTTTGTAACGCATATAATTATAATCATTGGAAAATTGTAGTCGACATATTGAATTATGTTTTTAACACGAAAGAGTATGCGATAAATTTATCAAACGTTGATGGATCAGGCTTGGTTGCATACTCCGATGCGAATTGGGGAAGCAGCTTAACGCAAAGATACTCAACTAGCGGTTTCATTTCGTTGTACAATAATGTCCCCTTCATGTGGAAATCAACAAAGCAAAATTGTATAGCTCTAAGCTCAATGGAGTCTGAGTTCGTCGCTTTAGTTGAAAGCGTGAAGGATTTAGTTTGGTACTCGAACATATTAAGATCGACAGACTCATTTGAAAGTAAGGTGCCTCTGCAGTATTGCGACAACCAATCTGCAATTCGTTTTAGCAGAAATAGCGCCGAAAACGTAAAAACGAGGCATATCGGACATAAAACTGTTATTCATTAGGGATTGGCTTAAGAAAAGGAAATTCGATCTAAGATATATAAATAGTAAAGCTAATGTAGCAGATTTCCTCACTAAACCAATGTCTAAAGTAGACCACACAAAGGTATTAAATGAACACATTTTTATTCATTAAATAAATCAGCGTCTGATTGTGGGGACGTATGTTGGTATATATATATATATATATATATATATATATATATATACTAGAACATATATACATATATATATATACATTCAGCCGCTACCACTGAATCTTATGTGTACTGTACACAGTCGAGCGACACTGTGCAGGTGTACATATAAGAGTTCATACTGTAGTCTTCGCGAGGGGGTCTACGAAAGTACCCTAGCCTAAGCTGTACTTTTTGGAAAAGATATATACGGCTTATAGAAGAGACGCACGTTGCTTTCTCGATTTATAAAAGGATATTGTATCCGCGTCAATCAAGCCTGTGTACGTTAAAACTAAGTCTAGAAATAAATAATACAGATCTATATTTAACCAAGGTTATATATATATATATAATTATTTTTTTTACACTCTTTCTCACGACCAAAAATCCCAACAGATCCCTCGCTTGATTTTATCCATGTGCACCGTTTTGATCGAGTCTCGGTTTCGTACCGTTACGTTGTTGTTATTCCTATCTATTTTAATTATTTCGTACGGACTTCCGTACTCTGTGTCGAACTTGCCCTTTTTGGGCTCTTTTAATACAAATACTATTTCTCCTTCCCTGAAGTGCTTTGTGTTCAGCTTTCTGTCGTAGTTGTATTTTGATCGGAATGTTGCTTGGATTAGGTTCATGGCTGCCATCGTGTGCACTGCTGTTAAGTTCGCTGTCATCTCTTTCATGTAATCGTTGTACGTGTTGGCCTCTGCCTTTTGACTGAAGCTCGATGGTGTTCTCGGCTTCGTCCCGAACACTAGCTCGTGTGGGCAATACTTTGTTCCTTCATGCTCTGTGCAATTGTATGCGTGCTGGCAGATTGGGACCCATTTGTCCCACGCGTCGATGCTTGACACATACTTTCTCAAGTATTCTGTTAGCGTGTGGTGCATCCTTTCGATGGAGCCATTGGCCTGAGGGCGGTAGGCGGTTGTGGCGAACTTCTCTATGTTGAAGATATCTGCAAGCGTTCTCAGTGTTTTGTTCTGGAAGTGCGTCCCCTGGTCCGACAGTATGGCTGCTGGTGGGCCAAACACGCAGATGACTTTTTCCGTTAGTGCTCTGGCTACCTCTTTCGCGCTGGCGTATTTTACGGGTATTAGGATTACGTACTTGGTTAGCATGTCCTGTATGGACAGTATGTATCGCCCGTGTCTATATTACTAAATTCTTGCGCTACCTCGTTGCGCTTGCTGCTTGCGCCGTGTGTGCTTAGCGATGACCGGCTTCCTCGCCCGGCTTTCTCCGACGCCTCTTTTTCGTATATGTCACAGGTTATGCCTGCTTTTCCTTCGACCTCTTTATTCTCTATTTCCATTACCAGCTTCTTCGACGATCTAATGCCCCATTTATGCCCTTGTACCGCTGCTTCCTGCCGTTCGCCGGCTTCTTTTGTTCTAATTTCCTCCGGCTCGCTCGCCGGTGTTTTGCTTCTAATTTCTTTGGCGTGTTCTATCATATCCTCACTGTTTCTTTTAACTGGTGCGGGGCGTTCCCCTTTCGCTGTCTCGCCGCTGTTGGTCTGAGTGCCGGCGTTAGCGTCTATCTGCACTTTATTCCGCTCTGCTTGGCTCCTTGTTACGCAGTGCGCTGGGTCTACGTGTTGGATGTAGTGCTTGAAGTCCAGGGGTAGTTCCACGTCTAAGTTTGAACTAATGGACACTCGCGTCCTGAACGATGACTCTGATGTTCCTGATTCTGATTCTGACGCGCTTTGCTCGGTCACCAACGTCGTTTCCTTCTCTGACTGTTCGCAATACTCTATTGAGTCCTTGAGTATTGACATTACTCGCTTCCGTTCTTCCTTGGATAGCGTATACCTGGCGTTTTGCGCTCTTTTTAAGGCCACGTTGGTTAGCACGCTGCCATATTTGATTTTCCCGCAGTAGTCTAATACGAAGGTGTTTTTACAGTTCTCGACTTCCGATAACCAACGGATTTTGATTGACTTGACTCCCGGTTTTATGTCCTGCGTGGCCTGGCACAGGTAAAAGTCGTCAAATTCGTTTCTTACGGCGAGTATGTCTCCCATCCAGTATATAGCTTCGTCGTCCTTTCTCAGTCTTTTCTTAGCTTTGCCCTCGTCTGACGAGCTTGAGGTGTCGCGTTTTATCTTTGCGTTTTTGTTCGGGCTAATTTCTCTTACTGCTCTATTCATGAAAATTCTCCCTGGGGGAGCGTTGGCTTCCTCGTCGGGTGTTATTTCTAGCTGTCTTTCCGCTAGTTGCCAAGGCCGCCTTCAGGCGGTTGAATCTTAGATCTGTTTTCTTCGTATTGTGGAAGTGTTTCAGGCTTTCATGGTCGATCACTATTGTGAACCGTTTGCCGTATAGGTAGCAACGGAATTGCTCTTTCGCGAATACTATCGCTAAGAGTTCCTTGTCGTAGGTGGGGTATTTTAACTCGCTGCCCTTTAGGCATCGAGATGCGAACGCGCACGGTTGGTCCGATCCAAGCTTTCCTTGGCTAAGTATGGCCCCTAGCGCGAAATCGCTGTTACCCGTCGTTACGATAAACGGTTGTGATAGGTCGGGTGCCTTTAGCACTGGCTCTGTAGCCATTAAACTCTTCAGCGTTTTGAACGCGTGCTGTTCTTCGCTGCCCCAGGTGAACTTCGCCTTTTTATGTATCAGTTGGAACAAGGGTCTCGCTATGTTTGAGAAGCCCTTTATGAACCGCCTGTAATAACTGAATAGCCCCAGAGCCTGCTTTACCTTTTTGGCGTCAGTCCGGGTGGGGTAGCTCACCATGGCTTAGATTTTCTCTGGGTCGGTTTTATTGTACCGGCGCCCACTATATGGCCCAGAACCTGTGCTTCCTTTTCCAGGAATTGGCACTTCCTTGGCTCTACGGTCAAGTTAGCCTCGAGGAGGCGTCTTAGCACTCTTCGCCTTGAAGTCCTTTCATTGCCAGGGACATGGCCCTTGTGAAGGTTATGGTTGCCTCCTTCAAGCCCATGGCCATGCGGTTAAATTGCAATAATTCGTTTCCGTGGCTTCCTTCCGGCGCGTAGAATGCCGTCAGGTGCGCGGAGTCTGGGTGCATCTCTATCTGGTGGTTCCCCTGTTTGAGGTCCATCATCGTCAAGTAGTTCGCTGATGCCAAGTGTTCCAGAATGTCGCTTGTGAACGGCAAGGGGTGGCAACTCCCCTCTGTCTCTTCGTTCAAGGCTCTAAAGTCCGTAACCAATCTAAATTTCTTGTTACCCTGTGCGTCCGGCTTCTTGGGTACGATCCATAATGCTGAAGAATAGTTGGAGCTCGATGGGGCCACTATCCCTAATTCCCTCAATTTCGCTAGTTCTCGGAGCATGTTCTCCTTCAGAGCAGGAGGAAACCTGAATCGTGAAGTCCTTATTGGCTTGTTGGACTTTAGCGCGATCTTATGGTGGATCAAGTGGGTTGCCGGCAGGGGTTCGCCCTCTAGGCCGAACACCCCTGGGAAGTCGCTTACCACTCTCCGAACGAGTTCGACTTCTTCCTCGTTGCAACCCCTTAAATCTGCGAGTCGTATTATTGTGTCGACTCGTTCCTGTTTGGCCTTTTCGTCGGCTAGTAACGTACGGTTAAGGTCTCTGACCTCGTGGTACCTTTCGGTTTCCTTATCGAATAGACGGCGTATTGCTGGGGTGGGTTCTGTGCCTTGCTCCCCTGCGCCGTTCCTGCTTGTGTCTTGGGGTTGGGCTGTCGGGGTTTCGCAGTCTATAAGCTCTACTATCGCGCTGACTATGGATACCTCTTTGTCGCTGGTGTTGATGCATTCTCCGTAGACCCGCCCTTTCTTGGTTTCGGCCAGGAAGTTGCCGAACAACAGGTCGGGATGCACGCTCATTAACGGCGCCCATCCTATCTTGCTGCTAGTGCCACTTGTTCTAGCTCCTATTACCATCCTTACTCGTGGTGGGATGCTAACCATTTCGTCACTCGTGAATGGTATCACCTCGTCCATGAGCTTTACGCATTTGTTTTGCGCGTCTGCGCATCCCCTGTATTGGTCTATTATGTCCCAGCCGATAATTCCCGCTACATCAAACGGGAACTCATGCGGCACGACATGGACCTTGCACTCTAGTCCGCGAATTTTTATCACTGCCTCTCCGAGGGTGAATGAGCAACCCGGGGTCACGCCCTGGATTTTTATTATTCGCTGAGTGTCTATTGGGTAGCACGGCGCGAGCTCCCCTATCTTTACTAAGATCTCCTTATCGGACCTTAGCGGACATCTGTCCGCTCCCGAATCCGCGTAGAACTTGCCCTGCCTTTCTCGCAGCTGCGAGCACTCTACACTGATCACCGGTGGTTGCCTCCCGGTTAGCAGGAAACCGATTCTGGCCACTTCCGCTTGACGCGCGCTTCTTTCCTCCGTCCTTTTACGCTCGCCGTGTGAGGAACTCGCCGGCGAGCGCCCTAGTAGTTTAAATCCTTGCGTCTCGGGTTGTTTTGTCCGCTGGGTCTGTTATAATCGTTGATTTTACTGTTATTACTTCTATACCTTTGGTTATACCCGTGATTGTTCCTGACGTCGTTCGATCGTCCGTCCCTAGGGTATGTACTGTTGGCGTATTCGTTGTTGAGTCGCTCGTCTCTCGGGTACGCTCTGTATTCGTTGTTGAGTCGCCCGTCTCTCGGGTACGTTCGGTTGTTGTACTCATTCCACCTAGGTGGTACGTTGTTTCTGTTTCTGTTCTCGATGTCGGCATATCTATTCGTGCTGCGGTTGTTGTAACCGTAGGCATTCTCGCCTTTCATTGCGTTATTACTTTGGCCTGCGCCGCCGTACCTCTGATTTCTGTTGGCGTTATCCTGCGTGACGCCTGAGCTTCTGTTGTTATTGGCGGTTGCCCCGAGGGCCGGGCGTGTAATTACCTGCCTTATCGCATGGTTCACCAGCGTTCGGCAATTTTCTGTTTTGTGTGTTCTTGTTTTGCAGTAACTACAGAACCAGTCTTCCATTTGGTTGCCGTTCTTGTCAGGCTCTGGTTTTTGCACAGTGTCTCCGCTCGCCCTTGCTTCTGTGACTACATTCACGGCCTGCTCGCCAGTTTGTTGTGCCAACCGTCGTACCTAGCTGGTCGGGATTAAGGCGGACATGGGGTTGAGGAGCAGTCTCGCGCTATGCTTTCCCTCGAATTCTATTGCCAGGTTTATGGCTGAGCTCAGTGATTGCGGTTGTTTGCTCCTGACAATATGGTCTGGGGGGTACCTCAACCCAAACAGGAATTGTTCCAACACGTCTTCGTCCGCTTGCCTCCTGGTGTGGAGTTATAATTGTTACACTCCGAATAATGAATGGTAGACAGTTTTTTTTGTAAAGGATCTTTAATTTATTTAAATTCAAGAAATCCTTAATTACGCTTTGTGAGAGCATATGATTACGATGCTCTCTGTTTGAGTTTTTGTTAGATTCTAGTTACAAAAGTGGAATTACTTATAAATATAAGCTCGGTTTACTACAAAAGAGGGAGTTTCAAAATTAAGACATTATACTATTGGTTCGTTTTTAGAGTAGGCGGGAACTAAAAAGTGATTATAATAATGATGAAAAAAAAGGTAGAAAAACAATATATATATATACCCGTACTTGGGCGCGCGGACAGAAATAGATGAAATAACAAGCGCTAGGATTAAAACCCTTGAATAGATGCGCATATTCAGGTAGAGTCATAATATGTATCGACAGGATTTCGAACAGGAATTATCGCGGATGGGTTTTTCCCATCCTTAAAGGCTCTAAAATATATTTAGTGTATTGTAAAGGAAAATATCAGAGATATATACACTGAATAGAGCAAAGAATTTTACAATACAAGAAGGTAGACCTAATATACTTTTATACATTTATGTTAGACGCGCACTTACAATATTTACAAATACGGTTGTTATTCATGCATGCAGCTACATACCGCCCGCCTTGAACTATACAGTTCAACAATTATTTTCATTAAGCTTAGAAATTAATCGAGGGGTAAAGGTGATAAGTTTTTTATTGAACGTTTATATACGCCGTTAGAAGTTTTCACCGAAACGACTCGAATAATGCCATCGGCTCCTGGGTGGATTTGCGTGACGCATGCAAGCGGCCACTGCATAGGCGGAGTGTTGTCCTCCTTCATGATGACAAGGGTTCCAAGGGCAATATCGTTTGGTTGTCCTGTGGGCCACCTTTTTTTTGTCGTCAGATTATGCAGGTATTCCTTATACCAGCGAGACCAAAAGTGTTGTCGCATCTGCTGAGCCTTTTCCCAAGATGATAGTCTAGTAGGCTGTAATTCTCGTAAGTCATACTCTGGCATGCTTGTTAAGGACTCGCCAATTAGGAAGTGACCAGGTGTTAAGGCTTGTAGATCATTAGGATCAGAGGATAGAGGAATAATGGGTCTGGAATTCAATATAGCTTCGATCTCAACTATGTATGTTAAAAACGTTTCAAGACTAAGTAAAGTAGTACTTATAACCCTAGTTACATGATACTTAAAGGATTTAACTGCAGCCTCCCAGAGACCACCAAAATGAGGTGCACGCGGAGGAATAAAATGCCAGTTTATACCCTGATTTGTTAAATAATAATCAATAGTTTTTGATTGTTCATTCTTTGATATAAACTGACAGAGTTCGTTTATTTCTCTTTTCGCGCCGATAAAGTTAGTAGCATTATCTGAGTAGAGGTCTGTGCATTTTCCTCTACGTGCAAAAAATCGCTTTAAAGCAGCAAGAAAGGCCTGAGCTGACAAATCTTCTACCGATTCAATATGCACAGCCTTTGTGGATAGACATACAAAAATAGCGACATACACTTTTACTTTATTTCTATTACGTACTCGCTTTTCCTTGATAAAAAAGGGTCCGCAGTAGTCGACGCCCGTCTTCAAAAAAGGTCGCGAAAACTCGACACGATCACGAGAGTAGTATATGGGCTGGTATGGAGAGACTTGCGGGCGTGGCCTATCCGTATCTGGTTATGTAAACAGTAGCCAATGTTTATGTAAACAGTAGCCATTGTTTGTGTAAACAGTAGCCATTGTTTATGTAAACAGTAGCCAAGTACCTAATTAACATTATTTATTACCCTATAATTATTATGTTTATATAACCAAAACATAAGAACCCCATTGTTCGGGTGTACAAGGTGTCAAGAGGGTGCTTAATGTTTGTTTATGTAAACAAACAATTGAGATAGCCACAAGACCTTCCCCTCCACTTTTACGCTATACCAGTCCCAGAGAGTTGAATCTCGAACTCGGTGACGTCACAGTTACCCCCACCATTTTACTCTATACTAGCCCTGCGCGTTTCTTCTACTCCGTCGAACTCGGTGACGTCACAGTTACCCCCACCATTTTACTCTATACTAGCCCTGCGCGTTTCTGTCTCTCTCGCGCTCACGCGTTCTCTCCCCCTACTACTTTCTACTCCATACCTGCCCCGAGCAGCATTTTTCCGTACGCTATACCGATCCCGAGTAGCCCTACATATATAGATATACAAGCGCTCTCGCGTACAAACACGTGGTCGTTACTCTATAGTAGCCCCAGCGCACGCTATAGCTGCTAATGCCCGAGTCTCTCCCCTCCTACTACCTAACTACTCCATAGCAGCCCTGGCGTACACTATGATAGCTCCGACGCTTACGTATATTCTCTCGTGCTACGTTTGAATACATGTGTTGGCCCTGAAAAGGGCCTTTTGTTTAAAATATATAAAATTATTAATTTTTGGTATTTTTAAAAGCGTGATTATCGTAACAATTCGCTTTTTTATATGTTTGAGTCATCTTAGAGTATCCTTCGTAAGATGGACATGAATTGGTATTGATGGAGAAAACAAATGAATTCTTTCCAGAATTTTTCTCCAAGAGTGGTTCTCTCTCCTCCCATGACCCCTTTTCTTTCGTAGTATCTCTTATTTTGCTATGCTTGTTGCCCCCCATGGTTAATAATCGACTTCTTCTTTGTTCGGTAGTTGCGATACAAATGAATAAAACTGTAATCAGCTCGCAGTTTTATACTCGGGCCCTAGTACACGGTGCCGCAAAGCCTACTCTAAATTTCAGCTTTGGGGTAATTTGTTGTTGGATAAGGTGACAAAAAAAAAATAATGTGTACACAAGTATTTTATCTATACAAAAAAATAATAATGACTGTATATTTATTAATCTTTAGGAAACATTACATCGTTTAAATCTTTCGACAATTTATCCAAACCAAACGCATAAATTTCCATTAAAACTACATCTAATACATCGCTGCTTACACTAGGAAAACTTAAATTATTTTTAACTAAATCGTTAATCGTGTGTCTGTGTAGAGTGTAGTATTGTTTGAAAGCGTTTACATTATTAAGCGTATTTTTACATTTTTCGACATCTTCCTCCTTCTTCAAATCATTTTTAATATATTCTAAAATACAATCTGTATTGCGATTCACGACACCTGCGAGTTCTTGCGCTTGTTTAAATCTTAAATCTAGACACTCGCTAACCTGTTTGACGCCCAACAACGTTTGTAGATGCATTACGACTCTCGGAGAATTGTCATTTTTCTTCTGTTTTTTGCACGATGGTTCCGTATTTTCCAGCGTTGATTCCGACTCGGATGGTTGTACGGCGACACGTCTTTCTTCGATTGCAATGGCTCTCGCGCCAAAGCAGTTTGTAAAACAAATCTCGTGGTTTGCCAAAACGATTTTATTAGGCGTACCAAATTCCTGATAAGCCGTGTATGAGTCGTTTAGGTATGCCTCCATAGCGCACATTTGATCTTTTAAAAGATCCCAACTGTGATCGTCAAGTGTGACGTACTTGGCTGGTGATCCATTGGTGCAGAGTTTAATCACTGGTCTGTAAAATCCTCCGTGGTACTCCAAACCGATGATTGCGCGCTTCGTCTTCGATTTATTGAGTGCGTATGTTGTCGAGTACACAAGGTTGCAGGTGATTGGTTTGATTTTGAAACTGTCGTTGGAAGCCATTGTAGATTTTTTTTTCTCAAGACACTAGATGTGATGGCTGTGGCTGGTGACGAGCGAGTGTGGTTCGTCTAGTGAGCTCGGAAAGCTTTTTATAGAGACGTCTCTATGGCTTGACTACGATTGGTCCAAGATAATTTTTCGTGAACGAGTCACAACTCGTGTGAACCATTAATGTTATTTACATTCCACAGAGAACAAAGATGTTGTTGGAATATCTATTTGGAAAAAAGTCACGTTCTATCGATATCGCGTCAATTTACGTATTCCGTCATAGAAGTGCATCTCTGATTACAAAATCCACGTCCGGTTGAACTTACACTGGGGAATGTATTGACGCGATTACGCAAACGTCCACTTTTAACGCTCTTCAATACTCGACGATGAAATCTTGCTGCTTGGATGTCGTTTTTGCGAAAATCTGATGAAAATTGGCCCACATATTTGCGCAAAGATACCCCACGACACATGTGATGAAGAAACATAATGCAATGTTCGCCGCATACTTGCGAATCGACGCTCTGTATTTGTTTTTTATTCCACTGGAATCGTACGCAATTTTTTCTGAGTCGATCGAGATGAAACTTTGAGATCGGTGCAATTCCATAGCTGTCGAAATAAACGCCGTAGCCGCGTTTGTCGATGTAGATGGCAACCCAATGCGATCCTGGTTTGTCGGATGTATCGAGATTCGTGACGATGGCCGCAGGAGTGGATAATAATTTTGGCACGTGGTTTGCCGCGTACACTCCTATCGACGCAGCCTTTAGATCTTTAATGGCTCTAATGATTTGTCTTGTATTCATTTTGACTCTGTATCGTTCGACTCTGCCCCCTCCACCTTGACGCTATCGTTCTGAACAGTGGTGCTACCCGCGCAATCGACAACGTCGTAACCCGATTGACAAAATCGGAACGGTGAATTGATCTGTACTCTGTACTGTTGACGATCGTAATCTACAAGCATTTGGAAGATAACATCGGTATTTATATCGTACAGATCGTGATTACCCAGTTTCCGTACAACGAGCGAATGCAACCATCTTCTTATTTGATAGGCTCGTCGCAAGGCACAAAAATCTGTTTTTCCTTCAAATTTCTTGACACCATGTGTCGAGCAGACTATAACGTTTGGAAATTCTTGCCCGAGCAGTTGAAAAGACGGTGCGTTGTAATTTTCCAAGTTTACGATTCTTCGTCCGAGTATTGTTTGCAAATATTTGACTTTTTCAGCCCCGCGTGAGTACAATCGTTGCGCATTTTTCATCAAATGTCTCAAGCTGCGACACAAGTGTTTGATCGAGACATCGCCATCGTACCACTCGATCCCGTGTACTTTAAGAGAGCAATAATTATTCGTCTGTTGAATGTCACTGGGTAAATCGCTAAAATTGCAGGGTGAGCGAACGATCCAATGCCCAATGATGCGACTCTGAAGAGATATAATCGCCACTTCCTTGGGAATAAATTTTTTATCTACACCCCTGAAACCTTGAATATCGATCACGTAGTCCGTCATGTTGATACAGTTAACGTCGATGAATCGCTTGAGAACTAAACGTCGCTCAAGGGGGACATTTGTTTTATACTCAATATCTCGAGTGCGAGAGCGCGTGCGCATCAGATTAATCGTTGAAATCCGTTACTATTTGACGGTTGGAGTCGATTTCCAAAACGTTATCGTACTCTGCGTAGACTAAACAGTTGATAGACGTGAGCAATGCTGTCTCGAAACGTATCTCTATGCGTACGCTACCCGATCGTACGAGATTCCAATGCGTAGCGCAATGCGCTGACAAATCTGGCGTCAAATCGAAAGCCGTTAAAAAATTACCATCTTTGTAGTTGTAGCGGCTAATGCCGAAACCCTCGTTGAGGAAATGTACACCCGTGCCGGTGAAAAGTGTCTGGAAAGCGTCTATATAGAGTTTGTCGGTTCCTGTGAATCTTGGCTGTAAAGGTTTGCTCGGTACTTGTACACCATCGATGTACAATGAAATGTAGTTTATCGAGTAATTTTTAAAATTGAAAGGGTTCAAATTGCGATTTCCGTTAAACGCCTTATTGTCCACAAAGCCCAGTATTATTCTTTTTGGCAATTGACCGAGTATAGCGTTGTCGATCGAATCGCCGATTATACCCGCGTGAAGAGTGAATGACTTTACTTCGACTCTCGTTATCGGATATTTGGCTGTCGTTTTCGCTAAAGCCTGTGCATGCGCTAGTAGTATACCGGGACTTATTTTAACTCTGCGAATAATCAAAGTGGCCTCCTTTATGCTAATTCTAAATATGCCATTTGCGCTCGAGTCCATTAAACAAAACGCGTCTTTGCTTCGCACTAATCTAACGCGCATTTCTACACCGTTAATCAGCATTTTATCCTGATTGAATAGATCGTGATGAATGTGTCCAATCATATCAAAGTATTGACGATTTTGAGTGCAGTTTCTGCGCTTAAGTAGTCCCCTGTTTTTTGTATGTTCTCCGGTTTCGGTATTCGAAGCGTCGAAAGCATTGTGCGTATCATCGCACCATAAACTCGCCGTCAGATGTGTATCTTTAGCCTCTTGCGAATAGTTGAGAAGTGTCTCGATGTACGCTCGATAGGGATAAGCATTATTGGGTGGTGAGACGATTTTTTGATTGAAAAAAACGTCCACTTGATTGAACATCGAGTGCAATAGATTGTTTACAGGCCCAACCTTAGCGTCTTCGCTCAGCGGTGTGTCCAAGTTTGCGGGTGCGATTTTCGCTTGAATATGAAGCATGGTGTGAGCCAGATCCACAAGTAATGCTCGCTTCCCGCTGGCACGACGAATTCGAGAGGTGCGTCGACGTCATCGCTCAACGACGATATAGGTTTGTAGTGGAGAAAGCTACTGCTTTCGATCGACGCTTGCGTGGCCGGCAGAGTAAACAGATCCAACTCGCTCGACATGCACTCGCTCGAGTGCGAATGTAAAAAGGCCATCTTTTACCGTACTGCACTTTACACTGCTCTAGGGCCGAAAATATCGCTGACACTTCTCAAAGTTGATTTTTTGCGCAATCTCGTCGTACTATTCTTCTTCGTCTTCTTCTTCCTCGTGGTTTTCTTTCTCGTCGCGCGTGTACGTCGTTTGCGTGTAGTCGCGATATTACCCGATACACGTTTTCTTCTTGACTGACGACGACGTTGCGCTGTGCGTATTTTATATCCCGAACCTTTCATCATATCGGCTAATTTGAATCCCGCCTTTCTTTTCAAATTTTTACCAGACTCTTTTGCTCGATAGCTGACTGCTTCTTTGAAATTCGATCCGTTGTTGGTAATGTCGTCCAACACGTTGATTCCTGCTCGCACAGCCTCCTTTCCCACAGCTTTGGCTCCAGATGTAATGTACGGGAGGATTTTTCGAAATAAACCACCGAGCCAGGCACCGACACCTCTTCCGCGCTGATAGGGGGCACCGGAATAAACGTATCTTACACCAGATCCGCCACCTATTTGATCCTCGTAATAGCGTATGTAATGAGTCATGACTATCGTCACTCAACGATTACGCCTAAAGTGTAGCGTAACCGTCAACGTTCCATATTCGAATGGTATTCGCTCGCCGTACTCGTCTCTTATATCTATGAGGATCGTAGTGAAATTAGTGTGCAAAACTGGAATGTAATGAGGCGGAGCAAAATTTCTTACTACGTTACTGCCAAATTTGTAATTCGAGGTATCTATGGAAACTATTCGCAGTAGAGAAGCTCGTGTATCGCCTACATCGCGCGACTCGCAAATATCGGTGTAAACGAATAATTGATCGGGTATAGCTCGAGAGAGCGATGCAGGCCTATTGGCATAAGCGGCATACTCGTTGGTAGTCGAAATTTGAAAACATCCTTGCCGAGCTTCCAGTATTTCGTTCTCAAAGCCGAAAATACGACGAACTTTTTTACCCAAATATATCTCGTGCTCGGTGTCGCAGTTGCACACACGCTTGACTCCATAGAACCCCGAGCGAATACCAGTCAATCGCTCGATTTTCACATGATCGTTGAGCGGTTTTGACTTGTTTATTGCTTCGGCCAAGAGATCAAGGTTTTTGTAATAACCCATTGGAAAAAGTTGTATTTGCGGGGTAAACGTTTTGTCGTGTCTGTAGCGATAAATCGAATCTTTGTCCTCTATGTGGATGACTGTCAAAGGTATATGAATCTCAACGAGAGCAACCGACCAATTACCGGTCAATTTGATCTCGCGCGTGAGTTGTGTCGTAAAACAACTAGTAGTGTTATCGTTGTAGTACATCATGCTGCTGTTGCTAGGCAGCACGAGATAAAAATCTTCAATATTCATTTTAGATCTTTTCAATTTCTGAAGCGTTGATCCACGAGTTGAATTTTTCAGGATAGCCAAACCATTTGACGAGTATCTGTTTATTGGGGCCACGGCCTTTGCTGCGAATAATACGCTCTATCTGGAAACGCTCGGTACTCGAGGACATGCGTTTGTCGCCAACGAGTGACAATTCCTCGAGGTAAAAAAAGCCGTCAATCTCCTCGCCGTTTAAATCCTCTAGAATAAAAGTGTGCAGATTTTGTCTCATGGACACGCGTTTAATCTTGAAAACCTCCTCGCTAAAATTTTTCTCGTAACCCTTCTCGAAAGTATTTTTCGTACGACTAATGCGCACATAAGAGCCCGGTTTGTATTTATTAACAAGGAGGAACGCCCTCTTCTCGCTCAACTTGTAAGTAGATTGCAGACGAGCGCGCTTTTCTAAATTTTTACGCGCTTTTTGCGCATTGTAGATATTTACGTCGCACGGACGCATCTTGGTTCCGCTGTGTCGCGTACGATTGTACGCCTCGACGAGTTGTTGCACCACGTCGATGTAACGTCGCGTATTTTTGTGTGAAAAATATCTCCACATTCGTTCGCGTATAGTTCGATTCAGTCTTTCAACTACGGCTGCTTTGATATCGGGATTTCGCGCAGTTCGAAATTTTATACCGCGTTTCTCGAGAAAATTTTGAAACGTCGAGGCGATAAATTCTTTTCCCTTGTCTGATTGCAAGAGAATGGGCGCGCGTCCGTCGCTACGCTCAAGTATACGTTTGAATGCTGTGGTCACGTTGGATGATGTCTTGTCGCGCAGCGGTTCGATCCATGCTTGCTTACTGAGCACATCGATCACCACTAGTAAATAACTGTATCCATCGTTGTGCTCTTTAATCGTAGTCAATTGCAACAAATCGCATTCCCACACATCGTCGATATTTGTCACATTGTAGCTCAAACGGGGAAATTTTCGTTTTACAGGTCTGTGAAGAGTGTACGCGTCTTGATTGCTCAACCATTCGTATATTCGCTCTTTTTCACGTTTGTCGGCGGTACTCAAAAGTTTTCCTTTGCGATTCGCATGCACGAGATTACGAGCTCCAGCGTAACCAGCCTCGTGCGATACGTCGTAGTATTGATTTTCGTAGGATATTTTTTTCTTCATCTTCAGAAATCTAAACGTAACCACTTCTTTTTGGCACGGTTTCTCGTTAAAACAGGCGATACGCGTTTCGGATCTTTAGTGCAACTGTGGCTAATATCCATTAAATCACACTTGTCGTCGTCGTCGTCGTCGTCGTCGTCCTCGTTGTCGGCGATCTGTGGTTTTTGTTGCACTAGTCGGCGCTTGGCTGTATTGGCTGGCGCTGTCAAACGCTTACCGATTTTTACAATTTCACTGTTACCTATTAAATTTGCAGGTGTATCGATCGTTTGGATGAATTTAGCGAAAGGTAGTCTTCCAACGGGTGCTTCTTCCCAACTTTTCTTGCGTGCTACAACGTCGGTAATCAGCTCGATAATGTTGGAGTCTTGTATCGGACGACCATCTATACTGACTCTACCAGTGCTATCCCATCGGACGCGATTACCGCCAACGTTTCTCAAATGTTTGAGTAAAATACGAGCTTTCTGCGCGTGACTTTTTGGCACGCTCTCGAGTATGATATCTTCGGAAATTGGCGCTGTGATGGCTTCGACTTCGTCGATGTCGCTCGCGCCCTCGAGTTCGTGCGAGTGGCGTTCCGAATCTTTAAAGAACAAATATCTGCGCAACACTTGCAAATAATTTTTACATTTTTCGCGTTCATCCTTGAATTTGTTCGAATGCAGAATCGAGTACATCTCGGCGTCTAATCGGGAAAGATTGTCACCGTGCGTTTGAATGGAAGCGTCGATTGACGGTTCGGTTGGTGTTGATGGTGGTGCCGCAACCGTCGTCGTCGTCGTCGATGAGTTTTGCATTCTCGAAAACACATCTTCCGGTACAATAATCATTTTTTTAGCTCGTTCCATTGTTGCGCGCTATTCGTTGGATTTGGAAAATAGCTTGGAGACGAGTGCACCGATTATGGGTGCTAATAAAATTGGTAAGAAAGCCCCACCGTGCTGTAGCAAGACGCGTTTTTTCCTCTCCCACTCTTTTGTTCGAATACGGCTGCGTCGCGTACGACGACCACTACCACCAGCAGCACTCGTGGTTATTAATTTTCGCAAAACGTTTTTGTGCTTCTTGAGATGTCTTTTGTGACTTTGTTTTATTTCTACGACACCCTGCAACACGTTCAAAGCACACTCGCATATGCAACGTATGAGATTTTTATCAGCTGTACGTAACAAAGCGGTGCGCTGTTGACTATCCGTGTGACAGAGCGCGTTCAGAACAGCTACGCGTTTTTTATTGAAATGCCTGCCAACAGTGGTGCAAAAATTTGTGCGTTGCGATCGCGGTGTTGCCCTAGTCATCGTTGTCGGAATACTGAACATTGTATGGTTATTTGTCGTGCTTTATGTCAGCGAAATTTCACGTGCTTTGGAATATACGCGTACTGTATCTTGTCGCTCGGAAAGATACACGTGCGCACTCTGTATTCGTCGATCGCCGTCTGAGTCAAGTCTAGAAATAGATAAGAATGTGGTCCGCGCGTCGCATCGATGTAAGCTTCTTGCAAAAATTTCGGATCTTCGGGATAAATTTGACGAGCGAGATGTTGAATCTGTGCTCTATCGCGTGGATTTTTGAAAAGAACCAAATATTTCGTATTTAAACTTATGTCGCGTTGAGCTTTCCCCTGATGGAAAACGTTTTGCGTCACGAAAAATATCGAGAGATTCAGGTGATGACTGGAACGCGAAAATAAGTCCAAAACTATATCGTTGGATGACTCGCGCATCAAATCGTCCAAAATTATCAATTTTTTTCTACCCGGGTCCAACGAGTAATCGCTTCTTTGTGGCAATCCTTCGCGATACTCTATAATAACGTTAGATCCACCTACTTTGAAGTCTGTGCGATATGCTTCTTGCCACTCTGTGTAGTACAGTAGCACTCGATCGAAGCGAATGTCACACATTTGTGGTAAATACGCCAAAAAGGTCTTGAGAAACCAACTTTTACAAGCTCCAGTTGGACCTGCTATACAAGCTGTAAACGGATGCATCCATCGCGTATCCATTTTCTCGACTAATTTTTTTTTATTACGCAACCACATTTTATAATTATGACTCTAAAGACGTGCGGCTGCGGCGGCGGCGGACGCGGTTGTGTACGCGTATACCTGACCTGGTATACGGTTGATTCTGCGCGCGCGCCGACTGTACGAGCGTATACCTGCGCGGAGTGTACAAGCGTGTACTCGAAGCGTAGAAGCGTACACTGGCGCGGACTGTCACAAGCGTACATTGGCGCGCACTGTACACAAGCGTACACACGAGCGCGTACGCGTACATATAGATGTGGATGGTAGTAAGGAAAGCATGAGGGTGAATGAAAATATTATAGATTTAATTTATTAATTTTTTTTTATTTAATAATATTAAATGAAAATATGTCAACATTTATTATTTTAAAAATAAATTAAAAACATTTACAACTATTTACAAATTTTATAAAATAAATAAATAAAACAATTTTAACAATAAATAAATAAAACAATTTTTACAAAAAATCCGCACTTAACGCAAATAACTTAAAATAAATACAAACAATAACTTAAAATTAATACAAAACAATATAAATTACGCACGCATACACACACACACACACACACACACACATTACGTTCTAAAGCCAAACGGTAAAGAGGTCTTTAGAGACAAGTAGCGTCGTTTTTTCAAAACGACGCTACAAGTCTTAACCTCGCGACGCGTAACGACAGCGTGATCTTTAAGCCTACCTATCTTATCGTAACTAATTTTTATTCGAGTATTACATTCATCCCGTTTTTTAAAATAATCTATAATCATTAACTTAATACTACTGAAATTAATGGATAACGAGCTATTATAATTTAACGTGATGCCCTTTATCTTGCACTGCTCTATTACCCGAGCTGTGCCAGGTACTAGAGCTTTGTATGCGTAAAATTTCGGCCCCCCGGAGATAAACTCGGTGATATGACAATTATCACCGTAATCCTGCAGCTCATCCGTCATATCACCGAGTAGATTGCCTAACGGCATTTTATACTCATTAGGATCTCCGGGGTTGCTCACAAAAATGCACGAGTCCGTGTCGAAATAAAGCACACGTTTGCCTAATTTCTCCAAGGACTCGTACAGTTTTAAGCGGGCCTGTGCAGTCGTATACGCGGCAATCACGACATTGGTGTACGGAGTGACAGCAACAGCATCGTCTATGTACTGCCAACTCGCGTACAACAATTCCTCACTAACGGGAAGAATTGATAATACCTCTTTATCTTCCGCAAAAAGAAGTTTTAGCAATTCTTCCCGTTTTTTGATAACAACAGTTTGTTTCAAATTACTTCGCTGACCAAACTTTCCCCAAAACGAGTTGAGACATAGTTTGGCCACCGCTCGAAGTCCGGCATTTTTCTCAATCTTTGTCGGATCGAGATCAATACCTTCATTCTCTTTATAATTTAAAACATACTGTTGTTTACTCGTGTCACTATTACAACAGCTCGGATACCCTGATGCCTGCTGCTTAAGCTTTAAAAAGCAAGTCGATGTATTCGGCAAAGAGTCCGCCTTCGCCGGTGCAGGCATCGTACGCGGTGATTTTATACTGCCAGATTACGGCGATTTGTTTTATTCGATAGCCGAGAGAAACTGCTTTTCTCAACTCATCGGCTACCCATGTGCCTGAAAACACACGATCGCTTTCATTATCGTGATCGCAGTCATCCGAGCGCGACTCCTCGGCACAACTACGACACAGTGCAAAAATTAAGCGATTGTGCATTTTCACCGGAAGAAGCGGCAAAAACAAATCGCGCGGTGGTAGAACTACGCATTTCACCAACCCCTCGACTCTGGAAATATCGTTGCAATCGCCGTCGGTCAGGACGTCGCACTCTGACCCTACGTAAATGTCGGGGTGGCCGATTGGAAATCGACCACGCTTACATATGTATGGGTACAGAGAACAGATGTCCGTGTACTCGACAATCTGACCAGGACCGACGGCGAATTGCGCAACAATATTTTCCGTCCGTCCTCCGAAAAACGCTTCGCGCGGATTCAGAGTGACGTCCGAGACGAGGGGATGGCGAGATACGTAGCTCGCGATATTTGGGTTGTCGCGTTTAATGCGATCGAACTCGCATTCCCAAATTTCGCGAACCTCGTAACCGGCATCTCTTATTTTTAATATTTTAGCACGCGTGCCCTCTAGAAGTTGGTTGAACGTTCGACCACTGCGTGTGATTTTATCACGATTGTTTTTGAAACAATTAGGGCAACCGTGATTGTAGCATCCCTGATACTCAAACACGGTGCCCTTGCCGCTGTGGTCGAGCGTTGGCAGAAACCCATCTACGAGAACGCCCTCGGTCAGACGATATTCACGCGCACGACCAGCGTGCACGATATCGCGACCGAGCTCACGTTCACATTGAACCAACCACTCTAGGGCTTTCCTCGACTGGGTATCCGCGCGTCTGTAACCAGCATGAGGAATGAGCCCTATAGTGTTTGGTTTTAAAAATTTTTTTCTGAATAAATGCGAGCAGGCGGATGCAATGGTAGTGGCAGCTATAAACGGATCAGTATTCCCGACTTCTAAAAATATTTTTCTAAACGCGATGCAAGCTCGTCGCAAAATTGCGACATCCATTTTACAATAATTTATTAATTCTTTTTTAAAATCAAAAATGTATCCGCCTGCTCGCATTTCTTCGTACCATGTAAAAAAGTCGCTTCGCTCCTCGCACGACATACTATCTGGGGCGTAGTATTTCGCATCCGGTATAGCGCCTATATACTCCTGATTAGCCAGAGTATTAAAAAAGTGCGGAAAGTATCCTTTTTGGTACTTTCTGGCAAACCGAATGCCCGGGGCAACGCGCTTAGCTTCATATTGAAATAATTCAATGAGTCGATAAAGCGCGTTCCCCCGTACTGCAACGACACGATGTTTAACCCGTTTAAAATAACATTCGGTGCCATACACTTTTTATCCTCGGCTAATCTCTTTAATATGAATTGAGAGTCGTATCCGCTGGCATTATGCGCAACGCATACGATCTCTCGAAAATCGGTTTTCTCCCGGACCGCGAGTTCGAGAAGCTGCCTCACGGGGTCTTCGATGAAAACGTGTTCGCGCACACCACAGGTCGTGCAGCGAACTCCGATCTCATCGATATCTATGCAGTCAGTACACACTTGGTGTACGACGCATAGATTGGGTTGGTGCTCGCGGAGCGCACCATTTCCCCGATACTCGCTCTCTTGACGAGTTTCAAAGTCGAAAAATATATATAAATTTTTCGCTTCGACAATCTCGCCACGATGCTTTCTCACGCTCGCGATATTACTAATAGGCTGAATGTAGCATAAATCGTTGTAACTGTGCTTGCTTTTGCAATGCAAACACCAATTTATGCCACACTCATGCCTTCCGCGAGACGTGTTAATGAATTTACTACAAACGGTGCATACTTTAATAAAATCGCAAATTTTTTTATTATTGATCTTGTATGCACCATTTGTTTTATGATTTGCAAAACAACTGTCACCGAAAAACACTCTATTGCAATCACCACACTTTATTTCTAAAGCAGTGGGATTGCATCGAGGTTTTACGAAACAGCGTTCGCAAATTCTCTGACACTTGTGGTCTTCTATATTTTTGTAGCTTCGATTGCAATGCGAGCAAAAAAATCGCGCTCTCGAAGCTCCAAAAATATTAACCACAGTGTCGAAATGACCATTACTGTATATCAAATAAATAACGTCCGCGGAGTCGTTAGTAATATCGCGACCATCGAAAAATGGTGGCTCCCCACTTCCAAGTGTACTACTCTCGTATACTACAATAGCAGTATTATTACGACTGTAGTACGCTTGGAAGCTCTGGAGTTCCCCGATCCCACACCCCTCTCGAGGTACAATTACCTCTGCATCGCGACAGAGTTTCTCTGCGCGCTCGCGTTGTAAAGCGCGTCGCGAGTCGCGTACCACGCCCCAAATTTTACGCTGTGCGGGCGTTTCGATTTTTTTTAATGCTAAATGGGCTTCCCCAACTACTAGAGCGCGAGGTAAACAAAGGCTATCCCGATTATTAATGCTAATAATAGATCGCTGTGCTACCGAATTTACCGTTTGGCAATTTTTCCGTCCTCCGGCCCCTACGGGAACTTCAACCATCGTTGCATTTATCGTAATGCATTCATTTAAATTAAATATTTCATTACTCTGGCATAAGCTTTCAATCAAATGCCAGAGATCGCGATGATTGAAGTCTCGTAGAGGCCGATACGATAAACCCGCGGAACCGTTCGCAAAACGTTCACTCGCGATTGACACACCAATCATATCGGTTCCGCGGGGTGATAATTTCTTTAAAATAGCTGCCATATCGTGTATGGCAGCCTCGGCCCACGCGAGCAAATTTACATTTGGTGGAGGTTGCGTTACCCGCATGGTAAACCGCGTGCCCTCCACCCCAAATCTCGCGACTCTCTCTATTCTTTTACTAATTATAGTGAAGGTTTCTACCTTAGCGGCACCACCGGTCTGCTCCACACCTCCTCCTCCAACCTCGTTGTCGTCGTCGTCGTCGTTGTCCTCGTTCTCGTCGTCGTCGTCGTTCTCGTTCTCGTCGTCGTCGTTGTCGTTGTCGTTGTCGTTGTCGTTGTCGTCGTTGTTGTTGTTGTTGCTGCTGCTGGTTGTCTCCTCTGTGGTGCTCTCAGCGCTGACGACTGCAACGAGGTGATTCGTTTTAATCCTCAGGAGCACCACTTAATGCGTCGCGAGCTCTATCTAGGAGGTCTCTCAATTCCTCGCGCGACATCGACCCGTCGTGCTCATCGAGCTCACCTGTTATTTCACTCTCGTCTACCCGTCCTCCCTTCCATCTCTCGTCGTGCTCCCTACCCTCTGTTTGGCGCTTGACCACGCCACACATGGTTAACTTCTTCCCTCTTGGATTTCCTCTCCGCCCTTCCAGCGTACGTGCTGCCACCACTTAATGCGTCGCGAGCTCTCCTTTCTTCTTCTCACCGTCATGCCCGCCCGTGCTGACACCGGCTCTTTACGCGGTTTATACTTCTCTCGCCTTTCCTCCTGCTACCTGTCGTTCCTACACTCTAGGACGGTATTTGTCTTACACATTCCGCCTCGCGTGCGACTCGGGGTCTCACGTGCTTAAACTCTCCAATACACATCCTTCTCGACTCCATGTCATCGACCTCCTCCTTCCGTTGGCCCTGCGTGTGTCTTGCACTCCTTATCCTGCTTTCCCAACCTCACTCGTATCCTTTCGAGCAGCCGGTATCCTGGAGGCTAACACGCCACGGCGAGCTTTATCTCGCCACGTGCGAGTGAATATCGCGGTTGCCAAATCTCGCTACCTATAGTCTGGCCCCGTCCTCGGTGCTCTGAAGCACTTCTCTTTGAAGCTCCTCTGTTGACCGATCCTCCCCGTGAGCGGCCATTATCGTTCCGAAATGCTTGGCGTCCGACCACTCGAAACCTTACCCGTCTTTCGAAGATACCCGGGTGCGTGTCTATACAGTCTCGGTCTTCCGCTGCCCGAAATTAACTGTCGCTTCCGAACCACCCTCCTACTAGCGCCACACTGTTTGTGTACGCTCTCGCCGTGTCTACAGTTACTCTGAATCGTCGTAGCTTCTGTCACAAAATCGTCAATGTTAGTATTCAGTTTCCCCCTCCGGATTCCGTTTGGGGTTATAGATGTATACTATGCCTACGTTTCTCACACATACCTACGCGTTTTTGAGACTCATCACTACTTCATCTCTCTCCCTGTCCCCTGCCGCATCGCCTGTACCATACATTACAGAGTATGAGATTTCCCCCTTTTGAGTTGCGAATCTCGCGTGCCGCCTTGACCTATTACACTCTCGTCGGGGGGCTTCTTCGCTCCCGCTACTTTCGTGCATTCTCCTATTTGCCTGCTCTGCTCGTTCCAAGAAAATGTGGCGCAATATCCTTCCAGCGCGAAACTGCGCCCTTTGTGTGCTACCCACGCTTGGCGGAACTCGGAGTGTGCGTGTGTCGCTAGTACCTATCCTTACACCCGGCGCCGTCACCTCTTGTCTTGGCCCCACCCAGTACACTGACATCTGTTTCCGCGTGATCTGCCCTCTATTGGTGTTTCTTAGCCTACCTGTGCGTCTCTTCCGCTCCAACCCTTACTCTCCGGTTCCTCTGAGCTGCCTTACAACGACTGTCTTTGCATCTCGCTGCTGTGCGCCACACTGTCTACCTTTTCCACGTCCGCGTTCCCCACTGTTAACCCGTTTTTTCTCCCGCTATGTCCCGTCTCCGACATTCCACGTTCCTCTCACCACGTCGACCTTCCTGTTCCGCTTTCCCTGCGCTTCCCTTCCCCCCTCTACTGACTGTTTTCCGGCCTGTTTCTTTGTGTCGCCGGATCCCGTTTTCTTTCCTCTCGTTGTGTGTAGCCCTTCAGTCCCTTGCCTTCTGTTCCATCCGTTTGTCTCACTCCCTCGCCTACACCCCCGTGTCGTGTTCCTACGCTTTCCCTCCTTCCTCCTATGTATTATCGATGACACTTCACTCCTTCATCTTGAACCTACGCTTCTTCTTCTAAGTTCTGGATTAGCCCGTACATCCACTCTGTCCGGGCTTGCGTTCTGTCTTATCTCTTCCCAGGTTCTCTTTGTTGTCGCTCCTCCTAATCTTATCTCTTTCAATTCGTGTCGATGCTTCGCTGTGCGGCTTGCCTCTTGTTCCGCCTTCCTCGCTGCCATGAGGTGAAGCTTCACCCCCCTGCTCTGCTTTCAGGCCTCTTTCGTTCCCCGCTTTTCCCCGTCCTGGGGTTTATTCCTCACTTCTCCTTCCTGAATCTCTACCTCCTCCCGACCGATTGTCCTCGCGGTTATCATCCGCACCGCCCTCAACGGCCTCCATCTCTTGATCAGCATCTTCGACGGCCTCGCGAACCTCGTGAACGCGAGCGTCGGGTTCATCCCCCTCCACATCCATCTCCATATCGTCTCTCTGAGGCGCATGCACCTGCGCCTCGACGATTATTTGCTCCCTCGGAGCTGGTGATGAGGGCCTGGATGAGGCATCGGAATCATCCTCGAGAAGGGTGATTCGATCTATAATTTTAATACTTATAAATAAAAAGTTTAAATTTTAAAATATTAAAAATTCAATTTTCAAAACTTACGGTAATCCTCCATGACTCGAACTAGACACTGTACTCCTCCTGCTCCTCGCTCTAACAAATATTCGCCCACAAGACGGATGACAATCGGTGATTGCCGCAGACATCGCTGGTGCATCCTCGCGATTCTCCTATACCCAGCCTGGGATAGGAGATTGCGCAATTCAGCGCGAAGTTGCACAAAAGATGCGCGACGACGCATCCGCCTAAACCACGCACTATCGCACCTCCGAAACACGCTTGGCACTTGGCAACGCAAAGCCATCGCGAACTGCACAACCGCAACACGGAGATTATCGCACACGCTGGTATTCATGATGATAATAATGAAAACGTAAAGAAATATTCTTCTGAACTCTGAGTGATATTCAAAAAGAATGGTACTCGTACTCTCGCGCAGCAGAGTTTTGTTCAAACTCGAGAAGATTAGAGTGGGAGGTTGTTTAGAAACAAACATTATGAAAAAATAAGCCCCACCTCCAGGATAAATTTCCAAAATTTCCCTGGTATAAAATTACCACCAGAGAAAAATAATACCTCTCGAAACAATCGTAAAACGAATATCATGTGACGAACGAAACATAAAATCGACATCTTAAGATAATACTTTACCCTAGTGTCGCGCGCGTAAAACCCGAACCTCTTGCAAGTCTAAGCTTGAGAAAAAAATTGAGTCGCTTTATGAGACGTCGATACTTTGAAAAGGTACGTGCGATAATTCTGTGTGAAAAAATAACACATGCTCTCTCAAGTACCGCGACTAGAATAACGAATGCAGTCTGCACGAAAGTTACTGGTAAACCGTCATAAATCACGCCACTCGACATTTTTTCATTCAAAGAAAACAACGAGCATCGCCTTCCAACAAGTGTGTACAATTGCCCGTTAATAAGCTATAGAAAGGTCATTGATAAAAACTAAACATCCATATGTACTGATGGTTTACGTTGCGAGCGCTGGCGCTAGTCATAAACCTAGGGTAGACCTCCGGACTCTACGAATTTGACTGGTTTTATGACATCTCACCCAAACCTTTTTTTTTTCTTTTCACTGCAGCGGAAAAAGACACGTACTCTACGCTCGAGTGGTTGGAACAATAAACCATTGTACGAGCATACGCGTGAAATAATCAAACTGGACATTCGTATCTCGTATTTACCATAGCTTTGTATATATATACACACTTATCTAGACCGTTAAATTCGTCAATACTTTTCTCGTTCACTTCTTACTTC